>OW028738.1:17515000-20015000 GCA_932294355.1 Aporophyla lueneburgensis | reverse complement strand
CGGAAAGCATTCGAAGCAAACGCACTCGTAAAATAGCCTATCTGAGTTATCGATTATGGTGCGTCAATCTCTATTACTGGGCGGCTCATTTCAAGTTATTTTTTTGTTTTCTCGTTTTAAAAAATATACACACTTGGTAAAATAACATATTAAATAAAATATTAGATAACTGTAAAATTATGTATTATCTCCAGTTTGTCGAAAAAAAGGCAAGGAGAGCTATTTAATTTGAATTGTTTATAAAAGTTTTGGAAAAAGTGACAGATAGATAATTATGATGAATAAATATTTATTTTAATTTAAGTCAATCATTTTTTTCTTTTTGTGAGAAATCGTTACCCTTCATAAGGGCCCCCAAACAATTTTTTATACGGGGCCCCGCCAAGGCACGCTACGCCACTGCACAAGTGCCCTCTGGACCAACTACACGCAGCGAGCCTACAATGCTCTCAGAGTACAGTATAACAACGTCTTTAGGATTCTGTTGCGACTACCTCGATTTTGCAGTGCCTCGGGTATGTTTGCCGTCGCGAGGGTAGATGACTTTTACGCTATAATGCGCAAAAAGTCAGCCTCACTAATACGCCGAATTCGAGGGGGTAGCAACGGTATCCTAAGGATGTTTGCAGACAGACCAGCATCGCCAGCGGTGAAAAGACTCATCAGGCTGCATGTGACCTGATATTATATTGTAATTTAATCTTTTTATTTTAGCTAATTTACAACTTTTATTTTTATTTATTTTTTCAATCTAATATTAATTTATTTCAATTTAATTTATTCTTAATTTAATTTTAACTCGTTTAAATGAAATTTTTACTTATAACAATTTAATTTTTAATTCATTTCAATTTTAATTTATTGCAATTTAATTCATTTCAATTTAATGTAGTTCAATTTAATTTTAATTTATTTTTCACACGAGTATTATTGATCTCACGACTAACATAGTTTTTAAGATTATGTAATACTAACGAAATATGGACTTTTAATAGTCTGAATTAAACGTATTTTATTTATTTTATTTTAAAATCACTTTTGGAATTGTCATGGGAAACGAAGAAGAACGGAGAAGAGACAACGGGAGAGAACAGAAATGGAGAAGAACGGGCAAGAATCTCCACGGAGACTCTTGAAACCAAAATGTGGATTACTGCATATATACAGCATGTAACAAAAACCCTGTCCGATCCTTAAGGGTATTATTCGGCATCGTACTGCGTACATTATTACGTAACCCATTAATGGATTTGAGATTATTATTTTTCCCTTGTGAATATAATTAAATTAAAATAAAAACGAATCAAAGGCAACACTGATCGCTCGACAAAGTTCACGTGTTACTACGTACAGTTTTGTGTCAAAGAAGCCGCCAGAGCGAGTCGGTTTGTATGATCCTTTGTCATGAACCTGCTTTGTCGCGTGCCGCCAAACAAACTTATAAAATATAAAACGAAAGAAAATTACGCTTCGTCATACCTTATGCCTACGCGTAGGTATCTCAGCTGATATTGTTTTGTAGGCATAGTGATCCGGAGACCTAATCATGTTTATCAAGAAACAATTTATTGAATTAAATTTAGCCCTGATAAGGGCTTTTTTTAATATGATGTCCTTTGGGCAATGTACTTACCGACTGCAGGTTTCAGTTCTCTTGTTGTTGCATACTTCGGCGATCGTGCTCCACATGTCCACCTCCAACACTGATACACATTCGACACCTTTTCACTAAATTTGCACGTACAGTAGGTACGCAGCAGTAGGTACGCAGGTTTGCAGCGCATTTGTGCCGATTTAAGTGAGTCGAAAGCTGCCACACTTAGATTCTGCCACAATTCGAGCTCTGACTTCGATTTCCGAATCGCACTCTCTTTTATAAACAATTTGTTTAACATGACCCCATAAATAAAAATCCAGTGGAATGACTGATTGGAATACGACATTGTTCGCGAAACGATAGCGGCACGTGATACGTACAGACGTCCGATCAAAAGCTATTTACACGAAAGACTGGCCATTGGCCAACAAGTAGCGCGCCGGTAGGCAACCAGTCGGCAACATCAAAGAGTCGAACGAGTGCCTACAACGCGGTACTGTAGGGCGGTGGATCTTTGAAATAAAAATAGGTAAAAATAACAAGATTTTGCCGGCGGGTGGAGTGTTGTTAACTTATGAAAATTTCCCATATTCACTGTTATATTTCGCATGGATTATAAAAATAAAAAAATCAATTACCTTTTGTTTTTTTTTTTGAGATACATTTATATATCATTTTTTCTAGTACGTATGTTGAACGAGGATTACGCCTTTAATGGATCGGACAGGGTTTTTGTTACATATTGTATAAGAATTAATAATGTATTTTAACACGGTGGTAATGTTTTAATGCAAAACTGATAATATAATTCAGAATTGAGAGTCGGTTAATCCTGGTAAAGTTTAATTCAGAATATATCGTGATAAATCTTCTTTACATAGTATAAAATAAAGTCAGTCGATTCATGGACCCCTCTGTGCCTCGGAAAGCACGCTAAGTGGTTGGTCCCGGCTGTCATTCATGGATCTTTGACAGTCGTCACGGATTATCAGAGGCCGGAAACACTGACAACCAGTCTTACAAAAAGGTGTCTTATTATCCAGTGAATGTGTTGTGGAGGTCAGATAGGCAGACGCTCCATGCAAAATATTGGTATATAGTTTGACTGGAAACCCACTCCAACATATTTGGGAAAGGCTAGGCAGGTTGATGATTTTAAGAGGGACGTCCAAGGTATTAAAGAAATATTACGTTTCTATGTTAAGGTTTTATTTAGTACTAGCTGACCCAGCGAACTTCGTACCGCCTCAGAATCAATAAATGTTGTGTTAACTTATCAGATCCCACCAACAGAAAGCAAAGAGCACCAAGTACCATATACCCATGTTAGATCAAGTTATGACAAACTGGTACTTTCAAGGTGTGTGGTAGCTAGAAATCGCTTAATTTTCTAGCTACCACACACCCATGTTAGGTGAGCTCCTACCAAATTATGCCAACCTAGTACTTCCAAGACATAAAGCGTTTTCTAGCTACCACACACCCATGATAGTTGAGCTCCTATGTTAATTATGCCGATTTGGTACTCTAGCTATCAAACACCCATTTTAGGTGACTATTTATTCTTAAATAAGTGTTCTTAAATTTTCAATATTTCCGCGCAATTTTTTAAATTTTTTCATTCATAAGAACCTTCTCCTGACAATAACAAACACAACAAAAAAAAAACAAATAAGTGAAATCGGTCCAGCCGTTCACGTGTGATGGCGTGACCAAGGGAAATAGGGATTCATTTTTATATATATAGACTAGCTTTTGTCAGCGGCTTCGCCCGCGTAGAGTTTGGAAATTATCCCGCAGGAAAATACTACCGGGATAAAAAGTAGCCTATGTCCTTTCTCAGGCTCTAAACTATCTGTGTACCAAATTTCATTTAAATCGGTTCAGTAGTTTTAGCAGGACAGCGAGACCGACAGACATACAGAGTTACTTTTGCATTTATAATATTATAAGTGTGGATAGCGTGGATTTTTTAGTTCATTAAGAGCTTGTGTTTAAGAAGGTTTTCATTAGTATTTTTTTAATTAAGTTATTCCAGTTAATAAAGAACTTTTGATGAGATTGTTACCACTCATAGGAAAACCAGGTACTACGGGTGCTACCTTCCCAGAACTCTCGCAGAATCCCAAGAAAACAAAATGTGTAGAAAACTCAAACTAAACGACGCTTTATTAAATCTGCAGCTAACATTTCCAAGTATGAAACTTGGTAATATCATAATAAACTTTTATTTAATTTCTAGTTAAAACATAACTAATTCTCTTTGACCAAACCGTGGCAGTTGCTTTTAACTGAACTACGAGTAAATAAGTGGAAACGGAGTAAATAACATTAATAACATCAATTACATAAAGTTTTTCGTTCCGGAACAGTCGGAACATTAAATTGTTCGTAGTCAGAGAAAAACTTGACTTAGATTTAAATGTCTCTTGAGTATTTAGTCTGGGGCTGTGGAACTTGTTACAGCGAACTGAAAAGTTTCCGTAATATGCTACACAAAAATATCAAAGATAATACAAGTTTGGCTTACCTTGTGCCACTTGATTTATTGTTCTATCTACTTCAAGTTTTCATTGTTGAGGGAAATGGGGGTGGTTTAAGACTACTTTAAACAAGAAAGGAGTAAGTTCTTTGGGTGCAGAATTGAAGTAATTTTTTAGTAGCTGGTTTACTCTGGTCACACTGACGTGAATCCAGTGGGGACGCAGGCCGCGACTCGATTGTTTTATAGCGACATCTACATCGCCATCATTTTGCGTGACGTCTCACACAAATTGGTGACCCGAGTATGAACGTCATCGTGACGTCATCATCATTATGATCTCAATCTATCGAACGGTGAGTCACACAGCCAGCTTCAACGGGTATCCTGACCACCAACCTCCATACCTCCAAACTTAAGTTTAAGCTCTACGGTAACTAGCGAAGTTCATTTAATTGTGACTATTTTATGAAAAGTCAATTTGAATTTCGCGGACTAACCAGATGCTTCCACCTAAAATAATTAGTAACACTCGCCTTTATTGTATTTCAGTTTGAACTCCACCATACCACCAAGTTAGTTATCACAATAGATACGAGCGAATTTCGGATTGGCATTAGTTTGGCCAACGCTTCCTGTTTAACTTTGTACCTCTACTTCAGGTAAGACAATCATTTCCACACGAAGATTAACTCTTACTGGTAGGTAAGAGTTTATCGTTTTTAGGGTTTAGTAGTCAAGAACCCTTATAGTTTCGCCATGACCGTCCGTCCGTCTGTCCGCAGCTTAGCTCAGAGACTCTTAGTACTGAAAAGCTGTAATATAGCATGAGATTAGATATTATTAGTCACGCCGACAAAGTGTTGAAATAATTTTTATAGGGTGCTTCCTCTATACGTACAGTGGGGATATCTTTTCTCATGTATCCCATGGTCACTGGAAAGGTGATAAAAAAAAATAAGGTATCCGTTCGCGAAATATTAAAGCTTAAAAGTGCTCATTTTAAGTAGCAAGTGTCCGTGTAACCAGCCAATTATTAAACGTATAATAAAAACAGTACAATTTGCGTCAATTTACATTTGTTTTTGTTGATATAATTACGGTTACGAGTGCTACTGCATAACGGCACCGCATTACACGCCAGAACTTACAAACAAACCAGCGGGCTCTGGTTTTACGCCCACTTGATACATTAAAGCGTTGCGTACACGTTGGGAAATGCAATCGAATTAAAAGTATCAAAAATGTACTCCTTAGTTGAGGTTATAGTTCCAACCGTAAAAGGGAAATCGTAGGAAAAAGTATCAAGTTGTTATTGGTTGTAATGTAGTTATTGGTGGTTCTGTTCGTAAATTATTACTAGTATGGGATTAAAAAAGTGGCTGGGACCAACTTGATCCGGAAGGCTGAGAACTGGGGGGCGATTCTACTAATTTGCAAAGTTACACGTTCAATTGTGTTTTCACAACAGTTAGATTTCGATCGCAGGTCGATAATGTCCTATAAAGTCATTCTACTATTTGTTAAGCACAAGGGAAACGAAACTTACGCCGAATCGCAACTGAATCGTTACGGGAACATACGAGTGGGCTTCCTGTGTTACCAACATGCCAAATAGTATGTTTTATTATTACCACAAAGAAAAAAGTTGAATCTAAAAATGTCACTAAACACGAAAAGGTGGCATTAAAGGATTTTGTAATATAAAAAGATATCTTGACCATAATTATAGTTTTGTACTAATATTTTATTGTTACAAAAATACAACATTTTAACTTACTATATAACAAAAACTCAGAAGAACGTTTCGTTCTAGGTCTCTAACTAGCTAAAGCTGTGAAATCAAACCTTTCGGTTATGTTAAAGACTCGAAGGGAACTTCTATTAATTGTATTTTACCTAAAAAAACATTTATTGAAGCGTTTTTAACGATGTTATGATTTTTTTAGTATATATGTACCTAATTACAGTTCGAGGTAGTAACCAAATCTGTTTTGATTTAAAAAAAAATACTAGGTATTGATGGGGTGTTTAATCCCGTTTTTAAGTTCGCTTACTCTTGCATAAAGTGGTTTAAAAATCATCGTGAAACGGATTTAAGTTTTTGGTGGCTTGTCAGTTTGGCTAGTGATGTTACTACTACTAGCTATAATTCGTCAGGCACTGATTTTCTCAATTTAACCAATTGAATACCGTAATTACAGACACAATTAAAAACCATTGTGTATATACCAAATGTGGTATCTCCCTGAGATACCCCATTTGGAGAAAATAATCATAGCAAAATTCAAAATGCGGCATCCTTTCAATATTGGGGTTACAATCGACTCTTGCTGTTCGGGGAGCATTTTCTCTTTCTCACATTCCACTGTCAATCTGATAAATAATGACAATACGATGACAAATTACACGTTATCAACTGACTAATACTTACAGAATAATGCAATACATAATCACTCTTATTTAAAACATCCGTGATTCAGTACATCACATTAGTTTGACAGTTTGTTACACGATATTATTAATACTAGTGATCGCCCATTGGTCGAAATTCGACCGTACTTCATTTGAATAGAAATACATTATTAAATGAAAAAAAAAATATATAATAATAAATATAAAAAAAGAATATGGTTATACAATTTGTCTATAGTGTTACTGAATGTCAAAACATTCAGTAACACTATAGACAAATTGTTGACGCTGTACTACTGTGGAGAGGGTTCGCTGGGATGGTGATGGCCAGGACCAGGACGTAGGTGTAATGAGTAAAGAATACTTCTTCAGGACTCTTTTCTTTATTTTCTTAATACTTCTTAACTGCTGGTTATGGAATGAATTATCACAGAAAGCTCTGTTTTTATAGAATTTTCCCTATTATTTTTAATGAATTATGACACTTCAAAATGTCATAATTATAACCAACCTGTACAATCTATGACCAGCCTCTACAATCGTGAGGCATACAACCTCTACAGTTTGCACACGACACTAAGTTTTGTATGGGAAACTTCCTAATGCCATACTTGAAACTCCCCATAAAACCACAAAAAAAAATCTTATTTATCTAAACTAAATTCCTATTCCCATTAAAAATAAGGAAAGCCAAATTGTGATAAGTAGGTATATAGTACTTTTAGCTGCAAATTATGACTTGCCGAATGCACTTTACAAAATGTACAGGTACTCTGAACATTATGGTCACTCTACAAATAATTCTCTTTCAAAAAGTTGAAAATCAATTTTCTCTTAAAGTATGACACTTAGAAGAACGAACGATGTGTTACAATTTAATTAAGAAATAGTTAAAACTTTTATTATAATTTGTGTTAATCTATGAGGTTGAGCCTAGTCAATAAAGCCGAAAATATTGGGCTCTCAGTTCAGACTTTTTAGTAAAATTCGACTTTCATTTACTTCTTAACAATTAAGTTTTGTGTCCTTATTTCTTTTTAACTAATTCACATAGGGGCTTACCTTTAGTAACTCAGCCCACGATTTGGGAGTCCATATTTTTTTCACAGAAAGATCATATTATTAGAAGCCTCCACGTAAAATTTTAAGTTTGAAAAATAATTGGTTTACGAGAAAAATAATAATATAAATCGTAGAAATACAAGAGCGAGCGAAGCGAGCTCTGGACTCGGGGCACCCCGACTCGGACAGGTTAGGTTGGAGAATGAGGATGGCGGCGACTTTCCTATAAAAAAAAACAATGCGCGCCCCTACTCCCAGATGGCCCATAATGGAAATTTTAACCCCTATTCGTTTTATTCGTCAATCCCACACTTTCTGGCCTTTAAATCGATGTCGATACACGAAAATTCGAAAGTGAGGTTAGAATCTAAAAAAAAGATTTCTCAAAAAGGGGGGGGGGGGGTTTGCGCAACTTTTCCTTCACAGGAGGGGGGAGGGGGTTCTACACCGTACCCCCTCACCCCTCACCCCCCCTTCACCCCTTAAATTTACTGCTGACATACTAAAACTTAACCCACATAGGTATGTAAGTAAAACATGTTAAAGTCGTATTTATGTATTTCTCCAGATGTGTTCATGTTTTGCAGATTCCTCAGTACAAACAATAATGAAGTGAGGGCCCTAGATATGCCGCCATAAATCGGTAATGTTATATTTTACAGATTTGGGAATTTCTTTAAATATTTAAGAAATTCTTAACTAAATTCTTAAACAAAAATTATTAACCCAGAGATAGTACTTACTGAGATTTAGGCTATGCCACTATATGCACGCGTCTGGATTGAGGGCCCAAGTTATTTCAACATAACAGTTTTATTTATGACCCTTTGCTTTAAGTTTTTACTATTTTTAACTAATTTCCCTATAAATCTTATTTCGGTACGCCAGGGTTCAAAAAATGGGCCCTCAATCCAGATGCACATGAAATTTCATACTCCTCCGTCCGCCCAATTTTCGTAAAAAGGGATCCAAAGTTATCGCTTCACGTATTAGTATATAGAAGATTGAATTATGAATTGGTGTAGTTGAAGACTCCGTGATACTTATCTAAACACGACTACATCGAGTGCCAACGCGTGAGAAAATAAATAAATAAAATTATCTCGAGCCTTTAGTTACTCGAGTAACGAGATATAAATGGAAAGCATCACTATCTGACATAGCAGAATGACAAGTATCAACTGTCAACTGACAGCGACACTATTTACTTTAGTTCAGAGTTTTAATTGCTTTATTTGCTTTAGTTAATACTCTTATTCCTTTTAACGTACATATATACGCAGCTTATAATGTTCCCACTGCTGGGATACAGGCCTCCTCTCTGTGAGAAGGAGTAGTTAATCCGTTTCTTTCTAATTGCACGAAATTGATATATCAGTTTTCATGTGTGTACTTGAAGGATTATAATGAAAATGGAATCTTGAAGATGGTACAGCATTTAATAAAAAATAATGTGCTGTTAACTGTTCAGTAAGATTTCAACATAATGTGTGAAGATGTTGCCCGAAACTGTTCCAGATTTTAAATAACTTATGAATGTTTCCCTTTCTTCAGTAAAACCATGTAGATGTAGTTTGAGGAAAGTGTGTATTGATGATGCAAGAAAGAATTTAAACTGTTTATTCAATATGGAAATCTGGATACAGGGATATATACATTCCATGGCAATCTGCAAAACAAACACATACTGTACCTGTTGACTCTGCGGGGAAAAACATTATTTTGCATTTTTTTGCACACCGATGAGAAAAATAATAATATTAGTTAGCTCCTTCTAACATATATACAATATATATTTTTCAGGAACATTAACTTAGATACACCCAAATATCAACTTCTGATTCAAGAGTTGTGCTGATTATTGGCTGTTGTGCACTTACAATGTTGAGCATGCAATATTAATATATTAAGTATTTCTATCTGGCACACGGTATCAACATGAGTGGTGAAACGACCCGAATATTTTAGAAGAAATACTAAGTTTCTACTTCTCAAGTGGTCTGACGTTAAAATTGATATACTTATAGTAATAAAATGCTTTGTTCCATTATTTGTTTTTTTGATTTCATGAACCATTCCAGTACTCAATACTTTATTGTATTCCACAATGTATATGCTTAGGTGGTAAACATTGGATTTAGTTACAATCGTGGGACCCTGTCGGGCAAATCAAAAGAAATATAGTAAGTAGAATAGGACTTATTTTATAATCTAACTTATTCTAAAATCAAAATAAATAAAAAACATGCTTTGGGTATTCTAACTGCGTTTCAGGGATTTATCACTTAAATGTTTGCTAATATTGATATAATATTTGATTATTAATAGATTTTTTAATTTGTTAGTGAATAGATGGAGTTTATTTTCATTACTAATTGATTTGGGTAAATTATTGTATACATTTATTGACATTACCCCTCTGGTAAGTTGTTGGTAGCTAGTTGGTAGCTCTGGTAGCTTGTTGAATGTTTTTTAGATGGGATGTAGGTAGGTTTAGTCGTGTTTTGTATCAGAATGTATATCTTGTTTGTATGTCTTCTCGTTTATTGTAAAATTCTTGGTGTTGTGCAAATTTGCATATTTCGAGTATAGTGACAGAGTTAAAATATTAACCTTTATAAAATGAGGTTTGCAGCTATCTATCTGTTGTATATTTACTATGATATGGACAAATTTCTTTTGAACTGTAAGCAGTATTGGTGCAAGTGTACTGTTTCCCCATATTATTATGCCGTAACTAAGCTATGCTTATAAATAGGCATATTATGTTACAAGGACAGTCTATAAATTTGTGTTTTTTTTAACTACCAAATACCTGATATTTCATTATACCTATCTATACTAATATTATAAAGCTGAAGAGTTTGTTTGTTTATTGGATTGAACGCGCTAATCTCAGGAACTAGTGGTCCGAATTGAAAGATTATTTTTGTATTGAGTAGCCTATTTATTGAGGAAGGCTATAGGCTATATAACATCACGCTACAATCAAAAGGAGGGGAGCAGTAACGAAAAATGGACGAAAACTGACAGGCAATGCGGTGCGATGGGAAGGGACAGAGGAGCAAAAATTAGACGCGGATGAAGTCGTGGACAGTAGCTAGTTTATTACTAAACTTCAAGAAATTAAAAGTTTTGACACTTTTACATTGCGGCTGGCCTATCAGTGTTTGGTACGAAACCAGGTACATAAAAAGCCGGTGCATCCAAGATTGAGTCAATAGAGAATATCACGTAGTAACACACTGTAACTATGTTACCTTTTCCGTATCAATACCGTAAGAACGAAGATTGAAGGGCATGTGTGGTCACTGATCTCGTCAATCAAAGCTCTTATGAGGTCTCTGGAGAATTGGTATGTAGTAACGCACTGACGATCCGTGAGGGGCAAAGCATTATTGCATACTCTTGACGTAAAATTTCTTCCTCTTACCTTTCCAACATGACCCACATGGGCAAGTTCAACGAAATCTGTATAAAACATTATATTTTTAGGAAGAAAAACGAAAGCAATCCTAGATCGATGCGATAAAAGTTGCATTTTACTGACTTATGTTCAACCGCTAATTTTGACAGATGAACTGGCGAAATTCAGCGTTGATTCGATTCTAACGAGTGTCAAAGTAATAGCGGAATATGACTAAACGTCACGCTCATGTACGACCTTGTTAGCAGAATAGATTTTTACATTGTTTCGATCGATCGTTGGCGTCCACTAAAACGTAGCCGCAGTTGGATCGTTGTTCATTAGTGGAATGAGAAAACCCTTAAAAGTCGTGATCCAGTCGCGGTGCTATTGCGATTTATGCAGAATTTTGTTAGTAGAATCGGCCCCCTGGGCGTTGGCGGCGACTGCGATAGGCTAAGTTGAATGATTAATGGAACTAAAAGTATCGACAATAAACATAATCGTTACAGTCGATCATCTTCATCATTTCACCCACCATACGTCCACTGCTGGACATAGGCCTCCTCCAAAGAGAAGAGGGATTTTTGACAGCGTATTTTATTGCATTTTTCTATGAAACACCAGATTTTTGTTTGATAAACGATGAAAAGTTTCTACGCTAATAGATCTAAAATCATGTGCTTATTCATAGTTACAGTTTGCACGTCGATACTCACCACGACCCTGAATAGACCTTGGAGGTTTATGGCGTACAGTTGACATTAAACCTTAGGGTAGTAAAACAATTACGAGATACACTATAGCTATTGTTACTTTTTCCAGATCTCTACGTGCATGTTGTTGCAGTACAATATCTTTGTGCTGTATCTACAATCTACATCGCAATCTTATGTTCGCCTTGCACGGTGGTTGCGCCATGTTTCTTGCTGCGTATTCGTTCGTCGGGGTCACCAATTTGCCAAACTTCTTGGCAGTATATGGTTAGGTATAAATGAGACCAAAGATGTAGTATAGTCTGGTTATAATTATCCAAAGGTGCATCTTATATACTAACGACTACGTGTCGATAACAGATAGTAGAAACATTTAATAGATATTGAACGTGCGATAAAGAACATAAGATTGCGATGTAGATTGTAGATACAGCACAAAGATATTGTACTGCAACACATGTCATAAACATACAGAAATACAATTCCATTACTATGTCACCTATTTATTTAATTTCATTTTATTGTATCTTCCGATAAAGGTTTCAGAAATCCCCGAATTCTCAAAGGGTTCTTCTGGGTTATAAAAGGTGTATAGACGTACATCCGCACCTTGTCGATAACGGTGAAAGGTCCCATGAAAATGAAGGTCAAGAGAAAATTCACCTTGGCTGTCAACTATTTTTTTTTTTCCACAATTCTTCATGATAGATATACCTACTCTTTAGTCAGCAAATCCAATATCAAATATTTTTTTTAACATGACTATTGCCGCTATGTACCCTGCAGTGATACAAAATCACACAGAATAATTTAATAATAACAGATACATTACGAATCTGTTGATTTGTGAATGAAAAGTTAATCATTGTTTACTAACGGAATGTTGATCAAATAAATTTAAATTAATAAATACAATTAAGTCAACAACTGTTGGATAATTAACAACAATGAAGTTTGATGAACTCAAAATTATTGTTTCCCAACCCTTTTGTTTGAAGTTTCCCTCTTTTTATTTGAATAATATGATCAAAGGCTTCAAGAAATCACTTAGAGGCAATTAAGATATACATAGAGTAGTAAGGATGATTGTAGCTCTCGACTATATTTTTTTTGTGGAAAAATATGATAATTGTAATGTCCCCGAGTAGATGTCGTTGACAACTTTTTATGGCGAGCACATACTTCCTTGGAAAAGGTTTCTCGTTATCATAATAATACGATAAGGCCTTAAGACACCCTTATTTTTTTTATTTTTGCTTAGTGCCACGTCAGCTCGCGAGTCAGTCTGTTTTTAGATGAGCCTTTTCCTGTTTGTTCAATCTTCTGTAATTCTTTGAGTTTATTGAAATGTCATTGTTTTTAATGTAACTTGTTTTAATGAGCTGTAAGCCGTTTGACATTTAACGTTTAAGTGTATAATAAGCAATGACGACAGATGATGATGTTAGATGTAGATTTTAAATAAAAAGCTTTGTCACAGAAGTGTTCGTAGAGCTCCTCAAGTTCAGAATTGAGCTGTGTAGCTTAACTAAATAATGTTTGCATAGGCTGGTCCTCTCAAAATAAGTGTGGTTTTTTCCACAATTTTTCCGTCATTTTTGGCTCTAATCTACATTGTGTTTGCATGATCTGACCAAGATTGTGCCTGGTATTTAAAAGATACTTTGAGTTTATTTCGCCATTTATTATCAGGAATAGTCAGACAGGAAATGTTGACTCCATATAGCTTGTTTTTTTGTAACATGTCGTATTATATCCTGTTTACAAAATAAACAATTTAATTTCATTTTGTTGTTTTTATTTATCGGGAATGGGATGTCACCTTTATTTTTTTCTAAATACCAATCAAAAGAAACCCATTTCAGACTTAAACTCAATAGAAATACCAGCTTTTGTACCAACAGACACACAAGCTCATGCTAGATTCCTCAGAAAACAAACAGAATATTCTATCGGACAACTTGCTATTCCAGGACAAAATATATTATTCCGCAACCTACATATTGAAGTCACCGGCTTGCTTCCCATCACTGTGAGGCACATACAGAGTTATAGGTACAAAATACTATAAATAAAGGCTAAAAGACAACGGGCAGACAAAAGTTTACACACCTAATAAAATATGTGCTTGGAATCGTAAATAGAAACGTTCTGGAAAATGTGTTTTGGGAATAAGTGAAAAACTAACACATAACTGTTTTATTGTATTTGCTTTATTTGCGTGTAGTTTGTTCTGATGTGGAATTTAAATAAGGGTTATAGTTTATTTATTTCTAGGTAACTCCTTACCTACTTAGTTTAAGAAACATATAGGTGCGAAAGTAGTTTTGTCAAGAAATGAAAAGGAATAACCGCTTGAGTCTCAAAAAAAATTGGTAAGTTTAACATGTCTTTTAAAGATCGTTTTTACAGATATGACAGCTCATTTTTCACCCTATGTATATAATAATTCGACATTGGAAGTCCAAAAGAGTGTTTCAAAATGTCAGAACTACCTATGTCTTTTTTTGTATATTGGCATCTTGTTCTTCGCTTTTTCCTCATATTCATGTAATTAGTAACAATTTCATCGTGCTTTGTATGTTACTTTTGTGATCACTTAGTAAACGATTTTTCTATTAATAATAAATATACAATTTTATATCTGTAATTCGTGGCGTGTGCGTAATAAAAAGAATTATATTCTATTCTATAGGGCAAATAAGCCTACATAAGGACACAAAGCACAGAAGTTTTCATAATAAGCTATGACTTACATAGATACTTCATCAGTTAAACAAACTTTGTGTAAGATAAACTGCAAAGAAAGTTCAAAAAGTCGGTTCTCTGATCCCGCTAAAGTGGCATGCGGCATAACCAATACGACACGAATGACAAAAAACAGCTAAAACTCGTTCATACTTAGATACGTTGAGACGACGATATTGAAAGGATTAAATGAATTATTCAGTGACAAAAGTCGCGAGCGCCTGCCGGGCTCGCCACGCTCAGCTTTCTGTCAAAGTATTGTTAAAATGCACATATTTTATTTTTTGTTTCACAAAAATAAATAAATACGGTTTAGGTGGTATAAGAACAGAACTTTGTACATATTTGACACTTTAATAAAGCAATTTTAAGTTCTTCTACATTGTTAAGACCGAATGCGGATTCAGTCTAAACAATCTAGAAGAACTTAGAAAATCCGAAGGACTTAAAAGTTTCCAGGAATACTTGATTCTGGTGGAAAGTCGAATGTTAAAGTAGGTTAGTTATTGTTCAGTAATAGTTAGCAACGAAAAGTAATTAAGAATTCTACAGAGGTGAGCTCTGGTGGCTCAGTGGAATCAACCGCGACTTTCAAGTTGTGGGTTGTAAGTTCGATCCTAGTCAGGCTCTTTACTTAGTGTGAATTATTTTAACATCACTGCTTTCCAAACAGTGAAGAAAAATATCGTGTGGAAACCGGCATATCCTAGAACCAAAAAATCGAAGCCATGTGATATCTACCAACCCGTACTGGGATCGTGATCCATTCCCTCCCACTAAGAGGAGGCCAGTTTAAATCAAATCAAAAGCCATTCATTCAAAATACTGAAGATCAGTCATTCGAACGTCAAAATTACATAAAACGGTCCCCCAAAACGCCCGCCATTCACCACTTTTTAGTGCTTTAGCTGGGAAGAAGAAGTGGCGTGAAAACAACCCAGCAGCACAACTGTCTGTTTAGTTAAAACAGTTCAGTTGCTAGCAGTGGGAACTTTTTAGGTTACTTATGCTATTCTTATGCTATACTTTCCACAGTAGCAAAAGCAGCCGCTTCGACATACTAAGTTCAAAAGAACGCAATACCGAGAGTAACTTTAAACCGACTCCATTTCTAATTTAATAAGACCGCCATATACATTCAAGCGCCACCATTTTAGTTTCAGCAATAACTCAGACTAACCAACATTAGGTACAACTTGATGAATTAATCGAGTTCAATCGATCTAATCTCACAATCCGTTCGCATTACTCAACCTCTAAGAGCGCAATTCAATTTAGCGAAAGTTTCTACGGCGAAGTATTAATTAGTACTCCTCATATGCATTGCTTGATATTAATCCACTTGTAATCCGCAGAATTATGCGGCCGATAGTGTCAAGACTGACCGATATAATCCGTGGACTATTATACTGAAGGACTTTATCTAACTCGACCCTTTAACGGATTAACATAAACTTGTTCCAATATTTGTCTTTATTTATCTTTATTCCCAATTTCGATGGGTTTCCTGCTATGTGTTATGTTGTGTGAATAATTCCTGCTGACTTTTTGTTACTGCAGTCAGCGTGAAAATATCGAAGAAAATTAAACTTTGTCTCATTTGTTTAATGTTCTTGTCAGAATGACATTTGTTGTGTACTGTCTTCATTTTATGAAACTTTTATTGTGTCATTGAGGTAATATTTAATTTTCATAGTTGTTTAGATCATTTTCAGTAGTCCGTTCGTCACGATATTATTGATGCTGACTGTAGAAGTCGAGTTTCAATGAGTTTCTCCAAATAGCACTACAGCGAATAAAGGTGGAATTAATAATGAATATTGCCCTTAGGCAATATAGAGGCTTGTGGCTAAGTAATAACAGCCGCACAGGTTGATCGATCAGGTAAAGCTTCGCTTGCCGCGCTTGGTCTGTGGATGGGTTGATCTTGATCTGTTGATCTTTACATACCAATATCCCTCCTCTGCATGGGAAAGTACGTTAAACTGTTGATACCGGCTACTATTGCTCGTTCTTCGACAGTTAGTATTAACAAATCGTCAGAAGCCCGAATTTCTGTCAATCATTCTTGCCAAACGATTTCGTATTAGCCAATTACTGGATTTTAGAGGTCAGATAAGCAGTCCCTCCATGAAAATGCTGGTATTCAGTTGCATCCATTTTGGTTACAAGCCGGCCCCATCGCTGGGTAGGTGATGAGCTAATAATTAATATTAGGAACAACAGTTGCGCAGGTAACTAATAAGCCCATTCCTGTCGGCTTCCCTTACGCAATTATGACAGTCAGGAGTTCTCAGCAGTGTTTAATAATCATACTGAATGTATTTAATCTTACACCATAAAATTAAAGTATTCCAAACCCCAACCTACATAAAAAAATATTTGTCTTTATATTCCAACGAAAACAAAACATTTAAAGTGCGCGCGGCACCGCGCGTCAAGATTTTTCTGCAGTGAACTCGCTTACAACGCCGGCTTATGAAGTAAATCAATTTCTATACAAGATCATCTCGTCATGACGTCACTTCAGGTCACGTGCCACATTTTTTAGAGGCCTTGGCAAGCCACTAGACGTCGGGTTATCCGAACGAACTGGAGTAGTAATATCGTCCTTTCGATGAATTTCGTCAGTGTTAGGGCCCTTCCCCCGCCCCCTTGAGCCCCGCCCGTTCGACGCGACAGTACTTTGTCATTTTAAATGTTTGTTTGACCATTGACGTCAATAGAATTATAACCTTATAACAAACCTTTTATTTTGTTGATATTTGTGGTTAATTAGCATTTATTTCGTTGTATTCATATAAGTTATTAGTGTAGTAACGCACGATAAGAATTTGATAATTGTGAGTTTGTTGTGAAATTCATCATCATCATCATCATTTCAGCCGAAAGACGTCCACTGCTGGACATAGGCCTCCCCCAAGCACCGCCACTTCGACCTGTTCTGTGCCTCCCGCATCCAACGCATTCCTGCGGCCTTCACCAGGTCATCGGTCCATCTTGTGTGAAATTGTGCGTTCGCAATTAGTAATTTGTGGTAAGTCCTAAGTTTTGAAAATAAGAAATACGTAATTAGGTTAGGTCATAATTCATTATTGTGTGATACTTTTCCATAAATTACATCATTATCTATACTAATATTATAAAGCTGAAGACTTTGTTTGTTTGTTTGTTTGATTGAACGCGCTAATCTCAGGAACTACTGGTCCGAATTGAAAATATATTTTTGTGTTGGGTAGCTTATTTATCGAGAAAGATTATAGGCTATATAACACCACGCTGCAACCAAGAGGAGCGGAGCAGTAATGAAAAATGTTGCAAAAACGGGGAAAATTGCATGGGTAGGCAATTCGACGCGACAGGAAGGGTCGGGGCGTCGAATTGCGTCAGTAAAAGTCTGACACGCCCTCCCGCTCCGCCCAGAGCGGGAGAAGTCATTTGATGTTTTACCATCCTGAAAAAAAAAAAAAAAAAGGAAGGGTCGGGGGAACAAGAAATTTAACGCGGACGAAGTCGCGGGCAGAAGCTAGTGTAGTATATTTTTGACACTTCCCGTTACAGTTGCATCCGCGGAGAGGTCGTTTTCGGCTTTGAAGCGAATTCATACGTACATGCGTAATTCTCAAAAACAAGAACGATTATCTGATCTAGCCATTTTTTCTATAGAAAAACATTTATTGTTAAAAATTAAGAATCATCTCGGCTTTTATGATAATGTCTTAGCGCACTTTGTACTAAAGAATAGATTTAGAGTATAAGTAGTATTATAAGTAGAATAAGTCAGTAGTCTTGTAGTTAAGTAATTTTTTCTAGTAGACATCATACGTCAACATCATCACACTGATCACACCACAAACGGCCTTTTTTCAAAGCCGCTTTTATTATACTTGCAAGACACTGTTTCAATCACCAGTGCTTACACGTATAGTAAAGGTGGACTGAAGACATCTGCTTGTAGAAGACTGAAGCCAGGAAGCCAGTCACAGATTTTAAGTAACTGGACTACGTGCGCCACGTCCGGCCTAGGTAAGCATTTTTTTTGCTCCGGCTTACCTCTCTAATAAAATCACCCTTCGCCACTGAGGAACAATATAATGCAGTGCGTTTCAATATGTTTTCAAAACATTAGCCCTTAGTCTAGCGACTGTCTGTAATTTACTGCTCAATAAGTTATCTCATCTAAAACCGTCTGGAAACTTTTAGTTCATTATCCATAGTAACCACTAAATCCTTACTGTGTGAATGAGTTTGTTTTCACGCCCAAATGTTCACGCCCGAGGCATTCGCCTCGATCCTCGTCATTAGTTAGGTACAGTATTTTTATCTCATGAAGTAACATGCACTGTACTTATGGTTAACACGTGTACAAACACGCTGTAAATGTGTGGGTAAAGACGAGTATCCTCAGCACATAACACACACACACACGCATGCACACACGCACTTCGGACTTCTTCATAGTTTCGAACGGTAACAAGATAGCTCCTGCGCTTACACCCACATTAACAGCGTGTGGTAACCAGTAGTATAGCGCGCGTCACTCCATGAGGTAAAATACTACACGAAAACTTGTTTTTTTTTTGTAAAATGTTTTTATTTTTTAACTTTTTAGTTGTGGTAGATACTCCGCACTAATCTAATCGCGTTATTCGTTCATTTGTCGCGCAAATACGTAATGAAAATTTAAGACTTATATGGTTTTCACATGGATTTTATGGTTTTCCCATTGCCCGAATGGAACCAAATTGGAAATGAGACCATCCGGAAAGAACCAGCTTTCAAATAAAAAAAGAATCATCAAAATCGGTTCACCCAGTCAAAAGTTATGAGGTAACAAACATAAAAATAAATACAGTCGAATTGATAACCTCCTCCTTTTTTTGAAGTCGGTTAAAAATACGGGCGAGCAAGGCCTACTGTGCACATGTTTTATCACAGTGTGCGAGCCCAACCCGTGATAAAATGCGTGACTCAAGACTACCACAGCAATGCTCGCCCTGCTGGGTATTCTGTGACATATAGACTGATGTAAGCTATTTTGTATCCTTATCCAAATCAAACAAATGGTTTTCTAATAACACCAGAAAGATTTAAAACAAGAGAGCAAATTAAAACATGCAAGTACTATTGTCAGCTAATTTGAAAGATGTTATACTTTTCATATTTAATCATGTTCTGCAAAGCCATCCATTAAAACCCTTTTTAGTACAGCAGCCCTAAAATCCAAAACTCTAGATAATTGCCGGCTGTCGTAGCCGAACAAGCGTCGTCACGGGCGTGACATTTGGCGGAATGACGTAGCAGATGTCGTGACGATCCCTGTCGAGCCTGCATTACGTCATCACGTGTCGCAAGACTCCGCTAAGAACGTGACTACACGATTCTTATGGTGTCATCCTGTTATCTTCCTGCTGACGACGTCATTATTCTGAAACTGAAGCAAGCTTCTTGGAACAATCTTTCTAGGTCAATAAAAATGTATTTTCCCTAAGCGATTGTGTTTTCTTTTTATAGTAGGATAACTGTTTTCTTTCGAAGTAAATGTTATTACTGGCATGAAAAGCGCGGATTCATGAGATTTTCTTCGACAAAAGACTTGATAAGATAAAAGTGGCGTTCTCACTCTCAGTTGAACTCATTGCCGCTTTTATTGCATTGTTGCTGAACGTACGAGTATAGAGCGAAACAGATACTTACATAAAATGGAAACATAAAGCATAATTACGCACCGAATCACTTGTCATTGTATAAGATGAAATTAACGTCAAATCGTAACGAGTCGTAAATTACAGACTTAATTACGATTGTTTTAACGACTAGACGCGACGGCGAGGCATCCAAGAGACTGTTAGGCGACATGACGTCATTATTATCACAGATGATGTATTATGGGTAGACGGTGGCGGTGGGTGTGTGAGCTCGCGATAAGCTATCGCCGAAGCTAATGATTCGTTGCAAACGAACTGGTGCCTGTCACCCGGCCATACATTCTCGCGTTCACACAATTCGAATCAGCCGCAGTTGCGATAATGGCTCTAACGATCGCTGATCTATCAGCGAATGTCACACTTCTTCCAAAAAGGCTAAGAACGTTATTGGATTTAAATGTACCTTCTATAAATCTGAGCGATATCACCTTTAATTTGAGCGATAGCACCTCTGTTTAGTACTCTACTAATCTCAGTGAGTGAATTAATCATCAGCTTTATAGTCCTTAACCAGACACATATAATGCTTATCTAAGACAAAATTAACGTAGGTAGCTACAAAAAAAAACTTACTCAATACTAATCTTTATTTCATAGTATGAAACTAAGTCGCACTTCGTGTCTGTACGCTTAAATCTTTTAAACTAGATTTTGACCTCTAAGTCCCTGAGATACCACATTTGGTATGTAAACAATAGTTTTTTAATTGTGTCTGTAATTACGGTAATTAACCGATTAATGCAGTTTTCATCAATATACAGAGTGATTTAAGAGAAGTTTTATATGTTTAATACGTGGGCAAAGCTGCTGGCAAAAGCTAGTATACATATAATATGTCAAACACGTAACATTATACCATAGCATACAATGGCTGTCGGAAATTAACGCAGGTATTTTTCTAAAATAAAAGTAGCCTAAGTCACTGGCCGATAGCTGATGTAACAAGGCTGATGTACCTTGTTACATCAGCTATCGGTCAGTGAAAGTCCCGTCAAAATCGGTCCAGCCATTTCAGAGATTAGCCGGAACAAACAGACAGACAGACCCACAAAAATTGTAAAAAAATATTGTTTTGGTATATATACCGTGTATACATCCATATACACTTAGTAAAAAGTGGTTATCTTAATATTAAAAACAGACACTCCAATTTTATTTAGGTATTTGTATAGATATATAGATGTATAGATGTAGTAGGTACCTACTAACTTCGGCCCACGAGTTCATCAGCGTGAAATGTCTTGTTTTAACATAAAATATAGCCTATAGCTTTGCGTTGCCCGTCGGCCACACGCACTATTACAGCGTTCTTTCAGACTTTTTTCATTTTGCTCGATTCCTTAAGGTCATAGAGTAATGTTAAATAGCGTATAGCCTTCCTTAAGAATGGGCTATTATAAATGAAATAAGATTTTTTCAAATCTGACTAGGAGTTCCAGAGATTACGCCCCCACATACAAACTTACAAACATTCCAATCTTACTTCTTTATGTTATTAGTATTATTATATTTGTAGTATTATTGTATCAGTGTCTTTTTCGTAACCTTCGATGGCAATTACAGCGGTCTGTATTTCTTATTATTACTATTGTAACACAAAAATATGTAAACTTATAATTATATATATTATTCTAACTAAAATAATAAATTGGAATGAAAGTTTGTTTGTAACGCTTTCACATTAAAACGGCGGAACCGATTTGGATAAAATTTGGCAAACCCGTGGGCCGTGGTCAGACTCTGAGACTGAATCACGAGATGGGTTAGAACAAATGTGTTTTACATTAACTTTTTACTATAGAATAATTCCCGATATGCATGCGAGCGAAGCCGCTGGCAAAAGTTAGTATTATGATAAAGAGAAAACATGTTATCGTTTATTCAAGAGAAGGGTGCACAAGTTCATAAGTTCATTCTAACTTCTTAATACCTAGCTTTAGTTGTCTTGAGTAATAAAAATATTTACCGAAAAAAAGTTATATCAGAACTAATGAAAAACTTTCAAACAAATGACAAGTGGCTGAAAAAGATAAACTCTAGAGCTTATTCGATTTGAGAAGATGAGTTAGCAACCTGTCAACGTTAACTGATGCGGTACTTTAATGAGCTAGATGCTCATTTGGTAACTTGGTCATTATGAAGAGCCAAAGCAGAATAACTTGCCTACCAAAGTCAAAGTATTTATTTTAAATAGGCACTGAAAGTCAACATTTACAATGAAATAAAATTGATTTAGTCGCCCGTTCCAAAAGGTACCTTGGAGAAGAATGGTGCAAAACTGCATCTCTTTTAAAAGGTTTTACAATATTTTGTTGACATTCATTATGTAATTATGGGTGCAAACGATGAACCTAGAAAAAGATAACTATACCACAATAGGTAAAAAGAATGGAAAATGAAGGAATGAGAGAAATTAGTAATATGATAGATACATGGTAATATTTCAACTACGTTTGTTTTTCAATTAATGCCTTAACAATAATACAGTCAAATTAGCATCCAATTTGTTTTAGTCCAGAGTCTAGACTATTAATTATTCTCTGGAGCAAGAGCAGCTTGTTTCCAAGCATTTGTAATACGAGTATAGGGATAACAAAGTGTACTTTTAATATGATTTTTGAATTTTCTTTCATTTGATTACAATATATCACAAGGTACTGTGTTATAACATTTAACACAGTACATGGGGTACTGGTAAAGAAGTTTTTACAATTTTACAGATTAGCTAAAGTACGAGTATGCACATAATTCATCGCTAATCTGAAAAATGGTTCATGGATTTTGTTTTTGTAGTATTAAAATGATGTGTATGACTTATTTTATTTAAAAGATGTATTCCTTTTATTACAAAGGTACATAATATTCTCACAGATTAATGGGCAAGATACCATCCTAACATTAATCTTCATAAATAAAATGGACTCAATATCAGCAGTTCAATCCTTCAGTAAAATGCCATAGCACATAAAGTTTGTGGAAGTAGCTAAAATAGAAAAATTAAGAGGATTCTACATCTGTTAAATGTCTTATCAATCTTACACTATAAGCGGCCGAGCTTAGACACTCCGCAAGAGATGTTACCTATATGACGTCCCCATTGTAGATTCTCGTCTAACGTGATTGTTAGGAAAATCGTTTGATTGATAAATGCCAGTTTATTCCATTCAATATGATGGCTCATTCTTACCACAAAGGTTTTAAATATTTCATACATTATGAAAGTTGAGCGATAATAGTCTCTCAATTGTTCAAAAACTCTTCCTTTGGCGTTGCCTCTGAGTCACTTTTAGGGTCAACGCTCTTGTTTCACCACTTAAAATTGCGAAGACGACTCTCAAAATGGTGCTGTCCTAGCAGGTTTCTATAATAAGTTAATAATACAAGGTGAGAGGTAGTTTTATTGTATTTTACGAAAACGATTCATTGTTGTGTTCCTAAATGCTACAAAATCTGATTTTCCGCAAGACTAATATTAGAGAATGTTGTGAAAAATAAATCAAACCGAAACCGATTAGTAAAACTGGTTGTTAGGCTATTAGGTTGTTACGGGGCGTCTGACGCGCCGCGAATGCCAAAGATACACGAGTGGCAACCTTGACCAACAGCTTAACATGCTTTCCGAGACACGGAGGAGTCTTCTTCGTATGCAAAGATGGACTCATCCACGTATCGACTGCGGCAAGCGTAGCTTAACCTTATCGATCGACATATGCGGCTGTTATTACTTAACCACAAGCCCCAGAATGCTCCACGAACAGTCCATGATTCGATTTCTTTCATCATAATTTCCTCACTAAGTTCCCGTTCTAAACATAGTTTACTTACATTACCCTAAGTAAAAGGTTACCAAAGTTGGACATCCACAAACAATACGTCATCCTAAACTATCATTACATAACGATACTTATACCTACCCGCATTTGGCAAAGATTTCATAATCTGATACTTTTCGGAACCGACGCAATATTAGCGTATCGGATATTTTCGAAGGCAAATAGCTCAATTTTCTTCTGTGACATCTTGTTAGTGGCTTAAATATTGTTGAGAATAAGGAAAATGTGGAAGGTTTTTGTGTACGACGCCGGAGTTAGGGATTTATTAGGATAGGTCATTACTTTGCAAGTATTTAGGTAAGTATTGACTTCAAAAGAAGTTCACGTGTGCTGAAAACCTACTAATTCAAAGTTAATCTCCATTCAATCTAATGATTTTATAGTAGCTTCTGCCCGTTTCGTTCACATACATAGACATTCTAGCCTATTGAAACGTTCACTTCAGGTGTGGAGTTTGGAAAAAACACTTTTTTAACTTTCAGGTTGCCTGTACCTACGTTTTACTACTAATAAATTTTTCGCAAAATTTTATTTCATCTTTGTGGGTTGTCTGCTAATTAAGGTAATTTTATAATGTAGATCAAGGAATGTGGCTCGTGTGTTGCAGGACGTAAAGAATAGCGCCATCCCATTGTTTTTTCCATGGGTGTCGTAGAAGGCGACTAAGGGACTAACTAGAGAGCGAGCAGCGGCATTCTCTATGCATCTTACCAACATACTGCGATCGCTAACCTGCCTGCCAGGCGGGACGGTTATGGCAAACCTCCCCTTTGGCGGAGGTTTATGTCTTGTAGGTTAAGTCTTGCGGCTGAAATGATGATGATGAGATTAAGGGAAATATCATAACAAACATGGTCCTATGGTCATAACCAACTTAGTTATATTTACCAGTCACCACCTTATCACAGAGATTATTCATCGCATAATGTTAAAAGGATAATCTTATGTGATAAGTAACTAAGTCTACGGGATTCTCTCATAAGTGCGCCGCCCCTGACCCTCATCGCAGGCGACAGTTGAGTTGTCAATTTGCGTTTAGCGTTTCCCGTTTACTTTGATTTATACGGGTAAAGAGATTGAACATTTTGTTTGTAAGTATTCCCCTAGCGGGCCTATGAAAAATGAGATGTAAAGGAAATATATTCTATTGGGGATTTAAGATAATATTGTGTTTATAGTTGAACTATTTTTTTCAGAGGACTGTGATGTGGGTTTTGCTTTAAGTTGAACGAACAAAGACTTATAGACTTGTTTCGTCATTGTCCTAAAAGATAAGATCTTACAAAGGTCTTTTTCCGAATCAATAGATACCTACAATAAACAGTAAAAAATAAACACATTCGTTAGTATGTTGTATACAAGGTAAGTATTGCTATCGGTTCTGCTCCCGAGGATTTGTTTTGTTTCGAGTTTTCCAACGTGACCGTTATTTTGCCAACGAAAAATTTGCTGTTTGCGCATTCATGTCGATTCTATATAACGATAAAAGTTTTTTTTTGTATTGAATAATAATATATGGCTCTGGTTTGGTTTTTTTTTTTTTTTTTTTTTTATTTTTTTTATTTTTTTTTATTTTTTTTTTTTTTTTATTTTTTTTTTTTTTAACGCTATCAATATACTCTCTTCGTAAGTCAATCTGCAAACAAACCTTATCTCAATGGCTGAAAACTCTGGATTATCACAAAACTGAAAGTCTGCTGATTCCAATGCGCTAACCTACATCTCTTCCATCACATCAACCCCCTTTCATATCCTCAAACACTCGTATACCTTTACTATCTACACAATACTACCCAGACAAACTCACACTCACCCCCGTACTCTCACTCACACACACTCACCCACTTACACTCACTTACACTTACTCACTGGCATACACTCGTACACACACATAAATCTCATAATCATATCCATTATTCAATCGTTTTTAATTGTTTTTTTTTATTTTTTATTTATAAATATTTCTTTTATATCACAAAATAAACAGTGAAAACTCCATCACACATTTAGCTCATACTTGTCTTAACTAATAATATGCAAAGTCTAACTGTAAGAATTGGGGGGCCTGGTGACCCGTAACACAGGTATTCAATACCTTCTTCGGGCACCAGTCTCTCACAAATGTTATTATATATTTTTAATTAGTTTAAGCACTTTATGTACCAACCTGCAACATTTGTGATGAGAAAATAAATCTAATTTTAATTTTTATTTTTATATTTTTTGGTGTGCATTTTTTACTTGTGTAATAAATTCAATTTAAAAGCATTGATATGTAAATGTTACTCTAAAGCAAAGGTTCCCAAACTTTTTTTCGCGTAGAACAGTTTCAAAATTTAATGTTTTTTTTTTGGTTAATAGTTTATAATCTGCCTAAATTTATTTTTGTTTTCACGAAATCGTACACCCCTATAGACACCGGGGGTCCACATGTATCACACTGGGAATCACTGCTGTATAGGCTTGTGGTAACTCAATTTTTAATTTATTATCACTAACTCAGCAAACGTTATGGGCTGTGTAAGTATTATTTCATATTGAGTTGAAACCATAGGTATGACCTTCCTGGAAAACGACTTTGACGTAAGCTATATTTCTTTGTTGCCATTTCTACATTTCTTTCTTCATATACTGGATGGCAAGAACATCGGCATGTAACCTGTTTTTTACCATGGATTTAGCACATCATTTTGAACTTATTATATTAAAAAATTATTGTTCCATACATTTTGACCACGTTTGGTATTGTATTTTCCAATGAAAAAGCTTATTTGTTTTTGGTAACCGACGAAAATTTTTACGCCTTCTACAATTATGTTTCAGTTAGCGCATTGATGTTCCTGTCATCTATAGCTCAAACAGGCTACATAATTATGCTTGGGTATTGCAATTTTATTTTTATTTATCTTTGCCCATGGAATTTCCCATCGGCAAAAATGACGAACTGCCATACAATTTTTTATCTTCTATTTATCCCATCAGGGCATGATTTTTTTATAATACTTCCTATGAGCTCACTCTCGTTAGACACGAAACTCTTCTGCAGAATTTCGTTTATTTATTGATATGGCACTTTGACGAATTACTACAACATATACAAACAAAATCACTTCTACTTTTAAGTATTGTGATTATGTCATTTACAGAAGTGCATAGCACTAGCAGAGAACTTAATGATTATAGGACCTGTAAGAAACCGTTAGATGAACTACATACACAAGTTACAAAAAAATAAAACGAAAATGAGCTATGTATATGTTACCGGTCAAACCCGATTTTAGGATGAACTAGTTTCGCCTAGGCCAAATTAGTTCTCCCTACACGCATTAAGACAAACCATTTTAGACCTATGCAGAAAAACAAAACAAACAGCATCTACAGCCTACTACAGTTAAAAAAAGTAGCGATGTGTTGTCACGGTATCATTTCAACATGGAACTTTAACCGTTGTAAACTGTTACACATAAACATGTAGAGTCATTATGTTGATGAAAAGGGAGAACTTTTTTGGCACACATACAGTTTGGTGAGAAATACATAAATGTTTAACAAAACAATTACATGCTTCTAGACCATCGCTATGAAACGTTATCTGTTAATTAATTGAAGATTTTTATGTTGAGAAGACTATAATTATCTACAGCGTACATAATGCCCAGCTTCTTATTGTCAAAGAACGTCGACCATAAAATGGCAATGTAATGCCTCTGTTTCTATATCAAAACGATTCAAAGAGCTGTCACAGCGTGATTTCGGAATCAATACCCAGAAATGTACGTGAGTTAGTCTGACTGCCAACAAATTACTTAATTAAGTCACATTGTATTAACTTAGCTTTAGAAGTTCATTACGCTGCTCTTGCTTCTGCAAGTAAAATACTAGAAATTGACGCTGCCTTGGTAGGTTGAAAGGTTTTGTGGGATCGAATGAATGGTTATTCAATAAATAAATGGAACATAAAAATGGCTTGTGTTTAAACTGGGGGAAGTTTGGTACATACAAAAAAAAAAATACATGCACAGTTAGGTAATAGTAATAGTTAAGGCCACAGGGATCCGCCCGATGAGAGAAGCATAGGGTCGGTCGAAGTGGCGGTGCTTAGAGGAGGGTTGTGTCCAGCAGTGGTCGTTTTTCCGCTGAAATGATGACGATGATAGGTAATAGTTAAGTAATTAACTCTTTCCAAATAGAAAAGCAGTTGTAATGAACGTTAACAAACAATCAATTATTTATCAGAATAAAACAGTTCATAAATAAAATATTGATAGTATAATCTGAGCATAATTCCTAAAGCCCAGGCCTGCAGTCAACAACTCGTTAAATTTGGCTCAGATCGGGAATTAAGCGGAACTCACCCTCCATGTAAATTAAACCATCTGAGCGAGTGTTGCAACGGAAACCGAATGATTTATTCCTGAAAGCTCAGTAATAGCTTTTTAATTCTTTCTGTTGGCGATCGAAACGAAGAAATTGGTTAAATCATTGAAACGAAAACACCGCTAGTATTCTGAAATTTTATTAAACCAACCGTGAATAATAAGTGGTTTTATTTGAAGCCTTGTTACGCCCCACGTCTTGTATCAAAATTAAACGGACTTCAAGTTTCTCGATAATTGCCTTGTACCTAAATGAAATCCTTATGTAAATCAATCAGGCTGCCAAGCTCTGCTTGATTGATTTAGAAGAGATTTTAATTTTTAATTAGTCTTTCTTGGAATAACGCCTCGCTCTTTTATTATTTTTATACAAACAAGACATTATTGAAGACATTATGAAGACATTCTTTGTTATTCACTTAAAACAAACATCTCATAAGTTTCGGTGTTGGCGTGATGATGTTACAAAATACACGAATTAATTTATACTCACAAAACCGAAATTGAACTAATTAAATCAGACAGGGGAAATCCCAATTTCCCCGAGACCAACGGACAAATGTTTTTTTAAATGTCCATGCAAATTTAATTGCTTTCGGAACACCAACCTGGCCCGTGTCTTCCGTGGAAACTCCGATATCTATTTAGTTTAATAAAACTCGTAGTTTATTTTTTTTAAAGGAAAATATTTCGATTTTGATAAAGAATAAAGCCCAAAGCTTTTGTGTCGCTGGGGAGGGAAGGTTCAATCTAAATTTGACGTTGAAGTAGTTATTTGTTTTGCTATATTTCTGGCGAATGTAATTACGTCGTTCTTTGTTCCCAGATCTAACCCAATTAAAGATCGGTATCGTGGATTTTTGTTGTGAAAACGTTATTTATTTTTACGTTTACTGAATAGGCTGTATTTTATTGAGGAGCGGTTCTGTCTTTTAACCTAGAATTATGTTTTATTTGGTAGAAAAAAGTGTTTTTGTGTCGATGTTTTAGAACCAATATTTTTTGTTCATAGAATGACTAGACACGGTGTTATTCGTTTTGGAAAATGATGGGTTTATATAAGTGTACTAAATTATTGTCCTAAATCAAAATAATGTTTCCTTCAGGTTAGGTAGGTATTAGATAAATCAATACAATTATTGATTTATTTATAAACTGAATCACTGAACGTTCTGCAAACATTGGTTTGCAGAACGTTCAGTGGTTCCAACTCATTTTCGTGACACCCAGCGATATCGCAAAACATTTCATATCCATTTTAAGTTTTGTAAGACTTTCGAGCGGTCAGGAATTTTCAATTCCAAACTCAACAGCCAGGGCCAAACAAAGTTATAATACAATCTAACGTAACGTCAGAATAAAAGCAACGTATTTCATGTGGGGTTTGGGAATAAGTCACAGATTTTGTGGTAAAATATTTTGTTCTCGCAGAATATTTCTAGTGCAGATAGCTACACTAAAATAAATAAAACTATTTTAATTAAACACGAACGCAGTTACATGAAAAGTCCGAAATAAAGCAGGGTAGCTATAGAGCTTTATTTTAGACGTGTTTAACTAAAACAGAAATCAGTTTAGAAATAGTAGATGTACCTACTGAATCAAGTCTTCTTAATTATAAAGAGGCCTGAAAAAGGCATTTTTTTTCTAAAAGTGTTTTAATGACGACGTAATATAGTCCTATGTAAAATGTGGAAAATAACAAAGTGTTTTATTTTTTGGTCTCAAATTACTTACCCAACCAAAATGAATTAAACACTAAACTGAAAATTACACCAATAAAAATAAATAGCTAAGTTTTCTTACAGGAATAAATCAAACAAAGTTTAAAGTTATATTGAAATGGATGTGAAAAGCGAAGTGCAAATTGATTCGAGCGATCTGTCGTCGAGTCGCGAAGATGAGGGTAGTGGCAGGACGATGAAGCGAGTACCGTTCCTCTGATTGTTTATTGTACTTTACTGATTTTAACGGCTTTATTAAAATAAAGGAAGTGTTTCTTATTGATCAGGATAACGAAGGTTGTATTGAAGGTGTGACTAGTGTCATTGCATTTTCTTATACAGTTCACTCGGTCCAAAGATGAAAACTATGGAGGGTAGAGATAAAGAGAACCGATTCAAACGGGGGCATACTAAATATATTTGTGTTCTTATTTCAATACTGGATTGTAACTTACTAGTCACCAAACCTCAACTTCACATACTCCAAAATATTTTTTTATTTAAGACATATAAGTTCCCTTCAAGTGGCGAAATGAAATAGTTGTCTCGAGTAAGTTTTAACTGATATTAGGTCGAGTTCTTCATTAATAGTTTGTTGATTATTGTTATCTGGTTTAGATTTGTATATGTGCAAGAATTCAAACACAGAAATATTTATACTGGTAAAGGTGTGTGCATTTCACTATTATTATACCAGAGGATGATATCCTCTCTTGTACATATGAACCGCAGAAAGAGCGATCCTGCGCTGCTCGTATCCAGTAAAATTCCCGCATCCTTCATTAGGTCCTTACTTCCATCTTGTGGAGGGCCGACCCACACGCATCTTCCGGTACATGGCCAAAACTCTAGATCACTTCAGCCTCCTCTCTTCAAACCCTTCTACGAGAATCGTACTACGACCGTTGCCACTTCTGTTTTGCAACCATAAAACATTAAGATTCCTTTACAAGACTAGCCCTGACCTTTTATCTCCATCATAAAGTGTACATAAATTCTGTAAAATAAATTATAATATAAATTATAATTAACCTCAGTATACCTAAGTCTGTTATCGTAATCCTAGTAATATTCTAATAGTGAAAGATTGTATGTTTGTTACTCAATCACACAAAAACGGCCGAACGGATTTGGATGATACATATTTGCTTTACATAATATAAATTATAACCTGGATTATCATGTAAGATTGAAGCTTACATACAGATTTAATCGTTCATGGCGAAGCGGTTAAGTAAAGCAACTAGCAGTTTTGTAAAATAGCGGATTTTACGATCAATCTGTGACATAACAGTTTTAATTTTACAGCTCTTGGCGATTCTGCCAGAAAATACAGACAAATGTCAAAATAGAGTACCTACATCAAAGCTCAGCAGTTAGTACTTTAATTCACCACCTGCCTAAATAAATTAGCATTAAGTAATGCTAAGTCTCAAGTAAAATTATCTGAGCACGTGCCAGAATATGGAGCAAAATCTAAATGAACAGATTTGTAGTCTCGTAATATTTTTGATATAAATGATGTTCATACTTTGTGTACTGTCAATTATTATTTTTTCTTTAATGACTCTTAAAGACAGTCCAACACTAAACTACATTTTTTTTTTTGCTTTATAATGCATCACATTAGATGATAGTTTATTCACATTACAATCTAGCCTATTAGCTAATAAGTAATTTAAATATAACTTAAGCTGCTAAGTAACTATAAAACTAAGAAATCGTCCAATAACGTTTTTCTTATTCACTGACAGTTAAGGGAAAGACACTTGATTAACGTGTTCTTTATAAAAGTTAGCACTTTCACTGCAGTTTGTGTTCACTTACACTGCACTACACTAACTCAAAGGGTTTCACCATTTTTAGTCTCCGCACGAATTCAGTGGTGTCAAGGAGTTGAATAACCTCGACATTCACGTGATGATGAAGTCTGTGTTCTGTACAGCTGTACTACATACCGGATGACATTTTATACCGTCTCGACCTTCATATGGTGTGTTGTGTAACTAGAATAGAAGGCAGGAAGGCCTTCAGATTCATCGCAGGTGGCTAAAAGAGCGCGGGATGCGGGCGGACGGGGATGCGTGTGTGGCTCGTGCGCCTGCGAAAGATCAATGAGGCCGCCTATCGGCCGACTTTAAAGGGTAGGATCACGCTACGAAATCATTGATACATACCGCGCATTGAGTAGGGTGCGTATGATTTGAGTTTTGATAGATTTTAATAGTGCTTTTTGTTTTTGTTTTTTCCAAATTTCTGTTTTTGTTGTTCTAGCATGAAAATGTTACTTTAAATGTGTAGTATTTATTGCTAGATCAATTTAATTACATGTTATATACACCCATTTTTTTTCAAGACGTTAAAAATGTCACCCGGTATATTATGTGCAAATATATAAAGGTAAAAGCTCATTGGGCATCAAAAAATTCGCCCGCATTACTGTCAGTGGGAAAAGTGCCCACAATGCTGGCACCGTTGCCACATTGGATGGCAATTGCTGATTGTTTGACCTAAAAATAGCCCAGTCAAGTGAAGAGTAGACCTATCGTTTGGCGAAGTCTCGTCTTTTTTCTACTATATATGTGCAGATAGACACTTTAAACGTTGCAAAAGAATTGAAATAATGAGAAACTTAATGCTGTTATTATACATAGAAAAATGCTGGCATGCAAGTGATAAGGACAGGAGGATAATGACGAATAATTTAATTTCACATAACTTAAAGTCACGCCTCTATACCCCAAAGGGTTAGGCGGGGGTGCACCAATAGTACACCCACATTTCTCCATTCATATTTAAGTCTTATGTAATAAAGGGCGAGCCTTTTGAAGATAAAGTATTAATGAAAACCTAAATGATTTCAATAATGAAAAGCGTTATTTTATAGTTCTGTTCTACATGGTCTTCAATTATGTGACCAAGATTATGTCTTGAATTTAAAGGAGACTGTGACTCAGAGTAGTCAGATAGGAAAAGCCGACCTCATCTAGTTTAATAAATATGATTGGCATGTAACACTAGCTTCCCACGGTCCGTGATATCGCGGACGTACGCGGACCATCACTCACGACGCACCGTGGGAAGGGTCTCGTCTGTGGTAGCACAGCACGGCGATGCGCCGGTATCCGTCGCGAGGCGGTAACTTCAAAGATGCGTTGTGACGCGATCCGAGCGCGTACGACGCGGTCCAACAGACGTCCTGTGCTACCGCGGACGAGACCCTTCCCACGGTGTGTCGTGCGAGATGGTCCGCGTCCGTCCGCGATATCATGCACCGTGGGAAGCCAGCTTGTCTGTGTGCGTTGCCGTCCGTGGTCGTCGGCTGTACGTGATGATCCGCAGAATCACGCACCGTGGGAACCCAGCTTTAGAGTGTTTGAACAAACCTACTTTATAATTTCAGCCATAAGATGTCCAGTGCTGGACATAGGCCTCCCCCAATTTGGGGGGTTTGCCATGATCGCTACACTTGGCAGGTGGATTGGCGATCGCAGTGTGGTGGTAAAATATATAGTAAACGCTGCTGCCCATTCTCTAGAAAGTCCCTTAGTCGCCTTTTACGACACCCACGGGAGGAAATAGGGTGATGCTATTCTTAACGTCTGACACCAGACGGATCATTACGTACAGAAACAAAAACCTACTTACAGACAAAAAATCATTTATTATTAGTTGAAGAAAATCCTCAAATCATTCACCACCAACCAGTCATCAACCCCAAAAGGTAGTCATAATAAATGCTAGCTGCTAGACAGGTGATCATTTGGTGAAAGCGATGTTTTGGATGTGTAGAAGCTTGAGTATCACTTCACAGACCTGTTGCAAGTATGTTACAACATATCTGAGACAGTATCGCATAAAAAGTAACAAAATAACTATCATATCACAAGTAACTCCTCAATTGTACTATTATGCCTTATCCCTCTGTTTTTTTTACTGTGTGTACATAAATAATAATAAAAAACTCCACTCATCAGTTAACTAGCTGTTGTCGTCAGCGTTTATTATGAACTTTTGCCAGAGAGAGCCTTTGTCTGCGTAGATCGGGCAATCTCTTTCAATGCTATAATCGATTCTTAAAGAATAATGAGCCCTTTAATTTGTAATGATATCTATCTAACTCCATTGTATAGATGAATATAATACCTTCATCTTTTTTTTTGCGGGAAATCATCAAACGACGTGTCCCGCTCTGGGCGGAGCGGGAAGGCGTGTCAGACTTTTACTGACAAAAACCCACCCGTGTTCCTTCATTTGCCTATATGCCAGAGCCACGGTAGCTCTTTCGAACAGATCTCGCGACCCTGGCAGGCATCGGTCCTAGCAGACCCCTTCAGTAAATACCTTCATCTTTGAGTATTAAAATAAGTAACATTGTTGTTGATATTTCTGTAAGAAAAATTACTTGCTCGATTTTAACATTTGATCATCTGTTTGACATGAATAAAACTGATAACAGTACTAATTCTTCTTCTCTTCTTCTGAGTCGTGTACTTCGTTACTGAAGGTTGTGTCCCTGAAAGTTTTCGTGGCTTTATGTACGATGTTCCTTCACTTCATTCGATTCTCGGCTTGTCTCATGGCCGTTGTAACAGAGAGTCCAGTGAGGGCGGTTTCTTGGACCACCGCGCACCGGTTAGTTGACTAGCCGCGAGGTTCTGTCCCATCTTACTTGCCCATCACCACCAACTTTAAAACAACAGTACATTACAATTTGAAGTCATCAGCGTATGAAAATAATATTTTCAATTAAATTTTTCTTACGTTTTTTGTTATTTGCAGATTAGTGTCAGGCTGTACGAGTATGTTGAACAAAATATAATTGACGACCGTAACAAGTGTGGCTATACAGAACTAGAACGGATAAAATCATCAATACAACCTTCAAAATTCCTATAATCCCATTGAATCATTTTTCATGACTTAATCACTCATTGAGATCACACACTCACCACCCTCACTCATTGGATTTGTGCCCGGTTGATGGCAATAGGCTCGCCCCCTGTTACATGGGACTTAAACATAACAGGCGAAATGTGGGTGTACTATAGGTACACCTCTCTGCCTAACCCTTCGGGGAAACAAGGCGTGAAGTTATGTGTGTATCACTCATTGAGATATTTTAATCAACATACAACCCGTCACTGCAAATTTTCACGGGCTATGTTCTAGCCCATAATTAAGGTAGAATTTTTCACGAGTACTTACATATGTATATCTAGTGTATAGTTATTATTACGTATTTACTTATATGAATGGAAATGAAAACGGCTTAAACCTGTTTTCGTAAACATTTTTATTAGCATTTCCAAGTGGAGTTTATGCATTGGCTTTATCGATAAAGAGTAGAATTCAATTTCACTGAATTCAGTATAAAATAAACTAGATTGTCAGGGGTCGTATTTATGTGGAGGACGGTATAAAAACACAATCTTAAAAGGCAGAGCAAACGCCCTAAGGATATAGGTAAGCTTCGGGAAAGAGTATGAGCACTTGTATGGAAACCCGCGAAGTTTATTGAAAAAATATTGCGTCTTAGGTTTCAAAGTAACGATAAGTATAAACGAAAATAGCTCAATCTGGTCGCTTTTTATGACAGTTTTGTGGTTGCGTCACACAACAGTGTTTGTTTTAAATTAATTTTATCGATTCACGCCCACATTGGTAAAGTTCTTGTATGCAGACAGTATGACGCTAATAAGATTTAGAGACTGCAAATGGCAGCTAAAAATATAATCGCTTTTGAATTTGTTTCAAATTGGCCATTCATTAGTGACATTTTTGGGGTACCGTACCTCAGTCAGCAAAAACGTAAACCTTATAGGATCACTTTGTTGTCTGTCTGTCTGCCTATATCTGTCCATCTGTCAAGAACATTTTTCTCAAGAACGCGTGGAGGTATAATCATTTCAGCCGAAAGACGTCCACTGCTGGACATAGGCCTCCCCCAAGCTCCGCCACTTCGACCGGTTTTGTGCTTCCCGCATCCAGCGGATTCGTGGAGGTATCAAGCTGAAATTAATATCAAATACTCAGGTAGAGAGAGAGAGCAAAAAAGTAGATGTATGGGGACCACAGTTTTTAACCGCAAAGTTAAGTTTGTCCCTCAGTACAAGAAACGTGTATGTGTAGTGTCAAATATTGTATGGCGGTACAGGAGCCTCTGCGTGCCAGTCCCGTTTTTTATAGATATAAAGAAACAATGTACACGAAACTAAACGCCTTTAAGAAAACTCGCATATTTATTCAACTCGTGATTTCAACAAAAGATAGTACTCTTTGACGCTAAATTTCCAAGAGCTCACAAGACCCTTAGTTCGCTGCGTTTTGCAGCTTATTTAGTTTCCGCTTTTGTGTTCTGTATCGTTCGGACAAGAAATACACGATATCTTGTATTGTATAATGGAGGTATTAAGTACTTATTAATTTACTAAAATGAAATTCAAATAACAATGCTATTGCCATTTCTGAAAATAAGGTTTTATTTCTTTTTAAAAGAATTTAATAGTTCGACAACAACCAATTGCTGAAAGCTATTTCAGACTTAAATGTACGTATTTCAATATGGACGTATCTACGAGTAGATACGATATCTACAAGCCAAGCAAAAGAGCAATATTTCCTCAAAACCATAACCGTAACACTAACAAACCAGAAAAACTAATAAAATGACTAACTAGTTCCAAAGTCATAATAGTATGTTACGTTGGGTAAGCAGATGCAGCGGCCGGTAGAGATACCGGGCGCCCGCAAACTTTTTCTTCCCGAGGAATAATCTCAGAAATTAACTGGCGTTGCTTAAGCGAAGAAATTTTAATACCGAAACTTTGTTTTCAGCTTATTAAAACGTTGCTTTTTTATCTCGTGAGCTTTTTAATCCAGACCCCATTTTAAGATAAGGTTAAATCTTTGTTATTTCATAACGATTTTAACAGGTAACCGTTACTCGGTTCGGTATCAGCAATTAGTTTTATGTTATTTCTTTTTTATCTTCCAAAGGTTGTTCGGGCGGTCGCTTTAAATTGAGAAATAAATTCGAACTGGCATATTTTGGCAAAAATAAGAAAAGGTAACACTTAAGGGACTTTAGGTTTGTACAAACACTTTTACACGTCAATCATATTTTTTTAAACTAGATAAGGTCGGCGTTTCCTATCTGACTACTCTGAGAAGAAAGGCCGAAACAAACTCAGAGGTCACAGTCTCTTTTAAAGTCCAGACATAATTTGGTTAGGTCATGTGTAGACCATGTGGATTGGTGTCTGAAGTGGTATTTTAAGGAAAGAACCACACAGATTGAGTGGACCTGTCCAATCAGTGCACGCATTTGTCAGTAATCATGCAGCTCAACTCAGAACTTAAGGAGGTCAATGATTCGACGAACAATACCAAAGAAAGGACATTTGTGTAGGTCGCATAAATTACTCAAACTGCCAGACTGTGATAAAAAATAAATGAGAAGAAAAGGAACCTAGCAAAAAAAAATAACACCCACTTAATCTTCACATTTACAATAATTAAAACAATATAATACTTTAAAAGTAAATATTAATGTTATTGTATAGGTAAAATTCATCAATGTCAATGTGTATATAAAATCAGGAGATAGTCGCTGTCTGATAATTTGAGGATCATGTACATGGAGGTGTCTGAAATGGTCTTTTGAGGAAAGAACCATACAGATTGAGTGGACCTGTCCAGTCAATGCACGCGTTTGTCAGTAATCTTTCAGCTCAACTCAGAACATAAGGAGCACAACGATTCGACGAACAATACCAAAGAAAGGACATTTTGGTAGGCCGCATTAAGTACTCAAACTGCCAGATTATCATTAAAATGAAATGAGTAAGTATAAAAAAAAAACAAACATCTACATAGTCCTCACATTCAAAATTATTAAAATAATAATAATAGTATACTCCTCAGAGTATATATTCATGTCATAGTCAAGCAATAATCAAAATGTCAAAGTGTATAAGCAATAATCAAAATGTTAAAGTGTATATTCCTAATAAATAATTAATAAAAAAAAGGAAAGTAATTAATAATAAAAAAATAAAAAATATAGTTCAGTACAATAATATTTTAAAAATAAAAATTGGAGCAGCTTAATCCCAAGCTTTTTTGTCCTCAATATAATCTTTAACAGTGTAAAAGGCTTTCTGGCACAACTTACGTTTAATGAATGATTTAAATTTATTGAGACTTAGATCTTGAACATGGCTTGGAAGTTTATTATAAAAGCGTATACATTGACATCTGAATGAGCCACCTATTTTCTTGAGCCTTGTTGAAGGTACAACAAATTTGTGTTTGTACCTAGTATTTATACTATGGATACCACTGTATTTTTTAAACAATTTAATATTCTTATGGGCATATAAAAGATTTTCAAAAATATACTGTGAAGGCACAGTCATTACATTAATTTCTTTAAATTTCTCTCTGAGTGTGTGTCTCGGGCTTAATTTATAAATTGATCGAATAGCCCTTTTTTGCAAGACAAAGATAGTCTGAATGTCGGCGGCATTTCCCCACAACAGAATACCGTACGACATTACACTATGAAAATAGGCAAAGTACACTAAACGGGCTGTCTCTATGTCAGTTAAATTCCGAATTTTTCTAAAAGCATATGCAGCGGAGCTTAGCTTTTTCGACAATTTATCAATATGTGGGCCCCACTGAAACTTGGCATCCAAAGTTAAGCCCAAGAATACAGTGCTATCTTCAGGATTCAATTCTTCGCCCTTTATCAACACATTCGTTTTCGCTTGCCTAACGTGAGGTAGCGTAAACTTAATACATTTGGTTTTTTTTTCATTAAGAAGCAAATTATTAACATTGAACCAGTGAACTACTTTTGAGATCGCGCTATTAACATCGTCAGTAACCAGCTGCTGACGTTTAAGTTTAAACAAAAGTGAGGTGTCATCTGCAAACAAAACTATATTATGATTATCTTTAATGAGGTAAGGCAAGTCATTAATATAAATAAGAAACAAAAAAGGACCAAGAATTGAGCCCTGTGGGACGCCCATTGTTACGATAGATCCGGGAGACCTTTTTCCATTGACATCGACACTCTGAATTCTATTACTCAAATATGAAGTAAGAAGATCCAGAGCGCTGTTCCGGATCCCGTAGTGGCGGAGTTTCCTGATTAAAGTTTCATGAAGAACGCAATCGAACGCTTTAAATAAATCACAAAAGATGCCCAAAGCATCGCATTTGTCTTCCCATGCATTATAAATATGCCCTAGGAGTTCAACACCGGCATCGGTAGTTGAACGACCCCTTGTGAAACCGAACTGTTTGGTATGTAATAATTTATGTTTATTAAAAAATCGTTGCAATTGGTCTAAAATTAAAAGGTAGGTAGTACTGAAATAGGTCTATAGTTAGAGGGGTCTGATGTACTACCAGATTTAAATAAAGGTATTATTTTACTATTCTTTATAAGGTCAGGAAACTCCCCACAGTCGATACAATTATTAAATATAAGAGTTAAAGTAGGTGCTACAATGTCAATAATAGACTTGGCGACTTCTACAGAATTACCCCACAGATCTGCAGTCTTTTTTACATTTAAAGTGTGGAAGGTTTTAATTATATCTTTACAAGTAATATGTTCAAAATGAAATTCCGAATCGCAAACATTAACATTTTCAATAAGCAAAGACTCAGCAACAGAAGGTGATGAGTTTAGGGATTTTGTAGTTGAAACAGGAATATCTGAAAAGAAATTTTCAAAAGCCGCCGCGACTTGTGAGTCTGATTTTACTATTTTGTCATTGATAGACAGGCTGTAGTCATTATTTCATTTACTAGACCTTCCTGTTTCACTATTAATAATATTCCAAGTCGTTTTAATAACATTATTACTGTTGTTAATCTTTGAACACAAGTAACGCGACTTGGCCATCCAACAAACTTTTTTAAATAATTTCGAATAATTTCTAACATACAAATTAAATTCAGCAGTGTTGACAAAAATCCTTTCATTGTACAGCTCATATAGCCGTGTTCTACTTTTATGAATACCAATGGTAGCCCAATCACTGAAAGATACGTTACTGTTAACTGAGATAGTCCGGGGAATAAAAGTGGAATTAAAATCATTACAATATATCTTAAAAAAAACATCATATAAATTATTGGGACCACCATTAATAGATAAAAGTGGCAATTTCTGAACTAGTTTAACTTTAAAGGCTTCTAGACGAACTGCAGTTTTGGGGTTTACAGTGATATCTTTTTAACCCACATTTTTGTTTTGATTTTGAATAGTAATCTCATCATCATCATCTCATCATCATCTCATCATCATCATTATAATAGTACACTGTACATTACGATACGTGTGACTTAATTCATCCATTATTGCAAGGCGTGAAATTATCGTCGGAGCGTAACGAGAGTGCTAAACGCGTGCAATAATGTACCATTTAAGTCACACGTATCGTATACTATTGTATAGCACTGTGTGACCTAAACTCACACTTAAGTCACGGTTTTCAATGTAAAAATGGACTAAGTATTTCTACTATTTACAGAATAAAAAATAAATAAATAAAGATAGCCTTTAATTCCTCTGACCTCCATACACAATTTCTTATAAACTAATAATTTTTCCTATAACTAATTACTGATTATAAAAATAAAAAAGCATATTTAACTTAAAGTATTTCTGCTTAGTCCTAAAAGTTGCTTTTTTTTTAGTTACAGAATAGCGTGACTTAAATGCCTGCCAGGGTCGCGACCTGCCAGGGTCGCGAGATTGTTCGAAAGAGACACCGTGACCCTGGCACATGGGACACTAAAGGAACACGGGTAGGTTTTAGTCAGTAAAAGTCTGACACGCCCTCCCGCTCCGCCCAAGAACGGGAAACGTCATTTGATGATTTCCCACCCAAAAAATAATGCGGGTTTAGGTCACACAAGGCTATAAAATATCTATGCTATGCACGAGAACGTGCTCATAATAGATTCTGTTGGGTTGGCAGGCACTGACATATTATAACATACAGTAGCTTATGTTACGGACGGTGTGCACTTCTAGTTTAAGATCGGTGGTCATCATTTGTCGGCACGAACGACACGATCTAATCCCAGACTCCTGGGTTAGAGTACTGGAAAATAAACGTCAATTTTAGCTGCTTACATTGAGCCACTTAAATGTAACTCTCATTTAATAAAATTTTCACAAATTATTTATCAATCCACTATTTATCAGATAAAGATTCTCAAAACTTGATGTAAAAATATTCAAAATTATAATTGACATGTAATTAGCTTCGTAGTTACTCCCGTTGGGACGACGACCTATAAATTTATTTGTAAGAGTATTTTTATTAAAGACCACCAGATATTTTCTTCGAAAATTTTAATGAGACATTCTCATGTAACAAAATGCTGAAGGCAAATTCTTTATAATGCCATTATAATTGAAGGACTTTATTAAGTTTTGATACTCGGTTATTATTACAACGAAAAGAAAATTAAATTTTGTTGGGATAACAACTTTTTGGTGCATAGACCTCCTCTGGAGAGCTTATTGTCACGATTTCTTATTACTTCGGCTTCCTCACAATATTTGCCTTTGTGTGGATTTCGAGAACTTTTTTAAAATTATTTGTTTATGTAGGCACCATTTTATCCTACTCTGGCGTACCCTATTATCTCATTGTTATTATTGAATGCATACTAATAAGTTGTATTTAACAAGGTCCAAATTTCTATTCGTATTTGGGCTGAAAATGTGGAATAATGAGAAAAGGTGAGCCTCTGGCGTCGCGGCTCATAATGTTCCCTTTTTGTAGATCTAATTTATGACGTCGGGCACGTACCGTGTAAAAAATAGGGGACGTATACGAATATGCAGGTTTAATTTTATGGTCTTTTGTAAGAGAATGAATAAGAGGTAAGTCTTTAATTATGAACAAACCTCCACGGCTGTACCGCTTTATAAATTAACTCCATACAAAACAACACTTCTGAAAGGAAAACGAATATACTTTTTTTTGTGGAAAAACGTTTCGCATCCAACAAACACAAGGCGGCGATGCGCTTAAATTTCTAGTTGTTCGGATTCCTTTCTTTTGTAAAGAAACTTGTTTAATTGGATGCTCATACAAAACGTGGAATATATATCAAATTCTGGAACAAAAATGCATGGTGAAAACAATGCTATCCCCGAAAAGAATTTGTGTTTCCGGGAAATCGAAACGATGTGAATAGCTATTGCGTTGACAATGGTTGACTATGCAAAAAATAGTATATAACATTTCCGAACCAGGTTATTTATTTTCGATCGCTGAATGTGTAGGTACACAAATTAGATATCGTGACCACCCATATTTTCGTGGAAATTGGTAACTTTATGTAACATAACTTACTGTATTTTTCAGAAGTTAAATGTTGTCGCAAAAACAGAGTTGGAATTCGAAACACTGTTTCTGAAAAGTGAATATCGAATTACATTATTAACGAATAGATCAGTTCTGTTTATATAATCATACTAGCTATGCTCGCGACTTCGTCTGCGTGGACGGAAAAACGAGAAAGGAGAAGATAGCAGATGTTACAAGAAGTAACATACATATATTATTCCATATAACATCAATAATCTTCTAGGGAAAGTCCCGTAAAAATCTGTCCAGCGGGTTTCATAGATTAGCCGGAACAGACAGGCAGGCAGATAGAATATATATATTTTTTTGTTTTAAGTACTTACTATTTTTAATGTAAACGTTTAGTAAAACGCTGCCATTTTGATATAACAACTAGGTGGGTACTTCAATTTTATTTATTTGTATGTGTTGTATCTATCTATATATGTATAGATTACTTTTAATACTTGGCTCAATATGGTTGTGATTAGAGTGGGATTTAGGTGATCTTGAAGTGAAAAGTGTAATGAGTGACGTTCCAACTCTCTCTGTCTCTCTGGACTGACACTTTAACCGTGCGGCTTTTGCTGCTTCATAAAGTATTAAGTTTAATAGGAAAGTTATATATTATGTAGGCACTTACTTAAGTATAACTCAACACCTTGTTTCCGTTTTCTGACCAATTTTCCTCTTAATTTCGTAGAACCAGAATATAATGCTTGGTTATATTGTTTTTTTATATAAATTAGAACAAAAGCGTTTTCTCTTGGTGATTAATTAATCCGCTTACTCAGATACTGTTGCAATTAATTTACTAGTACCTATAGCTATTAATCCAGTCGGGATAGTATTGCTTTATTGCCTTTTCATCGAGTATTGAATGCGTAATAAATAAATAGGTTACAATGGCGGTGCTTCAAAGTGCTAGCAACAATTCTTCGCTCTCACAAATCCTCGCATAGCATTCCTATTGTGCGCGGGCACATTTTTCTGTAGGTGGCGAGTGTTTGGTGCCGAGTTTAATCGACTAAACTTGAATCCATTGTGGGCCTGTAGGCAACAATGGATTACTGCGCTTCTGTGTCGGCCCCGCACACTTTGCAACCGTGTAGAATGTACACGGTATGAGATCAAACACCGCCCACGTAGGAATTGATACGAATAAAGTTTGCAACGGTGAAATGCATCAAAATCTTTTTATTTCTGTTTTTCTACGTTTATCAGGGTTTCAGCCCATAGCTTTGATTATGAATGAGGATGGTTATTGAGGGGCCCGTGACTAAATGATCCGTACGGGCCGACCCGTAACGTTAAGCTATGCTTACCCGGGTTGGTCTGTGGATGGGTGACCATCTTTATATATCAGGACTCCTTCGTGCCTCGGAAAGTTAAGTTGTTGGTCCCGGCTGTCATTTGTAGGAAATTGACAGTCTTTACAAAACCAAAGGCACCGACTTCCGAAACGTTACGTTACGTTAAAGTTAATTTGTACTTTGTAGAGTTTTATTATTGTATGTTGGTTGTTGTTTTTGTAGGAATATGTTTTTAATTGACAGTTAGGTAGCTAAACAATCCATTTTCCTGGCTGTAAAAAGGGTGCAAGCAACGAAATGTTTTTAATTAAGTAGTGCTTAGTAGTGGTTTGTGCTTAATTACTAGGTAGGCGATGCACCTTTATACTTTAAAACTGCAGTAAATAAAAACTCATACAGTCGTGAAAGTACTTCGTACGAGAGAAATATATCGCGGTGGGATTATATCGGGTACTGGATTTTCAGCTCTCGGTATTAATCCGAGAATTTAGAATTCAACAGAGTGCATCTCAGCGCACTTTTCAATCATGGGCGTGCGTCCCGCCGTGATATTTTTACGTCCAAGCAAACAAGAAAAATATTAAGTAAAGGCTCGTTCAGACTCGATGCGACGTCGCGCGTTAATCGGCGGTTTATATCCGTAGAACAATTTTTATGGCTGTGTTGCGGCGCGACAGGTCGCCCCTGTGTGAAGTGTCGCGCGCGTTTTCATAGAAATTGTTTTACGGATATAAATCGCCGTCTCGCGCGCGACGTCATGTCGCGCTAGTCTGAATGAGCCTTTATTCGTATTTAATATTTGTTCGTTAAAAAGTTCACGTAATTTAATTAAGAGTGTACAACAGCCATCTACGGAAAATTCTACAAAATAATTCAAAATTCCATTAGCGAAACCTTCTAATTTGTGGTCCATCCGGTATACCTATTAACAAACACGATGTTTTTTAAACTTTTTTTTAACCATCGTCAAAAAAGAAAAACGTTATACTGATTGATATAAATAAAGTCTTAAAAGGTTCATAATTAAGTTGAGAAACTTCCTGTCAGAAAAAAAAGGGCAAAAGAGAAATGTTAGTAAAAATTAAACGGAAAACGAATTATTTTATTTCCTAAATGTCGGGCCTTTTCATTAATGGGAAAATAAAAGGAACCATTAAGCTAATTGTGACGTTTTGGCTTCAGTTTTAATAACTAAATAGGTATTGTTAATACATAGTTGAGAGACAGGGAAAAAATATGCGAGGACTTGAGGAAAATACTGTGAATACTTTAGGTTACATTTTATTTACTTTTTTCAATTTGCAGGTCGGTGTCATCATCATCATCATTTCAAACAAAAGACGTCCACTGCTGGACATAGATCTCCCCTAAGAACCGCTACTTTGACCGATTCATTTTTTGGGAAGGTTGGTGTTTGTTCATTAAAATATGTTTCGCAACCGTTAGAAATATGGCTTTATATAATTATAACAATTGTTACGAGCAATTATACTCTGGTCTTAAAACTCATGATTTTATGAAAAATTCATTCAGTAGGATAATATGAACTTAGAAACATGTATTGATGATTTTAATTCTATAAATAAATAAATATTAATTACGGCTGTGAACCATATTTAGATAAACATACAATCTAATACTGACCGGCAAATTGTAAAAAACGTAAGAAAAATGAATATCGGATGATCTGCCTTAATTGGTAGGACATAATTAACTGCGCATTTACTCAACATCTTAAATTGTATTTATTTCTATGTTCTGCAATAAATTAATTGAATTTGAATTTGACCCTGACGCTTTCACCTTAGACGTCTTCATAGCAATGTAAATTCGTTTTCTTAATTTTTATGTTTTCAGTATATGAGCATTACTTTTATGTTTTATTTTAATTTTGATAATGCTGTTTTGTTTATGTTTTTACGACCTAATAATACTTTTTCTTTCTTGATCAGAAGCCAGAAGCCAGACAATAATACATTCAGCTTCACGATGCCACTTTTTAGTTTATCATCTTGTAAATTCTAGTCATCTCAGACTTTACATTTATTTATAGTTTCATATATTACCTGCCGAAACGGTAGCATAGCAATGCCAGTCCTCTGACAATTAGAACCGAAGAACGGTCACGGTCACGATAATTTTAGATTATTTGCTATTCCTGCCCGTATTGACATTGTGTCTGGCACTGCTTCATATTTGCGCTCATTGCCAATTGATTGCGGTGGCAAAAGGTGGTTAGAAGGAGGGGAGGGGCGGCAGAGGCGGCAACGTGCTCTACTGCAGTTCAAACTATGAATGTAATAATATTAAACACAAAATAACACACGTTTTCAAAATATTTTACTGAAATAGTGTTTGTTAATTCATGCGATTCAGGTTGTATGAATGGTACAATTAGGTACTGGACTCTGAATTTGTGAGACTGTTAAATCTTATTTGTCGAATATAATATAAAACGTGTCTATGACCTTTTACAAATACCTCATTTGTTATGTATGAAAGTGGATTTTCATCATTGTGGCGATAAATGATAAATAATTTTTATTTTGTATCTATGGCTTCCTATCTGACTACTCTGAAAAGAAAGGTCAGAACAAATTCAGAGGTCACACAGTCTCTTTTAAAGTTCAGACATAATCTTGATCATATCATGTGATATCGTGTGTATAACCGGTGTCTGAAATGCTCTTTTGAGGAAAGAACCGCACAGGTTGAGAGGACCTATCCAATCAGTGTACGCATTTATCAGTAATCATGCAGCTCAAATCAGAACTTTGGAGCTCAATGATTTGACAAACAATACCAAAGAAAGGACATTTGGGTTGCTGCTTAATCTCTATCAACTTAAACATTTTCAACGTTCAACACAGTTTACAGAGCCTGCCATAATAAACAACCAAACTTTGACCATATTGTTCTAAACCATGCATGTGAAGCTTACAATATCTTCAAGTTTGCCAAAGTATTATGTTGTACCATTTCTTGATTCAGTAAAGGGTGTGTAAGATGAGAAGTATAAAAGTGGAGGTAGTTTTAAAGTTAAGAAAGTTTTCCTAAAGAATGTACGCGCAAACTGTACCATGAATTCAGCATACGATTGCAAATACATTTCATAGCGTAGTTATTCGTCAGTATTAAAAAGACAAAATATCAAACATCACTAACGTTAAATGTCAATGCGGGGTGATCAGAATAATGTACTGAATCTATGGAAATAGGCTGACATGGTCCACCCTGGGTACCACCCTTTATTTATCTAGTAGGTACACCTATAATAATAATTAAATAGGAAAAGTGTGAAATTGTTTATCTGCTTACTACTGTATCTATGCTTTATTGCTGCATTGGTCTGAATTAAATAAATAAATCAAAATATTTTTTATAAATTTCAAAAAAGCATGATTTGGCCAAATCGAAGCCAAATCATGCTTTTTAGCGAAATCTGAAAAATTACGTATTGGAAATCAATACGAAATTTTTCAGATTTCGCTGATTTACGTAATTTCCTAGACGAGATTCAACAGTTGAAATAGTTACTGTTTTTTATATTAAATGAGCTACTTCTTTTTCTTTCATAAATCGACCATAAACCGGCGCGCCGTTTTAAAAATCATCGGCCGCGGCGATGGTTTACGAATCGGTTTAACGTCTATGCGTTACGAAATTAAAATGTATTGTTGAGAAAGTCATCTTTCTACACAATGTATGAATCACTTTTAACACGTCTATATTAAAGAAAATATTTAATCTTGTGAAGTTTTTGAGAAAATGGGCAATGAATTAGTTTTGATTTCGAATACTATTCGAATATATGCACGAGAGTGCTTACAGTCTCATTCATATAATTCAAACAACTTAAATAAAGTTCAGTGTAAGACCAAACTCATTTCTCAATCTCTCTCATATCTTCAGGAAAAAATGGCGGGAAATAATCTTTTAAAATAACGTAAATCTCACAATATATTCTCGACAAATGTAAAAAACCGGCCAAGTGCGAGTCGGACTCGCGCACCGAGGGTTCCGTACAAACCTATAGGTATTTTCGGTTTAAAAATATATATATTTTTTAATTTTTATATTTCAGTTGATTGAATGTAAGGTAAATTGCGGTTTACGATTTATGACGTTTTAAAAAAAAACTACTCACTCGATCTCGTTCAAACCAATTTTCGTTGGTAGTTTGCATGGTAATGTACATCACATATTTTTTTTAGTTTTGTCATTCTCTTATTTTAGAAGTTACGGGGGGGGGGGGGGACACACATTTTACCACTTTGGAAGTGTCTCTCGCGCAAACTATTCAGTTTAGAAAAAAATTATAGTAGAAACCTCATTACCATTTTTGAAGACCTATTCATAGATACCCCACACGTATGGGTTTGATGAAAAAAAACATTTTTGAGTTTCAGTTCTATGTATGGGGAACCCCAAAATTTATTGTTTTTTTTCTATTTTAGTGTAAAAATCTTAATGCGGTTCACAGAATACACCTACTTACCAAGTTTCAACAGCATAGCTCTTATAGTTTCGGAATAAAATGGCTGTGACATACGGACGGACAGACAGACAGACAGACAGACAGACATGACGAATCTATAAGGGTTCCGTTTTTTGCCATTTGGCAACGGAACCCTAAAAAGGAGTTCATTCATTTGATTATAATTGAAACGATATTTCAAGTTGTGTATTAAAACTTATGGAAATGCAGTATTTTAAATTTAAAAGTACGTCTCGCGTCTGTAAAATCAAATCGACAAAAAATTGTATACAGCCTCTTTATACTATAATCTCTCCGATACTATATTTAAATGTATCGAACGTACATCCAAAAAAAGTTCTTATTCAGACCCACCACTGAACACAATAATACTATCACGAACAAAATTAAAAGCGATACAGTTTTATTTGACAAACGACTTTTATCGCTAACGATGTTACTGCAGTCGTTCGTTGGCTGTAAACCCATTGTCGACAATAACCAAATCAAGCGCGCTCAGAAACAGCCCGGCCTGATTGGGTTTTGTACTGACTGACGTACTTACAGAACAGTACGCCTTTAATTCTATTAAATCACTAAACTGCTTTGCTATAAAGAACGGAAAAAGACGATTTTGTACATCGTAAATGAGATTCCGTATAGATTCGATTAAGACGTTCGTTGAAATTGTTTTTCTTTTGACGTGAGCGGTCGACTTTTTGTTGGTGATTGTACAGATGTTGGAATGGTTTTTAGGGTTACCCAAAACGTGTCCACGAAACCCTAAGGCTCCGCTGTCTGTGCGTACGACTGTCTGGCACAAGGCTGTATCTTTTGAACCGTAATTGGTGCACACTTAAAATTTCATAGTTTGAATGTACTACATGGCCACTATAACAACAAAATAAAAAAGATATAAAGTAAGGGTATATGTATTACAAGTTTATGATCTATTTATCTACTAGTATTCCCATCTTATTTATAATTCAATGTGGGATATATTTTTAATACCTAGTATTTAAATAATTGTTGCTCTTACCTAAAGCAACTGCCATGTTATCTCTACACCACCCTTGGATGACTGGTAGAGAATGCCTATGGCATTAAGTCCGCCTTTGTACCTTTTTGTTTGTGAGAAGTTTAAATAAATAAAGAGGGTTTACACAAGAAACGAAAAAATATGTAGTGTTAAATATTGGACGGTGGCACGGCACATTCCGTGTTAGAGCTCGACTCGCACTTGGCCGCTTTTGTTAAGTAGATAAGTGCCAAGTATAACTGTAGACATTTTTATACGTTCTTCATGACATTTTTAAAGCAGACAAAAATATACTTTAACAAAGGGAGCATTTACTTCCCTTACCTTTTACTTTCCTTTGGCTCGTTCCCTATTACATGGCGGAACGGGGACTTAAATAAAATATAACTGGCTAAATTTGGATGTACCTACTCTATCTCTCTGGATAATTAATTTATGTGTTTACTTACTTATCTTTAACAATATTTAACACAAGTTATACACTAGGTAATGAATTGAGTGACAAACTATAAAAATGAAATATAAGGACACTAGCGTCGAAGCGTGCGCATGGCTGTCACCCGAAAAGGACTGGCAGCATTGCCACGTTGAATGGCAATTCTGATTCTTTGGCCAAAGAACAAAACAGCCATCTGGTCACGTGAAGTTAGTTCAACACAAGGGTATTTAATTGTATTAAACATTAATTGAATTTTCAAGGAATCGATTAAACATTGTTACGTTACTTCCTATACCTAAAATCAGCTATCTGCCAGTGATAGTTCCCGTCAGTATCTATCCAGCCATTTCGGTGATTAGCTGGAACAAAAATACTGACAAAATAAAGAAAATCAACATTTTTTGTTATAAGTTCCATAAATATATCTATGCATAAAGTAAAAAGCTTTTATTTTGACATATAACATACACTTAAAGTTTATTTATTTATATCTATAGATAAAGATTTATTGTAGATAATATCTGTCCTTTTTCAAGGTACTCCACCAATAGGTACTCCATAAATTTTTGTTCTCCTTACTTTATTCTATAACTAGTTTTACAGGAAGTTATGGTGTAACCATAACTTCATGTAAAATGAGTTATTGCAAAATTCCACCTAATTACAGAAAATCTTAAGGAAACAGTTAGGTAAAGGAAGACTCAAAATAAATCTTGTCGAAGCTCGTATGCGCGATTAACCAATGAATGGCGGTCGGAAAGTGTGGTGTAATGGCCAGATTTTATTGGTGAATTCGATTTGCCGTACTTACAGGGTCTTGTGTAGCTAACCTCGGGGTTTAAAGGATCAAAACACGCCTTCGCTAGTTCCCCTATTTATTAGATGTACTCGAAGTAGGTACTGTAAAAGCTGAGCGCGCTAACAGTAGCGGGTTGTTTAAATATAAGATACTAGCTTTCGGTCACGTGGAGTTTGAAAATTATCTCACGGGAACGTACCAACTACCGAAGTAAATAGTATCCTATGTGTTAATACAGGTTATAAACGATCTATGTGCCAAATTTCATTCAAATCCGTTCGGCCTATTTTACGTGATTCTTGTTACTCACAAGTATCCAAACATTTAAATATGGAAACATACAAATTTGCAAATGGTTGTTCGACACTTCACGTGACCAAAGAGTAGGCCTAGTTTTAAGTCAAAGAATCAGCATTGCCATCCAACGTGACCACGCTGCGAGCCTTTTGGGCACTTTTCCCTCTGACAGCGATGCGGACGAATTCTTTGATACCCACTGAGCTCTTCCCTTTTTTCCTACATACATAATACATTCATTTTCGGTTGTTTATTATATAATTTTCAAATTTACGGAATTATTAATACTAGTGATCGCCTATTGCTCGAAATTCGACCGTACCTACTTCATTTGAATAGAAATACATTATAAGATGAAAAAATCTATTTAATAATAAATATAAAAAAATAATATGGTTATATAATGACATTCAGTAACAAATAATATTAAAGACAAATATTCTCGATATGATCATAGATTTTAAAAATGAAATAGGTTATATATCTATAAAATTAATTTATTACCTATGGTTATACTTGACATTCAGTAAGACTATAGACACAAACACAAAATATTAAAGACAGATGTTCTCGATTGGACCACAGATTTGGACCATAAAGAAAAGAATATCTATGCATGTGTGTATTAAATACACGGTAGTGAATAGTAGTGTGTGTAACGTGTTATTTACTGAAAATAATGTATTTTTAAGCATAATTTAAAAAAAAATATTAGCATTCGTCACTTCTTCTTTGTATAAACTATAAGTGTGCGAAATTTCATACTCCTCCGTCCGCCCAATTTTCGTAAAAAGGGATCCAAAGTTTTCGCTTCTCGTATTAATATATAGATTATGGAAGATATTCAGTATTTAACGCATCATTATTTAAATGAAATCAAATTAATCAATCATATTTAACAAGATGGCGTCCGCTGTCAAATCTTCAAGGTGTGTCTCTGATAAAATCTATCTTCTAAATTAGAAATAGTGTTTATTTCCTAATCTTATGCCAGTATTATAAGAACTTAAGCGGAGGATGCATGGAAACGCGAAGCACGCTAAAGTCTCCACAGTACTAAAGCAAAGTAAAGTAACTCTTCTTAATTTTGCGGTTAGATTCTACTTATCCCATAGAGTAAAGTTCAATTAATTCCGCGAGTGCAGGAAAATATTTCGTTCTTAAAAATAATGTTCAATTTTCCGTGTAAATTAACAGCCGTTAACTTAAGAAACTTTTTTCCTTGAGCGTTCTTGGTTTTAAATTAATCTTACTTATTGGTGTATTTTTTTACTTATTTTTCTTGTTGTTTTATAACTTCTGTATTTTTATAATAACAGTTTGAAGTACCTACCTATGTTCGTATGTGTGCATAAGGGAAACCAAAAAAAAAATATTTATTTACCTACGTTGACATTTTTTTTTTGTAATTAGAGTTTTGCAAATCTGTCAAAAACATGGTTTGATTAATTATTTACATTAAGTAAACCCAATCAAACACTAAAAAACAACATGGCACTGTTAATCAATCCAAGAAAACGTAACACAATATTGTTTTAAAAAGATATGCATGTCTTTTCATACAACAAAATAAAATCAAATAAAGGTTATGTTCATCTATTAGCCACCTAACGCTGTCAGTGGCGAAGGCACCATATAACACGATTCCTACCGGCTTGCCTTCGAGGATTCGCATTGGTAACTCTATCACTATTAAAAATACAATAGTATGTAAATAGTGGCTACTATTGTCAATAAATATAGTTACACTACGGGTATTTAATTCACCATAACATTCAAACAACAAAAAAGGTTATTTATAGCTTTGTATTACAACAAAAGAGAAATGTTCTAAATTAACCCGGCGCCAAAACGTCATAATCGGGAACTAAAAATTCATACAACAGCGATCCCGTAATTATGTCACTTTAGGTCACGTGGCACCGCTTGATATGTACGAGAGCAAGCCGCTGTACAACGGGTTATGACAGAGACAGGTATAGAAAAATGCGTCAGCGAGAACGAGATAGAGGAATATTGCATATTTTATTCGGTTTTCAGCTGTTCAATTTAATTGTATTTAATTCATTACATTCCTATATTAATTTTAGAATGATAGTAAGATTAGTAAGTATTCTTTATTGATGAGTCAGTAAGTTAAAGCCGACTTCGCATCGGCTTCTCTTTTAGAAAAAATTACACCTCGCCACTGAACGCTGTAATATTTTTATCGCGGCAAAAGAACTGAGCAGTCTATTTATTATTTGTCAATGAAACGTTTTCCTTATCGCCAATGCCTTATTGGATTGTAGTGTAGTTAGTTCCTCTTTCACCGGAGGACGGGCCCTCTCTTATTGCTGTTATTCAGTTAGCGAAGGGATGGCCACTGGGTCGAGAAACAAAACTTCACCAGTTACGTCCTCCATGTTTGTTATTGTATAAGAACAGGCTCTGCCCTCTGACTCGTGTAATGGCTTCAATAATTTATTGTTTACGCTAATGACGTCGTCGCTCACGCAAAATAGCAAATTAACTTCATTTTCTGAGCTAAATTGAATATAAGGATCGTGTAAACGTGTATAACGAAAGTATGAAAGAACTTTAATATTCTTACACGTGACTGTAAGATGCTTTATCAGATCTAGTAAATAATGTAAAGCCGCAATATTTTCTTCCAGCATAAATCCTTGTAACGTTTTTAAGGAACGTGACGAAATTATGTGTCTTAGTAATGGAATAAATTTACTTGTCCCAGCTATCAAAAATGTTCCACCCGACAATGCTCGGGAAAATTCCACGTATTGATTATAACTGGAGCCTATGCCATCAATTCAAGAGACTTGAGCAATTTCTCCTAAGATAATTACTTCCCTACAAGGGATCCTTCGTAATAATTTAAGAAAATGTATAATTGCGAAAATGTATTAGAAGAAAATTGCGGTTTTACAAACAATTTCTTGATGGAAAATATTAAAAATAACAATTGCATACATTGGTGCAAAATCTTTTATTCATCATCATTATCATCATTTCAGTAAAATAACATCCACTGCTGGACATAAGGCTCCCTCAATTTGGGGGGGTTTGCTATAATCGCTACGCTTGGCAGGCGGGTTGGCGATCGCAGTATTGCGGAAAATGCATAGGGAAAGCTGCTACCCATTCTCTGAAACCCCTTCCAGCTCCCTGCTCCCTTAGTCGCCTTTTATGACACCCACAGGAAGAAATCGGATGGTACTATTCTTTATGTCCGGCGCCACACGGATAGTTCTATTGTTCACCTAAACAATAATAAGAGTATTACTATCTCTTACTGACAGACCATGAATGAAAAAGATATGCGACGCTTTAGAACTGACAAACTAAATTATGTCCTGATTGCCTTGAATTTAACGTGATTGTAAGTAAGAAGAATTGAGTTGCGTTGAAGAAAATCTTAGTCCAACTAAAGACACCTCTTATTATTTCCGTTTCTTTCTTGTTTCATTAGAAGGAAAAGGATGACAATAACCTGCATAAAGCTTAGTTGGTGCACAACAAAATCATCACCAAAGTTTTACTAACTTAAAATTCATCACATCAGTTGCTACCGTAGTTATTTATACAGCTTAACCTGTCAAACAACCGGCGAAAAAATAAAAGTTCCACGTCCCTTCAGCACCAGTGTCATATATTATGCCTTTTCATGGGAAACACTTGTCATCCTTGTTTTTGTCGTCATACCTGATTTTATACCGCAAGTCCCTTACGATACTACCCTTTAAATATTTACATGACACTGCTTAAAGGATCATACCGTTAGTATATATATATCCCATTCATTTCCATCGGATAAAAATAAACAGATACTATTTCTATCGCTTTTAGTTTTTCCAAAGTTTCTGTAACGAATTTTTGCCGTTAGTTTCAACTTTGATGTTCTTGTCCTTAGGGATAGTTAAAATACGAGGGGCCGGGCATCGAACGTCACGTTGGATGAACATTGAAGGATATACTATCCTCGTGTGGTACAGAAGCTATAAATGTGCGTTTGTTATCTACACCACTTTAGAAATAAACTTGAGGCCCAAGATAGGTAACATACATACATACATACAATCACGCCTTTTTCCCATGGGGGTAGGCAGAAACCACGGAACGCCACCTGCTACGATCTCTACACACTCCTTTTGCCTCTTTAAGGTTCATACAATTGGTCATACACACACGCCGGTTGCGAGTACTACGCACCTGACCTTTCTGAAGAACATCACCAATAAGGTCACTATATGTCCTCCTAGGGCGTCCCCTCCCGGTGTTTCCACTCACATCTGCCTTGTAAATACCTTTTGTGAGTCGTCCTTCATTCATCCTCTCAACATGACCAAACCATCTAAGCATACTTTTTTCAAGATAGGTAACGTTCTAAGAAATATTTTATACCTAATTAAATTGGTTTATTGAACCTCGAAGACAAGCGTTTAGCTGCCTACATAGCAACAAGATATTAATATGTGGCATACAAGAAGAAGTTATTGGTTATTATTAACTAGTTTATGCCAGCGGCTTTGCTCGCGTGGAGGTTAGAAATTACTAAGCCAGGTAATAAACGGTATTTTTGCCAAACATTCTAATCTATTCAGCCGTTTTTACTTGATTGAGTAACAAACATAGAACCATCAAATCATCCAAATATTGAAATTTTTAATATTAGTAGGATATGATTTAATTTTTCGATACGACCTTTGTAAGGACTAAATACATACTGTTAGAATATTTTCATATGTAATGGTTTCATAAACTCAACCCATTTTTTTGTAATTATATTTTAACGGAGTGTTTATACAATACTGGCGAGAGTATTACATTGTCCCTAACATGTTTCAAAATAAACATGATTAATATGCCGACAGTATCCCGTCTTCGCGTTAAGGGTAACTAACTCATTAAAACTTTAAATTGCGGTCACCTAAAATTATATAGGTAACGTAAACGGGGCTCTGTAAATTTTATGTTACCCATTTGTTTTTGATTTAATTTTGAAATATAGAAATTAAAATTTTTGAACAAAATTTCACGGTCTCGAAAACATTGCGGTGTTTCGTATTGGTTACTCATTCCGCTTAAAATGTTATCGAATTAGTTCACGAAAAACAAATTGGACACGCGACTGGCAAAATAAACCACACTGATTTATTTGTTTTCGGTCGCGGTCAAAAAGAGCTTCGTATTCCGGATAACCGTTTCCACACCACCTTTTATTTAGATGAGGAAGTACCTAAGAGGTGTGTACACTCGCAGCGCTTTTTACCGTCTATCCTTTGTTTTGTGAACGAGCTACTTTTGTTTTTTCCTCCAATTGTTTTTTGTACTAAAGACTAAAGTAACAAAGAAAATATTCTATCCAGCCTTAGTGATGTTTGCTCTTAGAATTTTATAGTGACGAAGTTCCCAGCTGTACCTACATCAAATGACATCTAGGTATCAACGTAGGCACGTTCTTTGTCTTGTTTTACTTTTTCTACGAGTGACAAAGACAACGGTCTTATAAACGGTAAAAATAAACTTAGATATATTATATGTAGTACGTTTACGATTTTGTTTCTTGCGTAGTATATTTTCCATGCATCGACTTAAGAATGCTCACATCAACCTAACACAGTTAAGGAATTTTAACATCGTCTACACAGCGTTAAAATAACGAGCTATAAATTAATTTGACGCAAACCTAAATAAAATTTATGTAATAGCCTTAATAAAATATGGGCTATTAGTGTGATGTGTTTCCCAACTCGACGCAAATTATAGTATAAATGAGGAAAGCACAGATGCTGAGGCAATAAGATCCGCACATTACACGGAAATCGGCCAAACGACGTAGATATTAGCAATGAGTGTTTGCCGTTTCTCGTATGCAACTAAATATGATTCTGATGACACCTCCATCGGATGCACAGCCTCATAGATAAAGCAACGTTCTGCGATCACTTTCTAAATTTCTTGATAAATTGATCCGTGTCTTGTAACGGCAGTCATCACTGAAAAACGTTCTAAGTTATTCAGTCTGACCGCCAGGTGTTTAACCTGAAAAGTCTCGCTCTGATCGCAGTTTAAATATATTTTTAAAATTAATTATTTAAAAAATATGTTCTGAGTAAAATGCTTTGTTAAAATGGTTTATAGGTTTTGGATTAAATTTTTAAAAGTCTATTAATTACTCAATATTTTCGGAATTTTCACAAAAAATAACATAAAACATCCATATTTGAAGGCGTGTAGCTTAATTTATAAATGCATCAAGATAAATGGTTTTGTGTATAGAGATTAAAATATACAATATGTAAATGCGATTTCGTAACGTATTTCAGCGTTTTAGATAGCGTCAGTCTGTACATTGCAGGACGAGGGTGCGAGTGCGATATAACATCGTATAATTTTAGATTTTCAGATATTATTTCTGTAACTAGACATGTTATAGGAAAACATTGTTTATTTTAGGACAAGCTTATGCTCGCAACTTCACCTGCGTTGTAGTCAACTATATTATACAATATACTATATGGCACTCAGAAATATTGTGGCTTTCTACTAGTGAAAGAATTTTCGTAATCGTACCAGTACATCCAGATATCCAGACTGCCTGCACTCAAACTTACAAACTTGACCTCTTTATAATGTGGGCGTAGAATAGTTATTTTCTCTCTGTCTGTGTCGATATGTTTCTATGGAATAATGTACAGACAATCTATAGAAATGTGTATCCATTTTCCAGTCAAGCTGTAACTCAATCTAACATGTTATGTGCATGTTATGTGTATCTGTGTTGCATACAAACGTTACATTGATTGTTCGGAATTAAGTTTCAATTGATGTGTGGGTTTCTGTCCTTGGAGTGCAGTATCAATAGCCTACTAATATTTTAGGTATCTAGTCCACAAGTTGGTTATATTTATAATGTTTTCTTTATATATTTAACCGACTTCAAAAAAAGGAGGAGGTTATCAATTCGACTGTATTTTTTTTAATGTTTATTGCCTCATAACTTTTGATGGGTGAACCGATTTTGATGATTCTTTTTTATTTGAAAGCTGGTGCTTCCCGAATGGTTCCATTTTAATTTGGTTCCATTTGGACAATGGAGTCTATGTGAAAACCATATAAGTCTTAAATTTGCATTACGTATTTGCGCGACAAATGAACGAATAATGCGATTAAATTAGTGCAGAGTATCTACCACAACTAAAAAGTTAAAAAATAAAAACTTTTTACAAAAAAAAAAAACCGACTTTCTTAAAAAAAAAACACTACAAAGTCAAAAATAACTTTAATCTCGGAAGTCGGTGGCAAAAACCTTAAATACAGATCCTTAGACACCGACTTTCGAAATTAAAGTTATTTTTGACTTTGTAGGGTTTTTTTTTAAGGAAGTCGGTTGTTTTTTTTTTTTGTAAAAAGTTTTTTTGCTTTACTTAAATCAGTGCATAACTAAAATATATATGAATAGGTACCTTAGGTGTATTAACTATGTGCGTTAATCTTTTCTATTTTTAAAATAATTAATGAAATTACTCTGCACACTAGACATGATGGGTACATAGAATAGCTTTTTGGAAGATACGTTACATGACAGCACTTCGGCCCAAAATAAAAAGATTCTAAATGCATTTATAATGTTATTAAGAACGTCCAGACACAATAAAAACCGGGTCTAGAACTTTTCTTTTCAACAAATAAAGATGATTAGTTTCACAACTTAAAAGGTACCAAACTATTCATACTTACCTTTGCTACTTTGGTCAGTCGTTGTAAATAATATGTATTTCTCTGAAGTTTAATTTCACTTTTACATGTCAAAATTAATTGTACATTACGATATGTGTGACTTAAGTAGTCTATTATTGCACGGCGTGAAATTAGCACCCTCACTTACGTCGCTACGTATATCACACGTATCGTATACTATTTTATAGCACAGTAGCTTCTGCCCGCGACTTCGTCCGCGTTAAATTTCTTGTTCCCCCGACCCTTCCCGTCGCATCGAATTGCCTGCTCGTGCGATTTTCCCCGTTTTTGCAACATTTTACATTGCTGCTCCACTCTTATTAGTTGTAGCGTAATGTTATATAATCTATAGCCTTTTCCGATAAATAGGCTACTCAACACAAAAATAATTTTTCAATTCGGACCAGTAGTTCCTGAGATTAGCGCGTTCAATCTAACAAATAAACTCTTCAGCTTTATAATATTAGTATAGATGTGATCTAAACTCGCACTTAAGTCACCCTTTTCTGTGAAAAAGTTACAGAAAACGTGACTTAAGTGTGGGTTTAGGTCACACAGTGCTATAAATAATGTTTTAAAACTAGATGATTAGGTCTTTGTACTAGAAAGACGAAAAAAAACACAATGTAGGTTTCAATATTATTGGTACACTGCTATGTATTTGTATTACTGTTGGAGTTTCTAGTTTCTCGAGGTACGAGAATTCTCGACTGAGAATTCTCGAGAAATGTTGAAAGTTTATTCAAACATGATGTATTTTTTAAAGTTTTGCCTAGTTAGACTGATCGATGAACGCAATTAAATCAAATGATATTTTTTTAGTCATCCTAATTTGCACATATTAATTAACAAAACAACAACTATTTATATTCGGCTGGTCTTTATAAGAAGTTAAGAGTAAGGTGGTACTTAACTTTTTTATACCAGTTCTCAAATGTACAACAGCTTTGAATTGAATTAAAAATAATTAATAAAATTAAATCAACAAAATTATTGTAACATATTTAGATAACTATAAAACTTATTTAACAAAACAAGTGAAGGGAGAAAGTAGCTAAATCTACAGATTTTCCTCCATGATCAATATTAGATGAAAGTGGGACGTACACTGTTTATCCAGTTCCTTCACCATTTTCTACAATTCTTCTTGAAATAAGTAATGTTAAAGAAGGGGGCCCAACCAAATGTTTCTTTAAATGCTCTTTATATTTATAAACTATTATGTTAAAAACATCACAGTCTTTCGATTAAACAAATCACAATTAACTTTCTTTTAGTTACGAGTACTTAGCGCACGGAATTTATTTCTCGAGTAATCTTGCCTCTAGAATGCTCGTGCAGAAACCCTAATTATATAATAATAGAGTAGCGAAAAACGATGTACATATAAAACGGTCTCGTCCCATAATATTATTCTTTGTAAATATATCCTTTTTGTTTTATAATCTGTGTAATGTTACCATGTAGACAACACCTCTACAAGGTAAGTATGATTAGTGCCAAGCTGACACTTTTATATCAGCATAGGTACTTCTATTTATGTAGGTACGTCACATTGTCGTATTTCCCTCGTTTAACTTTTACATTTTACGCAAAGGCTACCGGCTGCTACGTTTCATGTTTTTAATTTCATATCCTGGACCGAGTCGGATATAATCATTTTTATTTACCTAAGTGAAAAAGTTTTTATTTCATTCAATTAAAAATATTTCTGCTAAAATACTTCGTAACTGGTACCTTTTGAGTTGTGAAACTAATCATCTTTATTTGTTGAAAAGAAAAGTTCTAGACCCGGTTTTTATTGTGTCTGGACGTTCTTAATAACATTATAAATGAATCAAGAATCCTTTTATTTTGGGCCGAAGTGCTGTCACGTAACGTATCTTCCAAAAAGCTATTCTGTGTACCCATCATGTCTAGTGTGCAGAGTAATTTCATTAATTTATTTTAGAAATAGTAAAGATTTACGCACATAGGTAATAATACACCTAGGGTATCTATTCATATATATTTTCGTTATCCACTGATTTGCATTTGTCAGTATTATAATTATTACATTCGTTCGTTACCATAACTTAATTAGGGCCAAAAGCACATAAATTGTTTAACGTTTGACGTTGTTTGACGTTTTAGATATAACTCTTTACGGGGCAGAAACAAAATAAGTTAATTGCCTGTAACCACCCGACTAGTCTACCTATAAGGTCGATTTTTAAGGCATTAACCAATCCTAGGACACCGTGAAACGATGAGGTTTTTGTCGCATAATTAGGCGTATTGGTAAATATGGCTTGTAGCGAGAAAAAATTGTTGTGACACCTAGTAGATATAATTAGTCGTGATAGCTAGATATTATTAGTCGTGATAAATTAGTGATTAATACCTTGCCTTTCATGCACGTGGTTAGGGGGTTTAAATCCTGGAAAGTACCAAAGTGACTGTTTCAATTCATATGTACCTACTTTCAGAATTTATCTTGGACGCTACTGGTACCAATGAAAGGATAAAACCTGAACTGGTTAACATAAGCTTGAAATCGCCAACCCGTTTTGAGCAATCGTGGTGATGTATGCTCGTGCCTTCTCTATATGAGAAGAGATATTTACCCAGCAGTTGGACAATGATAGGGTGGTATTATAGTATAGGGTGATAGGGACATCAACGAGCAACTACGGATTCAGTGATTTTGGGTTGCGTAAAAATGCATCGTCTGTTATTGAAAAAAAAATATAACTCCATATATTTCCACACACCGCGTAGGTAATGCACTTTTCTGTGCAACGCAGTTTTTTAACCTCTAAGTCCCTGAGATACCACATTTGGTATAGACATAATGGTTTTTTAATTGTGCCAGTCAATATTAGCTTCATATGTATGTTAGTATGTAACGGAAATTTTAAACATGATTTTGACCCCCTTCTAAACGTCGGATTAACTTTAAATTTGCCAAACTTATCAAGGACCGATGACAATACAATAATTTTATAAATTTGTGCCATTATGAGCCTTGCCGGGGTTACCAGAATAGCAAAAAAACTGTCTTCGAAAACTACGATGACATATTACGTCATAAACTACGCTGAGGTAAGTCCTCAAATTCGAAAAACCCTAAAAATAGAAATTAAATAATAGTTAAAAAAAAAAAACTAAAAAACACGCTTCCATAAAAAAAACTAGAAAGTAGAAAATAATGACAAAAAAAAAAAAACGTGGGATGCTTTTTGAGGTATATTTTAAGTGATATCAAGCACCCCACGCTTTTTTTTTAATAACCGATAAGAAATTTTGGCTTTCAGAAATATGTACTGTAATAGATTGTGCGTCGATATCCGCCTTTCACCCTGTTGTTATATTTCGATGAGGCTGTGCGTACATAGTACACTACATTCTTTAACAAGTGGTGCAATAGGCCATTGCCTAATATTCAGGTCAGACAAAGAAAACAGACTAATTACGTTTAATGTTTAATGACACCGCAGTTTTAAAGGTCTTTAAAAAGGTTTTAGTTTCAAACGTCCTATTTTTTAAATAACCTTTTGAAGGACAAAAAAGAAATTTGTAGCTGAATTGTCTAGCTTTAAGGTCAATTTTATCATTTGAGGCACGATTAGAATTTTTTTTTAGGAGTTTGACAATGGCGCATCGTGAAAGTAAATAAGGGTCAAAACAGCGATGTATTTGTATTTTTTTGCAGTTTTAAATTAAATAAAAAATGGTTGCAGTGGAGTAACTTTTAGGTATTTCTTTAGCTGATTGAAATTAATTTATCGACGACTAATTATATGCTGTCACTACATATAAAAAACTAGCTATCACGACTAAAATTAACTAGTTATTACGGCTAATAAATCTTTACCTTTCACGACTAATAATATCAAGCGTCAATTAATGTAAAAACTTTAATTGGTGCTAGATTTAGTACAATATTTTCCGTGTGGTGTCGAACGTAAAGAATTCCCATGCCCATTTCTTCCCTTGGGTGTATTTAGAGGTGACTAAGGGACTTACTAGAGAATGGGCAGCAGCGTTCTGTACGCGTTTTACTACCTAACTGCGATCGCCAAACCACCTGCCAAGCGTGGCGATTATGGCAAACCCCATCAAAATGGTTGGGGGAGGCCTGTGTCCAGCAGTGGACGTCTTTCGGCTGAAATGATGATGATAATACAATAAGTAAGTACCTACTCTTTCACTGGAAATAAAAAAAGCTCCACCCATTTATTAAATAAACAAACCAAATTGCAAAGAAGCCGTACAAGACTGTACTCCTTAATGTATTAAATGAGGTCAAACGTCACGGGCAACTGTTCTAGACCCCAAGATGTTGAGAATTCTTCCGCGTGGCTGAGAACGAGACGAGCGAACTACTGTTGATTCCGTAAGTGATGAATGGACGTGATTTGCACGAGTTACTGGCTAAATAATAGTAAGAATCGGCAAGTCTGCAAGGTTTGCAGCGGTTTGTATGTGGATACGAGAGCATTCTTGGAGGAAAAGGGCAGCAGTAATACTTTAGGTTAAAACAGCTTACCGTGCCAACTGCTCAGTTCTTCCGTTAAATTATATATCGACATGAGATGGGATTTGCCTTCAAAGTATACACTACACAAATATTATAATGAGGAAAAATTTATATTTTTGTTTGTTTGTTTGTAATGGATAAACTCAAAAACTACTGGACCGATTTTAAAAATTCTTTGACCATTAGAAAGCTACATTATCTGCGAGTAACATAATTTTATTTTAGAAAAAATAGGGTTCCGTAAGATATTTGGCTTTTGGACCCTCCAAGGTGTAAAAAACAAAAAAGTTCCGTATTAATCTGCCTTCGAAGTACCTGGCTGTTGTCAGAACTTAGTAGGAGCTCACCTAACATGTGCGTGTGATAGCTAGAAAATGCTTTATGTCTTGGAAGTACCAGGTTGGCATAACTTGGTAGGAGCTCACCTATCATGGGTGTGTGGTAGCTAGAAAACGCTTTATGCCTTCAAAGTACCAGTTTGGCATAACTTGGTCTAACATGGGTAGATGCTCTTTGCTTTGTGTTTGTGGGATTTGATAAGTTAATACAACATTTATTGATTCTGCGGCGGTACGAAGTTCGCTGGATCAGCTAGTTGGAATTATAAAAATAAAAATTACATTTAGTACACTGTATGAGCGCCGATTGAGCCGGCCATGTAGCTATCGAAAATAACCATATCCATCGAGTATTCCGGGATATCGCCAAGCGGTTGGCCGAATCTTCACGTGACCAGAGGGCTGGCCTATTTTCAGGTCAAAGAATCAGCATTGCCATCCAACGTGGCAACGCTGCCAGCCTTCTGGGCACTTTTCCCACCGACAGCGATGCGGACAAATTATTTGATGCCCAATGAGCTCTTCTCTTTTTTTACCTTGAATAATTGTACATAATATATTTATTTTAGTGTTACTTATTGTATTAAAATTATATATTATCACTATATCCAACATTAATCACTTAAGTAGTTTTCAAAACATTACGAACAGAAAATCCTTTGTTTCGATCACGTTGTTATGCTGTTATATGGTTCAATTTCAATCACAATTTAAAAAAACAGACATAACAACGCTACTTTTATTTGGAAAGTATGCCACAAGCTTAAAATGCTGAGGACTCATGCCTTAAAATGAGTCCTTTGTAAAGGAAGGCCAAGCCTTGATTGCAGTCAAATTAAATTTTCATCAGCACTCATCTCGCAAAGGTAAGCTTTGGAAAAATGCAGTGTCCACATCGCGACGACAAATTAAATGAATATTATAGAGTATAAAATGTGAGGCACTCCTGGACTTAAAGGTACCGTACTAATAAAATGTATTCTAAAAAGACATGAGAGTAGTACTGCTCCAGTAGTAACTGCCCTGACTTTGGAGTAAGTCGTGGGTTCAAACCCAGTCAGGTGCGTTACTTTATATTATGTACTAGCTGACCCGGCAAACGTTGTTTTGCCATATAAATAATTTCCTAGGCGGGGATAACTAATTAAATGACGATTGATCAGTTTTCGACCGGAGAGGAAAAATGATTAAATTACTAAAATGGCTATTAAAAAATAAGGGTTGATCGTAGAAGGGTGAAAATTGAGGATTCTATGTATTTTTGTATGTTGTATCATAAAAAAATAGAAATTTTTGTCTAAAAAATAAAAAATAAATTAGGGGTGGACTACCCCTAACATTTAGGGGGATGAAAAATAGATGTTGGCCGATTCTCATAGATACCGGATAAGCACAAAAAATTTCATCAAAATCGGTCAAGCCGTTTCGGAGGAGAATGGCAACGAAAACTGTGACACGAGAATTTTATATATTAGATTTCATCACCACTGCTCTCAAAGCGGTGACGAAAAATATCGTGAGGAAGCCGGCCAGTCTTAGAACCAAAATTTTTAAGACAAATTACATCTACCAACCCGTACTGGGCTCGCATGATTAATTACGGCCCACTCCCTCTCCGAAGAAAGGAGGCCTGAGTCCCAGCAGTGGATATAGTATAGGCTGATTATATTATATTTTATTTATAAAAATTACAAATTAACTTGAAATTGTCAAAAGTAATTAATTTAAAATGTTAGGAGAGATATGTATTTCACATTTACTATCTTCCTGTCACGTATAAGGATGGTAATGAAGATTTAGGCCTCAGACTGATACTTTGTTTCCATAGAAATCTTCTCGACGAGCTAACATTGAAAAAAAAAACATTTTCGTGAAATAAGTTACGACATCCTCTGAAACATGATTGCGTGGGCCGAGCAGCTTATCTATATATATAAAATTCAAAGTCCTGAGTGACTGACTGACTGACTGACTGACTGACTGACTGAGTGACTGATATATCAATGCACAGCCTAAACCACTGGTCGTAGAGACATGAAATTTGGAGGGTGTGTTCTTTGTGAAGAGTAGGTATCCACTAAGAAAGGGTTTTTAGAAATTCTACCCCTGAGGGGTTGAAATGGGGGGTTGAAGTTTCTATGAAACTTTTTATTCTCTGGGTCGATTGACACAAAAACTGGTACACATACTCTTCATGTATGTGTATATACGTGTATTACAGTTTTTTCAAAATCATTCCTTTACTGAGTCAAATAGGGCTTCGAATATCCTACGCGGTACCTATCCTGGTAGACGGGCGCATGGCGTGAGGGGCAGCCCGGGGAGCGCATTGTCGTCACCGGTGTCCAATCTCAACCAAGGTAACGGGGATGTATCAGTTAAGTAACTGATATTAACATGAACTGATATTTGCAAGTAATAAGTAAGCACATGTTAAAAACGCGTTTGTTTCTGTATTCAATAAAATTAAATAACTAGGTACAGTGACTATTGTTAAATAGATACCTACCTATGCAATTTTATAAGTAAAACCTAATTGGGCACATACATCTGTACGTTCAGTGAGTAATAATGCGACTTTAGTTTATACATTAACTAGCTTTTGCCCGCGGCTTCGCCCGCGTGTATGTCGGAAATTATCGCAAGAGGGCGTACTACCGCGGTAAGAATGTATGAATCCATGTTATACATACATAAAATTACGCCTTTTTCCCATGGGGGTAAGCAGACACTACGGAACGCCACCTGCTACGATCCTTACATATCATGTGTGTTAGATGTACTTAAAATAAAACTAATAGTATTCAGAGTAAGAAGACTGCGACATAGAGGTGGATTAAATTGAATATAAGTCTTACTGGTTTTTCTTAACGCTCCTATTCTACCTATACAGACACTCAATTATTTACCAGACACCAAATTAAACATAGTTATAAGAATAGTACTTTTGCCAGTGGCTTCGCCCGTATAGCTTTCGGAAAGTATCACTCGGAAACCTACTACCGGGATAAAGTATCCTATGTATGTGGTAAGTATCCAGGATAACCAAAAATCTAAATCCATCCAAAAATCTAAACATCTAAGCAATATTTCGCGGTCTCTTACTTGGAATAATACAATTAGGTTTATTTTGAGTACTTCGAACACACATAATATTCGCATTTACTATGAAGCCAAAGTAATATGAATTACAATATTACAATCCTATTAATCCTGCACTACCCGACCGCTACCAACCGGGACGGCTGGACGCGGGAAGGCCCGCTAGCCGCTCTGCGGCGATTTTATTATAATCTCTGATATCTTCTAAAATATTAATTTAATGATATGCTGTAAAGGACAGTTTTGATCTACATGAAATGCACAATTTATTTAAGGTATTTAATTGCATAAGGATTAATGCTGTATTGCTTGAAATCGCATTCATAAATAAGCCATTATTTCTCGTAAAAAGTAAAGGATAAAAATGGTTATTATGGGTTATCCCTAAAAGTTAGACATATACCATCGCGGACTTTTTGTATAACTTTTTAAGGTGTACAATACTGTAGTACATTATTTTGAGCTATTTCGTAGGGTTCAGCCAGCGTTCGAAATGTAAGCGCAAAAAAATGTGTTTATTTATGACATCACATTAGAAACCTCTAAAATTACCAGCGTTTCTTTACTATATTATGCATGCTATATACATATAAACCTTCCTCTTGAATCACCCTATCTATTAAAAAAACCTGCATCAAAATCCGTTGCGTAGTTTTAAAGATATAAGCATACATAGGGACAGACAGACAGACAGTGAAGTGACTTTATTTTATAATATGTAAAGAAGTATAACACGACCAAGCCACAATCATCAATGAAATTCTCTTCAGATCGTTCGATGGAGTTGAAAATCATTATAAATCAGTAGACTCGAGTGATAAACCACGATGACGCCATACATTACCCGGTTGAGTTTTGTAACACATTGAACCCTCCCGGTCTCCCAACTCACATATTAAAATTTCGAGTTGGCGTCCCAGTTATGTTGCTGCGTAATTTATACCCGCCAAAATTATGCAATGACACCAGGTTGCGAGTGAATATATTGCAACGAAATGTTATCGAGGCAACTATACTGACCGGTTGTTCCAGAGAGGAGTCTGTGTTTATTCCGAGGATTCCTCTAACGCCATCGAACTACCCGTTCGAGTTCAAAAGAGTGCAGTTTCCCGTCAAAGTCTGCTTTGACATGACCATAAATAAATCTCAAGGCCAAACACTTAATTTAACAGGGGTAGACTTAAGGGAGAACTGCTTTTCACACGGTCTGGTGCAGACCAGCAGCCTGGTGATTCTAGCACCTGAAGTAAAAAAAAAATATTGTTTACAAAGAAATACTGCGGTAGGCATAGTATTTCGTTGTAAACAATATTAATTGTTTACTATCCACTTCTGGTTGTCTCCTAAATAAATCTTTTCACACACGCTTTGAGTTCTATTAAAACTATACTACTCTCATCCCAGAGTCCCAGAGATTAATTAAGTTTTACGAAGAACTTCGTCCTATTTGTTTGGGATATTGTCAGTTTGTATATTAAATTGAGAGGTAGTGAGAGCGCGGATGTTCGTTTCTGAAAAAAAAATGCCGCGGGCAGAAACTATACAAAATAAACCAATGAAATAAACACAGGCAACAAAAATCTGTTGTAATTATATTACATGCATACGTGTCGAATTCATAAAGATGATGCTATACACTATTCTATGGAGCTCTTAAGGGCCCACCTTGAAAGTGAATGATAGTAGGATGGGCGTGGTTTATGGCGGGTCAACCTAAAGTGGCCGGCCGCCACAAACTTATATCTGAACCGTTTATAGAGAATAGGAAAACCGGCGGCCAAAAGTTGAACTAATGACAGAACATGTCTCGAAATAAAAAACGTTACTACCTTAGCATAGCCTTCCTGTAAGCACTATTCCTGTCACTGTTGCACATCTGTCAAACTACAATAGCAAGGTAGAGACGGAAACACCTTAGAAAAAAGTACGTGAAAGTAGCATTAATTTAGTCGGTCTATGAAATTTTTGCACAAAGCGTGCGATGGAGTAGACAAAAAATACAAATATTTAATTATAAGCAATGAAATTATCTTACAGCGAGAAATTATATTCTATATCTTATATTATAACTGACTCAGTCTGTCTGTTACTCTTTCACGACTAAATCTTATTCGTTACCAATTAACCCTATTTATTCCGCGACTTCACCTGCGTCTGCGTCATCATCATCATCATCATTTCAGCCGTAAGACGTCCACTGCTGGACTTAGGCCTCCCCCAATTTGGGGGGCTTTGCCATAATCGCCACGCTTGGCAGGCGTAGGGGTAATTCAGAGATGGAGTACACAAATAATTTGCTAAACAGTCTTCATAAGACTATAGAAGTATGTTTAGTGTTATTCAAAACAGAGTAAAACACCATTGTTTTGATCATCCATAAAATCTTGTAGGAATGAAAAATTATAAATAGCCAATATGTTTTCAGAAAGCACTCTTGTCTACAAGAGTGCTTTGATTAGATATCAATTAGATATCGAGAAGCAGTGGTGGCTCAGTGGCAACGGCTACTACTTACGAGTAGAGATGGGTCGTCGACGTAATTTTCGTTAACAAAACTAGACCGTTCATCATCGTTCATCCACGAGTCGATCAACTAGTTGAATTCTTCGACTAGTTCACTTGATTACGATGCATTCAATCTAAACGTATAACGACGACGTTTTCGGTACGACTGTGGACTACTCCCTCGCATAATTCTACCAGTTCACTCTAACATGTCAACTAAAATCCACTCTATTACTATAGACCTAACGATCAGTTGCGGTGGTATCAACTCCCGAACTTATAATAACCGACTAAGTTTGGGCATCGTCGTTGAGTTGGCCGTATGTAAGAACATAGTGGGCTTTTGATTTCAGCCGTCTATGAATCAACTAGTCCACACTTCAATGATAGACCGTCCACGCGTTGATTCTACGTCGACTGTCGATTTAAACCGTTCGTTGATTCGGCGCCCATCTTTACTTACGAGTTCGGACCTGAGCAGACGCTTTACTCTGTGTAAATTATTTCAATACTACTGCTCTCAAAACTGTGAAAGAAAACATCGTGAGTAAACCGGCATGTCTTAGAACCAAAAAATCGAAGACATGTGACATCTACCAACCCACACTGGGCCCTCGTGGTAGATTATGTCCCACTCTCTCTCACCAAGAGGAGGCCTGTGTCCCAGCAGTGGGAACGTTATAGGCTGCTAATGATTAGGTATCAAACACGGTACATATCGTCCCTCTATTGGTAAAACCGATTATCTACCGAAAACTAAGTATATCTACTAAACAATTTGTGAAAAAATTAATTAATTTCATGGTTTCACAAATTGTTTTGTATAAGACTTAGATAGAAAATCTAGATTCATTCATTTTTTTCACAAATTGTTTTGTATACTTAGATACAAATAAAAAGTTATTAAAAGTTGATTATTTCCTAATATATAATTCTAATTACACTAGTTTACACGGTTTTCAAACCCCAGCTGAAAGTTGTTATTTTATTATTCATTTAGGTAGAGCTATCCAGAAAAAATAATAAAAAAAATCTGTCACGTCTGGCTTAAGAAACATTTATTTACCTGAAAGACATCATTTTGGTATTAATACTAAAAAAAAAATGTTTGCCTTCTTTTTATAGTTATTTGTTGCAGTTACTGTTATAATGGCCCAACAATAATCCCCTAACATGTTTTCATCCCAAAATCCATTATGTAGTTCTTCAAAAACCTTTAAATCTTGGTGGAAACTTTCCCCTTGTTCGCCACTAACTTCCTAAGTTTTCAGGGAAAACCTCAGATGGGAGTGCAGAAAATGAATCTCTAATGACATGTTTACTCCTATCTGTTGAAAATTGTCGTTTGAAACGAACGAATAAACAATAAACTGTGGTCACCATGTTAGGTTACAAAAAACAATTGACTGCAGAAAGACATTGTGACGTGGTAAAATATTTCTGCTTGCACTTTTAGGTTAAAGGAAGATAGGTAAACATATTTATATGCCAACCTACATTTTTTTTTGGAGTATAATAAAAGTTACATTTTGTAAACTAGTGTTATTTTTCTACTTTATTCAGTTTTTTACTTTCATGTAAATAATGATTTTTTGGTGTTTTTGTAATTATAAAAATAACAATGACCTGCGAGTCTAAAAAGGCCAATCAAATTTGGCAGAATCATAATAGGATAATAAGAATCATATTATAAATCGTAAAATGGCATATGGTCACAAATTGACAACCCATAATGACAGTTCATTCTGAACTGAATTTAGTATGATTGTGCTAATATGTGTCATCATTTCACGTAAATTACAGGAATTGCTAATGAATTGCTGGGAATTCAGAATATGAATTGCTTAATGTGGCCTTTTTAGCCCTCAGGCCTGTTGCAGTTCCTTGTATGAACATTTTGCAGATAAAAAAATAAAAATGTTTGTTGCACAACTTACCTAAGTAAATTACTATTAACGTGATGTTGTGGAAAAAACAAATAAAGATGCATAAGTAATCTCTTTTAATTGAATTAAAGTCTGCACAAGTGCGAAGGATTATGTGCTGTTAAAAGCAAGTAGAACTACTTACTCTCTTTTTAATGTGTAAGATTCTAAGTACTTTCCAATAATTCAGCAGTATCAGAACCATTTAAAGTATTTTAATTTGTATTAGTACAATGCTACAGTATGTTCAGAATGTAAGTAAACTGCAACTAAAATAAGATATGAAACTGAATGTGTTTTTGATTGCAAGGCTTCCAAAAAATCGTACAGGTATAAGATCTTAGGTGTTATTGAATGCAGATGTTACATAAAAGCTTGTAATATAATTGTTTTTTTGCCTATCTATCTCGAAAACAATGCATCGTATCGAAATATCGGTTTTACCAGTAGATAGAGCTCAAAAAGTTGAGTATCTTGGTGTAAAAAAGTGCAGATAATCGGTTTTACCAATAAAGGGACGATATAGGGTTCGAAACAGCTAGGCCAGGCTTCAGGCCACGTGCCTGACATGGATGGCTTCGTTAAGGTAGAGAGGAAGAAGAGGAAGAAGCTTCGTAGTCGGAACCAGTGTGGGACCGCGCTAGCAGGACTCAATATGCTCCTGCGTCCAGCTACACTAACGACGCAGCTCTATGTGTCCCATCAACATTACACATTAAGAAAGATATCACTGTTAACCCAAAAACTGTTAATCGCTTGGAAATGTTTAGAACTAAACTTTCGAATAATCTACCACTTGTGTTGCCAAATGATGACCCTAATGGACAATATAATGATTTTTTTAAAATGTATTGCACACAATTTGATAACATATTTATTCCAAAGACTTTTTCGGTTAGTATTAACGCTTCTTTTAGTGATTGGGCCACCACTGGTATACATAAAAGTAGAAAACGACTTTATGAATTATATGATGAACGGACTTGTATAAACACTGCTGAATTTAATTTGTATGTCAAAAATTATTCTAAATTATTTAAAAAAGTTTGTAGCATAGCCAAGTCACGTTATTTGAGTTTAAAAATTAAAAATAGCAGTAATGTAATTAAAACGACTTGGACTATCATTAATAGCGAAACAGGAAGGTCATGCAACCGAAGTAGTGACTACAGTCTAGCTATTGAGGATAATATAATTAAATCAGATTCTCAAGTCGCCGCGGCCTTTGAAAATTTCTTTACAGAGATTCCAGTATCTACTACCAAATCTTTGAACTCATCACCCACTGCTGCAGAGTCTCTACTTAAAGAAAACGTTCCTGTTTGTGATAGTGAATTTCATTTCCAATATGTAACCTGTAACGATATCGTTAAAACTTTTCACTCTTTGAATGTAAAAAAGACCGCCGATTTATGGGGTAATTCTGTGGATACTGCTAAGTCGATCATAAACATTGTAGCACCAACTTTAGCTGTTATTTTTAATAATTGTATTGACCGTGGCGAGTTTCCTGATCTTATGAAAAACAGCAAAATAATACCGTTGTTTAAATCAGGTAGCACATCAGACCCTACTAACTATAGACCAATTTCAGTGCTACCTACCTTCAGTAAAATTTTTGAAAAACTTATTCTAAATCAATTGCAACGATTTTTTAATAAACATAACTTATTACACAAGAAACAGTTTGGTTTCACAAAGGGTCGTTCAACTACCGATGCCGGAGTTGAACTTTTAGGTCATATATATAATGCGTGGGAGGACAAATGCGATGCTTTGGGTATTTTTTGCGATTTGTCCAAGGCATTCGATTGTGTTCTTCATGAAACCTTGATCAGGAAACTTCACCACTACGGAATCCGGAACGCCTCTCTGGATCTTCTTACTTCATACCTAAGTGATAGGATTCAGAGAGTTGACGTCAACGGAAAAAGATCACCTGGATCTAAAGTTAGAATGGGGGTCCCTCAGGGCTCAATTTTAGGCCCATTTTTATTTCTTATTTATATAAATGACTTGCCTTACCTCATAAAGGATAAACATGATATAGTGTTGTTTGCAGACGACACTTCACTTTTATTCAAACTCAAACGTCAGCAGTTGGTTACTGACAATGTAAATAGAGCCCTTGCTAATGTAGTTAACTGGTTTAATGTTAATAACCTACTTCTTAACGAGAAAAAAACCAAATGTATTAAGTTTACGATACCTCATGTTAGACAAGTAGAAACTAGTGTCCTCATAAAGGGTGAAGTGTTGAAACCCGAAGATACCACAGTATTCTTAGGCATAACTCTGGATTCCAAGCTTCAATGGGGCCCCCATATAGATAAATTGTCAAAAAAACTTAGCTCTGCAGCATACGCTGTTAGAAAAATTCGTGATTTAACTGATTTAGAGACAGCCCGTTTAGTTTACTTTAGTTATTTTCATAGCGTGATGTCGTACGGTATTCTGCTGTGGGGAAATGCCGCCGATATTCAGACAATTTTTGTTTTACAAAAAAGGGCAATTCGTTCGATTTATAAATTAAGTCCCAGATACTCACTCAGAGACAAATATAAAGAGATTAATATAATGACTGTGCCTTCTCAGTACATTTATGAAAATCTGCTGTTTGCACATAAAAATATTAATCTCTTTAAAAGATACAGTGATATCCATAATGTCAATACTAGAAACAAACAAAAATTTGTTGTTCCTAAGACCAGGCTCAAGAAAATAGGTGGCTCGTTTAGATGCCAATGTATTCGTTTTTATAATAAACTTCCTAGCCTCATTCAAGAACTAAGCCTAAATAAATTCAAATCTTTTATAAAGCGTAAATTATGTCAGAAAGCCTATTATACTGTTAAAGACTATATTGAGGATAAAACGGCCTGGGATTGAACTGCTCCAATAAATCTACACTGACTGTTGTTTTATTATTATTATTTTGCTATTTTTTACTCTTTTTTTTTATTATTTCACATGACATGAATATTAATTGTATGAATATTACTTTGATTATTGAGAATTTGAGGACTATGTGGGTCACTGTTTCACTTTTGACTATTGTCTGGCAGTTTGAGTAGTTAGTGGCAATATCTGTGTGGTTCTTTCATCAAAAGACCATTTCAGACACCGATCTACATGGTCATCAAATGATCTGACCAACAAAATTATATCCGTTTCTTTTTTTTTTATATACACATTGACATTGATAATTTTTATATATACAATGACATGATTATTTACTTTGTAAAGTATCGTATTGTTTTAATTATTGTGAATGTGAAGACTATGTGGGTCTTTTTTAAATTTTTTTTTTCTTTCGTTCTCAGTAATCACGATCTGGCAGTTTGAGTAATTTATGTGGCCTACCCAAATGTCCTTTCTTTGGTACTGTTCGTCAAAGCGTTGGGCTCCTTATTTTCCGAGTTGAGCTAAACGATTAGTGACAAATGCTTGCACTGACTGGACAGGTCCACTCAATCTGTGTGGTTCTTTCTTCAAAAGACCATTTCAGACACCGATCTACATGGTCATCAAATGATCTGACCAACAAAATTATATCCGTTTCTTTTTTTTTATATACACATTGACATTGATAATTTTTATATATACAATGACATGATTATTTACTTTGTAAAGTATCGTATTGTTTTAATTATTGTGAATGTGAAGACTATGTGGGTCTTTTTTAATTATTATTTTTTTTTCTTTCGTTCTCAGTAATCACGATCTGGCAGTTTGAGTAATTTATGTGGCCTACCCAAATGTCCTTTCTTTGGTACTGTTCGTCAAAGCGTTGGGCTCCTTATCTTCCGAGTTGAGCTAAACGATTAGTGACAAATGCTTGCACTGACTGGACAGGTCCACTCAATCTGTGTGGTTCTTTCTTCAAAAGACCATTTCAGTCACCAATCTACATGATCTTCACATGATGTGAACAAGATTATGTCTGGACTTTAAAAGAGACTGTGACCTCTGAGTTTGTTTCGGCCTTTCTTCTCAGAGTAGTCAGTTAGGAAACGCCGAACTCATCTAGTTAAAAAAAAAATATAATTGACATGTAAAAGTGTTTGTACAAACCTACTTACAGAAATAAATCATTTATCATTTATCATTTATCACCACGAAGGTTGAGGAGATCGTGGAGTTTGTACGTGTTAAGTCCAACTGGACCTTGAGGGTCGAGAAGTTGGAACCGTGCCACAACACGAACTTCAAGTCATTCGTGGTCCGAGTTCCAACTCATCAAATCGAGACCTTCCTCAAGGAAGAGTTTTGGCCGAAGGGTGTCGTGTATCGGCGATTCCGCGGAAGGCTACGCGATACTACGCAGCACAACACGTTGCCGTCACTTCGTGTACAATAGTTATGTTTACGTGTTTTTTTTTTTGTATGTATGATACTCTGTATGGTATTATGATTTGGGTCTTTGTAGCCCGAAATAAACTGATTTGATTGATTGATTGATACATGAAATTAAAATTTACATTTTCAATAAAACTTCACATCTGCTATAAATGATAAATGATTTTATTTCTATAAGTAGGTTTGTACAAACACTTTTACATGCCAATGATATTTTTTTAACTAGTTCGGCGTTTGACACAGCCTGTTTAAATAATTACCCTTCTTTGGGCTGCTGTCAAGTAAAACCTCACCTTTTTTACAATTCTAATGCTACTCCATTCATTCGTTGTGCTCTTGTATTTGAAGTGACAGTACTTGACATATAGATATATTGTTGACATACTTCAAACCTAAAAACAAATTATATATTTTATTGACGTGACAACGTCTTATAAATTGGTTTGCCGGGTGACACTTCAAGAAACTGCGTTACGCTCCGCTCACGTTATGCGCTCACAATGAGAGCGAGTGAGAGGCACGCGTCCCTTCCACTCGGGCATGGTTAGCCCGCCTAAGAGCGAGAGAGACAGACATAAAAAGTGAAAGGCATGCAAATAAATGCAAATAAATGTTTTAAATTGTTACTATTATTTCATCCTTCTTCCTACTATACGAATGAATATTCACATTAAAATTATTTTACCACTCAAAGTCGTTGTCACGTAAAACTTTCGCCCGTATACCGACTTTACAGGCAACCATTTTTTTTTTATTTCTAAATGAATGATTATTATAAGTTTTTGTGATAAAACAGACGCTCTTCTCTAGAAAATAAGGTGTTTACTCAATATTACTTTACAAAGTGAGAATAGATTGTTGCTGTAATGCTTTAGTGAAGGTGGTGAATTCGATTTACTGTTATGATCATCTAATTGGTATTTCATTCTTGCAAAATGAATAAATTAATTGCCCTGTGCAGGCACTCCTAACCTTGAAGGTACTGTTCAGTTTTGGTTTATGGTTCTTCCCATTTTCATACATAATTTATGTCGTCTCTAAATGGTAATAGAAAAAGAATGTTATATTATTCACAGTCACAAAAATAGACACATATACATTCGAAATACAAAGTTATTTGGAAAGCCAACACTTATTATAATAAATCATTACAGCAAAATGCTTAACTACTACCTTATTCTGTGAACACAAATATTTAAAAAACGTAATTTTGATCGCACCGATTTGTAAAAAAGTGACATAGGTTCGTCGTCGATGAGCCCTACTGGGCGACTGATTTATGAACGAAAGAGAGTGATGACACTACTTATGATAGGCAAAAGAAGAGATGGCGATAATGTGTGTGCGCTTGGAATAAAATAACGTATGTGCCAAAACGAATCGCCGTTTTTTATGAATGAAAAGTATTATTAAAACGAAAACTGTTTTACAAAAACTTAGACACAATTATAATCAATGTTTTAAAGTAAACTATGTTTAATAATACATACGCATCGCACCTTGAGGCTAAAAAAATCATAATCATAGATAGAACTTTGCGATTTTTTTGTATCGAGAAAATTTCATCGTATCGTGTATTCCTTTTACAGGATACTAGATCATATAGTCAAAAAACATACACTAAAAGATTATGTACGGATGTCATACGGTAAGAAAGGTACGCTAAAAAGAAAAAGTACGTTTATCTCGCTACGTCACCTTAAATTAATTCAACCCATCTGGTCCCCGTCTCACACACTTATCCTCAAAGTGGGTGCTTCAGCAATGCTACCACGAAATCTCAATCCGGTCAAGTTGTGCAATGGGACAGGTCACGTGTGAAAACCTCACATCAATACGTGGTAGAGGCTCCGCCATTGTATTTACTGGCTGTGCTCAAGGTGAATCGGTGTACTATATACCGCAGATACCACTAATACCATCGGAGTACCCATTCGAGTTTAAAAGGCTGCAGTCCCGTTATGGTTTGTTTCGCAATGACGATTAATAAGTCTCGGGGACAGTCACTTAAAACAGCGGGATATCATCTTAGAGGGGACTGCTTCTCGCACGGCCAGGTTTACGTTGCCTGCTCGAGAGTGAGCTCATCTAGCAGCCTGGTTGTATTAGCACCTGAAGGTAGAACCTCTAAAGTAGTATATAAAGAGATACTTTAAGTATAAACTAAATAATAAATAGTCTTTAACCCCTGTGAACAGCAATGTAAGTAAAATCGTCATTTGAATAATTTAAGTAACAAATTTTTTTCGAAATTCCCAGGGAATAAACAGAACTTATATTTTCACTTTAAAGTTGCCTTCAAATTTGGCATGCAAGTAGGTATTTTGCCGTTCCGTTATATATTCCGTCAATATTGTTATGTTTAAGCAATATTTATCCTACAACAATCATTTATCAATCCGAAGGCTGCTCCTTGGATAACACATAGCAAGCAGTGCAATAACCCATTGTTTACCTGGATAAACACAAAGGGTACTTTTAATCCTGGTAATACGTTCCTGTGGGATATTTTTCGACATCCACGCGGGCGAAGCCGCGGGCAGAAGCTAGTAATTTATAAATACTGTGATTTAGAGAATAGGTTTAAAAGTTGAATCAATCGATATTAAGACAAGATTCTAGTCTAAACTGGTAGCGTGACATACAGAATAGAATAAGCTGGTTAGTTAGTTTATCTTCAGTGTTGTATGCCGTTTTGTCGTGTACATGTGCCTTGTACCTTTATTAAGTAACAACGATTGTTACAAATATAAGAGTGGGAGTTACATATATAATCAAACCGCATGGGGTTGAAACACTAGGGCATTGAGGTCCGAGCCGTCCGAGTGCCCACTTGGTATTTCGAGACATCGCCAGGCGGTTGGTCGACTGTTCACATGACCAGAGGGCTTGCCGGTTTTTCGGCCAGCATTGCCATATAGCGCGGCAATCTCTTGGGCATATTTTCTGTTGACGATAATGCGGACAATTTTTTATACATGTTTAACCTCTAAGTCCCTGAGATACCACATTTGGTACAGACATAATGGTTTTTTAATTGTGTCTGTAATTACGGTAATTGACTGGTTAAACAAGATTGAGCTTATTGAATTCTACGTCGATAATTCCAAAGGGTTTCTAAGCAGTAATTATTCACATACTCTAGAATAGGTATGATTTAAAAATAACAGCTATCTTTTTGAGGCACCAAAATAAAATCTGCTTTACCAACATCGTTAACAAAACTCACATCAGTTAAATAATTTACATAAAATACGGAAGAGATTTAAATAAGTACGGAATGCACTGGTATTCCCCATCAATTGTTTTACAAACAGATTAATTAAAAAGCTTGTAACAATACGGAATTCGCAGCGTTTAAATTAAATATAAAGTGGGACGTAGCCGTGGACTGCGAAGCTTTAATAGCCATATCCTGACATCATCAGGGGCCTCTTGACCCATATACGATGAGGGTCCATATTGTATTACGAGTGTTGGACTGAGTAAACTGAGATGTGTTCCATTAGTTCCTCTTACTTAGCTCATTGGCTCGCATGCTAATATTGTTTGTTACATTTAATGTTATCTGCGTGGGAAATAAATACAATCTGCTGTAGTTCAAGTAAAGTTGAAATAATTAGGATGTGGGTCACATTTAGCCAGAGGTAACCTCTGTTCATTGTAACCTCAGCCGACCTCTTAGGGCAACTCAGGCGTAATTTTATGTTACTATCGGGTAAACAAGGTTATGGTTTGTCTGGCCATAGTTACCAGTTTTTTTTTTTATACTGAATTTAAAAGTGTCAAAGAAACGGTCAACTAGTTCTTATGCAAAAATGAAAAAAACTGTATCATTATTTTAATAACTTAACAACTAGTGACTGGAGCCTCTTTAAAGCATATTAACCTGTGTTTTGTGAGACTGCGCTCTTCCACAACTTTAATAAGTAACTTTTACTTGTTTTATACGAGTGTAGGTAATAATAATAATTAAGCAAAAGAAGAGAATTAAAGGTAAACATGCAGCACACACACAATCATGCATGCCAGTGGGTGAGTGAGAGTGAGGGTGTGTGAGGTCTTATGAAGTCCAATTTGTTGATTGCTTCAAAAATATTCGACAAAACGTGATCAGTGTGTCGTCTTTCGAAGTCCATTCTGAAGTACTAGTTTGCCTAATTCTCGTATTTCAGTTTGACGACGACCTGAATCACAAGTTCTCTGAATTTTTAATTGGCCATTAGAGGATGTGGGTCAAAGGAGGCCAAGGTTGAATGACAAATGAACAACAAAGGGCTGATTGTATTCCTTTTATTATTGCTTATAGGTAGTTCATAAATGCTTACATAAATTTAATCACTCTTGCGAAATTCATGGTTTGTTGATTAACAACTGTAGTTTATAAATATAACCCCTCCTAGATTATACTAATAGGTATCCACGAAAATCACCCGTAAATGATAGATCTGAGTTTATGTAACACAGATCTAACAGATTTTAGGACAGCTTTTACGCTTAACATTCAACAATTTTCTCTTTTTATTGGAAGCACGCAGAACATTCCGTTCCGTGTGGTGCCGGACATAAAGAATAGCACCATCCTATTTCTTCCCGTAAGTGTCGTAAGAGGCCACTTAGGGACTTACTATAGTATGGACAGCAGCGTTCTCAATGCATTTTACCACCTTTGCAAAACATAATCCTGCAATGTTAACATAATATAAACCATACAAGTTTTTTTTTTTTTCAGAATGTCTGAAGAACATACATCTTTTATGGGGTTAAATGTTACAACAAGATACTTTGTCTCATATTGCAAAAAAAAAGAAAAAAAAATTAAAGCTCAGGTTAAAAGAACACTTAGTAAACAAGCATATTACAAATGACCTATGATGATTATGTCCAAGATGAAAATGCTTAGAAACATGCTGGTCTTGCTCCATAGGAAAATCTGAACTCTTGACAAATTAAACTGTTTGCTATTTTCATTTTATTACTGACTAGCTTTTGCCCGCGGTTTCGCCTAAGTGGATGTCGGAAATTAACGCAGGTATTTTTCTAAAATACAAGATTTTTTCTAAAATAAAAGTTACTCCTCATTACATTAGCTACCTGCCAATATTTAAAAAAATGTTTTTTGGTGTAAGTACCGTATTTACTTTCATATGCATTTAGTGAAAAGCTGTAAATTTGAAATTACAAACAGACACTTCAGTTTTATTTATTTGTATGTATACGCAATATATTGTAAAATAATCAGTGTGGTTCTCTCCTTAAATACCAATTCAGACACCAATTTACATGGTCTTCGTATGATCTGATCAAGATTATGTCTGGACTTTATAAGAGACAGTGACCTCTGAGTTTGTTTCAGCTTTTCTTCTCAGCTTTCTTCTTCAGTCAGATAGGAAACGCCGACCTCATCTAGTTTTTATAAGTGTTTGTACAAACCTACTTGCAAAAATATAATTATTTCTCATTTATTTTATCAATTCTACTTTTTTGTAAATTTTGATGTTCAAAACTGCCTTTTATGTGCCTATTTGAAATAAATTATTTGACACTAACTTTTAATTTATTCGTTTATAACCTACATAAGTAAAAGTTACGTACAAATTATAATATTCTAGTTTTAAAATTAGCATTTTCATTCACTTTCTAATTAGAGTGGCAGTTTTAATCAGCGTATTTAATCAGGTTTAGGTGCCGACTATGGCTACTATTAAACTTATAAATATTAAATACTAGTACTTTCAAGACACAAGACCGGAAACTGTGGGCACGCCACAATTGCGGCGGTAAGTCCCCTCTTTGAGGAGTGGATAGAGAGGCGCCACGGCGTCCTCACCTTCCGCCTGACGCAGGTTCTCACCGGGCATGGGTGCTTCGGTGGGTTCCTGTTCAGGATAAAGCGGGAGGATACGTCCGGGTGTTTCCATTGCGAGGATCGTCTGGAGGACACGGTGGAGCATACGGTGGAGGTGTGCCCTGCCTGGGCGGAGCACCGCCGTGTCCTCGTGGAGGCGATCGGCGGCGGCGACCTCTCGCGTCCGGCCCTGGTGCGAGCCATGGTACGGAGCGAGAGGGAATGGGAAGCCGTCACCTCCTTCTGCGAAGCAGTAATGCTCGCGAAGGAGGAGGCGGGGCGCGTGAGGGAGTGGCAGTCTCTGCGCTCTCACGCCCCTAGCCGCCGCAGGAGGAGACGCCCCGGGCGTCGGGAGTCAATAGCGGACTCCCGGCCACCGTAGGCGCGAGCTTGCGGGTGGCGAGCAATGGGTAGCTCGCCACCCGGTAAGGACCAAGCTCGGGTCGACGGCGCGCAGTGTTCCACGCGCGCCTCAAAGAGATGTCAGCAGCAGTGTAGGGGTCTACTAGGACCGATGCCTGCCGGGGTCGCGTGATTGTTCGAAAGAGATACCGTGACCCTGGCACATGGGCAACTGATGGAACACGGGTGGGTTTTAGTCAGTAAAAGTCTGACACGCCCTCCCGCTCCGCCCAGAGCGGGAGAAGTCATTTGATGATTTCCCATCCTGAAAAAAAAAAAAAAAAAAGACCGGAAACTGAAGTTCCCTGTTGCTTTTTGCTGAAATTTTGTTGGGCCAGCTAAATGTTAAAGTATTACCACTCTCTTCCGGCCTATCGTAACTTCCAGTCGCAAATCTTTCCGGAAAAATCAAGTTTTTCAGGCGTTTCCTTTCATTGTTAGACGCACACGATTCCACCATAATGTGTGGGCTTTGAAAGAATCCTGTCAGCTCCTCCGACCTTTTAGTTGGTTTCGATTCGCTTTATAGAAATATTTTTTGAAGGAAAAAGCAGCGCAATCTTAAGAAGCTTCGAAAAGGGCATGGCGGGATAAGCATGGGGTAGCGGCCCCCGCGGTATTTCAACTGCCAATTTTTGTGTATGATGGTCATATGGAGTACAACTTACCTGTAAAATATTACTTAAAAATATGCATTCGTTTTCGAGAAAATAAACAAAAAAAAAATTCGAGTTTTTTTTTTCTTTCATAGTTACAAATATATCAATGTCTATAATATATGTTGTACATAACTTAGAGAGACAACGTATCATGATACTTTTGTCAAAAAATCTCGAGATAATTACCAAAAAATATTTTTTGAAATTTTTGAAAAATTAATTTCATTCTTTCTAAGCATGATACATTTACGAAATTTTCACTAAAAAAAGCCAAGTGCGAGTCGGACTCGCGCACCGAAGGTTCCGTACAAACCTGTAGATATTCACGGTTTTCGCATAAGGCTTATGTTTATAAAATTAAATGTTTTTTTTAAATTCTTATATTTGAGTTGATTGAATGAAAGGTAAATTGCGGTTTACGATTTATGATGTACTAAAAAAACTACTTACCCGATCTCGTTCAAACCAATTTTCAGTGGAAGTTTACATAGTAATGTATATCATATTTTTTTTAGTTTTATCATTCTCTTATTTTAGAGGTTACGGAGGGGGAGGGGGGGAGGCACATTTTACCACTTTGAAAGTGTCTCTCGCGCAAACTATTCAGTTTAGAACAAAATTATATTAGAAACCTCAATACCATTTTTGAAGACCTATCAAAAAAATACAAAAAAAATTAAGTTTCAGTTCTGAGTATGGGGGAACAAAATTTATTGTTTTTTTTTCTATTTTTGTGTGAAAATCTTAATGCGGTTTACAGAATACATCTACTTACCAAGTCTCAACAGCATAGCTCTTATAGTTTCGGAAAAAAAGTGGCTGTGATATACGGACGGACAGACAGACAGACATGACGAATCTATAAGGGTTCCATTTTTTGGCAACGGAACCCTAAAAACACCTCATTTAGACAATTATTAAATAATAAAAATCACGTTTTTATTTTTTTTTGTTTAAAATAATAATTCAACGAGAGTTTTTTAACGCCATTTTTTTTTCATATTACTTACGCGAATTCTTAAGTTTTTGACACAGTGTTTTAGAATTTAATGATTATAAGCACACTAGCTTCTGCACGCGACTTCTTCCGCGTCAAATTTTTTCTGACCCTTCCCGTCAAATCGAATTGCCTGCCAGTTTTCGTCTATTTTTCGTTGCTGCTCCGCTCGTTTTGATTGTAGCGTGATGTTATATAGCATATAGCCTTTCACAATAAATAAGCTATCCAACACACAAAGAATTTTTCAATTCAGACCAGTAGTTTCTGAGATTAACGCGTTCAACCAAACAAACAAATTCTTCAGCTTTTTAATTATTAAAAAATCACCCTTGTACCCACGTAAAAATTTGGATCCAAATATATGTTGTAGATTATGATGAAGATGTTTTTTAGAGAAAATTTCTTCGGTGTATCATGCTTAGAAAGCATGAAATTAATTTTTCTAAAATTTCTCTAAAGTCTAAGTTATGTACAACATATATTATAGTCATTGACATATTTGTAACAACGAACGAAAAAAATTTTATTTTGTAAAACATGAAAAAATATATTTTTGTTATTTAATAATTGTCTAAATGAGGGAAATTTTCTATAGTCATTGAAAAAAAAAAATTGTTGACCCACATGTATTGATAGATTCTTTTTTAATTTTAATTTTTTTTTCTTACTTACATCTTTTTCCAATTTAAAAAAATCACCCTTGTACCCACGTAAAAAATTTGATCCAAATATATATATTAGATTATGATGAAGGTGTTTTTTAGTGAAAATTTCGTAGGTGTATCATGCTTAGAAAGTATGAAACTAATTTTTCAAAAATTAAAAAAAATATATATAATGATCTCGAGATTTTTTGACAAAAATATCATGATACGTTGTCTCTCTAAGTTATGTACAACATACATATATTATAGTCATTGATGTATTTTTAACTATGAACGAAAAAAATTTTTGTAAATTTTATTTTTTTTATTTTTTTGAAAACGAATGCATATTTTTAAGTAATATTTTACAGGTAAGCTGTACTCCATTAAACCATCATACAGAACAATTGGCAGTTGAAATTACCGCAGGGGACGCTACCCCATAATTATCCCGCCATGCTCTTTGTTATGGATATCCATATCGTTTGAGAATAATTAACCGTACTGTTGGATATAAATGTAGATATCTTGTCTTCTCTTTAGTTGTACATTGGACCACTTCAGCAAAAGCTAATAGTTACTTAGGATAGGACAAAACGACAAATATTTATCACCAACCTGTGACAGATGTATTATTTTTTGCGAATCACTGTGTACATATATAAAGCACTATCTACATTTACATACCAGTCTATAATTCTTATGTCTATTTGCAGAGCTGAAATCAATCTTCATAAATTTGTATCGAAAGCAATTCCGTAATGTCTGTCTTTCTTTAAGGGTGTAGGAACGATGGTACTAAGGAACTTCACCTCATTGAGATGTGTACGAGCTTTTAACATTTTTTTTACACGCAAAATAGATTTGTATTAGAAATTATTTCCTCGTCTGTTATGATGTGCGTATGTCTTTGGAATTATTTGCACGATTGTTATGACGGCAGCATCACTATATTTAAAAGAGCCGTGCTCAATAATATAGAATCTTAGCTCTAATCTTTCTTTTCTTTTTATTTTGTGTTAGTTTTTTTTATAATATTTGTAGTTTGATATTTAATTCAATTTTATTTTATTTATTACAAATTATATTTGTTGTAATGACTTTGTTATCCATTTTTATATTAAGTATTTTATAGTGAGATCTTAATAAAAAGCTGTACCTTTAATTTAGATGCGGTACAATGCTATTGTATTTGAAAACGATATGTACTTTGAATGTCTTTGTATGTATTTAGTTGGTTTGCCTAAATAAATAAATTGTAATCTATACTATATATATATTATATATATTATTATAAAACTGAAGAGTTTGTTTGTTTGTTTCATTGAACGCGCTAATCTCCGGAACTACTGGTCCGAATTGAAAAATTCTTTCTGTGTTGGGTAGCCTATTTATCGAGAAAAGCTATAGGCTATAAAACATTACGCTACAACCAAGAAGAGCGGAGCAGTAATGAAAAATGTTGCAAAAAAGGGGAAAATTGCACGGGTAGGCGATTCGACGTGACGGGAACAAGAAATTTAACGCGGAGAAGTCGCGGCTAGAAGCTAGTGATATGATATTTGTTTCAATAATTATTAGCATGACTAAGTTTTTAAAATCATTATTGCAGGACTAATGGGCTATACGTTGATCGTAAGAATTTTTTGCACGACTCTTGCACTGTTTAATTGTCTTATGAGTTTTTTTATATTGTTTACACGACTATTATCATATGCCTCTGTTATTAAAATTAATCGAAATCTGTATTGTGATTATAGTGTGAATGGAGCTTTACGTAATATAATCGTACCTCTGAGAAGCGATTGCTTAGGTCACTCCGGTCGAGATTTGGGTCTGCGGTTGAATGCGCCTTTGTTTCAATAATGCGTATCATTGTTCCGGTCTCGGTGAGTAAAGTAAATGTATCCTATATGTAGAGTAGTGTGTTTATGTATATAGTGCGTATAAGTATACCTATAGTATCACTTGAAAGCAATTTGCATTTGCTTTGTAAAAGGGGTTGCGTATACATTTGCCTATGTACTTCATCATCATCATCAATTCTACTGAAGAGGCTTATGTCCAGCAGTGGACGTACCACTGCTGGACATAAGCCTCTACTAGGCACCGCCACTACGACTTGGCTCTGTGCTCCTTGCATTCATCTGATTCTTGCGTCGTTCATACGGTGGTCGTACTATGTTATCTTCTTAATTATTAACTTTGTTTCATTTCCTTTGTTCACTAGCTATGGAAGCTAATAAATGGTAATAATGGTTGGTGGTATGGTGGTGGTGGTCATGGTAATGGTTCATTGCAACTTTGCTATAACGTTTTGTATTTTAGCTGTAACCCACTAAAATACAATACAATCAATATTGTAACTAGAAAAGTACCAGTAGAAACAAAAAAAAAAAAAAAAGATTGAAAAGGTACTTGTATATAAAGAGAAGAAAATGGGTTATTTCAGAGAGGCGAACAATGTTGTTCTCTTTTTGTGATCGAGAGGACTACCCACGTGAACTAGAAAACGTAACACAAGACGGCTTATCCGATTAGAGTAAACCTATTACCCGAGGTTTAGGGTGAACAACGTCACAGATGAAGTCGCGAGAGATTATTTCAAGTGATACGTACAACCAAACAAAACAGGCATTTAAATCACTCTGCTAATATAATAAAACAAAAACTTTAATGTTTATGATACATCAAAAAGCTACCTATAAATAAAAAAAAAATAAAAAAAAAAAATTATAAATAACTAAGCTTTCAAAAATAATAATTTTGTATAGGTACATTCACTAGTACAACCGTTTAGTTAAAACTCAGATTTCCCTTTCGTTTTATAACCGAATCTAAAAAAAATCGGATGTTGCATAAAATAACGGGATATTGATAAAGTTCAAAGCGAGAGCCGGGTATCCACCATTTGAACGTGCTTGCAAACACCGATTCATCCGACTGGAGCCCACAAAAAATATTTCGAAATAAAACGAATCTGCATTCGTCAGTTGCAAGTTATGTTGATTAAATGCACTCGTATAGTCTCTCATAGGATAGTTCGATATGTGAAAAAAAATTCAAATATTCGATCACAGGTCGAAAAGTCTCAGTTAGAATGGTGAATGGTTTCAAAAGCGATAGTCTTTTCGGTGTGAACAATTCGGTAAATATTTTGCTCCATCCACATCGAAAAGAAAGTATTTGTTTTTCTCGAATATTACCTTTCTCACTAAAAAAGGGTTATGACGACACACAGCATAGCAAGATTCTCTTTTACCATAGTCTAAGTATCAATGTAAAAATCTTGTTCAAGGTTTATCTCCTCACTACTCGTGAATCGCCTTCTATTTATTAACCTGTAAAAGCCCACAAGGAAAGTACTTACCACATACTTACAGTTAATATGTTCCACGGTAGTCTTGCTAGTTGAGGTTGCAGTCACCACCAGTACATAAAATCTTTCGATTCCATGTTCGAAGTCATTTATTTTGAACGTATACTGTTTCGCTTTTCATGGCTGAACGGCTACATACCACGAAGCCCCTGTTAGCGCTTTTAGGTAAAGCTAATGGATAACGGATGTAAGCGCTGCCGGCGCAGGCACGGGAACTTTACAGATGTACTCACCCATTATAAAAACATTAGACGCCCACACTTTTAATATTTTTATACTTTTCTTGAATTTCAGAAGATTGTAAAATGTTTTGCAATTGCTAGTGTAATTTGTCTTGTTTATTATACCTATCCATTTTTCTGTTACAGAATATTTCTTACTGTGTTGGAAATTCACATTTTGATTAGGTACTTATCGTTCAGCTTTATTCTCGAATTATATACTTACGGATGAAATATTTTTTTGAATATCAACCTACACAGAAATGAAACAAAAATCCTAAGTAATTACAACTAAGCAATTAAATCTCCTTAGAGTTAAAAAGTTACTCAAAGTGATAAAATCTGCTAACAATACTACAAGTTTAACGAATTAGGCGTTAATGAATGAGAAATTCTAACTATTTCGTTGGAATCCTCTTCATTGCTGAAGTATTTTGTATCATTTAAATGTCGCAAAGTAGGCGGGAGCAAAAGTCCCACAAAGAATCTTTTGTTCGCGACTCTTGCCGCTGAATTATTCATGTAATCCATTTAATAGGGACGGAGCATTCGAGGTGGACGCTAGACAGTTAACTCCTTCGACAAGATTTATATTGTACTATATGTTCACAATAAAAAAGATTCGATTGCGTCCCAATAGCTGTCAATAACGGGGTTATTTACCCTTGAAATGCTATCTCAGGATTAGATTGGCTTCTCATGTATGTGCTTGTATATTCCAAGAGATGGAACAATATTTGAGAGAGATGTGTTGGGGTAGACGACGCTTTATCTGTATGTGTCTCCTTTTAAATTTATAGGGACATATGTGATGCTAGTGCCTACATTTCCTTCAATACTGTGATGTCTTTTTGTAATCATGTAAGTAGTATTTTACTGTTCAGTATTTTCACAAATATTGCTATACATATATAATATTGCTATATTTTTCTGTGGTCGATAGAAATTTATGAACACTCTGTTACAAACAACAAAACTTCTGAGAATCCTTTCATAAAGTTTTACGATTGTGGACAAATCGTGTAGATTAATTGAGGCGTAGTAAAATAGAAAACGAAATTTATAATAATGTTTTCAAAGTTTTATTACCAATTCTACAGTCTTTACACTAGTTTCAAATGGATTGTGATGAATTTAAAACAGATATCAACAGAGGTCGGTACAGATATTTTGATAACGCTAAATTGAGTCTGATATCTTCGTTCATTTATTACATAGTCGTTATTTAAATCTATCGGTACATTATCTAGTAATATTATAACTATGGATACTTAGAAATGTGTGAGTATAAATATTCTTTTTACATATTATACCATATATGAGACCGTAAATGTTTTTTTTTCTATAACACTGTCATTACAACTATTCGAGTAGTAACTCATTTGAATTTATTATACACAACATATTTTAAAATTTATCCTAAATCTTAATATTTAATACTTAGATCTATGATAATAATCACAATAGAAATTATTATGTTTTCAACCGAAGATAACGTTAAACGTTTAGTCAAAACTTAAATTAAAATAGTAATCATAGTAGATGTTATATATCTTTCAACACTTACATGTTCTTTGATCAAATTGTTTATATACATACATTCCGCTTCAGTTAGTTAGTTTTCACAATATTCTGCAAAATCATGATAATACTCTTAAACTGAACTGACATGTTTTGATGAGCTTTTACTATTATATTATGCACACTGCACAATGCTAGCATGATTTTCAAAGTCTGTCACTTTAAATCAAAACAAAAAATAAACCAAAGGGTCACTTTAGTATAGATTTAAATAATATTGAAGACACTAACAGAAAATGGTCTAGACTAGATTGCGTAGTTATATAAAGTTAGGTAACCAAAAACAGACTGGCAATAAATACAACAAGTTTAGGTAAGTAAATAATAATTAATAGAAAGAAAATGTTACAACCTTTTCGAACACAACATAAGACATAAATATATTATAGCAAGAAAAAAAGTACCCTGATGACGTAAAACTTTTTCGATTATCACACATTTCGTTATTGATAGCTCGTAGTTGTAATAATTCATTCCTGCCTGCCAAACTTCCTGAAGAGACCTCAAAGGCGATGAAGGTATGAAAGGAAGTATTCCAGCATGAGTGTCATCTTACACATAGGGGAATCAAATTGGGAAATATCCAATACCTCACCACTCTTTAAGTTCCCCAACTTGAACACAATATTACACATTATGAGCAATATTTTATTTACATCCGATTTCAGTCATGTTTGCATGGTACTTTTGTTTTATCCGTTATGGTATTTATATCCATGTCAGTAGTCTGAACTTCTACACCTGGAGTATTAAAATTGTCATAGGAGATATACTGAGGCGCTTGCTGCACTTCAGCTTTCACGATAACCTGACGCTTCTTAGTTTTAATGTACCCTAACGCGGACACTAACACGACGAACACTATAAATCCAATACAACAGCCCACAACCAAGCTTAGTCTCCTCGTTAATATATCTGCAATGTCCATGTACGTATTGGAGAATGGACTGTCTATTGCCGCACCGAAGATTTCGATTGTGCTTACACTAGTACATTTACTACTCAAAGAATCGTTCATATAAGGACGGAGATGGTTGAAAATTTGTTCGTCCGAGTATAAATTATTTATGCTTGTATTTTCAGGTGAGAGAGCGATCCGTGCGTCGGGCACAGAAAACCCTGTGGACGTTGAAGTGCCGAAGTTGCCGACTGCTATCACACAAACAGTATATCGGGATCCCGGTGTCAAATTATTGAGTCTCGTTGTTCTGGCTGTAGCGTTGAGAATTTTCCCTCGTATCTGTGAAAATAATGAAATTTCAGAAACAGCTACCAACGCTGTTTTAATAAATCGCAATCGACTCTTGAATTGAGTACTAAAAAGTTTTGAGCACCTATGAGCCATTGTAAAAAGAAAGATTTAAATGGATTCACAGCACAGTCGAACATCCACAGGCGAGAAACATAAATATTTTTTATGGTCCATTGAGGTGATACACAGCCTTTGTATTCAAATGTTTGTTGTAGCGGTTGCCGTGCACGTTTTATTCAACGTTTACTCAAAATTATAAGCTTTTAGGTTTTCAGGTGAAAATATTTAGCATAAAACTATCGTAACGAAAATATTTTTGGATTTCCATCGTGTTACTAACCGTAGTTGGATGATCCTCGCTAAAATAAGCTACTTGATATGCATTCAAACCGGTTTGGTTGCGGCTCTGCCAAGATACAATGATCGAATATGTCTGTATATCTTGTATAGCAATGCGGATGACGATGGGTATATCGCAAAGTTTCTGTGATGGTAATTCGATGAAGCTATAACCGTGAAGATCTTCCGGATGTTCACAACGCAAGTTACGACTGCCTTTGATGACAATTTTATAGTGTTCTTTCATCCATCGCCAAACCTCTTGTGTTTCACAATTGCAAGTTAGTGGATTCTCTGAAAGTAATAATATGTATGACTATTGGAAATAAAATCAAACAATTCAAATAAAACCAAAGATTTTATATCTTACCATTAAATGATATGGTTTTAATTTGTGTTTCTAGTACTGTGAGCATTTTCATCTGTATTACTTCAAAGTAATTTCGGCTCAGGTCAATAAATGAAATCTTATTCAAGTTTCGAAATGCGTCGGCAGATATAGCTGATAACCAGTTTCCACTTAAATACAATTCAGTCAGGCTTTGGAGTCCTCGGAATACGTCTCTATTTATTCTAGTAATATGATTCAATGAAATGTCTAACATTTGTAGACTCTGTAAGTCCGATGTGAAATCTTCCAGTTCTCTGATGACGTTTTGAGACATGTTCAGGACGCGCGTTGAATACAATCCTTGAAGCCTTTCTCTTGGAATGTTTTCTAATTTATTTTGACTTAAATCAAGCTTTTCTAAGTTATGTAGCTTAGAGAAAGCTCCCGGAGATAAACGAATTATGGAGTTCTGTGACAACATCAACCTCTTGAGTGATGGAAAATTTTCAAAGTCTTTGCTGGTGATAATCGTCAGGTTCGTATTTGTTACAACTAATTCCTCTAATAGCGGAAACAATTTTGAAGGATATGTTTGCAATAATTGCACTAAAGAATTAGAAGACATGTTCAATGTAGTTAGCGCAGGAAGCACTGCCTCTGATAAGCCATTGCTAGGTATATTTTTAAATAGATTATGTGATAAGTCAATTTCTTTCAGGCCTACGGAATGCTGAAAAAAATTCGGTGGAAGAACTGTTAACATATTATTGCTCAAATTTAATGTAACTAGATTTTTAAGGGAAGGAGAATTAAAGCCATTTAACATAGATATACGATTATTACATAAATTAAGAGACCGTAAATTCTGTAAACCGATGAATTTGAAAAAGTCAATGCTATGTAATTGATTGCTACACAAATCTAATATCTCTAGGGAAGTTACGTTAAAAAGTGCATGGTGAGGGAAATCTGTGAAATTGTTCCCTTTCAAGTTGAGTTCTTGTAATATTGTTGTGTATGCGAATACGTCTTTATGTAAGTCTCGCAGATTGTTATAAGCTAAATTTATTCTCAGCAGATTCTGATTTTTAATGAATGTCGTCGGTGGCAGTTGCGATATATTTGAAAGCTCCAGTGACAGAGTTTGTAATGAAGGGAGATGCGCAAACGTTTTATTTTCCAACAACGTAAAGTTATTTTCTGATATTATCAATGATTTCAGTCCAGGTATCTGTATCTGGATAATATCTTCCCAAGTCAGATCATTGTTATTCATCTCTAAATCACTTAAGTTAGGTAAACTTTTGAGAGATTCTACTTCGATTATTGCTATCGAATTCTTACTTAGTCGAAGCTGTTTGATCGGTAATGAAGAAATATCAAAATTAAATATGACGATGTCATTGTGTGATAAGTCTAAAATTTTTAACTTAGTTAAATAATGAAACGTGTCTTTAGTGACTTGATTAATATGATTATTTTGAAGGTACAGTTCTTCCAACGTTACAAGTTTATAAAATGTCTCATTACTTAACTTAATAAGCTTATTATTACTTAAATCTAAAAACTTAATTTTCCTCAAGTGCATAAATGTTCTATTTTCTATATGTACAATACTATTATTCCTTAGATACAGCCTTTGAATATTTAATAAATCATTGAAAAGATTAGATGTTAACACTTTTATGTTATTTTGGCTTAGCCACATAATTTGCACGTTCATCTGCCCTCTAAGAGAGCTATTTTTTAACATTGATAAATAATTTGCACCAAGTTGAATAGAAACCAAGGATGAATTCCTGTTAGGAAACACATCTCCGATAGTAGTTAAACGATTACCCTGCAAATTAATGTGTTGAAGACTTTTGAGGGTAATGAATGCATGTGAGTCTATGGTTTGTACAACATTATTTTGCAAATGTAGTTCTAATAGCCCAGGCAGAGGACTAAACACGTTTCTTTTGATTTGACTTAACTTATTATTTTGCAAACGTATTTCTTTCAATTCATCAAGTTTCTCAAATATTAATTCGTCTAATTCATTAATTTCATTATTATCTAGACTTAAAGTTACAAGTTTACGATTTTTTTGAAATACGCTACGAGGAAGTTTATTTAAAAAGTTTGTTCCCATATGTAGTTGCGTTAGATTCTGTAGAGAAGAAAAACAGTTCGAATGTAATTTTTGAATGGCATTGTGTTCTAAATTGAGAACTGTTAATCCAAAAGCGTTAACAAACGCGTCATCAGATATCTCCAAAATATTGTTTTCCGACAGAAATATTTCTGAGAGTTCATGAAGGTTTGAAAAGACTCCGTTTATATGATGGAGGTGGTTGTGGCTCAAGTCTATTGTGCGTATTTTGGGATTCTTCTGAAAGATATTCTTAGCAAGCGTTGTTATTTTATTACGACTCAAATCCACAGTTTCTAGTTTTTCTAATGAATAAAATGCCTCTTCGTCTATTTGCTGTATTTGGTTACTAAAAAATGTTAGCGTTTTTATTTTTGGCATACACCTAAACCAATATCTTTCTATTTTTGTAAAATAGTTGGAGTTTAAATCCAGAGTCAGCAGATTTGGCACTGTAACATCTATATCATCAGGAATAGAGTTTATTTTATTCCATGCAAGCCTTAAATTGCTGAGCTTATTCAATTTACCCAGAGGTTTCAAAGGAAATACAGTAAGAAAATTTTCACTGATATCCAGTTCCGTAAGAGATTCTTCTAAGTTGTAAAATGCATTTTCTGATATATTGGCTATTTTATTTCCCTTCAGATTGATTTTCTTCAACTTAAGATTTCTGAACGTGTTTGCTTGGATTTCTTTGATGTCGTTGAGCTGTAAATCAAGTGCCTCGATATTGTAAAGTTCCAAGAATGATTCATGCGGAATTTTGCTTAATTTACTGGAAATTATGCTCAAAGATCCTAACGAGTCACGTAGCGATGTAAATGCGTTAGAGCTTATCTTGTTTATCCCCGACTGCGAGATCTGTAGATTGGTTATTTTTATTTTAGATGGGAAGATGTCTGCGTTCAGTTCTGTCGTTGAGATTTCTAAGTCATATATTGATAACGACTGGATGGTTCCCCTTATCTTGGACAGCACATTTTTTACGGCCCCGGGGGTCGCGCTGGGGCACTCCAAAAATAATCCTGAAATAAATGTATCCATTAATGACACCAATTTATCCTAAAGAACATAGTGTGGGAGTTAGAAGACACTTACCTTCTTTAAAATTATAACAGGGACAAATTGGGTTCTCTGCTAAGCTTGGACATTGTGATTGTTCTTCTCCTTGTAGAATCGGTATGTGGATAATGATTAGAAATGCAAATACGCCGCATTTCAGGCGAGACAGAAGAGTGATAACGCCCATGTTGTTGTGACGTCATTTCAATAGCATCGTGCATCCGGAATCCAAATGAGAGGATATTCGTTCTAGAAAATGAAACAACAGTATAAAGTTAATAAAGAAAGACATTATTGAAATCATTAGTGGTTGCTATAAATAACAAATACTTGATATCTTGACTCGCATAAATTTTAATTATCTTTCAGTAGCGTAAGATGTTCAAATCTGATTAAAATAATAATTAACGGTCTTTTTCTACTATCAAGATTCTCTTAAGTACCTAGTTACTTCTTATGATTCAACATTCTAAAGTACTTCGTTTAGAAGATATGTTAACTTTAGTTTTTGTAAATAAAGAGTTTTGGGCTGATTGATTGTTTTAACTGCTGGGTTGTTCAATTAATTGTATTGTTGGTAATAATTTTAGGTCGCTTAAATTAAACTTAAAATTATTTTACTAGTGCCTGCGAACTCATCCGCGTGCATCGTATCGCCTGCCCGCGCTGTTACCTCGTTTTATTTCAATGTTTCCTTCTTTTTGCTTAGCTCCTAAGTGTATTGTTGCTTTGCGTATGTGTAGCCTATAGCTATCCTCAAAAGTAGGGTAATTGAATCCAAAAATATGTTTTCTAATCCGACTGATACTTCCAAGGAACACTGCGCTCCAACCAAAAAACAAGAAAAAGGTTCACCGCTATATTATTAGTATACGTATATGTAGATATCCACGTAACATGGGCTGTATTTTAGTCGAGTTTCTTACTGACTTTTATTTCAGAGCTAGTACTAGTACAGAACATTCGTCCAACTTGGACTTACACCGGATCTCCCTGTCTCGGAGTCCGTTTCTAAATGTTAAGAGTAACATGACACGCTCGAGTCTTTTGTGCAAACCTACGTTTTATCTTTTGCTAACGTTGGTTTTAGTTCGCAGACGTGATTTTAAACTTTTGGTTTGATTTTTAGAGCTTGGATTTTATGTGGTGTAGTTTCCATTATTTTGTTATCTATATGGCTTTACCTGAATACTATTAGACTCAAACTGTATTGCATTGAGCTCATCTTGCAACGAGATCACCAGTTTTTGACTAATAACCAGTGATAGGATAATCGGGCGCTTATCTACCTAAACCTCTTCCCTCGAAAGAATAATTTGGACATTATTTTCTGAATAAATGAGTAATCCTGGGTTCCCAGGATTGTACAATTCTGTAAAAACAACTATAAAAAAAGTTAATGAAATTATAGCAGTGGTTATTTTGATTTAGTGTCTTTATTTTTCTTCAAAACAAATGGAATATCAATAAAAGTAAACCAGTTTTCATAAAAACGTTCATTGTAAATTAAAAGTTCCAATAGAATCCACTTTTTAAATCTATATAAAAAAAAAATACAATGATGGTTTAACAAGGAACAGCCATCTTGAAAGTACGAGTAATTATGTTAGGATTATTCAATGAAAATTTATAATTTTCGTGAGTTCCAACCATATTTTGTGAACAGGTAACATTTTTAGCATTCTCAGGAATTTCAAACGATTCCAGGATCCGGGATTCTGAAAGACATGTCCGTATTATTCTTTCGTGGGAATAAAAGTGAGGTTTAGGTACATTAGCGCCCGATCTCTGCTAATAACTATCGCCACCTCCATTATTTTTTTCAAGGTCAGCTTCCAACCTAACCGGATGCAGCTAAATACCAGTAGATATTTTACATGGAGGGACAGCATGTCTGGCTAGCACAACCCAGTTACAGGATAACATGTTACTAAACCTCTTGCTGATAAAAATGGTTGTCAGACTTTCGGGGTGTTTCTTATGTTCTGACTTCCCGTAAGTGCTGTGAAAAATCAACGAATCTGTCTGGAGTGCCAGGACCAACGGCTTCACATGTTTTTAGAGTTTAATAAATTTCTAACAAATACATTAAAAAAGCAGTGTCGCCCAGTGGTATCGACCCCAACTTATGAGTTGTAGGTCGTGAGTTCGAACCCAGGCAGGCACTTGCCTTTGTGTAATTTAATTTCATCACCACTGCTATCAACACGGGGAAGAAAAAACATCATGAGGGGATTTGTAATGCCCTAGAACAAAAAAAATCGAAGAAATGTGACATTCAACAACCCGCACCAGACCTACGTGGTCGATTATGACCCACTTCTTCTCACAGAGAGGAGGCCTGCTGTGTCCCACGAGTGGGGACATTACAGGCTAATTGTGTGACGTTTGTAAAAGTATAAACAATTATTAGGTAAACAATTATAACGCCAAAATTGAATACAGTTTGATTCAGGTTCATATTGCTTTGGTCCCAAAGCAGTATGGACCTGAATCAAACTGTACTTACTTACTAATTCCGTCCCATTATAATCAGAAACATTGAAGTTATTTATAACTCGACCTTATAATCCCTTATTACCTCAGTAGCCTGTAGATTTAATAGAGTCAACTTAATAAAGCTAACTTTATTCATTTGAATACTTTACATTTCTAATAAAATTACGAGTTACCGAAAAATCTTTATTACTTCAGAAACTCATTAGATGCAAAAGGAATTAATAAGACTAAGAACAACAAAGCTCTCTAGAAGACTAAATTAAAAATCGATTTGTTCCCGTATATTTTAGACGAAGCGTCCCTTTGGTGTTCCTACTGCGAAAAATAATATAGACCGAAATTACCTTGTTGCCAGCTTAACTTTTCTCAAAGCCAATCCTACGCCAACAAGTTTGCCAAAAGAAAATATCTCATGGATACGGTTTTATATTTTTACTTCTTATGTATTAAGGATTTTGTTCCAGTATACTAAATTTTATATAAAGTTGCGACTTTGTAGGCAAACTAAACAAAGTTTAGTTTTCACGACTACAAAAGTTTCCGCCGTATAAATTATCTCTGTGTGATTTTAAGTAGTCGAGCATTGAAGATAAATGTGCAGTGTAGTGGCGGCGGGTCAACGACACCAATTAAAACACATTTTCTGAAGTTTCAAGGCGTTTGCATACAACTTATATACTCAACGCCTGATCTCTCTCCGGTCATGTCGGATTGCCGTCCCATCGGACTATTAGAGTGAGTGCTCCTATGTCTGCGCACACACGTGTACTCCTGTACACTATATCTCCCGCGCCTAAGGCTAGCCTCTGTTTAGATTGTTCACCATGGCCGAATACAGTATGGATGACTACACAAGATCACGCTTATGTTTCCCGCAGGATTCGGCAGAACCTATAGCAGTACCCACAATTCACCGATTACGTTTAAGTTCCATGTAATAGGGTGCGAGCCTATTGCCATCACCCGGGCACTAATCGAGACTACGGGCTGCTACTGACAAATTCCAGGAGAAATAACCAATAACGCTTTGCACGACCCGGGAATAGAACCCAGGACCTCATGCTCAGAAGCAGTGCTTGCAACTAAAAAGCCAACGAAGCATTCTACAGTTACAACTGTTCCCCGTATTTTATGTTAAAAAGTTTAAACATTGCTGTTAACTAACAGATGAAATTAGGTTAAGCCATTTCTACAAAGCTATTAGTCACGAGCTGAATTAATGAAACAGCAATCTGATAGAAGTAGAAGTTGGTATGCGCCTATTCATCATGCGATTATTCTGAAATCACAATATAATTACGCTAAATGCCCCGCGTAGCTGGCGATTCATCATCGCTAATGTTCCATAATTAAATTTTATTGGCCATATTTCCCGGATGATATTAGTTTTAGCAGTATATGGAACTAGCAGTAAACTTACTCCGACAAATTGAGTGACCCATTTATTTTTGATGCTTCAGCTCTGTCAGCAAATTAGGGCGCCAAATAGTTTTGGCTTCGTTTTGGGACGTTACAAAGAAACGTTTAGCACAACGAAATGTTGCCCTCTTATAGGAAACTGCTGTGTATTTATTTCTTGCTTAAGCGGTGACAGATTGCCAGCCACCGCTTCTGAGCGGCACGCCGGAACTGCACGAGACATTTGACGGGTGCAGCCGCATGCAACTTTTACGGACAGATTGGTTTGTTGATGAAACCTCAAAGTAAAGTACAGTTAACCGCACATCGGTGGTAACGATTGTGACATTTTCATTGCCTTTGTGTCGTAGCAGTAAGGGTGATTTTCTTAGTAGATATCTTTTCATTTAAGAAACCACAAACGCCCCTTAACAAAAATTATATACAATTATTTGATATTAGCTTTTGCTAGCGGGAAATTATCCCACGGGAACGGACTACCGCGATAAAAGAATCTTGTGTTAATCCGGGTTACAAACTATCTGTGTGTCAATTTCATCCAAGTCCGTTCTGCTATTTTTGCGTTGTTGGGTAACAAACATCAGTCGTCATGTATACAAACTCTCACATGTCTAATAGTAATAAAAGTAAGACTATAGGTTATGTATGCCACAACCAGTGGAAAAGCGTGCAATTTAAAAATTAAACGATATCTACTAGTTTTACCATTGTACCTAGATGGAAATTAAAGAAGTTAAACAAATAAAAACAATCAAATAGCTCATTAATGACAATACATTTCATACAATAAGTTAAGTTGGATGACCTGATGGGACGAATGCAGTCTTGTTGTATAAATATCTAGCTTTAAATTACATACCTATGTGAATATAAATAGAAATGTTTTATACTACAGGTATACCTATCTATTGTAAAACCAGACCCAGGTATTCTGGATTGCATGTTACGGAAATAAAAATGGACGCAGTTTTCTTCACTTTATTTAAAATTCTATCGGGATTTTCCTACAGTTTTATTCACTGACGTACAGCGCATTCGCATGAAATAAATGCTATAATATAAAAAAAAAACATAAAATATCAGTTCATTCCATTCATTCGATGAATGAAATGAATGGTTATAATTACTCAGCATTCACTAAAACATTTTGCGGGCCCGAATACCTTGTTATGGTTTTGAAGATTTACAAGGAAAGCCAAGGCTCAAGAAGATTATTATTATACAGCATTTTGTGAATAAATAATGTTATTTACGTTGTGGGTAAATGTTATGACGTAAGGATTACAAAACGATTAGCTTTACAGGTATTTTAGAATCTTCAAAATACGAGCTGCTCTAGAAAGTACGCCGTGATAAAAATATGGGATGGAGATGATGATAATGATGATGGAAATGGGTCTGATTATCTGACTGACGGCTTAATCGGTCTCTCTCGTGGACGCAATTAAAATATGCAATCTCTAAATAAAGTTAGAGAGTCCTTTTGTACTTTTCTTTTCTTTCTTTTGTTTATTTGATTTGTTCTTAGGGTCAGTGTTGCAAGGACATCGACTGCGGAAACTATAACCTTGAATTCGGCACAATATGTTTCTAGCCATCCTTTAGTGTAGGTATTTTTCGTTTATTATAAAAAAAAACTCACTATTTCATACAAAAGTGCATTACAAACGCGATCAAAATGTATAAAACAACTTTTTTTTTAATAACCGGCGGAACAATTCAACACAACCGTTTAAAACTATGTAGTGAATTCATCATAATAAGTTGCGAGCGAAATTACTGCCACCAGGTATTTATAACCCAAAACAAAAATAGAAAAAGAAAGGAAAGAAAGAACAGAGAAAGAAAAAAGATACGATACTTCTCTCAGATTTTATTTCTAGAATGCATAATTTTGCTTGATTTTATTTCTATAAAGCACATTTTTGCTCTTATTTATATTTGTCTACTTTTCCAACATTTAAATAAAAGATAACTAAGTATGTTTGTCATTTGAAACAAGCTGCAAGACTTAATTGCGGGAGACGTATTATTATTGCACTCGCGGGCAATGGGCTGGCAGTTTGTTTACTCGACTATTATGCTGTCTAACCGGCGTTTAGTTACTGCGCTTTAAGCGAGATAACTTATTGGACAGCGTTTTCGTGGACTGCGATGGCCAAAACTGGACTAAATTAGGCGGAGTATGGAGAGGACAATTTTTAACTAGATTTTTGTGTGATATATTTTTTAACACGCTTTTATTAGATTGGCATGTATGTAACAAAATCTTTGAACGTGATTTTCATCCACCTTTTTTTTGAATGGGAAATCATCAAATGACTTCTCCCGCTCTGGGCGGAGCGCAAGGGCGTGTCAGACTTTTGCTGACTAAAACCCACCCGTGTTCCTTCAGTTGCCCATATGCCAGGGCCACGGTAACTCTTTCGAACGAATCTCACGAACCATTTTCACCCCCTTCAAAACATCGGAATAATTTGCAACTTTGCACACTTATTAAGGATCGAAGAAAAGACAATATTTCATTCGATTCAACTTATGCTATTATCCTGGCCAGCATCACCAGGATAGCAAAAAAAAGTTATTTAACTCATCGAATACCGTAATTAGAGACACAATAGAAAGGCAATTGCTTATGTCGAACTGTGTAACTTAAGACAATCAAAAGGTTAAAGAATGTTTTTTTTATAACCAGCTGTGCTATCGGCTCGGCTCGTCTAGATTTGCTTACATATACATTGTTCATGTTGATTTACTTACATGACCGGAGAGCATAATTATGAATAAATTATCATCATCATTTCAGCCTAAAAATTCCACAGCTGGACAAAGGCTCTCCCAATCCTTCGACCGGTTCGGTGCTTCTTGCATCCAACAGATTCCTGCGGCGTTCACCAGGTCATCGGTCTCCCTTCTGGGAGGCTCTCCAACGCTACGTCTTAAGCTGGCTTCCCACAGTGCGTGATATTGCGGATTGCAGACGGACGCGGACCAGCCCGCACCGACACTGACGCACTCACGGTCCGTGATATCGCGGACGGACGCGGACCATCTCGCGCGACACACCGTGGGAAGGGTCTCGTCCGTAGTAGCACGGACGTCTGTGGACCGCGTCGTTCGCACTCGGATCGCGTCGCACCGAACCTTTGAAGTTACCGCTTCGCTAGCTTTACGATATGCGGTCGCTACTCCAACAAATTTTAGCCCCATCGACTATCTGTTCTTCGAGCTGTGCACTGCCACTTAAGTTTGCCAATTCTTCGATGAATAAATTAAATAAATAAAAATCATAAAAGCATATCAGATAAGTGGTTCTCAACTTTTAAGCGTTCAAACAGACATATCTATCTGTCAGTGGACGTTACGAGTTCGAAGCGTTTTATAATTCAGTAAGAGCAACACATCTCCACTATAATTACCATCACACTCAAGTTCACAAGCTTCAAGTGCCAGTAAGTACACTCTCATATAAATTAGACATGTGTGTGACTTTAAATCATGTGATCTTGTGACTAAAGTCGTAATAAAGCTATTTATTATTTTGATCTATGTGCAACAGTGGTACGCTTGACTAATCCTAGGCTTTCTATTGTTTCTTCACTATATACTATGGCCTATCCACCGATCCACACTAAGCTCGGCGGCTCGGAGTAGTCCATTATGAGTATTTTGACCCACTCATTCTCACAGAGAGTGTTACTGTCCCAGCAGTGGAAACAATATAAACTGATTATGTTTAGGCTTATGGGCTATCATCATATAGCTCATGTCAACACAAGAAGGTACAAAAAAAAACCGCTTAAACGATTGATTGATACACCTGGACTTTCTACCTATGGGGTAGGCAGAAACTACGGAACGCCATCAGCTACGATCCTTTTGCTTCGTTTTACTGGTCACAAACGCACGCTGATTTGCGTACTACGCAGCTGACCTTCCTGAACAACATCACCAATAAGGCTAACGCTCGAGGCTAATACGCTGTCATCAAATAGCTCGTTCAAACACAAGAGAATAGAAATTAAAACCCCTTGGAAGCCTGTGGTTGAAGCTTCCATTACAGGTCTCCAGATTGGAAAATAACGCACTAACTGCCTATCCGCCGAGTGCATTTAGTTCCTAAGTGGTGCCAACGCTGTTTATGTTGCAGCCACTTAGTTCCCGTTCATTAAGAAAAGACAGACGTGGATACGAGCGTTCCTATAACTTACTACAGGTCAATTATGTATTTAGTGGAAGCGCTCTTAAGAAATACGGGGCGATAGAGTGAGATGGCGGTATGTGTTAGCTTAGTGCTAAAAAGAGAGCAAACGTAAGGTCCCGCTTTGATCAGAGGGCAAATAGTTTAGGTACTTGTATCTTCTTTTTTTCAGTGGAGGGAATGCGGTGGTCAGTTATTCTGTTAATTTATTGGTGGCTTCACTTTGCAGTACTTATCGTCCTACCTGGAGGGATTGATGAAGCGAATTTATTAACAGCAGAATTTAGGACTAATAATACTGTTGAGATCTTGTTTTTTTAATCTTAGTTTATTATCAATTTATCATGGATATTTAATTGTTTTCCAAAAATGTCCATTGATTGTATCTATAAATGGCCTCGGGTGCAAATAATCCTGAAAAAAAGATTTCAAGTCGATAGTCACTTGTTCTTCCGATTTATTATAGTTTTTGTTTTGTACTTGGCCATATCATGGGAACCATCTTTTTACTGAGATATTGAAGGTCAAATTTCCAAATTATTCTGACGTTTCTTGAGGAATACAAGTTTTAAATTTTAAACACTTTCACGATCCCTGTACCGTAGCATGCACCCATATGCGCAAAATTCTGCGTGCGTTACATTGTGTGCCGTAAAACAGCGAAACATCAAATCACACCGAAAATAAAAGTCGTTGCCCAGCAATAACATTTGCAAAAACTTCTTTTATAACTTGATTTACAAAATGCCTATATACCTTTTTCGAAATTTTTATTTATACACCATATATGCTTGTTTTTAGAATACACCTAACTATAGCTACCTACCGAGCCATCTTCGGTAACTCAAGCTCATGAAAATTTTAAGTGCGATGGACATAAACAAGGCAAGCACAAGTTTATCATAATTATTATATCTCACCGTAAACATGCCGAGAGTTCGCAGCCGGGTTAAGGATCCCGCCACACGTTCACCTCATAAAAATACTTAATTGCTTCTTACAACACCTCGGGGAAGTGATGGGGTACTCTATTCTTAGTTGAGATCATGCAGATAAGAATTTATTATTAGCCAGATTTCTTTTCTCGACTTTACTTGAGATTTGGGGAATTTTGCGTGGACCATTATCGGAATAAAAGGATACTGTTCACATATTCATCACATGATAAAGAGAACGAAACGAAAGGAACCATTCTATTATATTCTCAGTACGTGTTTATTTTAGATATATAAACTGTTTTAACGTACAAAATTTAATTTCTCAGTATTTATGAGTCTGTAAGTATTGTCGTACTACGTTAAGGAACCACAAAACAAAATAAAAGCGATTGTGTGTAGGTAATATCGGAATAAAATCGTTACTGTTCACACGTACTACATAATAAAGAGTATTATATTCACAGTCTGTGTTTATTTTGGATGAATTCCACTCTTTTAAACGTATTTTATTGCCGTGTTCATGAGCGTGTGAATATTTTCGTTCTTCGTTGAAGACCCACAAAACGAAATATAAGCGATTCATATTTGTATACAGGTAGATATAATGTAGCCACGTTTACTCAATGGAAATTTCTTAACTGTTACCTGTGCCTGTGGCACTGAACACGGACTAGGTGACTTTAAAGTCGCACCAATCACGGATAAAATTACCGAAAGCTGTCTAAGATGGGTGCATTAAAAGACGCAATGAAGAGAAGAAGGTGGAACAAATTGTTCAAAATCTGATCATTAAATTAAGCGGGAGGGCGTGTCAGATTTTACTGACTAAAACCCATTCGTGTTCCTTTAGTTACCTGTGCCATGGCCACGGTAATGCTTTCGAACAAATTCGCGACCCTGGCAGGCATCGTAGACTCCTTCAATTGTGCTGACATCTGTTTGATGCGCGCGTGGATTACATCGTGTCGTTGAACGACCTGCCGTCTAAGGTGGTTGCATTAAATGACGCAATGAAGCTGAGGTGGTGTAAGTTGCACAAAAACTGCCAGAAAAAAAATGAATGCCAGGCCAATGGCAGACAGAGGCTGCCCGCCATTGGCTTGGGTGGTGGTCAAATACAAAAAGAGACCTTAAGAAAGCCGAATTGCCTGAACCGATAACCTGAGATAGATAAACTTGACGCAGAACAGTGAGGAGACCCGACCCCAAATTATGGAACTGTTGACGAAAGAAGAAGGCCTGTATACACAATAAATTAAATCAACAAAATATTACTTAAATCGTCAAAACACTGTTTCAACAGATTCTCAGAATTTACAGAAACTCTTGCTGCACTAACAAAATACACTTACTAAATTAATAGAAATCAAAATATGTATTACTACATTATACACGGTATGGGATAATGAACGCCTGACAGAAGAAAACAGCACAATTTAAAGCTGTCGAGTAGCTCACCAGTAGCTGTTGGCTGGCGTACGTGATGAATATATTCCGTTAGCTAATCAAATATGCAGAGCAATTATAATATGCAGAGAGACTTTCCACAGGAGCATTTTACAGAGAAGGAGAACAACTACGTACCTTTACTATTTTATTAAATGGAGTATTATTTAAAGTAGATATATGGCATTCATTTACTAGGTGTTCCTTTTGATACCCCATAACTCTAGGGTTTTTTAATGAATGATCATGAATGTTTTAATGTCAAATAATCAACTGGTAAATGATTGTTTTCGTTTTAATATTAAAAAAATCATAATTTGACTTCTATAAGAATTGCCAAAATTAAGTGGCAGTGGGCAGGGCTCATTGCTCGCAGAACAGATGGCTGATGGGGCGGAAGGTTCTGGAGTGGCAACCGCGTACTGGAAGACGTAGCGTTGGAAGACCTCCCACAAGATGGACCGATAACCTGGTGAAGGCCGTACGAAAATAATATACCTTTATATATAGTTTAATAGTCCAAATAATATAGTTTATTCTTTATCATGGTGATATATCACCCCGTCAATCTAACCAAATACACGAATATTTTTTAAATGACAACTCTTCAAACTTTATTTTTTATCGAAATCTAAACTTGGATAATTACTTATTTAGATTTGGGTAAAAGACAGAGTCTGGGGAGTTGTCATTTTAAAATATTCGTGTATTTAGCTAGATTGACGGGGTAGGAAAATAGTTCCCTGTGCCCGATAAAGGGTCGTATAATCCTTTGTTTGTTATTGAGGAAAATCAATAACTTAAGACATTTCAGACCTTTTTCCTCATTCTATATTTAATCTTTTATTGCCAATGGCAATGTTTGTGTATCCGGTTACCTGGGTTTTTACCATTCTAAGGTAAAATTTCCATTTTTTTAGATGTTTAAGAGGATAATGCCAAAAAAAAATGTCGAACGGAGTCTTGTAACGATCAATCGAGAGTTTATGTACCGTTATTTTGCAGAAGATATACATTATACAGGCCTCCTCTTTGTGAAAGGGAGGGGCCATAATCCACCACACGAGTACTTGGATGAGGCATGTCTTCGTATTTTCGGTTCTAGGACATACACAGCCTTATTCATAAAAATCTCGCTAATCACTGATTAGCCACTGTTTAGTTAAGCAAATGGTTAGCTCTTAAGTAATGATTAACTTTTCTTTATTCATAAGCGCTAGTTAGCAGATGATTAGTTACGACACGAAATAGAGGGGAAATTATGCGTGCACCACAGATTATAATCAATATAGTTGACTAAAAAACCGAATTAAAAGTATAAAGTTGTCATAACCACGATATTTGTATCTGTGGTGCCTTTGACAGACCAAAGTCAACAATGTCATCGGATATTTCATTTGATTAAAATAATTTAATACGTTTAAATCATCATTATTTCCAATTATTTTCATTGTTTTACCGATGGTACATTACAATAATAATTAGCTCTAAAGGCTGGAGGATCTGCCAGGGTCTCGAGATTGTTCGAAAGAGACACCGTGACCCTGGCACATGGGCAACTGAAGGAACACGGGTGGGTTTTAGTCAGTAAAAGTCTGACACGCACTCCGCCCCTAAGACGAACCACTGACCCGCTCTCCCGCTCCACCCAAGAGCGGGAGACGTCATTTGATGATTTCCCATCCAAAAAAAAAGGCTGGAGGATACAGGTATTTATTTCTGATATTATATCCGCTAACCTTATACTGACCAAATTAATATTAAAAAGCCGTAGCCGATAATAGCTATGTGTTTGCATGTCCCATAAGCTTGTTTACATGAATATACTCTTTCAAAAACATAAAGGTACTTGTCTCTATTACTTCCTATTGCTTATGTACTGGGGTTTCAGTTTATTTTAATAAAATTAAATAATCTTGTTTACAGTTGAAAGTTTGATGAAGCACCAATACTATATAACCTCGGAAAGACGGCGAGGGCGCAGACCATGCTACGTGAATAAGATGAGGAATGAGAGTGGCAAGAGAAAAGAATAGCACCCATACATATGTTACGGAGGAAGAAAAATTGGAAATCAAAAATACGAATTTATAACAAAAATGTAGCTTTATTAAAATAAATGTAATTGTTGCTCGGCTAACTAACATGGGTACTCGCATTTCATTTCATAGGCGATCAAGTACAGTGTCATCCAACATATGATTACGCTGGATGACCCGCACCTGATCCGATAGTCATTGGGTTGAAACATTGACAGTTGGCTCAAGCGCCTGAAAAGAGAGAGCATTGGAACACGGTACACGGTCAGATTGTTTCCCCTCTCTGTAGCCCCATAGTATGAGCGCATGACATTCTCATTGATGGATCTTGTCCATCTCATATGCTGGCCAACACTAGCAAAAGACGGAAATGTGTGGAAAAGGGAGAGGGAGGCCTTTGCTTTGCAGTGGGACAATATAGGCTAGTTAGATTAGATATAAAGAATTGTTGCTTATGAAATGTCTCTTGTTATTTGAGCAAGACTGCCACAACATGGCTTTACTTCAGTTCTGTGCCTTGGACCTAGCGTTAAAGAATGTGAGGGGCCTAAAACCTACTGAGCCTCCTCCTGTTTGAGCTTTCTCTAAAAATCCTTTATCAAGTTTACTTCGCATGAAGAATATGTACCTAATACGAAATTATTCTCATCGCAGATGTAAACAAGCCTTGTAGGTCTTCCTCCATCTATTTCCCGTCCGCGTCGGCGCGTAGCGTTTCAAAATTATTTAATTCTCCTGTACTATTCCAAAATCCCGTAAATATTGTTGAAATCAATATTTACTAAGGCACAATTAGTTATTAGGGACAAAATAACCTTGAAGCACACAATAATCCTATTGAACCGATCAGCTGATTCAAATAAAATCCGCCATCTTGCCTCTTAGCATCCTCTTAACAAGCTACCAGTGGTGTTTAATTTTGACAGCTTTTAATCAAATGGTTAGCGACTACTTAGCGCTAAATAGCGTTTATGAATAAGAATTTCACTAATCAGTTGCTTAGCAATTGATTAAAATTTAAGAGTCGTTTATGAATAAGAGTGACAGTTTTAAACAGTCGTGGTTCAATATTTACAGAATTTAATTAATGTTCTTTATAAATTTCCACATTTTTTAAACATAATTAAAATGATTCTATGAACAATAAAAATATATCAAATCTGCCCTCAAATTTTGCGTTTGTCCTAAAATATCACATTTATCTCATGAATCGGTTTTATTTTATTATATTTGTCTCTAAGCAATTATTTTTGAATATAACATACTTGTATACAGAGTTACAACTTTATTTATACAGAGCCAACGTGAGGTTCACATAAGTGTCAATATATTAGCTTCCGTTTCGCAGGAAGTAAACAGAGAAATTCTTTGAAATCTTCTATAGCTACATATCCCTTTAATAACAGTGAGTGTGTATCTTTGTGAAATTACTTCTTTAAAACAGTTTTAATATTATTTTTGTTTGATTCTTTCAGACAACCTGATAGGGACGAGTTATAGGAAAACTGAAATTGGTTTTCTGTTACAATATTTATTTTCGTTCGATTGCTTTTTTTGTAAGAATAACAATTCTCAGAACCGTCCTTTTGTGACTTTCGTAAAATTTTCATCAGAAAACCTATTCAATTTCATTTCTAGTCAATCTTTGTGTCATTTTAAGGTTAATGTCCACTCAAAATGGTAATTCTGGCTTCAAATGCCTTGTATAACAGACGTTCAATAAATCTAAACATTTTATGTATCTTTGGATGACGGTGGATTGAGCCAGTGCCGACAACTTGCAGTAGTGAATCTGTGGCACTTTTTATTTACCTAACCATGAAGGCACAACTTGTAATATTGAACAGTGATGATACCTGATTTTGAATAAGAGGTATTCCACTAACAGCACTGATTTGAACAGCACTTGCCCGAACCGCACTTGTGACCTTCCACTTACAGCACTGAAACAAAATTCTGTAACGTGCGGTTCGGTGGAACAATTTATCGTTATTGTAGTTAAGTGTCCGAACCGCACTTACGTTAAATATTTCTTTTTAGTGATGGGATGTATTATTTTTCCAAGGCAAACAAACAACACCTATCGATACAAATGGGCAGACACTAAGACTTGTACCGGATAATTCCACCTTGTTCATGTAGATATATCTATTTATGACAACTAAATATTATCCAAGTACTTTATCAATACCTAACTGCGATATATTCACCTATGCTGATGACACGGCACTGATCATATATGACAACAACTGGGTTAGTGCTAAACTAAGAGCGGAACAATCACTTCAACGTGTCATGACATGGCTTTCGGCGAACTTGTTGACTCTCAATATTGACAAAACTAAGATTATCCGCTTCTCTCTCCCTCACACGGGCGCACCTCCCATAGAATCTAGTATAGTCAAAGCCCATTCTTGCCTGAACGTTCTGGATCACAGTGCCAATGCTTGCAGTTGCCTCACCCTTTCACCAGTGACAAGCACCAAATATCTTGGAGTGCTCATTGATGAGCATCTTAGCTGGCGCCCCCATATTGATGCACTAAGTTCACGAATTAGAAAATTAATATATATTTTCAAAGAGCTGAGACACTCCGCTGATCGTGAAACCCTGTTTCTTGTCTATCAGAGTTTATGTGTCTCCGTTCTTACTTATTGTATTTCCTCTTGGGGAGGAACCTGCAAAACTCACCTAATTCAGGTTGAACGAGCGCAAAGGGCAATTCTTAAAGTTATGCAGTTCAAGCGCAGAGATTACCCCACTGCCCTGCTCTATTCTGAATCAGAAGTTCTCAACGTTCGTCAACTCTTCATTCTACGTGCGGTATTACGGCGTCATTCTTTGCTTCCTCTTGATGATAAACTTTTGAAGAAACGTAAAGGTTACCCAGTTTGTAGCACTATTCGGTGTCGTACTTCTTTCGCAGACCGACAATTCAACGTACTCAGTGCTCGAATTTATAATAAAATCCATCGTCTTCTGGATATATATGTATATTTTAACTAGGAATAAATTGATAAGCAAGCTTACTAGTTGGCTATTAAAGCTATCATACGAAAATACCGAATGTGTCCTTGGAATTAACTCATAAAAGCACACACACACACATATACATACATACATACACACACACACACACACGCACACATAATTACACACTCGTTCTCGTACACAATCGCACAACTCTCCATAACGCTGTACTCGCCGCATGATAATTATATGTGTAACGCTATAATACGCCCAGACATTGTTACTCGGGGTGGAGACCTGGTGTCCTGAAATACAGGTTTTGGCCTAGCTTAGGCACCAGTCTCCCACAATATTGTAATGTGTATAAATAGCTTAAGACTAAATAATATGGACCTGTAAACTTTTTAATATTGTGGTGAGAAAATAAATAAATTGATTGAATTGATTGACTTTTTTTATCCACTCTAGGATATCTGACATCAGAAATTAAAATATATTTTTGTATCATCTTATTCCACCACTGTCAACGCAGAAATAAAAAATAAATGGTACAAAATCTAAAAAAAATATTTTACGCCGCGCGTTGCATTTTAATAATTGTCATAAGTTTTCGAATACATTTTACAAAATCTAATCTCAAAATCACAATCAAAACCTACCAAACAGCAACATATGCATCATTCGTAGCCTGACATAGGGCTCATTTCCCGTATAGTCTATGACATTTTTGGTTTGTGCTGACGCGACAGACTGGTGACAAACGGTCAAAGGTTTCAGTTTGGAGATGGAACTATACACAAACTGAAACCGTCGACCTATTCACAGTTATTTTGCCTCTGATTTTGCATTACCGTCCAAACTCGGTCGTTTTACCATTCAGTTCTCAATAGGCTTTCAAAATCTACACTTTTGACTGTGGTTTTATAGGTTTTTTACACAAGTTCGATGTCTGATGACAGATCTCAAATAATTTTGATATCATCATTCTCCTGCCCTTATCACAATTTATTTGGGGTCGGAGCAACATGTCTTTTTCTTCCACACTTCTCTATTAGTCGTCATCTCAGACTACTGAGCCCACCCCCTTTCTATCCATATCATAATTCAAACAGTCCATTCATCGTTTCTTTGGTCTCCCTCTACTCTTATGGCCATTGACATTCATACTCAATACTTTCCTCACGACATTTTCCCCATTCCTTCATAACACGTGACCTTCATAAAAGTTGTGTGGAAATCGGTTGTCATGGTGTCATCACAACTTTTCAGTTATTGTTGCCACTTTCAAACTTCTCCTTATGTACTCATTTCTTATTATATCCAATCGAGTAACACCACACATCCCTCTTAACATTCTCATCTCAGCTGCATGCCTTTCTTTCATCCCTTTTGTGGCCCAACATTCTGACCAATACAAGACAGCAGGTCTGACCATGGTTTTATATATTTTTCCCTTAAGTTTAAGGGGGATGTGGGAGTCGCAGATATGTAGTTCCTGTGACCTGCCGCCATTTCATCCATCCAGTGTTTATTCTGTACTTATCCGTCCGATCTACTTAGCCATCGCTTTGCACGAGTGGACCGAGATACCGAAAGTCGGAGCAGACGGGAGAAGTCCACCATCAAGCGCTATGGCTCCAGAACTGGAGAGACCGCCGAAATCGCAAAACATTTATTCAGTTTTGGTTCTGCTGATTTTCAAGCCAACATTTTCCAGTTTCTGTTGCCACTTCTCCAATCTGCTCTGGATCTCAGTCACATCTTCATCGACAAGAATAATGTCATCGGCATACACCATCTACTAATCTCACAGTATTTTGGAAAATGATGGACTATATTTTCGGACTATTTACGAAGACAACAACGAGTAATTGTCACAAAAAAGAAATAAAACCATCTCACGCTAACTCCCAAAACAAGTTCGTACTAACTTGTTTTTGGAACTAGCTACGACAGGGCGATTTCAACAGTTTTCTTCCCCATTTTTCCAGAAAACATTTAAGTGATTTGGATCCAATATTTAACAAATTGCATACGTTAATATCCAACCGCATTCAAAAACCTTCCACGCGCAGTTGCCGAATCAATATTTTTGTAATATCCTGAACAAAGAATTAATTCGTCCCATCACTAATAATTATAACCAGGTGCGGTTCGGACACTAAATACAATAACGATAAATTGTTCCACGGAACAGCACGTTACAGAATTTTGTTTCAGTGCTGTTAGTGGAAGGTCTCAAGTGCGGTTCGGGCAAGTGCTGTTCAGATCAGTGCTGTTAGTGGAATACCTCAATTATACGGTGTACATATTTGCATACAGTTTAATCAATTAGTGATCTTATCTCGTGTCGGTGCGATCGATATGATGGTCTGTCAGGAGGGAGCTTATTGCTTAAGACATGTTCCTAAGTGAAAACTATCATACATGGCACCTATTTTTAATTCACACTAGTCGATATACAGTGTACCAGTCCGCAGATATGCGTCAAGACTTTAAAACAATCAATAAACTCTTTAAAAAGTTAACAGTACTCCATAGAAGAAAGAAATCCAGAATTGAAATTGTGTTCAGTAATATTTCACCATTTAACTTATACGGAATCATTTGAAATCAGCAATTCTCCGCTAATTTATTCCTTTGTAACCAAAACAGACATGTTGGCGCCTTCCGAAGGAGGGAAAATAAATGATTCAGCCCAATTTCGTCGAACACAGAGATAGGTTCCGTAATTTTGGTTAATAGTGCGATTACAGAATGTGCGTTGCGATAGTCCCTCACTAGTCTCATGAAAAGATGATTACGTTGACAAATGGTCCTTCCCTCGAGGACGGAGGTCACTTATCTACTAGCGAATGTAGTCCAATTAATTGTCCCCTATATTAACGCTGAAATGATTTGCGCACTTTTCCCCAGAGGCTGACATGGCCTTATATCATTTAACGTCTGTTGTACAACCTTCTTTTGTTCTTCTTTTGGGGAAATCTCATCAGTACCATAGTTCAATCTATTTTCGGTCTTCCATTGCGTATAGGTTTTATATAAATCACTGGATTTTTGTGTGTCTTCATAAAGCTACCTACGTTTATTGGAACCAGGTTCTGACCGCGGCTTCGTCCGCGTCAAATTTCAGCCACCGACCTGCCCGCACTACACTTCATTTCCGGTTAGCATTCGTTGACTTTTTAAAATTTTGCTCAGCTCCTGAGAGTCACAACGTGATCTTAAGTAGACCATACCGTGACCCTGGCTTATGGGCAACTGAAGGAACACGGGTGGGTTTTAGTCAGTGAAAGTCTGACACGCCCTTCCGCTTCACCCTAGAGCGGAAGACGTCATTTGATGATTTCCCACTCAAAAAAGGCCTTTCTCATAAATGTGGCTATAATGCGTCTAAATAAACAAGCAAACAGAGCTTTAATCTTCAGCTTTAATATATTAGTATAGTAAAGATAGATGTGCGTACTTTTCCTTACAACCGTTACTGAGTATATACGTTTCATAATAAGTATTCTCTAGTAACGTTTCTAGGACGATGCCAAATTATGAATTATATATGTGACGGATTGATGAATTTAGGTATTCTTAATTAATATCGTTTGAAGATGAAAATCATAGTGTATTAATTAACAATAACATGTTCTTCTCGTATCGACCAATATGATTAGGTAAAGGTCAGTACATAGAAAATAATAAATAAATGATTACGTAATAAGGTAGCTCCTATATGTAGTTAAGTACTTCACTGATCCAAAAAAAAGATTCCTTTGGTTCATTTTCATTCATTCGTACGTTCGACCAAAGTCGCCAAAAGTTGTACTATACTTTACTGTACTGTAGCTTTTGTTTGGTTCGAATTTTCATTTAAGTACCTATAATATTTTATTCAATTCATGTGGCTACCGAATATTCAGCTGCAAGTGCGTCTATATATGTATGCATATTTTTTCGAGTCGTTTAAAACAGATAATATAACGCTACGGAAATATAAACGGAAAACCGTTCCGTGAGTTCAATTTCACTGAAGCTGGTTTTTGTTTTGTTATGTTCTAAGCGACGCGTGTCAGCGGGAGACAGTATCAAAGACTCGATCTACACTATCGGGAAACGTAACAAAATGCAAACAAAATAGACGATGAACAAAAACTGAAACACTCCTGCCTACCACGTTGAGGATATATAGGCGTAATTTTATGAGTTATATTGAAAGGTTGAGCATCGTTTAAGAAAATGGGCCAATAGACGTAACAAACTTCTAAAACGGACTAAAACAATACCTACTAAAGTAGCACCATTACTCTTTTCAGTTAAAAGCTCACGCGCTTTTACTTAGTCAAACATATTTCTTGCTCTCTGGCTAAAACCCCAAAACCATTATAAAGAACTTGGAAGGGTTCAACAGCTGAGGCAAAGACAAAAAAACGGGAGCAGATAAAGCAAATTGCTAAGTAGATAATTTTTTATTTGAGTTTTTGCAGAGTTTTTATGATTTAAGGAAGGTTAACCTTTGCAGACCTCATCATTAGGACCTTGTGAGATGGATTATACCTACGCAGAGCGAGAAGACTAACTTGGGAGTTTGTGACATTTTACGTGTGGTGAACCAAATTAATTATCTGTGGTTGCTCCAGTACGATAAATTCACAACACTATTTGGTCTATGTTTCACGAGAGAAACACAGGACATTTTTTTATCTGATTGTTAAGGCGCTGTTTGAACGTAGGACATTGTAAAAAGCTCGGTTCTTGTCGCAAGGTTATTGCGTATTGCCAACATATATGACAAATCAGAAAAAAAATTAACGTATTGTCAAATCTTTACAGAACATACTTAATCAACAATATTTCATAAAAATAAAATAGTATTGAGAAAAAATCTTTTTTTTTATACAATGAGTACAATACTGGTTGTTTACTCTTGATAGAATTTTATTTTTGCTCAAAAATTTTTTTTCGCCACATTTTTTTTAATATTTTGAGCGTAAACTATATTTTTTTATACATTAAAAAGAAAATAATCTACGAAAGAAATACCACGAAATTATTCCACTGAACCGTGTTTTTGTATTTAGGCAAATTTATTTAAAACTGCATATCTTTTGATTCAACTAACATTAAACGCATCGCTATTTTTAATCCTATTTGTTGCCGTGTTGCGCTGCTGTCAAATACAAAAAATAAGTTGCTTCTTATCGCGCCTTCTTAATCTGAATAACGAACACGCTTCTTATAGGTAGGTATATTCTTTCACTATCGCTTAGATTCTGTGCGTTGATACAACATATACATCTATTTTATCTGGAACCGACTTTCAAGGAAACGAGCTAGTTCCTCTACTAAATGATCCTTCACTGTAAGTGAAGATGATTGATGAATCCTACTATTAATTATCTCGTTTATTTCTTTTTATAATAATTACATTTTAAATATTTTTACGAAATAAACTATATAAAATAACATTTAAAATACAAAAAATAGTGGTGAGCAGGGACCAAGCTACCGGCGATTAGGGCTCTTGAGACAGGAACCTCCTCACGATACGAGCCGTATCGAGGACGTTATTTATCAATTATTATATGAGTATTATAAATGTAAAAGTTTGTATGTTAAGATGTTTGATATTCCATCACACTAAAAAAGTTGAACAGATTTGTATGATGTTTGGCACACAGATTGTTTATAACCTGGATTAACACATAGGATGCTTATCTCGTTGGTACGTTCTCGTGGGATAAATTCCGACCTCCACGCAGGTGAAGCCGCTGGCAAAACTTACATATAGAATATATATTTTGCCTAATAAATGGGAAGACTACATGTAACTGGATATACAATACATAGTTTCTAATCGTAACAGATGTATTTGTTTACTACTGGACATTACGTATCACAAACATGTCATCAGGTTCTCCAATCTTTTTTTTCGGCACGTCATATTTTCTGATGAAGGAATTTGTTTGGAACTATATGTAGTGTAAAAGTTGTGAGCTTGTTTTTCAGGAAAAGTTTTATTCACGAAATCTTAAACAACAACTAACATAGATAAGATTTAAAATTAAACTGACTTCAAGTCTTAGCTTTTCATAAAACTGTCAACTTTGTATTCGAAGCACTTTTATAGCATAATCAGTCTGTAACGTTCCCTCACGCCGGTCGGTACCGTGTGGTGCCGGACGTAAAGAATAACACCACCCCATTTCTTCCCGTGGGTGTCGTAAAAGGCGACTAAGGGACTTACTAGAGAATGGGCAGCAGCGTTCTCTATGCATTTTACCACCATGCTGCGATCGCCAACCCGCCTGCCAAGCGTGGCGATTATGGCAAAGCCCCCCAAGTTGGGGGAGGCCTAAGTCCAGCAGTGGACGTCTTACGGCCGAAATGATGATGAACGTTCCCTCTGCTAGGAAACAGGCCTCCTCTAGTACAGAGGGAGTGGGCCATACTCAGTGAGAGTCGGAGGGTGTCAGAAGTCTTTGAATTCTCTGGTTCTAGAATCCTCACGATGTTAGGATTTTCATAATAATCCTTATTTAATCCATTTGCAGCTAATAGGATGAAAAGGTTTATATTATAATGAAGTAAAGCTACCACAAATAAATCCCATAAGTTTTTCATTAATCCCGAAAATATATCTCTTCATTACTTATCTAAATGAATGCGTGACGCATTCGCCATAATTATATTAATTATCCAGAACATAAAACAGACCAATAAATCGTGAATGACCGCTTTTATCAGCTTAAATGGGGTATTTAACGTAATTTTTTATAGATATTATTATACGACTATTAATTTTGCTCACGACTCCGGCGCAAAGTAGGTGTGTGGTAGATTAAATAACGTCATAATTTAAACTCAATTACATTGGGAGTAAGCTTAAAATGAACTCGAATTTTTAAATTTCACGTTTACAGTATTCGTTGTTGCTTTTTTTTATCTGAGTGTATAATCAGACAGTGTTTAAGATAAAACCTTTTCCTGTTTTGAAGGAGTATTCAAGTAGGTGGAAAACTAAGACACGTACTTACAAAACGGTTTTTTTAAAGGTTTGTATAGTTCTAGGAAATACTCAAACAGTTCGCGAAATTATATTTTTATTTTCTAAGAAATATAGAAGAGCTTTTTCGGTGTATATTGTTCAGCTCTAGTTTGGTGAATGCAGTAGATACTAACTTTTTCTGTGTAAATTTATATAAGCTTTACTTTGGTGATTTTAGTAGATGTGACGTCAGTTGGTACTACGCTATGCACTTATACATGCAAAACTGGTTTGTTGGTAACCATATTTACATTCGTTAATTAACCTGTCCTCGTATTACGTTCAATACTTACTCAGAACTGAATGGACTTGGTAAGTACTGATTGTTTGATAATGCATACATGATATAGAATGTAATTTTGAATTGCGATATTTTAGTACAAGTTGTTGTTCAAATTTAGTTTTAAAACAAAACTCCTGATCAAATTTCATTCTAGCACTCGCGTGAAGTTTTATAAGTCCATAGCTAAGTAGTTATGGACCTGAAAGACTTCGTTCTTAGATGGATGGCTTTTCTTGATACTGCTAAACTTACACGTGTTAGAACTCAAGCGTGTCACAAAACATGACTCCTTGTACAAACTTTCCTTGTTATTTCAGGGAATATTTTCCCTGATAACGTCGTCCATAATTGCAAAGACAAACTCTCCAATTTCCCCAAAGAGGTTACTAAAGTGACTGCGCCATTGGATCTGATCCATATCGCGACTCATAAGGATCCGCCAGGATAACCCGTGCAGTCTCTTACAGTAGCATATGTCTTTGCGGTTCTAAGTAAGTAGGCACCCACAGCCAGTCAACCCTTTTAGCTTTTTTATCGTAAGTGTCTCCCGGATAATAGCCGCTAATATATTCCATGTTTTATTTCCATACGTAGACTGTCCTTAAAATGAGGCTTGCGCAAATATACCCATATAAATGAATAAATTGGCATGACATAGAAGCCGCATGAGGCCAAAATGCCAATTAAGCCTGATAATTCTAACGGCATGAAGGGGATTTTCGCTGATGACTCGTGGCAATCACAACCCGTCCCACTGCCATGTAAAATAGTGATCGTATCTCTGTGTCAGTGAATGTGCGTTAATAACATGTCACCACCGTTGTTATGGTATTTTAGAAGCTAAAACAATGGTTTGTTATTGTACCGCACGCTCGGACAAAATGAACCACTATCGGTTATTTACTAAAAATAAATTAAACTCTTAACGTTACGACCTAAATTTTAAAGTGAATTTCCGTAGACGCGATATAACTAATTGGAGTAGTTATTAAAACATAAAGTAGATCAAAGCTGTTAAAAAAGTGGAGTTTTAAATCAATTCAATAGAACGAGCGCGGTCAAAGCTAGTATGATGATAGAAATTAATTTCCTCAATAACGAGCACGCCTGGGCGAGATTTTTCACCGGTTTCAGCGCAGAGCACTCCGCTTCGGGCTAACAAATGGTACTTATCTGTCACTCTCGAGATAGGGCGCTGACGAGTGTCGGGTGTCAAAGCTTGTCATCCCAACTACACTCGTACTTACGTTACACCTATCGCCCGTTCATCGCCATCTGCTCTTTACAGTTTTGAACTTTACGAGGATTTATTTTAGACTTATTGCGGTGCTGTACGGCGTGTTACGACACATAACGCGCTCCATTATGTCATAATTATCGAAAATAGAATTTGTTAAGCGCGTTATTTTTGTCTTGAAATAGTTGTGTGGAAATAAGGAGCCGATATTGATTTGGACAAAGGATAGCGTTCGTATTGTTGCGAACAATTTTGATGAAACGCATTGTTTGTCCCTATAAAGGCGCAATATTAATATCTCGTCTCTTGTATCTAAAGTATTTAAATCATCATATTTAATAATATTATTACAATCAGCAGTTATTCTCATTAATGAAATAAGAAAATTATGAGTTAAAAATTCAATCAGCCCGAAAAGTAAACGTCTAACGGATATCGATTGCGAGAAACTTTAGTTAAATAGCGGATGAAAACTTTGCCTCCACCGACCTGAACTGAACGGACGACGGACCGAGGATTCATTACCGTTCACGAACAGGTAACTAACTTTGATGAGCAAGATTAAATTTTAATTCGTTAAAACACAAGTTCGAATTCTTAATCATAACGACAAAGTAGCACTCAACAAATCAGATGATACTCACCTTTGGAAAGTTATGAAACTTTCAGGTAATTTCAATATCCATAGTTCGGTTCACACAAAAATGGTTCAAATACACATCAAATCCGTGGTTCGTTATGCAGTCAACTAGCAAACAAATCAGCAACTTTGCAAGTAAACACACTGTAGCTCGAATGTGGAAAGGTACGCGAGCCGAGTTCGGGTGAGTCGGGAGCACGGTCGAGTCGTGTGGGAGCGACTAGTGCGTCCCCTCTCTCGGCGTCGACTGGAGCACGGATCTCGACGGAGTCTGCGTAATAGAACGGCATCCCTACAGATTGCTATATGGGAATAAACGCTAATAAATTACGAACATCGTATACGCGTAATGCGAACGGCACTGTACTCTTGATTAGTTTGAAGTCAGCCGCTAATGTGTTAGACATGCACCACAGCGGCTGAACATCGCCACCGTTTACTTCACTCGATAACTTGATACGTTGTCCACTTTTTATTTTGTACGGTGCTCTGCTGTAAATGACTCTCTCAGTATAGCCATTGAGTGCTATTCGGAGCCATGAAGCTGATATCTTATGATCCTTTGTAGGTTCATTATAAACTTGGTGCTGCACTTTAAAAATACGAAGCTACTTTACTAGGTTATTTACTTTAAGTTAACTCTAAAACAGAATAATGGGACTTTTGATGCAACTTCTTTCACCGTTTTAGTATTTCACAACTGTAAGTAATGCTTTTAAACGTGCTGCTCCTTTTATATAATAAAACTGTTATGTGATAACCATGTAAATAAATGCTTGATGCGCGATTGTGGCTTGTGTACATAGTTAGCAAGTTTCTCAGCTGATTGATATTCGTTCTTCGTCTGAAGGGGTCAAGGGGTGCCGAAATACATAACTCTCCGAAAAAGATTGCTTTTGTGAGGGTAAAAAACACGTGTTTATTTTATTGTTCTTTTTATTTCGTAGTGATTATGGAACATGAGTGAAAACGTAAAATTTTCAAAAGACGTTTCTGTTTTTATACATTTAGGACAGATTTCTCCAATGAAATTGAACACAACCAGCAGATTTAAGAAGCGGGTTCTGCCAGGTCGCGAGATTGTTCGAAACAGACACCGTGACCCTGGCACATGGGCAACTGAAGGAACACGGGTGGATTTAGTCAGTAAAAGTCTGTCACGTCCTCCAGCTCCGCCCAAGAGCGGGAGACGTCATTTGATGATTTTCCACCCACAAAAAAGGCGCTTTCAGGACCTGTCAGTGTCATTAATCATTGTTGCTGTGGAATGTTGGCACTGACAGGTAAGTATTGAACGCATTTTAAAAGTACTGATCTTACTTGTGTATTCTTTGCACACATCTTCTTATATATATAAAAATCTTGTGTCACGATGTATGTTGCCAATAAACTCCAAAACTACTGAACCGATTTCAATCAAATTTCACATGCACCCGTATTTTGGTCTAACTTACTGGATAGGATAGTTATCATCTCAATTATTCGCTTATGTCGTGAATGTAAACGAATAAAATGTATCAATTAATTGTTTCTTAAGAAAGTGTTTATTTTACTGTTTAGTTTTATGAAGTTCTCATAGATGGCGGTATACGTTGATTCATCAATAAAATTCTTCAATATTGTTTGACATCTAGGGTGCAAATACACCCAATAGATGGCGCTGTGTTCTGTTTCTTAGAATATAAATTCTATTACTTTATTTCACGTAATATTTATTTATTTTCACGATATAACCGTATTATTTTAATGGTTTGTGACTGATATTTTTATAATTATAAGTACTGCGTATTAAGTTACAATATTATTACCATTATTAACAAAAAAAAATTGCACTATTTTTGTTAGAGAATTATTAAAGTCTTGGCGCCAAATTTTAATCAAAGTTTCAAGATCTGGCCATCAAATTCTATCGAGTCGCCATCTCTGGTTGGAATGTCCAAAGCTTTGGTATCTCATAATTTGGTACACATATAGTTTAGAGCTTGAGAAAGGACATAGGCTACTATTTTTATCCCAGTAGTATGTTTCCGCGGGATAATTTCCGACCTCCACGCGGGCGAAGCCGCTGGCAAAAGCTAGTATTTATGTATTTTTTGTTATCCTTATTTAACTATAAACTGTTTATAATGACGTCATAAAGAAATTGCACCAAACAAGAAGTGAAGGATCCACAATCGCATAACAACTGCTAAAAAATAAGATCTATCAACATGCCTACAAACATAGCACAAAACAAAAAGATTACTCAAGCTTTATTTACAATTCAAGCTTAAATCACAATAATATTAAACGAACTACATGTTAACAAGCATCAAATTCCAAACAAACCCTGTTGTTGTTATTCCCATAATGTTAATTAAAAGCTGGGATAACTGTTCTTATGAATGAGATGGCATTTCAAACAAACATTTGGGTTCATGTTTTTGTTTCATCTATTCTATTTTCATAATGCAAAACGGGTTATTTGCGTTGCTCTTCCGGGCAGCCGCTGCCGGCGCGGCGGCAAGAGTTACGTACGAGTGCAAATAAGAACCAAGAACTTTCTTTTAGCTCGTCTCGTAGTATTCGATTTAACAAATCAAAAAACTTTTTTAAAAAAATAACAGCCGACTTCCTTAAAAAAAAAACACTACAAAGTGAAAAATAACTTTAACCTCTAAGTCCCTGAGATACCACATTTGGTATAGACACAATGGTTTTTAATTGTGTCTGTAATTACGGCATTCAACAGGTTAATTTCGGAAGTCGGTGTCTTAGGATCTGTATTTAAGTTTTTTTGCTACCGACTCCGGAAATTAAAGTTATTTTTGACTTTGTAGTGTTTTTTTTTTTGAAGGAAGTCGGTTGTTATTTTTTTGTAATTTTTTATTTTATTTTTAACTTTTTAGTTATGGTATGTACCCCGCACTAATCTAATCGCGTTATACGTTCATTTGTCGCGCAAATACTTAATACAAATTTAAGACTTATATGGTTTTCACATGAACCCCATTGTCCGAATGGAACCAAATTAAAATTGGACCATTCGGAAAGTACCAGCTTTCAAATAAAAAAATCAAAATCGGTTAACCCAGTCAAAGGTTATGAGTTAACAAACATAAAAAAAAATACAGACGAATTGATAACATCCTCCTTTTTTTGAAGTCGGTTAAAAAGGACTTTTGTTAGTCAAAGAAAACAATGCTGTAATTTAAGGTAATAAAAATAATTGAGATTCCTACCTTCGTTGTCTGTCATCGATGTAATATTAGCTCTGAAGTAAATCATCGCTGTCGAACCACAAAATACAACCCAAACTTTCTTGTTAGGAACCACCAAGGCACAACCCAAACCCATGACTTTTACTTAAAACAGTTGCCTCAGTTATTAAAATCGATTTACTAAGCCCCCCAATTTAATACACAAAAATGCACCCATTAGACTATCACGTAATGCCCTACACTACATGCCAGGGTCGCGAGATTTGTTCGAAAGCGATACCGTGGCCCTGGCATATGGGCAACTGAAGGAACACGGGTGGGTTTTAGACAGTAAAAGTCTGACACGCCGTTCCACCCAGACTAGTTGACGTCATTTTATGATTCCCCCCCCCGTTAAATCGAATACGTACAGAATGTAATTTTGCTGATACATCAACGAGCGTAAGAGTATAACTGAAAATATGAATGAATCCTTTAACTCAGGCATACGCTTCGTTCCCTAAGCTTAATCATCATTTCAGCCAAAAGATGTCCACTGTTGGACATAATCCTAGTTTCCCCCAATTTAGGAGGGTTCGCCATAATCACCACGCTTGCTTGTCAGGCGGATTGCCGATCACAGTGTGATGTTAAAATGCATAGAGAATGCTGCTGCCCATTGCACACCGCCGTGAGGTACACTATAATGCTAGTTTCTCACATCACACCTTACAATTTTTATATTATTTTACTCTTTCTTGCTGTATAACCTGCTATCTATTGTGTGCCTTTAAAACTATGCTAAATAAATGTATTTTCTTGTTTTCTTTCTGTTATTCTCTAGTAAGTCCTTTAGTCGACTTGTATGAAATCCACGGTATGAAATGAGATGATGCTATTCTTTGCGTCCGACACCACAAAGATAGCCTAAGCTTAATACCTAACAATAATTTCCAAAAGTAAAGTTTCTCCTTATAATAATATATCTTGCCAAGTTGAAACTGAATATATTTACGAAACCCCCTAATTTAGAACAGAAGGTACCTAATACAAATCGAGACTATCACAGAATGCCCTATAAGTACTACTCGTACTCGTGGATTGGTTAAATCGAATAAAGAACATCATTTGCCGACGCATCAGTGTTTCGCCGGTTTCTCGAGAATATTTGTGCAAGGCCTTACCACTGCTATTATTACCATTACTATTACTATTGTGTTATACATAAACGACGAAAATATTAAATATTATCACAATAAAATCGTTTTTTTTCTCTATTGGGAAAAGTTTATGGACATGAAGCTTTATTTCATCACCATGACAGCTCTTAAAACGGTGAAGAAAAACGTCGTGAATAAATCGGAGAACTAAAAATTAGGCAATTCACCAAACCGTGTCTTTGAATTTAAAATTCGAAGACACGTGACGTCCACCAATCCGCACTGGGGCCGCGTGCTAGATTATAGCCCACTTCCTCTCGAACAGAAAAGGCCTGTGTCTCAGCAGTGGGAACATTATAGGAGCACAATGCTTAGCTTTATGTTACAGATACAGTAAAACGGTCCTAATTTCAAAATAGATCAGAGAAGACAAATATAAAAAGTGCGTGCTTTGACCCTGAATTACTCTATGAATCAAACCAAGTTGTTACTAAATCGCAATCTCTTCATTCAGGACACAGAAGTGCAGTCAGTGCCCTGCATTACCTGACCTCTTTTCTTCGTTTCTTCTATGTAGGAGGGGTCAGGTAATGTATAGTACTGACTGTACTACAAAATAACCGGCCTATCACGCAGCGCCCTGTATCATCCGTAGATTGGATAAATCGAATATAGAACGTCATTTGCCGACGCACTGCGAGCGTACGAGTATAACCGAGAATATGAATGAACCCTTTGACTCGGGCATTAGCTTCGTTACCTAAGCATAGTGAGTAAGCGTCGGTTCACAGTGTGTTGTTTTATTCATGGTGTAAGATGTGTGATACATTCAACTATTTCGACATGTTGTTAGGAAATAGTGGCATACGTTACTTTAAACATTACACCTGAAGGTAACAATTTGAAAGAAATGTGTGTCAAAACGGATAGTTTCCTTTAGACGCGGGTGAAGTACTAGTAGTAAAAAATAATAATAAGTACACAGAAATTCAATCAATCATTCAACATTTTTACTCAAGTACCTAATTGAGTAAAACTGTTGATTCCAATATCTAAATAAAAAAGGGCTTGTGTTTAAACACCACCCAAAAAAGTACCTATTTTACTACCAAAAAAATTCTAAATGGTTACCAAAATGGATAAATGGTCACCAAATAACGTTTCCTAAAATATTATTAAATAAAACCATTTTTTCGTATTATTGACTACCAAAAAAATATATGGACGCCTTTAAAATACACTTTAGACCAAATATTATATATTGTCACTACTTAGATGTTACCAATTATGTAATACCATGACTTCTAATTTGGTCATTTTTGTTAGGCTAAAAAAGCTAACGATCGCTAGAATATTTCCCAAATACCAATTAATATACTGGGGTTCCCAAACGTACGTCGCTTATTTATTGTTATATGAAATTCACTAAATATACTGGGGTTCCCAAACATGCAGCAGGCAAGCAAGCATGCAGCAGGCCTGCATCATTCAAGCATGCATCCAGCAGGCATGCAGTATGCAAGCATGCATCCAGCAGGCATGCAGCATGCAAACAAGCGTGCAGCAAGCATGCAACATGCAGCAGGCATGGTTTCTGTCACGGCTCCGGCGCTGCGGGTCTCCGGCGGTCCCACGCGAGCTTATCGTCGCAGATGTGTTTCACGCTCACCACCTCAGCTTCGGCTCGCTGGCCGGCTCCGCCGCCCAGCCTCAGCCGCGGTGGCGAGCGTCAAAACCACCTGCTCCTCAGCTCGCGGGCCGCCTCGCCCTCCGCGCCTACGCGGTTTTAAATTACACTCTAGGGGTAGGGCAGACAAGACTATGTGCAGTCGGTTTTGCTGCGATTCGTTTCTGTCACTAAATGTAGCACAACATATTGAATTTATAAGACAATACTTTAACTTTAATTTAGGGTTAAATATTGAATTTTAAAAGTATGCCTAAATACTATTATGCTAATAGTCATTATGCCTAGTGACATTATACGAATTAAAATTATGCCAAAACAAATTAGCCTTCAAGATCATTATGCCAACATAAACCGTATTCTAAAAAATAAATGGTGCGGAGTGTGGGGTTAAGAAATAAAAATCAAAATCAAAATCAAAAGTCATTTATTCAAACTAGGCTGAGAGTCAGCACTTTTTGAACGTCAAAGTTACACAAGACAGTCCCCCCAAAACGCCCGCGCTTCGACACTTCCTAGTGCTTTAGCTGGGAAGAAGAAGTGGCGGAACAAACTCCCCAGCAGCACAGCAGCACAGCTGTCTGTTAAGTTAGAAGAACTTGATTCTATACAATACTGTGTAAGTAATTAATATTATAAAACAAAACATACATTATTCACATATGTCAGCTAGCACACGCCAATATACCACCAACAAAACACTGAAAACTAAACTCAAGCTGAAATAAATAATAAAACAAAATAAAACAAAATCGTAAACAGAACTTAAAACGTAAATAAAGCCTCCAGGCATAAAGGGCGTGCCCGCTTACATATTCAACGATGCAAATTGATACATACAGCTAAGTTGAAGTTACAATAGTTAAACTAAGGACCTCCGGACCAAAATAAAATAACAGTTAATACAAGTAACAATAACAAATACCATGGTCAGCAAGACGACCAGTCACCACAAGCAGCACCCGTTCACGAGCATAACGCAAAGGTCAGCCATTACCCCCCTCGCCATATTTGAGGGAAGGTGGTAATAACCCGACCCCCGACGCTACCGCAAGCAGTGACATCTAAGGGAGCATGACGAACTTGCTGCCGGTTGGGCAGGCAAGAATATTATTAACAGCTGGCGAGGTCGCTAGCTAACTACATGTTGCAATACAACTCATTTAAAATCATTGTAATGAGTAGATTATGTCCACAGTAAATGAAATTAAAATAAAATAAAAATAAATTTAAAAAATCAGTTAAATAAAAAATAAAAATATATGAACTACCCATATAAACTGTCGGTAGGAAAGCTAATTCTGGATTGAAAGAACATAAACATTGTCTTGAGTTAATCACAGCGACCAGCTATTCTTATCGTTTAAGTAGTCGTTGATAGAATAGTATGCCTTTGAACAAAGGTTGGATTTTACTTTAGCTTTAAACTCATTAAACTGCAAATCTAGCAAAGCAGAGGGAAGCTTGTTATAAAAGGTAATACCAAGACCAACAAAAGAATTATGAACCTTATGAAGCCGGTGAAAGGGGGCTCGTAGTTTGTCCTTATTTCTAGTATTAATATTATGAAAATCACTGTTTTTAGTGTACAAGTGTATATTTTGCCTAATATATAAGATGTTGGCGAAGATGAATTGTGATGCCACCGTAAGAATACCAATATCTTTAAACAAATCTCTCAGAGAAACTCTAGCACCTAGTTGGTAAATCGCTCGAACAGCTCGTTTTTGAAGAACAAAAATATTTTTAATGTCCGCGGCTTTGCCCCACAGCAGAATGCCATAGGACATTATGCTATGAAAATAACTAAAATAGACTAGTCGAGCTGTATCAACGTCCGTGTACTGTCTAACTTTCCTTACGGCGTAGGCGGCCGAACTGAGCCTTCCCGCTAGGCTCGATATATGTGATCCCCACTGAAGTTTGGCGTCTACTGTTATGCCCAGAAAAACTGCCGAGTTAACAGTTTCAAGCACCTCATTATTTAAAACGACATTGGGTCCCAGGTTCCTAACATTCGGTAAGACAAACTTTATACATTTCGTTTTCTTAGCATTAAGAACTAGGTTATTTGTAGTAAACCAATCCGTGGCCATTGAGAGCGCATTATTCACGTCATCAAAATCTTTTCTATTCCTGTCTACTTTAAAGATAAGTGAGGTATCATCAGCAAATAGTACAATGTCACAGATATTCTTTAAATAGAATGGTAAGTCATTTATATACACTAAGAATAAGAAAGGACCCAGTATTGAGCCTTGAGGTACACCTAACTGAACTAGTAGCCCGGAAGATTTTACACCATTGATATCTACACATTGGTGCCTATTTTGCAAATAAGAACTTATGACATTGAGAGCTTCGTTTTGAACACCGTAATGACGCAGTTTACGCAAAAGTGTGTCATGGTGAACGCAATCAAAAGCTTTGGAGAGATCACAGAAAACTCCGATAGCATTTTGCGAGTTCTCCCATGCGTTGAAAATGTGTTTTAGCAGAGCAACACCCGCATCTGTTGTCGAACGACCTTTTGTAAAGCCATATTGCTCATTATGAAGGAGGCTATTTAAATTAAAATGTCTTAGTAACTGCTTGAGTATTAACTTTTCAAATATTTTACTAAATGCAGGTAAGATAGAAATGGGCCTAAAATTGCCAACGTTATTTTTATTACCTGTTTTAAATAATGGTATGACTTTACTACTCTTCATGAGGTCAGGAAAAGATCCTGAATCAACACATTTATTAAAAGTTACAGCTAGATAGGGGCCTACAATGTCTATTATATTACTTAACAGTTTAATGGAGATGCCCCAGTAATCTCCAGTGTTTTTTGACTTAAGTGTCTTAAAAATATTAACCACGTCACGAGGCGTTACATGTTCAAAACTAAATAAGCGACTACATCTGGGCACACTACTATGCAAAAGGTTTTCAGCTTTAGACGGGGACGAATTTAAAGAGCAAGTCGTAGTTATAGGTATGTTGGCAAAAAACTCATTAAATGCCTCAGCTACGTCGGCAGCTTTATTTACCAATTTGTTGTTAATCATAATCTCTAGTTGTTTTTCCTGTTTAACCGATTTACCCGTTTCATTGTTAATAATTTTCCAAGTGGTTTTTATTTTATTACTGGATGTTTTTATGGTATCGCTTAAAAATTTAGATTTAGCGAAAGCACAGATTTTTTTAAATAACTTTGAATAATTTCTGACATACTCTAGAAAAGGAGTATCAAATATATATTTTTTTAAACCATATAACTCGTATAGTCTCGCTCTACTTTTATAAATACCTGGAGTAGCCCATTGGTTGAAGCTAACAGAGGTTCTATTAATGTCAATAGTTTTGGTCTTGAAAGTAGATTGGTATTCTTTTTGCACAATATCAAAAAGGGCTCCATAGATTTCATTAGGATTATCGTGTTCTACTATAGATGGTGTAATCCTATGAGCAATATTATTTTTAAATTTGTTGCAACGACTAACTGTATAGGGCCTGCATTCTATTTTATGCGGCTTTTTTTGTAATGGCAAAGGGAAGCTGGCTAATAATTCACAGTGGTCAGACGTTAAGTCACTTAACACTAACTTATTATTGGCATCACAATCACTAAATATATTATCAAGACAAGTCGAGGACGATGCTGTGATCCTAGTAGGTTCGAAAAACAAGTTTATTAAATTAAATGACTTAAACAGATTGAGTAGTCTAATACTTAAAGGAGTAACATCTAAAATATTAATATTAAAATCTCCACATAAAATTATACATTTATTAATTGATTTTAATTTGTTGAGTGAGTCCTCCATGACCGACTCAAAATGAACAAAATCCCCAGAGGGTGGACGATAGACGCATATTTTGACGTAACGCTCTAGTTCAACACAAGACAACTCAATAGTGCGCTAGATTGAAAGATTAACTAAATCTAAACGTTGTTTACATTTCAACTTGTTTGAAACAAGAACTAATGATCCACCGCGTATAGCACTTTTTCTCACAAATGCACTTTGCACAGTAAAGGGAAGCAATTGTAATTTTAGTCTTATATTAAAGTAGTCTGGGATTAAATAATGTATTTTGGATGACGTCTTACTATTTTGGAGTAAGATTTTTGGTAGTAATATTAATCTTTGAGTTGGATAGAATTTGGTGACCGTTAATCCATTTTGGGAACCAAAAATAATATTTGTGCGTGGTTTGCGATTTTTCTGATGTTATTTTATTTATTTTGAATCATAATATTATATACTTTAGGGCCCTTTTAATAAAGTCAATTAATTTTCTTTGGAGTTGTTTATTTTTTTTGGTGCCTCAGCTTAGAGTCTTAAAAATATTTTTGGTGATCGTCTAAATTATACCCATAAAAAAGTAAATAAAAAAATATATTACAACCAAAACGATGATAAATAAAGCCGAAAACTATGTCATTAAACATTTTAAATGTTACGCCCAATGTAAAGGTTTAAATTCGGTTGAATGAACTGTACAGTATTTACATACTTTATAGGTATGTATTAAAGCTTTTCATCATTAATACTAAATTATTCCACCAGGTAAAATTTAAAAGCTCTGGATAGTTGAATTTTCACGTATGTACCTACACAATCAGTTAATTAAATAGTATTGAAACGTTTTACTGCATCTGTTTGTGGTTTTACAAGAACAATCAGCGCTAATTATTAATAATATGCAAACGAAGCAGTCACAGGTGGGGTTGAGGACTATTAAAACTGTGCACTCGCCAACCACAGTAGAACAAAAGCGTCATAGGAGACACTTTGAGAGTTTCGTATTAATGAAACTGCTTAGCAAAATTAGAAGAGCAGGTTTGTTGGTGAAATATTTTCAGTGTAGATTTTTGTTTCATTGTGTACTGGAAATTTTACCCAAATTCGATAAAAGCATAAACTTAACATCACGCCTTGTTTCCCCATAGGGTTGGGCAGAGGTGGACCTATAAGTATTCACATTTCGCCATTAATGTTTAAGTCCCATATAATAATTTTTCCCATCAACCGGGCACAAATCCAGACCCTGGGCTCCTACTGAGAATTTTCCACATAGAAAAACCAAACAACATTTTTCTGACCTGAGATTCGAAGTACCCAGGACCTCATACTCAGCAGTTGTGCTTGCGAACCGTTGACCAACGAGGCAGTCAATTCGATAATAAGAAAGATACTAAAAGTAAAAATTTGATATTAACGAACGTTTATCTTTTCTTGGGCCTTCCTTTCCCTCTTCAACCATCAACTTTTATATTCATCACTCTTTTATTCTCATTAGGGGCTTGTGGCTAAGTACTTAACAGCTGTATGGCTCGATCAATAAGGTAAAGGTACATTTTCCGTGTACCGTGTGGTGCCGGACGTAAAGAATAGCATCACCCCATTTCTTCCCGTGGGTGTCGTAAGAGGCGACGACGGGACTTACTAGAGAATGGGCAGCAGCGTTCTCTATGCATTTTACCACCATACTGCGATCGCCAACCCGCCTGCCAAGCGTGGCGATTATGGCAAAGCCCCCCAAATTGGGGGAGGTCATGTCCAGCAGTATTACGTATTACGGCTAAAATGATGATGATGATGATGATGATGATGATGACATTTTCCGTGGTTGGCCCGTTTATGGATGGATAAATATATAGATATACCATCTTTACATACCAAGACCCCTCTGTGCCTCGAAAAGCACGTTAAGCCGTTGGTCCCGGCTGTTATTCGTGGATTTTTGACAGTCGTTACGGATCGTCGGAAACCCGAAAGTCTGACAACCAGTCTTACCAAGGGTTATCGTGTTAGTCAGTAACTGGGTTGTGGTGGTCAGATAGGTAGTCACTCCATGTCAAAAACTGTCATTCAGTGGTATCCGGTTAGGCTGGAAGCCGACCCCAAAAAGCTAAGCAGATGATGAGTCTATTAGTCACCGTGCCCATACCAAGCCAAATTATTTCCTTTAAATTTTCTGTCACTGGCACCACTTTCAAAGTTCCCCTTAGAGACTAATTTTCAACTTTATCAATTTTCGCCTTTATTACCACATAATAATATGCAATTTGCGTAAAAAATATGATAACCTACTTCCGATATACACAAACAGTAAATAAAGTTCACTAACTGAACAGCATTCATAACTATTCTAACACGCATTCAATCCAATAGCTGCGTTCCGCAATTCTGGCCTCTAAATAGATCACCTCATTTGTTCACGGGAAGTCGTGGGTGGTGTAAGAAGCAAATAAAATATCATATCTGCATTGTGATATGTTACGGACACATTGTTTATAAAGATGGAGTTCCCCATGTTTTGTTTTTTAAGTGAAACTTCTAATGCGACTCCCAATAAGGTTGCGTTAAACGTTTAACGCTACCATGAAGGGGGCATGAAAGCACTGTTGCGTTCAGTTGTGAATTGTAAGCAATGTTAATAAAGTTTGTCTTAAAGAAACAATATGATTTCACTAAAAATCTATTTTTACCCCTTCCTATTTTCATTTCCACATTACGAAGTTTCACTTCTTCCGCGCGGAGGGACTCCACGCGCTATTTTTTTTAAATCAATGTTCATCCCACTACCGCCAATGATGTTTAACCGTAAATGAATTTGTGAAATGATTCGTAAGTACCAGTAGGCCATATGAGAACTCTCAAGTCTTTCACACATGGATGTACGTTATTATTTTTTTGACCATTCGATATATTTTATTACAGTTGCCTTCGAAACTGGAGTTCGCAAAATTCAAATTTCTTACGTTTTTTGCTATTTGAAGCGCAGCTGTTTTTTGCGTTTTTTCACGCGGACTAAGTCACCGGCAGAAGAACAGCAGATAAATAATTGTGGGCACGTCAAACAGTTGACCCTGACCAAAATGCAATCGCTCAACATACACACATATCAGCCAGATGACAGATGAGACGTGAAGTGACCAGTCCATAAGACTGTCTGTTTAAAAAAAAAAACGTCATCATCATACTGGGAGTATGATGATGATGTTTTTTTTTTCCAATTTATTGGGGTCGGGGCCACATGGCTTTTGCTTCCATTTCTTTCTTCTCCATTATTCTTCATACAGACAACCCCTTTATGACCATATCATAATTCACATATTCCATCAATCGTTTCCTTGGTCTTCCCCTACTTTTGTAGCCATCGACATTAAAACTAAAAACTTTCCTCACGACTTGTCTGCTAAAGAAATCGTTTTACCAAAACCTTTTCATCACATGCCATAAAAAAAACTTAAGTACATCCACAATCTATAAGTATTTTATATCCACATTTTGTTTTATAACATTATTCGAACGAATACATTCTGTACTGTTTCAGGGCTACATACCTTCGCCAATATCGGTACAAACTTATGTCCTCTATAACTTGAGTCATCTCGAGGGAAATAAGGAAAGGCAGGAAATACGCTTGAGAACTCGCACAAAATATGTCCCATCTTTTATTATTTACGTTATTCATGAAACTTTAATAGTAATACGCTTATCTCTTGATGGGTAATAGAAATTTGTGAGGCTCGTGGCCAATTATTAGCCGTATGGGTCGAACGATCAAGGTTAAGGTACGCTTTCCTTGGCCGATTCACGGATGCCTGTTTCATTTTGAGACCACTCCGAACTCCTAAATCGCTTCAAACCGTGAATCATTCCTATATCTTTGACAGCCAGAAACCTGAACGACCGACAACCATAATACCAAGAAGAATAATATCGTGTTACCCAGTATCTGGTTGTGGAAGTCGGATAGGCAGTCACTCTATGCGATGTATGTGGTTAGGCTGGATGACGATCCCCTTCATCGTTGGTAATTGGCTAGGAATAATGGTTAATAGAAATTTCCTATTTCTGTAATGTTTGATTCAAATTTAAAAATATGTGACATCTACCAACCCGCACTGGGCCCGCGTGGTGTATACGGCCTACTCTTTCTTCCCGAGAGGACGCTTTTGAGGACCAGCAGTGAGAACATTATAGGGTTATAGGCTCTTGAAGCGTAACCACGTGACTTATTAATTTAAGCGGTGGTATCCTTTCCAGTCGGTATTTCTGTAATAAGAATGAAAGCGAATTTGGGACCAACATTAATCCCATTGCCAATTTGAATTTAATGTGATAAATAATTATTGAGATCAACATTTGACCTAAACTGAATCTATGGATGAACTTTTAGTTCGTTATTTTCGTCACTGTATATTTAGCCTCTGACTGCGCTTTCCTGTCTGTGCTGGTCTTAGACTGGCCTCTACATAAATAATAAATGATTTTATTTTTGTAAGTAGGTTTGTACAAACATTTTTACTCGTCGATTTTGTTTAAAGTGAAAGATGAATTCGGCGATTCCTGACTACTATGAGACGAAAAGCTGAAATAAACTCAGAGTGGGCTCTGAGTTTGTTTCGGCCTTTCTTCTTAGAGTCCAGAATTAACCTTGGTCAGAAGTGTGAACACTATGTAAATCTGTTTCTGAAATGATCTTGTTTCTCCCACACAGATTGAGTAAATTTAACCCGTCAGTGCTCGCATTTCTCATAGTTATAAGTATACGTATATACATATATGTCGTCGCGTCTTTCAATGAATTATAGATTGTAACTTAATGAGATTCCATTTGAACTTAATGGCACCTCGTTAAGTTAAAATCTATCAATCATTTAATAAAAACCCCAAAATCAATCAAATTGAACAAAAGATGAGCAAAATTAAATGCATAAATAAGTACCAATTTTATTAATATTGACATCTCATACACAAAAGATAACTTCATTATTATTTTATGAATGGGGCATCTTATTTTGTGGATCGGTGAATCATTTAATAAGTACAATTTAAAGAGTCATTTTGCTCATTGAAATAAATCTCCTTAATTATAAAGAATTCACTAACTTGAAAACGTTTTTAAAACTTAAAATATAGCATTTTAAGAACATATATATAACAAACAAAATATAAGAGACCCTAATAACCATCTGCATCGGTTATCAAAACGACGAAAACATCGACCCAGACATTTCCTTCACCTTTCACATAAAAAAAACTCACTAAGTCTTTCTAAAAGAGAACTACCAATAGACTGTTAATTTAAAGTGTTTGACGTCGTTTACTCCGCGTAAATATTAGTTTCAATCTTGAAAAGAGGTTAATAAGCTGTTACGGAGGAAATGAAACGAGAAAGCACGTGAATGTGGGAAAGTCCTTGTGCTACAAACTCTAGTAATTGAGTGTGCCGTGCCCGGATGTTTGTGCAGCCAGCAGGAACTTTTTATCAGCGGCGATTGGTGCACCAGTGTCGTATAACTGCACTATGTACTCCAAGTACCTACAGCTACGTACAACTTCACAAAAACTTATATAAGAACCACTGAGAATGTTCTCGTGAATGGTCTTTACCGCATACAATGGGGTAATACTGCTTCGCTTCATTGAATAAGTTTAATAAGATTTCACAACGCCTGCTGAGGTACACCTGTATTTTCCTGTTAGACTGCTGAGTGGTAGGAAAGTTGGGGAGAAGAAATTAGGTGAAGTGACATTCATATTGATGACACTGCAGATTTGTAACTAAAATATAGCTACTGAAAAGTAGAAAGTCTTTATTTGTAACTAGCTTTTGCCAGCTGCATTGCCCGCATGGACGTTGACAATTATCCCATAAGAAAGTACTATCGAGATAGAAAATTATCCTATATGTTAATCCAAGTTATAAACTATCTGTATCATAACTAAAAACGGATGAATCCCTAAAGAGGATGGATTGACCTCTCGTTAGTAGAGATATCTCTATAACAAACAGGACGTGAAGTGGGTCAATATCCCTCAATCGAACCACGTACGTACCTAACGTTGTGCCGAAATTCCTGGTTCTTCACTATCTGAAACTTCCGATAGAACGCAACAATATTCGGAGGCAGATATTTTATCGACGAAAACGCACTACAGTACACACGAATCACAAATAGAAGAATCTACAAAAAATGGTACCGTTCCATATGCTGACCGATTGTCGGAGACAGGAAATGTCAAACGGAACAATTCGGAACGAGATTCCGCCGGTGACCTACTTTTAGTCGGCGGAATCGTTGACCGATACGATTTGACCAACAAAAGTGCACTAAACCAACGCCCAAAAGTGACAAGTAGCTAACTCATCGTTTATATGCATCTTCCTGAACTGACTCCTACAACTAAGGTAGTTGGCTTCTTGTTGGCTGAATGCCAAGGCCTTCTTCTTTGATCACACTGTTAGCTAATAGATTCATAATATAAACTTTGACTTTTAGAATATGGTCACTTGCTAACTTTTCTCGCCTTCATGAGCGTTGAATGTTTTGAAGCTGGAGCCAATTTCCATCCGTTTTGGATGCGGGTACATTCTGATCTAGCTATATATAGAATAATACATTCAACTTACAGACACCACGGTGTCTCTACGCTTGCCACATTTCGTCCCCGGAAAGCAACTTAACTCGTTGGCCCCAGCTGTTATTAGTGGATCTCTGACAGTCATTACAGGTCGTCAAAAGCCCAAAAGTCTGGCAACTAGTCTTACCAAGGGGTATCGTGTTATCCAGTAACTGGTCAGATAGGCAGTCACTCCATGTAAAATATTGGCATTCAGCTGCATCCGATTATCTACCTGACTAATCTGTCACTTGTCAATTTCCTATTCTACGTTTAATATCATGAACAGATGAGGATGATATCTTTAGGCTTTCAGATTGGCGGGATTGCTCCTAACAATTACATAATATGGGTATCCGAAGGCTAAACGTGCTTTCCAAGACACTTAAAGGTCACAATGTGAATGTATAAGCTCATTGAACCGTCACACATCCCATGTTCGACGTAAGATTGATCTACCCGGTAGTCACAGCCTTCACTTCCTCGATGAAAATACATGATTACGTACCAAATTATATTTCTTTATGATGTTTCAAGCATAAAATGGCGTTTGAGATAATCGTCATTCCATTATTACGGCTTTGTGTTCTCTTCAAAGTCAATGACAGCAAAATTGGTGTTGCGTATTAACTTACATATTTACGTACTTATACATTTTGTCGTTGAATGAGGAGTAAAGAAATATGGCTATTATTAGATTCTTTTCAAATGATTTATAAAAGTATGCCTAATAGTAAATCCTTTTAAGACTGGGCCGAACACGTAACTTTACTTCTTAGACCGACTGATCTGCGCGATAGTAGTGTATTAGATTCACGATCTCGTAACGATTTCTTATTTACCAATAACGAATCCCATTCGGACCAAATGATTAAATTGGCCCTAAAGCTCTTAGTGGGTTAACTCGATAAAATTCATTTTGTGAACCAAGTGGCAGGTGAGTATAAGTAGTTTTGTACGCACTAAAAGCTTTTCACTAGTAAGTCCCGAATTACCACCACACTTGTACTATTCAATTACGTGTGTAATTACATTACGCGTTTATTGTATACAGTAATTATGTACGAACAACCTTTGTCGTGTTTCTAACCCTATTAATACAAAATGAAACCAATACCATAATGATATTTAGTTAACACACACCACTTCAAAGTGTTCAGATCTCTGTGTATTTGAGTACTCGGATCATATAGACATTCAATAATTATTCTATTCGAAGCAGTTTATATATGTCAGTCTTTATTACCAGAAGGATGTTAGCAATTCGCAACAATTGAATCATTCTTCATATATCTAATTTGACTGAGTAAAGGCAAGTCTGGCGAGCAGTACATCTACATAAGATTGGATATCGAAAAAATTAAACGTCGAAAAAACAAGTACTTACGCTTCTTTGACAACAGTAAAAGTGTCTGTTTTAGAAGTAGCGTTCTACATTATATCTTAATTTATGAAGAACAAAAAGTTATTTCATTTCATTAGGTACATAAAGATATGATGAAAACAATCAAAACTTGTGTCCCTATTACAGCTCAGCATCGTATAAGTAATTATCATAAGCTATTTTCATTCTGTGCACAAATTTAATTAAGAACATTATTTAAGAGCTGTCCGAGTTTGAGAAAACAGAAAAGTTATTTGTCGGAAAGCCCCAATTAAGGGCAAAGCTTTCTGGACTTAATCCAATAAACCTACTCATTTAGTGAACGGAATGAAAGGTAAATAATTTTAGGGAGTCCCGCGGATTGTGCCACGGAGTTTTGTATTCCAAACGAAGGGTTCGGGAATAGGAACATGTGTAAACTATTCGTGTACGAAACTTGTTCGCGTTATAACTAAACCTTTTAGTCAAACTGTGAACAATCTCTAAAGTTTACGACCGAAAATAGCTTTGCTTAAACATTGTTCTCATTTTATGTAATTTAGCAATCGTTTAGCTCATCAATATTAAATAACGGGGATTAGTTAAAGACTTGTCGAAAAGGATAGGTACTAGCTGGGTGATTGGGTCACCATTAACAATAGCAATGGCTTTTATTTTGACAGTTCGAATACATTCATTGTGTAACTTAGTTAAACAGATAAATTTTTCAAACATATGAAGGAATGGTTTTGCAATACCCTTATTTTTTTGGTGGGAAATCATCAAATGACGGCTTCCACTCTGGGCAGAGCGTGAAGGTGTGTCAGACTTTTACTGACTAAAACACACCCGCGTTCCTTCAGTTGCCTATATGCCAAAGCCACGGTATCTCTTTTTAATTGGCAATACCCTTCAAAATCATTCAGATAATGTTACGCAATTAGGGCGCTTGTCTATACACATTAGTCATTCGATAATGTGTTAGACTCGATTACTCCACGCGATGTGAAACAGAATCCAATTTCTGCAACGACAACAAGGATGCTCGATTTTAATTGACAATTAGATTTTTGGACTATCGTAAATATTATGAAATTTTCAACGTAACTTAAAATGAAATTGCAGGTATAGAATTTGTGATACTTGTTAGTGCTTATACTCGATTATTGCTTGAAAATGAACACCTATTCAAGAGTGCTCGAAATTTCCAAGCGCTGAATTGGAAGGATATAAATGAATGAAGTACAAAAAATACAGCTGTTGAATATAAAAAAATAAACGAGAAAAAAATATTATGTCATAGCAGTTGCATTAACTTTTACATTTGTCAGGAACATCTCTTCACCGTAATATACACACAAAATCACTCTCGCATTTATAATATAAGGTAGGCTTGAGCAAATATCAGAAACCATTGTACTCGTAAATCTCTATTATTCTAACGTACACGAACCGAGACAATGAGATCCGACGGAAAATTGCGGTCTCTAATATAACTCGAAGATTCGGTAAAGTGAAGTGGCGGTGGTCACGTAAGTCGCAGGACATACCGCAGGAATGGGGCGAATAATACCGTTACTTGCGGGAAAATATTGGGACAAATTTGGAGTGTTCTTCGAACAGGTAAACTGGCTTCAAATAAGCCCGACCTCGATAAAATTGCACTTGTTTACGTTCGTCTGGATATCTTCATTCTCTTTTTATACGTTTTTTTGCCGTTGATACATGCAAATTAATTTTTAAGTAAACTGATACCCTATGTCTATTTTCAACCGACTTCAAAAATAGGAGCAGCTTATCAATTCGACTGTATTTTTAAAAGATTTTTTTTTTTAATGTTTGTTACCTCATAACTTTTGACTGGGTGAACCGATTTTGATGATTCTTTTTTTATTTGAAAGCTGGTGCTTTCCGAATGGTCCGATTTTAATTTGGTTCCATTTGGACAATGGAGTCTATGTGAAAACCATATAAGTCTTAAATTTGCATTGCGTATTTGCGCGACAAATGAACGAATAACGCGATTAAATTAGTGCGGAGTATCTACCACAACTAAAAAGTTAAAAAAATAAAAACTTTTTACAAAAAAAAAAAACAACCGACTTCCTTAAAAAAAAAACACTACAAAGTCAAAAATAACTTTAAATTTCGGAAGTCGGTAGCAAAAACCTTAAATACAGATCCTAAGACACCGACTTTCGAAATTAAAGTTATTCTTGACTTTGTATCTATGGTTTTTTTTAAGGAAGTCGGTTGTTTTCTTTTTTGTAAAAAGTTTTTATAGGGTGTTACATAGCCATCCAGCCACTGACGAGTTGTTGGTCGTAGGTTGGAGTCTAGAAAGGCGCTTTGCTTAGTGTAAATTATTTTATCACCACTGCTCTAGGAAAATATAATGAGGAAACCGCCATGTTCTAGAATCAAAAACTCGTCGTCGACGTCGCACCATCTGTCAACCTGCATTGGGCCCGCGTGGTTTACAGCCCGCTCCCTCTCACAGAGAGGAGGCCTGTGTCCCAGAAGTGGGAACATCATAGGCTGATTATGATATAGTCATCTCATACAAATGTACGGACAATTTAAATTGTGACAAAATTTGCTTAGCAATTAATTTGTGTGACTTGATATGCAGTTATTTTCTTCAAGGTTCAATGACCAATAAGATCAGTCACTCTTATTTACTTGAGTCTTTGTTCAATTAAGGTTTTAAAACAATTGATTCATCATCACTTCAGCTGAAGGCTACTGCTGGACATAAGCCTCCCCCAATTTTGGGGGGGTTTGCCATAATCGCCACGCTTGGCAGGCGGGTCTGCGATCGCAGTATGGTGATAAAATGCATAGAGAACGCTGCTGCCCATTCTCAAGCAAGTCCTCTATTCGCCTCTTACGATGCCCACGGGAAGAAATGAGATGGTGATATTCTTTACGTCCGGCACCAAACAGAACAATTGATTGCACCAGATGAAATGAAAACAACATTTATCTTCGCTTACCATTGAGCGTCAAACGTGACATGAACATCAACTGACGCGTTCTTGGTAAAGCTGGAATAATATCCTGCTACTGCAACTGCGGATCAAGACTGGACCGCCTGCTCAGAACAAAGCGGGCACTCGGTTGTAAATACTATCGTTCTACATACTATTACGAAGGATATTTGGAAGATTTGTCGCAGAGAAATTGTCGAATCGAATCCGTGGTTCTACAAAACAGCTCCGTTATGTAAAATAGCTGAAAGTAGTTTAGCGGTTTTTCATAATTATTGAACTTTAACAGGCAGAAATATATATATATTATATTTTGCATATTTACCAATGCACCGCTGTATTGATAAATGCGTCATATTGTTGATTTTAGATCTAAATTTTATCACTCGTGACTTTGTCATAACAAAAGTAATGGCATCTGAAACGAAAGTAAATAAATGAGTGAACTTAAGTTAAAACAATTTAATAAAAAAAAAGTTTTAAGAAGTTGCCTATTCTTAAAATAAAAGCTGAGTAACTGCGACCAACTTGGAAGTTGTGATCGTTGTGATCGCTGGTTGCTGCCGCTCGCATTACTCGGTCGGCTGGCAGCGCGGTTGGCCAAAGTTCTAACCTAACCTAAAGTAATCGGTCAGGGTGCCCTAGCTTAGTTATTGCAGTCAATTCGGCCTTAGAAACCACACCAAACGCTTACTATAACTGCAGATAAGTCATTCTACACTACGTCTAACCATAGCGCAATGAACAACGTTCAGCTGTTTTACATAACGAAGCTGTTTTGTAAAACAACTATTGATTTTGTAAAAAAGCATATTCGATAATTAATCTACCTGTGAACAGCTTACAACCTTCGTACGGAGTTTAAACTAGCTGTGCTACGTAATTTCACCCGCATATGTCCCGAATTCTGTTAGCATATCGAGATAAAAGTAAATCCGTTCAGAAGTTTTAGCGCGAAAGCGTAAAAAAAGAAACTCTCGTCTTTTCATAATATTAGAACAATTTAAACTAGTTGTTACCTTAAGTGATGCCATAACCAGTCACTGCTAAAACTGTGTCTTCTCATGGCCAACATATTGAATGGTGTTTGAAGAATTCCTAATGAATACTTTTAACTGTTGGATTGAGTTTCGCAGTGTTTTTTAGTTCGCCAGATAGAAAAGCTGCCCTACCTCATGCCATGATTCCTGACATCGTTTAATATCAAATATGTCTACGTCTGAGACAGAACAAAAAATATTTTTTGATATTATATATAAATATTCTCTTCTACGTCAATCAGAATTCCCAGTAGATAATTCCGTTGAATCAAAGTACCTATCTAAAGCAAGTGCTCAATACATCACTTTCACTTAGAACCTATTCGCCAATCTCGATGACCGATACAATTCTAGGGAGGCTAAGATTTCTCCGGTCTCTGGTGTAATTATGCTGTCGTTTCGAATTATTGTCCAGTCATTCATCTTAGTAGAAACGGTTTTTCCCAAGAAATGTTTAATAACAGTCTGGTGGATAACAACAGGCCTGCTTCCAATGACATATTTGGGTTGTGTTGTTGCTGGTATATTGTGAATGACTGCTTCTTCGGGATATACAGACGAGGTTCTGCAATTTCTTATATAATGTTGATAACTAATTGTTCAGAATCGATCCATGAATAAACTCCTATAATTTTTAATGTAGGGTATTTTATGTCAAAATAATTAAAAACTACATAAGTTACACTCAGAGGTGGCCCAGTGGTAACGGCCGTGACTTACTAGTTGTTGATCGTAGGTCCGAATTCAGACAGGCGGGCGCTTTGCTGTGTGTAAATTATTTCCCTACCACTGTTCTCGAAATGGTGTAGGAAAACATCGTGAAGAAACCGGCATGTGCTAGAACTAAAAGTTAAAGACATGTGACATCGACCAACCCGCACCCTTGGTTGATTAAAACTTCTACTTTCCGAGAGGAGGCCTGTGTCCCAGCAGTGGTAGCATTATAGGCTGATTATGTAAGTTACAGTCACACTTCCGCTTTGCAGGAAAAACAAAATGAATCAAAACAAACTAAAATGGATGAAGCACCTACTTCGCATATATGTACGTGTGGGACTGTGTGCGAGCGTAGATTTATATCGTGACCACAATCTTCTCCCACAATCAGATTACTAATTTAATAAATAAACAATGGTTTATGCATAATTGTAAAAATTCACACATACATACAATCACGCTTTTTTCCATGGGGGTAGGCAGAAACTACGGAACGCCACCTGCTACGATCTCTACACACTCCTTTTGCCTCGTTTAGGTTCATACAATTGGTCATACACACACGGTTGCGAGTACTACGCACCTGACCATTCTGAAGAACATCACCAATAAGGTCACAATATGTCCTCCTAGGGCGTCCCCTTCCGGTGTTCCACTCACATCTGCCTTGTAAATACCTGTAAAAATTCAGTGCATGTATTATGATTCTACTTGGGGTGGTTGGTCATCATCATCACCATTTCAGCCGACAATGTCGACTGCTGGACATAGGCCTCCCCCAAGCTCCGCCACTTCGACCGTTTTTGTGCTTCCCGCTTCCAGCGGATTTCTGTAGCTTCCACAGTCATCGGTCCACCATATGGAAGGCCTTCCAACTCTGCGGGTCAGAGGGTCACAGCATTATGCTGAGTGATGACTGTTTTGGCGTGGATGTGACGCATGTTTTCCCCTAGCTTTTTTATATTTTTGTTGTGTTCAGTCTTTCTTTGCGTCATATTTACCGCAAATAAACGTACTTTCTTTCTTTTTATACCTTCCGGTACGTACATGCACCCGTATAGTGGTGTGCGTAAATTCCGAGACATATTACTGCATACATTACTGTTTACCACGGAGTTCACAAACCATTGCCAAATGATATCCAAAATCACCACGCGTGGATAGCGAATGAGTAATGGCAACTTAGTTCTGAGATGGAAATACATTGATCAGTAAATGTGTGGAGTGCAACGCATAATAATGTTTCATCCTCTACATTACTACATATCATTGTTATATCGCGACCGCAGTACTTACCTACCGTGATAGTCGGCGCAATTTATTGCTTTTCATGAGTCCCCAGATACTTTGCGAATTCATCAGTGTTTTTCGTGCAAGTTTTAAATAAATTTTCGAGTGTATTTTAGTAAGTTCGTATATTTTCTGTATGGATATTAATATAGTGGTTTAGTACTGGAACCACGCTGAACGATGCTCATCCAACTTAGCTTCCACTCTTGATTCTTTTAGAAGCTCTAAGTAAAAGCATGAAAACTTTTGCTCAGTTTAGCATTTTCTATTCAAATTTTCCGTACGCGGCTCTCACAGCACGCGTTCGTTAGCAAAATGCATAATGCAACGTCATCCTCGCAGACTCGGCCCGTTCAACGAGCCAAAAGTGAAATTTTAAGAAAATCCAACGCGTTTATTTTCACGCGACTGCGAATAAAACGGTTATATTATCATGACGACCAGTTGCTTTTTAATAATATAGCCTTCGCGGAAGGAACTGTTGAAAGAGGATTGGAGAATATTCTTCCGTTGTCTGTTATTAAGATTTTTACTACACGTGGAAGAGAAATTAAGGCCACGGTCGCAGGCATTTATAGTTGTGGATATATGAATCACGACAGATGAGGTCATTATAGAAGTGAACATTTAACGCTAGCTTTGAATAGAAGTTACGTTGGTGATCAATCTTAACCTCTCGCATGTTTTCAATAAAAAAACAGCGGGAATTCAAATGTATTTTACATGATTCACATGGTGTATCATAAACAGTTGGGCATTGAAATAACATGATGCACACGTGTGCATCATAAACACGCGAGGGGTTAATAAGCTAAGAGAGGTAAGAATAATCGTTTCTGGAATTTCTAGGTTATTGGTACATAGTACTAGATGTAATGGTGCGATCATAAACTCAAATAACACTTTGTTTGATTGTCGAACGAAGCCCAGGGCAGCATGTCTGCGAATAACATCCCCACTTTCGATCACAAAACCCTATGAACCGGTATTTACCTAATATGATCTCTTAATCGCCGCACCGTACTCATGGGAAGCAAAAGGAATGTGGGACGGCTTATTCTTAGCTGGAAACTACAGATATAAACTGAAGTGGTTAAAACTACTACTACTAGATAAAAGTAACTAGCTCATTTACTGTAACTGGCGGACGTGGTTGGCTTTGTGGTTTTAATTTCTGCGTACATTGAAATCTAAACGAAAAATTATTTTTAGAAGAGTCGTGAGTTTAGCAAGTAAATGTTTATGAAAGAATTTGTTTAAAAGCTGGTTTAGGCAGTAGTTCTAAGGATCAAAACTAGGTAGCATTTTTATCTGAAAAAATAAATATTATAAAATAATATGAAAGCAGTAAATCATGACCGTTTCCGCTGATATATGTCGACGACCGTTGGGCCGAGAAGTGTTCTTAAGTGGAGACCGCTTATTGGCAAACATAAGGTAGGACGCCTTCAGGATAGGTGGCGCGACGATCTTCGCAGAGTAGTTGTTAGCAGTTGGATGAAAGTTGCCGAAAATTACGTTCAGTAGCGTGCAATTGGAGAGGTAGCCCAGCAGTGGACTGCTGTAGGCTGATGATGATGATGATGATGATGGAGTAAATCATAGCTGCCTACTTACGTACTAACCAACCGTGGGACTCCAAACCTGACTTGATTTGTTTGCGTATGGATAGGAAATTATTGCGATTTCAGACAACAATCAACGTGATCTTTACATAATCTGACCAAGATTGTATCTGCATTATAAAAAAGACTGTGACCTGTGAGTTTGTTTTAGCCTTTCTTCTCAGAGTAGTCAGATAGAAAACCTCTACTACTTTTTAAAATATGGTAGGCGTGTTAAAGTGTCTGTACAAACCTGAAGAACAAACCTGAAGATCATCATTATCATTTCAGCTGTAAGACGTCCATTGCTGTATAGAAACCTCCCTCAATTTGGAAAGCTTTGCCATAATGGCTACGTTTGGCAGGCGCGTTGGCGATCGCTGTATGCTGGTCAAATGCATAAAGAACGCTGCTGCCCATTCTCTAGTAACTCCCTTAGTCGCCTTTTACGACACCCACGGGAAGAAATGGGGTGATGCTATTCTTTGCGTCCGGTACTACAGGGACAAACCTACTTACAGAAATAAAAATCATTTATCATTGATTAGTAGGTATTTATAATGTCACTGGCCGAATGTGGGTAGGTACACAAAATGGTAAATTTGCCCATCTCTTTACTTGAAGAATAAAAATACGTCTCAGTTTTACTTTTCGAATGGACCACGTAATTTTATGGACATAAACTATTGTTTGTATTGTTTTAACCCAAAATTGAGTAATAACAAACAAACAGAGTAACGTATACAGATTACAGCGTCAAATGCACGGCATAGTTTACAAAGTCAGAGGAGTAACGCCCTTAAGGTCTTCATGTAGACATATTTACGTTATTACAGTTTGCTTACCTATCACACACAATGCCGTGGGATATAACGGGAGAGGCAGAAATGATCTAAAACAAGGATTTATACCAATAGGGTTGTTTGAAATGGACCGCTTTGGTTTTGCTGTTTTGTTGGTTGGTTTTGTAGGGGCATTGCGAGGACTCAGACAAAAATACTCGCAATGCTTCTTAATAAATATATAGACAGAAATTTATTTGGTTTTTATAATTAAAATAAAACATAGTGCCTATAATTTTATGGACGGAGTGTATAGGGGTAGGCCAGGGCAGGCTAGTAAAAAAAAGGAGATAAGTAGGTAGTAGTTTTCTGTTCAGTTGTTATTTTTTTTATCTTTTGAATAATTAAAACAAGGTGGTTTCGTTTAACCTCATAAAAAATTAAAACTACACTGTTTACGGCTAAATCAAACCTGCAACAACTGAAGTACCTAGTTCAAAAGTCCATTTTCCGCTATACTAGTATAATATTGCCCTAACAAATCCCTGTAAGATATTGATACGCGCGGTAACCCTACATATACGTAGGTAATGTTTGAAACGGCGTCAGTAATTGAGTTTTCGAGCTCACGCCCGTTATGTTTGCCCGACGTACCTACCTAAGCATGCCTGTAACTTGCCTGTAATCCCGACGTATCCCGATTAACCATAACAGTACGGTTAAGGGTCTATCAAGAATCTCGGGAAATGATACTCAGCAGGTTTTTTACTACCATCTGTCTGGATTTGATTAAGTTATATCTTGTTTTTCAGATTGGATTTATTTCAGTCTGGGATGCGGATTGGATATACGTATTTACGTGTTATGATTGGTTTTTCATTGATGACCAATTTTTCCCGTGGTGTTTCTGGTTATTCAGAAATGTTTCTTTGTAAATCGTTTCAAAGTGTTGCCAACTTAAAATTGTTTCTAGGTATTACAACAAATAAGGTTTATGCTAATACGTGTTTTGATTGATATTTAATTGCTGACTAATTTTTTCCGTAGTGTTTCTGGTTATTCCGAAATTTGTCTTTGTAAATCGTTTCAAAGTGATGCCAACTTTAAATTGCTTCTAGTTAATACAACAAATGAGGTTTACGCTACTACAAATTCTAATCAATTTGTTCTTGCTTTCGATAATTAGCTGTCCCATTTCCATAACGGATTACCCGAATTAATATTCACGTATAATAATTACAAAATCCCGTGTATCCAATAATGACTGATCATATTGGATGGCAGAAAAAGGACGTGAATGAGCAAATATTGGCGAGGTCCGGAATTAATCATATCATAATAAAGATAACAACGTATTGGCGAAAAAAGGCCGAAAGTTATACGTTTCATCAGGCGTAACATTAAAACAAATGGACTGGTTGGTACGCTTCCATTCGTATGTTTGAATAATTCATGTTCACAATCTATAACGCAGACAAGAGAGAGCATTTTACAAAATAAACAAATTTTATTGATCTCTCAGGCGCTGTTTGTGCCTCCACAATAAAATATTTACATTTACTTCGCAACACCTGGTCTATCTAGGCACCGCCCACCACAGGCATTAGAATAATGAAACGTTTGCCACCACCTAACTCTCTTCTATTGAATAAAACATTTTTAAAGTGGTAGGTACATAGTTCGGCTTTGTTTACATTTCCTTTTTGAAAAATAAACGTGTTCTGAAATGATTTTGAAGCAAATTTATTCGTGGCCTCAAGCGGTTTAAGTCAACTTCCTCTAGTTGCATTTATTTTACGCGGTTTGGACAAAAGTGGGGCTCTGACCCAATTTCATTTAAACAGAGTAACTTGACTTGTACTTACCTTTCCGTGCTTACCTACCTGAAACCATTTTTCTAAACTTAAGCTCGAAGAATATCTGAATGTTGTACAAATATTTTCATTCGTCACATTTCGGCAGTTACGAGTATGTTTAGTCCTACGTAACAGGGGGCGAGCGTATTGCCATCAACCGGGCACAAATCCAGACTCCAGCCAGTTAGTGAGTTATTACAGATGGGAAAACTTAATATCGCAAAAAAAAAACGTTTTTTTTTTTAAATTTCATAATACAAAATAAAAGTTTCGTTCCTGAAATTCTACTAAACTACCAGGTAAGAGAAATTATTGCGTTGATATTTACGATGCTTTTGAATGCTTTTGTAACTCTTCAAAATCTACAACTAAAAGAGGGGAATAGGACATGCATTTTTGATAACTGTTGCGGAGTTCGTTGTCAATTTTATATAAAAAGTATAGGCCCTTGCGTAGGGCTCATTACCTTTAACTGGAACGAGCCTGATCGCATTTTGAATTTTCCCGTTTCCTATCTTGAACATAAGGAAAAAAAGGAAAAATACTCGATCGCGCATTTGTTATTTCAAAATGGTTTCAATTTATCCACGACGTTTACAAGCGCGCTCAAAACTATTAGTTATATTTATTTCTCTTTACCGTTAAAATAAGTGTTTTATTACAAACACAGATAGAAGCATCTTTTGTTTCTGTGTGATTTTAATTTATTACGAAACTTTATCATTATTCAGGTGGCTGGGGACAGTGTAGATATATACCTACATAGATTTTTATTCAAAATGTAATATTAATCTAGAATAAATTGGTATGCTCCTATTATAAAATATTCATTAACAGATGTATAATTTTCGAATTTAATAGATATTTTGTTTTTATACTTTGATTTATTCAGCAATTTATAAGTTATTTATTTTCTTTTTATGTACACACAATAAAATACGAAGTGATATGGCATAGTTATACAAATAAGTACAGAGGTACTGCTTATTTCTTCCAGCAGACCTGCGAAATGAGTAATGATAAAGAAATGTAGACAGTGTGTGAGAACAAGAAGTTTATATAAAAAGGTGTTACATACGTAACATCACGTCTGTATTGCTCGAAGGGTTTCTCAGAGATGTACACCCACATTTCGCCAAAGTAGATGTGTAGCTATAGTATACTCACATTTCGCCAGGTATATTTAAAACGATGTTAATCAGTGCATTATCTGTATTTTAACACACCGGATGATTTTGTTACAAAATTACACATACAAAAAAAAAAATATCCGTGCATGAACCTACATGCCTCATTGGTTAAATAAAAGAGAAATGTCACCCACCTGGTTGGCAATGCAAAAATACACAACTTTAGTCGGACATGTTTTGCAGAGCTCACGTTATGGATGGTAACCGGCTAACGAACACACCGAAAGTCCGCTCAGTTTTACGTGAAAGTTTTAACAACACTGTGATTTTTCCATGGTTTTTTACGATTTTCTGTCATGACGGAATACGAGTTTGGAATTCTCCTTTTTTATTTCATGTAATTTTCTTCGTGTCGAGAGCATGCGTATTCAAGGATTTAAACCGTTTTTGTTCGATGGCTATTTATTTAGGCTTGTCAGGAATGCAATGTTTGTTGTTTTGCTTCGTGTTTTGTTGTTGCTGTGTTGCTGTCCTTTCTATTATTGTATGTGTTGTGTATTCAATCCCACATCCCTGTTATTTTTTAATGGACCCGAATTAACACAGTAATCCACAACGCTGGTTACATTCACTAAGAGATGTATTGGCTTTCATGTGGCTACCAATTCTATGTGGTTGCCAATGATAGGTATTGTTAACCGAACTCAGGAGAACTTCAAGGTAGCGACCCTAAGGCACTAAAGAGCCTAGCCTCCATCGACCACAATCATAACACACAGCTGTTACACACATTTTTGGCAGGCTCCGGAATCTCGAATATGATATGCAAATGACACAAATAAAAAACGAAATTGAACACACAAAATATCGCACTGTATAATACATACCAAACACCGACGAATGCCGACACAGTGTGTATAATAGAAGCCATTTAATGCAGTATTGGCATCTGCCGTATACATGTGCCCGTCGGTTTGTTATTAAGGTGTCAATAAAACCCGCCTGTATGAGTACAGAGGGGCAATAAATTCGTTTTCAGCAACGGAGAACTAAGAGTTCGGATTATTTCGCACCATTTACTCTTTTCACCTACCGTCTTCATAATGCTGCCTCGATAAAAAGGATTTTTTTCAGCAGAATTGAAGTTTTCCAGCTATCCCTTAATCGGGCTTAATCGAATTCTGGCTGTTTTCGTGAAATAAATGGCCGGGAAGTTTTTTCGTAACCCGCTGAGTTTTATAGGAAGTTAATTAGCCATTGTTAAATAAGAATTTTAAAATAGGTACATAAAGCTTGAATTGGAATGCCTCCTGGCGTTTTTTCTTTTGGTTTGTTAAATTTATATATTAAAATGCTTAAATACAATAAAACACACAGCTAATTATTCGCACTAGATATCTACAAAGTTAAATGCTTACTAATTATCTAGGTATACAAATAAAAACAAATGGACGTTATTATTTTCGGATCATTTTATAAATTGGACGTAGTTATGCAAAAAGGATCCAATCCACAACTTGGTCAAAAATAAGTTAAGTGCACCAAACTGATCCAAATTATACATACTACGAGTCAGTAAAAACGACCTAGCTAAAAATAGCTTTATTTTTCGTGTACTTTATTTTTTTAAACCAATGGTACGGCGCTACTTATTTTTTTTTTCAGCATAAACTATTTAAACTTTCTGCTTCTTAACTAGTATTTGTACCAGAATATGTTAATATACCATTACTAATAAAAACGTGTTAATATTCCACAGACAATTTTTTTTTAAGTAATGAAAAAAATACCTCTTGAACTTAAAACGTCAATAATTCAAAATTAACTGAATGTGGATTGGATCCTTTTTGCATAACTACGTCCAATTAAAGTAGTAAACATCTATTTCATTTCATTTTATTTATTCGTGAACAATTTACATTGTGTTGAATATACATGCAATTTACATAAAATAATAAGACCTATAAGTTATTCATTAACATTCCAAAAAATTCAAAATATAGTGCCTAACAGTTTCAAGTATAAATAAAGTCGAATCAGTTTTAAAATATCGTACTGCTAGACAATTCAAAAATAATATAATTATGATGTCAAAAAATTTTAAGGTACAATGTCAAAAACAATTTTAAAGTACAATGTCAAAAACAAATTTAAAGTGCAGTGTCAATAACAATTTTAAAGTACATACAATGTCAAAAACAATTTTAAAATAATATAATTATAAAATGTCAATGAGTTTCAAAATAGGATGTCAAACAGTTTTAATAATGATGTCAAGAGATTTTAGATTATAAATGATGTCAAAAGTTTTCTTAATCGGCATTAGAGTGGCATCAGTTCCGATGTCATCAAAGAGTTAAAAAAAGAAGGTTTTTTTTTTTAAATTGCATCCAAAAATAATATTACGGTTGTCGCTTATCATCTAGGTACTCATCGACGCTGTAATAGCCCTTCCTCAATAAATATGTCTTCAATTTGTTTTTAAATAAGTTTGCGCTATATATGCTTTTAAATTCTAAGGGAAGCTTGTTGAATAGAAATACTGATTGGTACCTAGGACTGTGATGAACCACGTTTAGTTTCGGTTGTATTGTGTTAGGCAAGTCTTTCCTACGTGTATTTACTCTAACTTGTCGTTGGTCATCAGTTTCAGATTTGTGCAAGTTCTTAACAAAACTGGTTAGCAGCACCAGTATATAAAGGCAAGGCACTGTCAAAATATTAAGTGTAATGAAATGTTCTCTGCACGAATCCGTCTGTTTTAAGCGAAGCATTGTCCTTAAGGCTCTTTTTTGTATTACAAATGCCGAGTGAATATTGTACTTATAGCTATTGCCCCAAAACTCAATACTGTCTCGAAGCTTAGACTCAACCAGGGCAAAGTAAACCATCCTAAGCTGGGCCATGGTCAGTTCTTCCCTCAGGCTTCTAATAGCATAGCATGCTGAGCTAACAGACTTCGTTAAAGACGATGTCTCAACCTTCCAGTTTAATAATGCATCAATGTGGACACCTAGGAATTTCACATAGTCGACTACTTCAACTTTGTTGCCACATGACAAAACCTCGAGACTAGCGTTGTTCCGGACGTTTGACTTGAATAGTACACATTTTGTTTTATTTACATTGAGCTTAAGATTGTTTGTACCAAACCAGTGTTCAAAAGCTTTTAATAAGTGATTAATTTTGAATTCTAAATTATTTAAGTTATTTGCTGACACTATTGCATTAGTATCATCCGCAAAAATAACGAGCCTAGTGTCTGTAAAACGTTTTTTTATATACTCAATTAAATCATTAAGGAAAAGGATGAAGAAAATTGGACCTAGAACAGATCCCTGAGGGACACCTCGAAATACTGTCATTAATTTGGAGTTCAATATTTTTTGTTCTTCATCCACAACCGTCTTTATCTCAACAAATTGACGTCTATTATGCATATAAGATCGAAATAGCTTCAGAACGTTTTCCCTTATACCATAATGTTCCAACTTGTCGAGCAAAATTTCATGGTCTACCGTGTCGAAGGCTGAACTAAGATCCAAAAATACACCTGCCACTTTACGTTTATCATTAAGGTGGCAAATAACCTCATCGACTAGTGCCTCAACAGCATCGGCCGTTCCCAATGATTTTTGATAGCCAAATTGCTGTCCATTTAAGATGCTATGCATTTGTAAGTGTTTCATAAGTCTATCCTTCATAATCTTTTCAAAAATCTTTGATAGTACAGGTAATAGGGAAATCGGCCTGTAGTTGCCAGGATCCGTTTTTGAACCCTTCTTAAAAATTGGAATTACTCGTGCAATTTTAAACTGATCAGGGAACAGGCCTTCCTCAATACACTTATTATAAAGTGATGCTAGTGGAGATGCCAATATGTCAATATTATCTTTAATTATAGTCAGGGGAATTTCGTCATAGCCTGTGGGACGATTTATTGATCATCTTTTTAACTATGTTGAAAATTTCAAAAGGTGTGACTGCCTCAAAACTCATGTTAGAATTTATTCTGCTAACACTTTCAGTCAGATATGTAATTGCCAATTTATGATGACACGCGTTAAGGCGGACATTGTTGTCGAACTTTGTTGAAAAAATGTTAGCCACGTCTACGGCATCATTAATAATTGTGTTGTCTATCTTTAGAATAATTTGGTAATTGTCAAGGTTTTTCGTAGCATTGCGCTGTCGATTGACTATTTTCCAAATCATCCTACTAGAATCTGATGCCATTTCTATTTGTTTTCTGACACTGTTCCTTTTTGCACAACTTAACACTTTCCTATACGTTCTAATATACTTGTTACGAAATTCGACAACCGAATTGTCGCATTTCGTCTTGTCCAATGTGTTTAGAAAACGTTTTACTTTGCTAGCTATTCTAATTCCGTTAGTTATCCATTTGGAACATTTACTTCTTTTAACATTAACTCTCACTTTGTACTTTTTAAAGATAGAAGAGTGTAATTCCCTGAATTTACTGATAAATGTGTTAATACATGTGTTCCAGTTAGTCTTTAATACATTGTTCCTAAACTCATCTATTTTCTCGTCATTATATTTTCTATTCCAAAGTCGAAGGTAATTTGTCTTCTTTTTATACTCAACCTTTTCCAAACTTAGTGAACAGAAATAGTCCCGCGTGTCCATCTGACAAGCCATCCCATGGTTAAACCTGTATTGGAAATTCATTCTATTGTTTACTGTCAGGCATTTCCTGATATTTTTAACATAAAAGCTTCGTGATAACTTTTGAATATTTGATAGTTAGCTAGTTTTATTTTTGCCCCGAATTTTGGTAGTAAACGATTTATCTTCACAAAACAAACAGTACCGCGTAAAAATCAGCTCAACTAAAAATTTTCGGCTGCAATTTGTTTTTTAATGCCAATAATAAAAAAACACGTTTTAATTTAATTTCAGGTAAAGGAATACAAATATTTGGATTTCAGTGTCCATTTTAAGTTCAATTAAAATGAAACAATATAGGTCTAGGTATAGGTAAGTGTACCGTCTGTTGCCGGACGTAAAGAATAACACCATCCCATTTCTTTCCGTGGGTGTCGTAACAGGCGACTAAGGAACTTCCTAGAGAATGGGCAGCAGCGTTATCTATGCATTGTACCACCATACTGCGATCGCCAACCCGCCTGCCATGCGTGTCGATTATAGCAACTCCCCTAAATTGGGTTATGTGCAGCAGTGAACGTCTTTCAGCTGAAACGATGATGGTGATGATGATGATGATGATGATGACTTCAACGACTAGAACATACATAAAGAAAAGTCACGGTAGACGTATAACAATATGAATGTTTTTATTTCACTTGTTCAATGAAACACAGCAATGTAAATCCAAGAAAACTATTAAACAATAAAGTCAAAGTCTAACGCCTTTTTTTTGTTTTATTTGTTAGTGCAAAGTGCAGCAAAGTGCCTTATTTCTGTCTACATTTAAGACACTTTATAACGTCAACATTTCGACGTCGAACGTCGACTAAGGGCCATTTACCTACTAGAAAACGGATAGCTCAACGTTCTCCATGCATTATAAGTACCTCCATACTGCGATCGCCAACCCACCAGTCGCGGCGATTATGGCAACCCAGTACCTACTTAATTATCTTCGTGAGAAAGACGTTTATTTTGAGGCATTGAAGAAGACGACGCCTTTCGAGTTTTTTATTCTTTATTTGCATAGGTACCTACTGTACAACAGCTTATAGTTTTCATAGTTCTTAAGAGGATATATTGCTACATGCAACCTGTTGTGTTTTCAATTTAAATAAAACAACTCAAACATTTACTTAAATCGGTAAATAAATACGACATTAAAATTTATTCAATTCAATTTTCATACAACCAGGTCAACATTCATTAATAAATTACCATTTTTACACTTTGTTATTAAAACTATAAATATATTATATATTCGGTTTATATCCATATATATGAGATCTATAAAGGTTTAATAGGTTTTTTTTTGTGGGTGGGAAATCATCAAATGACGTCTATCGCTCTGGGTGGAGCGGAAGGGCGTGTTAGACTTTTACTGAGTAAAACCCACTCGTGTTCCTTCAGTTGCCCATGTACCAGGGTCACGGTATCTCTTTCGAACAATCACGCGACCCCGGCAGGCATCGGTCCTAGTAGACCCCTACACAGCTGCTGACATCTCTTTGAGGCGCGCGTGGAACACTACGCGCCGTTGACCTGGTCCTCGCCGGGCGGCGAGCTACCCATTGCTCGCCTCGCCACCCGCAAGCCTGCGCCTACGGTGGCCGGAAGTCCGCTATCGACTCTCGACGCCCGGGGCGTCTCCTCCTGCGGCGGCTAGGGACGTGAGGGTGCAGAGACTGCCACTCCCTCACGCGCCCCGCCTCCTCTCCTCCTTTGCGAGCATTACTGCTTCGCAGAAGGAAGTGACGGCTTCCCATGCCCTCTCGCTCCGTACCATGGCTATAGGTATATTTTGATTGCGTTCCGTTCTGGCAAAATAAAAACCGCGACATAAAATTATGTTTTATAAAAGTAATACATTTTTTTTTAAATAGAATACGTTTCTTGACTTACTTAAGTATTTTAAAATAAGTCACATAATATTATTCATGGTCATAGCTAGGGATTTCGCTTATTTAGTAGCCATCCAGCTGAATTAACCATACTACATTTAATGAAAGATCATAAATGACGTTTAGTAATAAATAATTCCACCAAAATTATTTCATGTAAAGTAGGCTTTTTATACAAAAAGAAGGGATCCCTACCTATCCATCTCCTAGGAGAAACAAGCAATGATTGAATGGGAACTTTATGAATTCATAGCCAAATGACGAGTTGTTCGATACTGTTAGCATTCACGGTCCAATCAAACCGAGGGAGTTGGATATCGTCGGAAAATTGGAAGCTAACTGTAACTGGGGATACGGAACCAGCAATTTTTTTGCCTAGACCAATATCTAGTGCCTCTTCCTGTGTAATAAACTATTGTTTACTTCCTAAAAATCAAGTCCGGGTGTAGTATTATGATTTGTCATGATTTAAAAAACTTTTAAAACGTTTGACTAACGATGCCATTTTATAAAATGATTAACGGCAACGTCCTTGGAAGAAATTTCCTTATAGATTGTGATTATCCATCGTGATAATAGCGTCCGCTAGTTATTTAGCAAAACTCGTAAAAGCGAACACCATTAATTGCGTGAACATTAAGAATAAACGACGCTGGACGATATTGGGAACTTATTATTGACTAGCTTCTGCCCGCGACTTCGTCCGCGTCAAATTTTTGCTCCCCTGACCCTTCCCGTCGCATCGATTTGCCTGCTAGTTTTCGTCCATTTTTCGTTGCTGCTCGCACCTTTTGAGTTATAGTGAGTCAACCTTAAAAGATAGACATATGCTCTTGCGGATTTTTTTTTAGAACTTTTTAAAAGGAACAATTCCGTCGTACATGATTTTTGCGTTACTTTAACCGTTTACGCAGCGCACGCAACGGAAACTCTCAAAAGGAATAAATTTTCCCCGTTTTTGCAACATTTTTCATTACTGCTCCGCTCCTCTTAGTTGTAGCGTGATGTTATATACTTACATACTTTACTTTTTACTTGTTATATACTTTTACTGACTAAACCCCACTCGTGTTCCTTCAATTGCCTTTTTTATCTCGAGGTGGAAATCCTCATGGATGTCCTCCGCCCTGGGGTAGGTGGAGGGGTCTGTCAGACTACTGACTAAAATCACCCCGATGTTCCGTCCCACACCTACGTCGGGGACCACGGGAACCAATGCGTCTTCCGCGATCCCCCTCTAGTGCCGGCCCGCCTCTGTTGGCCTCCTCACGTAAGGAGGGATGGAATAGGGGGCAAATTTCTGACAAATCCGTGACCCTGGCAGGCAGCCGCCCTAGTGGCGTAGCGGCTGGTCGCAAGCGTTGGCCTACATCAATGAATAAATGTTAAAAGTTTGCAAACTAGGCTTATTAGTTGAACCCAAAGAGAATATAACCACTAGAGAGCGTATAGGCCAATTTCTTCTAAGGATACGACTCACCACTGCGGGCCGGGGGGGACGAGGAAGAACGCGCGACTGCAATTGGTCAGTTCAAGGTCAAGTTGCGTAGGTATGCCCATCGTAGGCCTGCTCTACTTCATTAAGGGAAAATAGTCGATATCGATAAAATGGATTTAAAATTGTGATAAATACTCAATTAAAATCAAAGAAATCATATTTAATCAAAATCAGTCACTAATAAAATGAAAGCTAAAGAATCCAAGAACAAAATTTACGCCACCATCATATTCGACGAAATGGCATTCAGAAGCGGGTTCGAATATCATCCCCAAGGCAGAAGGCTACGTGAGTTTTGGCGCCAGTTTACAAACGGATTGTCAAGACGAAGCTAAAAAAGTCACAGTATGTAAATTGAATAAATTTTTCACTTAATTTAATTTTAATTTTCGATATATACTTTCAGCTATTAAAAGTAACAGCACTCATTTTTACGATAAAAATACAAAGGGAAAGTAAGGGATAGATGCATTAGAATTGTCTAATGAAAGAGCGAGACTTTTCCAAAAGACATCAACGCGCGCGACTCGACCGTGTGCTCGTTCACCCAACTACCATTTTAAATAGACCCCTACGGTGGATCATACTATGATTAAATCAAAGGAAATTTTCGTACTGTTTACTTACTGAAGAAAAGTTATGCGATCCTTTTTGTAACTAGAAGTCTTGGAATGTTTCCCACACCACTTCAATCCGCATGAAGGCATTTTGATGCGTTATATTTACAGATGAAGTTACATTATTTCCATTAATTTAGCGTGCACAGAGGTCTAAAAACTGGTCACAACTAAAATGGTTACTAGAACCGTAGCCAATGCATAGGCGACAAAATACTTATAGTTTTCGAGCGTCGGGGCACTGTATGCGCAGTCAAGTGGTTATATAGTCTTTGGTTGAACCGCACGAATTACTCACCCGGAACGAGGGATTCGTCGCTTTTACTTGAATATATAATACACTTCACTTAAATAATATATTTAATATCGATAACTCGCACGAAGATGATTTATTTTTGGGCGAATTGACAATTCCAGAATTACTTACGTATTAGGCAACTGGCACATTTTGTATTTTATGTAATAAAGTTAACTAGTGATCGCCCATTGGTCGAAATTCAACCGTACTTCATTTGAATAGAAATATATTATTAAATGAAAAAATATAGATAATAATAAATATAAAAAAATATATGGTTATATTTGACATTCAGTAACACTATAGACAAATTGTTGACGCTGTGCTACTGTGGAGAGGGTTCGCTGGCGGGATGGTGATGACCAGGAGCAGGAAGTTGGTGTAATGAGTAAAGAATACTTCTTCAGGACTCTCTTTTTTATTTTCTTAATACTTCTTAACTGAATGGAATGAATTATCACAGAAGCCCTGTTTTTATAGAATTTTCCCGGGCTATTATTTTTAATTAATTATGACAGTTCAAAATGTCATAATTATAACCAGCCTGTACAATCGTGAGGCATACAACCTCTATAGTTTGCACACGACACTAAGTTTTGTATGGGAAACTTACTAATGCCATACTTGACACTCCCCATAAAACCCCAAAAAACATTTCTTCTAAATCTAAACCAAATTCCCATCGTCGCTAATACAAATAATATTAAAGACAAATATTCTCGATATGATCATAGATTTAAAAAATGAAAAAGATAACCTATTTCATTTTTTAAATCTATAAAATCTATAAAATTATTACCCATGGTTATACTTGACATTCACTAAGACTATAGACATAAAATCAGGCTTACCAACTTAGGGGTTTTCCCAAATTTAGGGGGTAAATAAGAGGATTGAGATTTTTAGGGGCGTTCCATTTGTAGGGGTATTCTTAGGGATTTTTTGCCATCTTACATTTATCATTGTGTTTTTGATTACAATAAAAGTATTAGCGACTTCTAGTACGGTTCCTCGATACTAAGAATGCAGAGTGAATGATTAACAAATGTCGCGTAATAAATATAGACAAATATTACTACCGTGTGCCGGTCTATGATTACTGAACATTCGTTGGTTATTTTCATTATAATTTTTTAGCGGATTTTTTTTAGTAATTGTGGCAATTTTAGGGGTTTTAAACTTAAGCTTTAGGGGTAAATATTTCTGGGTGTTGGTAACACTGCACAAAATAATAATGACAGATTTGGACCATAAACAAAAGAATATCTATACATGTGTGTATTAGATACACGGTAATGAACAGTAGTGTGTGTAACGTGTTATTTATTGAAAATAATGTATTTTAACGCATAATTAAAAAAAAATATTAGCATTCGTCACTTCTTCTCTGTATAAACTATAAGTGTGCGAAATTTCGTACTCCTCCGTCCGCCCAATTTTCGTAAAAAGGGATCCAAAGTTTTCGCTTCACGTATTAATATATAGAAGATGTACGTTTTCCTTTAACTTTTCGTTGTTTCCGTGATCGTTTTATTCAAAACGTGCTAGTTGCCAAATAAATATTTCTGAAATTATCGGTTCACCTACAAATAAATTTTCTTCGTGTGTGCGACACGCACGAAGGAAATTTGTATTATAGAACATATTATATTATTTAAAACTAACAATTCGCCCGAATCGAGGCGAGGTAATTCATGCGACTCGACAAATAAGCCGAAAACCAGATTCACTAAATCCGTTAAAATTATGCATTGTGGGTTTAAAAATAAATGTCCAATTAATTATTTTACGAATTAACGATGAATTGTTATTATACAGTGTTAATTCCGGGACAATTACGTCGCAATAATGCGCCTATAATACTCGATTAAGCTAGAATTGTTATGAAACAATGCTAGTTAAAGCGAGGTAATGACGCAGGCCTCTATTCACGTAGCACAGAGCGATTGATAGGCTATAGAACGGAATTCGTAATGTCCATTCAATCAATCAACACATCCTGCCGTCCAAAGCTACACAGAAACAAGGATATCCCGAAAGTGACGACTAATCTATTTAGGTCAACGCAGCTTTTTGGAAACGAGGCTCGTGGCTACATTATCATCGAAGGTGAGCTATGCATTCTCTGCCGGGGTCGCGTGATTGTTCGAAAGAGATACCGTGACCCTGGCACATGGGCAACTGATGGAACACGGGTGGGTTTTAGTCAGTAAAAGTCTGACACGCCCTCCCGCTCCGCCCAGAGCGGGAGAAGTCACTTGATGATTTCCCATCCTGAAAAAAAAAAAAAAAAGGACTGCATTCTGCGATCGGTTCTTGAGTAGGAGACCATTCATTATATATCGATAGGCACCTCTTTGTGCCTCGGAAAGCACGCATATCTTTGTATATAGTAGTCCGATTGTGACAATTCTTTTTTTATTGGATAGGGTATACTCCCAAGGTAGTCCCATATAAATTTGGAAAACAAAATCGAACCCTAAGGGTCGGAAAACAGGGGATGATTGATTGTTCACTCACTGATTGTAATGTTTAACCACGCATAACTTTATACAGAGTAGTCCGATTTTGGTATTTCTTTTTTCATTGGATGGAGTATACCTTGCCAAGTATTATTAGTACATTCAAGCCATAAAAAATTATAAAATAATAACTTTTTAACAAAAAATTAAACCGCCGAAAAAACTGAAATAAAAAAAATAATAAACCTTAAAATTTTGAGTCGGAGCTGAAACATCAATGAACAAAGGTCACTCAAAGCGCCGACTCATAATTTTAAGGTTTATTATTTTTTTGCTTTTCAGTTTTTTCGGCGGTTTAATTTTTTGTTAAAAAGTTTTATTATACGTACATCTGTGCGCTCTAACATTAATCTTAATTTTAAATATTGTTTGTCAGTAAGTGAATTTGTACTGCAATTCTTTATGAGAAATAAAGTTGTTCTAAACCGAAAATACTGATATTCAGCTGCATCCGTTTAGACTGGAAACCAACGTTATTGTGAAAAGGCTAGGCAGATAGATTTTTTGTACCGAAACATTTATTATGCTCACTGTCCAGTGGGTATATAAACGTTTCCGTGACTGCAAATAAAACCAAATCAGCTAAGATAACAATCGCTTACTTATTTTAAATTGCAGTCTAAAACGCTAGCGTGCATTGTTCCTAGTGTTGATATTGCCAGTAGTTTTTTCTGATTGGTGTGTCTTCAAACGACTTCAGGTTTCAAGTTATTCATTGATCTGTGTTAAGCTTATTTCATACGACTAAATAATATAAGCCTAAGTACAAGTGTGAACGTATCTATGTAAAATGCTTTTTGTACTTGTCTATAATGTTCCCATTGCAAGGACGCAAGCCTCCTTGGTTAGAAGAAGTTGGCTATAATCCACCATGCGGGCCCAGTGCGGGTTGATGGATGTCACATAGCTTCGAGTGTTTGGTTCTAAGACATACCGATGTCTTTACGATATTTCAGTCACCATTTTGAGAGCAGTGGTGATGAAACCAAATACACAGTGTCACTCTGTGATTACGAATTAGGCTCAAAATAGCTTAATTATTAGAATTTGGACATCGAAATGATAATATCTATAGGCTCCCACAAACAGATGCGACGTGACCCTAATAGAATGATTTCTATGAAAACGTTATCGTAATTGTTCTACAAATATCACGTCGCGCCACCGCGTCACACCTGTCTGAAGAAGCCTTTATAGGATCAAATTAAATAAACTGTGTGTGTATGTATGATATTTTAACTTCATCAGCAGAAACCCTGTGTTGTACATAAAATAGCATTCAGCCGCTCAAACTTTCCAGCATATAGGAAATATCGAATTCAAAATCAGTCCAATACTTCGTACATGTTTAGCTCAGCGTCAATCAGTTTATTTTTCCTACAAAATTACTAAGTAGGTACGGATGTAGTTTTGAGAGGTGTTAATGGACTGTAATGGACTAATTAGCTGTATGAATAATAGAATAACAATCCATTTCCAGAAATTGGATGACTCCTTCCGTTTTTTATTTGTGTTCGGCACTGAGAGTTTTTTTAACTAGCAACTTTGAACGTCTGAAAATAAACTGTTGTTTTTTCTATTTTATTAAAATGTCTGAAGTGACGTTACCTCTAATAAGTATGTTACACATCTACTAGGGCGCTGTGGTGGTTCAGTGGTAACAACCGCGACTTAGGAGTTGCAGGTTTTAGGTGCGGATCTAGAGAGACGCTTTACTTTCCATAAATTATTCACCTGGCGAAACCGGCATATCCAAGAACCAATAATTCGAAGACATGTGACATCTAACAACCTACACTGGGCTCGTGTGGTGGATCACAGCTCACTCCCCTTCACAGAGCCTCACAAGCCTGTTATCAGCAGTGGGAACATTATACGCTGATTATGCATACTCATTTACTTCTAAAAAACCAGGGGCTGCAAAAAAAAATCTACCTACAACAAATTTTCCAAAACCTTATTAAATTTGGACATTCCCAAGAAAGTTTTCAGCGACCAACATGTTGATAATGTGCTAATGATGTGAGCAAACAATGGTGCTGGCGCGAAGGTGGGAACGACCGTCGTCGGCGTTGTACCTGCGGCTTTGGGACCGCTCCCAAATCCGTTGGTGCCAGTAATTACGTAACTTTGTTATACCGCAACCACCTCGCCGTACATATGTGACGGTCTTTGCAACCTGTTAGAGTATTATTATTAATATGTGGGTCTAATTAATTGATATTGGTACCTAATGGCATATTGAGAAAATAACATATAGGCACATGTTTTTAACTTTCGACAGTATTTTGTGAGTTTTCGTAGGGATGTAGGATTTCTAATGGATACAACATGCAATAACAATGCAGTGCAATAACATGGCTACTATCTATTGAGTAGATTTAGTTTTGGAATTGATTTGTTTACATTGTTTGCGGGAAAACTAAGTTACTAACAAAATTCAAAATATCTTTCATTATGACAATTCAATAACGTTTTTTTTTGCGTTATTTGTGTTGTCGAGTGTGAAGTTCAAATTTTCTAACCTTTTTTGCAAGCAGTGCGAGTAGTGGTGGCCCAGTGGTAACGGTCGCGACTTACGAGTAGTAGGTCGTGAGTTCAAACCCAACCAGGCGCATTACTTTGTGTAATTTATTTCATCGCCACTGCTCTCAAAACGGTGAAGGAAAACATCGTGAGGAAATCGGCATGTCTTAGAACCAAAAATTCGAAGACATGTGACATCTACCAACCCGCACTGGGCCCGCGTGGTTATGGCCCACTCCCTCTCAATGAGAGGAGGCTTGTGTCCCAGCAGTGGGAACATTATAGGCTGATGATGATGAACCTTTTTTGCAATTTACAGGTCAGTTGTATGTTGAACAAAATGTGATTTTTGATGGCTTTTTCATGATATATCAACCAATAGGGTTAAATGGACTTAATGGGTTGTATTGGTGATTTTCTTGTTTATATTTTTATAAATTAATAAAATACAGTCGCGAATCATATTTTGTTCGACATACAGCCTGACACGGAGGAATGAGGAAAATGTCGTGAGGAAAGTTTTCGTCGTGAGAATGAATGTCGTTGAATATAAGATTACGGAGAAACTAAAGAAACGATGGATGAACTGTGTGAATGAGCATATGGATAGAAAGAAGGTGACTGCCAAGATTACGACTAATAGTTCTCTATATTTATTATTTATTCTGTTATTATTAGTCTGCAAAAATCATTTTTTTTTGCGCAACATGTCTTTTTTTCCACATAGAATCATCTACACCAAATAAATTGGGATAACGGCAGGAGAATTGTGATGTTTGTACAGCCTGATACTTAATTCCAAATAGCAAAAAAAAAAAAAAAATGCAGACTACTCAGGTGCTTTCCTCGTAAGTGGACGGCTCTATTAGTCAAAGGAAGGACCTCTATGTATGTTTTGTTTTATTCGATAAACCAATCAAACAAAATAGTTAGGTACTTAGTTATTCTGGTCACTAAAATGTTACATAAGGATTCGTAGCACTTCGTAGCAATTAGAACAAATGAATAATACTCACGAGAAAAGCTGAGTGCATTTCAACTGGTCAAACTTTGGACATGTTACAAACAGCCGTTATTAAAGTGCATACGGTTTTAGGTTAAATGAAGATTGTATTCTGAATGAACTAAATTATTTTATAAACTTACACCTTCATAACTCCATCTAAACTAATATTATTAAGGGGAATGTTGGACTGATCTTCTAAAAACATATTGACCTTTTAATAATTTACGCTTTTTTAAATTAAAGAACCTCTAAAATAACTTGGGACTTCTAATGAGGCCAACTTTATTTTATAAATGAGCCGCTTCTGTATAATTTGGCCTTTTTTGCTGTTATTCGCGGTACCTAAGCTAGGACACCCTGACCACTTATCCGTCACCCCCTATTCCGATCCATCGCCCCTCCATTCCTTAGGACCCGAGATGGTGGTGCGTAGTGTTCCACGCGCGCTTCTCTATGATGTATGGGGGGGGGGGAGTTTAACACCTCACTCCCCCGCAACGTGAGGAGGCCCGCAAAGGCGGGCCTGCACCAGTCGGGGATCGTGGAAGCCATATTGGTTCCCGCGGTCCCCGACGTAGATGGGTGACGTGGTTTTAGTCAGTAAGAGTCTTACAGACCCCTCCACCCACCCCAGGGCAGAGGACATCCATCGCGTCGTCACTCACGGCTCTACGTATTGCTGCTCAACTGGTACAATGATTCGCTCTCCAACTAAGTGTGGATCAGAATCGGACACACATACCAAGAGAGATACTATTCCGTCACCAACTCAATTTGTTACCTCCCGTCCTCTAAAGCGCCGCCTTGACAATGTCACCGGAGAGGATTTTGATGACTTCAAAGAAGAGATTAGGCAAATGTTCGCTTCCATACAGCAGAAGATGGATACTTCACTGGCTAGCATTGAGAGGAGCTTAGATGCTATTTCTTTACAACATAATGAATTCCGTACCAAAATTAACTCACTAGAAAAAAACTGTCTGGAAAACCATACTTACATAATTAGCTTACAAGAAAAGGTTGAAGAGCTGCTTCGTGTCTCAAAGCTAACTACTGTCGAACTGAGAAATGTGCCCTATAAAGTTAAGGAAAATAAAGTCGACCTTACAAATTACATTACCAGCATATCAGAGTCGTTAAATGTTAATATTCAACCAACGGCCATTTAAGATATACATCGACTACCTGGTTGAAAAGATTCAAGGAAAGATTCAAATAGACCTATTTTTATCCAGCTGTCTCATCTTTACGTAAAAAACAAACTTTTAAACGCCGTTAAACACCTGAACAGGTCCAACCTGAACAATAAACTCAATTTGAGTCATGCAAGCACAGAGGGCAATACAACACCCATTTATCTCACAGAACATCTTACTGTAAACGCAAGAAAACTTTTCTACCTTGCACGCCAGCTAAAGAAAGAAAAGAAAATTAAGTACTGTTGGATTACTGACGGCAAAGTGCTTGTGGAAGGCGGATGGCGATCAGTCAATTCTCATCAAATCTGAAACTCAGTTTGAAGCCCTGTCAAAAGCCACCTGACTATGTGTCCAAATCATATTCATTTTAATTTTACTTTTTGTTTACTTTTTCAAATTTTTCGGTTTAGTATTTTTTATTTCAGTTTACCCTCTAAAAATTGCGATACTTTTAAATTTTAAGTTGCCACGTTGCCAAAATGCCAAACTCATTCAAATAACACTATACAACAGCACCCACTTTCATAAACCCCATACACCACACCCACCACCCTCGCTCCTGTACACGCTCACACACCTGATATACACTATCACACTTGCTCTCCCTCGATTAGTATTTCTCCCTCTATTCTCAGAGATGATGCTTGCTACAACACGGATAAATTCCCTGTCAAATCGGTCCATATCAATTTTTATTTTTATATAAATAACCCCACTATTATACGTAATTCCTATACTTATAATAATGTTGGATAATATAACTGAGTTAAGCAATAAAATTAAACAATATAGGTCTAGGTATAGGTAAGTGTACCGTGTGGTGCCGGACGTAAAGAATAACACCACCCCATTTCTTCCCGTGGGTGTCGTAAAAGGCGACTAAGGGACTTACTAGAGAATGGGCAGCAGCGTTTTCTTTGTATTTTACCACCATACTGCGATCGCCAACCTGCCTGCCAAGCGTGTCGATTATGGCAAAGCCCCCCAAATTGGGGGAGGCCTAAGTCCAGCAGTGGACGTCTTGCTGCTGAAATGATGATGATGATGATGAAGCAATAACATTGATCAAATCTCAGTCTCGAGTTCATTAAGTTGTAAACCGGAGGATTATGTGCTACATATTAGTGAACCTCGTATTTCGGACCGTTCGATTAGTTACTCTATGCGCCTTCGGAACGCGCCGCCCGAACGGAATGACATCTGACTTGACAGTTTGACTTTGACACTTGACACGTCTGTTGGTTTTGGCGCTGAAATGGGTCCGTGGCCGTGTTGAATTCCGCGACGCGTTTGTTGAAATTAATCCTTTTAAATCGATCCGTTTGTGACAATTAGTCGTGATCCAATTGCTTTGATTGTTAATAACCCGAATTTGACGTAATAACACGGGTTAAATTTTGGATATATCTTGTTGAAGAACTTTGAAGGTTAAGTTGAAGTGACGCTATTGGGAACGAGTGATTTGAAGACCGCATGCTGTGATATACTCCAGCCTTATTGCAGCGGATTGTAACTTGGAGAATACTCGTAACGTCACAACACGATACATATACACTCACTTACATACATAACTCCAGGTAACCCCAAGGAGCTGGTGTTCGTCTACCCACAGGTAAGTTCTTTTGTTGTATTGTAGGTGAGTTATTTGACTTATATTGTCTGCTCCGCGTACGGCGGACTAGTTTCGCTAGTCACTCTTGTCTCTAGAGCCCCACGATTATCACACTTCCACTGCGCTATTGAAATCGTATTGTGAGGTCTAGTCTGGCAGCGAACACCTCGTAATCAGTTAAAATTAGTAACCCAGAATATTCGGTCGATCAACGCAAATACTGACTCTTTTTTGACTCTCTTATCCAGGGTTAATTTAGATATTGACATCATCGTCCTGACTGAGTGCTGGTTAAAAAATAGCAATTCTGATATCCCACCGATCGCAAGCTATTCCCAATATCAGTCAATGCTTGTAAATAAGAACGATGGAGTCGTTATTTATGTTAAAAATCTAGATAACTATACTGTGTTTGAACCTAACCTTATGGATGCAACCTGTCTTGTCCTTAAGAAAGGCTCTGAAAAGGTATTTGCATCTATAGGACACCCTCTTTTAGCGACCCATGCAACTTTTTAAATTCCCTTAACTCACTCTTAGTGACCCTCTCGTCATATCCAAATATAGTAGTTGTTGGTGATATAAGCCTTGACATTACTAGTACACCCTGCCTCAACCACATTGCTGACTACCTCAATCTCATGGCTTTTCATGGCCTATTCCGACACATTCCTTCCCTACTCGTGAAACTGCCTGCTTGGACCATGTCATGCTAAAGACCAACATATCAGCCACCACAATAGTTATGGACTCCTCAGTTACGGATCACAATTGCGTGTTGCTCTGCCTTCAGTTAAAAAAACCTTATAAAGCGCAAGGAAGCACAATCTCCAAAATTGACTATCTCGCTCTTGACAAAAACATAGATTGCTTGGATTTTCAACCCATTTATGAATGCACTGACTCAAACGAAGCCACCAACTTATTACTCAATACTTTTTCTACTGTCATAAACTCCCACTCATCCATCATTAGAGTCTCCAGTCAGAATCGCTTGCTCAAGCCCTGGATGACCTTAGGAATGCTCCGCTGTATGCGTAATCGTGATGAAATGCACAAGAAACTCAAGTTGACTCCAAATAACATTGTGCTCCAAATAACGTACAAAAGATACAGAAAATTTTGTACTAAAGTGCTCATAAAGCTCAAACGAGAGTATGAGAGTGCCGAAATTAGGGAAGCTGCAGGTGACAATAAAAAGATCTGGCAGGTCATAAAAAGAGTCACCAATACTGTAAAGCAAAAAACTTTTACCGCTGATTTGCTTACAACTGCATCTTCCCCTCAAAATCCGTGAATCAAATCAACTATTTCTTTGCCAACATCGGCGCTAATCTCGCTGCTAAATTTCAACACCATCCTGACAGACAATAGCTCCGAGAATCTGCAAACTCAGTCCTGCACCCCTAGCCAAGTTGATAATCTGCATCGTTAACGCTAGTCGCTTAACGTTAAGTCACGTGGTTAAAACAAACGAATAGAAATTTCGTAGCCAAATTCACATCGTTCAAAATGATAGAATGATTTTTATCGTTTCTACAATGTTCAACGCTAAATCCTTTGTTATAATGTGTCGTTTATTCTAAAGACATTGTAAAACGAGCGGCCGACTCAGCCGCGTTAATATGGCTACCAACTTATCGTTTTCTACAATTGCTGACACCGAGGCGTTACCGATTGGAGAACGGAATTCGACACGAAACGGTTGTGACTTGGCTAGGGGGCTGGATTCGTTTGTCGTGTTGGCCCATAGCAGTATTGCCATCCATTTCAAAAATTCTAGAACGCATTATCAATAATCGACTTGTTAATTACCTTGAGAGCAAAGGGTTATTGTCTCCAAATCAGTTTGGTTTTAGGCATAAGACCTCTACTAGTAGTGCTGGTTTGGAGCTTTCTTCTCACGTAATAAATAAAATTGACTCTAAAAAAAAAATTCTGTCCATTTTCCTAGATCTCAAAAAGGCCTTTGACACAGTTTCTATTCCCACCATCTTTTCAAAGCTCGAGGAGCTGGGCGTGTGAGGTGTTGCTTTTGATATTTTTAAAGACTACCTGGAAAATAGGACTCAGTGTGTTAAAGTTTTCAATTATCTGAGCAGTGACCTCCCTGTCACATTCGGTGTGCCCCAGGGAAGTGTGGTTGGCCCCTCCCTCTTCTTGGTTTATATCAATCAGCTGTGCAACCTAGTTCTGGCAAATGGGAAAATAACTGTATTTGCTGATGACACTGTCCTTACCTTTTCTGGTGATACCTGGCACGAAACTTTTGAGGCGGCACAATAACCCGGATAAAACAAAAATCTTAACCTACACCTTACAGCAATCCACACAACCCCCTGATACTTTTGTCCTCGTTGCACACTCTTGCCAATCATCTTACGTCATTTGTACTTGTCCTGCGCTTCAACGAGTTCGCTATATAAAATATCTCGGGGTAACACTCGACAACGGTCTGATCTTCTCTACGCATATAGACCTCCTGACTTCAAGAATCAGGAAGCTGATTTTTGTTTTTAAAACCCTCCGCCATGTCGCTGAGGCTAAGGTTGTTAAAAGAGTCTACTTTGCTCTGTGCCAATCTCTCTTAACATATTGTATCACCACGTGGGGTGGGGCGCCTAAAACCTATCTTCTAAAGTTGGAGAGAGCCCAGAGAGCGGTTTTAAAGGTAAGCACCTTCCATCCCCTTCTCTTCCCAACAGCTAAGGGGTCATTCAAGTATTACGTAAGCACATTTATTACAATTTTTTACTCCCCCATCCCCCTTGTCAGTAAAAGTAAGCAAAGCTCTTACCCCCTTCCCCCATGCTTACGTAAACATTGTTATATGCATTTTTCTTTTAATGTACTCTGTTTGTTTTTATTGATTTATGAGCAGCAGTTATAATTCTAGAAATAAAAAAAATAGATTTAAGATAGGGGACTTTAACGCATATAAAATAGGTATTAATTTAAAATACGTCAAATCGTCAATAGTAACGGAACGAAACAATAGGTTGACGAAACAAAAGTCAAGTGAATAGAGCGCGGTAATAAAAAAATATACCCGTAGAAGTATGGAAGTGTTTAAAAGAAGATGGATGTACGTTGCTGACATAATCCTTCAATAAGTTGTTGCATGAAGGAGGGATCCCACAAGAATGGTGCAATAGTTCGCTAGTGCCCATCTTTAAGAATAAAGGTGATGTACAAGACTACAACAACTATCGAGGCATAAAGCTCATGTCAAGTCAAGTCCTTACCTCTTCCTGTTGATCATGGACGCTCTGACGTCGGACATACAGGAGAAGGCACCCTGGTGCATGCTGTTTGCCGATGGCATTGTTCTTGTCGATGAAGATGTGTCCGAGATCCAGAGCAGATTGGAGAAGAAGCAACAGAAGCTGGAGAATGTTGGCTTGAAAATCAACAGAACCAAAACCGAATATATGTTCTGCGATTTCGGCGGTCTCTCCAGCTCTGGAACCATAGCGCTTGATGGTGTGCTTCTCTCGGTCTGCTCCGACTTTCGGTATCTCGGTTCACTCGTGCAAAGCGATGGCGAAGTAGATCGGACGGTTAAGCACAGAATAAACACTGGATGGATGAAGTGGCGGCAGGTCACAGGAACAATCTGCGACTCCCACATCCCCCTTAAACTTTAGGGGATGATGTATAAAACCATGGGCAGACCTGCTGTCTTGTATGGCTCAGAATGTTGGGCCAAAAAAGGGATGAATGAAAGGCAATTACATGCAGCTGAGATGAGAATGTTAAGAAGGATGGTTGGTGTTACACGAATGGATACAATAAGAAATGAGGACATAAGATGAAGTCTGAAAGTGGCACAAATAATTGATTTGTGTGGGAATCGATTGTCATGGTATGGTCACGTGATACGGAGGAATGAGAAAAATGTCGTGAGGAAAATATTAAGTATGAATGTCAATGGCTTTAAGATAGAGGGAGACCAAAGGAACGCTGGATGAACTGTGTGAATTATGATATGGATAGAAAGGCGGTGACTACTGAGATGACGACTAATAGAGAGGTGTGGAAGAAAAAGACATGTTGCACCGACCTTAAATAAATTGGAATAAGGACGGGAGAATGATGACTAGAGCGCGGTAGGTAATTTCCCTACTCGGTTCTAAGCCTAAACGTCTACATTATTTGTGGGAATCCCCGAAAATGCGTTTCATTTTCACACGAAGACAATGTGTCGGTTGCCATAAGTGTCGTGTCGTGTCGTGTGTGTGTGTGTGTTGTGTGTAACTGCTGACGTAATCACCATCTAGACTCCCCCACACCCCATGTCATCAAAAATAAGCAAATCAAAGACCCCCCCGCCCCCCTATAGTGCTTACGTATTACTTGAACGGCCCCTAAGCTATAAAAAGGCTGTGGAGTTCTCACTGTGAAACAACTTTTCATCCTCCATTCCGTCGTCCTACAGCATCTTAATACTCCTTATGCCAATATCACCAAAAGACGTAGAGACACGGTCTGTCAACCACATAGATGTAAGTACGCATTCACGAAGAGATTCTTTTGTTTTCAAGGCCCCCATTTATATAACAACTCAATAAAAAAACTTTACTTTGACTCAATAACAAAATAAAATTCTATTCATTTCGGAGTAACACTTTTAAAAAAACTGTAACAAACTATTTATTGGAACAAAACTACACAGATACAGAGCGGATTCTACTTTCTGGAGAAAAAATTACTAGCCTATTATAGACCTTGCAACCATCTCTCACATACACAAAACAATCACATCACTCACACTCACCACCACATTAAACTCATATCCTTTTGGCTTTTGCTTACTTCTCGTTGTTTTTTTTATCTTTAGTTTTTATTATTATTATGTTTAAGAAATATCCATGTAATTTTTTTATTTTTTATTGTTTAGACCTTTAAATGCTTTTTTTGTTCTTTGAAATGCCTTAGAATATGTGAACCAAGGGTTGCGACTTGTACCCTTAATACAAGTTATCTTGATAACTTAGCAAGGGTGCTAGTTACGACAACATTCAGTGTGCTTTTTACATTTAAGTCTTATGTATTCAATGTTAAATAGTTGATTTTCCCTGTTTTTGAAACATTTTTAATTAATGCTCCGCTCCTTTTAGCTGTAGCGTGATGTTATATAGCCTTCCTCGATAAATAGGCTACCCAACACAAAAAGATTTTTTTCAATTCGGACCAGTAATTCCAGAGATTAGCGCGTTCAATCAAAGAAACAAACAAAATCTTCAGCTTTATAGTATTAGTATAGATTTTTTGGACCCCAAAATAGGAATAATTATATAGCAGTAGTTCACAAAAAGAGACGCATCTTTACTTAGTATGAAACAAAGTCGCATTTCGTGTCTCACTACGCTTAGATCTTCTAAACTTTGCAAAAAAAAAAAAAATGCGGTTTTCAACAATAGACAGAGTAATTTAAGCAGAAAGTTTATGTGTATGATACGCGGACGATGCCGCTGGCCAAAGCTAGTTCATTATATAAGAGTGTGCAATAATATTTTTAGGAAAGCAAACTGTTAGGGGATCCGGTATGAAGTGATCCCGTAGCGAATCAAAGTTGTTGAGATATCTCATAGAATAAGCAAACTGAAGGGGCAAGGGGCCCGGCCATATTAGCCATAGAATCAATAAACGTAAGGTAGTACGACCTCAGGCTAAAAAGCGAGTAAGGTGGCTGGGTAACAGCTGGATGTGAGATGCTGAGAATCAAGCTGAATACCGTGCCATTGCCACAGAGGCCTACGACCGCCAGTAGATTGCTGAAGGCTGATGTTCAAAATGTGAAGAGGTAATCTTTGAAAGCAGATACTGACCCAATTATTAAAAAAAAATCTCTGATAGAAACCTACTATTAAAATAAAAAATTAAATTAAATTCTTTTATTTCAGGTAACATAACCCATATTAGAAAACAAAATTAAAATTATCAAATTACAAACACACATAAATAAATACAAACGAATACCGAGCTATAATAAATAGGTACAAACGAATAACTATTGCCGAGTGTCATGGGATATATTTTTTGGTACAGTTGATTTCCATGCGAACGAAGTTGTATGCAAAAGGTAGTGTAAACAATTTAATAAAAAACAAACTTCATCATCGCAGCCACTCCAAGTAACCAATCTTATATGTGATTTTGAATTATCACGGATCAACCGTTGTTGATAGGCTTTACCGTCTAAATAACAGTTTTGATCCATCCTCGATGTCAACCTACATGCATATATTGCCATCTAACATAGATCAAAAGTAAATCCCTCAAGATTAAATTATCTGTGGATAAGCTGAAGTTTTGTTACTGGGAAATCAGAAACAGATAGGTTCTCTTGCACTTTATCTCGAATAGCTATTTACAACTCGATTTATGCTCTAGCCGTATATTGTGCAATGTAACGACTTATATCTTTGTTTCAAAACATTGATTCTACAGCACTCCTGTTATATTAAACAATAAAGCTTATTCTAGTTAACTAAATAAATAATTTTAGGTTATTGGAGGCTTAGTCCTGGCCGGGTAGGTAATGGATTACCTAATATAATCTCGGCAGAAACATGACGATGTTAGGTGTAATATTCTGAAAGCACACCTATGGCTGCTAGACACGCTAGATATGAATTAAACACTGTACAGATTATTTGGATCGACATTTTGTGGTTGCTAACCACAAAATTTCGATCCAAATATTGCGTTGGGTTTGTAGGTCCTGTTAAAAAAAGGAGAACCCATAAACGATGACACGTTTCTCTCCGTTTGTCGCAGCCAATTTACTAAGAATCTGGACCAATTCAGTCGAAACGCTCTCATTTACATGTCTGGTAATTAATTTTGAATACTGCAGTCACTTGTGGTGGGCAAATTTTTTTTTTTTTAAATTTAGCAAACTGTACCGTGTGTTTTTTTTAATAGTTTTACTCGAAATAATTTTTATAGATATTTAGTGTTTACAGTGCCTTACCTAACACACTTGCTATTAATTACCCTTGAATAATCTATCGAATATTAATAACTTATAGATATTATTCTGAAGCATAAGTGTAATAACCAAATTAGTTTAAGGCCTTATTAGGCCAAACAATAAACATTTTTTTCAAATTAAAGTCTTAACACAGAGCATAATGATACAAAGAACTTCTTCATAGTTGTCTTAATTTACACAAAGAAAAATGAGTCAACAAAATTATAATCCAAGTTTATTCCTAAGACATTTTGTACTTCGATACCTATTTTCATTCTCTCCGCGTAATTGGAAGAGAAGGAACAAATTATTAGAAGGCAGTCTTCAAATTTCTTCATTTACTTTTGTAATAGGATAATAAGTATTGTCTTTCGAATAAATAATTGTAATGGATTTTCGGTTATTTGTTTGCTTTGTCTTGTCACAGGGCAGTGAGAATTTGCTATCTTGTTTTACAAAACTGGAGTAAATTTGTTTTAATGATGGGGAAAACGTAAAAATAAGGTAGTGGTCCACCACTTGCATGGACTTATAGATAAAGTTTCTGACCTTTGTCTTTGTAGATTTGGTTGGGAAATTTTAATCCGTTCGCCTATAGACTACAATTCATAGTATGATTGGAGCCGCCCAACACATCTAAATGTGAGACGATAAAAGTAAAAGAACGCGGTTTTTTTTGTTGCTGTCCATAAAAAAGTCACAGTATATGGAAGGTCTATTTGATTTATTGTTGTCATTATGATGAAGGTAGTTTATTGACACGACATTTATTTATTTATTTTAAAACAAGTTAATATTTACATAGTATAAAGCTAGCAGTCTTAAAGTAATAAATTAAATTTTTTTTTTTCTAAAAATAGGCCGAATCGTCAAGAGTAGACCATCCGGTAGGCGATGTCTTTAAGAATCAAGTAGGCATTCGGCACGCACTTTATTTATTTTTCCCCTTACATCAAACATTACTAGGTAAACTATTGCGATAGTATTCGTACTAAACTCTTATCCTAACTTACTGATTGAATAACATTTTGTTACTTTACATGATTCCAAAGAAACCTTAAAACCAATATGGGTTACCAAAGACGAAATCTTTTAAGAAAGGCGTTTCATTTGTTGTCTTCTAAATATAGACGCGCTTTTCCTCTTATTGAATAGGACTGGCATGGGTGATGTGTGGGAAGTTAGGGTTGGTCAGCAACAAAAGTGGGATATCCTTTATTCATTGAATTCTTGCCCGTATTTTTTTTTGTATCGTTATCGGGATGTGCTTGCCCGTATTTTTTTTGTATCGTTTTCGGGATGTAGGTGTAATTATTTATTAAAGAATATCTGGTAAGAGGCAGCTATATCACAAAACTTCTGTGGGTAAGTATTTTTTCAACAGTTCGGCCTATTGACAAAGTTCATAACAAATTACAACATATTAAATATTTATTTTTCCGAAATAAATGTTTTATTGCTTGCAATTATTAGATTTATGGAATTAAAATATAATGCTCATCATCTGCCTAACCGTTTCTTGGCTGGGGTCAATTATGCTGGGTTTGGTTTCCAGTCTACTGTACTGGATGCAGCTATAGTAAAGATAGTCACCCATCCACGGAGCAACCGAGGCAAGCATAGCTTAACCTGATCGGTCGACCCGGGCGGTTGTTATAATTAATCATGAATTATTATAATTTATAATCATCATTGGATCTGAATAACTAAGTACTAACTTAGATATTCAAATCAAATAATTTATGGAGACGTGTAATTGAGTTGATAAAAAACATTTAGCACAAACGCGACAAGCAATACTGAAACGATAGTGTTTGCAAAGTTTACACACACCGATCACAACAGTAAGATAATTATCCAGGTATGCATCTCAAACACCAGTTAAGCGAACCGAATGCTTTGTTACGCAGCGCATCAGCTCTTGAACAGCCCACAACTACAAACGCACCGCCGACACCAAAGCCACAACACTCCACTGTAGGGGGCTTGTACCCAATTTGAGGTTTTAAATTAGCATATCTTAACTGCACGGAGTTACACAACACACTGCTAATGATGAACATGTTGTTGTACATGAGAATTAGTCACTGTGAAAATACATCTGGGTAGTCAAAGTCTACTTTGTTTGTATAATCACGAATTGGAACGCACTTTATGAGCTTCGCGTTGATGCAAGTTGAGAACAGCGAACAAGCATCCATTGAAACTGTCACCTTTTGTTACAAAATGAACTCCTGGCTCTCTGGCCAACTATCACCGGACCAAGCACAAGTTGCCCTGCAAACAAAAATGGAGAATCGCACTTTCCGGACACTAACTAAAAGCAATAATAGGATTTGTTGAATACACGCTAACTTTACAAAAATTTCAATATGTTGAATAGAAAACGGCAATTTGTTATAAGTGGCGCCGTGCAAAGTTGTGCAGTTTATGTGAAAAGTTGTAGACACGATGTGGAACTCTAGTGCCTTGAAAACTTGAGGACAAGTGCTGGCGACGTGACGTTCGCCCATTTAGTGTCTTGAAATCTTACCTAGACAAATATACTTCACGCTCCGCAGAAGCAGGATTTCCTTGTTTATAATATGAACAGCATTCGTTATTAAGTTAAAATGTATACGTAAGTTTGTTGTGCTGCATCTTCGTAAGTTTATACAAATGCGGAATAAAATGGTAGTTTCAAAGTACGCTTTGAAGTTGTTTGACAGTACTCTAAAATAATGTTTATGTTACGCTTATTGTTTTCATTTTAATTATAGGACAGTTTGAGGTTTAGGACAAGAGTAATTGTTTGAAACATTATTGTCTCATCATAAGCTCAACGTTTTCCCAACTATGTTAGGGTTGGTTTTCAGTCTAACCGGATGCAGCAAAATACCAGTATTTTACGTAGAACAACTGCCTATCTGACCTCCACAAGTCAGTTAATGGTAATGCGATTCCTATTGGTAAGACTAGTTGGTAGATTTTAGGGCTTCTAACGAACCTTAGCGAGTGCCAAAACTGCAGGAATGACAACCAGGCAGTGGCTTAACTTGCTTTCCGACGCACGGACGGGGTCACGGTATGTAAATGAATCGCTTGTTTTCAAAACAGCACTTGTCCAAAAACTGTGTTTTTACAGGAGGAACAAAAAACAAGATAGCAAAATATCTTTCAGGATGACCCATGATTATTGTCAATTGAGAACAAATAAAATATATATTATTAATGATTAAGCAAATAAAATAATAATAAAAAAAATGATATTTTTACCCTTTTTTATATTCAAAATTTTGGACATGTGTCGTTTGGAAAACAAAAGTGGACATGTGTTGTTTAGTCAGTAAATGTAATACTACTCATATTAATATTTTATTTTAAAATAATACAATTTGTAGGTAATTTATGAACCTTTATTTTTATTTTACATTAAATCTTATACTATCTATACTAATATTATTAAGCTGAAGAGTTTGTTTGTTTGTTTGATTGGGCGCGCTATCTCAAGAACTGCTGGTCCGAATTGAAAAATTATTTTTGTTTTGGGTAGCCTATTTATTGAGGAAGGCTATAGGCTATATAACATCACGCTACAACCAAGAGGAGCGGAGCAGTAATGAAAAATGTTGCAAAAACGGGGAAAATCGCACCGCTAGGCGATTTGACGCGACGGGAAGGGTCGGGGGAACAAGAAATTTAACGCGGGCAGAAGCTAGTTTTACATATAAAAGCAAGTTTTTAATCATCTTCATTGTCTACAACATTGGTTTGTGTTGTTGACCATGCCAATCTTTCGGTATAAAAATCTTGATGAATATCAGGAATATAACTCAGCAGCTTATTAATATCTTGAATTTTCTTTGAGTTTATGGGGTTAACACCCTTTTTTTTTTCAGGATGGGAAATCATCAAATGACTTCTCCCGCTCTGGGCGGAGCGGGAGGGCGTGTCAGACTTTTACTGACTAAAACCCACCCGTGTTCCATCAGTTGCCCATGTGCCAGGGTCACGGTATCTCTTTCGAACAATCACGCGACCCCGGCAGGCATCGGTCCTAGTAGACCCCTACACTGCTGCTGACATCTCTTTGAGGCGCGCGTGGAACACTGCGCGCCGTCGACCCGAGCCTGGTCCTTACCGGGCGGCGAGCCACCCATTGCTCGCCACCCGCAAGCTCGCGCCTACGGTGGCCGGGAGTCCGCAATTGACTCCCGACGCCCGGGGCGTCTCCTCCTGCGGCGGCTAGGGGCGTGAGGGCGCAGAGACTGCCACTCCCTCACGCGCCCCGCCTCCTCCTTCGCGAGCATCACTGCTTCGCAGAAGGAGGTGACGGCTTCCCATTCCCTCTCGCTCCGTACCATGGCTCGCACCAGGGCCGGACGCGAGAGGTCGCCGCCGCCGATCGCCTCCACGAGGACACGGCGGTGCTCCGCCCAGGCAGGGCACACCTCCACCGTATGCTCCACCGTGTGGGGTTAACACCCTCATATGCCTTTTTGTTTGGCAGACGTATTCTTTGGGCATAACGTAACTTAAATGTATTTTTACAGGGTTGTTTATGAACTCATGTGCTTGAACAAGACCTGGCCTTTTGATTGAATGCCTAAATTCTTTGAAGGCAGTGGGCTGGAAATGTATTGACATGTTTGTTTCCCATAGAGCATAAGTCCCGGACTAAAGATGTTTGGAAACTAAACGCATTTTACGTAGCCCTTAGAAATCTGATAGAATGTATGGGACTAGTGTAGTATTGTTTCAAAAAAGTTGAACAGTACCGAAAAAAGAGGTTTGCCGTTAAAAAAAGTTTTTTGGAATTTTGGACAAGTGCTGTTTTGAAAACAAGCGATTCAAATATGGTCACCCATCCACGGACCAATCGCAGCAAACGTAGCTTAACCTGATCGATAGATTAGTGTGGCTTTTAGCCATGAACCCTTCCTTTAAAACATTATTGTTTAGTCTAATTTCTGAGTTTTGTTTTTGTAAATGAATTTGAATCGAGCGGGAAACCACTGTTCCTTCCTTTTCCGTCCCTTTTGTGGTTATAAACCCCTTCCGAATGAAAGGAAAGGGGACGATTTAAAGAAACAAAGTCAGTGGTGTCTGGGAAACGGAAAAGTTTTTGACATTTATAAGCGGTTAGGAAGACAGAATCAATCTTTGATAAACACGAGCCCTGGTGAGACAACAGTCCTTCAAAATATTATTTAATTTTGTAACTTCATATTTATAGGATTCTTTTACCGATTCCGTTAAATATATTTTTTGCTGTTCACTTTATACTGCAATTTCAAATGACCATGTAAATTTTGAATCAACACACGTTCCAGACAGGTTTTTTATTTATGATTCCTATTCGAGGATCTTTCAAAAACAGTGATGATATTAAGGCCAGCTGAAAGCAGAAATTAGTCAAGCAGGAAAACTGAAATATGCGCATTGGAAAAACTCTCTAGCACACAAAATCTCGTAAAACCAGGTCAACGTTCATTACGTGATGTTATTATCTTTCTTTATAGAGTTCAGCCCGCTATTAAAAGGAGGCACGGCTTAATTATTTATTTACCTAGGTACATAAATGAATAAATACCCAAGAGTTTCAATTACAAAATATAAAACAACTTTTCTCTCTTTGACTGGTTTAAGTGTCTGCATAGCGTCTGTATTCTCTAATAAAACGTTTTAAAAGGCACCATAATTCTGTAACACTAGAACCACTAAACCTAATACCTGCAAAAGCGTAGAATTCTACACAAACCAAGTACCTAGAATACACGCTAACAATACGCTTGAAGTTAAAACCACATATCTACTGTTGTTTCAATTAGTATCTTCCGCCTTCACTTCCATTGGTTTTGCTTTGCAGAATGAACGTTTGAGTATGTTCCACATGGCGGGGTTACTGAACCTGCGCTACTATGTGTTTACGTTAAGTCCTCGATAGCATAAATCTCACTCGTAAGGTGAGAAGCGTTACTCAACCACATAAAAGGAAAGTAGAATAGTTTGTGCTGCAATGTTGTGAGTTTAAAGGGAGTTGGTACTTCGTTTCCGTTCTACGAGTCATGTTTATGAGGACAGTGGGTACCGATAGTAAGGAACCGGTTCCAAAAATAATTAGACACGTATGAGATGTTCGCCTCAATACAGGAAAACATTTATGAGTGTACGCGATGTGTAAACGATGAAGCGTATACCTTTAATGACTGTTTATTTTTAGATATTTGTTATTTTAGAACTGAACGGGTTTTGGATCGCTCTAGACAGATTTCGGTGTTTGATTAGTACATGTTCTGATATTGGAGTTTGTTGATACAGTGTGTTTGAGTGGTTTGTTAAGTGATTAGTTTGATTGCTTTCTGTTTATGAGTCAGCAGTAAATACAATGCGAATCGAAATCGGATTTTTAAACACGTATCTTTTTTTAACAAATGGAAAAATAACTTTGGGCGCCCTCAACTTCAAAGGACCAATATTATTTTTTGGGCTTAAGTCTACAGAAATAATGTTACATTTAATTTTGCTTTCTTTATATTTTCGTAATCTATTTCCAAATAATATGTACAAGTAAATAAAAAAGAGAGGAAATAATACAAGGGCATCAAGGTATTTGTGTGACCACGGGTATTTTTCCAGGGTTGGGCGTTTAATTAGTGTTATTATTAAATCAACTTATTATTTTAAAATTATCTAACTTAGGAATATAAGCAACATAACTGAAATTGCCGATACGTTTATCAATCAAGCTGGTTTTGGTAACATCATCCTCGGATTATGACAACGTCATCACCGTTATTAGGTCATTTCTGACGATGTCAATTTTCACGGAAAAAGGCTAGGTTTGTTTGATATGTTGAGATCCTGGATTACCAAAATAACGTTTAAAAGCTAATCGGTCATATAATTGACGTATGTATCTTCCTTGTGAAAACTTTAATGCTATAACAGAGGTTTTCAAACATTTTTTCCTCGTAAACCACTTTCAAAATTTTGCTGATTTCGGTGGGCTCGGAATATATGTAAGTTGTTTTTGCTACCTTATTTTTTTGAGTTTCTTGTTTTCCCTCATCTAGTCTCCCGTGGACTCCTGGGCGTCCACTGGGACCACTTTGAGAATCACTGCTAAAAGGTACGGTACAGCCGCAGCGATCAGTAAACGTTAATGAGTAAAGCCTCTTTTCCCACGTTACTGGAAATAGGGGTACGATATAACCACATGAACCTCGCCATTTTACATAGGTGCGATTCAGGATTTAGATCAAATTCGAGAACCGCATCTCACTAAAACAGGTGAATCAGGAAAGCTCTCAATCAATCACACTCTTGCACACTTGCTTTTCCGACTCACTTAAGACATTGGCAGAATGGTCAACTTGTAATAAAAAAAACACTTATTTTTTACGTCACTTAAATTGACAAAAAATATTGGACTCATTGTTCTTCAGTATTTCATGTTTTAGCTAAGAGTATCTATTCTTTCAATTTTACTTTTGTACCGATTTCAGCTGTCTAAATTGTTTTATACTGTAATTAAGATTTTTAAAACTTTCGTTTTGATTGAGTGTGGTTGCTAACTGTACTAGTAATTAAGCTTGTTTAAACATAACCAATCAATATCATATCAGTTGACCTATAATTGAAGTTGAAGTTGATTTTCCTCAAATGTTTACTTGTTCTTGAACAGTTTACACCGTGTTTGAAATCATACACTTTTCCCTGTATAACAAACGAACGGTCAGAATATATCTACAAGTAAAAACTGTCAGTGATAATGTTATCACCCAAACAATTATATAGTTCCTGTTTTATGTCTTATTGATATTTGACTAGTGTATTTACGTAGACGTAGAGCAAAATTGTCCCAATTTATTTATGCGTTAGGCATATTGAAGTGCAACACGGACTATAAAACCGCCATTTCTGCCTATTATGCGTATGCCTACTCCTGGCTGAGTTACGGTATAATTCTGTGGGGAGAAAGTACGGACTGTTTTGACCTGTTCATTCAGGAAAAAAATGTATCAGAATTTTAATGAACATAGGGCCACGAGAGAGTTGTAGGCCACACTTTATTAAACAACACATTTTAACACTACCAGCCGGCGTAGCATGACCAATTCTATATCTATTCTACCAAGAACAAATAAAGTTCCTTATGTATTTTAATTCTGCAAAAATGTTTCTATCTCATCAGAAAAATAGTCATCATACTTTTTTTTTTTTTTTTTCAGTATGGGAAATCATCAAATGACTTGTCAGGGAGGGCGTGTCAGACTTTTACTGACTAAAACCCACCCGTGTTCCATCAGTTGCCCATGTGCCAGGGTCACGGTATCTCTTTCGAACAATCACGCGACCCCGGCAGGCATCGGTCCTAGTAGACCCCTACACTGCTGCTGACATCTCTTTGAGGCGCGCGTGGAACACTGCGCGCCGTCGACCCGAGCCTGGTCCTTACCGGGCGGCGAGCTACCCATTGCTCGCCACCCGCAAGCTCGCGCCTACGGTGGCCAGGAGTCCGCTATCGACTCCCGATAGTCATCATACTTGACATCGTATTTTTGTCGACTGAAGAATAGAAACATCTCTTCTTTTCAGTTTTACACAATTTTTCTACGATACAATCTATCATTTTGTCTTCTCTTCCATCGACAAATTTCGTTTCTATGGCGGTCATGCTACGCGTGCAGCAATATATATACTGCAAATTTGTATATTCGTTAGAAAAAACAGGCACCTCTTCAAATCTAATCTCGAAATAAATGGAAACTGTAACCGACGGAACAAGAATAGATTAATACTACCCATCACAAACTTAAAAGTTATCGGGAAACGCCCATACACAAGACTAGCTCGCATTTACAATAAGCTACCGGAAAGCTTAAAATCCCTACCAAATGACGCAATATTCTCGAAACAGTTGAAATCTCTGTTAATGAAGAAAGGCTATTATACCGTTGAGGAATTTAAAACTGACAAATTGTGAAACGACCGACCTTGTAATTATTTGCTTGACGTAAATGTGAAATGATAAATGACTATCCTATATTACTTTCATGACTAAAACGTATGATCAGATGTTATTGATTGACTAATGTTTAGTATTGTGTAAAAAAAATAAAAACTTAGAATCAATTTTATATTATGTAATCTAATAATTTAATTTAATTCAATAATGTAATAATTTAATTCAATTATATAATGTAATCATTTAATTTAATTCAATAATTTACACTTAAGTAAGTGAAATTTGCAATGCCCTTACAGGGTGCATGTCTTAATACTGTCATGAAATTTTAATGCATGCCTACTAATGAGTGTTAAACATGTTAGCAAATAAATAAATAAATGAAAAGTATTATGGAACAATGGCGGTCTTCTATAGCTGTTTCTGTGCTTGTGATATACGCACTATATACATTCAATTGGTTCGTAGATAAACCGACTAAAACTTAACTTTTTACGACATTAGCAGAATAATTGTTATTTGCGAAGTCTTGTACGCCACTTTTTTCAATTCAACATTCCGATCAGATGGAAAAATGGTTAGAATACATAAATTCTAACCATTTTTGTTCTAAAATGGCTTGTAATCGTAAAGATCGAATACTGTAACTGTAAAAACTCAGCAGAAATGTGAGTAAATAAGGCATAAAAATGTCCTCATAGGTACATATCTAATCTGACTTCTTGCGAATACATAAAAACGATAAAATGTGTGAACGTTATGACAAAATTCAAATTTATTGCTCTCGCATTACATATTCAGAAAAAGAATGGTAATGTCTTCATATTATGATAATAATTCTTATAAATAAGGCTACATTTTTTACATAAGATGGATGGAAAGTTATGCCGTTCCGGGTTTTAAGAAACCAATTGTGGTGACTTGCATTTTTTTCCTTTCTTGTTGGCCTGCGTCATGTATCTTTTTACTGCTATCTGATCTTGAGGTAGGTACCCAAACTAGTATTTTCTGCTCAATAAAAAATGTAAAAAGGACAATCTGCTATACTAATTTTACCCACGTTTTCCCAATTTTACTGGGCACTGTAAATATAAAATAATTTACAAAATTCCATATAATATATTGGAAAACGAGATCAAAATAAATTCAATAAGGAAAGTTTACCATATTTCATCATTGATTGGATACTCATACTGTGATAAAAATTAAAAGTGTTATTGCTGCAACAAATATTGAGTTTCCGCACTGCATCAGGTTCAAAAGAAAATTAATATTTCAAGTACTATCTCATTTTACATCCATCAGTTTCCACCACACACCTTTACAGGCTTCAAACTTATCCATTTAAAAATCAAAGTGTTCAAATAAACTGAGATAACTGCTACCAACTACGAGGCGTTGAATAAAACATCGTTCGATGAATAATGACCGACTGCATTATGTATTACCTGTGGTATGCTTTGGCACAGAGTAAATAGATACAGAAGTTCCACAGCCCACCGAAGAACCAAGGTAACCGACATAGCCTGAAGAATTGACAGCTATGCTACTGAAGAGTTTATTGCACCACTTCTTCTTCTCAGATAGAGCACTAGGAGTGGTGAAAGTAGGGCGTTTCGGGTCACTGGTATGTAATTTTGATGTTCAAAAAGCGCTGACTCTCAGCTTTGTATGACTTCGAAAGAGTTACAGTGGCCCTGTCATATAGGCAATTGAAGGAACATGGACAGATTTTAGTCAGTAAAAGTCTGACACGCCCTCCCGCTCAGAGCGGGAGACTTCATTTGATGATTTCCCACCCACGAAAAAAAAGCCTAGTTTGAATAAATTACTCTCGATTTTGGTTGGTAATCTAATAAAACGGCAGTGGGTGCGGTATATTGCTTGTAGAACCGACAACCGTTGGGATCGTAAGGTTCTAGAGTGGCACACACGTACTGGAAGGTGTAGCGTGGGTAGGCCTCCCAAATGGGCTCAATGTTAACCTGGGGAAGGTCGCCGGAATCCGCTGAATACGAGTAGCAGTTTATTGCGTAAGGCACTACCACTAGTATTGTCTTTCATTTTGACGGTTCAACAATATTCATCGCATTATATAAGTTAGTGAGCAGACAATTTTTTCTGACATATGAAGCAGTATATTAGCAGTATCCTTTTTTTTTTTCAGGATGGGAAATCATCAAGTGACTTCTCCCGCTCTGGGCGGAGTGGGAGGGCATGTCAGACTTTTACTGACTAAAACCCACCCGTGTTCCATCAGTTGCCCATGTGCCAGGGTCACGGTATAAATTGTATTATTAGTGTGCAGTCGTCGTGACTTCACGTATCCTTGTATCAATGTACAGCAGAGAACGCATTTCGGCTAAAACGATGATGAACACAAAACATAGTTTATTTTGTTTTTATACAACGAGCGAAAACTAAGTGAAGCATTTTATGGAGCCAGCCTTCTGTATCTACCTATTCTGTGACGTTGAGGAGATCTACGTGCTAATGGGCGATTACGAACGTTTACACACAAATTAATTTTAACTGCGATGCAACTGATACTGATAGAGTTGATAGATTACTTGCTGACATATGTTTTATTATGTTTAGATTTGCGGGAGTCATTGAATATTAACTATATGTAAGTGTATACGTTTTCGCATTGTTTGTGTACATTACACACATTGTCTACATCTATTTTTATCATCTTCCCTATCACAGGTATGCTGGAAGATATTTCTTTAAAAATAAGCATTACCTTTTTCCTTTCTTCTTGTCTATTTATATGTGTGCATAAATAGTTAATTCAATAATTGAGCATATCGTTTTTTGAATCCTACTATCTTTATAGTTTTATTGTTTACTAACTGCAGCTACTTCGTTGCTGCTCCGCTCTTTTTGATCGTAGCGTGATGTTATATAGCCTACAGCCTTCCTCATTGAATAGGATACCCAACACAAAAATATTTTTTCTATTCGGAACAGCAATTTTTGAGATTCAACCAAACAAACAAACTCTTTATCTTTCTCTTTTTTCTCGCTTTATAATATTTGCATAGGTGTGGGAGATTGTGTGATGTTACGATGTTTGTTACTCAATCATACAAAAACAGCTTCATAGATTTGGATTAAATTTGGCACACAGATAGTTTAAAACCTTGATTAGCAGACCTTTTTATCCCGGAAGTACGTTATTAATGACGACTAAAGCTAGTACAAAAATAAAATTGTCCGTTTTAATAATATATTTACTCTATTGTTAAATACCTTTTTCTCTTTTACTTTTGTATTTTCGTTAATGAATAGGAAAGCCCTACATTTATTTTGGAGACAGTTTATAATTAGATTAGAGACAATTTGCATACACTCACCCCTTTTCCTCACGAGGGTAGATATAAACTACAGAATGCCACCTACAATCCTTATATATACTCGATCCTTTTCCTTCGTTTAGGTTCATACATCTGAAGGTCAATTCTTGTAATTAAAAACGTTCAAAATGTTGTCGCAGTCTCACTTCGGCGATAATCAAATGTCAATAACTTGTCAAGCATGTATGGAAAGTCGAGGTATTTTTGACAGATTGAGACTGAGATCAGACTATGAACTTTCTTAAAATTACGAGAATTACCCCTTAGGTCTCTGCCAGGGTCGCGAGATTTGTTCGAAAGAGCCACCGTGGCCCTGGCACATGGACAACTGAAGGAGAACGGGTGGGTTTTAGTCAGTAAAGGTCTGACACGCCCTCCCGCTTCACCCAAGAGCGGGAGACGTCATTTGATGATTTCCAACCCACAAACAAAAACCCCTGAGGTCTCTGTCTAGTCGGTGGATGGGGTCTGGATTAGAGATTGGATCATTGTTGTGGTTACGTAGTTTTCACAAGGTGTTAAGGCGTTTCTCCGCCGACCGAGGGGTATAGCTAAGTAACAACAGCCAAACGGGTTGGTTGATTAGGTCAAGCGACGCTTGCGGCGTTTGGTCCGTGGTCGATAGACCATCTTTCTATATGGAGAACCCTCCGCGTCTCGGAAAGCATATTAAACCATTGATCCCGGCTGTCACTCAGGATCTTTGCAGTCGTTACTGGTCGTCAAATGGTAGAAAGTCTGACAACTAATCTTTCCAAGGGGTATCGTGTTGCCCAGTCACTGGATTGTAAGCTGTCACACCATGTAAAATACTGCATCGTGGGCAGGGCACATTGCTCGCAGAACAGATAACCGATGGGCTCGGAAGGTTCTGGAGGGCGACTGTGTACCGGATGAAGTAGCATTGGAAGGCCTCCCTCAAGATGGACCGATGCCTTGGTGAAGGCCGCAGGAATCTGCTGAACACGAGAAGCAAGGAACCGGTCGAAATGGCGGTGCTTGTGGGAGGCCTATGTCCAGCAGTGGACGTGTTTTGGCTGAAATGATGCTGATGGTTCAGCTGCATCCGGTTAAACTGGAATCAGTCCTGAACATTGTTGGGAAAAGGCTGAGCAGATGATGAAAGTCGTTCCTCCACCGCCACGTCAAGAAGTACAGGACGACGCCGTCGAAGTAGTGTTATATATGTTATGGACCAGGTGATTAATGCGGGCATTATACATAATGTACGAGCATTATGAATAATGTCTAGCTCTATCGGGAAAAGTGACTAATACTATCTTAACTTCATTATTTATCACATTGCACGGTCATTATTATATTGCTACATGATAATTGGGCAATTTGATAATAAAGCTAAATATGACGCGGTGTGAGGGCGGGGAGGGAGGCACGTATGGTGTGGTACGCTTTGACCAATCAGAGACCGCCATTATCACTTTCCTTAAGTTTTAAATGCAAAAACTAGTGAAATCTTAATGTAGAAGTCCTTGATAAATAATCCAAATAATGAGTCTGATTATTTAAATAGTTTCATATTTAGTTTATTTTAAGTTAAATGACAATAACTGTAAAAAAATAGTAATTAAATATGGGAATAAATTTTTACAACTGTTTAATTTTTACAAGTATTGTCTTATCAATTCAATATGTTGTGCTGCATTTAGTGACAGAAACGAATCGCTGCAAAACCACCTGCACGTAGTCTTGTCTGCCCTACCCCTAGAGTGTAATTTAAAACTGCGTAGGCGTGGAGGCGGAGCAGAGCAGTGGTGGCCCAGTGGTAACGGCCGCGACTTACGAGTAGTAGGTCGTGAGTTCAAACTCAAGCAGGCGCATTACTTTGTGTAAATTATTTCATCGCCACTGCTCTCAAAACGGTGAAGCAAAACATCGTGAGGAAACCGGCATGTCTTAGAACTAAAAATTCGAAGACATGTGACATCTACCAACCCGCACTGGGCCCGTGTGGTGGATTATGGCCCACTCCCTCTCACCGAGAGGAAGCCTGTGTCCCAGCAGTGGGAACATTATAGGCTGATGATGAGGCGTGGAGGGGCGAGGCGGCCTGCGAGCTGAGGAGCAGCAAACACATCTGCGACGATAAGCTCGCGTGGGACCGCCGGAGCCCCGTAGTGCCGGAGCCGTGACAGAAACCATGCCTGCTGCATGTTGCATGCTTTCTTGCTTGCCTCATCGTTTATAGAACTGCTTAAAATAAAATTTATTACTAACCAATTACGATTTGTTAACTGTACGCGCCTAACCGCGCGGTTCAACTATTCCACGGCTCAGTATTTATTGAACTGCCCATTTAAATTATTTTATGACTCATTTTTATTTAGTTTACTGCTTAGTTTTTACTGCTAAACTAGTTTGCAAACATGCGTTTTTATTTTTTTACCTACCATGACTCAAATATTGAACTGCCGCTTTAATTCTATGCCATTAAGTATATTTGTATTACTCTGCCCAAAAGGTGATTGACAATATGTATAATGCCCGATCAATTTTATTATTTGAATAATTCTTATCAAATTGCATTCTCATATTGGGCATTTTTCATAATGACCGAGCATTATGTATAATGCCCAATTTCTCACTTGGTCCATAACATATACATGTACATCGCACGCCGCCACTGGGACGTCACGCTCAGTTCAAATAATCTCGTTTCACGTTGACGTCCTGGTGACGGCAGCGGGATGACGAACGGGGTTAATGTCTAACCTGTCTATGTCACGATAGCTGTATGGTTTACGCACCTATCAACTGTACAACATAATAAGTGGCACTTTCCACAGACGTACCTTTATACCTTGTGCCGACAATAATTGTTACTTATTATTGGATTGAAGTTCTTTATCGCAGCTTTATTTTTTTGTTTTTTTTTCAGGACGGGTAATCATCAAATGACTTCTCCCTCTCTGGGCGGAGCGGGAGGGTGTGTCAGACTTTTACTGACTAAAACCCACCAGTGTTCCATCAGTTGCCCATGTGCCAGGGTCACGGTATCTCTTTCGAACAATCACGCGACCCCGGCAGGTATCGGTCCTAGTAGACCCCTACATTGCTGCTGACATCTCTTTGAGGCGCGCGTGGAACACTGCGCGCCGTCGACACGAGCTTGGTCCTTACCGGGCGGCGAGCTACCCATTGCTCGCCACCCACAAGCTCGCGCCTACGGTGGCCGGGAGTCCGCTATGGACTCCCGACGCCCGGGGCGTCTCCTCCTGCGGCGGCTAGGGACGTGAGGGCGCAGAGACTGCCACTCCCTCACCCGCCCCGCCTCCTCCTTCACGAGCATTACTGCTTCGCAGAAGGAGGTGACGGCTTCCCATTCCCTCTCGCTCCGTACCATGGCTCGCACCAGAGCCGGACGCAAGAGGTCGCCGCCGCCGATCGCCACCACGAGGACACGGCGGTGCTCCACCCAGGCAGGGCACACCTCCACCGGCGGTGGTATTTAAATTGTAGGAATCGTCACGTAACTGAAACAGCGTTACGTAACGTAATAGCACCGTGCTTCTTCCCACCATGTGACTTTTTAAGAGACAAAGGGAGAGTGAGTGTGATTTTCGCTTCGGGGGCGCTGAATTATTTTGTCATGGGCATCTCTTTCATGTGTTTCAAGGATGCGGAGACGACAGTTACATTATAAAGATTTTAGTCCTTCAAAGATAGAGTAAACGACGCTACATTTAGAGTTGAAGAAAAACCGTAAGGAACTTCTTTGCAGACGGAGTGCCCCCTTCCCCAAACCCACACGTTTTTTTATTGATTTCTTTTTTTCATGAGCAGAGCAGAAACTTTGTACCCTTTTTATAAAAAATACACGGATAGAGGACAGTAAAATTTAGCACAGTTAAAGTTCATACGGAGAAGGAGTGCAGACAGGTAATATTTTTATTTAATAATGCATTACTACATTAAGTTTCAAATGAATAATAAACTTCTAGACAATTTTGAAAGTTTCAGAATCAAACGTATAATGACCTCGTCTAACCTTTTCAAATCTACACTCAGAACATTTAAGTACTTCGTTAATGTTCATAGTAAAAACTTTTCTATTATATTTTGTTCTATCATTGTTCTACGATGTTTGTTTGTTGTACAAAGCTATTAAGCTTAGCGAATGTGAACATTGTATACATTTTAAGCAGGTATTTAATAATTTTAAGTTGGATTACATTTTGTTTGATATGTCTCCGTTTTTCGTTTTGGAAAGCTAGGATTTAAATGAGTAAAACTTTGCTCTTTGACTTTGACAAAACTTGTAAAATGTCTGGGATGAAAAATATTATAGTGCTATTTACTACAAATAAAAAACATTTTAGACCAAAATATTGATATATCAACTACAACATTTTAACAGTCAACAAAAAGCAGAAGAGTAGGTAGTCTCTCAGTCCGCGGTAGGACATAAAATGCTTTTAGGAAATACAAAGAACTTAAACTAAAGACATCGATATATCCATACCAATCTGTAGGTTCTGGGGGGTAAATGCATAAAACAGTAAGAAAGGCTTTCATTTTCCGAACATTACGTTCGAAAAATTTGTGTGCTCAACAACATTCATAACGTAATGGATGTTTTTGAACTGTCAAATGAAAGCCACCAAGCCAACCATTGGGTTTAGCAACATCCTTCAACATGACTAAGACTCTGATTGATAGATTGTAACGCAATAAGGTTTACATAATCTACACAAACTTATAGATGCCACTATCCTTTTTTCCTCGCAAAATGCGTTTCGATCCTTGCCAATACTCCGTCAGGTATGAACCGTGCCTAATATTTGTACGTAAACACGCCGAGCGCTCAAACTTTTGATGACTTGGTATTGTCACAAACAATGAACGGATACACATCAGATTTGTCAAAGTGAAGGATTTGCTATATACAGGGTGACAAGTTTAACGAGTTAATGTGACTTCTAAAGTTAATATACGCAGCGCTTTGTTTATAACAAGCAGCGTTACATACACAAACTGTATGAAACTTGGGCTTAGCACGTGTTTGTATGTGTGCAGACTTGTGCGTTAGTTTATAAGTAACTCATTAATATGTAGGTTTACCTGTTTGCTTTTGTTGCGGTAAGAATGTTTGGAAAATGATATGAGCACGTAGTTGAGATTATAATAGCACCCATCCATTTTCTACGTCTCATCCATTTTGTGTAGGTGTCAAGTTTGAATTTTATTTTTAAAATTGCATTTTCATTGTTACCTTCAACGTTCTAATAGTTTTTTACAGTCCTCAAAAGAGGCATACATTTAAGTTTGGCTAACGTAGACAGTTGCATTACAACACAATAAATACGTGTAACGCTAAACCTATTTAAAACATCATGTTGTCTTTTTTATCTTCAAAAGATTGGCAGAACCAGATTGATGTTTTAATTTCGGAGCGCTACACGAATTAAATGATTTGTGGAGCAAGCGCGCCTTAAGGTAGAAGTTCTAAGGTAACCCGCAAAAATCTGTTTTTAGGTGTTTTGCAATTTGTTGGCTCTATGTTTAACAAAATATGATTCGCGACCTTAACACTTAGGTATATTTTGACAGAATTATAATATTTAAATTCATCAATACAACTCTTTACGTTCATTTAATCACATTTTTCGAATATAAGTAACGTATCACAATCTGAATAATTTGACATTCCAAATGTGATTATACCATTTTTTTGACTGCCGGTACAACATAAGGTTGCCTTTGGTAAACAAACTGGAACTGAAAATGGTCAGTATCCCTTTTGTTTCTAAAAATATCCAGTCAAACTTAATCAATCAATCTCATACACATCCGAGTTTTAATTTACGTTTAGAAAACGTATTCTTTTTTTGTGTCCCTCTTCTGATACAAGTTCAAAAAACTGCTTTTACTACTTATGACCATCGTTTATCTACAAAAAAAACCGGCAAATGACTCTAATTGTTAAATTTATTTCAGCTAACTTCTTTTCATGGGGTGACTTGGAAAGCGTCCAATATTTTTTTACATAATAAGCATGTTGCCAATTGCAAAAGCTGAGAACATGTGGGTTAGAATTTGTGGAAAATTAACTGTATTAATGGGTATTGCATGTGTGAATTGCTTTTATAATAGATGAATGCATAAAAGCAATTAATAATACAAGCAGGAGACGTAGTCCTTCCATAGTGCAAGTAACCAATCCAGTATAGCCACCCAATCCCTTTTTTTTCTGGATGGGAAATCATCAAATGACTTCTCCCGCTCTTGGCGGAGTGAAAGGGCGTGTCAGACTTTTACTGACTAAAACCCACCCGTCTTCCATCAGTTGCCCATGTGCCAGGGTTACGGTATCTCTTTCGAATAATCACGTGACCCCGGCAGGCATCGGTTTTCTAGAAGACCCCTTCATTGTTGCTGACATTTCTTTGAGGCGCGCGTGGAACACTACGCGCCATCGACCCGAGCTTGGTCCTTATCGGGTGGCGAGCTACCCATTGCTCGCTGCCCGCAAACTCGCGCCTACGGTGGCCGGGAGTCCGCAATCGACTCCCGACGCCCGGGGCGTCTCCTCCTGCGACTGCCACTCCCAAGGGGTGTGCCCAGCGCTGGGTTGCGACAATCGTACCCGCCATGAGATCCTGCCGGAGCTCTGTCTGCCATGCCGCGATTTGTCGCGGAAGTGGAGTTTCGCCCCGGCGTTTCGCCTCCTCGCGCCACTCCCACATGTGCGCGAGGACCTTTAACCTTTAACCTCCACATCCCATGGCAGCACTCCAGCAAGGAGGCTCGCCGCCTCGCACGAGATCGTGCGGTATCCTCGGATTAACCGGATGGTCATGACTCTCTGGGCTGCACTCAACCGGCGCGCTGGGCGCAGCCTCAATGAGGGCGCCCACACCGGTGCCCCGTAGAGGGCCATGGACCGCACGACCCCCATGTAGAGCCTCCGGCAGGAAGTTTGGGCCCCCCAGATTGGGCAGGAGCCGCTATAATGCAGCCCCAGCCCGCTCCAGTCTGGGAGCCAAACGTCGGAAATGCTCGACGAAGTTCCACCGGCTGACGAGGACAAGTCCCAGGTACTTCATCGTCGACTCGACGCCGATGTAAACCCTTCCCACCGTGAGTTGGGAACCCGAAGGTGGCGCGTTCCGAGGACCATGAAAACCCATGGCCTCGGACTTGTGCAAGGCCACCTCGAGTTCCAATTGCCGGATCCTTTCGACGATTGTCGCAACCCCGCGTGTCATTAAGTCAGCCGCCGCCTCGTACGACCTCCCCTGCGCCAGGACCAGCGTGTCGTCAGCGTAGCAAACCACGCTGACGCCGTTAGGGAGGTTGGCACGCAGTACCCAATCGTATCCGATGTCCCACAGATGCGGCCCCAGGGCCGATCCCTGTGGAACACCGCATGACATCTCTCGCCGGTTCCACTCTCCCTCGTGGCCGGGATAGATGACGGCCCTATCCGTCAGGTAAGCTTCGACCACGCGACAGAGGTAGGTCGGCACCCGGTGATACCGGAGTGCCTCCCTGATGCAACTCCAGGGCAGGGTATTGAACGCATTGGCGATGTCTAGAGACACCGCCAAGACAACCACACCCCGGGCCACTGCATCCCCCGTCGTGAGGGCTCGCACGCGCATGATGGCGTCCAGCGTAGAGCGCCCCTTGCGGAAGCCGTACTGGCCGTCCAACAAGTCCGGCCCCTCCCGCACCAGCCACCCGACGAGGCGGTCTGCAATCACTCTTTCAAAGAGCTTGCCCACCTCGTCGAGCAGCACGATGGGCCGGTAAGCGGACGGTGAGTCCGCAGGGCGCCCTGGTTTCTTTATGAGGACCAGTTTCCCCGTCTTCCAACGAAGTGGGAACTGGCCCCTCTCCAAGCACGCGCTAAAGAGCCCCCCTAGTCGAGGCCCGAGAGCCTCCAAGGCCAGGACCCAGGCTTTTCCAGGCAAGCCGTTGGGTTCTGGGGCGGTATTCTTGGCATTAAGCCTTCGTACCGCCACCCTCATCTCTACCTCGGTCACTTCTGGAGCACCGTCATCGTCGTCAGTTATGCGGTCCGCATCGGGCACCGCAGGAGGCGGAGCCATGGGTGGGGACTATGTTCCCCTCGCGAAGGGAACAGAGTGCTCACCACGCCCTCCACGAGTTGACGCTGGAGACTCTGAGTCAGCGGAGGAGCCCATGGGCGGAGTTTCTCCCGGACGGCCTTGTAGGACCGTCCCCATGGGTCCCTGTTCAGAGTCGCCAGCCACTCCTTGCGGGCCAGTCCTTTGGCCCGCAGGATCTCCTCTTGGAGGGCGGTCTTAGCCGCTCTGTATCCCTCATATAGCTCTGCCTGAATGGCTTCCGTATCCGGAGGGCGAATACAGAGCCTGTGGTGCCTGGTGTACCGGCATCGCGCCGCAACGCACGCTTTGCGCAACGCTATCAGCTGCGGCGACCACCAGTACACCTGGCGCCAAGCCCGTCCTGTCTGGACTCAGGGCATAACCACGTCACAGATCTCGGACATGGCCTCCCGGAACCACTCGGCCTCGTCGTTGATGTCAGCAGGCCTGTCCGGTGGGGACACCCAGGCCTGCACGGTCGAGGCTTCCAGGAGAAGCTCCCGGTCCAGCTTCTTCAGCGCCCACCGTGGACCACTCGGTGTCTGCCGGATCGGTGCGCTCGAGGTCTGGGCGGAGACGTCAAACCGGATGTACCGATGGTCGGAATACGTCTCCGCCCCCTCCATGACGCGCCAATCAATGACCTGCGGCGACAGAGCGGGGCTGGCGAACGAAATGTCCACCACTGAGTTGCCCCGCAACCGTACACGTAGATACAGAACCCCAATCCCCTGACCTCAATAAGTTTTGTTTCCATGTTTTACAATATTTCTGCACCAACCGGTGAAGAGGGATAATCGTAGGTTGGTTCCTCCTTATCATTTAAAATTTTCTAAAGAGCCTCTGCGAGTTGGCCTCGGCTCCTCGTACACCAAAGGTTCGGGACCAGTACGCAGTAATTTACCTTCGAAGAATAATAACTAAAATTGAACCTTGGTACACATCCGTGAGATTCTGAAAATACCTGGTACTAACCTGAGATATTTAAAAATAAAAATAAAGTTTATAAAAATTAACAATACAGCCAAATTCGGCAATCCACAAACTAAGCATTGCTTGTATCTTGTGGCTAAAAATTGACACGATAGTTTGTAGGTAATCGCTATGGCTGGAACGGATTTCACATTTTTAGGGTTCCGTTGCCAAATGGCAAAAAACGGAACCCTTATAGATTCGTCATGTCTGTCTGTCTGTCCGTCTGTCTGTCTGTCTGTCTGTCTGTCCGTCCGTATGTCACAGCCACTTTTCTCCGAAACTATAAGAGCTATGCTGTTGAAACTTGGTAAGTAGATGTACTCTGTAAACCGCATTAAGATTTTTACACTAAAATAGAAAAAAAACTATAAATTTTGGGGTTCCCCATACATAGAACTGAAACTCAAATTTTTTTTTTCATCCAACCCATACGTGTGGGGTATCTATGAATAGGTCTTTAAAAATGGTATTGAGGTTTCTAATTTCATTTTTTTCTAAACTGAATATTTTGCGCGAGAGACACTTCCAAAGTGGTAAAATGAGTGTCCCCACCCCCGTTACTTCTAAAATAAGAGAATGATAAAACTAAAAAAAAATATATGATGTACATAACCATGTAAACTTCCAACGAAAATTGGTTTGAACGAAATCCAGTGAGTAGTTTTTTTTTTTAATAGGTCATAAATAGTAAACCGCAATTTACCTTTCATTCAATCAACTCAAATATAAAAATTAAAAAAAAAAACATTTAATTTCATAAACATGAACCTTATGCATAAACCGAGGATACCTACAGGTTTGTACGGAACCCTCGGTGCGCGAGTCTGACTCGCACTTGGCCGGTTTTTTTTATTAAAGCTATAAATACGAAAGAAAAGTATACTTCATTTCAGCGTTGTGAATTCTGTTTAAATTCCTTCAAGGCTTCTAACAAAGGCCTTACATTAACCTTAATATTCTTTTTAGGGTTCCGTTGCCCAATGGCAAAAAACGGAACCCTTATAGATTCGTCATGTCTGTCTGTCCGTCCGTCCGTATGTCACAGCCACTTTTCTCCGAAACTATAAGAGCTACGCTGTTGAAACTTGGTAAGTAGATGTATTCTGTAAACTGCATCAAGATTTTTACACTAAAATAGAAAAAAAACAATAAATTTTGGGGTTCCCCATACATAGAACTGAAACTCAAATTTTTTTTTTTCATCAAACCCATACGTGTGGAGTATTTTTGAATAGGTCTTCAAAAATGTTATTGAGGTTTCTAATATCATTTTTTTCTAAACTGAATAGTTTGCGCGAGAGACACTTCCAAAGTGGTAAAATGTGTCCCCCCCCCCCCCGTAACTTCTAAAATAAGAGAATGATAAAACTTAAAAAAATATATGATGTAAATTACCATATAAACTACCACCGAAAATTGGTTTGAACGAGATCGAGCAAGTAGTTTTTTTTTTAAAACGTCATAAATCGTAAACCGCAATTTACCGTTCATTCAATCAGCTGAAATATAAAAATAAAAAAAAAACATTTATTTTCATAACCATAAACCTTATGCATAAACCGAGAATACCTGCAGGTTTGTACGGAACCCTCGGTGCGCGAGTCCGACTCGCACTTGGCCGGTTTTTTTAATCACTTCGGTCATCAGTCATAATTTGTCACAAACTTTTAAAACTACGTTAGTGTCTCCGACCCAAGTTTAATGACCCCAAGACCTCAGAAAACCTTAAAAGGCTACCCACAGACAAGAGCGATGTGCTCTAGTAGGGAAATGTCTATAAAATCTTAATGGTTCTACCAGAATCGCGTCATAACGTCGCTACGCGCCTGTCAGCACGGGCCTTTAATCAAACAACTGGGAATACTATGTATTCATGTACTCACAGTTTTAGTAGACAATGGTCGTCGGCATAATCTGGTAATTTACACGACTAGACTGTAGTGAATATGGAGGTCAGGCTAAATAAACATGGAATCAACTGGACTTAACGATATACCGTCGGGCTATTTAACATAGATAGACTATATGATGAAACTGTGGCTTCTAGAATTAGATAATGGTACGAGAAAACATATTGCCACCTGAGAACAAATTTACGGGTTAGTTCTGAAGAAATTTAAAAAAAAAATAATGAATAAATAATCCTATATTCTACCGTTTCGACTTTCCAAACAAATTTCGAATAAGATTTGCGTCCATTAAAGGCCAAAGTTGGAAGGCCTCACTAGGTGGACCGATGACCTTGTGAAGGCTGCGGGAATCCGCTCGTTACGGGAAGCATGGAACCGGTCGAAGTGACGGAGCTTGGGAGAGGCCTATGTTCAGCATTAGACGTCTATCAGCTGAAATAATAATGAAAGGCAAAAGGTTATTTCCTTATCATATACTAAATAAAAGATGATTACTGTTGTGCTGTATACCTCTGCGTAAACCTTTGGTTAGCGACGACTGTAGAAAAGTACGTCGATGTTTTAGCATACCTTTATCGATAAATTATGCCTTTTATTGCTTTCAAGCTGCAGGTCGACTACATGTTACGTTTGCAGTAAATCCAATACGTTACGATTGCATGTCGCTTCATACGGTGCCAATTCACTCCGTGTCGGGTCCGCTTGGGACTCGGTATCGTAAATAAAATAGTGACGTGCTACACACACATAGATCTTACTAGGATAACCAGAAACCCAAAAATAACTTGCTCCAATCTGATAGAATATTAAGTTAACGTTGTTTCTAAGAAGAGACGAGGAACATGAAACTAAATTGCTGTGGTTGTCCCACAACGCTGTCAATTTGGAAACTATTTCAATTGACGAAATTGGTTAGTGAAACAATTGTGTATTACCAATATTAATATCGGATCCGTTGTGTCTTATGAAGCTTGTCTATGCAGAATTAGGCACACAGCTGCGTCTGCTTGCATATTATTTGCTTGTTCTAGCCGACACAGCGCGTGTTGGCTGGCTCTTTGGAAAGGCTAAAGGCTCGTTCAGACTAGCGCGACGCTAATCAAATAATTTACCTTTCTTTAGATTTAACTATTTCATTTTGACAAGTTTTTATTTTCAGGTCAAGTCTTTTAAGAAAATTTAATATTTTCATTTCATTATCATAAAATTGTAATTTACATTCATATTTCGTGGATTTAGTGTAAGATTAAAATATTATTTGATGGTTTATGGTATTATGCTTGCCGAAAGTAGGATAGTAATAATTACCTACTAATTATCTAATCATAACTAGCATTTCTAAACCATTTCCAAATTCACCGAACTTAATCTATTTAGTTTGGTTCATATTTGTGTTCAGAATTACATTAGCCCGGTGTATTTGTTTTGTTAAGAACAAACAATGCAAAATCACACAAATCACGAATCAATAGGCTTCAGTATAAAATATTGTTATCTCTTTTGCATATTTTAGCAATTGATCGCTTTTTTACGGTAGAAGATGCGATTAAACGATGTCAATTTACTGCAATCTTGCCCGATTTTATGGATTTTCAGATAAAAATTTACGGCTTTCGTAGCATTTTTTCTTGATATTCAAGGATGATCTAACATCAAAAAGTATTTATAACATTTTGTATCTTGGAACAGTATTTCAACGGCTCTTTGACTGCCTTTTTGGATGTAAAACCATACATTAGAAAGTCTTCGCGTGATTTTCGGTAAGAAGAGAATAACATAAGAAAAAAAATACAGCCGTTATTCGAAGAGCATTTGCCGTTTCAAATGAATCTTTGTCAACGTTTCTGAAACCGTAAAAGAAGGAAACAATTTTACATAAGCGAAGCTCGCGACGGGTGCATGTCAAAACGCAATATATCTAATAAAATCAGCATTCAGGGATCGATGTGTATGTAGTTAGCGTGACACGGCTCCTGCCTGTGGCAGTTTTGCTCGGACAGCCTTTTCAAAAGATGAGAAATAGTTATTTTCTCGTTGCGGACTCCCCACGACGATTAATCATTCTTACTCAGCGGGAGGCACGGATTGACCTATGTACCTACACTTACGCCACTTCAGACTTTCGCCTTTGTTCCTTCACTGCACTATTGTCTAAGAATCTCATTTTAACACTCTAATAATAACATTTTATTAAAGGAGTGGGAACGTTCGTGAAACTTTGCCACGTGAAATAGGAATTTCTTTTTGCGTTTAAGGAAAAATACAAATTGATTTTGATTTATTGTAACTTTGACAATTGGTTTTAATACGATTCTATGTTACAGGTACAGTTAACAAAAGAGATAAATACTCAGGATATAGATGAAGTTTAGAACGAAAGTGTTGATGAAGATGTTATCGAAGGCAATTTAATTTGATAAATTCACTGTTTGTTTTCTATTAATACAATGGAATGCAGTTATTAAACATCCATCGATTTCTTTCTAAGCTTCAACTATATCCGACAACCCTGGTTATTTAACTCTTTTGGTGATGTGATATGTCAAAGGACCGAAAAAATAATGCATATTTTTCGTATTCGAAAAATATGTAGGACGCCAGTACATAAATGACATTTTATTCAACAAGTTAGTAGAAAAGGTCGTCCTAAGCAACGGTTTTATTAATGCTTGCACATTTCTCAAACTCCCTGCATCCTTGAATCCCAGACGCAGAGCGTATAAACTGGAATCCACTCAGAAAACTATTCCCTCGTAAAAACAAACAGGGACACCGCATTCTGTCTATTTGCTAAAACTTTCCTTTGGCACATGTTTAAAATAAAATTAATATTTGCTTTTGAATGTGGCTTCGTTCGTGTAGGTTTAAATATAGGAAACCTTGTTTTGTATGAAGGGAACAGTCTAGTCAAATGGAGGTCGTAATAGGTGGTCAAGGATTTTACCGTCAATATGATTAACTGGAAGTTCATGCTCCTACAAAAGTATAGGAAAAGAAATAATCTTTTCATTTAAGCTTGAAGATTGAGGAGTCACATTGGTGACCAAAAAGTTCGTCTAGGTGCCTACTTTCTAAGTCCATCAACGAAGATACGGGAACGCCGTAAGTAGTTGGTCCGACATAACAAGTGTCGAATACAATTTTCGGACGGATAAAAACACATCATACCATAGGCCCGCATAGGGCTGCCAGGCGTCCGGATAAAGCCGGACACAGTCAGGCTTTATCCGGACGTGTGTCCGGCCAAATTAGACGGTGTCCGGCCTGTCCGGCTTTTCAAAATTGATCATTTTTGCCTTGGTTTGGCGCTCCGCCCGCCTCACCATGTGTCGCTAGCGCAAGCGAGCGAACTAGCACTGTCCTTCGGGGGCCTTATTACTACTCAATTTTAAAGGAAAATTAGCTTTTAAAGCATATGTCTGCCAATCAAAAATATTGATTCGTTTATGTTACTTATTTATTTTAACGTTATTTCATTAGTGTTTTTTTTTTAATTTTGTTTTAAGATTAAATAATTAAAGATGTCACTTTTTTACCCAAATGTCCGGCTAACTGACTGGTCTGTTCGGCTTTTCGGTTTTAAGACCTGGCAACCCTAGGCCCGCATGGTGGATTGCAGTCCACTCAGAGAAGAGGCCTGTGTCCCAGCGATGGGAATATTATGCTGATATACTAAAACACATCATCGGGAGTAGGGACAACTGTCAAATGATGCTGTTATTCATTCTAAGTTCGGCCTCTGAACTAATCTTATGTCCATAAGTGATATAGCATCGCCCGTCACTTCGGCTGAATCTTCGAATTTTGTGCGTGGGGAGTAGACCGCCTGAGTACCCCTGACATCTGATCCCGTAGAAACCTACATGACCTCTATTTAAACATATTTAGATGAGTCGTGAAAGTAGTTCATAATTGATTACTGAATCGATTTTAGTCATTTTCACAATATATATTTTTTCAAAAGTTATGTATTATGCCGTACCCACATACGATTGAGACAAAAAAATCTTATTTCAAGGCAACAAACACAATTTTGGAAACATAAATTAATGTTCGGGTCAACATGATTTTCTTAATAATAGCAGTTAGCTATAAAAAAAATAGTTCTAGTCATTGTATTATGCTTTTAAATTACTACTCTAATTGCGGTGTATAAGGTCTTGCGTTAATTAAGTTATAAGTTGTAAATATAGTAATCGCTTTTGCCACAGCGTCACACGCCTATTATACACTAGCTTCTGCCCGCGACTTCGTCCGTGACAAATATTTGCTCCTGTGACCCTTCCGGTCGCATGAATTGCTTGCCAGTTTTCGTCCATTTTTCATTGCTGTTCCACTCCTTTTGACTGTAGCGTGATGTTATATAGCCTTCCTCAATAAATAGCCTACCCAACACAAAGATTTTTTTGAATTCGGACAAGTAGTTCCTGAGATTACCGCGTTCAACTAAACAAACAAACTCTTCAGTTTCATAATATTAGTATAGATATTAACCTTTCTCTTTAATCACTCTGTCTATTGATGAAAACCGCATTAAAAACCGTTGCGTAGTTTAAAAGATCTTGGCGTACAGACACGGGAAACGACCTTGTTTTACACTATGTAAAGATTATTCATAATGTTGGGAATCATTCCCAGATTATAATACCATGTTGGTATAATTTATTCTTAAAGTGTACCACTACAATATTTAAGGCCCTTGCAGCCTAACAGAATGTATAATATCCCCACACAACAGGAGGTAAACATTTTTCGCGATCCCTAAGGCCTCGTGAACGAAACCGGGGCACAGGCTAGTATATAAATATTTAGGTTGGTTCGTTACGTAGGTATAATCTTCGAGCATGTTGCCACAATTCGCGACATGTTCGTTAAATCTTTCAAAACGGTTTCTCTTTGTCCAAAAGATATTCTTTTCTGCAAAACGTTAATCTTTTTGCTTTCCTGAAAATATTATTGGAAGCCGAGACTGGAGCTTTGTGACAAAGGTAATCCGTATTGTTATCGTTTTCAGTCTAGAAATGAGTTAATTGATTTGGGAAATTAACAATCTGCCGTGTTGCGGATGTGATATAAAGTATTACGTGATAATATCCATAAAAAGTTTTTGCTGCCATTACTTACTAATTTTTCGTTTGGATGAATCTGGCCACTTCCTTATTACCATTCTAGGAACTATTTAAACTGCATGCATATTTGCATTGTAATCAAGCCACATAGGGGCTGTCCATTAATCACGTGAGGCTCGAAAGGGAGGGGAGGGGTCCATAAAATATCACAAAGGGGGAGGGGGGGTGTAGTAATATATCACGTGTATTTATTTCTTTTATTAATTAGATAATACTTATACCTATATTTTAAAAAAATTACAAAAAAAAAATTAGATTCTTTGTAGGTACTAAAAAATACACGTGATAAAGGGGGAGGGGGGACGGTAGTCTTAAACCTCACCATGTATCACCAAGGGAGAACCCCCCTGGGTTCAAAAATGCCAAAAAACACATCACGTGATTAATGGACGGCCCCATAGGTATGTAGGTCCATATCAGCCAATTACCATACCATGGAAGGCTTTTGGAAGTATGAGGGACAGGGTGTAAATTTCACACAACCTCCGTAGAAAAGAGAGGATCCTATCTTTTCTACGGAGGTTGTGTGGGTGTCGTGTCTGGTGGGCAACTGCCCGACGATTAATGTCAGGACGTTGTATATATCCAAGTTGCGCGGTAAACTCTGCTTGCGCGATGCAGGATTTTGCGTGACGTCAGTGGAATGCGTAGTTCGAATGTGGCCGTGTAGATGTCGCTACAGACTCATGCACTGATCACGATGCTTGCTCAAGACGGGTTGCGATTTTTTTATGTATACTAATGATAAGTCCAGGGATAAGGGCTTGTGGCAAAGTAATAATAGTCACACGTGTTGATCGTTCAGGTTAAGCTACGACTGCCGCGGTTGGTCCGTGGATGGGTGACCATTTTTCAACCGACGAAAAAAACGGAGGAGGTTCTCAATTCGACGCGTATATTTTTGTTTTTTTTTTTTATGTATGACCACGCATAACTTTTTACATCGTGGTCCGATTGTGATAATTTTTATTTTATTGGAAAAAGTATACTCCGAAGGTGGTCCCATATAAATTTAGACAAGCAAAATCGAACCCTAAAGGTTGGAAAACAGGGGATGATTGATTGTTCACTCGCTGATTATAATGTATAACCACGCATAACTTTATACAGAGTAGTCCGATTTTGATAATTCTTTTTTTATTGGATAGGGTGTACCGTGTCAAGTATTATTATAACATTAAAGCCACAAAAAATTATAAAATAAAACTTTTTAACAAAAAATTAAAAAGTTTTTTACATACCAAGACTCTTCCGCGCCTCGGAAAACACGTTAAGCCGTTGATCCCTGCTGTCTTTTTTAGATCTTAGACAGTCGTTACGGGTCATCAGGAGCCCGAAAGTCTGACAACCAGTCTTACCAAGGGGTATCGTTTTACCAAGGAACTGGGTTGTGGTGGTCAGATAGGCAGTCGCTCTATGTAAAATACTGGTACTCAGCTGCATCCGGTTAGACTAGAAGCCGACCCCAACATAGTTGGGAAAAGGCTAGGCAGATAACTAACGATTAGTCCAGGTTTCTCGCGATGTTTTTCCTTCACTGATGCCAGTATTATTTTATACTAGCTTTTGCCAGCAGCTTCGCCCGCGTGGAGGTCGGAAAATATCCCACGGGTATCGTCACTGCTCAGCTCCTATATGTCTAAGTGTTATGTTATAAGCCTATAACCTGCCCAGGAGTATGGACTACAATCGTACCAAGTTTGGTTAAAATCCCTTCAGTCGTTTTTGACCCATGCGTGCACATGGAGCATCTTTCGGCGACCAACAAGGAAATCCACGCCGCAGCAAGAACCAAAGCTAGAGAATTAGGATACCAATTTGTGTGGGTCAGAAGTGGTCGTATTTTAATGCGTAAAGACGTTACATCGGAATATATAGTTATAAAAGATCTAGCAACTTTAGATAAGTTAAAGTAAGTTTAATTTTGTAGAAGCTTTTTACGCATGTCAGTAGTATTACACAAATAAAATTCAACTTGTTTAATATTGAGATTTACTATCAAAATGTAAGAGGCCTGCGGACAAAAACGCACGATGTTTTATGTAAAATCGCAACATGTAACTACTATATTCTAATTCTGATAGAAACTTGGCTTAATAAGAGTGTATGCAATAAAGAACTGTTTGATGATAGGTACTTGGTCTACAGAAGAGACAGGGAAAGCTCGGGCTACCACTGGGATAAGGATGGCGGAGGAGTCTTGATTACAGTGTAAAAAACTAGTTTCAAAAAGATTGCGGCATAGACAAAGTAATTGTGAGGATCTATGGGTGTCTGTAGATATACCGTGCGAGCGCTCGAGGCAACTCCGCCGTCTCGATCTTTGTGCAGTCTACCTACCACCACCAGTCTCTAAATCAATGTTGGAACATTTTATTAGCAACTGTAATTCTTACCAGGCTAACCATAATGCGTACACATGTATTGTGGGAGATTTTAACTTGAGAACCATAAACTGGAATGACCTAAGCAATCCTCTCAAAAATCAGCACATTAGTAGTCTCGATAAAGTTTTTATTGATTTTACATCAGTTAATAATCTCCGACAATGCAATAATTTAACCAACAAAAACAGTAGACTACTGGATGTTGTATTGTTGGACTTTCCAGGTTGTTGCGTTAGTGAAGCGGATCCCTTAAGTATTGTAGACCCTCACCATCCCCCATTAGATATACAAGTAACAGTGACGGAGTCACCAAAACTAAAATCTAATAGCATTGCAAAAAGAAACTTTCATAAGGCCGACTATGAAGCAATAAACAAGCATTTGAAGGATAAGGACTGGGAAGAGCGTCTGGGATGTTATAGTAGTGTTGACGAAATCGTGGAAGTTTTTTACAGCGTTATTGGATCAGCTATCAATACTTTTGTACCTATCATCCGGAAGCAAAGTAGTAGTGTTCCAGTATGGTTTGACAAGAAAGTTCTTAATTTATTAAAAGAAAAAAACAAACTTCATATTAGATATAAAAAGTACAAGAATCCCCTTGATATGCTATCACTCAGATTAATCTCTAAACGATGTGATAATTACGCTAAAAACTGTTACAATAGTTACATTGAGAGTACAGAAGAATCTATTGCCAGATGTCCTAAAAATTTTTGGTCATATGTCAAGAATAAACGTGGTGGAGAAAGTTCATACCCATCATGCATCAATGAATAATGGCCCGATTACATCATCGAATGGAGAAGGAATATGTGAGCTATTTGCTTTAAATTATAGCAGCATTTATAAAAAAGAAACAACAGCACCTTCAGGTCAAAACTATGTAGCCTCCGATCACCTGGAAGCAGTTGCCACACAGTCAGACAGTATAGCTTCTGTGGACATCAAATATGAAGATGTTGAGAAAAAACTAAAAAGCCTTGATATTGCTAAGGGGGCAGGCTCAGATGATATACCGCCACTGTTTATTGCCAGATGTGCCTCTAGCTTGGCTTTTCCTTTGGCGAAGATTTATAGTGCCTCAATCCGATCTGGCCAATTCCCTAAAGAGTGGAAACAGGTGAAAGTAGTACCTATCTACAAGAGTGGAGACCCTTGTGACGTAAAACTAAACTATAGACCAATATCCATCCTTTCGATCTTTGGTAAAATATTGGAGTCGTTGATTTGTCCACATATTCAACGCTATTTTTCCAAGTTCTTAAGTGACCATCAGCACGGCTTTGTAAAGAAAAGATCCACAAGTACCAATCTGGTGTCCTTTGTTGAAGCCTCATGCGAAGCCATGGATAAAGGTATACAGGTTGACGCTGTTTATACGGATTTTAGTAAGGCGTTTGATAAGCTCTCACATAAACTGCTTGTTAAAAAACTAGCTACATACGGCGTCACCGGTAGTCTTTTAAAGTGGTTGGATTCTTATCTAGCTGGTCAGGAGTTTTATGTGGTTGTCAATGGGTTTCGGTCAGGCAGGTATGCAATTGCCTCGGGTATTCCGCAAGGTTCCCATCTGGGCCCAGTATTATTCATCATATTTATAAATGACGTAACATCGTGTTTTCGCAATACTAGCATATTTCTTTTTGCAGACGACCTGAAAATTTCAAGACCAATTAGGTCTCAACAAGACGTATACCTAATGCAGGAAGATATCGACCGATTATCTACATGGTGTTATCATAATAAAATCTCGTTGAATAGTTCAAAATGTAGCCACATAAAATTCACCAGAAAAGTAAATATAGTGAATTCGGTGTACAAAATAAATGGAGTGAACTCATGTGAGGTAGATGTAGTTCGAGATCTGGGAGTTATCTTGGACTCTAAACTCACATTTATAACACATATCGAGAACATAATCGGTCGATCACAACGTATGCTTGGATTTGTCATTCTTAATGGAAAGGTATTTCAACGCCCACATACGAAGTTAGTTCTATACAATAGCTTTATAAGAAGCATCCTGGAATACTGCAGTGTGATATGGAGGCCTCACTACGCAACCCACTCGCTGCGGATAAAACGAGTCCAAAAAAGGTTTATCCGATACCTAGGGTACTCAAAGGGAAGGCAATTCAAATATCTCTCCTACCTTGATAAACTAGGCTGCTACAAAATGAGTACCCTAGAAGCTCGAAGGGAGCTCTAGGATTTGAGATTCGCACATAAACTGCTAACACCATTGACTGCCCACAATTGGTATGTAGGTTCAATCTCAGAGTACCCCGTAGACCACCTCGCAAACCTATAACACCCTTAGTTCCACCTCTTCGCCGTATGCCGTATAGTATCTGGTGCTAATTCGCCTATACCCCGCATGTGCAAACTCATAAACGAACGCAGCGACCTGGTTGATGATTGATCGCAGCGACCTGGTTGATGACTCAATATCGACGTTTGTCAGACGTAATTAGTAATGGTTTTTTAATGGTTTTTTTTTTACATAAATATCTAGAATTTAAGTAATTTAAGTGCTTGGAAATTAAGTTATAATTACAAAGAGCATTTTGCATGCGGTGTTTGCCTGTAATTGGTTGTGCAGTTAGATTTAAGACACTATTACTTATATGTTCCTACCTGTATAATATCTGTAACAACTGTTGGTGAACCTTAATTAAATAAATAAAATACAGACAGACAGACAGACAAAAAATTTACTGATTGCATTTTTGGCATCAGTATCGATCACCAATCATCCTCCAATATTAATTTTGAATGTATATTCAGTGTACAGAGTTTACCTCTCTACAGTTTTATTATAAGTATAGATTTATTGTTGGTATTTAATTACTTTTTGGGTGACGTGTCTGAGTGTGGAAATTGTGACGACATTGTTGTATTGGGTTTTCACCTGTAATAACAACTGTAAATGGTAATACAAAGTAAATAAATAAGTATTCTTCAAGATAGATTGTCCAGGTATGCATGAATTGGCGGGGTTTCTACTCACATCTACTTTGTAAATAATAGGTCTTTACCTATGAAAATGCCGTTTTGTATGAAAAAAATTAAACGATTTTTTTTCATGTATTTTTTATTTGTATTAATCGAAATAATCACCCATGCAATCAATGCATCTTTGCCAACGCAGTGGCAGTTTATTGATGCCCTTCTTAAAAAAATCAGCTGGACGGGAGGCAACAAATTCTTCAAAGGCATTTTGTACTGCCTCTCGGGTATTGAATTTTATTCCCGCCAAGAAGTTATCCAAATTCTGGAAAAAGTAGTAGTCTGTAGGCGCAAGGTCTGGTGAGTAGGGCGGATGACGGAGAGCTTCCAACCCCAGTTCTTGCAACTTGGAGACCGTCTGCTGTGCAGTATGAGGTCGCGCGTTGTCGTGCAGGAGCAGGGGAGACGAGCGATTGACCAATGCTGGTTGGAGATGTGCCAGCTTCTCCATCATTGAGTTCAGTTCTTCACAGTACACATCTGCAGTAATGCTCACCCCGTTTGGAAAGAAGCTGTGATGAATCACACCGGCGCTAGACCACCAAACAGTGACCATCACTTTTCTAGGGGTAAGTTTTCGTTTAGGGCATTGTTTAGGTGCCGAACCAGGATCCAACCAACTTGCTGAGCGCTTGCGGTTATCAAACAGAATCCATTTTTCATCGCAGGTAACAATGCGGTTCAAAATTCCTTCATTTGTGTGTCTGTTGAGCAGTGCAAGGCACGTCTCGACGCGTACTTCATGCTGGCGATCATTGAGTTCGTGGGGCACGCTGTCAAGCTTTTGTACCTTGCCAATTTGACGCAAATGGACCAATATTGTTTTGACGCTAACGTCGAAAGCTGCTGCTAATTCAGCCGTAGATTGTGTATCATCAGCTTCCACAATCGCCTTTAATTTGTCATTGCCGACCAAAGTCTTCGGACGACCGCGAGGTTTATTTTTCAGGTCGAAATTTCCAGAACGGAGGCGAGCAAACCAATAACAGGTGGTGCGTTGGTTTGTAGTGTTACCTCCGTAAACGTCGTTGATGTTGCGTGCCGCTTGTGCCGCGTTGCTGCCACGATGGTACTCATATTCCATGATTACTCGAATTTTTAACGTATCCATGATGACGAAAAAGATTTAGGAGAGTTCAAGCTGAGTCTTCGACCCAGCCGGACGTGTTTGCGCGCGCGCAACAGATGTGGTATTTTTCCCGCCTGACTTCGAAATCGAACCGAGTTATTGTGTGTGTGCTTCTGTGTCGGAACTTGTAATCGGGTGCCTATACAACGTGTAACATAATTAACGCAAGGGCCTCATACACCCTAATTAGAGTTTTGATAGAATTAGAGTATTGAGGAAAAAAATCGTGTGCGTACACTAGCATTGTTTTATGCATTTGAATTTGAGCCCTACTGCCTTGAGATAGGATTGAATTCTCTCTGGCTCAATCGGCAGACTTGCGTCCATTCAGTTACGTTACACCTTGTATAAAACAAGCAAGCAAAAGTGTCACTGTGCGCTCCTGACTGCATTAGAATCTGCCTGCCAGAAGAAGACTGACCCCTGATGAACCCGGTGAGCCCGTTCCTAATATTTCAGGGATTTTTGTTTAATAAACTGAGTAAGACCGGCTTGGTTTTGCCGCGCGCGGGAACTCAATATCGTCATCACACGAGCAAGCGTTGTGTGAAGGATTGCGTTCACACTAACTACTTAACAGACCTTTTCTCGCTATCATTCTAGAACAGAATACGATACCTACTAAAACGCCACAACTAAAAAGTCTTATTCATAAACACCTCTTAAATTTTAATCAATTGCTAAGCAACTGATTAGTGAAATTCTTATTCATAAACGCTTTTTAGCACTAAGGAGTCGCTAACCATTTGATTAAAAGCTGTCAAAGTTAAACACCACTGGTAGCTTGTTAAGAGGATGCTAAGAGGCAAGATGGCGGATTTTATTTGAATCAGCTGATCGGTTCAATAGGATTATTGTGTGCTTCAAGGTTATTTTGTCCCTAATATCTAATTATGCCTTAGTAAATATTGATTTCAACAATATTTACGGGATTTCGGAATAGTACAGGAGAATTTAATAATTTTGAAACGCTACGCGCCGACGGGAAATAGACGGAGGAAGACCTACAAGGCTTGTTTACATCTGCGATGAGAAAAGGTCCATATATTAGGTACATATTCTTCATGCGAAGTAAACGTGATAAAGGATTTTTAGGGAAAGCTCAAACAGGAGGAGGCTCAGTAGGTTTTAGGCCCCTCACATTCTTTGACGCCAGTTCCAAGGCACAGAACTGAAGAAAAGCCATGTTGTAGCAGTCTTGCTCAAATAACAAGAGACATTTCATAAGCAACAATTCTATCTATCTAATCTAAGTAGCCTATATTGTCCCACTGCAGGGCAAAGGCCTCCCTCTCCCTTTTCCAAACATTTCTGTCTTTTGCTAGTGTTAGCCAGCACATAAGATGGACACATGCGCTCATACTATGGGGCTACAGAGGGGGGAAACAATCTGACCGCGTACTGTGTTCGGTTGCTCTCTCTTTTTCATGTGCTTGAGCCAACCGTCAACGTTTCAACCCAACGACTATCAGATCAGGTGCGGGTCATCCAGCGTAATCATATGTTGTATGACACTACACTTGATCGCCTACGAAATGAAATGCAGAGTAGCCATGTTAGTTAGCCAAGCAACAATTACGTTTATTTTAATAAAGCTACATTTTTGTTATAAATTCATATTTTTGATTTCCAATTATTCTTCCTCCGTAACATACGTATGGGTGCTATTCTATTCTCATGGCACTCTCATTCCTCATCTTATTCACGTAGCATGATCTGCGCCCTCGCCGTCTTTCCGAGGTTATATAGTATTGGTGCTTCGTCAAACTTTCAACTGTAAACAAGATTTTTTAATTTTATTAAAATACACAGAAACCCCAGTGCATAAGCAATAGGAAGTAATATAGAATAGACACAAGAACCTATGTTTCTAAAAGAGTATATTCATGTAAACAAGCCTATGGGACATGCAAATACATAGCTATAATTGTATTATCGGCTACGGCGTTTTAACATTCATTTGGTCAGTTTAAGGTTAGCGGATATAAAATCAGAAATAAATACCTGTATCTTCCAGCCTTTCGAGCTAATTACATTGTAGTTTACCATCGGAAAAACAATGAAATAATTATGACACTATTCTATTCTATTTTTATGAAATGGCAAGTAAAAAATAATTATGATATCATCGGATATTTCAATTTGAATAAAATAATTTAGTACGTTTAAATAATTATGATATAAACGTATTAAAATATTTTATTCAAATTGAAATATCCGATGACATTGTTGACTTTTTTTTTATTTTATTTTTTTATTTTTTTCAGGATGGGAAATCATCAAATGACTTCTCCCGCTCTGGGCGGAGCGGGAGGGCGTGTCAGACTTTTACTGACTAAACCCACCCGTGTTCCATCAGTTGCCCATATGCCAGGGTCACGGTATCTCTTTCGAACAATCACGCGACCCCGGCAGGCATCGGTCCTAGCAGACCCCTTCAGCGCTGCTGACATCTCTTTGAGGCGCGCGTGGAATACTACGCGCCGTCGACCCGAGCCTGGTCCTTACCGGGCAGTGAGCTACCCATTGCTCGCCGCCCGCAAGCTCGCGCCTACGGTGGTCGGGAGTCCGCTATTGACTCCCGACGCCCGGGGCGTCTCCTCCTGCGGCGGCTAGGGACGTGAGGGCGCAGTGCCTGCCACTCCCTCACGCGCCCCACCTCCTCCTTCGCGAGCATTACTGCTTCGCAGAAGGAGGTGACGGCTTCCCATTCCCTCTCGCTCCGTACCATGGCTCGCACCAGGGCCGGACGCGAGAGGTCGCCGCCGCCGATCGCCTCCACGAGGACACGGTGGTGCTCCGCCCAGGCAGGGCACACCTCCACCGTATGCTCCACCGTGTTGACATTGTTGACTTTGGGCTGTCAAAGGCACCACAGATACAAATACCGTGGTTCTGACAACTTTATACTTTTAATTCGGTTTTTTAGTCAACTATATTGGTTATAATCTGTGCTGCACGCATAATTTCCCCTCTATTTCGTGTCGTAACTAATCATCTGCTAACTAGCGTTTATGAATGAAGAAAAGTTAATCATTACTTAAGAGCTAACCATTTGCTTAACTAAACAGTGGCTAATCAGTGATTAGCGAGATTTTTATGAATAAGGCTGAAAAAAGATGCTATAATTCTAACAAAGTAACGAATTTTTAAATTGCTAAAAGCTTGCTAAGTGGCCTACAGCCACTCCGATTTGAATCGGTTAGACGTGAGGCGAAAAGTTCAAAAAATAAAATAAAAAAAAGGGTACGCGAGCCAGACCCTCAATTTTTAAGTTGAATGCACATCTTGCTACTCAGATAAACAAAAGAAATAAAAAAAAAGGTCAAACCCATAAATTGACTCACTACAAGTGTAGCCAGCTTGAGCGTCCGACTTGCACGTGTCTTTGACTTGCCCCACAAACAAAAGCATTTACAATGGTCATAATTGTACCCATTTCAAAAGACGGGAATTGTCTGTTTGGAGCGATTGCTCACCAAATTAATTACCTAATGGGCCTAACATTTGATCATAGGAATGTTCGTCAAGACCTCGCCGCATACTCTTGGAACATCACCATGATGATAGAATTCACTTAGCACTTCTAAATAATATACAGGAATTTCTCCCCAACAGCATTCTTTCCCAGGAACAAAGGATTACAAAATACATAACTGCGCAATTTAACGAAACATTCTGGGGTGGCGAAGATTATCGCCGCGTCCGAATTCTACCTCGTGAACGTGCATGTGCACATAAACAATAGAAACACACACGTATATTCACCGACCGGCGAACCAGCTCCCGCTAACATACACATCCTCTTCATGAACCGGCACTATGATAGCTGGGTCCTGACAAACGACAAACAATGCAATAACAACCGGATAATCCTAACGCAAGGTCTAACCAGCGTCAAAGCACAACGACATACCAAACCGTTTAGTAACAGGTACAACACACGAGAAGAGCAAGAAAAACCCACGAAACCCCAGCTACAAATGAGGCTGCTCGTAAAAAGCCAAGTAGGTAACTCATTAACACCATGCGAACAACAAGAATCAACACCACTTACACCGCTATCAGATGTAATCGCGGGCGACACGGGATACAGAATAGTGATAAACCCCACCTCTACCACAATTAAGTACACTTGCACAGACCGGCGCATAGCAATTTGGAACGTTCGCGGCGCCTCGAAACCAGGAAAAAGAAATCAAATTGACGCCGAACTGTCACGCAGGGGCATTCACATAGCTAACCTACAGGAAACAGGGATGAACGCAGGAACACTTAGCTCCGCACACTACGACTGGTACCTCTCAGGAACTGCGGGTAACGCACACCGGGGCCTTGCAATTTTATTAAGAAAAAATGGCTAAATAGAATTAGTCAACAGTAAAAAGGATACCGACGTGATGTCAGCTACTCTTGAGGTTGGCATGGGAAATGACAAACCAACTCCTCTGTACATAATCAACTCACACATCAACAGCTGTTCCGCAAAAGCAACCAGATCATTCACAGGCTTATTAAACTTGATTAGACAAAAACCAAGGAAATGTACTCTCATAATACTCGGCGACTTCAACGCCCATATAGGTTGACAAGACACATTAACCTTCCAACGCAAAGGGTTAATACAACAAAACCTTCACCATGGATTTTCCAACCACAACGGCGAACTATTAATGGATATAGCCAACAGGGAAAAAATTCAAATAGAAACAACAAAAGCTAGAACATCATGTAGAATAACATGGTCGAAGGGTACTCAAAAATCGCAATTGGATCACATCATCACGCCACAGGCAGCAGGAAAACTTTTTCCCTCTATTAAAGGTGAATGGGTCACCGGTCGCATTTCCGACCATAAAATAATCTGGGGACTACTAAAATCAAACTTAATTGTAAATAAAAACAAAAATAAAACACTAAAGCAAGACAAAGGCACCAAGGAAACAACAAAGGAGTCCAATTACTTCAACTACAAACAATGCAACTATGCCGCTCTCAACAGAGCAGCCATCAAAACAAAATATCAAGATTGCATCATAAAAAAACTAGCAAATATGGGAATCACAACAATTGAAAACACCGAAATACCCTGGAATACCATAACGGATGTACTAGCCGCTGCTCAGGAAACTTTGAGGCTTCAGCCAATGTACTCAAGGGACCATCGAATAGCCCTCGCTAACGTACCAAAGGCCAAATTCCTACAAAGCAGGCAACCGGATAACCCTAATAGGCATAATCGCGTCAAAGAATGTCAGACAATACTTCAAAGGGTTACATATCTGGAGGAACAAAAAACATGCAGAGCCTGCTTCTCCGGACTGGGTAAAACGCACCCCGCAAAACGCATGCAAATGCTCTATTCATTCTATAGCAAAAACAAACAGCAAACGAAACGCCGAAAAAGAACCGCGTTGATATCGATGTCCAAATGGGAGAAAATACTTAAAAACTCCGAGGGCCGTCGCATACCAACGGTAAACATAACAAAACCGATAACAGAAGCAAAAGGTCAAGAACCGACGGTGGCCGAAATAATAGGAATCATCAACAAAATGCGAAACGGGACGGCCCCCGGAACGGATCAAGTAGTAATCGAGCTTTACAAAGCGATGCCCTAACCATTACAGGAACACATAATTAAAGCCTGGTCAGAGAACACAGTATCGGACACGTGGCTCGAGACCGTACAGGTACCAATTCAAAAAAAAAAAAACAATCCTAAAGATATGAACGAGTATCGCCGCATAACGATTTGCAACACGGGCTATTATAGAATTTACGCTACGTACTTACTTAAAAAACTTGACGACATAACAACGGAACTAGGCAATTACCAAGCGGCTTTCTTAAACAATAGATTAACAGATGACCACATTTTTACGCTCAAAAGGGTTCTAGACGAGGAATGGCGTGCAGGTAAACGAACGTACGTTCTCGCCCTCGACATAGAAAAAGCATTTGACAACATAGACCTGAAGGCATTAAGAGACATATTATTACAACGAACCAACAAATCGATGACCAACAGGATAAACACGGCATGCTTGAATGAAAGAACATGCATCAAATGGTGCGGCCAGCAAAGCAGCTGGATTACCAAAGGTAAGGGAGTTAAACAAGGTTGCCCCCTGTCCCCCCACCTTTTTACATTGGTCATCGATGAAGTTCTGAGAACCCTCGAAGAGGAAACTCAGGTAATCAAACTAGATCAAGACCGCGAAATCTCCCTCCCCCTAGTCTTATCATTTGCGGACGACCTTATTCTCATTACAGATGAGCTAGAAGGACTAGAACGCATCTTATAGCTCATAAAACCCTTACTGAATAGTGTAGGCCTTCAAATAAACGAAACAAAAACAAAAATTATAGTTAGGGACCCCATAAAAACACAGAAAACGACCCACGTGACTTTCAACGGAATAAATATACCAACAGCAGATGAAATCAAATACCTAGGCACTTACATAACGTCCGCATTAAGCAAAAAAAAAACTCAATTAGAAAACTATGCCAACAGGCCACGAGAAACGCTAAATCATTACTACCATTCATATTGAACTCAAAAATGGACCGGAAACTAGCTACACTTATGTATCGAATGATTATCGTACCTTGTATGATATATGGCTTAAAAGTATCAGCACTCACAAAGGCGAACCGTTCAAGACTGAGAAGATATGAAAGAGTTATCATGAGAGACTTGATCAAACATGCTAGGAACAAACCGAGACTTAAGAAAATGCATTAAATCTTAGACGGTAAAACTATAACAAAACGCATCAAGAACCACAGGATTTGCTACCTGGCACACATTTTCAGACGCTCTGAACCACATCTGTTACATGCAGCAATGCAGTACAGGGCCAAATCTAAAAAGGTCGGACGACCTATTTACACATGGAATGACAACCTAAAACAGGAAATGAATTACTTCGACAAGGAAATCCAGTTTGGAGGGACACGGCTGGAGACTGAAATAAGATCAAGAAAGCGGCTAGTGATATCTACAAAAAACTAGAAACTGATAGCAGTGAGAACTCGGAAGACGACCAAGAAAACAACAACACGGAACATAGCGAAGCCTTGAGCCAAGCAAACGGTTAACCCCACCAAAAGATGCATCGGTGAAGCTCGACCTGGATCAACATGCCGGCGACGACGTGAAAAGATGCCCTCCTATAGACAAATATCACCCTTCTCTCCACTAGTCCAATGCTTACTTAAGGCTGCATAGTCGGTAGGCTCGTAATCCTTTCCTATCCTATGGGCATGTCTTCCCTACCATTACAGCGCCCCCCGGTCTACTTCTTGATATGCAATGGCCCATGTAGCACCATGAAATATGAGGCTTCAAAGGCTAGTGCAAATCTTGGGGTTCATTCGATTAATCGAGTCTGATCAAACCACCCTGGGATCGGTGCAATTCATTTCATTTCATATCCATGATGATGAAAAAGATGCGATGAAAATGTAACACTAATCAATAAACAAATGACTACTTTTGGAAAAAGAATTCCATGTTTTTAAAATAAAATTAATTTGAAATTAGAATTCTTAGACAAACAAAAATTTTTTTGATTTGAAATGGCCAGTACTGCAGAACGGCAATTTCATAGGTAAAGACCTAATGTCATTTGTGTAAGCCGCCTTTCCTTCATCCTTTCAATATGACCAAACCATCTAAACATCGTCTTTTGATTTTTTGACGCTACATCTTCTATTAAACCGCACCGTTGCCTTATTTGAGCAGTGGTGGCCCAGTGGTAACTGCCGCAACTTACGACTAGCAGGTCGTGGGCTTAAACCCAGGCAGGCACTTGACTTTGTGTAAATTATTTCAACACCACTCTTCTGAAAACGGTGAAGGTAAACATCGTGAGGAAACCGGCATGTCTTAGAACCAAAAATTCGAAGATATGTGACATCTGCCAACCTGCACTGGGCCTGCATGGTGGATTATGGCACACTTCCTCTCTTAGAGAGGAAGCCTGTGTCCCAGCAGTGGGAATATTATAGGCTGCTAATGATGTTGCCTTATTTAGTATTAGCTTTTGCCAGCGGCTTCGCCCGCGTGGATGTCGGAAAATATCCCGCGTGAACGTACTACCGGGATATAAAGTAGCCTATGTGTTAATCCAGGTAATTTTTTTTTAGCTCTAAAGTGCATTTTCATCTGACTTGCTTCAAATGTATCGTCACTGCTCGGCTCCTATGTGTCTTAGCGTTATGTTATATAACCTGCCCAGGAGTATGGACTACAATCGTATCAAGTTTGGTTAAAATCCCTTCAGTAGTTTTTGACCCATGCGTGTAACAGCAAAGTCTATATCTGTATATAACTATAAGTAACATGTATATATACCTAATATCAAACTTTGTGTATCAGAATGGTTACGGCTTATTTACTGTGTATGAAAGTTCTTATACATATGGTTTGTTGGGAAAGGGTTTCACTAAATAAGGCACAGAAAGACAAGACTAGATATTTATTTCAATTAGGCTTGTCAGTAATTAATCAGAAAGCTAGTTGTCCGTTCCAAAACTAGGTCTTTATGGAGAAGAAGGACAAGAAACTCCATGGAAACAGTATTATATCAACTCACTTCTTACACCGCCATAAACTATTATTATCTTAAATACATTTAATTCTGTCTCTTGGACCATTGTCCAAGAGATCTCAGAATAGTATCAACATAATCACAACAATAACAATAGCTAGGCAAAGAAAGAGTATGAATATTCCATTTTATATGATTTAAAACATTATCGATATTGGCAACAATATAAAAGGTATAACAACATTTTCATAATAAGCAATAAGTGTTACATAATATCAAATTACTTAACTTACGTGACCTCCGCTCGATATTTCCACACAACAACAGCACTAGAACTAACCAACTACACATCTTCCGAGGAACTGCCCCGATAAAGTAATTACAATCCTTTTTATATCCTACAAACGTCAATCTAACAAAATCGTCAGATATCTCCCGCCATTTTGTACAAATAACAGATCATTACACATTTTGGCTTAATAACTTCTTACACAGATAATAATAAGCCATTGTTATGTAGTGAAACAGTTTAAAAACATTTTAAGATAATTTAGCAATTTACCAAGGACTGATTCGTAACTTCTTCGTAGTTACGAATCATTAAAAGAATATCAATATGAACAGACAGCATTGTACACAGTCGTTTGGATCAGCTTAATAAAGTAAAATGGCAATATAAAACCTACGATATACTACAACTATAATTAAATAATTATTAATTATTTCTAGTACTAAAATCATAGTTATTTTTACTATTTAACACGAGTCAGTTTTTGTAAACACTTTATCTAGTCAAATTAGGTACTTCTATATTGGTTCAATGCTTCGTTAATGTTATAGATGTCATTATCTACCCAACAATTATAAAATATCAAAATTAAATATCTAACACGTGCATATATAGACAGACAGACAGACAAAAAATTTACTGATTGCATTTTTGGCATCAGTATCGATCACCATTCATCCTCCAATATTAATTTTGAATATATTTTCAATGTACAGAATTGACCTTTCTAAAAGTGCTAAAATTTATTGTTGTATTGACTTAAATATAATCCACAAACTAACACTAAAATAAATATAGTATATACAATTAAATAAAGGTAAAAAAATAATAATGGGAGGAGCTCACTGGGCATCAAAGAATTCGTCCGCATCGCTGTCGGTGGGAAAAGTGCCCAGAAGGCTGGCAGCATTGCCACGTTGGATGGCAATGCTGATTTTTTGACCTAAAAATAGACCAGCCCTCTGGTCACATGAAGAGTCAACCAACCGCTTGGCGATGTCCCGGAATACTCGATGAGCACTCGGACCCCACGGCCCTAGTGTTTCAACCCCAAACGGCTCAAAAATATAACTCCCAATAAGGTTGTTATATTTGCGCCGTTTGAGATTTTCTGCACCTGCAGCAGCCGCCCCAGCACAGCCTGCCGTGCTTAGAAGATGGGATGGCGCGAGGGTGTCGACGCAGGTAGCATCCCACACCAAAGGCCTACCCAACTTCCAAGGCATTATGGTCATTCCGTCTGGCCTCTTCCCATCGTCGCGTGCCAAGCCATTGGGTTCTAAGACAGCTGGCACCCCGGCGGTGACAAGAGCCCGACGGATGATGTCATTAATGCTGGCATGCCGTGCCAGCTGGCCAGCGCTCTTGCTGCAGGCAAGACCGTGGTGTCCGAGGCGATCAACTGCTTCACCGCACTGACACCGATGCGGAGCCACGCAAGGAGCACCCAGACGCAGACTTGTAGCGAGTCGGAAAGTCGAGTCACCTAGCATAGTGCCTATGTTAGGTGACGGTAGCGCCTGAAGCCATAAGCCCGACTCCCATTCTCCCACAGCCAGCAGGCGGGCACGCTCAGCAGTATTGGTGGACGTATTAATGAGATTATTCCGTACCAACCTGCAGAGCGGCTCATCCCACTGTCTCTGGGAAGACGGGTTCTCGGGCTGAACCGTATCCGGACAAGCCACCTTCCAGGCATTCAGGGCATCGGTCAAGCACGGCACTTTCGAGTGAACCTGAGAAGGAGCTAAGATTTTCGAGATTAACTTTTCAGTGCCGTGGACCGAGGACAAGAACACTGGAAATTTTGCGGACGCCGAGCCCACCAAAACGAATCGGTAGTGTGGCTTGTAGCCACGAGCGGTCGTCCAAAGCCACATTTAAAATGGATGTTAGGGTGCTTTTAATAATTTCATCGACTTTGTCTAAAAGGTGTGGGTGCTTCCATAAAGAGGAAGAGCGGAGATAATACATGAAATTTGGACTGAAACAGCAGAATCTGATAATGGTGAATGCTGAATGTAAATTAATTTTAGAAAGTCTATCCGAGATATCGTTAAAATTTTGAATTTTTTCGTCAATAAAAGGTGAAAAACTGCCTTCGAGAATTGGGGAACCTAGGAGGTGCAGTGAACTTTTTTCCAAAAGTTTGAGATCTGGGGCAATTGAATTGAATTTCTGTATAGTCGATTGTCTGTCGGTATTGTCACAAAGGTATAATTCACATTTTGAGTAATTATGGTCAAGGCCGATGGAGTGGAACTGCTGCTTTAGGATCTTAAAATCTTTTAGCACAGTGTCTACGTCACCTCCTAGTGTTCCATCATCTAAATACCACACATTAAATTTTGAATTTAGTTGTTGTATTATGGGATGGATAGCCAAACTGAAAATGACTGGCCCGAGAGGATCACCTTGTTGGCATCCGACTGCCGATTCCAAAATGTTGTCTTTATATAATAATTTGTATGGATGCCTATAGCACTGCCACATAAAGCGGTAAATTTCAGGCAATTCCTTTTTTACTTCAGCCAACAAAGTATCCCTGTTTACGGAGTTGAAGGCGTTCTTAACGTCAACCTTGAGGATAACCTCACCTTTCCTGGCATTTAAAAAACTAGAAAGGGCATGTACGGCAGCTTCGCAGCCCCCTTTGGTTCCAAAGCCAAGCTGTAGGGGCTGGAACTTGTTGGTCAATTTTTCACTGTACAATTTGCAGCATATTTTGGCTGCCGTACGCCTATAGGTGCACCCAACGGCAATGGGTCGAATGCCGCCGTCCCTCTTGCGCAGGGCGCATAAGTTAGCCCCGTACAAGACATCGACGACGGCATCACTTACATCGCCGTTGAGCATCAAGTTGATTAAAGCCGCAAGCTCCTTCAAAAGCGATTCACCTGCTTCCCCGGAGCCTGAACTCAATAAATCTTTTAAATGCTGTGGAGTCAGGCCATCGAGGCCGCCGGCGGAACCACTTCGGAACGAGCTCACGGCTGCCATCAACTGGGGGCTAGTAATATTAAAGGGAATCGGGGTTGAATTCGGGTCGGGATGGAGAGGAGAGTTGGGAAAGGTGAGACCATCCGCAGGCGTTGGATGTTTACTCTTCAGGGCTGAAAGAGTTTCTGAAGAGTAGGGCGCCACCACATCACTACTGAACAACAGCCTGGCCGCTCCCCTGATGTCACCATCATTAATTTTGGATTCTACATACGAACATATGCCTCTTCGTGAAGGCTTATTGAAAACTGGTAATTTTGGATCTAAAATAAGGGTCGAATTGTTGCAGTTATCTTTAATTTGGTTTGTTAATGTTTTTGTAGTTGCCAAACTTTTTTGTGCATGTAGAATCCGATAGGGGAAGGTAAGTAGTTGCTCCCAGGCGCTATAAGAATTCTCCTGGGTCTCAAGGCGGAGACATCGCGCCAAACATAGAGCGACAGACCGCCTTGCGCCACGGGGAATTCTCTTCAAGACAGGGGTAGAATTTTTCAAATTTGAAAGTGTTTTCCAAAGAGTTTGGTCCGGCTGAATTGGAGTTGTGGCTGGAGGGCACAAGGGTACACTATGAGGTTTGTGAACCTTGCCATAGTGTATCCGTAGCCCCCGTTCACCTTTAAAAAAGCGTGGCTGGGAGCAGTGGGGACATCTTACCTGAACATCGAGCGATGTGGCAGGTTGACTGGCGCTGATTCCGTCGCTACAGCCGGCATTTAGCATGAGCACACAATACACTTCCCTTAAACTAAAACATCAATTCAGGACATAAAACAATAAAAATAAATACACTTAAAACTTATAAAAACACACTAGAAATGTTTTGACGGACACTTCACTCGGTGACAGTTCGACAGCAGCGCCGCAGACGCGCGTTCCTAGGGCGCCGCGGCGCGCATCATCGCGCGTGCCGGGCGCAGCCCTTGCGCCTTGATGTCTGTTTCCTGGGAGCCTCGAAAGCAATGGTGCGTCGTTTGACAGGCGTCGGGTACACTTTTTGCAGTACAAATATAATATATTATTTGGCTATATTTTTTTTGTTGTTAGTAGGCATGGAAATAGGAAGTGCAATATTTTAAACTTGGAGTATTTATTTCAATTACATGTCATCATTTACACGCCCTTTTGAACTGTCAAAAATTTGGTCAGTTAATCAGAAAGTTGAACAAAGATCTTCGTGATTTGATTATTGATTATTTAGTCATATTCTAGGTATAGGTCTGATAAAAAATTGGAAACTTTTATAAAAACTGAGTCAAAATGATTTTAACTATTTAAATAGTAAAGAGCTGAAAAACTTGACGTTCCCCGTTCCTGACGTTACTTTTTGATTGACCTTTCTACAGTTTTATTATAAGTATATACATATAGATTTATTCACATTTTGGTAATATATTTTTGTAGGTAATTAAATATTTTTGTCTATTTAAAGTATCATAAATCGATCATAGTTGAATTTGTCTTGTTCAACTTTTAAAACGATAACAAGCTAAAAGTTCCGCCATCTTCTACGCCGTGCACGTTTTACTGCTGCGACGTGGATGCACCAAGTGACCGTCCACTTCTATTTAATATCTCAGATTACGTCGAAGACGATGATATTATTCCGGTTCATTCGTTCTTTGAGCGCTTTTCCTGACCAGATTGTTCGGTGGCTTAAGTAGGGTTGCTACTGTCAATTGTTATTGAAATTTTCACTTCAATACCGGCCTAACGTAAGCTTCATATTTATTGAGGTTTCTTTAAGATACCGGTCCCGAGTCTGACTCCAGTCTGCTTTAAGAATATCCATATCCCGAATTTGGGTTTGAAATTATAGTTTTCTTGCGTGCTTTCCTTATTTAGAGCCATATCTAATTCATTCTGCCTAGCCTTTTCCCAATTATGTTAAGGTTGGGTTCTAATTTAACTGGATGAAGCTGAATATCAAAATTTTACTTGGATCTACCGTCTATCAGACCTCCACAACCCAGTAACTGAGCAACACGATACCCCTCGGTAAAATTGGCTGTCAGACTTTCGGGTTTCTGACGACCCGTGACGACTGTCAAAGATCTACGAAAGACAGCCGGGGCCAACATTTTAATATGCTTTTGGAAGCACGGGGGGGTCTCGGTATGGTATAGATGGTCACCCATCCACGGACCAACCTCGGCAAGCGTTGCTTAGCCTTGATAATCACCCGTGTAGCTGCTATTATTTACCTATGAGGCCCATAAGACTAAAAACCTAACAAAGTTGAAAAATTGTTACACTTTCAAAAATATAAAATCTGGAGACACTAGATATTCTTTCAAGAAACTGTGGCAATGTTTATGTCATATCTGTGTGCAAATGGTTTGAAAAATGCTTCGACGCTTCAGTCGCAGCGTTAAGTTTAAGAGCCAAGCTCTAGGTACGGTTACTGGGTCACACTAGAACACCAAGTTTAACTCACACAGTAACTATATTGCAAACACTCTCAACGACATTTGCATTTGAACTTGTTGATTTTTGGATCATTGATAAAATTAACACGTACACAGTTAAACTATGTTTCACTTTTACAAGTTTTAGTATACAAAGTCGAGGGTTTAGTGGCTAGGTAATAAACATCCTCACGGGTCAATCGATCAGGTTAAGCTACTTCTGCCGCGATTCGTCGGTGAAGGGGTAACCAACTACACACCAAGACGCCCCCGTGCCTCAGATATCATATTAGGCGTTACCATTAGCATGGCATTACATATTAGATGTTACCATCTGCCAATGTATACCGTTATAGTACCGTGTGGTGCCGGAAGTAAAGAATAACACCACCCCATTTCTTCCCGTGGGTGTCGTAAAAGGCGACTAAGGGACTTACTAGAGAATGGGCAGCAGCGTTCTCTATTCATTTTACCACCATACTGCAATCGCCAACCCGTCTGCCAAGCGTGGCGATTATGGCAAAGCTCCCCAAATTGGGGGACACCTAAGTCCAGCAGTCTTACGGCTGAAATGATGATGATGATCTGCCAATAGTCAGATCAGTGTATACAAAGTCGAAATTTGACATCACTTACAAAGGATCAAATCGCTAAACGTCTTCCAGACAACCTTAAGTTGGACAATACCTATTTGAAATTAGTGGAGTAAGAGGATAATGTGCTACACATATGTACTTACTCATTCATAAACATTTGACTGTTCGCATTTCAATACAAAAAATCTCATAATCTTCCAGTCGAGAATACTAGCAAAAAAGGAGCGATATTTTTGAGAAACAAGATTTATTTTAAATTGATAAAATTAACTGATGTTCTCGAGACTATTTATACATGTAACTAGGTTCTACCCGCGACTTCGTCCGCGTCAACTAATTATTTGCTCCCTTGACCCTTTCCGTCGCATCGAATCACCTGCCAGTTTTCATCTATTTTTCGTTGCTGCTCCGCTGTTTTTTATCGTAGCGGTATGTTATTTAGCCTTCCTCAATAAATAAGCTACCCCACACAAAAAGACTTTTTCAATTCGAACCATTAGTTCCTGAGATTATTGCGTTCAACCAAACAAACAAATTCTTCAGCTTTATAATATTAGTATAGACTAGCTTCTGCCCGCGACTTCGTCCGCGTCAAATTTTTGCTCCCCTGACCCTTCCCGTCACATCAAATTGCCTGTCAGTTTTTGATCATTTTTCGTTGCTGCTCCGCTCCTTCTGATCGTAGCGTGATGTTATATACCCTATAGCCTTCCTCGATAAATAGGCTATCCAAAATTTAACATAGTTCCTGACATTTGTACGTTCAACCAAACAACTTCTTCAGCTTTATAATATTAGTTAAGAGATATACAGTATTTAGATTTTATTAAAATTAAAAGAGTTATAGTGGGTCAACCTTAAAAGATAGACATAATATATGCTCTCGTAGATTTTTTTTAGAAATTTTTAAGAGGAAAAATTCCGTCATACGTGATTGTTGCGTTACTTTAACCGTTTACGCAGCGCACGCAACGGAAACTCTCAAAAGGAATAAATTTTCCCCGTTTTTGCAACATTTTTCATTGATGCTCCGCTCCTTTTAATATAATATTAAGTATAGATAGTATAGTGACGAAGTAAATACTGTAAATTAGTTATTTAAAAAAAGTAATACCTAGCTAAGTGTTGTGGCTTTTAAGAATTTTTATTCTTTTTTCTGCATGTATACATATATCGGATTGGCATAAAAACGGCTGCTCGGATTTGGATGAAAGATGATGAAATGAAAGATGAAGCTGCATGGATTAGCACATATATATAGTTTATATACCGGTAGTAGGTACCCGTGGGATATTTTTCGACATCCAGGCAGGCGAGCCCTCGGGCAAAAGCTAGTCACAAATATACTACGGTCCCGGTCATTAACTTAATATGCCACCAGAAGACATAGTCACATGAGCAAAGCCGCGCGTTTGATGAATATGGCTATTGCTCAAAGACCCCTAATGTCTTCTTTAATGGCCTGCTATTATGCTTGCAGGTATTCATATGTTTGTGCGAATGTAACATCTGCTTCTTGATCGCAATTCAATGTTCAGTGGCATATTGAGCAGTATGCCAGCTTACGTTAACATAATGCATTCGTACTGTAGGAGCTTAATCAATGCATGTTACTTTAATTAATAAACAATTAATAAACACTGCTGGGGCACAGTCCTCTTCTTTTTTGAGATGAAGAACGCCGTAGTTCACCACGCGGGCCCAGTCCGGATTGGTAGATGACACTTGTCTTTAAATTTTCGGTCCTGGGACATGCTGGTTTCATCACGATGTTTTCTTAACAGCTTCGAGAGCAATGGTGATGAAATAGCTTACACAAATAAGCACCTGACAACTACTGTTGTTACAGGTTTATCGCGCGAAAATGTCACACCATATAATTCATTACTACAATAACGATAATACATGATGAGCAAACAAGTACACGTTTTTGTCAAAATTCTTAACTTATTTGAAACAAATTCCACGTACAATTTTAGACTTACACATTGCTATTCTGGAACACAACGCAATATCTTAGGCCAGATAAACTAAACGGGCTACCTACCAAAAAGTAAAGAGATAAGTGATAACATAAATTATATGGGATGGTACTTACAAAACGACGTGTGTTTGTTGTAGGCGTTTAAACACTTTCAAGTTTATGATATTTCTTGCGGCAAAAACCGAACTTACTTCATTTTATTTAAATAAAATATGTTTAGTTAGATAGAACAGATTTTTGTCTTTCGAAGGCAGAATAAAGCTCTTAAGACTCTGAAATCAGCTTTTTCACAAACAATTCTCGAGGACATGTCTGAGGATACATTTTTTTTAAACAAATAATATATTGGTCACAATTAGTATTTACGTTACGTGATTGGAGCCTCCTTTTAAGCAAACAATGCTTGTATTAGGAGACTCCACTCTTCCATATCATTGCCGTACTAACTGTGAGTAAACAAAATATAATAAAATACAATAAACAGTAAGCTGTGCATAAGGGCTGAACATACATTGTGAGTAGGTACACTGTGTATTTGTTTAAAAACTACATAAATCTGAAAATTATTGTTTAGTTTTAAACAAGAAATAAAAATAACAGTAGTTTCTGCTTGGTGTGTGTAGTGAATGGTGTGGTGTGCAGAATGGTGCGTGATGTGATGTGGTGTGTGGGTGGTGTGATGAATGAAATATTTAATTAATTTCGGTATAGTTTTAATTTTTTTTATAACCTACCACTCAATTAAAACATAAAAACATATCAGTCTCAACAACCGAAGGTAGATTTCCCAAGGTATATGAAAGAATTTTGAAAGACTTAATACAAAGATTAATAGCTAGATCAAGATTGATGATGCGTAGTTTGATTTTCGACCTGATCTCTCAACGGACTCTGGAATTTTCTGGCTGAAAAAACATGGGTAATTACAGCATCAAATTCGTACATCTTTTTATGTCGTCTTTAAAAACTTCAATCGAGCTTTCGAGTTAGTAAATCGTAGTTTCTTAAAATAAAACCGTGTGCTATGATATAATATATAATATACGATATATTATATTAGAATTACATATGGATGTGAAATTCCAAAAGATAAATCACGATTTCTTCTAAATGAAATATCGGGCATTTCAATTGGTGGTTGATTTTGAAAAGACTCTTAAGTCAAATAACAAAAAGTGTGTATTACATATGAACCAACTTCAAAAACGAGGAGGTTCTTAATTCATCTGCATGTTTTTTTTTATGTATATAATGTTCTGCGATATCTCCTGCAATTGTAGATGTATTACGAATATTCTTTTTTTAGTGAAAAGGCAAACTCGACAGTCGTCCCATATTAATTGTATTTACTTTGCTTGGGTATTTTTTGAGTTAGCCTTGATTACGTTTTAATCCGCTTTGTATATCTAGATGACATTCTACTGCTTCCTGTCACTGTGTTTATATGGTAAGTAGTGGTATATAAATAAGTGTGGGGGTGTGTACCATTGCTAAAAAGAGAAATAATTTTTTCCACAAAAGAAAAACTGACTTCCGCAAATAACTCTACAAAGTGAAAATAACTTTATGTTTTGTACTGGGTGACAAAAAAGTAACCTAGTCCCGTTTTCGGAAGTCGGTTTTGTTTTGGATTTTTAAGTTTTTAAAATTTGAATTCCTTTAAGATTTACCCTCAAACTCGGTTGGAAGTAACAAGTGATGACCAAATGCTCATGACTGGTCACTATAACACAATTTTGGTTAACCTTGTTGTCCCAATATCCTAATACATCAGCCATTTCTCACACAACGTTTGTAGTCACAAAGGAAAATCTATTTGATGTTCGAGTTTTTGTTAGTAAGGCCGAAACACTTTCTTAGAGCAGCTACTTCATCTATTTAATGTTCTACACGAGTTATAATCTAGAGGCTGCGAGTAATGTAACAAATCCCCGAGGCACATTACGTCGATGGTAGGCCTGGGAACCACCCAGGAAATAGGATAATATGAATGAACTATATTTATATAAAAAATGGCACCTATTTCTCTTCGTGTTTCTTATAATTACATGATTTGAGATGTTGTGTACGGTACTCTAATATGATTAGATATAATGTACGATCTTTGCCTATTTCGATAGTCAGACTCGTTTCGAAAACACTTTTTCTCAGAAGCTATAAATAGAGAGGATTGGGCTGAAGTGGCGTCTGACCTGCAATAATAGTAATTACCCACAGATACGTCGTTATACTCGACTGTCAGTCATACTTATGACAAATAAGCTAAAATTAGTGTGCCTAACAGGTTTTGATATATTTTAAGGCATATCACAGATAGGTACTATTTTAATTGGAGCTGAAACTATGGAAAGTAACAAAGATTTTATTTCGATTGCTTTAAAGGCTCCCACAAAAAGACGACGACGACGCGGTAGCGCGACGCAACTCTCGTTTCATCGAATGTGTTCTACAAATGTCGCGCCTGTCTGAAGAAGCCTTGAAGCAGTCACAATCCTGCCAGGGTCGCGAGATTTGTTCGAAAGAGATACCATGGCCCTAATTATCGAATGACATCTCCAGCTCCGCCCAAGAACGGGAGACGTCATTTGATGATTTTCAACACACAAAAAAAAAGTAGTCACAATCACAATTTATTCCAGATACCTACGAGGAAATAAAAACAGCAATATCGGCAAAAACAATACAAAACTTCTTCCTTACACCATTTGAAAGTATGTAGCTGCCTCATACCTACCTACGTCGTGTTCTTTTGTTTATATACCCTGGCTATAGCCAAGAAAGTTATAGTTTAATTTATTCAATACTAGCTAGTTGAGACCAATGGTGGCCCAGTGGTAATGGTCGCGACTTACGAGTTTTAGGTCGTAGGTTTGAACCAAGACCGGTGCTTTAATTTGTGTAAATTACTTAATCTCTACTGCTATCAAAAGGTGAAGAAAAACATCTTGAGAAAACCGGCATATCCTAGAACCAAAAATTCGAAGATATGTGACATTTACCAACCCGCACTGGGCCCGCGTGGTGGATTACGGCCCACTCCCTTTCACAGACAGCAAGCCTGTGTCCCAGCAGTGGGATCTAGGATACTAGCTACGCCCCACGATTTCACCCGCCGAAGTTTCGACCCTGTGGGAATATTGCGATTAAAAATTTACTATGGCCTAATCGAAGTCATGGTCTAATCATGGGCAAAATTTTATGTTTCTATTCATCCGTTATAGCGTGAAAGCGTAACATGCAAACAATCAAATCTTTTTTATTATAAGACTAGCTTTTGCCAGCGGCTTCACCCGCGTAATATACATATATTATAAACGCTCCTCTTGAATCACTATATCTATTGCTGAAAACTAAAATCCGTTGAAGAGTTTAAAAGATTTAAGCGAATAGACAGCGGAAACGATTCATTCTATACTATGTATTCATTTTAAATATGTAAAGATAAAAAAAGTTTAACTTAGACTAGTGATATGATCGCGGCTTTACCCAATTTCTAAGCCAATTTTTATATAGCACTGACACTCAGGGATAGTGTCGGAATCGGATCAGTAATTCCAAAGATAACCTTTTATATAAAAACTCATACATTTGACCTCTTTTTAATATTAGAAAGTATAGATATTATCCATATTCATAAAATGAAGGATAAATATTATATTCGATTACCTACTAGCTTAAGTACCTATCTTATTTCGTAAATAGAAATGTCTTCACCACCGCTGAAGAATTCTCGATCAAGAAAGCTATTATTTTTATTTACCTCACCGTGATACAGCAGGAAAATGGCAGAGGGATAACTTTATCGAACGGGTTATAATTGATTGTAGCCAGTTTGTGGTACCTATACATCAACATTTAGGTTATGTTTTGCTATAAATACGTAACTTTCAGGAGCACGATTGAATTTCGTGAGTAATGTCCGGTTTCAAAGTTATTTTGGGCAGCATTCGAAGTAATTTGAAATGTTGAATTGACAAAAAGTTTCTGGGAGGATTTCATATTTCAGCCGTAACACGGCCACTGCAGCACATAAGTTTACCCTAATTTAAGGGGGGTTTCCCACAATCGCCGCGCTTGGAAGGCGGGTTGGCGATCGCAGTATAGTGGTATAAAAAAAACACTACAAAGTCAAAAATAACTTTGATTTCGGAAGTCGGTGTCTTAGGATCTGTATTTAAGGTTTTTGCCACCGACTTCCGAAATTAAAGTTATTTTTGACTTAGTAGTGTTTTTTTTTTAAGGACGTCGGTTGTTTTTTTTTTTTTTTGTAAAATGTTTTTATTTTCAACTTTTTAGTTATGGTAGATACTCCGCACTAATCTAATCGCGTTATTCGTTCATTTGTCGCGCAAATACGTAATGCAAATTTAAGACTTATATGGTTTTCACATGGACCCCATTGTCCAAATGAAACCAAATGGAAAAATGGGACCATTCGGGAAGCACCAGCTTTCATATAAAAAAAGAATCATCAAAATCGTTTCACCCAGTGAAGTTATGAGGTAACAAACAAAAAAATAATAATAAAAAAATGAAAAAAATACAGTCGAATTGATAACCTCCGCCTTTTATTGAAGTCGGTTCTGCTGTCCATTCTCTTGTAAGTCCCTAAGTCGCCTTTATGACACCCACGGGAGGAAATGAGATGACGCTATTCTTTACGTCCGGCACCATACAAAGCTGGGAGTATTTGACGTACAGAAAACACATAACCGACGTTAACACGGACGTAAAAAAATCGCGGCGTGATTGATTCGCACAACGGATTATCGACTCTTGGTATTGAGCTGAGCGTTAAGAATCCAACAGAGTGCATCCCAGTACGTCGAAAAAACATACCGTTTGATTTTGAAATCTCGGCGCGAAGCAGAGCATTGAAAATGCAGTGTGAGACAAAACATCGCTGCGGGGGAATATCTCCCGTGCTACTTGGAATTACACGATGGAAAGTTATGTTTTGCTGTAAGAGCTTTAAAGTACGTACTAGCTATGAGTTATAGTTTTGATCACCAACTAAGGTTCGGTAATTATAAGGAACTAACCCTCGACTTCCTTCGCGTAAACTTTTGCACCCCGACCAATCGCGTCGTATCCCATTGGCAGCCCGCGCTAGCACTTCTTTTAGACTTAGCGTTCGTTCCGGCTTTATAAAATTAGCTATGCTCCTATGAGTCATAGCGTGATGTCAAATACTCTATAGCCCTCCTCAAGAATTGGGTTATTGAATGCAATAAGATTTTCTAATCCTACTTGTAGTTCCAGAGATTATTTCCTATAATCAGACTTACAAACTTTACCTCTGTATAATTTGTGTAGAAGTCATCATCTACGTAGCGTTTTCCCAACTACATATGTTGGGGTCAGCTTCTAGTCTAACCGGATGCATTTGAGTACCAGTATTTTACATGGAGCGACTGCCTATCTGACCTCCACAACCCAGTTACTGAGTAATACAATACCCCTCGGAAAGACTGGTTGTCAGACTTTCGGCCTTCTGACGACCCGTAACGATTGTCTAAGATCTACGAAAGACAGCCGGGACCAACGGCTTAACGTGCTTTCTAAGGCACGGAAGGGTCTTGGTATGTAAAGATGGTCACCCACCCACGGACCAACCGCGGCAAGCGTAGCTTAACTTGACCGATCAACCCGTGCGGCTGTTATTACTCAGCCACATGCTCCTCACAATTTATGTAGAAGTGTAGATAAGAAATGGTGACGAAATGGGTGATGTAGGGCTTCACATATTATTGAAATGTAATCAATGAAATGCTCGAAGGACTCCAATATTACCTAATAGTCTACATAGAGGTACGCCGCTTCAAACACAATGTAATTTTGTATCCATATGACAAAGTACACTAGTGTGACGCGGTTCCCCGTGAAATTGCTCCTTTGCTGCACTATTCAAGCATGTTGCGCCTCACTTCACTCATATCTGATCATGCACAAGTATGTTTTAGCTCATGTTATACCGTATTTATGATGGATATAATCGTAACCGCTCAAAGACACTTACAGTTTGGAGAAAAATGTGATATGAGTTTTAGGAAATAGATTTTGTTTTGAGATAGAAAATCAGATTAAAGAAGTGCCTGAAGAAAACTATAAAGATTTTGGCTTTCTAATATCACCAAAGATCATCATCAAAGTAAACGCTCGAATTCTTTAAATCTAATGAAAAACTGTATTGAAATTCGTTATCTTGAGACAAAAAAAATCGTCAACGACGCACAATACTATTTTGACTCTTCATGTGCAAACAAACAGTCCTATTTTTGTACGACACCATCATCATCACCAGCCTAGAGCAGGCACGCCATTCAGCTCGGGTCTCGGCAACTCTCATCCAGCTGCTACCAGCCCCATAGTGAATATTGTCGCTCCATATAGCCAGAGACAGTATTATAAAAGCTGGTAGGGATTTCCACACGAAAACTACATATAACCATGATTAAAAAATAAATAAACACAGAAAGGTAGAATCAAGTTAGAAATCCAAGGTAACAGGCATTGTCCCTGTAGGGTGGCAGTTATACTAATACTTATTACCAATACATTCTTTAAAAATAAATTTCGACCAATCATCGTAACTTATTATTTAATGCAAGCGGTATTTTTAGTCGTTTGACTGTTATTTCCGTTGTCAATCAGTCTACATATACTGCTAGTAATAGGTATAAATCGGCAGCCAAAGTTCGATGACACTGAGTGACGTACCGAGGCTCTCGGGACGCCATCCATCACACGACCGATCGCCAGGCCCTTCGGTAACGATTCCTTGGCCTTTGTTATGTATCCATTGATATTGACTTGTGTGGGCCACTTATAATTTACTTCCTTTATTGATATCACTATCACAGCTTCCCTTTCTTGTGATGTTTTCGTAAACATCTTTGTTCGAAATACGGTGCGACATGATTGTGGTGTTGTGTTTGACGACAATATGGTTTATTATTTATTTGATATGCTAGTGTACATATAGTATGTATTTTAGTGTTAAATCATTTTTTTTTTCTCCTGAACAAGCATGAACTTTGGACACCTTTCTTCAAAAATAACGTGGACGGAGGAAAGTATGAATTTGGCACAGTACAGTGCAGAAAGCTAGTGTGTTTATCAAAGAATGTATTTTTTTCTTTAAATGAATTATAGACGAATTTCGATCACTAGGCGAACTCTAGTACTAGAAAAAAAAACATACCAAGACTCCTCCGTGCTCTCGGTTTCTCAGGAATCTTTGACAGTCATTACGGGTCATCAGAAGCACGAATGTCTGACAAACCGTCTTACCAAGAGGTACCTACATTACCCATTAACTGGTTCACAACCCGGTCAGATAGGCAGTTTCTCCATATAAAATACTGGTATGCAGCTGAACCTGGTTTTTTTTTTTTTTCAGGATGGTAAATCATCAAATGACTTCTCCCGCTCTGGGCGGAGCGGGAGGGCGTGTCAGACTTTTACTGACTAAAACCCACCCGTGTTCCATCAGTTGCCCATGTGCCAGGGTCACGGTATCTCTTTCGAACAATCACGCGACCCCGGCAGGCATCGGTCCCCCCAGGTCCAGAGATGTCAGCAGCAGTGTAGGGGTAGTAGACCCCTACACTGCTGCTGACATCTCTTTGAGGCGCGCGTGGAACACTACGCGCCGTCGACCTGAGCCTGGTCCTTACCGGGCAGCGAGCTACCCATTGCTCGCCGCCTGCAAGCTCGCGCCTACGGTGGCCGGGAGTCCGCTATCGACTCCCGACGCCCGGGGCGTCTCCTCCTGCGGCGGCTAGGGACGTGAGGGCGCAGTGACTGCCACTCCCTCAGCTGAACCTGGTTAGATTGGAAACCGATTATTTCTATTAATAATTAATAATAAAACAGGTACTCTCTTAATTTTTAGCGGTTATTGTCCATTGCATTGGTTGGAACCACATTTTAACATTCGTTATTGTATTTAAAATGTTAATTTTTAGCCGACGTCATCTTACATTTATTAATAGAAATATTAATAAATAAAATAATATTATTTCTAACTAATATTATTTAATAACGAATGTTAAAATGTGGTTCCAACCAATGCAATGGACAATAACCGCTAAAAATTAAGAGAGTATCTGTTTTATTATTAATTATTTTTAACATAGCCGATAGCATTGAGTACCTAACAGACAAATATTGTACACCCTATGGGTATGTTTCAGTGACACTATCAAGCTTATTATAAGAACTGTATTTTCACCTGTGACAAACAATAAATAAATGAATATGAATATGAATATATGACACCAACGTATTTAAGAAAAGGCTAGATTAAGCTGATGAATAAATAAACAGTAGTAATGATCTTATTGTCAATTTCCTAGTCTACGTATATTATAATGAACTTTCTAACAAATAATACTTATAGCAATCGATATTCACGAAAATAATTTCAACTAGTAGGCAGGTATATGAATTTCTAATAAAGAAGCTCTTCGTAATGTTTCTCGATCATGTTTCCACATAATTATTTCAGAAAATAACGTTCATTTTGGTAATTTTCCTATGAATAAATATTAACTACGCTTACTTCCTTATTTTATGTATCCATATGCCTTTTTCACTTAGTATGTACTGCCTTTCACCGTTATCGTTCATTAATATTGTAATTCTAGCTGTTGCCCGGAACTTCATCTGATCCAGGATGAATAGTAGCATGTGTCTATCTGTGTGACAAATTTTATACAAATCCGTTCAATCGATTTAGCTTTAATGAAGAAATAAACTTATTTTCTCTTTTGCCAGCGGCTTCGCCCGCTGAGTTTGGAAGCTATCCCACAGCAACGTACTACCAGATAAAAAGTATTCTATGCGTTAATCCAGGAAATAAATTATCGGTGTGCAAAGTTTCATCGAAATACGTTCAGCGGTTTTTGCGTGCTTGAGCAATACGCACTTTCACATTTATACTCAAACTTAAAGCATTTATTTCAAATAAACCAATTACAGGTACGTTTGAATAATCAAGTGGCGGTGAGTCAGAAAAATGAAGCTAGTTTCCTCTTTCAAAGCGTTGGTTCCTATGGAGAACAACCCACGAAGTAGGATGAACAAAGAAACCAGTAATACATTTGTTTTCCACTCAACGACAAATATTACAATATCTAACGTTACACAAGTTTGGAATATCAACTTTGTAAATATGAACATAAAGCTATAAAGGATCATAACATTGTGTAATATTGTGAATGACCTCCAATTTACCAGCTACTAACTTTTGCCAGCAGCTTCGCCCGCGTCTTCTACTAATCCTACTAATATTATAAATGCGAAAGTTTGTATGTATGGATGTGTGGATGTTTGTTACTCTTTCATGCAAAAACTACTGAACGGATTTGGATGAAATTTGGTACGCAGATAGTTTATAACTTGGATTAACACATAGGCTACTTTTTATCCCGGTAGTACGTTCCCGTGGGATATTTTCCGTCCTCTACGCGGGCGAAGCCGCTGGCAAAAGCTAGTTATAAATATAAGCCTTCCTCTTGAATCACTGTCTATACGAAATCCACATTAATATCCGTTGCTTAATTTAAAAGAGCTAAGCGTACAAACTTCGCGACTTTTTTTCCTATGTAAAGAAGAAGACTGTCAACCAGGAGACACCTAGAAATGTACTTACAGTATTTGTTCATGAATCTATTAGTAAATTAATTAAAACACGAAATTGTTTGAAACCCGAAAGGGAGTTCGTCGAAGAAAGTTGAACGCAGTCATTGCGCTTCTATAAAACTCTTCACTTAGCGACTAATTGCAAAAATGGAAAACTACTGTCACATAAAAAGGCTTCAGAAGAAAGGATTAATTTAATTATGGGAGCAGATCTGTGATTCTAGATAGTTGATTTAACGCTGAATAATTCTTTCGTATCTGTTGATTCGATTGGAAAATCTAGTCGGTAAGTAATCACTGTACTATACATAGTCAGTGAATAATGATCCCACTGCTGGGACACAAGCCTCCTTTCCGTAAGAGGGAATGTGCCGCAATAATACACCACGCGGGCCCAGTGCGGGTTAGTAGATGTCACATGTCTTCGAATTGACATGCCGGTTTCATTCACCGTTTATAGAGCAGTGGTGATAAAATTAAACACTCAAAGTGCCTTCCTAGGTTCGAACTCACGTCCATCAATTCAAAAGTTGGACCCGATGTTAAGCTACGCTTGCCGACGTGGATTGGGTGACCATCTTCGCATACCAAGACCCCTTTGTGTCCTGCCAGTGTCGCGAGATTGTTCGAAAGAGATACCGTGACCCTGGCACATGGACAACTGATGTAACACGGGTGGGTTTTAGTCAGTAAAAGTCTGACACGCCCTCCCGCTCCGCCCAGAGCGGGAGAAGTCATTTGATGGTTTCCCATCCTGAAAAAAAAAAAAAAAAAAAAAAAAGTGTAGCCTATCTATTAACAAAAGAATTTTTGAAAACGATCCTCGATTGCCGGCGATATAGCGAAACATACGTACCTACTTACAAAAATAACATACCGGTGAACTGAGAAGCACCTTTTTTAAAACGGGAGCACTTTTCAGGTCCTTTGTAGATTTGTAGGCGGAGAACGGGTATTCCAACTAAAAGATGAAAGAGTTATACTATGCTAGGCTGTTAATAAAGAGTTACCTTTGATAGTATTAAAAGTCCGAGAGTGATAGCTTTTAGTGTTCCTACATAACATAAATCGTTATTATTTCACAACAGACTGTTATTTTTAATAGAGGAGGCCGTCAGCGTTTACATATCTATTAATCATTTTATCATCATCATTTCAGCCGAAAGAATTCCACCGCTGGACATATGCTTCCCCCAATTTGGGGACATTGCCATAATCGCCATGCTTGGCGGGTGGGTCGGCGATCGCAGTATGGTGGTAAAATGCATAGAAAACGCCAGCAGCGTTTACCCATTTACCCATTCTAGCAAGTCCCTTAGTCGCTTCTTCCGACACCCAAATGAAGAAATGTGATGGTGCTATTCTTTACATCCGGACCACACGGAACATTACAAAACCCGTAGTTTCCATTAGTATTATATTATTCATTTATTGCAACCCAAATCAGTTAAAGTGAAACAATTTAGTTCTGGCTTATAAACTTTCAGGTTTTGGGTTTAACCTTTGACATTGTTTTATTTTGTAGCCGAAACAGATGTTACGGGTTTCATTTCCTACCTCAAATACTCAACGCTTGAATATGTAAATGAATAAATCTGCGTAAAACCGCATACCTAATGTGGGCAAGAGGGATGAAAGGGCTGATCTATAATAATACCAATTGTATCGTTCATACAATGCAAAAAGAGGAAGCCTACAGACATTCCATTCACGTATACATATACATAGGGATTTATTAAAAGAGGTCAGGTCGGTGAAAACGCCTGAAATATTGAGGATGTCAGGTAAATTTATAGGGATAATATGTTGGAGGTACGAGAAGCTCAATTTCCGAGAGAGTTTACTGTGATTTTTTCTGTCTAAGAAAAATACATAGCAAAGATTGTTAGAACGTCAAAAAAGTTTGTGCAATATCGCGCGCGCCGCCTCCGGTCGGCTACCTCAGCTATTTTTCGGCTTGGATCCACCCCTTATAACGCCTTTTATAAACGAAGGTGGTATATCTATTTTTATCGAAAACCAAACCCGATGTTGTAGAGTGGTGACCCAGTGACAACGGCCGTGACTTACGAGTTGCAGACACGTAGACACTATAATTTGTGAAATTATTTCATAACCGATGCTCTCAAACTTAATATGAAGGAAAACATCGTAAGAAGTTCGTCGCCAGCCACCTACAAACTGCCAGTCCGCACTGGGGCGTAGAAGTAGATTATAGCCCACTCCCTCCTACAGAGAGGAGGAATCTGTGTCTCAGTACTGGGAACGTTATTGACTCTTTATATTACACTCCATCATTTATAAAAATAAATCTTTATTTGATAAAAGGCTCATATTCGTACATATTGTTATGTCACTATCTAAACCTTTAATGGAGACAAACAAAATAACTCGATTTATTTTACTGCTAAGACTCTTAGAACATTCCTCAGTGCAGAACACGATCAACTGCTCATAAAAGTTTATATGAAAACAAATTCTTTGGCGGCTCGTAAACGGGACACCATAAAAATGTACGCGTGATCTCCCATCGATAGAGGCAGCAGCTGATGAGAGCGATTATGTTTATGGTACACGCGTTCCCTCAGGACGTCGCGCTGGGCTTCTAAAGCCCCCAAAGCTCCACCCAAGTATGGCAATGTATCATTTTTATGAGCCTGGCCAAAGTGAATTTGCAGGGCGAGATAACTCGAACGTGTTAGTCATTTACATCTAATGTGGCCCACCGTAATTTAGGAGTAACAACTTTTCCCAAAAATTTCGTTTCGGCTCTGCAATTAATTTTATCCCTTATCGGCCGTTGATAATTGGTTTAGATAAGCCTTTAATGGTCCTGTTGCTGCTCCAGATATCTGTATAATCTATGAAAAATTTCAGCGCGAAAATGTTCTGGTTGTTAATTTTAACTAAAGGATGAGACTATTTAATTAATGTTGATATAACATTCATCAGCTGTGTGCCGACGTAAAGAATAGCATCACCTCATTTCTTCCCGTGGGTGTCGTTAAAGGCGACTAAAGGACTTATTAGAGTATGGGCAGCATCGTTCTCGATACATTTTACCACCATAATGCGATCGCCAACTGGCCTGCCAAGCGTGGCGATTACGGCAAAGTTCGCCAAGTTGGGGGAAGCTTATGTCCAGCAGTGGATGTCTTACGCCTGAAATGATGATGATGGTGATAACATTAATCAATTCTTAGTAGTTATTTTGCTAAGTTTCATCATTTCCGTAGAAGAGATAGGTAAATTAATTCAAAGAAATGAAAATGGAAAAAATTTAAACTTCTAAAGGAACAAAGCAGACGTCAATTAACAGGTAAAACAATTCATTTATTAATTGCCAAGAGCCGTTTATAAAGGCGTTTGTAATTACCTACGTACACGGTAAACCGTTCAGCTATTTAGTTCCGGATCGTGTCGATTTTCATTTCAAATTACTCTTGCTTGTATCTATTGGAATTGCAAAATTTGAATACGTGCATGAATTTGTTTGTGAATGTTCACTCGGCTTCGAGACCGCGCAGGCAAATACATTTTCAATTTTGGAACAACCCCGAAAATGGTACGGAAATTAATAAACTGCACCGCGGGCAAAATTTTGTCAATATGTATTTAATCACATTTTCCTTTGTAAAGTTTAATTTTATTTAAACCGAATTAATGTCCTAATTGTTACATAAAGTCGTAAATAATACTACATTTACTTGTGATATGAGATTGTGTACAAATTATTTTATCGATATTAATGAGTACTTAATAATATATTATTTAGATTGCTGTTGAACCGCTAAGATGAACGAATAGTTATCTTTATTGGGTGGACATTATATTTCAAATTCATCAGCATCATGATTTCACCCGAAAGACGTCCACTCCTGGACATAGCCTTTCCCAATTTGGGAGGGGTTTGGCATAACCACCACGCTTGGCAAACGGGTTGGCGATCGCGGTATCGTAGTATAATGTTTAGAGAACGCTATTGCCGATGCTGTAGTAAGTCCCCTAGTCGCTTCTTACGACACACACTGAAATAAATGGGATGGTGCTATTCTTGACGTCTGGCACCACACGAAACTTGAAAAAGAACTTTCAAATTAGGTACGATTTTTAGCAACAAAATTGACAGTATACATTTTCTGGTGTCCGGGTTCCTGTCTGTATCCACCACTTTTATTAATGTATATAAGATATCCTACAAAATATATACACAATACATGACACAAAAGTAACACATAATATTGGAGAGCAAAGCATGCACTGTAAAGTTAACAACTAAGCTAACAAAGTTATTAATGAATAACATTACGACTTGTTTTCTCGAGAGATTGTGCAGAGGTGTATCTACAATATACATAGTTATTAGTCCCATGTATCGGGCGGGTATATTGCCATCAACTGGGCACAAATCCCTCTGGGCTGTTACTGAGAAATTTTAGATAGAAAAACCTAATAAAACTTTGCTCAACCTGGCAATCAAACCCAGAACCTCACGCTCAGCAGTAGCGCGCAATAATAATAGTAAACATATTTATAAATTCAGAAATAATTTTAATAAAAATAAAAATTTTAAATAAAAATATACATATAATAATTTTAATACAAACCATCACTTCACGAGGTAAAGGAGGTCAACCTCACATTTCTAACAGCAACGATAACTTCATATGGCCAATTTAACAAATGTGCGCTGTACCAATCAAGACAAGTCACGTCCAAGTAAACACTCAAATAAGAATACATAATCCAGTTGTATCTACCCCGTACATAGGTTTATGTACCTAAAGGATAAATTTCCTCCCAGCTGAAGTTTCAAATAACATCCACTTAATTAAAGTTAATCTCGAATGGTGTTGCGCCCGACGACATGATTCCATTAGGAAGCAACACTGAACCACAGTATAGTTACTAACAGAAAGTCGACTCCATACAACGAACGAAACATAAACGCGTAGGCGCCTGCTAAAAATTCTTACACCTCATCAAATATATTGATTGCACTTACAATTGTTTTTCTTTGCATCACCTAAAGGTTGTCGGGTTGGAAATGCCTTTGGCATTAAGTCCGAGAGCAGTTGTGGCCCAGTGGTTTTGGCATCGCCTAACACGTTGTAGGTCGTGGTTTCAAACACAGGCAGGCGATTTACTTTATGTAAATAATATCATCACCTCTGCTCTCATAAGGGTGAAGGAAAAAACATCTTGAGGAAATCGGCATGTCCTAGAACAAAAAAATCGAAGACAAGTGACATCTACCAACCCGCATTCGGCTTGCGTAGTAGATTACGGCCCACTCCCTGTCACCGAGAGAAGTCCTAGCAGTGGGAAAAATAAAGGCTGATTATGATTAAGTCCGACTCAGTGCATTATTTTGTTTGCTTAAAGTATAAAATAAATACACCACCCACGTATGTACAAAAATTAATTAAATAAATAAAAAATACTATTTAAATAATATTTTTTTTTATATTTTTAAATGTTTTTTTTTTAGATTTTTGTTAAAATGTTTAAAAATATAATTAATATGTTAGAAAATGAATAAATAAAATAAAAAATACAATTTTTATTTTTTATGAATGGTTTTCTATATATTTTTTAAATTAACTGTAAATCAGATTGCTCATTTAATAAGGACTTTGAAAAATAAGGAGTTTCAGAGTATTTTGATATCGGATACCTCTCTCGGAAAATTCTGCGTTCTTTTACCAGCAGCTCGGAGATCAGTGGCGCGTTCCGTACAATAAATGTCTTTAACTAAATATAAAGTCACTAGCTTCTGCGCGCGACTTCGTCCGCGTCAAATTTTTGCTCCCCTGACCGTTCCCGTCGCATCGATTTGCCTGCTAGTTTTCGTCCATTTTTCGTTGCTGCTCGCTCCTTTTGAGTTATAGTGAGTCAACCTTAAAAGATAGACATATGTTCTCGCGGACTTTTTTTTAGAACTTTTTAAAAGAAACAATTCCGTCATACATGATTTTTGCGTTACTTTAACCGTTTACGCAGCGCACGCAACGGAAACAAAAGGAATAAATTTTCCCCGTTTTTGCAACAATTTTCATTACTGCTCCGCTCCTCTTAGTTATAGCGTAATGTTATATAGCCTATAGCATTTCTCAATAAATAGGCTACCCAACACAAAAAGAATTTTTCAATTCGAACTTGTAGTTCCTGAGATTAGCGCGTTCAATCAAACAAACAAACAAACTCTTCAGCTTTATAATATTAATATATAGTAATAATATAGTATAGATTTTTAATTTAAAAACTTTGTTTTGTGAACCTTTCAGGTGCTGGATTCCTTGAGTGTCAAATCTGCGCCGAGTGAGTGCAACAAAATATTCGAGCTATATGTGAAGCATATCCAATTGTCTAAGTACATGGGAACTTCTAAGTGTAAACTTCATTGGTGAACAATTCCACATGTTGAAATGTCTTCAACTAGACATGTGTGTACCAATAAAAGTAAACGCGGTCAGCACATTTAAACTGCGTTCAAGAGCTGTCAGCGTCAAAATTCTACAGCAACGATGACACTGACAAGTTGCTTAACGCGTTTAGTTTCATCGGTGGAATCCGCGCTAAGTGTCCATGCGTATTCCTCGTTGCATGGAACATGTCTGTCGTTGCATAGAACATGCCTGTCAAGTGTCCGTGCGTATTCCACGTTGTTTAGATCGTGCCCTCTGTACCCATATATTTAGTGACTGAACCGGCTTATCTAGGTCGTATTATTGAAGTTGAACTGTTTACGTACAACTTGTAGCAATTAAATTTAAATTGTGCATTCACGGTTATTGTAGTCGTTAGTGTCCTTGAGATCAATTAGTTTTGTTGTTGCAGTTTTGAATTTTGTTTTGAAGAGAATTTGTTTTGAGTTTTGGGCCGAATAACAAGCGGCGCTTATTGTAAACGAATATTTTATTTATAACTAGGTTTGTTGTTCTGTGGGTTCTCAGTTGTTCTTTTTTTTTCAATAGGTAATATTTAATTTAACTCTAGTTTCCCGATTTAGTAACTACATATATGTTTTGTTATATATTATGTTAAAGAGATTTTTATATTAGGTGCGTACCCTATTAGAAGAGCTGGTCGCTATGTTCATTAAAACCAGAGGGGGAACTTGCTATCAATAGTAATCGGTTTCATTTTCATAACAACATTCATTGCGTTAGTTACGTTGCTGAGCCGACAATTTATTCAAACAAATGATGCAATGGATTGCAAATAATCTTCAATACGATTCAGATTCTGATTGATAGTGCGTTCCACAATTAGGGTGCAGGTTAAGGGACGTCACGTCCGTGATGATAGATCATCTTTCATACCAAGGTCTCTCCGTTTCACAGACACGTCCAGTTGTTGGTCCCAGCTGTCATTCGCGAATCTTCGACAATCATTACGAGTTGTCAGAAGCCTGACTGTCTGACAACCAGTCTTTCCAAAAGGTATATTCGTATTTCCCAGTAACTGGGTTGTGTAGGTAAAATACTGGTATTCAGCTGCATCATATTTGACTGGAAACTGACCCCAACATGGTTGGAAAAAAACCCAAGACAACATAACACTAGGTACTTATGTTAACTGACATACCTATTTGTCAGAATTATAGTACTCCGTTTAAGAGCTCGTTCACATTAGGTCGGCCCGACAGTTTTATCGGGCCAGTAAGAGTGTCGGATTCATATTGGCATATGTATTTCAATAGCGCCGTTCACATTAGGGCAACCCGATAAAACTAACGGAGCCGACACTTTTACCGGACGTTCAGCCACGATTTCTATCGGGTCGGGCATAATATTGGCGTACTAGCAAGTATAGCGCCACATTAGGTCGGATCGGCAGTTTCTAGTGTGAACAGCAACACCCGACAGCCGGTAAACGGTAAAACTGTCGGGCCGACCTAATGTGAACTAAGTCTAAAGCAACAAACAATGGCCATCAAAACAAAACAGCATTTTAGTTTTTAAACGGAACAGTAAGCTAACGTCAGGCACACACATTTAACTTTGTGAGAAGTTCATTCATTACTGGTAACATTATCAATGAAAACAATCTGTGTTGAACATCGTATCCTTTTGAATGTAGCCCTGTTACAAGCCTTGTTAGAATGTACGTTTATAACAAATGGGAGGACGGAAAATGGGGCGTGCCTAATCATGGTGTGTGTTTACAGAAAAGGGAAAACGAGGGAGAGAGAGTTTTTCGTGCAATGTAGATTTTTGTGCGCTTACGCATTACCTCCATACAAGGAAAAGTTACTAGGATTGAATAAGTGAACTTGGTTGACGTAAGTTGGTAACATCAACTCACTTATAAATAAACAAATCACCTGGGTGACTGGACATAAACAGCTAGTCTGTTCTTTCAGAAGTGTCTGTTTGCAATGTCGAAATAATAAGTAAAAAAAAAACATATTTTTAAATATTGTCCGTCTGTTTATTCCGGCTAATCTACGCAACATCTGGAACGATTTTGGACTCTCTTAGAACTGACAGATCTCATGGCGACATGGCGGGTACGATTGTTAGTAATAGTCTAACACGCCCTTACGCTCCACTCAGAGCGGCGAGACGTTATTTGATGATTTTCCATCCACAAAAAAAAAAGAACTGACAGATTGTCACTGACAGATAGCTGATGTTATAAGGAGTAACATGGGCTACCTACATATAAGATAAACATTTTGTTGAAGTAAGACCTTCCCGTGGGATAATCTCCGACGTCCACGCAAATGAAGCCTCGTGCAGCAGCGGGTATATTATTGGGTTATATGGTAATACCCAAGGATAATTACCAGTACATTTTGCATTTTCACCACGTTGTTATATAACGTTATTTGTTTAACCATTTATTGAAGTGAAACTTCTAATGCGACTTCCAACAAGGTTGCGATAAACGTTTAACGCTACCATGGAGGGGGTATGAAAGCACAATTGTCAAAGTGTTCGTGCACAAGCCAATGATTTGACGGATAGAGGTTTTGAAAAATAAAACATTTTAATGTTATCAGAAACGTTTATGGACGATAATGAACCTCCTGTTCTCATAGCAAAAAGTTTCACTTCTTCCGCGCGGAGGGACTCCACGCAATATTTTTTTTTTTATCTATATGTTATGCTGATTTCATAATTAGGTAGGCACTAATATTACAAAACTCTTCCCTTCTTATTACAAAACGCGATCTAACTTTAGTCCTAACTCTAAGTCAATTTGGTATTTCGAATTTCATTTTGATTTTGGTAAAGCTCACTACATAAAAGTAAGTAAAGCGCGATACATATTGGGTTCTTAATTCAAAAACTTGCTCAATAGTTTAAACCCTACCTAAAGAAAAGTCTTAAAAATGAAGATCCCTATGAACAAAACTTAGCATTATATGCAGTTGTTTAGGTCACTGTTCAGTTTTAGAGGTATACGCTCTAACTTATTAGTGAAGGAGAAACTACAGCTTCACTGGATTAATCCGGCTTTGGACAAGAGTCAGCAGAAAAACATCGTGTTTAGAATGTTTAATATTACGTGTATGATGTGCAAGATAAGCAAAGCAGTAATTGCTTGGCACGCGTTGCTTTCCCGTTGTGCCAGCACTTTATGTTCCACATGTCATTTCGTGGTACTCATAAAATTTTACTTATTATGGTGTAAAGTATTGTTTACAATATAATTTTTCTTGTTGGGGAACTTTTGATTCAAAGGTGAATTTAACACCATATGTGTTAAATTCACCTTTGAATCAAAAGTTTTCGCAAAAACAAAAAAAAAACTGTACCTACAAGTGTGTCGGACTCGCCCATCGGGATTCTGTACTTTGAAGGTACACATTATAATAGATCAGGAATCGAGTCTCGCTGCTTTACCAGATATTCAGTTTCCAAAACCTATAAAGACTTATATTATTGTGTTTCTTAAATTCTGGTTATAACTTACAGTTCATATCCAAATTAGTAAGGTAAATCACAGTTGTTTGTTACGATACGTATAGTACCCTATACATTTTTGACTGTCGTGAGTGTTAATAAATAGAATGTAAATTACCAAAATATTAAAAACAAAATCTACCCCTTGTAATAGAAAAACATTTCAAAGAAAAACAAAACGTCGAAAAAAGAAACTGAAATGCACAAAATAAACCTTTTAGTCTCACTAAGCTCCTAAATTAATGTAAATGGTTGGCGCGAAATAAACAATCAACGCAGATCAATCAAGTTACTTATTTATTTGGTGCGGACTAAAATTCGTAATTTCAGTTTCTTTTTTTTTCTAGTTGATGTGAGTAGGTGTGATTTTTCTTTGTCAATATTAAATGGGATCAATTTCGAAGTATATGCTTTGCAACAAAAGAAGAATGATTGTAATCGGACGATTCAGTCCAGAGAGAGTTATGCGTGATCATGATCATAGATAAATATTTATATGTGTATACATATTTATACGCATCGAGCACGTCCTTTATGTTATTTTCGTCGGTTAAAAAAGCCTAGGGACTCATTTAAAAAAAGACAAAAATGAAAATCAAAGTCATAGGCCACAAAATCAGTACCTTTGAAGGCCAACATGCAAAGGCGTGCCGTAGTTGCTTCTCATAGTCATAGGAAAAAAACCGGCCAAGTGCGAGTCGGACTCGCGCACCGAGGGTTCCGCACAAATCTGTAGGTATCCTCGGTTTATGTATAAGGTTTATGCTTATGAAATTAAATTTTTTTATTTTTTATTTTTAACTGAGTTGATTGAATAAAAGGTTAATTGCGGTTTACGATTTATAACGTATTAAAAAAAAACTACTTACTGGATCTCATTCAAACCAATTTTCGGTGGAAGTTTACATGGTTATGTACATCATATATTTTTTTGAGTTTTATCATTCTCTTATTTTAGAAGTTACGGGGGGGGGGGGGGGGGGACACACATTTTACCACTTTGGAAGCGTCTCTCGCGCAAACTATTCAGTTTAGAAAAAATGATATTAGAAACCTCAATACCATTTTTGAAGACCTGTTCATAGATACCCCACACGTATGGGTTTGATGAAAAAAAAAATTGAGTTTCAGTTGTAAGTATAGAGAACCCCAAAATTTATTTGTTTTTTTTCTATTTTAGTGTAAAAATCTTGATGCGGTTCACAGAATACATCTACTTACCAAGTTTCAACAGCGTAGCTCTTATAGTTTCGGAGAAAAGTGGCTGTGACATACGGACGGACAGACAGACAGACAGACGGACAGACAGAGATGACGAATCTATAAGGGTTCCGTTTTTTGCCATTTGGCAACGGAACCCTAAAAAACAACTCACTACTCCACTCTTCTTCATCAATAGTACCTTCTCATTTAAATAATACGATAAAACAACTGCCAACGCTATGCAAATTTTCTGTAGGTACAGCTTGCAAAATACGGATATTTTTATAACAAACTTGCAATTCGATTTGCCCTTCGGCAGATCGTTTACATTGTAGTAGAATCCACTGGAATAACAAATGAACTGTCTGACCTTTGCAATCAATATTTCGTCTGTAACTGTTCGGTTTGCAGAGCCAAAGAGAAATCGGAAAGCGTAGACTATATCTACGTTGATATTACAAACTGCAAATGTTGACTGCTATCACTTGCATTCACGCGTAAACCGATGTTAGAATTAGACACCTAGTTTCTTTAATATTTACTTGTGAATTAGGTAAATATTATGTACAACGAGATATTTATCCCAATTTTATATTTTTAGTTCATGATTATTTGATTAGGTAAATACTCTTCTTTACTCTCTCTATCTGTTTCTCTCTCTTCTTCTCTGTCTCTGTTTCTCTTTCCCTCCTTCTCTCCACATTGTTTTGTTTCTCGATCTTCATTTGTTTCTATCCATATTTGTACCTATTCGTCGGCTATGCCTTTTTAACATTTCCAAAAATTCAATTGTATTCTTGAACACTGGTTGTGTTCATATGAAACGGCAGTCTAGGACCTTTAATTTAAAAAAGCCGTTCTCTTAACGTTTCCAAGTCAGTATATTAAAGTGACCATAGGCACGTATATCCAATAGTTACAGTGAACAATTGACACACCATTTTTCAATGGCTTGAGTTCATAAATGTCCAGTGCAGAACGTGGTTCTCTTTTATCGACTTTATAGTGAACAATTCCGGCGGGATATTGCTTTACTCGCCACGAAACTGCCTGGAAATTTGTTTAAATTGGTTATGCGTTATGTAGATGACTTTAATACTATAAAATATAAAGTGGAGGTAAATGTTACTTTGAAATGCGATTGTTTCGTTTGATGAATTGTAAAAATGAAAATTCATTTTTTTTACGCTCTCCATGAATCCATGAATCGAAAAAATCAAATCGGATCGTAGTAGGTACGATCCGCAAAGTGGAAAAAAAAAACATTTGCCAAATAATAAAACAACCTAGCACAATTTCAATACGTATCACATAAGCAGCACAGGTAGGTAAAATTCAAATCTGAAGTATCTGTAAGTACATATTATGGTTGTTAGCAAAGAACTAATTCACTCTGTTCCCCGTACTAGTATAAACTGTATTACGGTGGAACAGATTTCCTCCTTCTCTGTAATTGTACAGTATAAAGTAACAGACTTGTGACAAAATCAATTTTCCTAGTTGCAAAAGAATCCTACTTGTTATTAACAAAGCAAAGGCAACATAATTTGAGATAAGGTAGGCAAACAAAAAACATGACATAATGACACGGTAAACTAAATTTTGTAAAAAACTTGTAGGTAGATGTTAAAGTTGACATAGTATATGTAAAATATTCAGATGCAAAGTTTGTTACAAAATGTCTGGCTGAACTTTTAAAATAATATATTAGTTAAAGGTTTTTTCCTCCGCAAAGGGAGGTTATTCATCAGTTTCCTCTCTCGGTCAAAGGCTACATGTTGGGGTAAATAGGTATTGGTGCGTTCGAAGCGCGTTCTGGAAGATGTAGCGTTTGAAGGCCTCCCATAAGGTGGAACGATGACCTGGTGTCGCAGAAAACCGCTGGATGCGAGAATCAATGAACCGGTAGTATTGGCGGTGCTTGTAGAAGGCCTTTATCCAGCTGTGGGCGTCTTGCAGCTGTATTGATGATGTTGATGACCGAAGTGTATTATCTAACGTTTTAATTTAAGAGCCTAAACACCACGGTAAAATTATTTCACCCATTGAGCCTTTGACCAAAGATATCATTTCGATGAATGTAACGTGTTTCAAAGTTAACATGGTGCTGCCGAAACATTTTCATGTTATCAATAAACGAAGAGTTTAGTACTTCATTCTGCTGACAAAAATATCTCTCAATTAACTAGTAACATGCTTGTGAAGGAAAATACGTTGATGGTATGAAGTTCTGGATATTTCATTATATCTCCACACAAATTATTCCAAAAGTTTTACGTGCGTATTTTTTGTAATACACATTTTCACCTTTATATTGTGTAAATGTGTTTACGTATGTGTCAGAATTTACCTTAATTTTGACGTAGAACACTTTTTTTGTTGAGGATTCCCCGTTTACGTTTTTTTCTGAATATCCTTAAATCAAATGTCACTTTCACACGACGAGGGTTGTGAGAAAGGTAACTAATCTAAAACGATAATAATATTGGAATTAGCCAGATATATACAAATGTATCTTTATTTTCCTAAGCTCTACTATTTCAGTTAGGTATAAGTTCATTTTCCGTGAAAAATATATTTTCCAATACTTTTTCTAAGTTCGCATAACAACTGTTAAGTACTCACAATAAAAGTAAAAAGTTTTAATAATTGCCTTTAGCGTATTCTGCGTAATTGCTCTGAATAAACTTTCCAAGTTTTCTTTAGTAAGTAATAATTATTATATAAATGTGGATTCTATTATAACTTCGGTACCTTCAAAAGGTTTGATATTGCTGTACTAGATAAATAAGATTTTACCCATTTCAATTTTTTTGCGTAACCCATAAAGCTAGAACTACAACCTCGAGAGTTAGGCCCACCTAGACGTTTGCCCCGAAAATATTATTTCAGTTTTTTTCTTATTTCAAGGATTTCGTTTTTAGGTCTTTTTAGCCAGTGGTGTCCTTCTGTAACCCAAAGATCTTTTTGTTTTCGAGGGGAAACCTTCATAAGACGCCCGGGCTTTGGGGATGAGACCGGAGAGAGTGGGAATTTTACCTCTCTAAAACCACCGCGGTGCCCATCATCTGAACATGGGAGGGGCGTAGAACTGCCTTACTTTTCACACACAACTACTACTGCAGACAAACCGTTTTGCCGTAACACAGTCTATGGCTATCGTAGAAGGTAATGAACTTTTATACGTGCACGTACGTACGTACGTACGTTGTGTACGTACTTTTTCTTCGTGTACAATAGTTTTAAATTGTTTTTTATTTGTATGTATGTTAGTCTGTAAGGTATTTATGTTATGGGTCTTTGTAGCCCGAAATAAATTGATTTGATTGTTTGATTGATTGATTGATACCGCTAATTAGTTAATTTTATTTAATACTAGCTTTTGCCCGCAGCTTCGCCCGCGTGGATGTCGGAAATTAACGCAGGTATTTTTCTAAAATAAAAGATTTTTCTAAAATAAAAGAAGCCTAAGTTACTCCTTGTTACATCAGCTATCTGCCAGTGAAAGTCCCGTCGAAATCGGTCCAGCCATTTCAGAGATTAGCCAGAACAAACAGACAGACAGACATACAGACCGACAGACAGACAGACAGACAAAAATTTAAAATATGTTGTTTTGATATATGTACCGTGTAGACATCCATATACACTTAGTAAAAAGTGGTTATCTTAATATTAAAAACAGACACGCCAATTTTATTTTATTTATTTGTATAGAGTATAGATAGTTCTAACAGCAGTTTTTGTTTAGTTTGGATATTTAAACAAAACGCATTCTAGCGTACGAACACGTAAGCTTTAAGTTCTAATTTTGATTAATACTTAATCTTAAGTTGTGGCTATACAGTGTTAAACTTACGTTGGAAAATAAATAAATTATAAATTCCAACCACAGGTAACCTTGAACCCGTCATCTTCGCCTGAACCTGCCACCATGTCGCAACTGCTTTTCGCCATAAGGTTCCGTTGGCACAATCTGGATCGTCATTCATCGTTTGTTCGTCGTTTCAGCCGTAAGACGTCCACTGCTGGACTTAGGCCTTCCCCCATTTGGGGGGTTTGCTATAATCGCCACGCTTGGCAGGCGGATTGGCGATCGCAGTATGGTAGTAAAATGCATAGAGAACGCTGCTGCCCATTCTCTAGTAAGTTCCTTAGTCGCCTCTTACTACACCCACGGGAAGAAATGGGATGGTGCTATTCTTTACATCTGGTACCACACGGTACAATCTGGATACCGAGAATATTTAGCCAGGTTTTCACTAGGCCAGCTGCAGTTCCTTCATCTAAAAGACATATTCTATGTTCCTGTGCTCAAGTATAATGAAATGAGACATGACTGGCAAAAGTTTATCTAGTAAACTACGGATGCCGCTGTCGCATGCTCCCGTCGCACCTACGTTTTACAAATTACTTCTTAACTAACTCAAATGTCTGTTCAAATTGCTAAGATTAAAACAGGTTAAACTATTAAACATAATTGCCTCGAAATGTCGTTCTTGAAAACTTTGTTCCCGACAATAAACGTCTTGTTAGCTCACATTGCTGTTTTTAGATTAAAAACATTGTTAATTTAACAAAGTTGAACAGCACTTTTGCCCTTTTTTTAAAGGCTTTTAATTTATCCACAAAAAGAGTTTATAAGGGCGATAATTACTTTACTGAAAAAACATTTTTACTATTAATTAAGGAAGCGCTCCGGATGTCGGACGGAGTTTAATCAAAGGCTCATCGATAAATACCTACTAATTAATTTTATTTCCTTTCTGTAATTAAAATTCCTTTTTGGATCTAAGGAAAACTGTTTGGTATCTGTAACGGATATGCAAACCGAGTATAGTTTGTTTATTTTAGTAGCTCTACGTACTTTCAATTTGTAAAACTCGAGTTCGATAAAACTCCTTAATCATCAATCTAAAGACTTCTCTTACATGGTGAAGAAATAAAAAATTAAGACCTCACTTTTGAACATTTTCAGGAAACATTTCGTTCATATTTCACCCAGAATATTTGTCACATCTGTTTGAATCGGTACAGACATAAATAAAACCATTTTAATCGAAAAAGCCATATTTAAATATGCCGCATATGCAACAAAATTGTGTTCAACCGTTAAATTGCATTGACACTTCAAACCCGCCATCAATTATTCTCCTAGATTAGAAACCATTATATTTTCCTGCGAATCGGTGTTATGGCAAATCATGACAAATGGCTATCCATATCCGAGTAACGACGTCGTACTTATGTCGCAATATCGGAAAACCGTATATCCGTATATCTACTTTTTATGTTACCCTTTCTATGGAAAATCTACCTATGAACGACCAGAAGGGATAGTGACTTATTACTTGGCGATACTTTTTTGTCACATAAACTGACAGACGGGGTTATCGATATGATGGGAACTATGAAAATGTGGCCCCACTGTGGCTAAGGGACCACTAAGCTGGAAGACAGAATCATGAACATTACATAAATAACTACGAGGATATTCCTATAGGTACTTAATCAATACAAAGTCAGGTATCAAAATATCAGTCAACTATCTTTATGAATCAACCAGCTTCTGCCCGCGACTTTGTCCGCATAAAATTTCTTGTTCCCCCGACCCTTCCCGTCGCGTCGAATCGCCTACCCGTGCGATGTTCCCCGTTTTTGCACCATTTTTCATTACTGCTCCACTTCTCTTGGTTGTAGCGTGATGTTATATAGCATATAGCCTTACTCGATAAATAGGCTACCCAAAACAAAAATAATTTTTCAATTCGTACCAGTAGTTCCTGTGATTAGCGCGTTCAATCAAACAAACAAACAAACTCTTCAGCTTTATAATATTAAGTATAGATAGTATAGATTTGCCTGGCCTTTTCCCAACTAAGTTGTGATCGGCTCCCAGTCTAACCGGAAACAGCAGAGTACCAGTATTTACCTATTTAACTACATAGCGCGATTGCTTGTCTATCCTCCACAACCCAATAACTGGGTATTACGATGTCCCTTGGTAAGACTGGTTGTCAGACGTTCGGGCTTCTGACGACTCGCAACGAGTAAGGTATCTTTATCAAATATCAGTGATATCAAGTTTCACTACAAAAAAAAAACCTCGAACCAGATCCTTTAAATTGTTCGACCGAAAATATTTATCACAATATTTACAGTTTTAAATACGCATTCGTAAATCTACACATTAAAACCCAAGTACCTACTACGTACCCGGTTTATTAATTACGTCCCCGGGCCGCGGTAATGCATTCCTCGCCGCCGCTATATACATTCCGCTTGAACGTTTTCAATACACTTACTTTTTACGTATTCAAATTATGTCTTCATAAGTATTACAGCAATTTACGCCATCATAACCGACGCGTTATAAACGGAAACGAAATGAATTTTAATATACCAAACGGTACGTAACGTTGTGTTTTAATTTATTCGGTCGATAAAACCACTCAGCTTTTTAATAAACACGCATGAATTACTTTCCTCTGCGAGGTCCTGAATAAATAAAGGAGGACCATCCCACACCGTTCCTTCATTCCCTTTGTGCTCTCATACTTCCTGGCATGCGTAATGGGATACCCAACCAAAATGGCGGCTTAGAAATCTTTTGTGCTGAATAAAAATCAGAAGAATGGACGCCGGACTAAATAACTTTAGTTGGACTCCTGCCGCGTCAGCACATAAAGAAATAGTGTTTATTATTTCTTAAACTTTCAAGTTTCTGACAGGTTGTTTGAGAAATTGGCTTCCATTACTCAGCGTTGCGTAAAGTGGAATGTTTCCTATTTTGGTACCATTACCGAATGATGTTGGCATGTTGGTTGTTGGTGTTGTTGTTGTTATATAATTCCATGGAATATCCTTAGATGCTAATTTGAATCTGTAACCACCAAGCTATTGTTTGGTTGAATGAGACTATAATATTTATGTTATCAAAAACTATTTATCTACTTCAAACATTATGTTGATCCTAAAACTTATATGTAAAATTACTTTATAAAATTCTTTACACAATTTATCTGTTATAAAATCCAGCATAGGTAGCTACACATTTCGCTACATTTGCACGACGCAAACATTTACTTTGATAGAAAATGTAATTTCAGCTGGAAGCTATATTTAATATGCAATATTAGGTAGCATATTGATGTATCCAGATAGTTAATTTAGAACCTACGTAAAGTTATAACAGCTTCATACCTTTAAACGGTATCGTGTGAGCCTTTAATTAACCGTCGAGGAAGGAGAGAGGTTCAGAAGGATGCGACAGAGTATTAATTGGCTGGACAACCCGTTCGCCCCACGCCTGGCGCTTCTGGTGTGCCGCTAATACAAATATTAACAAAATTAGACCGTATGTTTAAGGCATTACGTACCGGATTAGACGTGCACATTTAGGAAGTTGATTCAGTAAATAGCACGTAGATTGCAGGGATTTGACAGAACTACTCTACCAATATTTCTTTAAGCATTCACTCAGTATTCCCGGGTTGCTTCCTGTTGCTTTAAGTATGGCGACCCCTCTTCCACCGTGGGGAATAGTATCGATGACTAATGTTTCTTTTCTATTCCAAAAAGCGGTGCGTTTTTTAAAAGTTATCGTCTATTGTTTTTCCTTTTTTTTTTGAGGTAAAAGCGATCAAAATTTCGTCTTATTATTCGTTTCGTTTCGTTTCGTCTTTCGTCGTTTCGTCTTTCGTCTTTCGTCTTTTGTCTTTCGTCTTTCGTAGCATGCCATGGAAGTTCCTGAAAAAGAAAAGAAAACTCGTACATTCTGTAATTATTCAAAAACTGCTGACTCTAAAGCCAATTTTACCTGTAGGTAACCGTTATTAAATAATGAAACGATCTCCTATGCTAACCTCTGAAGTGCTCGCTTAGATATTGACCCAGATACGAGAGTGTTAGTTTTAACTAATTATTACGGTCGGTTAGACAAAAGAATAGGGCATTACCTACCTACTACACGATTGATCGGCTTTACTATCCATAATTCATTTGGATAGTGTTTGTTTAACAATGTAGATTTGTTATGCTTGGATCATGATGTATACAAAAATCATTCATCAGCTATATTCTTGCTGATTTTACGATGGAGCTCAACAGTCAATAAGATATGGATGAAGGCAAGAAGTCATAACTGAAAAGTAAATTCAATATAGAAAATGCAAAATTTCAATGTTGCCTCGGAAAGACTTTTCAAAATTAACATTCATTCGGCCTTCACACTCATTCGGTACTGTTGATTTGGACCAAATTAACATATAGCCTTTGCTCCTCCCATCTATGGAAGTGCCCACAACTTTTAGAAAAAGTAAACAAAATTATTAGAAACACACTAACTTCGATCCTAAATGTGGCCCTGGACAACCGAGCGTGGCACACTTCCTATTCGCCTGGGTGGTCTCGGCGTCAGCAAAATTTCAAGTAAAAGTTTACCGGCCTTCCTCTACTCTATCCACAACACCGTAAAGTTAGCCATAAAAATCTTTGCTCCTCCTCAGGTTGACTCTGAAATGCGGTGTTTGACCGATACGATTCAGCCCGAAAATCCATCTTTCCACAGACAGTGGGATGAGCCGTTCAGCAGGTTGCTATAGAAAAACCTTATTGATACGTCCACCAATTGTGGAGGAATGGGAGTCAGGCTTGTGGTTTCAGGCACTCCCGTCATCCACCATAGGCACTATGATGGATGACTTATCGTTTCGGCTCGCTACATGTCTCCGCTCGGGCGCGTCTTGTGTTGCTTCGCAAAGATGTCACTGCGGTGAAGCTGTCGACAGTTTCAGGCACCATGGCTTGTCCTGCTGCAGGAGTGCAGGCCGCATAGAAGAGCACGCCAGCATCACCGATATTATTCGTCGACCCCTTGTCGCCGTACCAACGCACCGGCACAGTACGGTCGCGTTCCAGCAGTATTAAAACCAAGGCTTGATAAGTGAAGATAACAAGGGAAGATAACAAATGGCATAACTTTGTTACCTCGGAAGGTGGGTAGGCCTCTGGTGTGGGATGCAACTTTTGTCGGTACCCTTGCGTCATCTAAAGTTGATGATGTAAATATTTAGTCATGTTAAATATTGTAAAGGTGATTTAAATAAGCGAATTAAAAATTCAATATTATCACTCAGCTTCTACATCTTATCATTAAAATATTGAATTTGAGGGTGGAGCAGGTTGAATAATTTGATGAATAATCGCTGTGAACTGACTAGTCACAGTAAAATTTCGATTACAAAACTAAAAAACAGATACATTTCCACCATCAAATAATTTCTATTTGCCATAACAATTTTTCCCGCACGTGTTTATTGGTCCCAGCGTCCAAGTGTAGATGTTTCCGTAGCGCGGACTGGGATATTACTCATCGCAACGCGGAAGTGTAGACAGGGACATCCGCCGATTGCAGCCCAGTCGTGTTTGTCAATGTTTCCGTGATTTATCGTCTGTGGTTGGTGCCAAAACTGCACACATGTGTGTTTACCTTTACTACAATTTACGATTTACTTTTACCGGCACGCACCGCGTGTGTACCGTCATGGTCGATTGGCGTTTACAGCTATCGTTAAGCCACTAACTGTGTTACGGTTGTGTAGTTTTTGCTTTAAAACATGGGTAAAGTGCTTAAGAGACCTATTTAGAGGTAAGAATTATAGTGTGGCCTCTTTTGTTGACTTCAAACAGATGATAATTAAGTATCGATAAACACGTGAGAATCATGGTTTATTTTCCCATCAGTCTAGCGATGAAATGGACTCTCTGTGAATTTTAATAATAAATCAATCTGCCTAGCCTTTTCCCAACTATGTTGGGGTCAGCTTTTAGTCTAACCAGATGCAGCTTAATACCATATTTTACATGGAGCGACTGCCTATAGATGCCTGATTTTCCGTGTGGTGCCGGGACTTATTAGAGAATGGGCAGCAGCGTTCTCTATGCATTATGCCAGCATGCTGCGATCGCCAACCCGCCTGCCAAGCGTGGCGATTATGACCAACCCCCCCAACTTGGAAGAGGCCTATGCCCAGCAGTCGTCGTCTTTCAGATAAAATGTTCCAACAAAACTGACGTAGAAACTGACATTAACAATGAATTAATGAATGTGATAAAATGGCTGGGGGACAATAATCTTTATGTTAATATTGAGAAAACTAAAATAGTTCAATTTCAAACATGTAACTTGTCAGTAATACCAACATCAATTTGACATAATAATGTAATTCTACAACCAGGATCATCAGTTTTATTTTAAGGTATAGTAATAGATAACAAATTGAACTGGAAGGAACATGTAGAAAGAGTATGCAGTAAACTTGATAAATTTGTTTATGCTCTTCGCAAGTTAAGATTAGTGTCCAGTAGAAAAACAGTCCTTAATGCCTATCACGGGTATGTTTCATCAGTACTGCGTTACGGCCTAGTGATATGGGGTAATTCAGTGGATGTGGAAAGGGCATTCATAGTGCAAAAAAATGTATTAGAGCCATGAGTGGAGCAGAATATCTGGACCATTGCAGGACATTATTTAGGGATTTAAAAATTCTTCCACTCCCATGTTTGTATATTTTTGAAGTTTGTCTATTTGTAAAAAAATACTTTCATTTATTTCAATTAAATGAACAATTCTCCGAAAGACTGAACAAAAAAAATGCCGGGAAATTACTCGTCCCTGCTCAAAGATTACAATTATATAGTAGAAATACTAGTTGCATGACAATTAAAATTTATAATAAATTACCACCCGCCCTGAGAATGTTACCAATTAATAAGTTTAAATGTAAAATGTTTGATTTTCTCTTAGACATGTGTTTTTATTCCGTGAATGAATTTTTAAATCATACTTTTTAATATAATATTGTTTTAATGACATAGTACCTTTACATTATTATGAATTCTTGGACATTGTAGCTTTATTTTTTGACATTATAATTTATATTTTTGACATGGCATATATTTTTAATTAAACAATTAATACTTCTACATTATAAATAATGCATGTACCTATTTTATTATTTAATATTTCTACGCCAGCAATGGTAGTATGTGTGAAATAATGTTAAATGTAAGATCTTAATGTACCATATACTGAGAAATAAATGAATTGAATTGAAATTGAATTGAATTGAAATTGAATTGAATTGAATTGAAATTATGATAATGATGATGATGACTGCCTATCTAACCTCCACGACCCAGTTACTGGGTAACACGATACCCTTTGGTAAGACTGGTTGTCAGTCCAGCGTCTGAGGACCCGTAACAACTGCCAAATAAGTACAAATAAGCGTAACTTAACCTTCGGTCAAGCCGTGCGGCTGTTATTATTTAGCCACGAACCCCTAATTTTAATAATAAATATGTTTCTTTGCTAAGAACCTATTTTGACAAGAACAGATGAAAGATAGCCATTTTGGATCGTTAGATACCTGAAAAGGTATTTAGTACCGTGGCTCTGGCTAAGATAGTTAAAAATACAATGAAATAGTTACGTAGATGATTCGAACAATATTTCAATACTGTAGAAACATAAACCTGACTCCTGTATTTAGGCAATATTATTGATATCACATTTAAAATTCATCATGTGAAACAAAGTTGTCGAAGAAAATCATTACATATTCTAATACAGCAACGTGCCTGAATCATTTATTTTTAGTCTAGTATGTACAATTGTGAAACGTTAAACCTTATTAATACTCAATAATAAATAAAATTAAATAATGAATTCTAGACATATCTATTAGTTTTTATTTTTATGTGCCTTTCCACACATAAAAATATGGGGATCTATGCTAGATAACATATTGTATACATCCCTTGTAGGGAAAGGCAAAACAAAAATAGGTTTGTGAGAAGAACAAGATTTGCAACAATATTTTCTGGCCAATAAATCATTGAAAAACTTGATAACAATGAAATATTACAATACACAGCAAGTTTATGCAAAAAATGCCTGAGTTTTGTATTGTTAAAATAAGGTAGGTATCATTATTGATTGAAATGATCAGGTATAAAGTAAGAAAGAAAAAAACAGAAAAAAATGCGATATGAAAGAAATGCGTTTATTGGCATTATGTCATTTTAAAATATTATTATTGCAGCGGGAATTAATTGAACAGGGCTGGACAGTTATGCACTTATCTTTTATTTATTTTGAGTACGCTCAGTCAAACGGGCAATTGCGTAACACACTATCATTCCAAATGACTTTCGTTGTTGACAGTTCAACAACATACATTGCGTTTTTTACGTTGTTGAGCAGACAAATTATTCAAATATATAAAGCAATGGAATAGTAATATCCTTCAAAATTATCAGGTTGTGGAAAAGTGACTGATTCCTAATTCCCATGATTTATTTGTATGTTTCAAAGGGAATGAAAATAGGTAGTAGCGTCCACTATGCATTTTCTCATCATACTGCGATTGCCAACCCGCCTGCCAAGCGTGGCGATTAAGGTAAAATGCTCCAAATTGGGGAAAGACGTCCAAACAGACGTGCTGGACATATCCAGCAGTGGACATATCCAGCAGTGGACGTCTTTAGGCAGAAATGATGATGATGATGACTTGTAAGTTTGAAGAACTCGACCCGAGGTGCGTCATGGCCATCTTCCAAAAAATAGGATTTTAAGGACCTTATGATAAAACTAAAATCCTATAACAAAAGTACTTTTTGTTAACTGTTGATTGTTTCTTATTTAACTTCAGTAAGCCTCTTTTCTCTAATTTATTTCTGTAACTCGACGAAAAGTGAAGGAATAAAATTAACTTACGGAACAATTACCCTGAGCTCGCTTTTCGCATTTGACAGGTTTTTCTGTATAAATTCTATTCAAAGGCGTTCGGGCGTCTTCGATTCAATGATCGAAGTTGGCTCATATTTCTTCTCCTACGCAATTCAAGTTTGCTAATGAAAGACCCTTGTAACTTTAATCTTTGTAAAGTTGAAAATCCATCGTGAAACAATTTTACCGCGCGTTAAATAGCAACTTATTAAAATATAATTTTCTTCCGCCTGTCAATAAATTTGAGTTTAGGATTTGCTTTAATTACGAATATAAGTCGGTGTAAATTTGTAAACGAAGTAAGTTGTTAGAACAACCCAAATCTGTTTCACATTAAAATGGTTTGTAGCTATACCACTACTGGCTAGATGAAATTTTAGACTTATATAGTATTCTCATGGATGCCATTGTCAGAACTAGACCAAATTGAACATAAACATAACATCACGCCTTGTTTCCCCGGAGGGTTGGGCAGAGGTGTACCTGTACACCCACATTTCGCCTGTTATGTTCAAGTCCCATGTAATAGGGGGCCAAATTGAAATGGGACCACAAAGGAAGCACGAGCTTTCAATTAAAAAAAAAATCATCAAAATCGGTTCACCCAGTCGAAATTTCTGAGGCAACAAACATTAAAAAAAATACAGTCATATTGAGAACCTCCTCCTTTGTTTTGAAAAAACTAATTATATCATTATCATCATAATTTCAGCCGAAAGACGTCCACTTCTGGACATATGCCCCCCCCAAATCCCCAATTATATAAGCTAACTTAAAAACCACTAATCAGAAGGAACTTAACCAAATTTATAAGAGGACCACTTTTAAGAAGGTATTCCACTAACAGCACTGATAAGTACCTACTTATACTGTTTCAAACAAAAGAAGATTTTTTTAAATCGGTTTATAAATGAAGGAGTTCTGAAAAAAGAAACATAAAAATACAACCGAATTGAGAAATTCCTTCCTTTTTTAAATTCGGTAAAAAGAGATGCCTATGCTCCTAGTGAGTGAAGTCTGGAAATGGCTGATCATGATGACCGTAGTGATGAATCATGGTAATATGGGATATTTTAAGACTTTCCCAGACAACAATAGTTTAATGGTTACGTGTTAAGAATATAATATCATCATGTGCCTAGCCTTTTCCCAACTATGTTGGGTCGGCTTCCACTCTTACCCGATGCAGCTGAGTCCCAATGTTTTACATGGAGCGACTGCCTATCTGACCTCCACAACCCAGTTACTGGGTAATACGATACCCATTGGTAACACTGGTTGTCAGACTTTCGGGCTTCTGATGACCCGTAACGACTGTTTAAGATCTACGAAAGACAGCCGGCACAAACGGCTAAACGTGCTTTCCGAGGCACGGAAGAATCTTGGTATGTAAAGATGTTCACCCATCCGCGGACCAACCGCGGCAAGCGTAACTTAACCTGAAAGAACAATCCGTGCGGCTGTTATTCTAATAATCCTCCGTTATTCACTAATCTTAGAAAAGGATTCCAAATTTAATTGAACATACAGACAGACGCACATAATACCGTTGTAATCTGTAACAACGTAAACCGAGTCACAATTAGTGACGAAAGCCGAAACATAATTTAAAACCTCGTTCGCTACGTCGGTTGGTTAAGGGTGGTTTAATCTGCATTTTTGCACAGACAGGTTGGCTACACTGATTGCTTTTTCATGTGTTACTGTAGCACATATTTCTATCAATTAAATATGTATGAGTTTTAAATGGATGAAACAGAGTCTGGAGTTAAATTCCTTACGGTTTCAATAACACCCAAATAAACAAAAAATATATTTTTACTAGCTGACCGTACAGACGTTGTCCTGTTTCCTAGAACTCGATAGCAGCGCCACCTACCGGGTCCAATAGTGAATCTAAACCAGGGCGCCACCCAAACGCATACAAAAAAAAAACATTCAAATCGGTCCCGCCGTTTAGGAGGAGTTCAGTGACATACACACGTACAGTAGAAATATATATGTTACCGGAAATGTATGAAATCTAGGAATTGTATACAAATCCTAGGAAATTTATACAATTCCGAAGCAATTTAGGAAATGTATAAACTGTTATTTAAAAAATTATTTAATACATACATATCCTGGGAAATGTATACATTTCCTAGGAATTGTATATAATTCCAATATCGTATTAGGAATTGTATAAAAAGAATGCTTTCTTTAATAAAACACGTTGTTAAAATGAGAATAATCATTTTTATTAAGGCAATCAGGTAACAGTCATACCGTATAATATTATATCTTCATATGATCTTACAAAGCTTCTTAAAGCTTCAAAAATCAACTATCTGTAAATTTTTCCAAGCTAGGCGACGGAGCCCCGCTAAGCGGAGCTCCTACTTCTGGGTGGTTTATAAAAAAATAACTACGAAGGGGATGGCGGGGTCTATTCGCTCGCTTCGCTCGCTCAAACGACCCCGCCATCCCCTTCTAACCTAACCTATCCGAGTCGGGGTGCCTTAAAGTCCCGATTGCATCCAGTTTTCCTAATATAACAACCGTTACACACCCAATGTCAATGGCAAATGATGTAATGGCATGTGATAATTAGGGCACGTGATAATTAGGGCTTACAATGATTATGACAAATGATGTTATGGTAAGTGATTTTATGGGTACCGTTTTACATTTCCGATTGCTATTTAGGAAATGTATAGATTTACTAGGAAATGTGTCTAATATAATTTATTTCACACATTTCCGGGCGATTTTAGGAATTACATACATTTCCTAGGAATTGTATAGAATGACGGATTACATACATTTCCGTTAACATATATATAAAAATAAGTCCAAGCCTGGTTCTTACCGGGTCCGCAAGACCGCGCCTACGGTGGAAATGGTTGAAGTGGCAGTGCTTTGGGTAGGTCTACATCCAGCAGTGGACGTCCTTTCGCTGAACTGATGATAATGATTAAGTACTAATAAAACCAAATAATTTCAGAAAAAACGTAAATCGCATGCATATAAAAATTACATAAGCATTTATCATCCATTGCTTCATATTAATATTCCTCACATTTCTTTGCAATGTTTTACTGTCGAAGCAGAAATGTAGGCCTTTATCGTCATCTGGAGGTCTTTATTACCAGAAAGTGCGGCACAGTGATTAAAAAGCTTTAATAATTCACGATACGCATACCTACGTCATAAAAATAAGTATTGAATCACCAACACCCAGTGCTCCTGATTAGACCATGCCCCACTTTCTGCACTTTCCTAAATGCCCGTTCACCGGCACCTCGAATGATCTAAGGAATGCCACTATCAACGTGGCTACCTAATGGGCTAAAACTATGGATTGAGACAGACTGCCTCAGTCGTCTAATGGTCGCATGCGCTACTGCTGAGAACGAGGTCCTGAATTTCGTCCTTAGGTCGAGCAAAATCTTATTGGGTTTTCCATTTGGAATTTCCCAGTAGCATCCTGGATATTGGATTGGTGCCGAGTTAATGGCAATAGGCAAGTAACCCTTATTAAATGGGACTACTATTATAACGTGGGTATACTATATGTACACCCGTGCCTAAACCCTCGGGGAAACAAGGCGTGATCTCTTTGTGCTTTGTACCTCCCGTCTCTGACATCTTCAAACCATTGACAGAAACAGAAGCACTTAATTATTAGGGATGCAATCGGGCTTTGATCCTACAATATCACGAAAACATATTTGCGACTGGATTTTACAACCTGCCAGATGTTTACATAAAAAATGCCAATATTATAACTAAAGTTAATCAAACAAAATAATAAGCATCTGCCGAAACTAGGGCACCAACAAACTATAAAATTCATAACCCTCCCTTCATAACTAACCCTTATTACCCAAGTGACCACCCCGGGGATTTAAAAGAGTTCACAGGATCACATCAGGCAGATGGACATCATCATACTATACCCACCTACTTTCCAAACTTAGTATAATTATTTTTGAAAGTTTTAGATTAATTTATCTACGATAGTAGTTGCAATCGCTAATCGCTCAGCAGAGCATGAGATCTTAGGTTTGATTTCCGGGTGGGCAAAGTGTTATTCTACTAAGAATTTCACAGTAGCAGCATTGCCTTGTTGACTGATGGCAATAGGTTAGTTCCCTACTACATGGAAATTACACATAAAATACATGGGACATAACATATCACATAGAAATGTGGGTGAACAGTAGGTACATCTCTGCTTAACACTTCGAGGAATTCAGGTTTGATGCTATGTATACGACTATATACTTCTTTGTAAACCATACACAAAAGTATGTATGTCACAATATACCAATACCTATGTAATAAAATGTGAAACGTCTATGTCAGAGAGGCTTTTTAAGTGTAAAATATTAAAACATGATTGTCTTCGTTCTGAATATTGTAATACAATACTGATACTGAATACCCACGTAGTAATAAACACTAATTTGTATTAATATTCGTAAACGATTTTGTTAAAAATTGGTTTGTGATATGGTAAAAAGAAACATAAGATATAATGTCAACATTAATATATCCAATGCCAAATGCTGTCGGTGTTATCTGCACGTAGTTGAGTCCATTCTTCATGAAGTCAACGAGATAACTATTCTGTCGTGGATTGTTATAGAAATCGCCGTATAGAACGATTGGAGTCTCTAAGTCTTATTGAGACTCAAATAGTAGTTTTGTAAAGTTCGCTGGATATGGCAGGAGTGTTGGATAAAGACAGCATATTTAGTTCGAATATTATATTATTGTTCTCAATATCTACCGCGAGGGCCACCAAACTTATTGTATTCAAAGCAGTAACGGTCAAAAATGGTTGCCGTCTTCGTGAAAGGGAAGTAAACAGTCCAGTTAGAGAGTCCAAGATCATCGTACTCTTATATTATGTTGCACCTTTTCCCATTTCTCTATTGCCCGTAACACCTAAACTGATTGAAGAAATTATGACTGAAAAGAATGATACCACAATTACTCTATCGGTCTGTCATATCTGTCCATTAATTAGGCTTTCTGCAAAAAATTCTAAAAAAAAAAACAAGTCCACCGGATTTAAGGAAAAAATAAGAATGTCTTTTGAAGATAAAGAATACTGCTTGGCTGCGTTTTTAGATATATAACAAGCATTTGATAGGGTGTTGTACCGCGGGTTACTTTGTAAGATATAAACTTCACTTACACCACATGCACTATAAACTGCTTGAATCTCACCTCTCCGACAGAACTTTTCAAGTCGATGAAAGAGATGTTTCTTTCTCTTTCTATAAAATAATTGCAAGAGTACCCCAGGGCTCTCGATTTCTACGCTCGACGCTCGCCCTGGAAGGTCGTTACGCTGCTGCTCTGCTGCGCGTATCCCCTCCACCGCCCGCCGCTCGATCGCCCGTCACTTGTGCTCCGTGCGCCACGCTGCGTAGTCGCCCCGACTACACTCCGCTATTTTGCGATTTAAATTTATTTAAATCGCTAAATTCGGACTTCTTGTTTCTTCAGATTCAGTCTAAATCGTACTGTCTTGTTCGCAAGACAGTGGTATTTCTGATTCGTCAGAATCGTCAAAAACGTGTGTTGTGTTGTGACCCCTTCAGGGCAAATCCACAGTTTCGTAGTCACTCGGTGGATACCTTAACGGTGCCAACGAAGCCGAGTGGGTGCAGACCCAACGCACCCGTCTATCCCCTTCAGGGCTAGACGAAAGTTGGACGGATCCCGGATCGCTGGCCTTGGGGGCTTCCCTCGTCAGCCCCGGTGACAGTCTTCCCTCCACAGCCGCGTACTAGTGCCGCGGGTATATCTATACCCCCCGCACTAGACTGGTCGGGTACCTTCAGTACCCATCGCATGACCGGTTAGGAACCCGTTCGCACAATAAGATTGGCGACGGGAGTCACTCTTAGGGCTCACCAGGATCACCTACCTGTCTATACCCAACAGGGAGTGTAACACTCACCCCCGGCATCCCACCGGGGATTAGGCTGTTAGGTTTAGGGATTTGGCGATAGGATGACTCTCATGAGTGATTAGGTCCCCCCTCCCCTCCGCCATGGAGAAACCCATGGAGAGACATGCCAAAATCGAGGCGCTCCTGGCTGAACTTGCGAGTCAGCTCAGCATTGAGCACTCGTAGGTCGGGGCTGTGGTCTCTGTTTTTCTTTTATTAATAAAGAAAAACAAGGATTTCGCTGCCGAATTCTCCGAGCTGTACAGAGCTGAGCAGCTCGCAATTCCAGCCAGCCCGGGCATCGCTGACTTCAGCGATGCCCTTGAGGCCCCAACCGCTACCGATGAACCGTGTCAAATGGAGACAGATGATGTACCCATCCCCACTCCTTCCGACTCTGCCGCGCTCACTCCCCAGACGGACTCGCACTCCTCTTCGTCCTCGGACACAGAGGCGTACGAGCTCGTCTCCCACACAAAGGGCAAAGGGAGCAAGCGCAAGAAGAACAAGGCGAGCAGCTCAGCCCCGGCCGCTAAAATCCAACGTGATGAGATCGCCACGTTCCTCCGCGACCACCACGTAGACATTTTACTCATTCAAGAGTCGTTCCTAAAGCCTCACCATCGCGACCCGAAAATTGCAAACTATCGTTTAGTTCGCAACGACAGGTCACGTTGTCATAGAGGCGGCACCCTCATATACTATAGGAAGTCCCTGTACTGCATACCTATGGATACTCCCGAACTCTCCCGATTAGAAGTTTCGGCCTGTCGGTTAGCACTGACAGGTCACCAGCCGATCACTATTGTGTCGGTTTACCTTCCTCCCCAACATGAGTCAGAGGACCCTCAACTCCTCGCTAATGACCTTTCCCAACTTTTCGGCATGAGTGACTCCGTTATCATAGCGGGCGATCTCAACGCCAAACATCCCGCCTGGAATAGCACCAGGACCTCGACTAGAGGTAGGCAACTCTTTAACCTCTGTTCTACCATGAACTTTGATGTCATCGCCCCGATGACTCCCACTCACTTCCCCTTCGATACCGATCAGTTACCCGACGTACTTGATATAGCGCTCCTTAAGAATATCAACTTAAGGTTGGATTCTATAGAGGCTATTCACGAACTCGACTCTGATCATCGACCAGTAGTCATGAACCTGGCCCCCCGATTAGGTATACGCGACCCCTCTCAACCCCCCGCCACTAAAGTGATCACTGACTGGAAGAAAGTAAGCGAACGCTTACAATCTAACACGTCACATCACTTACACTCTATCCCAGATCAGTTTGACTCTGTCGCCGACACAACGGCCGCGATCGACTCTCTCACAGAGCACGTACAATCGATCGTGAAGTTCACGGGAGGTTCCAGATACGGGTGACCGTAAATGGAAACTCCCCGACGATGTACGTGATCTGCTGACAGAGAAGAACGCGGCCGTTCGTGCCTACAGCAACTTTCCCTGTGACGCTAACAAAGCTCACATGCGTTACTTACAGCGTGCTGTAAGGACACGTGTGACTGAGCTGCGTGACGCTAACTGGGACAAGATGGTGAGCGAACTAGAGCCGACTCATCTCGCATTCTGGGAACTTCAGAGGAAACTGAAATCCTCTGAGTTTTCCACTATGCCCCCCCTGACCCGCCCCGATGCGACCATTGTATTCGAGGATATCGACAGGGCTGAATGCCTAGCCGATAGCCTCGAAGCCCAATGCACACCCAGTTCGCAGCCAGTAGACCAAGCGTTTGTCGATAAGGTAAACGCGGAAGTCGAACGCAAAGCCTCACTCCCGCCCGTTGAAGACCCTGATGATCCCCTGCCCCCTGTCACACCTGACGAGGTGCACGAGATCATCAAGGGTCTGAAATCTCGTAAAGCCCCCGGATCAGATGGCATCACCAAAAGAGTGATCAAGCTGTTCCCCGCTCACCTGATTATGCTCATGTGTACCATCTTCAATGGTGCCTTGAGTAATAATATTTTCCCCCAAGCGTGGAAGGAAGCCACCGTCATTGGCATTCCTAAGCCCGGTAAGCCCAAAACCGAGCCCACGAGTTACCGCCCCATTAGTTTGCTCAAAGTTCTCGGCAAAATCTATGAGAGACTTATTTATAAGCGACTCAGAGATTATGCCGAAACCAAGGGCCTCATCCCCAACGAGCAGTTTGGTTTTCGAACCCAACACTCGTGTGTCCATCAGGTACACCGTATCGTCGAACATATCAATGCTGGTTTTCGGCGTGGTATGTTCACGGGCGCTGTATACTTCGATATAGCGAAAGCGTTCGACAAAGTCTGGCACAACGGCTTATTATATAAGCTGTACCAACTCGGAGTGCCAGACCGTCTCGTGCTCATCTTACGAGACTTTCTTGCGAACCGTACCTTTCGCTATCGCATCGAAGGGGCACTCTCCTCCCCTCACCCGATCCGTGCAGGAGTCCCTCAAGGCTCTGTACTAGCCCCCCTCATTTTCACGCTGTTCACTAGCGATATCCCCAGAAGCAAGAAGGCAAGGTTAGCTCTGTTCGCAGACGACACTGCCATCTTCTTCTCGGGATTTAGTGACACAGCGCTGGTTCGCTACCTCCAAACCGCAGTCGACGAGCTCGGCGAATGGTTCAGGAAGTGGCGAATCGAGGTCAATCCCGATAAAAGTCAGGCGGTCTTTTACACCCGACCGCGACGTAATCACCCCCCTCCCCGACCCATCTCAATGTTCAGCAAGCAGATCCCTTGGGCGAAGCAAGCCAAATATCTAGGTGTCATCCTCGACGAACACCTCACCTTTTCTGAGCACATAAAGCAGGCTCGCTCGCGGGCCGCTTTCGCTCTCGGTAGGCTCCATTGCGTCCTGAACAAGCGAAGTAAAATGTCTCTTCTGTGTAAGAAGCGGCTTTACACCGCTTGTATCAGGCCGATTATGACATACGCAAGCCCAGTCTGGGCACATGCTAAGCCCCGATTCATCCATAGGATGCAGACTCTCCAGAACCGTTTTCTCCGTCAAGCCACAGGCTCGCCTTGGTTTGTTCGGAATATCAATCTTCATTCAGACATGAAACTCCCGACTATCCATCAATTCATGAAACGCGCTTCGAAGCGTTTCTTCGATAGGGCCGTAGCCCACCGCAACCCTCTGGTTGTGGCGGCAGCTACTTACACCCCCTCCCGTATCAGCAAAGTCCGCCGCTCGCGGCACGTTCTTACCGATCCTGATGATCCCACTACTCTCCTTCAGGAGAATCGAAAAGAGACCAGTACAGCTAGACCAGCACACAAACACAAACTATACCGACCTCGCCGCCGAGATCCGTCGTCGCGACCCCGACTTAACAGTCCCTCCCGACCCTTGCAAGAGCCAGCCCGCGATGCTGCGCCGTTAGCTTTAAATTAGCCCCTACCAGCGATTGCCTAAGCCGAGGTTCGTACCCCCCTCGGGGTAACCCTTAGAGCTTTCGCTTTAGTTTTTAAGTATAATAAGCCCCGGCTGGAGGCCTAAAAAGGTAACTTTTTAGAACTCGCCGGGCCACAATCCGTTTAAGTAGTAACAATCTTTTCAGGATTAACTACGAGATGCCCCACAAAAAAAAAAACCCCAGGGCTCTATTTTAGGACTGGTGTTGAACCCCCGTACCATATATAAAGCAAATCTGCCTAATTAACCGTATATAATGTCATCAGCTTTTCCAAATCACAGCCGTTTTGGCAGCTACACAGACCCCGAAATTGTTTCTTAAATATTTCAGAAAATTCTAGATGATTTACATAAATAGCCACTTCCGCAATTTGTTTTTCGACATGGGCGTCATTATTATGGTTTTTGATGTCGCTGATAAAAAAATTGGAGTCAAAATGAAAATCAAAGATGGCTGTTACGAAAATTCTCAAATGTTTCAGCATGGGTGTTATGGTTTACAACGATACTGAAGCCAATAATATCTGAAGCTAACTGTCCTTTTACGGAAATGGATTCGCGGAAGTACATATATTTCGCGCTTCAGTCGCAAATCCCGTGGGAAGCTGATGTTTAGCCATCCAATCGTACTCGTCACGTATATCTTTCACCGTAGGGGCCATGCTGTCTTTCCCGTGTAATTTCCCATAAAATGGTAAATCGTGTCTATAGTTGGGGAGATACAGACAGTAAATCGAAGTGAATCTACTCAGTGCAACGTACAACGTACGTGTAAGCTGTGTCTGATTGACTTAGCGTAGACAATTTCGTCTTTGTCACCTTCCTATTTGTGAATGATGATCGCGGAGTTGGCGTCAGAGGTGGAGGTGCTTGCGGAGTCTGCAGCAGTGTTAGAGTCGCTTGCACGTTTGCCGTCGTCATTTACTAAGCGTGCTTTAGCAGCTTTAAGACGCCCCTGAAACCGCCTCACTCGTTCGGGGCCGGACATAGGGGTGCCATGCGTAGCCGGTAACCTCCTCTTTCCGATGATAGTCACGATCTATTTATTACCGACTGGCTCTAGCGCGGTCTAAACAAATATTGATTTTTATAACTTTATACACTTCCTTGTATTTTTATATATTAAAATTGTCAAAATATACTTTTTTTTTATTTGGATAGATCGTTTTAAATAAATTCTATAAGCACAGGTTAAAATCACCACACTATTGTGTGAGTCTTGAGTTACACTGAATACAAAGGAACGAGAGTGCTGATTTCGTAAATCTGCGCAGTGCCCTTTCCACGCCGCCCCGTGTAGCCTCTACGCATTTTCAAGGTAGGACAGTGAGCTGCCTTTATAAGCTAAAAAATAACACTAGATTTATGTTTTCTTGTAGTACCGTATAGTTTCGTGTGGTACCGGACGTAAAGAATAGCACCATCTATCTATCTATTACCTCCCATGAGTGTCGTAAGATGCAATTAAGGAACTTACTAGTCACTAGTAAGTTCTTTAGTCCCATCTCATCCAGAGAACGTTGCTGCCTATTCACTAGTTACCTAGTGAATGGGCTGCAACGTTCTCTATGCATTTTACCACCATACTGCGATCGCCAACTCGCCTGCCAAGCGTGGCGATTATGGCATACCCTCCCAAATTGCAGGCATATGTCCAGCAGTGGACGTCTTTCGGCTGAAATGATAATGATGATGATATATGATTCGTTGTGATTTTAAAGACATTGCACGTCAAAAATGGGATATAAATTTAAATGAAAACGGGTAAGCGAACATACCTATTTATTTAGCTAAAAGTACTGTGTAAATATTTGAAAGGAATTCTATAAATAGGCACAAAAAATAAGAGGCTCAATTTAAAACAGAGTGGTTTTGCCTACCGTAAATTGAACATCCTTATTTAGTTTTCGGGCGCTCTCAAACGTCTATGAAAGTTATTAAATAAATAATTCTATTTATTTATCCACTAACTTTTTTCTTTGATTACCTGTCCATTTGGGAAAACAATTAATATTTTTAATAAAAAATATTGATAATGTAACAGAAACGTGTAAAGATGATCAGGATATAGAAACAGAGCGGAGGGCATTATCGGTCCGTGGAAATATGTTGGCTCAGAGATTCACTCAGTGTACAGTAGAGGTTAAATTAACATTATTTAAAGCCTACTGTCAAAATTTCTACACGGGTGGTCTATGGGCCAAGTTCACAAAGCGAGCCTATAATGCACTCTGAATCCAATACAATAACATTTTCAGGACGCTGGTGCGGCTTCCGCGGTACTGTAGTGCTTCAGGCATGTTTGCAGATGCTCACGTAGATGATTTCTATGCAATTATGCGTAGAAAAACCATGTCTGTCGTGCACAGTATGAGGGGGAGCCGTAACGGCATCCTGAAAATGAAAGCGGACAGGATGGACTCGGCGGTCATGCGTCGCTTCACTGACCTGCATGTGACAGGTGCAGGTTAGGGAAGAAATTATTATTTCAGGTGTTATTTAAATTGTACTAACATTGTTTATAAGATTTATGTCACTAACATCTGCTATGGACTGTGTTGTCTGAAAATATACAATTTTTATTTTATTTATTTTTTGGTAAAATAACTGTTGAAAATCCCACATCGATCAGGCTTTTCTCGTTGCGTTAAAGTATCTTCACTCCAATAGGCTATTTAAAAGCAAAATCGTTAATCAGTATCACTTATGTAAATACGAAATTAAAATAATCCTTAAATTGAGAGGTGGAAAACCGATTTATTATTCTGTTTCGGAACATAAAAAGCCCGTGAACGTTATTATTGAATGAAATCAACCCACTCCGCTTCGGTAGCAGCCTTTTATTCATTTATATACAAAAGTGTTACTGCAAAAATTCATGCACCGACAGCTGACGAATTCGGAACAAAAATTTAAACAAACCAATCATAAGAAAGTAATCAGTTTCAAAAACGGAATCATCATCATCATCTGCTAAGTCTTTAGCTAACTATGCTGGTGTCGGCTTCTAGTGAAACCGCTGCAGGGAACCTGCACCCAGTATTTTACATGAAGCGACAGCCTATCTGATCTCCCAGTTGACTGGTCAGACTCTTTGTCAAACTTTCGAGCTTCTAATGATACGTATCGACTAACGTCAAAGATCCAGGAATGACAGCTACTACCAACCGCTTAACGAAGCACGGAGGGGTATTGTATGTAAAAATGGTCACCTACCTTGTGGGTAGGTGACCAACATTGCGGTTGGTCCGTACCAACCGCGGCAAGCGTAGGTTAACCTGATAAATCGATCAAAGCCCTTTATCACCATCTAACAGAAGTTAATAATTATATTCCAAATAGCAACAAAACATTTCTATTGGCAAATCGTTCCGCTATTCCGGTTTCTTTCACTCAAATAATATCATATGAGAAGATAAAATGTAAATATATCATACACCTCAGTGAATCAAATACTCAGCGATAAAAATCAGAAGGCGTGAATACATCAGCACGCACCAACAAGATTTACATAAACGAGTCGAATGTTGCCAGCGTACGCTTCAACGGATTTTTATTTAGGAACGTGGATGTACGGAACATCGTAATGATTTGTTGCTACTTTTGTAGAATTGTTGCTTCGTTTGAGTGTCTTGATTTATGACTGGGAAGTAGAGGATATAATGTGGCCTCGTTAGGGCCTGAGTTATAAAGACCTATTTTTAAAGGTAGCCTGGTCATGTTTCAGAATAAATGTTAAATGTAGACATTAATAATACATAAATTCTTGCAGTCGTACATTTCGTTATTCTTTTATGGAATAACAAGAATTTGTGAAATTTAAATTTACATTTTTGAATGCTGTTTCGGCCAGGGAAATGTAATAATTAACACCACCTTAACGAATGTAGGTTTCAGAGGATATCGTTGAAAATAATTTTCAATATGATCACCAAAATTGGAACCATCGGATAAAATCGATATAAACTCTTTTTTCTTCTGCAGTCTATAACCCGTCGACCTCTGAATACAACGTGGATGTAATTTGTGTCCTTTTTGGTAACGTAATCCTTAATTAAGCTTTACCAAACCTGGCGGTCCGTTTAATCGCGTTTGTCATTCCTAATTTACCGTATTTAGATCAGGTTACAAAATGTGTTTGGAAGCGGCCACAGAACACCGTTCGGTTTACAAAATAAATTATTTTTACACAAATTTAATGAAACGCACCTGTGTGTGTTAGGGTGGGTGTACCTTTTTATGCCCTTAAATTGTACATTTATTTCTAAGTGTTATTTGATTAATTTTATTTGTAATGCTGTTAGAAGAGCGAAAACAATATTTACGTTCTCCTATTACTCGAAAAGAAAATAATAATTGACTCGTTTTATCTGTATCTGGAAGTTTCTATGAAGACTGACATAAAGCAATAAGTATATAAATGTGGTAAAGTGATGATTAACTGACATTAAACACGTGCAATTATTATAATAGATAATACTGTACGTATTATCAATTATAATAATTGCACGTGGATACTAAGCAAATCCTCATCTCCCAGAACGTTCGGAGAACAACTTTTATTAACGAAATGTGTGTAGGTGTCAAAGCTAAAATTACTGGGACTAACAATTACACCCTTTGTACGAACCTAAACTTGTAAAGGAAAGAAAAACTTTAGCTTCGGAATAAGGCTGCCCAGTACGAGTGTGAGGCCTTTGACTAAAAGTTGGACTTAATGCTATAATACTCTGGAAATTGTTCTCCGTAATACTGGCCTTAGGCGACTTTTACTCGTTGCTCCAGATAGTTTTTGAGGTTAGTAGATGTGGTTTCCTTGTTAGTAACTGTAATTACGCCTTGTTAAAGATCGATAATATGTTCGACAAGGCTTCATATGATTCGAGCATCTAGATATTACATCATCAGTATCGTAATTTAGTGTACAGTCCTGGGACATATTTCTGGTCTCTTTGAGAGACCATAATCCACCACGCGAGCCCAGAGCGGGTTGATAGATGTCACATTTCTTCGATTTATTTGCTTCCAGGACAAGCCGGTTACCTCACGCTGTTGTTCTTCACAGTTTTGAGACCAGTGGTGATAAAATTAAATACACATAGCAGTGCCTTCTTGGGTCCGAATTCACGACGTACAACTTGTAAGTATGTCGATTGAAAGAAACAGAGCCAAGTAACTAAAATGCAGAGTTTTCTAAAGTGACACGGGATATTTCTATCGATTTTATTTTAGTTTTAGTTAAGTTGAATATGGTACGTTTAAGATAGCAAAATTATTGTTTGTGACATTTTGGGTAGAATTTGTTGAGGTTTTTTTTAACCTCACAATTATAAATACCCGTTGTATACCAACAGCTATACTACCCTATAAATAAATGTCCTTCTTTACTCGCTTTTTATAAGTTCTGAATATTATCGACATTCCATCCTGAATATTCTTAGTACTAGAAATACTTCTAATAAGGTAAAGAAAACGTTTCGTCGCTAGATTTTCAATGAAAATGCTTGAAAAGGACTGGCACAGAAAATAATTACTCAAGTACGCAAGCCTGAAAATCAAAATTTGCCATTTGCGCAGGTACGTTACATATGTAGGTAAGTACTAACATATGTAACGAACTTGTCTTGATGTAGGTATTTTCTTCAGCTTTGTGTGATGAAAGACCTTTTTGTAATAAAATTTTTCACTTCTAAGAACAGTTTAATATTACAGACTAACATTCCAACAACATTACAAACTAAAAGGTTCGTTAAATAAGCACTTACAAGCAAAAATACAACAAACATTTTAGTTAAAATACAAAGCAGAAAACATAATAAAACAGAAAGAAAGTTTATTACGATAGTTATTTTAATCCTTTGTATCCCGCGACCTTTTAAATAAAGATCCAGTATAAAGGCTCTACGTGAATGGAGTGAAGTCAGAATATGTCCAAATTGTCTAATACGTTCGGCCAGGCCGGCCCATTACGTTTCACAAATAGACCATTAGGTCCCAATCCCTTTGCTATTTCAAAAGGATGAAGGGGTAATTTACGAGCTCAAAATTTAAATCTACGACCAACTTGTTTAATAGCAACCTTCGGGGTTAATTCTGTTGTTAAACTGTATTATTATGAAGCGCTCTTACACGTTTACTTGGGCCAGTATTACTCGAGCGTTCCAAGTTATTAATTGCCCGTACAAGAAAACTTTTCCGGCGTTTGCGTACGCTTTAAAAGCTTCCACTTTTGTTGCGTGGTGTTTTAAATACAATGAACGTTAAACAGCCGTTACAATGTAAACATAGGTAAATAATTGGGGGTTAATCTGTACAAATATGGATCTATAAACAATGTAGAAGTTTCAAGCGCTCTGGCAGTTTCATTAAAGTAGAAACAACGGGGTCGTGGTCTGTGAGACGAGACTGGAACGGCTCCCTCGCGTCAGTTGTCCACAATTAATAATAGAGGTCTGCAAGTTGAATGCCACATGTTGTTGCATGGGCTCCTCTCGCCTTGCATGCTGAATACAGATGAGCTTATTTATGTAAATTTGCGTCGCCTCCACGCTAGAGGATGACGCTCCATTTTGAGTAATCCCGGCATCGCAAGTGATTGATGCCAAAGCCGTTGACATTCCGCTTTGCTGGCGATCACGGGTGGCTTATGCAAGCTATTTTTTATTATGCCTTCATGTCAGAAAATATTTTAAGCGCCTGAGACGTGCCACTTTGTTGTTTATGTTCGACGTAATGTGGAAAGAATAATGGAACCTATCAAGCTGGTTTGAGGCTAGACTGTAAATCTAAAATCATCAATAACGTCTTCTGCAAGATTGTATTTTATAGAAGCCTATTAATGACAACCCACATGTTCACTTGGTACGTACATACCTCTCGAGATAAGACTATAAATATATATTAACTGTCAAGTCCTTCATAAAGTATGGAGGAGTAAGCTCATCAAAGCAAAAAGTGAATAAGAACCGGCCAACAACAACTTAAAACTTTCTTTAAAAAAAATGATTTAAATATTTCTTTATCATTTTTCAAAGGGCAATTATTTTCAGATTTATGTGCGTATTTAATGCCTTAATGAATAATTATTTGCTGGATTATGACTGGCCAGCATCATTTCGTAACGGAAGGTAATTAAAATATTCGATACCGTTGGAAGTTAATTTTATTTTCAGAACCTCAAAGTTTTATAAATTCATATTTAATATTTTTTGTAAAAAAGTTTCAATAATCCAAGCCTAATTTGTTGTCAATTCCCAAAACCAATTTTGTTTCTATAAATAAATTCAGTTGGAAACGTTACACGCAAAAACCTAGTCAGCCAATAATGTTCCCACTTCTGGGTGACAGGCTCCGTCTCAGTGAGAGAGAATGGGCCATATTCCACCTTGTAGACCCAGTGCGGTTTGGTAGATGCCACATGTTTTCGAAAGTCTGGTGGTTACTTCTCGTTTTCCTTCACCATTTTGAGAGCAGTTGTCATGATATAATTCACACAAAACAAAGCGCCTGCCTGGGTGCGAATTTACAACCTAGAACTTGTAAGTTGCAGCCGTTACGACTGAGCCACCACTGCTCCTCTATTGGGCACGTTAATTTAACCAATCACTTTCACAATATATTTCACCTTTCAGCCAATTGATTGTTACCCTTTCAATGCCTAAACGAGCAATTGATTTGTATTTGATAAACTACGTTTTCTATTGGAAAGAAAGCGGGCGCAAACAATTTATTAAGCTCTTGTTCGGTTTAAAACGAAAGCTTTTCGTTAACGCTCGGGCGCCGGACACAATGAGCGTAGCTGATGTTCTCTGTAGGAAAATACAATTTAAACTTTCTTTGTACAAGGAATACATTAAACAAGGGCAGATCACGAGACTCCATTTCAGTGTAGCAAGATTTTTTTGAATGCAAGTTATATTATTTTGGCATTCAGTTCTGTAGGTCAGTTTCAATTTGCCATATTTTGGGGTTACACACGATAAGTTGAATTTTGATCAATTTAGATCTAATAGCTTGGAATGAAAATAATTTCGGTTGGATGCTTGACTATAGCTTCAGACTCAGACGCATCTTCTACTAACATAAACGCAATAGATATTCAGCAGATATGCGGTGTCTGCTGTTGCGCTGCGGGGGAAAAACGCCCGCTTGCGGTTCCCGCAAACATTTATCTACTGCAAGTGTATTTCCCAACTCAATTTTAAAACCTATCCAGTTCTTTAAATATATGCGCGAAAGTTGCTCTTTGGAATCACCCTTAGTGTCTATTTTGCTTAAAGAAAACACTTTAATAAAAGTAAACGTTATCTTAGTATTTATCATGAGGCGACTGCAGGAACTGCGTTGGCGCCGAGCGGTATTGTAAATCTTGGTGCAATATCCTGCTATTACTCTCCAGTGCTGAAGCTGAAATATTGTAGAGATTTGCACATTACGGGCTGTACACAATTCAATGGTTGCGAATGCGTTTGGAGAGCTGAGCTGGCTATTGTTAATAGAAATAGGAAAATGTGGTGGCATAATTTATCGCGTTTAACCTAATTCTAAAGTGCAGCAATAAAATACAGCGTAAAATCGCAGCTTGCAGGTTTCTGTTCCAACGAACATTTTCGAGAAGGCTAAAGCCAACTCATAATGTTTAAAACGAAGTCTTGAAGGGTCTTGCAGACAGGTGCGACAGGACAATAAAGATATTTTTTTATGAAAACTTCATGAAAATTGGTCTACTAGAATTGCTTTACGCTGTCACATTGAGCTATCTGCGGACGACTGTTAATTCAGTCCCTACTTGTCCTAATCAATTCTGTAAGTAGGCATTTGATTATTGCTCATTTCAAGTAACGATTTTTTCACAATTGTTCAAACACACGAGCGGCACGTCAACGTCAGGGTCAATTGTACCTTTGCAGATGCCTCTGCCATTGGCGGTGTATTTAAGCATCGTACTCTGCAGTTGCCTCTACCGTTGACGGTGTGTTTGAGCACCGTACTCTGCAGTTGCCGCTACCGTTGACGGTGTATTTGAGCACCGTACTCTGTAGTTGCCTCTGCCGTTGACGCGTGTGTATAAATACATAAGGAAAAATCGTTTAGTGTAAAAGGGTGAATATCTATTCATTTAACTTTAAATCGATTGCCCTGACCTGAGCAATTTGCATAAAACCTTCGCTTGGTAGTTAGTATGTGGAGTAATTTGATGCTACGCGTATATAACATTGTTAAGTAAGTAACGCATTTAATAAAGCGGTGTGTGTCACGTAAAGATCGTTCAGTAAATAATAAAGTTTTAATCCCCTATCACAAGACGGGACGAAACGAGCATTCCAATTAGTGCTGGATTCTCATTAAGTTTCAGATTCTTGGCGTACACTTTGATATCGGAGCTACGTGATCAAGATTTAGTTCATTTTATTTGAACTTCAATTGTTCAGTGTGTTTACTAATTCCAACTACGATTTGTGGTAGGTATTACTTATTTAATATTTGGTTGAGGTCAAATATTCTGAACGAAAATAAAGAATATCTAAATGGGTTTGGCAAAGTAACATGAGATAGAATTAACTATTAAATGTCAAAACGCTACCACAATAACAAAAGCACTCAACGCGTATTCTATTAATTCAACCCGATCCAATTCAAAGAAAGTAACAAATTCATTCAACAAACAATTCATCATTCCACTTCGCCGACGCAATCAAATTTCAAAAATTTGCAAACGCCAACGTTGCCGATGATAAAAAGAAGGCTACCTTAAAGAGACCGCAATTCTATTAAAGTTTTGTAAGAGTTTGTAAGTGTTCGAAAAATTTGTGGTGGAAATGGCCAACGTTAGTTCCGCATAGGAGTCAAGGTGTGGAACCCCTGGCTCATGAATAAGGCAGGACGACGCCGCCTTTGCCGTGTTTCCATCTCAATAACGGTGAATTCTTTTTTACACGTTTCTTGATTTGTGGACTGTTTTAACGTCGCTGAATAAATATGTCCTTATGTTTCTGTTTGGGTTTACGTGAATATAATAAATCTTTGTATAAAAGATTCTAAAGTGAGGTTATGGTCGGTTTTATTTAGCGTTTTATCGTGCTTGTCATAAGATGTCTAAACACAAAGCGCAATCGATAAACATGCTCCTTGTTTGATTAATCTCGTTAATATCGAAACGTGCACCATCACACAACCTCAATCAATCAAAGAACGTAACGCGCAAAGTGGAACATAAAAACCATTCATCTACCAAACAAACAACACTTTACAGTAAACACCATAGCACACTTAAACAAACTGAAAAATTGCGAATTCAAAACTGGATACATGCCATCGGAACTTGCGCAAACTTTAATTTTAAGATTATGCAGATATATTTACTGGAGACAGAGCGCATCCTTATAAGCTGCTTTGTCATTCAACGTTGCTTCTACAGTTTCATTTCGGTCACGAGAAACTTTATGAAACAGCACTTCTCAAGTATTCATCATCAAAATATGAGGAAAGGAGCTAAAACACCGTTGCTTTTGCAAAGAATAAGTTCAAATTTGGCAAGAAGACGACAAATTTTCATTGCTCTAGACGGCAGGTGGGCGGACCGTGGATAAAGAAAAACTCCGCTTTGCTGGGAATATTTTTATAAGGAAAATGTATTGCACACTACCGTTTGGCGGAGAATCGTTGCTTACTGTGCTCGCTTTGAAAGTAATTTATCTCACTTTTAATATACTCTCGCGATTATACGTGTGTCGTATTTTTTATTTCATGCAGATAAAGTATCTATTATTAGTAATAACTAGCTGTGCCAGCGGATTCGCCCGCGTGGATGTCAGAAATTATCCCACAAGAACGTGTTACTGAGACAAAAACTTATGGTAACATCAGGTATCGACCAGTGAAAGCTCTGTCAAGATCGGTTTCGCCGTTTTGGAGATTAGCCGGAGCAAACACAGACCGACAGATAGAAAATTAAAAAATTGTGTTTTTGTAATAAGTACCGTAAATACCCTGTTATATATTTAGCAAAAAGCGGTTGTGTGTTATAATTTGCGATATGTAACGTATAATAGTTTTAGAATGATAAAAAAAATTGTTTTCTTGATTTTACAAACAGACACTTTAATTTTATTTACTTCTATAGATAATATCTAGATACACTGAATAGATTTCCAATTTCACCTCTTACAATTATACAAATCGCAATTCGTATTTAAATCACGGGATTGTTCAATACTTCAACAGTGTTTGTCCGCTAATCAAATGCGCAATTTTCCTTGAAAGAAGGGAGAATCGAAAGAATTGAGATCTTGTTATTGCACTCGTGTATCACGTTCTCTAAATGAAGTAGATTTGATCGTAGAGACAGCTTTCTTCAACAATCCCTTGTTTTCAGCAATCCGAATGTTGAATGAATGTTTTTCCGAAACTTTTTGCAAGATTTCTTGAAAGAAATAGTCGCTTCGCAATAAAAACTTGAAGTGAATTATTGTGAGTACTTATTTTGGTTTTTACAGTTCCACTTGTCATATTTTGAGAAGTAATGTTGAAATACATAAATGATTAGGTGTTATTTAGGTGTTCTTAAAGTTTGAGGAACAGGGTGTAAGGTTGCCGACTTACATGTGGTGGGTTGTGGGTGCGAACGCAGGCAAGCTCTTTACTTTGTGTACATTATTTCATCATCACTGCTCTCAAAACTGTGAAGGAAAACATCGTGAGATAACCGCCATGTCCAAGAACCAAAAATTCAAAGATATGTTACATCTACCAACCCGCACTGGGCCCGCGTGGTAGATTACGGCCCACTCCCCCTCGCCGAGAGGAGGTCTGTATCCCAGCAGTGGGAACGGTATAGGTGGATTATATATATATGTGTATGTGGTGTAGATGCCGTTACAATATGAAGCTTAATTTGTAAATTAACTAACAATATCAGAAACGGATATTCTAACTCCAAAACATGAGAAAACTGGGCACGCCACTATTGCGACGGTAAGTCCCCTCTTTGAGGAGTTGTTAGAGAGACACCATGGCGTCCTCACCTTCCGCCTAAGGCAGGTCCTCACCGGGCATGGGTGCTTCGGGAGGTTCCTGTTCAGGACAAGGCGGGAGAAAACGCCCGGGTGTTATCACTGCGTGGATTACCTGGTGTAGGTATGGTCTGTGGTCTGTGGTCTACTTGGGCGGAGCACCGCTGTGTCCTCGTGGTCGATCGGTGGCAGTGATCTCTTGCATCCGGCACTGGTCCAGGCCATTGTGCGGAGCGAGAGAGCATGGGAAGCCGTGACGCCTTCTCTTTCTGCAAAGCAGTATGCTCGCAAAGGAGAAGGCGGAGCGCGTGAGGGAGAGGCAATCTATGCGCCCTCACGCCCCTAGCCGCCGCAGGAGAAGACGCCCCGGGCGTCGGGAGTTCATGGCCCACTTACAACCACCGTAGGCGCGGGTGGCGAGTAATGGGTAGCTCACCGCCCGGTAAGGACCAGTCCCAGATTGTGGGCCCATTTTGTTCCATGCGCGCCGCAAAGAGATGTCAGCAAAATTGAAAGGGTCCGCTGGAGCCGATGCCTGCCTGAGTCATGGAATTGTACGAAAGAGTGTCCTCGTGGAGGCGATCGGTGGTGGCGACCTCTCGCGTCCGGCCCTGGTGCGAGCCATGGTACGGAGCGACAGGGCATGGGAAGCCGTCACCTCCTTCTGCGAAGCAGTAATGCTCGCGAAGAAGGAGGCGGGGCGCGTGAGGGAGTGACAGTCTCTGCGCCCTCACGTCCCTAGCCGCTGCAGGAGGAGATGCCCCGGGCGTCGGGAGTCGATTGCGGAATCCCGGCCACCGTAGGCGCGAGCTTGCGGGCGGTGAGCAATGGGAAGCTCGCCGCCCGGTAAGGACCAAGTTCGGGTCGACAGCGCATAATGTTCCACGCGTGCCTCAAAGAGATGTCAGCAAAACTGAAGGGGTCTGCTAGGAGCGATGCCTGCCAGGGTCGCGAGATTGTTCGAAAGAGATACCATGGCCCTGGCAAATGTAACTGAAGGAACACGGGTGGGTTTTAGTTAGTAAAAGTCTGACACGCCCTTCCGCTCCACCCAGAGCGGGAGACGTCATTTGATAATTTCCCACCCACAAAAAAAAAAAACCTGAGAAAACATCTAACTATATCAACTAATAAACACATCTTTACTGGTCAGTCCGAGTCCAATATCACAGACTAATTCCGAAAATGTGACTTTGACATTGAAACCAACACTGGCTGAGCACGGAATATTCGTAAACATCTGTAGCCACGTGTCACTAATTGTCCAATTCCCAATCGGATCACGTAGTCGCGAAGGCAGCAGTAAACAAGCGATATTTCGTGGACAAGGAAAGTTTGTACCGCCATGCGAATTGGAACACCCTCTGCCAACAGATTGTGGGGCGTTCCAGCTAGGAACAATTAAAGCCAAATGCTCACCGACACCAGTGTTTCATTGTAAGCCGTTACAAAGGAGTGCGGAGAATCCCGAGCAACAGATTTCACTGTTATTCTTTTTAATAACGTCGTTAACGTTTTTATTTTAACTGTTCCCGTTTATAGCTAATGATAGGTTTATGGAGGGATTTTCGAGGGAATTTCACGCAGAATAATTTTGTTTGACGCTTTTGTATTCTAGTAATGTCTAGGTTTTATTATTCTTTATGAAAGTCTTGGAGGGCGGTACGGATTTATTTTTTATTTTTGATCGTCTGTTTTTCTTAGGACGACTTAGAATTTGCCCATTTAATATACAGCTTGAATCAGAAATGTATGGTCGTATTTAAAGGTAATGACAGTCGTTCAGTTTGATGGTCTAATTTGTTTTGTTTTTACCTTAAAAAATATGATCACGCTTCTAACTTTCGCATGATATTCAAGTGGTTCCCCATTAGAATTCGCAGGATCTCTCGAATATTTCCATAACCTTGAAACGCCATCTGCGGAAACGCTTCTCCCGGCCTTTTGATGCACCTAGTCGCGTCTTAGAAATCTTTTTAAATCCCCTCCCCGCTAAACAGACTTCTACTTAGACTAGACTCCTGGACTGTGCACGCGATTCGATGGTGGAATTCACTTCCATCCGGCATTAGGGACTGTTAAACTACTGCAGTACTTAAAAGAAGAGTGAAAGATCACAATCTTGTGTGAATAATTTCATCACTACTGCTCTCAAAACGACGATGAAAAACATCGTGACGAAACCGGCATGTCCTAGAACCAAAAATTCTAAGACACGTGACATCTACCATCCCGCATTGGGCCTGCGTGGTGGATTATTACCCACTCCCTCACACCGAGAGGAGGCCTGTATCTGATTATGTAATCAATAAATGAATGTGACCATATTTGATACACACTGTATAATTATAAATTGATATGTACGTATTTCCAACTTCCAAAATTTATCTCTCTAAATATATTGAACCAAAAGTTTAAATTACAACCTTATTCACCTACGTAAGGGTATAACTAAACACACAAATCACATAATCAAACATCTAGACTGGGAACAAATATGTAGGGCATACAAATATTTGTTCCGATATGGGAACAGTCCTTGAGAACAGAAGGCGGTGTTTGGGTCGTCCATAATGTAATTATTGGATGATTAATTTATCAAAGAAACATCATGTCATGCGTATATATTAGATATTCGGAAACATGTGATTACGTGTGATTGAGTGAAATGCAATTTTTTGAAGTAGGCTGGATTTTTACATGTCACGTCATGCTAGAGTCGCGTTTTCTGTGGCCTTAGTGTGAGTTTTTTTTAACCATCTTGAGTTAACGACTTGACTTGACTGCATTCGGCGCTCCGATTGGCCCTGAATTGGTAAAAGGTCAATCGGAATGCCGAACGCGGTCGATGTGGTAAAGTCGAGATGGTTAAAAGAAAGTCATGCTAGGATCTGGGATCAAATCTGTGAGTAAAAATATGTTTATTTTTGTAAACTGTTTTTAGTATGAATAAAAATATCATAATAAAGAACAAAATAACAAAATAGAGAAAAGCTGTCTACACTCACTGTCTGTCTCTTTGAATTTTTTGTAATTCAAAGAGTTAAAATCAATTATGCATTTAATTAAATATGAGTATCTATTTAAGTAGGTCCTTGTCCGAAAGTATATACAAACTGTGTACTCTTCGAGAAAGAACCTAATTAAGCCAGTTCTAGTTATCTCTAATTCCTTCTTCTTGCCGTATGCGTTTCCCCGTACATCAAAGCCCACCGCTACCCTCACAAATGAGAAAGACTTAGAAGGATCTTATGTATCATCGTAGCTATTCAACGTTCTCATTCCGAGTTGAACTTTCTGTTAAATCGCTTCAAGAAACTAGAACAAAAAGTCTGAGTTTCAGGCAATTTTGACATAGTAACAGATAGTTTACTTCTAGTAAAAAAAACATTATAATATAATTTAAATTTTAAACAATCAAATTCTGGAACAAAACAAAAACCTCTCAAAAGTAGTAGGTATGTATTTAATTGACCCTTAAAGTTTAATATACGTTAGATTGTAATATTTTGAGTAAAGCATCGAAGGACGGCTTCTGAAAATAGGAAACTAACAGCACTTATCCTTTCTACAGTAATACATTAATTACTGCTAAGCCTCGTTTATTTCATGTTTTTAATACATTCTTCTAATATCAATGAAGTAATAAAATATGTATGATAAAAATTTCGAATATATCAGACTTGTAGAAGATGCTCTCTACATTAACTAGAAAAGCGGCGATAATCTTCAAACGGCTAACCAGATTTCCTTGACTTGTAGCTAAGAACACTTTCAGTTACATCATCTTTCAGTAAAAACAAAATACAAGATCGGTTCAGCCGTTTGTATACAGATACACATGTTAGACTTATAACAGCATGCTGTTTCATGTGGGGTGAATAAGTATTTTTTCAGAGAAAAAGTATATTTTGAGAACGCGTATCTCAAAATATACTTTTTACACACACTTGGTACACTTCAATTGTCCATGGTTAGTAGATCTCGATTCTAATTTTCCAAATTTATGGATAAAACCATAAAACTCACGGAGGGTAAAACAGGAAAACCAGGGTTGTTTCATAATAGCACAGATTGAGACAATATAGATAAACTTCACGTTCAATTTCACATCCCATCATAACTCACTTTATAATAAACATGTTCCGATCCTAATAACCTTTTTATTTATCTTTTGAACTCCGTAATAAATTGAACACGCTAGTTATCTCTTTGCCGGAATCCCGAAACTTTCCCGATATCGCGTGTCCGTCGAATACACAAGGGTCCGTCCTCCCTAACAAGTTTTCACAACAAAATCAATGACGTATAAAATTTTAATGACATCATATTGTCGCGTTATAATTACCTATTATCCTTTAATATTCCATAGTTTCTGATTGTCCGGGAGGGATCCGTGTATCCAATACAGCTCGGTAACTCTGCTAATTCATATAGGCACGTGAAAGGGGAATTAACCCACTGTTCTTAATTACGTTTTCGCATGCTTCACTTTCGTTCAAAAGGGTCCCTTTGTACACAGTGTGCCCATCCTATTACATTCACAGCTGAGCTTTCATCTGAATTTTTGCTGAATTTTATAATACCTTAGTTATTTTAATGAAGTATGTGCTTTTAGGATACCTTACAACGGACGTAATTTAAGTAAAGAATGTGTTGATGGGATATTGTATGTATGTACATACAGCAGTTGATTTGATTTTGTTTTGATATGAACGATGTAAAAAACTGAGTTGAGCCAATCTGATAGAGGAAATTGCATTTTTATCTTTACTGCTAACTGATCATAACATGTAATCGTGTGCGAATCAAAATATCAAATGCCTGCCTTTGATCTCAATACTGAAACTCTGTTCATGTTTGTAATGTAATTTGGAATTGTCTAGTACGTATCACGTACCCCAGGGGATGTAAACTCGGTGGTTAATTAAATGTCAATCACTGAGAAATATAGTTAGAATTACCCGTTTCCATATTACACAGGTGGTACCTACACTGTCTGTCAGACTAGAATCCAAACTCACAGAGATATAACCTACCAACAAACAAAACGTTAACGCAAGCACAATTTTGGAAACGTGCGGCCATTAAATTTATTCCCTCTAATACAAATCCCTTGAAATAAATATTTAACGCCAATTCGCATATATTAACGTTAATTGTTAAGTTAATCGCAACGTTTAATGTGGGAAATATTCCATGGAGTGGTATAACCACAGATTAGAATCAGCCTGTTGGGCTTCAGCCGTAATAAAGTTGGTTGATCTCACAATAATCTGTGTAATAGTTAATCTTTCCATCGAGCGCACTATTGAGTTGTCTTGTGTTGAACTAGAGCGTTACGTCATAATATGCGTTTATCGTCCACCCTCTGGGGATTTTATTCGTTTCGAGTCGGTCATGGAGGACTCACTCAACAAATTAAAATCAATTAATAAATGTATAATTTTATGTGGAGATTTTAATATTAATATTTTAGATGTTACTCCATTAAGTATTAGACTGCTCAATCTGTTTAAGTCATTTAATTTAATAAACTTGTTTTTCGAACCTACTAGGATCACGGCATCGTCTTCGACTTGTCTTGATAATATATTTAGTGATTGTGATGCCAATAATAAGTTAGTGTTAAGTGACTTAACGTCTGACCACTGTGGATTATTAGCCAGCTTCCCTTTGCCATTACTAAAAAAGCCGCATAAAATAGAATGTAGGCCCTATACAGTTAGTCGTTGCAACAAATTTAAAAATAATATTGCTCATAGGATTACTCCATCTATAGTAGAACACGAGACTCCTAATGAAATCTATGGAGCCCTTTTTGATATTGTGCAAAAAGAATACCAATCTACTTTCAAGACCAAAACTATTGACATTAATAGCACCTCTGTTAGCTTCAACCAATGGGCTACTCCAGGTATTTATAAAAGTAGAGCGAGACTATACGAGTTATATGGTTTAAAAAAATATATATTTGATACTCCTTTTCTAGAGTATATCAGAAATTATTCAAAGTTATTTAAAAAAATCTGTGCTTTCGCTAAATCTAAATTTTTAAGCGATCAAATTAAAAATTCAAACAATAAAATAAAAACCACTTGGAAAATCATTAACAATGAAACGGGTAAATCGGTTAAACAGGAAAAACAACTGGAGATTATGATTAACAACAAATTGGTTAATAAAGCTGCCGATGTAGCTGAGGCATTTAATGAGTTTTTTGCCAACATACCTATAACTACGACTTGCTCCTTAAATTCGTCCCCGTCTAAAGCTGAAAACCTTTTGCATAATAGTGTGCCCAGATGTAGTCGCTTATTTAGTTTCGAACATGTAACGCCTCGTGACGTGGTTAATATTTTTAATACACTTAAGTCAAAAAACACTGGAGATTACTGGGGCATCTCCATTAAACTGTTAAGTAATATAATAGACATCGTAGCCCCCTATCTAGCTGTAACTTTTAATAAATGTGTTGATTCGGGATCTTTTCCTGACCTCATGAAGAGTAGTAAAGTCATACCATTATTTAAAACAGGTAATAAAAATAACGTTGGCAATTTTAGGCCCATTTCTATCTTACCTGCATTTAGTAAAATATTTGAAAAGTTAATACTCAAGCAGTTGCTAAGACATTTTAATTTAAATAGCCTCCTTCATAATGAGCAATATGGCTTTACAAAAGGTCGTTCGACAACAGATGCGGGTGTTGCTCTGCTGAAACACATATTCAACGCATGGGAGAACTCGCAAAATGCTATCGGAGTTTTCTGTGATCTCTCCAAAGCTTTTGATTGCGTTCACCATGACACACTTTTGCGTAAACTACGTCATTACGGTGTTCAAAACGAAGCTCTAAATGTCATAAGTTCTTATTTACAAAATAGGCACCAATGTGTAGATGTCAATGGTGTAAAATCTTCCGGGCTACTAGTTCAGTTAGGTGTACCTCAAGGCTCAATACTGGGTCCATTCTTATTCTTAGTGTACATTAATGACTTACCATTCTATTTAAAGAATATCTGTGACATTGTACTATTTGCTGATGACACCTCACTTATCTTTAAAGTAGACAGGAATAGAAAAGATTTTGACGACGTGAACAGTGCGCTCTCAATGGCTACGGATTGGTTTACCACAAATAACCTAGTTCTTAATGCTAAGAAAACGAAATGTATAAAGTTCGCCTTACCGAATGTTAGGAATCTGGGACCCAATGTCGTTTTAAATAATCAGGTGCTTGATACTGTACACTCGGCAGTTTTTCTGGGCATAACAGTAGACGCCAAACTTCAGTGGGGATCACATATATCAAGCCTAGCGGGAAGGCTCAGTTCGGCCGCCTACGCCGTAAGGAAAGTTAGACAGTACACGGACGTTGATACAGCTCGATTAGTCTATTTTAGTTATTTTCATAGCATAATGTCCTACGGCATTCTGCTGTGGGGCAAAGCCGCGGACATTCAAAATATTTTTGTTCTTCAAAAACGAGCTGTTCGAGCGATTTACCAACTAGGTGCTAGAGTTTCTCTGAGAGATTTATTTAAAGATATTGGTATTCTTACGGTGGCATCACAATTCATCTTCGCCAACATCTTATATATTAGGCAAAACATACACTTGTACACTAAAAACAGTGATATTCATAACATTAATACTAGAAATAAGGACAAACTACGTGCTCCTTTTCACCGGCTTCATAAGGTTCATAATTCTTTTGTTGGTCTTGGTATTACCTTTTATAACAAGCTTCCCTCTGCTTTGCTAGATTTGCAGTTTAATGAGTTTAAAGCTAAAGTAAAATCCAACCTTTGTTCAAAGGCATACTATTCTATCAACGACTACTTAAACGATAAGAATAGTTGGTCGCTGTGATTAACTCAAGACAATGTTTATGTTCTTTCAATCCAGAATTAGCTTTCCTACTGACAGTTTATATGGGTAGTTCATATAATTGTTTTTTTTTATTTTTTTTTTATTTAACTGATTTTGTTAATTATTTTTTATTTTCTTTTAATTTCACTTATTGTGGACATAATCTACTCATTACAGTGATTTTAAATGAGTTGTATTGCAGCATGTAGTTAGCTAGCGACCTCGTCAGCTGTTCATAATATTCTAGCCTGACCAACCGGCAGCAAGTTCGTCATGCTCCCTTAGATGTCACTGCTTGCGGTAGCGTCGGGGGTCGGGTTACCACCTTCCCTCAAATATGGCGAGGGGGGTAATGGCTGACCTTTGCGTTATGCTCGTGAACGGGTGCTGCTTGTGGTGACTGGTCGACTTGCTGACCATGGTTTTTGTTATTGTTATTTGTATTAACTGTTATTTTATTTTTACTCCGGAGGTCCTAGTTTAACTATTGTAACTTCAACTTAGCAATATGCATCAATGTATGTATATGTATCATTTTGCGTCGTTGAATATGTAAGCGGGCACGCCCTTTATGCCTGGAGGCTTTATTTAAGTTTTACGTTCTGTTTACGATTTTGTTTTATTATTTATTTCAGCTTGAGTTTACTTTTCAATGTTTTGTTCGTATATTGGCGTGTGCTAGCTGACATATGGCGAATAATGTATGTTTTGTTTTGTTTTATAATATTAATTACTTACACGATATTGTATAGAATCAAGTTCTTCTAACTTAACAGACAGCTGTGCTGCTGGGGAGTTTGTTCCGCCACTTCTTCTTCCCAGCTAAAGCACTAGGAAGTGTCGAAGGGCGGGCGTTTTGGGGGGACTGTCTTTTGTAACTTTGACGTTCAAAAAGTGCTGACTCTCAGCCTAGTTTGAATAAATGACTTTTGATTTTGATTTTGAATAAGCGTTCTAAATACATCGGAGCACCTCTTTAACGAAACAATAACATGTGAACTTAAACAAAAAGTCAAGCTATAATAAAAGAAACATGAAGTTACTTAAGTACCAACGCATATGTACGACACGGGAAAATTATAAAGTAAAAGTAATGCTGTCATTCCAAACGGCTACATAACTCGTTTCAGCTGAGCTTTAAAATACCTTAAAATGTTGGAGCGTTCAAGTAATTTCCCTCGTACGACAGTGAGTGCCGCTTGTACACGGAAAGTTGACGGCACACAATGTAACACGTGTGAATTTGTTAGATTCGTGACAAGTTTTCTTAATCGTATATAACATTTTTACTAGTACTTGATGCCCATTTTGTTTCGTTCGTACAGGAAATTGTAACCTATTTCAGATTTTGCGGCAGAAAGTGTCTAACTTTGTATGTAGTTGGCTAGATGCATACCCCAGTGTAACAGTTTCAACAAGATGTTACCAGATGTAATCGCGATACGAAAGTAGTTTCTAACCGTAAGTACCTGCAATGACTTCTATTGCATTCAAGATAGGAATAGATTTCTCTTATTTGATCTTTAGTTTAGTTTAAATAGCCGTGAGGTTTATTAGGATCATATGTACATACACAAAGTCACGCTTTCTTCCCATAGGGTAACTACCTACTCCCTTTTTTTTGTGGGTGGGAAATCATCAAATGACGTCTCCCGCTCTGGGTGGAGTGGAAGGGCGTGTCAGACTTTTACTGACCAAAACCCATCCGTGTTCCTTCATGGCAGAGCTTCATGTCAGAGCCACGGTAACTCTTTCGGACAATTCCGCGACAACTTCCTAGTCCCTAACATTATAATCTTATTTAATTAATTTCCTCGACTTCCAACAATCGAACCAGCCATACGTTATATAGACATATCTTCAGCAACTTCAGGAGATAACGATATTTACCAATTTCCAAGTCAACCTGGTATAATCTCGCAACATTGCAACAAAGTTCAGATGAGACTTGAGTAACAAACTTAAACGGATTTGATAAAACCCGTTCCAATACATAAGAGCTTACACTCCGTTATCGTCAATAGCGGCAATATGTTTTGCGCCCAGCCCCAGCGTTTAGAGCTAAAATTTATCTGTGCTAATAAATTTCGTGAGCCTACGCCCAACCTTGTTAAATAAACACGACGTTCGCACCACATTTTTCATTGTGAACTTCTCAGGGCCTATAGATTGCGGCACAATGTATTAGGGAAACCACTCCCGAGGTGCAGCTATTCATTGAAACCGCAGACCATGAATTACTCTCAAAGTTCCCGTGTCTCATCTTAGCGGAAAACTCGGCGCGACGAAGAGGAATGTGCCGCGCCATTGTCAACTTGTTTGCAAGTAATACGCAGTTATTATCCGCAAAAATGGCTAATATAAGCCCATACAGCACTAAACTAGGAAGAGCACCGGAAATATATCGGAGTGTTTAGTTTTGTTTGATGTACGTAGGTTTTCCATTAATTATGTACAATGACACGACAGCTCAGCACTGTGTTTTAATAATAACAATTTAATAATTGGATAGCTCTATACCATTCTAATTTTAATTGGACCGTGGTTATTATGAATGATTAATGGATTTAAATTTAAATTAACCATTCCTTTAACAGTAATTTGAATAGCTTTAAATGAAAACTGCTACAAAAAGAACCGAAGTATGGTATATCATTAAAAAGTTTCTTGCTACTTTTGAATTCCAGAAAACTTAATAATAGAGAAACAAAATGAATAGGTTCCTATGAGAGGCTTTTTGTATCGACCTCTTTGAGGCAAAGAGTAACGACCTGGTTCGGGGCCAGATTCGTAGCCGCGGGCAGGGCCTGGGCTACTTTTAAAATGAATTTTACTTTTTATTTGACATTTTCTTGAACTTTGTGGTGGAAATCTTTTAATATTTTATGCATGGATTTAACGGAGTGGGTGTGAATTTTTACGTCTTTTCTATATACGAAGAGATTCCCCGGTGACTTTGTACGAGTTTTGTTATAACAGTGTTCAGTATTCCGAGTTGCTTGAAAACGTGTAAAATCAATTGCGTATGCAACGCAACTAGACACAGCTATTTTCTGTCTAGAACTACTTACGGGTATCCAGTAACTTGTACCACTTTCTTTTATTTGATCACTTGCGTTAGAGTAAGACGTTACCCGTAGCCTGAATGAATCTATTTATAAGGTTGTCCCAAGCAAACCCATCCATTTTTGCCGTGTCGTTTCTTGTTCATTTTTGGACTGGTTGTAACGTGACTGGTGTCAATAGAATCGCTGCACTCTAAGTTAAATCTCAGTGGTGTTTGGTTCGCGTTTTTGCAAAATGTCTATAAAGGAACAAATAATTAATTCAATAAGTGATTATGAGCAACGGGTTTTACTCAAATTTGCTTGTTTGTGGGACTGGTCTGTAGGTGTTACTCATTCTAATATTACGAAAGCAGTCGGCAAGAAAGCCTTAGCAAGAAGCACTATAAAAGAATGGATGCGAAAAATTAGAAGTGGCGAAACTGACGTCGGGGAGCATCGCGGTGGTAACCATACATACGTCTTTGGCTATAAAAGAAGATAGAATCATCAGAATTAAAAATGCATTTAATGAGTCGAGACACTGGAGTCTAAGGGCTCTTGCCAATCTATTGAACGTCCCAAAATCAACAATCCAAAGGATTGTCAAACATGACTTGAAAATGAAGAAAGTTCTCGGAAAGTGGGTACCTCATGAACTGACAGAAGCGCAAAAGGAACATAGAGTGTTGGAATGTCAGGCAAACTTAGAGCGATATAAGAAGGACCCGAGCAGTCCCGCGTGTGGCTAGCAAAAGGGGAGCCAGTGCCGTCAACGAGCCGCCAGTCGACGCACGGCAACAAGAGGATGTTGATTATGAGTATGGACTGGGATGGTTTAGCCTTCTGGGAGTTGCTGCCTGAAAATGAGTCTGTCAATTCTGAAAATTATAAACAGTTCCTTGAGAGGCATATACAGTCATGGCTAGATGGAAAGGATTTCAGTACACCAGTACTGTTACATGACAATGCAAAACCCCATAGATCTCGGGCCGTTACGGAATTCCTGCAGATGCAGGGAATTTCGACTTGGTATCACCCACCCTATTCACCAGATATTTGTCCGTTGGACTTCAACTGTGTTGCCAAACTGAAGAGGAAGCTAAGAGGGACACACTACAATAGCTGGGATCATTTTCAAGAAACATTAAAATTAGCCGTGGCGGAACTTAATGAATCAAAGTCTATGACTGGAGTGCAACAACTGCCAGACCGATGGCAGCGTGTAATAAATTGCGAGGGATCTTACATTTAATTAACACATTAAGGGGTATCATAACCCGCGATAAAGATATAAAACTAAAAAAATAAAATGGATGTGTTTGCTTGGGACAGCCTAATAGAATATCCTACATAAGATGTACACAATTCGTGACACACTCACAAAGAGCTTTTACCATACTAAGTATTACCACCAAGCAGAGCTTGGTAACGTTACCAAATTCACACTATAAGTATCGTTAAGTAACGTTATTTTCTTAAAGTTAACATTTTAACGGTAACACGGGTAACGATACTTTGGTATCGAATCTATAAAATTATCGTTACCAATTAACGTTACAAGTAGCGATACTTTTATCGTTACTTAATGCGTTGTTGTCAACCCGCGCAACATAAGGGATGCAAGCTAGTTGCAATTTTTAATATAGTAAAATAATGTAAGTAATTCCGAAAACGTTGCGCAGCGCAAGTGTTTTTGATTTGAATACCAATGTGATTAACCAAACCAGTACTGCAATAATGTAGACGAAAGAAAGAGATGAAAGAAAATAACGTTACTTAACGGTACTTTTCGTATGCATTTGGTAACGTTATCAAACCCTAGGCGATAGTAACATTACCATTTACCGATGAAATCTTCAATAACGTTAAGTCAGTTTACCGGTAAAACGTATGCCAAGTATCTTTACCAAGCATAACGCTACCTGTACTAATAACGTTATCATCGTCCGATGAAAGTAACGATATCAAATTTTTAACATTATTCAAAGCCCTGCCACCAAGTACCACCTACTCATACAAATTTTCAGTGTCTTCTGCTTAGTCTTTAGGCCAAATATGTTCGGGTCGGCTTCCAGTATTTTATAATATAGAGTGACTGCCTATCTGACCTCCTCAACCCACTTACTTGGTAACACGATTCCCCTTGGTAAGACTGGTTGTCAATTTTCAGTATATTCAATTATTATCTTGAATTTCCGTGGCACTGATAAATAATAAACCTGCCCATAGTGCCCATACACTTAATAACGTTGTATTTCAGTTGGATTAGGGGTACATTTTGTAGCTAATTATGCAATTACTACTTAAATCAACATTTGAATTAAAACATGCATCCGGTTTAAAGTATGTACTTAAAATATTAATGAGGCTTAGATGATTGTGGATTAATTTTTAGGGTTCCGTTGCCAAATGGCAAAAAACGGAACCCTTATAGATTCGTCATGTCTGTCTGTCTGTCTGTCTGTCCGTCCGTCCGTATGTTGCAGCCACTTTTCTCCGAAACTATAAGAGCTACGCTGTTGAAACTTGGTAAGTAGATGTATTCTGTGAACCACATCAAGATTTTTACACCAAAATAGAAAAAAAAAATTTTGCGGTTCCCATACTTAGAACTGAAACTCAAAATGTTTTTTTCTTCAAACCCATATGTTTGGGGTACCTATGAATAGGTCTTCAAAAATGATATTGAGGTTTCTAATATCATTTTTTTCTAAACTGAATAGTTTGCGCGAGAGACGCTTCCAAAGTGGTAAAATGTGTGTAGCCCCCGTAACTTCTAAAATAAGAGAATGATAAAACTCAAAAAAATATGTGATGTACATAACCATGTAAACTTCCACCGAAAATTAGTTTGAACGAGATCCAGTAAGTAGTTTTTTTTAATACGTCATAAATCGTAAACCGCAAATTACCTTTCATTTAATCAACTCAAATATAAAAATTCAAAAAAAACATTTAATTTCATAAGCATAAACCTTATACATAAACCGAAGATACCTACAGGTTTGTACGGAACCCTCGGTGCGCGAGTCCGACTCGCACTTGGCCGGTTTTTTTTTTACTTACTTCAGCTAATCTATACTTAATAAAGCTGAAGAGTTTGTTTGTTTGTTTGACTGAACGCGCTAATCTCAGGAACTACTGGGCCGAATTTAAAAATTATTTTTGGGTTTGGTAGCCTATTTACCGAGGAAGGCTATAGGCTATATAACTTCACGCTACAACTAAGAGGAGCGGAGCGGATGAAATGACCAATAATTAAACCAGCCCGTAATATTCCCACTGCAGAGCAAGAGCATGGTTTAAATTTGAACAATATGGAAACTAGTCCTATTTGTTGAAATGATTACCTACGCTCCATTGGAGCGATAGGGCTGTCACTCTTAGTGTTTGCAAAAATTGAAAAGTGTTTTATTGCAACGATTTTTTTTAACGCAGCTTGCATTAATTCGTGTTATGCCCCCGAAGCGGGAACCGATTACTTTTCCGAATTCGTTTTGTTCGAATTTCATTTCACCGAAAACTATTGACCGACGTCTTTTTTGCTATATGCGTTTGACATATTTTTAGATCATCGAAGTATCATGTGTCATAGGTATTATTTTACCGAACTATGTTTCGCCGATTTACAAAATAAATTTTTGCTATTGGCCGAAGCTTCTTTTAAACTTTTTTCATTGGCCAAATAATTTATTTGCCATAATTTCACCACAATGAAACAACATTTTAGGGAATATTATTTGGTCACAAATATACTTGGTAGCGTTTTCAATATGAAATTAAAATATCCGTAGTGTCATAAAAAGTCAATATATTCTACCACAAAATTTAGTGACAAACCAATTGCTATAAAACCAACTCTACGTAGTCTTGTCTGCCCTACCCCTAGAGTGTAATTTAAAACCGCGTAGGCTCGGAGGGGTAGGGCGACCCGCGAGCGTAAGCACGCGTGGGGCCGGGCCACCCAAACCCCGCAGTGCCGGAGCCGTGACAGAAACAATGCTTGCTGCATGTTGCATGCCTGATTGCATGCTGCATGCTTGCTCGCATGCTGCATGCCTACTTGCATGTTGCATGCCTGCATGCACACTGCGTGCCTGCTTGCATGCTGCATGCTTGAAGCAATCATGCTTGTTTGCATGTTTCTTACTGGGACCCTTTAGAAACACTTATATTCATACTCAACTGTTTTATTTAGTGCCATTACATTTAAATAATTAATTAATTAAACAAAAGAGTAGGTTAATTCCGAACAGTGGTATAATGAATGTTCGGAAACATAATACTCCGAACAAATGTTATTTCGGCTAAGTGTAACTTCGGTAAAAACTTTTTCGACCAAATAAAACGTCGGAGTAACGAAAAAAGTCGAATTGGTAAAAGGTCAACTGATACAGTGGCAGACGTGACTTCGATGAAGTGAAAAAAAACGAAACGATAATAGTTGAAAAGTTTTAGGTGAAATGAAATTCGGTCAAATATTTTTCGAACTTATGATAGGTAACCCCCCGAAGCAATTTTCTTCTTTCGTCAAAATGTAAATTCAAGATGGTGGCTGCGAAATATTTCGTTTTGTTTTGACTAATACGTAAAAAGGACCTTCACCCTATCGCACACGTTTTTTAAATAGAAATTAATGTAACTTTATAGTCAATTAGCTTTTGCCAGCGGCTTCGCCCGCGTGGAGGTTGGAAATTATCCCGCGGGAACATACTACAGGGATAAAAAGTACCACATATGTTACTCCAAGTTATAAACTACCTGTGTGCAAAATTTCATCCAAATCGGGTTAGTCGTTTTTGTGTGAAAGAGGAACAAACATCCATACATCCATATATACAAACTTTCGCGTTTATAATATTAACAGTAATATTAATGCATACCTACTAAAAAAGAAGCTAAATTACCCGCTCGTTTTCTGTGTCGTCCGGTTAGTACGATAAAGAGTCGCCGTTTGAGGGTCCTTTTTATTACAAAATACGCAATATGCTCGTAGCATTTTTGAAGATCGCCAGCGGTCCGTGGCGCATGAGATAAACTTATAACTTGACCTGTCGTCGCTATTCGGGCCCTGCGATTAAGAGCAACTCGCCCATCGGTTTGGAGTCTCCTAGATGCGCACATCGGTGTGAGTGCGCCGTTTCGAACGTTTGTTCGTTGTTTCTGTTTTGTCCCTATTTATATTGTGGCAAAGGCTCTTCTCATGCATGAGCATTAATCACCACGCTTGTTCAAGGTGGATTAGTGATTTCTGAGTTACATTATTATTTTTATACATTTTTAATTTTTTTCCGTATTTGAGGCTACGACCTCATGAATGAGAAGCCAGTCCTTAACCAATGGAGTCATCACTAATCGATACTATTATACTTCAATCAGTTTTATACAATCAGTAGTCTAAACTGTGTAGTGCATTTTTGGAAGTCGATATGATAAATGATTTTGTTTGTAAGTAGGTTAATACAAACAGTTTTACACGACAAATATATTTTTAAAACTAGATGAGGTCGGTGTTTTCTATCTGACTACATTGAGAAGAAAGGTGGGAAAGAACTCAGATTTCTTTTAAATTCCAGATATCATTTTGGTCAGATCATGTGAATTGGTGTCTGACATGGTATTTTGAAGAAATAACCACACGGATTGAGTGGACTTGTCCGGTCAGTGCACGCATTCATCGTGGACAACAATATGAATCTAATACATTACCGTAATAGAACGAAATCAGCTCCAAATGGACCGAATTACCTATTTTATTCGGCGGCAGGAAAGTCCATCATTTTCAATCGGAGTCCGTATTGAGCATTTGAAACGTCCCCATACGTCGGACCGGTAATCTCCTAACACGGCGCTACAGTTTATCCCGCTATATATCTCGGGCTGCACCGCGGTTCAAACTCATACGCTCCAAGGCAACCTGCCATACTAAATTATCAATTTACCGACATCACAGCACCTGCCTAAATTGTTGCGTGCCCATATACCATTAATCAATAACTGCCGAAACTTGTTAAGCAATACAATTTTCATAATAATGTTCACATGATGACGGATTGTATATCATAACGGATGGTTCATTTAAGTTTAGGCATAAATTGTGACTATGCAATAAACTAATAACATTAGCTCGATTGTCTCCTATTATCTGGTAAAAAAATCTTTTTTTTAACTATAGGTATTGCATAAAATTCAAAACGTGCCAAAAGACTAATACCTATTTTTGGAAATGTCGATTCGCCCACTAATAAATGATGCTTGTGCGAATCGTCTACAAAATTAATGGATTAATTAAAATATTGATTCACCTGCGTTTCGGGTGAGGGAATCGACTAATAAGCGTAAATTGCTGTATACTTACAAAGACAATATTTTATCATCATTTAGATATACATACAATAGTGATGAAAACATTTTGTTTAGAAATTATAATTTTCTACCGTATTTTCAACTTATTGTTGAAGCCTCTGCTCAATTTACATAAACTATTGATCGCCCATTGGTCGAAATTCGAACGTACTTCATTTGAATAGAAATACATTATTAAATGAAAAAAAATAAATATATAATAATACATATAAAAAATAATAATTATGGTTATATTTGACATTGAGTAACACTATAGACAAATTGTTGACGCTGTACTACTATGGAGAGGGTTCGCTGGCGGGATGGTGATGGCCAAGACCAGGACGTAGGTGTAATGAGTAAAGAATACTTCTTCAGGACTCTCTTCTTTATTTTCTTAATACTTCTTAACTGCTGGATATGGAAGGAATTATCACAGAAAGCTCTGTTTTTATAGAATTTTCCCTATTATTTTTTATTAATTATGACAGTTCAAAATGTCATAATTATAACCAGCCTGTACAATCGTGAGGCATACAATCTCTACAGTTTGCACACGACACTAAGTTTTGTTTGGGAAACTTACTGATGCCATACTTGACACTCCCCATAAACCACAAAAAATATTTCTTTTAACTAAAAAAATAATTTATTACCTATGGTTACACTTGACATTTAGTAAGACTATAGACAAAATATTAAAGACAGATATTCTGCATGTGTGTATTAAATATACGGTAATGAATATATACACTGAACGTTATTATTAACGTGTTATTTATTGAAAATAATGTATTTTTACGCATAATTTAAAAAAATATTAGCATTCGTCACTTCTTCTCTGTATAAACTATAATTGTGCTAAATTTCATACTCCTCCGTCCGCCCAATTTTCGTAAAAAGGGATCCAATATTTTCGCTTCACGTATTAATATATAGAAATCTCATTTACATAAATATCTCATTCATTCAAATCTTCATATTTTATGACAAAGCTGTTTGACGAAGAAATAATATTGTTGAATCTATTGTCAATATGGTAACACTGACCAACGCAATATGGTTCAAAATTGAAGCTGAAAATTAATCATACTGTAACCAACGTTAAATCACCTCTTCACATTATCTGAAGCAAGCAACGTCAGGCTTCACAGCTATTTTAAAATCTATTTAAGTTTCATAACAGTTGTCGTCACACTCAAAGGCAAAACGGCAAAGGCATGGAACAGAGATGCGGTAGTAGGTAGGTTCTTTTCTTTAAGAAGAGCGACAATGCCCGGGTTTAGAATTATAGGCCTACAAACTGTTTTCAAGAATCATCACGAACTGTTTCGCACGGAGGTTTGATAACTTCCAGCCTTCCGAACAAACCGGATCCAAAGAGTACCAACCAATATAGCCGGATTTGCCCAAATTAAGTAGCAGTGGCCAGGGCACATTGCTTGCAAAACAGATGGCCAATGGGGCCCATCCCATGAGGCCGGAAGACATAGCTTTAGGAGGCTTCTGAGACCGTGGACCTTGTAAAGGCTGTAAGAATCCGATAGCTGCGGGAAGCACAGAATCGTTAGACGTAGCAGTGCTTGGGGAAGGCCTATGTCCAACAGTGGACAAATTTCAGTTGAAATTATGATGATGACGAGTTGTTGTGTTATCTTTTGTTATTGTGTTGTGTGTTATTGCGAAGGTAGATGATAATGAGATGATAAGTACGTGCATTAAGATTCCGTCTCCCAAAAAGTGTAACAATTATTTACATTATTAAATAAAATATGGATTCCTTTACTGAACAATTATTCGATGATCAACATCGATAAACGTTCGGTGCTTGTCAACAAATTTCAATAAAGGGTTCATTATTTCAATAATTCATCGTGTACTCAGTCGAGTGTGTCTTTAAATAATATCGAGAATTTTTAATTTTATTGCACGATCTGTTATTTTCATTACAAACATGGTTCGTGTTTATTGTACTTTGTTGGTAGCTGTGAATATAAAGCATCGTTCTTTTATCAAGTTTTATACTGTAGCGGTCACCCGAAATGTACCAAATTGTTTTAATATTTATTGCGTATCAGTACCTGGTTTACGAAATATCTAGCTGATGATTAAAAATAAATTTATCAATAGAGAAATTACCATTTGTGGAACAATAATACCTAATTTGACATAGAATGTACAAACAATTTTGATTCAAGTAAAGTAAGTTTTTGTCCTTTGATTGCTACGGCGGCGGCTACGGAGGCCTACGCGGCTACGAGCGGCGTAGCAAAGAGCTACGAACCGTATCCACTCTGCATGGCCGACACTCTGAGGTTTACGTGTAGGCTGCACTACATATTCCTGCAATAATTATGGATGTGTACGGTTAAGTATTACATATCAAGGGTGTATCGCTTGAGGTTCAGACTCATTTTACACACCGTTCGGTTCATCCAGCGACACCGCTTCGGTCGAGCTAGACATTAGTTAAGCTGACATTTATTTCCAAGATTTTCTTTTCACTTTTTTACGTATACGATATTATAATACATGTTTTAAATGTATCTTCGCCGTCAATAATTTATGTTTTCAAACTGATTATGATGTTGTAGACGGCTATGTATTCTTTATTTTTGTTTATACAGTAATAATAAAGTTTTGTTATTGTTCGCGGGTGAGTTTCAGTTTCGTAAGTTATGTGTGTGAAGGAACTACAAGCTACAAGATAACAGTATGATGTATTCTTTGTTTTTCCTTGTTTATTATGGAACGTAGAACATCTCCTTTATTTTATTATATTCTGGAATAAGTTATTTTTTGAGACGAGCAAAATGTTGTAAGAATGTAACTGTTTTAACCGGCTTCACAAAAAAGGACAAGGTTCTCGATTCATTGTTTTTATGTTTGTTATCTCAGAACTCCGTTATTTATAAACCGATTTGAACAAATCTTCCTTTGTGTTCATACTTATAGAAAGGTCCCATAAATTTAGTCAACAGAGTTCTGATTATATTAGTGGTTTTTGAGTTGGCTTTAATAACATACATGTTTTCCAGTTAGTGTATGTTAATGTTATATTTCAAATAACTTAATTTTACTTTTATTTACTTAGCAAATGAAGGTAAACGATTTTGTGTGGTTGGTACTTATCAAAATACAAAAAAAAATACACTACTAGCTGAAAATTAACTTAACTTTCGGAAGTCGGTATCTTTAATTTGGTGTTTTTGGTTTTTTGCCACCTACATCCGAAACTAAAGTTATTTTTTTGGAAATCAGTTGATTTTTATTGTTATAATAAGCTGGGTGTCCAACAGGAATTCCCATCGGCAAAATGACGGAGCCTTATAAACTTTCACCCTCTATTTAAGGGCCCACCTTGAATGTGAATGATAGTAGGATGGGCGTGGTTTATGGCGGGTCAACCTAAAGTGGCCGGCCGCCACAAACTTATATCTGAACCGTTTATACAGAATAGGAAAACCAGCGGCCAAAAGTTGAACTAATGACAGAAAATTTCCCGATATAAAAAACGTTACTAACTTAGCATAGCCTTGCTGTAAGCACTATTCCTGTCACTGTTGCACATCTGTCAAACTGCAATAGCAAGGTAGAAACGGAAACATCTTAGAAAAAAGTACGTGAAAGTAGCATTAATTTAGTCGGTCTGTGAAATTTTTGCACATAGCGTGCGATGGAGTAGACAAATAATACAAATATTTAATTATAAGCAATAAAACTATATTACAGCAAGAAATTATCTTCTTTATCTATATGTAATATTATAAATACGAAACTAATTCTGTCTGTCTGTTACTCTTTCACGACTAAACCTTATTCGTTACCCATTAACCCTATTTATTCCGCGACTTCACGTGCGTCCGCTTAACGTAAGATTTACGCAAACGAAGTCGCGGGAAAAAGCTAGCTAATATTTATGTACGGATGTTGGGTTATACGAGATTGATTAACTCAACATAATTAAAAATATATAGTAAACAATTTAAGTATTTATTAATTACTAGTGATCGCCCATTGGTCGAAATTCGACCGTTCTTCATTTGAATAGAAATACTTATTAAGTGAAAATATTGTATATATAAACAATAATAAATATAAAAAAATAATATGTTATTAAATAAATAACATTCAGTAACACTAAAATAAATTAAACATAAATTAAATAAATAAATTTGACATTCAGTAATACTATAGACAGATAATATTACAGACAAATATTCTCGATATGATCATAGATTGAAAAAATGAAATAGGTTATATATCTATAAAATTAATTTATTACCTATATTTATACTTGACAATAATACAAACAAATAAGATCTTTATATTTTACCTATATTAACAAATAAATAAACTGAACTGAACTGACATTCAGTAAGACTATAGACCACAGATTTGGACCATAAACAAAAGAATATCTATGCATGTGTGTATTATTAAATATACGGTAATGAATAGTAGTGTGTGTAACGTGTTATTTATTGAAAGTAATGTATTTTTACGCACAATTTAAAAAAAAATATTAGCATTCGTCACTTCTTCTCTGTATAAACTATACGTCTGCGAAATTTCATACTCCGCCCGACCGCCCAATTTTTGTAAAAAGGGATCCAAAGTTTTCGCTTCACGTATTAATATATAGATTTACAACATGAAATTAAAAATAACGAATTAATCTTCTAGAGCTCTATAAATAAAATATGTGATGGTGTTTAAGAGATTAATAAACTTCAATTTCGTTTCACCGATCATACATTTATTTGGTAAATGACAATTACAATATTTTACATAGACTTCATCCATTACGTAATACTAGTTATGATTTTTTTTCCACCTTATTTTACAAGTCATTTATATTTCCTTCAAGGTCAATTACGTATGGCAATGTGTATGATAAATGTCAAAATTACTTGACGTATACATACATATATTTTTAGTAATTACGTGTGACTGCGGTTAGAAAACCAAAACCGATATTATTGCCATTATTTTGTAACTATGTCTAGATTATATCTTTTTATTTGGGTGTTTTACCCGACTGCTGAGAGCAATGTGTTTATCAGCCTATTAACTCGTATGTATGTTTGTTCTTTTATTAACTTTATTTTTCATTACATTTACTTTGGGGTTAGGGGTAATTCAGAGATGGAGTACACAAATAATTTGCTAAACAGTCTTCATAAGATTATAGAAGTATGTTTAGTGTTATTCAAAACAGAGTAAAACACCATTGTTTTTATCATCCAATTATTTGATTTTGATTAAAATCTTGTAGGAATGAAAAATTATAAATAGCCAATATGTTTTCAGAAAGCACTCTTGTAGACCTTTGATTAGATATCAATTAGATATCGAGAAGCAGTGGTGGCTCAGTGGCAACGGCTACTACTTACGAGTTCGAACCCGAGCAGGCGCTTTACTCTGTGTAAATTATTTCAACACCACTGCTCTCAAAACTGTGAAGGAAAACATCGTGAGTAAACCGGCATGTCTTAGAACCAAAAAATTGAAGACATGTGACATCTACCAACCCGCACTGGGCCCTCGTGGTGGATTATGTCCCACTCTCTCTCACCGAGAGGAGGCCTGTGTCCCAGCAGTGGGAACGTTATAGGCTGCTAATGATTAGGTATCAAACACGGTACATATAGGGTTCGAAACACCTAGGCCTGGCGTCAGGCCACGTGCCTGACATGGATGGCTTCGTGAAGGTAGAGAGAAGCTTCGTAGTCGGAACCAGTGTGAGACCGCGCTAGCAGGACTCAATATGCTGCTGCGTCCAGCTACACTAACGACGCAGCTCTATGTGTCCCGTCTACATTACACCACGAAGGTTAAGGAGATCGTGGAGTTTGTACGTGTTAAGTCCAACTGGACCTTAAGGGTCGAGAAGTTGGAACCGTGACACAACACGAACTTCAAGTCATTCGTGGTGCGAGTTCCAACTCATCAAATCGAGACTTTCCTCAAGGAAGAGTTTTGGCCGAAGGGTGTCGTGTATCGGCGATTCCGCGGAAGGCTACGCGATACTACACAGCGCAACACGTCGCCGTCACTTCGTGTACAATAATTATGTTTACGTGGTTTTTATTTATATTGTTACGAGCTGGGGTTCGGGATAAATTAATTTAAACCAATTTACCAAAACACACAAACTGTTTAATTAAATAAACACAAATATCGCAACTACAAGAAACGTCACTTGGAATCACTTGTTTCGCGTGTACTGTATCACTCGAATCGTATTCGCTCGCTTCCGAAATCGAACTGCTTGTCGGCCCAACAATCCGCTATTTATATCCCGAGCAGAACATTCTCGAACATTCGACACTGCCACAGCGTAGAAGCTTCTAGTAACTTCCATCGAACTGTTTAATGCCACTATTTGACAATAGATGGCAGTAGCGTGTACGTACAATTTCGTGTAGTACTTGCTACTCAATAACAGATGGCGTTAGCGTGTCATTTCCAGTAGTTTCTAACACTGCCCCGTCCTTAAATGGAATTAGCGTGATGTTTCTAGACTTTTCGATTTACGTCACACTGCCCCTTTCTGAGACGGAGTTAGCATGATGCTTCTAGACTTTACGATCTACGTAACACTGCCCCCTCCTTAGACATGCTCGTCCCGAGCATCATTATTCCCGTAGTATCATGCCAATCCATCTACTTGAATAATTTTAGACGCAGTTCGCATATCCTTTTACCGCCGCACAACTGGTGCATTTGCGACACCAATCCTCAACATCCTGTCGATAGTGGATCCAGTAGAACCGTTCTCTGATCTTCAATAGAGTCCTTTTTACATCCCTATGTCCTCCTGAATAACCGCTGTGGTAGTACTGTAGAACATCTGGCACCTTTGCTTTCGGGACGACCATTTGCAAGTGACAGCTATCCCCTCGACCATTTCCCTTTTTGCGGCACAAGACACCATCCTGGAGCATCATGCTCTCCCACTGTGCCCAATAATTCTTTGTGGTGGTACTCATCGCTGCAACATCACACCATTTCGGTTTGGGAGCATCAGCTTTAATCCACTCGAGAATTGGCCTGATATCTGTGTCACGTTTCTGGGCATGCCGTAGGGTTTCCTTCCATTTGTCACGAAGGTCCAATCTTAGCACCCTAACAGGAACTACTTCCTTAGCTTCCTGTCTGACACAATGTTTGTACTGTTCAGGAGAAGGTCTTCTTGATAAAGCGTCCGTGTTACCATGGGATATGCCGTCATTGGCCTGTGACATCGAAATCTTTGGGGCTCTATTAACAGCAGCCAATACTCGCCCCGCACTCTTATCGCTAACGAATTTCTCTTGCTGTTGCGCTGTAATGTCGGACACCCTTCTAACCAGGGTGTGATATTCGCTGGCAGTGTTTCGCTTCGGGCAATTCGACCGGAGGTGGCCCTTTTCTCCACAAGTGTAGCACCTAGGGCTGTACCTCAAACGGTCACGAACAGGTGATCCCACAACCTCTCTGAAGCGATGGGCTCGATGATCATGCCTCACTGCTTCCACCTCCAACGCGTGGGCCAAGGCGTCCTTCAACTTCTCATGGTGCCCAAGTCTCACAGCAGCCCTTACTTCCAGGTCCCGTATGCCATCTATGAAGGTTTGCATTAGTATACCCTCAATGAGCGCGGGCGCAGACTGGTACGCCTTTCGAACCAGCTTTTCGATTTCCAAGGCCCACTGCTGTAAGTTTTCACCACTGCGCTGCACACGATCCTTCAACTGGGCACGAAAAACGTGTTCCAGGTGCGCGTCACCGTATCTGGCCTCTAACGCCTCAACGAGCTGCTCGTAGGTAACATTTTTGCCGAGAGCCTCTAACACAGTTAAAGCCTGGTCACGAAGGGCCAAAGTAAGCGCGGTCATGGCTTGGCCTGTTGTCCACCCATTTGCTTCCATGACAGCTTCAAATTGAATTTTGTATGCCGACCAGGAAGATGTTCTTTTGGCTCGTGGGTAGTTGTAATAATCACACTAAGAAAAATTTGCTCCTATTTTAAATTGAATATATTTTAATAGAAACATTATAAATTATTATTTATGCTATTTAATTAAAGTTCATAGTTTGTACCTGCTGGTGTAGCGTTATCTCATCACAATATCTATTTTAAAATCGACATCACTTCACTGACATCACAATGGAGTCACTAGCAAGCACTCTGAGTGAATTAAAGGAGTTGTTTCACACGAAAATGTCCGCATTTGAAGATGAACTGCAGAAGGCCCCTTCATCACCTGTCACAACTTCAAGCCTGGCTGCGGAGTTTACAGTGTTCCGGACATTCATCACCCAGGCTCTTAACAGCATACAGCAACAGGTGGAGCTACTAGCTCGTAGTGTCGACCAAATTGAGATGCGGGGAAGGAGGAAGATCTTGCTGTTACATGGTGTTGATGAGGAGCAGAAGGAGGACACCGCCAAGGTGATTGCAGAGGTGATTTGTAATAAATTACAGTTAAGTGACTTCACGGTTGCGGACATCAGTCGATGTCACAGGATGGGACGAGCAGTTGCTAGTAAAACCAGGCCTATCCTGTTCAAGGTAGGCAGTCTTGCGGTCCGAGACAAGATTTGGTTTTCCAAAGCCAAATTAAAGTCAACAGGGGTCACTATGTCCGAGTTCCTGACAAAGGGGCGGCATGATGTGTTCCTGGCCGCGAGGGAACGATGTGGTGTCACCAAGAGCTGGACTAAGGCTGGCTGCGTGTATGTCCTTGGTCCCAATGATACGCGGCATCGGGTTGAGTCCCTCTCTGAATTGGACAGGATTGCGCCGAATCCCAGTGAGCTCGAGCAGAGTGAACCAGAATCGGCTGCATCAGTACCGGCTGTGCCAGTCTCTGTCCCGGTCGTAGCTGCTGCGAAGACCGCAAGGTTGAAGCGTTCTGCTGCTTTGAAAAAGTGATGTTTTTGTGAATGTTTTCTTCAAAGTCCGGGTAATTTCGTGTTTTTTGTTTGTACCTTCCGTTTATTTATTTATCAAGCTTCGACAATTTTATAAATCTAAATCCTGACTTGACATTTTCTAAAACTGTCACACTAATATCGCAATGTTGACACTGTCAGTGTCAGTCATGTGTCAATCAACTCCCATGTCAATTCATAATAGTGCGTTCCGTTTTACAGAACGGTGTAATGGCAGAATGAGACTGGCATGTTTTGGATTTGTTGTCAAATGTTTTGTTTTTATTTACTTTTACTACTTGTTTTGTTATGTTTAGTTGCTATTTTTTTTTTTGTTTTGCTACCCGGACTACATAAATATTTAATTAATCTATTATTAACGCCACCGGCAGGTGGACTTGATATTTGATCAACCTATAACAAGGTGTTTTTTTGTTGTATGGTGTTTTATGTCTATATTATTTTATCATATTAGTTAATATTTATGTCTATTGATGAAAGTAGTGATAGTAATAGTTTTTTTTCTTTACCAAGTAGCGACGACAGTTTTGTGAGTGTTCCTTCTCTATCAGAGACTCTTACAGCGCAGTTTTCTGATGTTCCCAAGAATTTTAACGTTATACATATTAATGCTCAGAGCATTCCGGCTCATTTCCACGATATGTTGGCAAGCTTTGACTGTAAAAACATTCATGCTATTCTTATTTCCGAGTCATGGCTCAAACCTTGTCTCCCTTCAACTAGCTACTCTCTTCCTGGATTCCAGCTTATAAGAAACGACCGGTCAGTTGGTGCTGGTGGTGGTGTTGCTATTTATCTCCGTACATATATTCCCTTCTCAGTTATCAATGTGTCAGCGCAGCCACCTCCATCAAATGCTGGTGAACATCTCTTTCTTGAGGTTGAACTACACCATTCGAAATTGCTTCTTGGTGTCTACTACTGTCCCTCATTGCGTGTCAATTTCTTTTCATCTTTTGAAAATCTATTAGAAATGCTTATCCCTTCTTACAGTCAAAGTATAATCATGGGTGACTTTAATACTTGTCTTCTGAAAAAAGACCACCGCTCTTCTTCTCTGACTAATATTTCGGCTTCCAGTAACCTTTCCATTCTTCCGCTGAGTGCCACTCACCATTTTCCTAACTCTACTCCTTCACTTCTTGACTTGATCTTCGTTTCATCTTCTGATCGCGTCGCTAAGCATGGCCAATGCTCAGCTGATGCCTTCTCATATCATGACCTAATCTTTCTATCATACAAAATTCGCTCACCAAAGGCGAAAGCTAAAATTCTTATGCAACGTAATTTTGGTGGTATGAATGTTGACGATCTCTGCAAGGATGCCAATAATATAGACTGGTCTACTTTATTTGCTTCCACATCTGTCGATGAGCAAGTCAACATTTTTGCGACAAAACTTATTGAGCTTTATGATCATCACGCACCTATTCGAGCAGTAAAGGTTAAACATTTGCCGGCGCCGTGGCTCACAGACGAAATTAAAACAATAATGCATAAAAAAGTGACGGCAAAGTCTAAATTTAAGCGTAGACCGAATGATGTTAACAGGGAAAGCTATGTCAAAATCCGTACTCACTGCAATAAGGTGTGTAGGAATGCTAATCGCCATCACATTCATACGTCTGTCCAAAATGGGGACGCATCCAAAGTTTGGAAATTTCTTAGGACATTGGGGGTCGGTAAAACCCGACAAGAGACAATCCCAAAAGATTTAAACATTGATGCAATGAATAATCATTTTACTGCTTCGTCCGATTTTGATAGGACAATAAAATGTAATACACTGAATTATCTTTCTTCTCTTCCGACTCCCACTTTCTCTCCATTTCTTTTTGGTCAATTCTCCGCATGTGATGTTAAGAAGAGCATACTATCAATTACTTCCAATGCAGTAGGAAGTGACTGTATCAGTCGTAATATGTTAGTCCCTGTGCTGGATATAATCCTTCCCGTCATCTGTCATATCCTAAATTTTTCAGCATCTAGTGGTGTCTTTCCATGTTCATGGAAGGATGCTCAAATAATTCCTTTACCTAAAAAGCCTAATCCGTCATCCTTTTCTGAATATCGTCCAATATCTGTCTTACCATTTCTATCCAAAGTCCTAGAACGATTAATCCACGATCAATTAAGCACTTTCCTCTCCAAAAATAATCTCCTCAACCCTTTCCAGTCTGGCTTCCGTCCTGGTCATAGCACCACCACAGCGCTTCTGAATATTACGGATGATATAAGGTCAGCCATGGAAAACGGTAATCTAACGGTCTTAGCTTTGCTTGATTTCAGCAATGCTTTTAATACCGTTGATTTCGATGTTTTACTTGGCATTCTATGCTCTCTTAATGTATCTCCATCAGTAATTGACTGGTTTCGTAGTTACCTGTTCGGTCGTCGGCAACGTATTTGCATCGGTGAGACTTTGTCTTCCTGGAGTAATACTTCTGCTGGTGTACCACAGGGTGGCGTTCTATCTCCATTACTTTTCGCAGTTTTTACTAATTCTATCTCCGACGAACTAATTTCTTCCTACCATCTTTATGCAGATGATTTACAAATATACTCTCGAGTTCCTCTTGGAAATCTGTCCGAGGCTATATTGGTGATTAATCGCGATCTAGCCCGGATATGCGGTTGGAGCAAGAGGTATGGACTTAAGGTCAACCCTATAAAGACGCAGGTTATTGTGGTTGGCAGTTCTAGGACTGTCTCAAGGATTGACTGGACGGCTCTTCCCCAGGTTACCTTTGACAATTCTATTATCCCTTTCAGCGAAAAAGTTAAAAACTTGGGGATTTTCATTGACAAAAACTTCACTTGGACTGCCCAGCTACAGGAAGTTAGCCGCAAGCTATTTGCATCCGCTGCATCTTTGAAGAGACTGCGTAATTTTCTGCCGACTGCCACCAAGATTGCGCTTGCACAATCACTTCTGTTACCCATCCTTGATTATGCTGATGCCAGCTATCTTGACCTTACCCAAGACCAACTCGATAAACTTGAGCGGCTTCAGAATGTTTGTATCAGGTTCATATTCGGTTTGCGCAAATATGACCATGTATCCGAATTTCGTGTGAAGCTCAAGTGGTTACCAATTCGCCTTCGCCGGAATGCCCATATTCTTTCCCTTTTATATAATGTCCTCTTTTCCCCTTACACCCCTCTCTATCTTAAGAATCGTTTCCAGTATCTTTGTGACTCCCACACAAAGTTGTTGAGGTCATCAGATAACTTAAAGCTTAAAATGCCAATGCATTCTACAACTTTCTTCGATAAATCCTTTTCAGTTCAGGCTGCTCGTTTGTGGAATGCATTGCCAATTCAAATAAAACGCGCGCAATCTTTACCTATATTTAAAAGACTCGTGAAGGAGCATTACTTGTTGTCGTGATCTTGTTTTCATACCTGTCATAGTCGTATTTTATTTTCTTAGCTTATATATTTAGTATGTATGTATATAAGTATTTATTAAACAGGATATATATAATTATATCTATGTATTTATTAAAATAAATTGTATCTGTATTTTACACCAGTGACAACCCCATTTTTATGTCCACGCAATCACTGTCCATACCAAGGTTGCCTGGAAGAGATCGCAGAAAGCGATAAGGCCGCCCATTGTATGTTTTTATTTTTGTTAAATATTCTTGTTGTAATTTATTTTCTGGTGTACAATAAAGCATATATAAATAAATAAATAAATAAATGTTCCGTCAAAGGGTGGCACTTTAAACCCGCGCACGGAAGGTGCAGCAACTATCGAAGCCGTAGTCCGTTCTCCAGCTTTCAGAACTCCAACCGCTTTTCTTATATCAGCGATCTGGACTTCGGCCTCGGAGATACGATTTTCATGTACCTGAACAGTCTCCTTCATGGCTTTGATGTCCTTGCCAAATGTCGAGTGTAGATCTTTCAAAAGGAGAACCTGCTCCTCTTTATCACGCTGAAGCTGTTCCTGTAGGCGGCGGACCTGTTCTTCCTGCCGGCGAGCTTGCTCCTCTTTGTCCTGCTGCAGCTGTTCCTGTAGGCGGCGGGCCTGTTCTTCCTGTCGGCGGGCCTGTTCTTCCTGTCGGCGGGCCTGCTCCTGCAGCATCGCCATTAGCGCAGAAAGATCCATGGCTGGTGATGCTGTAGCAACACCAGACGCTTGGGAGACTGGCTCCGTCATCGGCTGATTACCCCCAGGTGTCTGTCTAGAAGTTCCTTCAAACCGCCTCTGATCCACCTCCTGCTGGCGCTGACTCCTGGTACGGATACCTTCCGTATCCTCCTTCGGTAAAACTGGCATAATTTATCCCTTACTTCTGACACCAAATGTTACGGGCTGGGGTTCGGGATAAATTAATTTAAACCAATTTACCAAAACACACAAACCGTTTAATTAAATAAACACAAATATCGCAACTACAAGAAACGTCACTTGGAATCACTTGTTTCGCGTGTACTGTATCACTCGAATCGTATTCGCTCGCTTCCGAAATCGAACTGCTTGTCGGCCCAACAATCCGCTATTTATATCCCGAGCAGAACATTCTCGAACATTCGACACTGCCACAGCGTAGAAGCTTCTAGTAACTTCCATCGAACTGTTTAATGCCACTATTTGACAATAGATGGCAGTAGCGTCTACGTACAATTTCGTGTAGTACTTGCTACTCAATAACAGATGGCGTTAGCGTGTCATTTCCAGTAGTTTCTAACACTGCCCCGTCCTTAGATGGAATTAGCGTGATGTTTCTAGACTTTTCGATTTACGTCACACTGCCCCTTTCTGAGACGGAGTTAGCATGATGCTTCTAGACTTTACGATCTACGTAACAGTATGTATGATAGTCTGTATGGTATTATGATTTGGGTCTTTGTAGCCCGAAATAAACTGATTTGATTGATATATGAAATTAATATTTATATTTTCAATAAAACTTCACATCTGCTATAAATGATAAATGATTTATTTCTGTAAGTAGGTTTGTACAAACACTTTTACATACCAATGTTATGTTAAAAACATACTAGTTCGGCGTTTGACACAGCCTGTTTAAATAATTACCCTTCTTTGGCCTGCTGTCAAGTAAAACCTCACCTTTTTTACAATTCTAATGCTACTCCATTCATTCGTTGTGCTCTTGCATTTGAAGTGACAGTACTTGACATATAGATATATTGTTAACATGATTCAAACCTAAAAACTAATTATATATTTTATTTTATTTCTAAGTGAATGATTATTATAAGTTATTGGGATAAAGCAGACGTTCTTCTCTAGAAAATAAGGTGTTTACTCAATTTTTATTTGTATGTATGATAGTCTGTATGGTATTATGATTTGGGTCTTTGTAGCCCGAAATAAACTGATTTGATTGATATATGAAATTAAAATTTATATTTTCAATAAAACTTCACATCTGCCATAAATGATAAATGATTTTATTTCTGTAAGTAGGTTTGTACAAACACTTTTACATACCAATGTTATGTTAAAAACATACTAGTTCGGCGTTTGACACAGCCTGTTTAAATAATTACCCTTCTTTGGCCTGCTGTCAAGTAAAACCTCACCTTTTTTACAATTCTAATGCTACTCCATTCATTCGTTGTGCTCTTGCATTTGAAGTGACAGTACTTGACATATAGATATATTGTTGACATAATTCAAACCTAAAAACTAATTATATATTTTATTTTATTTCTAAGTGAATGATTATTATAAGTTATTGGGATAAAACAGACGTTCTTCTCTAGAAAATAAGGTGTTTACTCAATATTATTTTACAAAGTGAGAATAGATTGTTGCTGTAATGCTTTAGTGAAGGTGGTGAATTCGATTTATTGTTATCATCATCTTATTGGTATTACATTCTTGCAAAATGAATAAATTAATTGCCCTGTGCAGGCACTCCTAACCTTGAAGGTACTGTTCAGTTTTGGTTTATGGTTCTTCCCATTTTCATACATAATTTAGGTCGTCTCTGAATGGTAATAGAGAAAGAATGTTATATTGTTCACAGTTACAAAAATATACACATATACAGACGAAATACAAAGTTATTTGGAAAGCCAACACTTATTATATTAAATAATTACAGCAAAATGCTTAACTACTACCTTTTTCTGTGAACACAAATATTTAAAAAACGTAATTTTGATCGCACCGATTTGTAAAAAAGTGACATAGGTTCGTCGTCGATGAGCCCTACTGGGCGACTGATTTATGAACGAACGAGAGTGATGACACTATTTATGATAGGCAAAAGAAGAGATGGCGATAATGTCTGTGCGCTTGGAATAAAATAACGTATGTGCCAAACCGAATCGCCGTTTTTTATGAATGAAAAGTATTATTAAAACGAAAACTGTTTTACAAAAACTTAGATAGAATTATAATCAATGTTTTAAAGTAAATTATGTTTAATAATACATACGCATCGCGCCTTGAGGCTAAAAAAATCATAATCATAGATAGAACTTTGCGATTTTTTTGTATCGAGAAAATTTCATCGTATCGTGTATTCCTTTTACAGGATACTAGATCATATAGTCAAAAAACATACACTAAAAGATTAAGTACGGAAGTCATACGGTAAGGAAGGTACGCTAAAAAGAAAAAGCACGTTTATCTCGCTACGTCACCTTAACTACTTTAGGTAATTTGTTTTCAAAATACAGCGGCATAGGCTGTGCGTTATCTATCAGACATTTCTTTTCATAAATCTCTATAAGAAATTCTGAATACATACATGAAGGTTTGAAAATTCTTAATAATACGTGCATTACTATAACCTAATATCAAAAGGCTTTGCCTTACATTAGTATCTAGTTCTGGTTTGAAATCTAATTCTAACTTCAAAACTAATAAGCCAAGTTAGGCAGTCGTCGTTCGCTTACTAATTAGTACTTAGTGTAAATTCCTCGCAGACTTCGACAGTGAACGTGAAACGTATTCAAAAATGAACAAAATACTTGTAGGCATTGATTTACTTAAAAGGGAAACTTGTATAAGAAAATAAAGTAATCTTAAGAAAAAACAATTGTGAGTTCTTTGTGGTCCTTATTTTTAATACACGCATATAAAAAAGATTTAATATTTCTTAATCTCATATAGGTTAAAAAATATTAAATCCTTCAATTTAATGCTTTAGTCAAAACTTTGTCCCTTTTGTACGAAAATCACGTGAATGGAGGAGTACAAAATTTGTCACAGTTAAAATTTATTAGGAGAAAGAAAGCAGTAAACTAATAATTTTATTTAATTCAAACTTGAAATTAAAATCAATCAAGGTCTAATTTCAACCACTGGGCGACCACCAGTCTAAATATAAATACGTGAGGCAAAATCTTTATACCCCTTTTTACGAAAATAACGCGAACGGAGGAGCGTGAAATTCGGCAAAGTTAAAGTTTACATGGAGAAAGAGAAAAGCTAACATTCTTATATATTAATGCATTAGAAATACACTAAATTAATACCTAACATATCATGGTCGGATTTCGACCACTGGGCGATCACTACTATTCATAATTTTCAAATTTATAATGGACAGGCATATTCTGGGCACCATCGTTCCATTATAGTCCTCATCTATCGCTTTCAATCAGGCGTGATCGAGGACAAGAGCAGGACCATTCAGCAATAAAAAATAAGAAACAAATGTTCGGACACCTGAGTACAAGAAAACAAAAGTATAATTGCAAACACCCAAAAGAAGTGGTGACAGAAGAAGAGCAGTGGTGACCCAGTAGTAACGACTGCAACTTATGAGTTGTAGCTAGTCAGTTCCCTGCATTATCTGACCCCTTTTCCTCATTTCTTCTGTGTAAGAGGGGTCAGGTAATGCAGGGTACTGACTGTACGTTCGAACCCAGATCGGTCCTTTATTCTTTCTAAATTATTTCTTCACTGCTCTCAAACCGGTGAAAGAAAACATGCACTGGGTCCGCGGGATAACGACCTACTCCCTCTCATCGAGAGGAGACCTACGAGGACCTACCTATGAGGACGACGTATCCCAGCAGTGTCAGTGGGAACATTATAGGCTCATTATGTATGCGTTAGGACCCAAAAGAAGTATGAAATACGTTTATAATTTATTAAGAAACCGACATCTTCTTTCTCAACTTTTGTTCACACAATACTGTGCAGGCGATATTAGAACGCCATTGTTCTCGGAGCTTGCGCATACTTGATAAAATATATTTTTACCATAATACAACACACAAGTCTATTTTTAATAAACCGTTTGAAGTTTACTACTCCTGAAAATGATACATAATAAGCGAGTTTTCTCCAAAAATAACCGTCCTCAACCGCATAGTAAAAAAGCTGTAAAATGTCGACTTTATGCATCGCTGTGGTCTTGATAATACATATTTTACAAGGTACATACATGTGAACAAACACGGTAGTACATATAGTTCATCGAGAAAAATACACTCGGCTCGGTTAATATTGACTTTAAAGAATGACGTTCGAACTTTAAAACTGGTTTATAAAAGTTCGGGGTTCCAATTGAATTTGATATTCAACATAGCGTTATCGGAAATATTTATGAAACTCACGACCAATATTCATAAAATAATAATTCAATAGCACTAAAAGTGTGTGCGTTAATAATTTATAACTAAAATTGCCGCTGTCGGGTTAGGGTTACTGGATACACAGGCACGGTATGTGTATGTGATAGGCAATTTATCACTATTTACTTGTCCTCAATAAGGTATGGGCTATTGTTTGATAGTATTTGAAATGTTTTATTCATGCTCGTGTACAGTAATAATAAAATAAGTTTTAAATAGAAATTGATTAAAAACATGGTCGCCGCGCCGGGGGTGGGTGGGAACAAGGGGAAGCGTTTGCGTTTAAATAAAATAGGTGTTAAATATGCTGAACAATAGAATATCCGAAAATGCCTATTAGAATAATAGAAAACTCACATTATTTGAGGCGACATCCAAAAATATTACGAAAGGCATAAATCCTAGAAATGGTCCTAATTTCTAGGATATACGCCTTTAGCAAAAAAAAAATCCTTCACTGCTTCGAGAGCAGTGATGATGAAATAGATGAAAGTAAACTGTTTTTGTGCGACTCCATGACTTACGTCACGTAATTCGGGCTCATTACCACTGTGTCACAATTGCCCTACGCGTTACTTTGATTTTTTCCTTTTATTTTTTGGGACTTTTAATCCAGCTTATCTCAATCTCAAAAGCAGAACTTGCATCTTATAAAAAACTGACACAAAAGATTCGAACGATAAAAATAAAACTGTTTTGCATTCACCTTTTGATGTATAATTACGTATGTTTGTGCATAGAACAAAGATGCATCCGGAGCGTATATTATTCAGCAATAGCATCCGTACTATTATAAGATCGAAGAAAGTTAGAAAAAAGAAGAAACTTGGTATTTCGCTTTTAATAGAGAAACGCAACGATAACCAACTTTCTTGTTCCTTTATTTTTCCATATTCATTGGTTGACGGACATTTATATAAATTTCATTGATATAAGGACAGACAATACTAACATCATTTTACGTCCAATTTTGTTACTAACACACTAACTTTCTTATTATTTTCATGTATTCTTCACTTTTATGGAGAGGTCTCTGAAATTAATTAATTTAATTTAATTTAATTGAATTGTATTGATGATGAATTGAATTACGTCTAGAAATTTTTAGTGTTCTCCAAAGTATTAAGAAACAGTTTTAGATAGCTTATATGTAACTAGTACTGCTATGTTGACTGTTGAGCAAGGCATTGCGTTGGATCTCTCTCCTTTACTAACGATTGATGCACGCCATGTGTATGGCCCAAGGGACCTATTCAAGTCTGTGACAATGCATATACAAACAGTGCATTCTGTATCTCTTCGTATTCTGTTCAAAAGGTGGGCTCAAGAGACGATATTAGACGATATATCGTATTGCTTAAGATAAATGCACTGAGCTCTGATATACTAGAGAATGGGCGGCAGCGTTCTCTATGCATTGCAGACTATCCATACTGCGATCGCCAACCCGCCTGCCAAGCGTTGCGATTATGGCACCCCCCCCCCCATCCCTCAAATGACAAGCACTAAAGATGCGGGAAGCACAAAACCGGTCGAAGTGGCGGAGCTTGGGGGAGGCCTATGTCCAGCAGTGGACGTCTTCCGGCTGAAATGATGATGAAACAAATATGGCTGTATAGAATTCAAATGAAAGGGTTGAATTGATAATTTTAATGATTATAACTCTGTAAATACATACGAATTTCGGTCGCAAAGCATCATTTATTCCACATACAGCCTGCAAATTGCAAAAAAAAAATGTATTTTGTGAGGTATCCTGGCGGTTTTTTTCTTCAGATAAAAGGTCTTAGTATGTACCTTTTTCTGATATATGATATCATATTTTCTCTTTTATACTTGTTTGAAGAAGAATTATTGCCTAAATTGTGAGGACCATCCACACATTTTATTATCAACACTGTCTGACAAAATGAGGCTAGATTCTAGAATAAAAAAGTCTTTCAAACGGACTAACACATCCTATGGAAAAAAGTTATTTCAGAGACTTTGCTCCGCCAGACTCCGACTATTTTAGTCTGCGGAACAAACAATTCATGTACGATTTTCAGGACTGCTGAATGAAATGTTAGGATGTGAAAGCAGAACAACAAAAATAAATAAACTAGTTTCATAACATAAATTTTATCAGTCAGGCTTGCAAATATCAAGTGTGAAAATTAATTTAATGATAAACATTTTTATTTTTACTTAAATGACAATTTTAATGGAATACAAATTATTTTATTTCGTTCGTATTCTAAAACCAAAAACGCATGGTACTAAAAAGTTTTATTAAAATTAACGAAATCAACTGATGTTGTAAATAATAATATTACAAATGAACATATTACGAATTTACTAGTGACGCACTTTCCCATTAACTATGAAATGATGATATTGATGATTGGCTTTAATCATCAATATCATCATTTCATCCGAAAGACGTCCACTACTGAACCTAGGCCTCCCTCAAAGGAAGGGTTTGTCATAATCGCCACGCTTGGCAGGCGGGTTGGCGATCGCAGTATGCTGGTAAAATTCATAGAGAACGCTGCTGCCCTTTCTTTTATGACTCCCTTAGTCACTTTTTACGACACCCACGGGAAAAAATAGGATGTTGCTATTCTTTATGTCCTGCATCACACGGAACTAGTGATACTAATAATGTTAATAGTCTAAGCAATAAGTACCTATTGTAACATTAATCCATAACGATTAAACCTTTTTGATTTCTAATTTAAGCTTTGTGAACAAACGCTACTCAATTTTTGGTTCAAATTACATGAACAATTTGATCCTGGAAAAAATGTGCTTCAAATATTTTTTTTGCCATACGGTTAACTGCAGATTTGAAGCCACCATGGTGTCAGAATTTTTATTCGGAACGACTACACCTAAATTTAACTGTTTATTCAGTTATACGCTATACAATATAATTATGATAGTAATACAAAGACAAAAAGGTATTGCATATTTTCATAGTAGAAAATGTAATTCATGCATATTGTACTTATTGGAAACTGAGCTTCAAAGAACGACCGCCATTTTTTTTTTCATCGCTCGTCACGGTCCTTTATCTCAGCCACCACTAGACGTATCACATATATCGACGTCCCCGGGGAATAAACTGGTAATCGCAAAAATCAAATTTTACAGGAAAAATGATTTAGTGTTTTTGGGATATATCTCTTCAACAAATGGTAATTATGACAACATTGTTATATGACGGAAAAGCTAATTTTTACCCGAAAAGTTTAAAGTATTAAGTGTAATTATTAAATTTACACAGAATTAGTTATTCACCAAAATACATATTACCGAAAATGGTTTCATATAATTTTTAGAGTATTGATATCTTACGATCCGAACTTATCAATATTATTCCAGTAATGTTAACTTACCGAATTATTCTTGTAAATTTCTTAAAAATCATAGGCATTATATTACTTTACTGGATTATTAAACGTGTTTTTTCATTGCAGAGGGAGATTGTAATGTTCAGTTACCGACTTATTATATTAAATTTTAAATAACCATAAAAGGGTAAGTAATTTTATAGAAAAAATTTGGAAGTCATATTATCGTAATCATTAAAAACCGTATGTGTGTCCCGGATGATACCTGTAACAGTGCATTACTGAAAATGTGTACCACAAAATTTACGATAGTAAACCTGTAATCGCGTTAACCAGAAATTTTGCTGAAATATTTTACAGTAATATTTCTTTACCGAACCTTAGCCACAGAATTTGATTTGTAATAATGTATTTCGTTATTTTTCTAGTAAATTAAAAATGGAAAATTTCCAAAGAACAAAAGTGTTATTAAGAAAAACGTTGGAAATTACCGCAGAAAAAATTTGAAAAAAATTGCATAAATGTGTATCCCGACCCATAGATACCGTAAATGGTATAACAGTAAAAAGTCAGTAATAGTATAATACAGTTTTATTCCTTGGGGGCGTCGATATAAAGATACAGTTTGTACTCATAAAACTCCAGTGCTTCAAAATGAACTTAAAAGATAGATAATACTACTAATATTATAAGCGTCAAAGTACTTATTGGGGTAAGACATTTTCTACAACAGAGAAGGCGCGAGCATTGATCACCACACTAGTTCATGACGGGCTGGCGAGCTTCCTACTAATATTATAAATGTGAAAGTTTGTGAAGATGTTTGTTACTCAATCACGCAAAAACGGGGGAATTGGATGAAAATCGGCACACAGATAGTTTATAATCTGAATTAACACATAGGATGCGTTTTACCCCGGGAAGTACGTTCCCCTGGCATAATTTCCGGGCTCCACGCGGAGCGTAGCCGCTGGCAAAAGCTAGAAAAATAAAACTTAGCTGGAAAAGACATATTTCAGGATACACCGATGCCGACCGACACTGCGCTTGATATTTTATTATATTTAAAACTAGCCGACCCGACGGACGTTGTCCGTTTAAAATTTCAATAAAATTGGAAGTACACATTGAATTCGTTTTGCATGAAATTCATTTTATTTCCTTGATTTCTTTTCCGACACCAAAATAAAAGTGAGAAATAATTACGTATCTCCATCGTTTAAATCGTGAGTTCATACAAAAATCCGGTTCCAATATTTCCTACTTCAATTTGAAAATTTCTAGAAAACTTTTCTAATTTTTGTTTCGATAAAATCGATCTAGTCGTTCTCAAATAATGCGTGTACGATGTGTGCTTAAATCAACACCACAGTATTTTTTATTAATATAGGGTTCGTAAATAACCCTACAATGCAATATTGAATGTATTCAGACTGTAGATAAGGTCCCAATTCGAGCGCGGTTAGGCTTAGTTACACCAACAGAATACTTGATAAAATTAGGCACGCATGATTATTTGAATGAAGTTCGATCGGTTGAACTGATACCCACCAAAACTCAATTTCCTCCCCTCCCTTGAACACAAATATCAGATATTACTCCTTCTAAGGGAGATGTAAACGTAATCGAGTGTCAATCAATACGATTTGCCTGAAACCACATCGTGCATCGGTATCGATATCGTGTGGAAGGTTTATACCGCACATGACAGCTTTCAACGTTTCACCTTTCAACGGTTGTGCACCTCAGTTGTTTATATTATGAACATTTCTCATACTTTTGATTTTTCTTTGTGAAAAAAATGGGGGTGTGGGCTGTTATCCGAAAGTGAAATATTTACCTTGGAAGTGAATGTATTTATTATTTAATTAATAGAAAGAAAATCACACTGCGTAGTACATTATAACTCAATGACAGAAAGAAAGACAAGCAAAAAAAAAAAAACAATTTAAATTTGAAACAATAAAGAAAAAGTATAAAAAACCAAAGAGTCCGCAACATTCTGCCCCTCGTGCAGCACTGCACTAACAGTCAAGGGTAAAAGAAGCCTTATGTGGCAAACTTTACAAGTTTTTTGAGGGGCCGGCGTAACGTCCACCACCCTATTAACGCCGTCTTTTCCAGGGAACATCTTTACTATACGGCCTCGTGGCCATGTCCCTCGTGGTAGCGATTCGTCGACGATAATAACCACGTCTCCTATCAGGAGGTCTTGACCACGATCTCCCTTAGCCTGGGTTCATGTTTGCATAGTCGGCAGCACTTCGCGCACCTAGCGGTTCCAAAAGTGATCTGATAACTTTAATGCTTTCTTCCATTCAGAGCGTCCGATCAGGTCACGGTCTTCCAATGTCGTTGGCAGGTTTTGGTTCGATGAAGACCCGGCTTTAGGAGTATTTTTTGACTTCATACCAGCATTGTGAACATTTTCCGTTTTAATGGTTTGTCGAAAGAAATATTGGGTTGCAGTTGTGTGGCACTAAACTCGGGTGACATACCAAAACGAATGTGTTGATCTAACTCACGCTTTAAAAAGTCGGACAGAATTTCGAGTTTCGGGCGTCCTGTAGTGTCCTGTGCCGCAAAATCTGTCTACCGAATTTTCATAGTGGGGTTAAGTTTCCCAAGAATAGCGTGAAACAACTCAGGTGAACTCAAATATTCTAAGTGGTTCAATAACTTTATTGTGGACATCGAATTACGTACCCGATTAGAAAGGATTCCGAGTTCTTTGAGATCGTTACCTAGACGTGGAAGGTTTTTCAACGAATTAACCTCCTTGTAAACGATGAGCTCGGGACGCGCGAAGTTATCTTCGGGAGCGCGCATGACTTCCTCTGGGTCACCCGTCGACATCAACAGCGCCGCCACAGCCTCACGCGCGGGCCCACGCAGCGCAATGTCAAGTCGGTTTATATTATCTAGCGGAGAAAAATTACCTTTTGTAACATTGTAGGTACGTTTGAACTGTAGCCAATGCTAAGTATTGCCGTAGAACTGAGGCAATTCCAGTTTCTTTACACCAGAGGCAGAGGCGAGAGCCTTTGCGGCGGCCGCGGTGTCAGCTACAGCTTGTAAAAGTGTGGCAGGTTGGTCAAGCTCCGTGGAAATGAGCAGGGGCGTACAGCCAACCGCCTCGGATGCTTTAGTGACATTTCGTAAGAGTTGTGTTTGTCTAATGAGAGGGTTAATAGGGAGTGCAGTTGTCCGCGTGATCATCGGTGGGTGTACCGAGTGACCGGGGGGTGTGCCAGGAGAACCTTGAGCACATCCTACTGCAGTGACGTCTCTATCAACACAGCTGTAAAGATTGTGATTTTCTATCCATTTTTTAGTTCTATCTACGCTCACCCGTGTAGAACTCCGATGGCTCGCTTCCTGCGCTTGTAGCGTCGGCATCGATAGCTGCCAGCTCGGCTTGCAGCTCGCAGTCCTCGACCTGGTGCTGTAACGCGGCGAGTTCACGTTCGCGTTCGTGCTCACGTTTGGCGAGTACCTGCTCGCGCTCCAGGCGGCGACGTAGGACGAGCGCTTCTGCCGCTGCTTTTTGTGCTCTCACAGCTGCCGACGAATGTGATGAGCGGCTTTGCGCGGTGTGTTCACTGCGTACGCTTTTGGTCGGCAAACCGGAGCTATGAGGCTGAGGAATAACTGGGTCGGGTGCGGGATTGGCCGACATAATTTTGCCTTTCGAACGGGTGATCATACTTAGCTACGTGGATGAAAACTAATGGAAAGAAATGAAAGTAGTAAGTGGGTGACCCCATTTCTTCCCGTGGGTGTCGTAAAAGGCGACTAAGGGACTTCCTAGAGAATGGGCAGCAGCGGTCTCTATGCATTTTACCACCATACTGCGATCGCCAACCCGCCTGCCAAGCGTGGCGATTATGGCAAAGCCCCCCAAATTGGGGGAGGCCTAAGTCCAGCAGTGGACGTCTTACGGCTGAAATGATGAAGTGGGTGACTATGTTGTGATGAAAAATAGGCACTGAAAATTAATCGAAGGTCCAATGAAAAAGCGGGGTGTGGGCTGTTATCCGAAAGTGACATATTTACCTTGGAAGTGAATGTATTTATTATTTAATTAATAGAAAGAAAATCACACTGCGTAGTACACTATAACTCAATGACAGAAAGAAAGACAAGCAAAAAAAAAGAAAAACAATTTAAATTTGAAACAATAAAGAAAAAGTATAAAAAACCAAAGAGTCTGCAACACTTTGCTTGGTAAGGATTATTGAAATCAGCAAAAAAAGCGACTGCGTTTCATTTTGTTAGTTTTGATTTGGTATTTGCAAGACTTTTATGACTTTGTTAGTATTACATTTTTTTTTATCAACTCACGATATACGAGGTGGCAGGGCCAACGACGCACAACCTGTAATCATGAATTCACTACATTATTCTGAACTTCAACTGAGGGGCGATGAAATTTTTGGCTCCGCGATTTTACCCACATTTGAGTCTTGACGTCGTGAGAATATCGGGGGGACAAATATTATTTGCCCTAATGTAAGTCATGGTCTAACCATGTGACAAATTTTATCTATACACAATTTACGATCAGCCATTTTAGTGTGGAAGCAAAACAAATAATCATACAAAAAATCAACTGCTTTTTCCGTATATTATTGTAGTTTAGATAAATCAATTATTTCATTTCAGTGTCAAAATCTGTCCGCGTTACATTTTAAATATATGTAAAGAATCATTCTGCGGTGCTGACTTTACGACGCAATTCTAAATACTGAGAGACAAAAATAGACCTTAAGTTGACGAACCTACTTTGGTTGTACCTGTACGTACAAGCAACAAAACTATAACATCTTCCTTCTATGTAAACACACATGCAATCGATTCCTTGCCATGTATACCTATCCATCTTGATCAAAGAAAACAGCTTTACCTTCAAAATACAGCTGTTGAAAAACCTAATTCCAGTTCGATCCCCTATTTTGTCCCTAGGGCAAAGTCAAGACATCCATTTAGCCGTGAGACGCATCTCTAAGTAAATAAGTAAAGGACAGGTTGCACTCTTGTGAAGCACATACCTTCCTATTTAATACTTAGGTGTGTTATATGTATCTTACATACATATATATGTCACCGGGTGGGACAAGCCGCGACTGAAACTGAATTATTCATGAGACATATGGACCTAAAGCAGACTGGATTTCAGAGGAGAATTTTAAAATATCTATACGGAGCTTTAAAATTGAAAATTGTTTTATAAAAAGCAATATAACATTACGTGAACTACTCAGGATTTATTACTTTCTTAGGATTTGAATTGAGCGTTTTATTGTGTTTCTAATTTTACTATTTGTAAGTTTAAGACTGCATACTATTTTGATTTTTTTTTATTGTATCACGGACATCTTATTACCATGAATTCCGTACATGATTCATAAATGCGATGACATTTATCGTCGGTATTTAACAAAAATAATCGTACCATACATTTTGACCGCGTAGGCACTTTTCTATGAAAAAGCAGATATTTCTTTTCATAACCAATGAAGAATGTCTAGAATCATGTACTGAATTTATGGGTACAGTTTCCGCGTCGATGACCCTGCCATTCTGTATAAATGGGCCTTGACATTATTTTGGACTTATATCAAAGTCATAGGTCGGGGGCCCAAAGTAAGTAGTTATTATAACTCCTGACAGCGGACCATTATTTATATATACTAGTGATCGCCCATTGGTCGAAATTCGACCGTACTTCATTTGAATAGAAATACATTATTAAATGAAAAAATTCAGATAATAATAAATATAAAAAAATAATATGGTTATATTTGACATTCAGTAACACTATAGACAAATTTTTGACGCTGTACTACTGTGAAGAGGGTTCGCTGGCGGGATAGTGATGGCCAGGACCAGGACGTAGGTGTAATGAGTAAAAAATACTTCTTCAGGACTCTCTTCCTTATTTTCTTAATACTTCTTAACTGTTGGATATGGAACAATATGGAATGAATTATCACAGAAATTTGTTCTGTTTTTATAGAATTTTCCCTATTACTTTTAATTAATTATGACGGTTCCAAATGTCATAATTATGGTTATAATTATGACATTTGGAACAGTCATAATTAAAAAACCACCTGTACAACCTATGACCAGCCTGTACAATCGTGAGGCATACAACCTCTACAGTTTGAACACGACACTAAGTTTTGTATGGGGAACTTACTAATGCCATACTTGACACTCCCCATAAAACCACAAAAAATATTTCTTATATATTCTAAACTAAATTCCTATCGTCGCTAATACAAATAATATTAAAGACAAAAAATATTCTCGATATGATCATAGATTTTAAAAATGAAATAGGTTATATATCTATAAAATTAATTTATTACCTATAGTTATACTTGACATTCAGTAAGACTATAGACACAAAATCAGGCTTACCAACTTAGGGGTTTTCCCAAATTTAGGGGATAAATAAGAGGATTGAGATTTTTTAGGGGCGTTCCATTTTTAGGGGTATTCTTAGGGATGTTTTGCCATCTTACATTTCTCATTGTGTTTTTGATTACAATAAAAGTATTAGCGACTTCTAGTATGGTTCCTCGATACTAAGAATGCAGAGTGAATGATTAACACATGTGACGTAATAAATATAGACAAATATTACTACTGTGTGCCGGTCTATGATTACTGAACATTCGTTGGTTATTTTCATTATAATTTTTTAGGGGATTTTTTTTAGTAATTGTGGCAATTTTAGGGGTTTTTAACTTAAGCTTTAGGGGTAAATATTTCTGGGTGTTGGTAACACTGCACAAAATAATAAAGACAGGTTTGGACCATAAACAAAAGAATATCTATGCATGTGTGTATTAGATACACGGTAATGAACAGTAGTGTGTGTAACGTGTTATTTATTGAAAATAATATATTTTAACGCATAATTTAAAAAAAATATTAGCATTCGTCACTTCTTCTCTGTATAAACTATAAGTGTGCGAAATTTCATACTCCTCCGTCTGCCCAATTTTCGTAAAAAGGGATCCAAAGTTTTCGCTTCACGTATTAATATATAGATTTTTTAAGTTTTTATATTAAAATATTTAAAATAAAATGTGTATATACATATAAATACCTACAATAAACAAAGGTATCATGTTACCTAGTAATTGGGTGGTAGAGGTCAGATAGGCAGTCACTCAATGTAAAATACTGTTATTCAGGTACCTGCATACGATTAGACTGGAAGCCTGGAAGACTGGTTTGATAATAAATTAAAGAAATAATAATGACAATTGTCCGTATTTATGCAAAATGGAACCACACAACAAATTTAGTTTTTTACTTTTTTTGAAGAATACTAAATTTAAAAGTCCTTTACATCTATTCTAAAATAGTAAGAAAAAAAAAGCAAATCATATAAAAAAAAAATCATCAAACATAGCCAATTCGTTGAAGTTTTGTTATTTTAGCATTTTTTTTTAACTTTCATTACAAAATAAACTGTTAAACGCTTTATGCACCAAAATATTTTTTAGTCTCTCAAATTCTACAGTGAATGGGCTTTTTAACTAACATTAATTTGTTTTGGTGCATAAAGCGGTTAACAGTATATTTCTGAATGAAAGTTAGAAAAAGTGCTTAAAATAACAAAGCTTCAAGGAAGTTGTTATTTTAGTTGACAAGTTTGATAAAAAAAAATATAAGACTTGCTATTTTTTTTCTTACTATTTGAGAATAGATGTAAAGGTCGATACCCAAACTTCACATAACACAATAACATGACGTCAATAAATACTTTGAATTTTCATGACTATGATAGGCGAAAAACGTTCTAAAGTTTACCCACCTCCTTTCCATTAGAGCTTTTTAGCTTACTTCATACGTAACATTTTATTTTGGTTTTTCTGCTAGGTACTTTAAATGGTTTCCAATAGTCGTTTCAGAAATAATGGTCAATTTTAAATTCATACATTGTACATGTATTGGGAATAATGAACGGTTTTGTAGTAATAAAATCACAGTGAATTATGTATGTTCCGGTTATTCGGTATCTTTTATTCGAATTCACGTACAAATAAAATATTCTTATATAAAATGTTACTGAATAAAATTTTAAAGGTAAATGTGCAGGCTCTATGTATCTATAAGTATTTAAGAGAATAACGCCGATGCACCTCCGTTTGTTCAATTTTAAAACCAGCTTGGTATTGGAACCAGACTTATAGCTTGGCTAGTATCCAGCCATAAGGGGCTCTGGGCACACGAATAAGAACAATAATTTTTTGACATCTCCATCTTCTTTTGTTTTATCAAATTTTCGAATACTTTTGATTCCCTTATGTCGTAATTTCATAGTTATAATTATTTCGATAATGGTTGAAAATAGGATGGTTTTCACTTGTTTTTAGACTTAAAAAATAGAACTGATTTTTTTTGTTATTTTGCCGCTTTACAAGGAAAGTGGTATTGACACATTTTTGTAGCAAACGTTACCTCTACGATGTCGTAGGCAATTAGTTACCCAAAAAAATCAGGACTAAAAATATTTGCTTCAATAGAAACTTTAATAATATTTTCCCCATACGTTTTACACAAACAAAATTACACATTCCTACTTTCTTCTGATCTACGCCCCGCCTTATGTGTGACGTGTGCTCAATTAAGCTGGCCTTGGCACTACTCAACCCACTTACTGAGGTGGGTTAAAGATCAAAAGAGTTCGCAGCACAATGGGATAATGTGGTGCTATGCACTTGGGATCTTTTTGTTAGCCGACTTTTATATGCGGCATTAAGTAAGCAACAGTCTCTCTGAGAATGTTAGTTAAGCTAAGCCATCGTGTGCAATGTAAGGTAATTTATTCGATAGAATTTACGAGAACAGGGGGGAAATTCTTTGATGCGAAACACACTGCCGCAAAAGAACCTGTGCCTTTAAAACTTCTCACAGAATAAAACACAAAAACATAGTTCACACGGAAAAGTCACAATAAAGAAAGAAATGAACATCCATGTTTAATCAAACATTCCTTATAAAATAGACCATCTTACGCCAAGAGAACGCTAATCAAAAGAAAGACTATCTACAGTAAAGAAAATACAAAAAGTTCTCAACGATTCAGTTCCAACAGTTTAATAAGCTGCAAAGAAATATTACAGTACTGATAAAGACGGAATAAGAATAAAATAGTTCCGACGACTCCTGAAAGATTTTATGAGTTCAGTGGCTATTTAGCAACGGTGAATACCAGCTGGCTCGTAAAGTGCGACTTTACCTTTCTGTGTCAGAACCTCAGTGGCATTCTTTAGACACGTGCTTGAACATCTGTCTTCGTGGCTTCTCGTGGTACTTCGAGGTTTTTCGTATTTTAAATTTTTCATATAGAATCTCCTCGGAAAGGCACTTTGCGGGGTGCTTATATGCTGTTTGAATGTGAGTGGGATTAATAATTGAATATGACTGGTAGCCGGTCATGAACGTCATAACAGCGTGGTTCGTGGATTTTGTACTATCTGTCAGATTTACTAAGACCTGGGCAATTTGCTCTGCCAGCCATCTTGTTCTGGCACTTTTATGACTTTAAAACTTCCTTATAATGGCCCCTACATGATTTTTGAGTGGTGTTATTCAAATAAACCGTTTTATTTATATGTCTGTCGATAGAACTACGCTTCGGACCTGAAAATAGTTCACGAGACCAATCCTCATTACTTCACAATAGTACGAAAAATTTCAGCAAAATCCTCTACTATCTCGATTCTAAATTAGCAGTAAGTGGGCATCATTGCCACTGTCAAGTGTCTATTACCGTAACAATTATCTAAACCTTGTGAACATTTAACATTTTTCCAGCACAAAATAAAGGTGTGGTTTCGAAGTAATAACGAGAAACACGCAACATGATAATTAAGCCTAAAGGCATAATATTTTTGCCCTTTTTCGCCCATATGATTAATATTCATAGGTTATTTCACGTGTCTTTTATGCTCCGACCGTACTGCGTACAAGTGCAAAAACAAGCTGAATATTTCGCTGACCATCGCTGGGTTTAGACTGAAATATTTAATGTTTTATTTTATTTTAAGTTTACTTTACTAACTGTGTAATTAGTTTTAATAAAAACGCAATCTGTGTCATATTTATATGTAGGCTACAGGTCCCTAAACATAAATAACCATCTTGTTTAATTAGCTATATTTATAGTGCTTTAACTTAGTACTTATTAAAGTACTAAGAGCAATAGAAAGTAATTAGATGAAGAAAATTCTTTGAAAATGTTTTATTATACACACCTGGGCAATCTTCGATGTGTATAATCCATCACTAACATGATTCGACAAGTCTGTTAGTGTAGAGTTGATGACATGCCTATCTAGCTTGCCTATCACGCTATCTAGCTTGTAACCCAATTCCGGGCGAGTAGAAATTATTTGCAGGTTCCAAGAAGCTTGAACGTCAATATTCTGTATTCAAATTATTCGTTTCAAATTGGCACATAAAAAGCACTTTTGAACGTTCAAATTGACAAAAAAAAAGATGAATTGGTTTTAGTTGCCCTGCAGAAAAGGTAGTTTCGGATGTAGAAGAATGGGAAAAAACTACACGATTACTCTTTTAAAATGTTTCGCAATATTTTATTTAAATTAACTATACCATTAAATGTTAAAAGGATGCAACTAGAAAACAATTACAATGCCACAAAAGGTAAAAAGAATTAACAATACAGCAATGACAGGTTAATTAATTATATTTATACTAATATTATAAAGCTGAAGAGCTTGTTTGTGTGTTTGGTTGAACGCGCTAATCTCAAGAACTACTGGTCCGAATCGAAAAATTCCATTTGTGTTGGGTACCTATTTATTGAGAAAGGCTATATAACATCACGCTACGGTCAAAAGGAGCGGAGCAGCAACGAAAAATGGTCGAAAACTGGCAGGCAATTCGATGCGACGGGAAGGGTCCAGGGAGCAAAAATTTGACGCGGACGAAGTAGCGGGCTGAATATTAGATAATATTGTAAAACTAGATAATTTTCCTAAAATGTTAAGTAAGTTAGTGGGTGACCTAAAATATTACTTTTATTCTGTTATTATTTTAAGTTACCCACTAAGGGTGACTTAAAGTAATCACAGATTATAAAATACGCTAGCTAAATATCGAAACGACAATTTAATAAACTAACAACTATAATTAAAACTACCTCTATCTAAACCTAACTCCATAAAAGCTATCAGCTTATTAATTAAACTTACGCTAACAGAAAACCGAGTACACACAAAGTTTCACTTCCAAAATGATCTTAAAATAACTATTTAATTGTAAAGATCGCTTAACAACTCCAACTCACTGATGAGATTACAACCGAACGATATAACTCGTTAATTGGAGCACCTGTAATTAGCAGCAGATCCCAAGGAGGTACATACTGTGAACGGCGACGAAGTTAATAGGAATAATGTGAGTATAAATGGGAAAAGTTAACTCATTTAGTAGCTCCTTCGCGTCCGCGAGCCGCGATCTCAGCCCACCAGACGGACTCGTCTCGAATTCTACTTCTTTACAATCACCCCTTTTTGCAAAATTACACCTCTAACGTGACTCGACTTGAAACGGGCGGAGCAATCAACGGCGCCCCTTGCTCTGCTTCCTAATACTGTAATTTCATTTTAATCCCTTGCACCGTCGGATTAACCCTTGTACACAATAAGTTTCGTACGTACACAACACACGTAAGGATTCGGGGAAAAGATAAATAAATATGTGGAGTAGATTTTACTTTAAATGAATTGTATTGTTAATGAGTGGTTCGGCATGACGAGCATGTTGTCGAGTGAATACTGAACTTATGGAATATTTTAATTAAATTTTGACTCACAGTGAATGCAAATTACTAAAATTCTCTGACGGTATTTTCGAGAATTCTTCACGTTCACATAACAGGCATTGTCCCTTTAGCTATACAGCCTGGAATCACTGGTGGAATATAAGTCTTCATACAGTTTCCAATATAAAGTATTGCACGAAAACACCTATAAGGCAATCGAAAATTAGTTGTAGGAAAATCGTTATTGGAAATTGTAATTATAAGTCCCGGGTGAATTGGTTTTACAATATTATTCATTGACGTTTGGCTGAACGCTGCTTTTATTAGACATTACAGCGAGGCGCGATGTTAACTTTATTTGAAAACATAGCCTGAAATGTGATATTTGAGAATTTTTCTATGTATTTAATTTAGCTATAATTAATGTAAAAGTTCAAAAATGGCATCTATCATATTTTATTCATTTCAAACAAAAACTTCAATTTTAAAATCCCAGATTGGTCGAAAATTAGTTCGGGGTAAAAGCCAAGGATTTCACTAACTAAAAATATAACATCCAATAAAGTAGACCAATTCAGTAGACAATATACCGGCAGCGAACGTTTGACACAATTAATTTCCTGCCTATCACTTCCACGAAAATGTGATTTATTGAAACAACGTCTGTTTAAATCGTTCGTTCAAATACAGTTTATATTAATAAAATATCATCAAAACATTGTATTAAAATATTAACTATAAACCGCGCTTTGAGTCGGCGTCCTGAATTATAAATATAACGCAAATTTAGTTTGGTTTGTGTTATTTATGAGCTCCAAATGTCCGGCTAGAATTCAATTATGAAGCATTCGAGCGGGCAGTGTGTGCGCACTTGACCCTGCCGACCGATGAAAATTTAACGAATGACCGCCACAAAAGGAAATTGCAACCACGGCACGGAGAACGTGTGAACCCTTTACCTTGTGGCTTCTGGCAAATGAAAAGCGCCGGAGGCCCGCAGAAAAACTGCGCGAGTGGATACCACAAAATGTGTTTTATTTATCCATATAACATAAGGAGCGGCGGCCGTTAGTGACGGGACGTTATTATTAGTCCCCTTTCAACGAGAACGGAAACCTGAAAATTTTATGGCAGCCTGAACAGGCGTGGGATCTGGAGGCCTCGGCGTGGCACGTGACGCAACAAATAAAAGCCCACTTAATTCAGAGATCCGACTGGTAAATTTATGCCGCGCAATATCTCTTTAATGCCGGGGCCGTGACAACGCGTACATATCAACCTCCTTTCACTCAGAACGAACGCGACAAGTCGTTTGTATCAACAATCGATGAGCCCTGCGTGATGTGTCGATGCTGTGTAACTGCCTTGTTGGGATCGAAAATAGCTCAGTTCTATGCATAAATGTTTATTAAGTATTATTAGCGGTGCCGCAAGCAACCTTACGAATAGGGACAGCCTGAGAATACTTTATGGTAATACTAAGCCTTGTTTATAAATACATCTCATAAATAAGTTAATTAATTTAAAGATGAAACTTTCATTTTATCTAAAAAAATATTAGACTATGAACGGTTTTCATTTATTGCAAATAGTCTCGTCTCGTTTTGCTAACAGTGCCTAATACCAAACTCTTTCTTTGCAAAAGCAAATTTCCCTGTGGATGGTGCAACGGATAAAAACCGCTTCTATTCAATGCTATTGAGAATGCGTTTCATTATTTAAACGGATTAAAAATTGGTACGGTCTGATAAAGAAATACGATTCGTTTCCAATGATCATAGAGACAAATAATCCTTAAAAAAACAAGTCATTTTACTGAGGCTTACACAGTTTCTAAAAAGTGATTCTTGATGCATTGTAAGCAAGAAAATTATGTAAAATAAATACAACAAGCTTTTCAAGAATTGGGTTATCAAAATTAAATGTAAAAGGAATGTTTCAGATCTGACTGGAATTTCTAGAGATTACCCCCTACATATAAACAAACAAAGTTTATCTCTTTATAACCAATCTCACTATACTTTAGGCTTCTCTCATACTTTCGAGCCAACACTCTACTCAATTATATTATAGTTCCAAAGATTTTCAGTTATTTCGTTCCATATTTCTCCTCTTTCAACCGAAGAAAAAAAACGGAGGAGGTTCAATTCACCGCGTACATTTATTTTTATGTATGACCACGCATAACTTTTTACATAGTAGTCCGATTGTGATAATCTTTTTTTATTGAACAGGCTATACTCCGAAAGTGGTCCCATATAAATTTGGAAAACAAAATCGAACCCTAAGGGTCGGAAAACAGGGGATGATTGATTGTTCACTCACTGATTGTAATATATAACCACGCATAACTTTATACAGAGTAGTCCGGTTTTCAAAAATCAATGAACAAAGGTCACTCAAAGCGCCGACTCATAATTTTTTCGGCGGTTAATTTTTTTGTTATTGAACTTAATATCCTATATGGCAAGTCGTGTTTGACATCAGCCGTAGTACCTCACCTCACCCATTAAACTTTCCTACATTTTTAAACCTTAATGGTGACCAGTGGTTCATTCAATGCAAAACAATTTCAAAATACGAACGGTATCTATTGGGAGCTGTTCTATTAATTGGTATCATCGTTAGTCTTAAAACAAACAACATACACTAAATTTATAAACAAAAAGAAGCCTAAATAGTCCCTCCGGTAGCAATCAATGCACGACCTAGTTTATCCAGACTGTTCCCAATACGCTATATTTAAAGCTGCAATCCGATGCCAATTTAGACATGAATAAGTTAGTTGGAAAACGTAAGAGTGCTCTACAGCTGTCACAGACGACAAGGTACAAAAATAATCCAAAAACTTTTCTGTTTAATAAAGACTAAGCACTGATTAATGATGCTTCGTTATCATATTAATAAATATTTACTTATGTCATTATACTAGGTACATTAAACATGATTTATAGTATGTCGTCGCAGGTGTAACCTTAATCTATATATCTATATACATATAATAAAACAGTAAAAAAACTGTGTCTGTACATTGAATATATTTAAAAAAAAATTGAGGGGGGTTTAGAAACAGTAATAGAGTACGAAACCAAAAAAAAAAATCTGTCTGTTTGTCTGTTTGTCTGTTTGTTTGTACACGCTAATCTTCGGAACTACTGGACGGATTTGAATGATTTTTTTTTTGTTGTATAGGTTTTAAGTCTGGGCAAGATATAGGCTATAATTTATCTTGGAAACTTGAACACCTGATGCAGAACCGCAACAGACCAGCTAAACTATAAGAGATACAAAAATGGTACCATAGCAAAAATTGTTTCACGTGATGAGCATTTTCTGCTAAGAGAATAAATTTGAAGATCTGGAACACCTGATGTGGAACTCCAACAGCCCAGCTACACTATAACACATATAGGAATGACGTCTTAGCAAGAGTTGTTCAACCTGATGAGCACTCTCTGTTGTCGTATAAAATTTGAAGACCTGGAACAGCTGATGTGGAACTCCAAGAGCCCAGCTACACTATAACATATATAGGAATGACGTCTTAGCAAGAGTTGTTCAGCCTGATGAGCACTCTCTGTTGTCGTATAAAATTTGAAGATCTGGAACAGCTGATGTGGAACTCCAAGAGCCCAGCTACACTATAACATATATAGGAATGACGTCTTAGCAAGAGTTGTTCAACCTGATGAGCACTCTCTGCTGTCCTATAAAATTTGAAGATCTGGAACAGCTGATGTGGAACTCCAAGAGCCCAGCTACACTATAACATATATAGGAATGACGTCTTAGCAAGAGTTGTTCAGCCTGATGAGCACTCTCTGTTGTCGTATAAAATTTGAAGATCTGGAACAGCTGATGTGGAACTCCAAGAGCCCAACTACACTATAACATATATAGGAATGACGTCTTAGCAAGAGTTGTTCAACCTGATGAGCACTCTCTGCTGTCCTATAAAATTTGAAGATCTGGAACAGCTGATGTGGAACTCCAAGAGCCCAGCTACACTATAACATATATAGGAATGACGTCTTAGCAAGAGTTGTTCAGCCTGATGAGCACTCTCTGTTGACGTATAAAGATTGTAGATCTGGAACACCTGATGTGGAAATCAAAGTTATCACTAATTTCACTGTATAATTATAAAATAATATAAGCTACCTCCACGCGGTGAAGGCGGTAACAGTTTAGGACTGATTTTCGATGAAAATTCTATGAATCATTGAAAATTTGACTCTACTGGCTAAAACTCCCATTTATTATTTTATTTTATCGAAGAAATATGCCTTCGGGCTTATGTTATTTGAGTGTTTAATTTCCTTTTCCATTTATCTTCGTGACACGGTAGCCTACCCAGTAACGCAGGGGAGCAGTCACTTAGATTTTAACTGATCAGGTATCTTCAGAATAAAACTATAACCATGCCTAGAAAGAGGTCAAATCTTTCCCAACTTTCCAAAGTAGCTAAAAGATTGAGGATCATAAGATGCCAAAAATCTACCGAAGAGCGTCAGGATAGACTTGATGCTGTTCGAGAACATCAGCCTGCAACTCGCTCCGTAGAAACATCTTTGGATCGCGAAGCTCGCTTGCGTTCTCAGCGTATTTATGCATCTACATCCAGGTCTCTAGAGACCAGTGAAGAATATGATGTGCGACTGTCCGCTGATCGTGAACGTCATGCATTGTCTCGCGAGTCGGAGACGTTTATGGATAAAGAATTGGGCTTGAGTTCTCAGCGTATCTACACATCTGCTGCTAGGTCTCTAGAGACAAGTGCGGAACATGATGCGCGACTGTCCGCTGATCGTGAACGTCACGCATTGTCTCGCGAGTCGGAGACGTTTACGGATAAAGAATTGCGCTTGAGTTCTCAGCATATCTACACATCTGCTGCTAGGTCTCTAGAGACAAGTGCGGAACATGATGCGCGACTGTCCGCTGATCGTGAACGTCACGCATTGTCTCGCGAGTCGGAGACGTTCACTGATAGAGAATTGCGCTTGAGTTCACAGCGTATCTACACATCTGCTGTTAGGTCTCTAGAGACAAGTGCGGAACATGATGCGCGACTGTCCGCTGATCGTGAACGTCACGCATTGCCTCGCGAATCGGAGACGTTAACTGATAGAGAATTGCGCTTGAGTTTTCAGCGTATCTACGCATCTGCTGCTAGGTCTCTAGAGACAAGTGCGGAACATGATGCGCGACTGTCGGCTGATCGTGAACGTCACGCATTGTCTCGCGAGTCGGAGACGTTCACTGATAGAGAATTGCGCTTGAGTTCTCAGCGTATCTACACATCTGCTGCTAGGTCTCTAGAGACAAGTGCGGAACTTGATGCGCGACTGTCCGCTGATCGTGAACGTCACGCATTGTCTCGCGAGTTGGAGACGTTTACTGATAGAGAATTGCGCTTGAGTTCTCAGCGTATCTACACATCTGCTGCTAGGTCTCTAGAGACAAGTGCGGAACATGATGCGCAACTGTCCGCTGATCGTGAACGTAGCAACATATAGGCTATACATAATTTATTTTGGAAAATGAACACCTGATGCAGACCGCAACAGACCAGCTAAAGTAAGTATAAGAGATATAAAAATGGTGCCATAGCAAAACATATTCCACGTGAAGAGCATTTTCTGCTGTTAGAATTTTGAAGATCTGGAACACCTGTTGTGGAACTCTTAAGTAAAACTCTTAATAACATATAAAGGAATGACGTCTTAGCAAAAGTTGTTTAGTCTGATGGGCATTTCCTATTGACATACAAAAATGAAAGATCTAGAATGACTCCAATCGTCTCGCTCATCCCGTTGTTTTCCCGTCCCCGGGCCTTAGAATTCTACATCAGACGTTTCAGATCTTCGATTTTGACGACCCCGTTGTCGCTGGCATATGCAACAGGATCCGCGTACGAAGTCGCGGGCAGAAGCTAGTTAAAAATAAACTATATATCAGCTTATTTGTTTTTTATTGTGAAAGGAGATTATACGGAGTAAAGTTGTTATCTTATATCTTTAAACGAGCAATTCTTGTATATATATATAATCTGAATCTCGGAAACGGCTCAAACGATTTTCATGAAATTTAGTATACAGGGGGTTTCGGGGGCGATAAATCGATCTAGCTAGGATTCATTTTTAGAAAATGTCGTTTTATTCGTGTTTTCAATGATTTTCTATAATCAACAAACTTTTTCGATAATCAACTTGAACATAAAATTATTATTTTAACCTGTTGAATGCCGTAATTACAGACACAATTAAAAAACCATTATGTCTATACCAAATGTGGTATCTCAGGGACTTAGAGGTTAAACACAATTTACCAAAAATACCGAGCAAAGCTCGGTCATCCAGATATTGAAAGATTTATTTACCACAAGCTTCTGCCCACGACTACGCCCGCGTAAATTTTCTTGTTTTAACATAAAGTATATGTATACTTATAGCATCGCATCGCCCGCTCGCGATGTAACTTTCTAACTTTCTTTTCTTTTTACTCGACTCCTTAGGGTCGTAGCATGATGGCAAATAACCTATAACTTTCATCAAAAGATTGGCTATCAAATGCCAGTAAGATCTAAATTATATTTAGCATGCAAATCTGACTGGTAGCCTCAGAAATTAAGCCCTACATACAAAATTTACAGATAAACACATTTTACCTCTTTATAATCAAACTTTAACGTCATAATTATCTCACTTTTGGGCCAAGGTCATCCCGCTTTCGGGCCAGCACTCATTTTGTTTTAAGCCCAAAGATGTGCAGTATTTTCGATCCAGATTTTCCTCTTTTTTAACCTAATGTCCCATGTGGAAAGTCGAGTATGACATCAGACGTTAACCGGCTATTTTGTTAGAAATAGTACTTGATGTTCCATAGGCCCAACGTCATTACCCTTCTTTCTTTAGTATGGGAAGTGGAGGAGCGCAATCTACAACAGTAAATAAGAGAAAATGGCGGCGTATCAGCAATGCCAACGCCTCATAAGAATGCTCTCTGCGACCTAAAGAACGAGGGAAAACAAGGAAAACATAAAAATCTGACCCCTACAGAAATGTCCCGGAAAGGAAATAAAAACTATGATACAAAACAGACCTAGCGAGGTATGGGATCTTCTGATTTGTTGTTCTACCTTTTTCAGTTCCGTTTTTTTTGTTTATTATTTAAGGCATCCAGTTCGTAAATATAAAAGGGCAAATTTTGCATCCAAAATATTGAAGGTTAGCTGTTGATTTGGGAAATAAAGTATGCTAATACGGGTTACTTTCACTTATGTACTCAATTCCATATTAATTAGATTAGACATCATGAAAATGATAAAACCACTTAGGCCCTTCTCTATAAATAATCTTGTATATAGTCACGTTTCGTTAAAACCTAACTTCAAAACAAATAACTCTATTAGCAAAAAACGTAATTAAAAGCTTCCACGACTTTAACACAGCGTTAGTGCATTAAACCACTCATAAAAACGTATTCCCAGCACACAAGGTAATATTTCAATCGCGTGACAGGGAAAGTGGAAAAGTTGCATTGCAATTAGCAATTCTAAATATGCGGTGGGTTCTAGCCTAGTTTTTATTAGAAGATAGTAACAACATGTGAGGGAATGTTTTATGGGACACTAACAGGTGGAAGACAGGCATAGAAAAAGCATTTCCTTGAAGAGCTTTATACATGTACAACTTGTTTTTTGCATGACGTTACGTGTATCCTTGACATGATTTCTTTCTGAGGAAAATACTACACGCATTTCAAATTACTTTTATATTAAAATACCAATGTGTGGGTGTACGTGAAAGGATTTACATTGTCCACAACAATAACCATAAACTAAGACAATTTTCATTCGTTTTTATTCAAATGCTTGCGTAACATTATATATCCGAAAATGCAATCTTTTGCAAGACTATTTCATTGCATATAACTATCACGATCATCAACCTTTCGGTCCGGAAATATCCACTGCTCGGTATAGGCCTTCCCTTTTTTCTGCCTTATTTCCCGGTTCCATGCGTCTTTCATCCAGGTGTTTCCCGTGGCTTTGACGATGTCATCAACCCAACGTGCTTTTGAACGAGTCTTGTTTCTTCGACCTAACCTTGACCACGATCAAAAGAGATAAATATTTGGCCTAATATAAAACCTTATAGTTATTGTAGCCACGTAGACACCATTACCAAAAAAATACAGTATTTCATGTAGATTTTTCCAATGCAACGTAATAGAGGAAGCAGCAAACATTTGCCTTTGTTTGAAAGCAGAATGCTAATAGAACGTATACCGTATTCACCGCAAAAATGTCGTACTTCATACGAGATGCCGCTATAAAGAAACCATGTGTCTCAGCACATTTAGAACGGCTGGCAACCCTAAACATAGCATATTGACCTAAATGCTGTCTGGGGTTGGGGCAACGAGCTAAATTTACAAGAAGCTTCGCCGAAGTGTCAGACTATCGCCCAGTTTGCAACTTTGGGCCACTCAGATACCCTACAGTGAGAATTTCTCGCTGATATTATAGTTTACTGGTCTGTTATATAAACAGCTGTGTTTGGAAAACCTATTTTGGTAGAAACTTTGCCTTAAAGTAGGAGATTGGTTTCCTCATTTCTATTTAATTGGACTATGAATAAAACCCTGTTCGTACCACTGTATACTAGCGTCGGAAAAAAATTGAGTGGCTATGATGTTATGCAAATTTTAAATTATGGTATAAAATTTATACTTACCTACGTAATGATATAAAAAACTAAAAGCGTATTACGAAGTGTCTACCTTTTATTTTGAAGACCACAAGACCGAAAATCATATTAGATGCGGAGCAATTAAAAAGCACATTCTACAAAACAAACCTATACTTAAAACCAAGAAAATGGAGTATTTTATCGAAAATGCCCCAAATCACGCACCATGTTGATCATTATTTTATGTTTAACTCTCAATAGACGAAGTTTAGGAAGAGTTCGATAGTTTTTAACTTCCTGCCCGCTTCGAGGCAAACTTCAAACTGCTGCCGACCGAACTAGCGCGCACTAATTACTGACCTCCCGTGTGTAAAACACTTAGTTCATAAAACGAGGATAGTGATATTCAAGGCAGATGGGCCGTGATGACATGACCCGGCCATCGCGTCCGCTCTTTTTACACTTTTGTGCTCCTACGCTGCAGATGCAAATAAAAAGGCAATTTTCGCTGACGTGCTATTTTTTGTTGCAGAAAACTGAGTCTAAAGGTTAAGGTGGTGGAAAGAGTCTAAAGCTTTTTATACCAATGACAACTGCATGATTATCCGAATACAACAAAATATAGGGTCAGAAATGTCTGCCTGAGCTTATTATGTCGACTTCCACCCCGATCCTTGCTCGAACCAGCCCGCGCCGCTTAACCTGTTTCTTTAAATTCGTCGAGTAGATCAATATCGGCGAGTCACCGATTGCTCTCCTCCATCGACGCCCTAAGCGAAGGTCTCTCCCCAAAGGAGATGCCCTTACATGTAATCGTTTAGCTTATAAGTTTTTGTCCTGGCTATACCTTCGCACTGAATTTCTTATTTAAAACTGTTTTTTACTCGTCGGAACAACTACGGAAAAATTTTATAAAAACAAAAAACCTGAAGATGAGGGAAACGATGCGGAGTCGGGGTCTGACGCCGCGTGGAGCGCGAAAGGCTCGCATACGAGCCCGTAGCGAGGAGTGGTGGGCATATCTGGAAAGAACCGTCAGTTCTCCCAGAAGCACTCCAAATCGGGGGAAAGCCAGGAGGCTTCCTTCGACGGCGGGTTAAGCTCAGCCTGGAGGAAGATATCTCGGCGGGGTGAGCTCCAGGACAGGGGCATGGGCAGAGGGCTCATCACCCAAGAGGCCAGCGATCCAAGCCAAGCAGGCCCAGCTAAGCCTCAGAGAGAAGATGCTCACCACGGAGGGGCACCCGTCTGGAGGGACCAGCAGCAGGGCCCCCTCAGAGTCATTTGGCGGCGAACCGGATGCTGCCAGTGGCTCCAACTCGGGGCTACTGGACAGGTTTACAAAGGTCGCCGTTGTGGCGATAAAGAACGTGGTCTTGAAGAGGATCCAGGTGTCCAAAGACAAAGCCATATCCTCAATGACGGCCTCCTTTCTGGAGGCAGTGAAGCCCATTTGTTCCGGGCGCCAGACGGGCTGGCGGAAACGCAGGCGAAGATGGCCCGCTTGACTGCCGAGATAGAGCTCCTCCAAAAGGAGAACCTGGAGCTCCAAGTGGACCTGGCCGTGCTTCGAGGAGCTGGCCCCTGCGTGGCATCGCAGAGAGGAGCGTGACATAGGCAGGGCAGACCCCTGCCTGCAGAGGACCAGGAGCTAACCCTGGTGCGCCAGGAGCTTGCTTCCATCCAGAGTAGGTTTTCTGCTCTGGAGGCTATTGTCCTGTGGCCCCCGCTAGCAGCAAGCCGAACAGTATCGAGTCAGCCGGAGGCGGCCTCGAGCCAGCTGGAGGCTGCCTCAGGCCAGCATAAGGTAGCTTCGGGCCAGCCGAACGCGGCCTCGTTTGCCGTCGCGGCCGTCCCTGCCAAAGGGTCGGGGCAGACAAAAGGCCGGCCCACGCAGGCAACCGCGAGATCCCCAGCACCGGTTGCGAGAGGGCTGCCAATGCCGCCCCTGCCTGCTAAATCTCCTCCTGTAAACGCCAAATGGCAGGTGGTGGGTGGCAGCAGCAAGGTGAAGGGCGACGCGTTGCGGTTAGGCTCCGCACCTCTAAGTCCACAGCTGTAGTGATAACACTACAGCCCGAAGCGATGAATGAGGACGTGACCTACCGTGACGTGCTCACGAAGGCGAGGACGGCAGTAGACCTCCCGGAGTCCGGCATTTCCGACTGCCTCCGAGTGAAAGTCACTCTGACTAGAGCCCGATCGCTGGAGGTCCCTGGTGCGGCCAGCGGCCCGACCGCTGACGCTCTGGCCGAAAGGCTCAGGGTGGTAAGTCCCCTCTTTGAGGAGTGGATAGAGAAGCGCCACGGCGTCCTCACCTTCCGCCTTACGCAGGTCCTTACCGGACATGGCTGTTTCGGGAGGTTCCTGTTCCAAATAAGGTGGGAGGAAACGCCCGGATGTATCCATTGCGTGGATCGTCTGGAGGACACAGTGGAGCATACGGTGGAGGTGTGCCTCGTGGAGGCGATCGGCGGCGGCAACCTCTCACGTCAGACCCCAGTGCAAGCCATGGTATGGAACGAGAGGGCATGAAAAACCGTCACCTCCTTCTGCGAAGCAGTAATGCTTGCGAAGAAGAAGGCAGGGCGCGTGAGGGAGAGGCAGTCTCTGCGCCCTTACGCCCTTAGCCAACTCCCGGTCACCGTAGGCGCGAGCTTGGCCACTTGGGCGGTGAGCAATAGGTAGCTCGCCACCCGGTAAGGACCAGGTTCGGGTCGCCGGTGCGTTGTGTTCCACGCGTGCCCCAAAGAGATGTCAGCAGTACTGAAGGGTTCTGCTAAGACCAATGCCTGCCAGGGTCGCAAGATGTGTCCGAAAGAGATACCGTGGCCTTGGCATATAGGCAACTGAAGGAACACGGGTTGGTTTTAGCCAGCAATCTAACATGCCCTCCCGCTCTGCCCAGAGTGGTCCACGGAAGTCCACTGCTGGACTTATGCCTCCCCCAAGCTCCGCCACTTTGACCAGTTTGGTGCTTCCCGCATCCAGCTGATTCCTTTAGCATGCACAAGGTCATCAGTCCACATTGTGAGACGCCGTCCAACTGTAGAGTTGAACACGTAAATATTCCGGTACGCGGTCGCCACTTAAGAATCTTTTGGCTCCATCGGCCATCTGTTCTGCGATCACTGTTCCCTGCCCACTGCCACTTAAGTTTGCCAATTCTTCGGGTTATTTCGGTTACTTGTGCATACATGTCTATAAAAATAGGAGAAAAATAATCACAAGGGATCAAAAAACTGGTCCGTATCGCTGTCAATGAGAAAATTCACTGGCACCTTTGCCACATTGTATGGCGATGCTGATTTTTTTATTACAAAATAGGCCAGACCATGGGTCAGCCTACCGCTTGGCAATGTCTCTATAAACCAAGTGGGCACTCGGGTCCCATGGCTCTCCGTGTTTCAACCCCAAACGGCTAGAATATATCACTCCCAATAAGACTAGTATATTTTCGCCGGTTGAGGTTTCCTGCATCTGCAGCAGCCACTCAAGCATAGTCCGTCATACTAGGAAGATGAGATGGCGCAAGCGTGTCGACACGTTGCGTCCCAAATCAAAAGCCTGCCTTACTTCCATGGCATTATTGTTGTTCCATATGATCTTTTCCTATAGTCACGTGCCAAGCCGTTAGATTATAACACAGCTGGCAGTGACAAGAGCACGACGGATGATGTCATTAATACTGGCGTGTCGAGCCATACGGCCTGCGTTTGTACTGCACGATAGGACTTGGTGTCCGCAGCAGTTCTGCAAGGACCGCCCAGACGCAGACAACCAGCGAGCCAGAAAATGGTGACACACAGCACAGTGCTTATGTTGATTGACGGTAGTGCCTGAAGCCAGAGGCCCGACTCCCAAGCTCCGTCATCCAACAAATAGGTACGGTCAGCAGTACTGGTGGATGATTTTTTTAGATTACTCTGTAGTAACCTGCAGAGTGATTCATCCTGCGAAGACGGGTTCACGGGCCAATCTGTCTCCTTGCTAGTCGCTGTCGAGGCATTCACAGCATCAGACAAGCACGGCACTTCGCAGTCAACTAGGGAGGTTGCTAGAATTTTGTTGGTCAACTTTCTAATGTTGTGGACAGAGGACAAAACGCAACCAAAACGCTTGGGTAGTATAACTTCAAGCCAAGCTCGGTCGTCCAAGGCCACATCCATACTAATTCCATACTAATATTATAAATGGGAAAGCGTGTGTGTCTGTTTGTCCATCTTTCACGGCAAAACGGAGCAACGAATTGACGTGATTTTTTAAGTAGAGATAGTTGAAGGGATGGAGAGTGACATAGGCTACATTTTGTCTCTTTCTAACCCCCCACTTCCCTAAAAGGGGGGGGTGGAACGCGCTAATCTCTGAAACTACTGGTTCGAATTGAAAAAAATATTTTTGAGTTGGGTAGTTGGGTAGGCTATAGGCTATATAACATCACGCTACGATCAAAAGGAGACGAGCAGCAACAAAAACATGGACGAAAACTGGCAGACTGCGATGCGACGGGAAGGGTCAGGGGAGCAAATATTTGACGCGGACGAAGTCGCGGGCAGAAGCTAGTCCATACTTAATATTATAAATGGGAAAGTGTGTGTGTCTGTTTGTCCATCTTTCACGCCAAAACGGAGCAACGAATTGACGTGATTTTTTAAGTAGAGATAGTTGAAGGGATGGAAAGTGACATAGGCTACTTTTTGTCTCTTTCTAACCCCCCACTTCCCTAAAATGAGGGGTGGAACGCGGTAATCTCAGGAACTACTGGTTTAAAAAAAAAATGTTTATTTATCATAAGAGCATTGTAGTACAGTTTAAAGGGTTGACAAATTGAGTGTACTAAAACTACAACTGAAATGGTGGTGAGGTGCTGCATTCCCAGCTAGGTTATAGAATAACCTGTATAAGGGAGTACAGTGCCAGTCCCCATTGAATATTATAACTGTATTGTACACAGTATTGACTTTTCTTCTACAACAGTTTTATGACTAAAGCTAATACATAACGAAAATAATATAAAAGTAGTGTAAAGCTAAAAAGTGTGATTGTGTGGGCATGTTAGTGGGCGTGGGTATGCGTGTGTGTGTGTGTGTGTGTGCGTGTGTGTGTGTGTGTATGTGTGTGTGTGTGTGCGCGCGTGAGTACGAGCTGGCGCTGCGATTTGACATATACTTTATTTATTTATGCTGTTAGGAGCTTTTCTGTCTCATCGTAGGTTTTGTTTTGGAGAAGTGAGTAAACCGCCTTTTTGCATTTTTGGTACGTCATACCATAGAATTGCAGAGTTTATTAATTTTATTATACAAATTCGGGCTTTGGTAGTAGCAAAATCTTTTAATGCTGGGTGATCGTGTTTGCGGTACTATACATACTAAATCTTTTCGACGTTTTGTTATGTTTTTGTATGGGGTTTTACGATGTTGTAGTAGGACGGCTTGTAGGATATACTGTTATCTTACGTTAAGAATTTTCCAATCTTTGTACAACTCACTGGTAGGATATAAGAGAGGGCGAAAGGTGGAAACTTTTAAAACAGCTCTGTGGGCTATTTCCAGAGGCTTCAGAGTAGTTTTTGCCGCACCGCCTCAGCAAGAAATACAATATTTAACAATGGAGGAGCATAACGTTGTGAGTAGTGTATTTGTTACCTCTTTTATTAAGTTCTAACCTATGTCTAGTTTTAGTACACTGCTGTTTGTTGTCCCTAAGTAAATAAATAAAGCAAAATAGACGGTTCATATGGTTTTTAAATTTGCTACATGTCGAAGGTTTTTAAACACATAAATCAGTTTACGGACTCTTGCAGTGACTAGATTTATTTGCGACTTAAAGTTTAGGTGTTTATCTAGCACTACGCCCAAATATTTTATATGTTCAACAGATGCAATAGATGAACAGTGACAAGAAGTTTTAGTTTGACAAACATGTGCTTTTATTGTTATTGGAGTGTGTGGTTGTGTGACTGGGCTGATCGAGTAAGTAAGAAAGTTTGTTTTGTTGGTATTTAGTGTAAGGGTATGTGAGATGAGCCATTCCAGAGCTGTTTCGAAACCACTTTGAGCTACATGTTCAAGGTCTGACCAACTATCGGCTGTAAATGTGATGGCAGTGTCATCTGCATATGCAATACCTTTGCCATTAGGGACATTAAGATTGCACAGATCGTTTATAAATATTAAGAAGAGGGTGGGACCTAAAATACTACCTTGGGGGACCCCGTAGCAGATGGGAAGCTCGTTACTGTTATATTTATCAATCCTAACAATTTGTGTTTGGTTGGTTAGGTAGCTCCGGAAAAGTTCCAGTTGTGTACCTCTAACACCCATAGTTTCAAGCTTGAGCAGAAGGGTGGGATGGGAACGGTGTCGAAAGCTTTTGCGAGATCCAAGAACAGAGTTAGGACTTTTTTATTATTGTTTAACTGCTGTATTACATGACTTGTTACATCTTGAACTGCATCACAAGTAGATTTATTTTTTCTAAAGCCATACTGATGTGGGGATAAAAGGTTATTACGTTCGAGGTAGTGGACAAGTCTTTTGTTTATTAGACGTTCTAGTAGATTCGACAAAGCACTTAGAACTGCAATTGGACGGTAGTTATTTGGTAGATTCCCGTCTCTACCCTTGAAGATTGGATGTATAATTGCCTTTTTCATAGAAGTGGGGAAAACTGCAGTTTCAAAACAGAGGTTAAATGTATGGCATATTATGGGTGCCAGGGTACCTGCGTATTTTTTTAAGAAAAGTGGTGAAACTGTGTCCCAGCCAGTAACTGCGTTTGGTCGAAGCGCTCCAATGGCCGAAACAACTTCATCAGTATCTGTTGCTTCTAGAACAAAGGATGTTAGTGGAGTGTGTCTCGACTGGGTTTGTGAGGGTGTTGCTGGCTGTGAGAATGTGTGGTTGGTAAGATTGACTGCTAGTGTGCTGCCAATGCTGGCGAAAAAGGAATTCACTACATTGCAAGATTGTACGGGCGTTGATGAGTATTTGAGAAGTTGTGTGGATGATGTTTTATTTTTATTTGTATTTGTAACTCGCTTTATAGTATCCCAGAGTGTTTTCGGGTTGTGGCTAGCATTATTGAGTTCCTCTGTGTCGTATCGAATCTTTGCTTTTTTAACAATTTAGTACAATAGTTTCTGTATCGCTTATAAGTTATTTTTAATACTTCATTATCTGGAGATATTTTTAGTTTTCTATGCAGAGCGTCCCTATTTCTTATACACCTTAATAAACCAGGAGTAATCCACGGTTTGAGGATTCTCTTTTTTGCAGGCACTTTTTTCAACGTCGTGTTTTTTGCTATAGCTGATGACAATAAGTTTATTAGACAGTCAGTTGCTTCATTGGGGTCCGCTATGCATAGAATATGATTAAAGTCTGTTTGACCTATACATTTGTCAACAGCCTCATAGTCAATTCTAGTCATAGTAGAGCTGGCAATGATCCGTTCACGTTGCTTGTCCAAACAGAACAAGGACGAGTAATGATCAGTGATTGTGGTGTCGTACACAAACATAAATGAGCGACAACTTGTTTTAAAGATTAGGTGATCCAGACAATTGCTGCCTCTGGTAGGTAGGGTGTGCGCAGGGAGGAAACCGTGGAAGGCTAAACAATTCAAATAATTGTGGGCGCGTGCATCAATAGTGCTAGGTTTTATATCTAGATTAAGATCACCGGTTATAATTACCGTTTTGAAGTTATGTAGTGATAGAAGTAAATTATTTAAAGTCGAAAGAAAATTGTCGATGTTATCATTTGATGGAGAGCGATAGATGCAGACTATGGCCTCCTCAGAATTTATTTTAATAATTAGACCAGAGGCAGATTGACCAAAGTCTGGCTCTTCGCATGTGACACTGAGGTTCGATTTCACATAGGCTACCACACCATCACTCTGGTTAAGGTGTTTGGTTGTCATGAGCGAATTATAATTTTGCAACATGGGAATGTTAGTGTTACTAGAACAAGGAAGCCAACATTCGGTCAAAACTACCAGATCACAGTCAAATGGAATACGGTGGATCAGAGTTTGAAGGTTTAAAAAGTTACAATTTATAGAACGTATGTTCTGCGTTAATATTTTTAGGTAAGAATTTGGATGTTTTAAGATCGTTTGTGTTTTGTTCCGGTGCGCATGTGTGGATTACAGATACAGAATGATCGTCTATCCTATCGAATAACTGTAACTGGTTTACGTTGTTATTCATTTTTGCAGGAATAGATATTGGATAAATAGGTGTAATTGGTTGACTGGAGATGTTGTTTGTATTAAGAGACATTCTGGATATGCAGATAGGAGAACAAGTAGTGCAGATTTATTATGCAGATTAGGAGGTAGTATTTAAATTAAATATGAGTAAATAAATTCCTTAAGTAGCGAGTTATGTTCGTGGCAGGGAACAGCAAAGATCGGTATGATAGTGTGTGAACAATCTGAGTGGTATGTTAGTGTTGCGTGTATTAATTGTAAGTAGTGTTGTTGTAATGTAAAGTGTGTATTGTATGTGTCAAAACTTAGTAATCGGAAATGATAGCTTTGATAGTAATGAATTTTACATTTATAAGCATGCGGTTTTGTAATTATTATTAGTTTTAGGCAATTCAAACATTTTTAAATAGTTTTTTCTAAATTAAGTAGTAAATAGTAGCAAAAAAATGTGAGATACTTTCATTATTTTGTTTGTATTCATATTTTAACTTATATAATAATTTGCACGCCATAAGGTAGAATGTAGCCGATATAATTAATTCATGCACAACATCTTATACCTGTACCTACATTCATAGCAAATAAACTACTGATTCTGATTCTGATTCTGACATAGGTAGTCATTGTTGAATAGATGTGGCCAGTAGTTTCAGATGATCTTCATTTTTGACTAAGATGGCTTGACTATCAGGATTCTTTTTCAACATTACTCGTCCGTTTGACGTCCAGCAGAAAGTATATTGGTTGGATTCAGCATATGTTCTTGTAAGGTAAAACAGTCTTTTTGTGAGAGCGGTCAGCTGTTCGGCTATATATGTATATAGGAGTATGAGGTGTAGTTTTTAAACCCAGGTGATTTGAACAGATCTTTTCATTCGGCTGTTTTTTATTGTAGTCTTTAACCGCTGTCAAGAACTTAGACTTGATGAGAGTATTTGAAAACTCAATTATAATGTTCGATGTTGTGTTTTCTTTTTTTGATGGTTGTCTCCATATATCATGAATACTAGTGGGCTCTGCTTTCACCTGTAATTGATTCGATAGGTGCTGTATCATGTCGAACAAAACAGTTTTAGTCTCATTTGTCGTTTTGGGTACATTTCTGATTTCCACGGATGCTTTGGTGAGATTTCTCTCGTACATTTCGACCTTATCTTCCAGGGCTGATAACTTTAATGCCATATTCTTTCGCTCTTTTTCAAGCCCAGTAATTGTGTTCTCCAGTGAGTGTTTCGAATTGAAAAAATATTTTTGAGTTGGGTAGTCGGGTAGGCTAGCAAATATTTGACGCAGACGAAGTCGCGGGCAGAAGCTATTTTAAAATAATTGTTAATGTGCTGCGAATAGTTTGATAAATTTTGTCCCGCAATTGTGGCTGCTTCGACTAAAACGGAAAGACGTAGAAAATACCTATATAAAATTTGGGCCAAAAAAAATTATCTATTCGGGGTCGAATGTAAATACATTTTGGGGAGTCTGTCCGAAATATCGTTAAGGTTTATGATTTTTCTTCGACAAAAGGAGAAAAGCTGTCTTCTAAAATTGGGGTTCCTAGTAGATGTAACGAACTTTGTTCTTATATTTTGATTGGTGGGGGGCTGCAATACATTTTATCTACAATTACTTGTCTATCGGTATTTTCAGAAAGGAAAATTTAACATTTTGAGGGGTAACGTCCAGCACAATAGATTTAAAATGCTGTTGGAGAAGTTTTTTTTTTTTTCATCTAAAATGGTGTCTACAACACCTCCTAGCGTTCCATCATCTAAATACCACACATTATATTTTGAATTTAGTTTCTGGATAGTTGATTGAATAGCCAAGCTGACAAATCAGACTGGCCCGAGATGGTCACCTTGTTGGCATCCAAATATAATATATCCTGTATGTAAAAACTTAGATCTTAATTCTTTTGTCGGCGCAGTCAGCAACCACGCATATTCTTAATACTGAACTTGGCTCCCATTTTCACATTTATATTTTGGATGGGTAAACCATTTCCCGAAGCGTTATACTTCAGCAATCATATCCATGCTCTTTCCTAACTACATCCAGTCAATATGATTTTTGTGTCACGCTCTGATTTCTTTGACACTGGCAAAGTAGGGTAATGTTCTGTTGTATGTTTTGGCAAAGAAGCTAGAAAACCCAAATGAAAATATTTTACCGAGTGCTTGGAAATTGATTTTATCTTTGGTAGGTTGTATGAAAAGGAAAGTTTTTCCCTTGAGAATTCTTTATAAAGGAATAACTTATAAAATAAGCGATCGGTCATTTAAACCATTCATAACTCATTTCTCTTCAAAAGCTTTAATAACTCACTCGGAAAATCTCCAAACATTTTTTTTTATTTTTTATTTATAATCTAGCATAATTTTCTGAATATGGGAAAATCTACTTAAATGAACGAGCATTTAGTTTTCACACATCGCTTACAAAGGGGAAAATAAAATGAATTCAACAAAGATACGAAACAAAAGCAATATAAATAAAAAATAGAAAAGCAAAATTACCATTGCTTTCGAAGAGTACTCATACATGACCAAGAGCCGGCCGCCCGAAAGCAGAGCAATCGAAAAAAAACCTTATCTCCCCGTTTTTAAGCTCAATTTTGAATGCATTTTTTTTCAAAATTGTACAAAAGCGAAATAATTCAGGAAGATTGTATTTCATATTCGACCATGCTCTCTCCCCTTCATCATAATATGGGGTTAGACCCTAATATATTTTTCATGTTTATTTCGAATATTCATAAGTTGCTTCGTGACCTAGATTTTGTGAAAGTTCTGGCAGTGTACAGCGCTGAATTTACTGCCAACTATTCGACAGTGCAACGTCAAACCTCAAGGCTGCGATCGAAACTCTTACATTTTTATTTTCGCCAAGTTTTAAGTCTCTTGGTCTCAGTGCTTTTTTGTTTTTCTCTTGAACGACAACACGGAAATGAAGGAATTTTCAAATCTGGCCAGTTGTTTTCCGTTTTAATTTTAATTTACTTTTGTGTGAATTTAAATATTTACTTCAGAAGATACAATTTTAGTTGTAGGTATATTATTTCAGCTCACAGAAATAACATATAACTTTTAGTAACACAAACGTCACAACATTCAAAATATTGTTTTCTAACCATACAAACATGACACCGCTACACAAAAGTGTGTACGTCACGATGCGATAAACACTTACACGATCACGTCACTACAAAAAGCCGGTTGTTCGGTAGCAAAATCCGATTCGTCATAAAAGTATAATAATAGTGGGTCGGGGGTGCCGCAACAACGGCGGTGACCTACCCAGCGCGCGCCGCCGCGGCAGTCTTCTGTCGAGCTTTCTAATGACCCCAGGCGTTCTGTGTTGCGCGTTAAGGCACACTCAAGCCCAATAGAACCGATAAAAACGTAAACTGGATTGAAATTCAGCTTGTTTCACGCGTAGTACGTTCTACTACGGCAGACAGGCGCACTTCGGCCCTCGACCCACGGACAGGACAGGACGCGAAAATGGACTCTATGTCCTCCAGGATAACACCGTTTTGTAATTAACCGCGAGTGTGTCAGCGCAAAGGAAACCTAGCTCGGTGAGTACATAAATATTTCATCACAACTTTTATCGAAACTAGTTACCTAATAGAACAATGTAGACATTATGTACAAGTTTGTCGCGTGTTTTTGCTTATGTTGTGTCTTTGAACTGAAAAGAAACCGTTTGTGCTGCTTTCAATGTTGTTTATTTTGTGTGTAGTGTTTAAATAAATTCTTTGTTTGCGCTATTCTTCAAAAAGGATCTTTTTGTAGACTATTGAACCTATAGATTTTTTATTGTCACTCCGAAGCAATTTCAATTTGTTTATTTTTCCATTACCTACCCGAATTTATTTTAGAGCGGTGTTCCTTGAGTGTTGATTCGACTGTATAATAAAAAACTCTAGTACGATTAAAGATCCGTGTTTCATAGGCCTATTAAAATAGTAAGTAATTAATTCTAGAATACTAGAAGAGTATCGACATAATATTCAAATAGTATTAGCTAGTACTCTACTAAGCTGCGTATTACTGCGATATGGAGACAATCTCCATTTACTGAATCGAACAATATCTGCACGGAATCTGTGGTCTGAAGTAATTTCATCTGTGTAATCTACTTAAGCACTGCATGTAGGTATACAATAGTTAAGGTACAAGGATTTCCCATCTACACAGACTAGGAGTGGGAACTATTATACCCAATAAGTAATTCATAATAGCATATACAGGGAACAATGTACTTTAATCATGTAACTGCACAGTCGAGCCTTCCCAAGCCGGCGAAGCGTTCTGATTACACAGCATGAGTCTTTGATCTATTAATTACGTGGAGTAAACAATATAATAGACATATAATTGATAATATTGTACGCTATCGAGTCATTGTCTTTGATGCAGACGTGACAATACCTTTATGTTTGTTACAGGTAGAATAACAAAGAAGAAATAAAATGTAAAAAAATCATTATAATGTAACTATGAAAAAAGTTTTACTCTTCAAGAAAAGGAAAAATGAGTGCGACGTTTTGCAAATTGTTTCGTTACTGCTGGTTCTACCCTCCGTTTTGCGAGCTCAGAATACCGTGGGCTGTCCCGACTTAATAAAAACTAACAAATGTTCTTGTTATACATTTGAAGACGGTAAGATTGCTGCCTGTTTGTAAATCGGTTGCGACGTGAACGTTATATTAATCAGGGATTTATTTTCAGGCTTGTTTCTTGATTGTCAGGATACTGCCTCCAAAGACATAAAAAATGCTCTTAAAAGTGTGTCTGACATACACTCACTTTCTGTTTACGACCTCGACGACAACGAAGAAGCTCTGGGACCCCATTTTATACCTCAAGGCGTTTGTATAAAGCATATTCATATGTCAAGAACAAGCATAAAAGACATCGGCGATGATACGTTTATGCCGCTGAGAAAGTGCCTTGAAACGTTAAGCGTCGTATCGAGCAAAATCAAAATTATTCCCCAGAAAGCTTTATCCGGTATGCTGAAACTGATATCGATCGACTTGACGTCTAATTATATCGAAGACATACCAAGCTACAGTTTTTATGGTCTTCCGCTTATGAAACTAAACATAAAAGGAAATGTTATTCGAGAAATATCGGAATCTGCTTTCTCAAGTCTCGAGCTAACACTCTTGGAAATCGATTTGAGTGAAAACAATCTCACTACGTTCCCTATAGAAGCTTTTGCAAAATTAAGGCACCTTCGATCATTACGACTTGCCTGGAATGAAATGTCATCTTTTCCTATAGTCGAAAATTCTGATTTGATATCTCTAGAGTACCTAGATTTAAGTTCCAATAATTTTGAATTTATTTCAGAAGACTGCCTTAAATTTTGTCCGTCCCTAATAACATTGTCATTTCATTTTAATTTCATCAACACCATACATTATAGAGCATTTCATTCTTTAGTTAATTTAAAATCTCTTGATTTAAGTCATAATAGGATTAAAATTTTGAACCCCAATTTGTTTCAGAACAACAAATATTTAGAATATGTAGATCTAAGTCAGAATCATTTGCACCACATCCATGGTTTATTTTGTAACTTACCATCACTCACAGAAGTAATTTTAAGTCATAATAATATTTTGGATGTGCCAATAGACTCGTTTCTTAATTCAAAGCAGATTAATGCAATACATTTAGATAAAAATTGTATAAGCAACATTCATAGTGAGAGCTTTAGTAATTTAGAGAACCTTGATAAGCTTAGTCTAGAATTTAATTATTTGAATCAAGTGCCACATAATATTTTTATAAATAATAAGAATATATTGATACTAAGATTAGACAATAACTATTTTTCAGAATTTAATAATAACACACTAGGACCCTTAGTAAACGTAAAAGAGATAAGATTAAATAACAACAAGATTAAAGTCGTAACAAAGAATTACTTTATAAATTCTATGAAACTAGAAGGAATTTACTTGGACCACAACGAGATTACTTTTATAGAACCAGGGACTTTTTTAGAAATGACTGATTTAAAATATCTCAGTCTACATTTTAATTATATCATAGTGTTTAATGATGTTTTGCCAAAATTAAGTTCTAATTTAGTTACGCTACACTTGGAATCGAATTCTTTATCTTTAATAGGCAACTTTATGCTGCAGTCACAAGAAAAAATAAGTTACTTAAGTTTAAAAAATAATCGCTTAAAGTTCTTGACAAAAAACACGTTTCGTAATTTGAGTCTCGTAACAAGGCTTGAATTGAATAATAATGACATTTCTGTCATAGAAGACTTCTCATTACAGCACTTAAGCTCTGCACGCTATCTAGATTTACAATACAATTTACTCAGCAACATTACAAATTATACATTTTTCGGTTTAGGTGAAATAGAAGATTTGGATATCTCGCACAACTCTATAATTTTTATATTCGATATGGCGTTTGACACTCTGAAAAAATTACGTAGTCTAAACCTTTCATTTAATCCACTGAAAATACTCCACAGACATGTTTTTCAACAAGGATTGCCACTCAGTTCACTATATTTAGATAACTGCGAAATTCAATTAATTGAAAACGGCACGTTCCTAGGATTGAATAATTTAAAACTACTTTCTCTCAAAAATAATTCCTTGAAAGCTAGAGACTTACTATCTGTTAATATTCCCGGATTGAAATACTTAACCTTATCTTTCAACGTTCTGGATTATCTCCCTGTAGAGACGTTTACTCAGCTTCCACTGTTAGAAGTTCTCTATATGGAACATTGTAATATTGAACACATTTTTGAGGGCACATTCAGATATAATAGAAATTTGTTGAGACTGAACTTAGCACAAAATATAATCAGTACCATTCCTTCTATATTATTTGATTCGCAGAACTCAGTATCGGAGTTTAATATAAGTAATAACTTTTTAGATTTTGTGCCATATAACACGTTTCAAAATTTCACACATGTTGAGAGTTTAGATTTAGCAGATAATCTTATACCGAGAATAGAGTTATGTGGCTTTGAAAAATTAATAAAATTAAAATACTTAATACTAAGGAAAAATGAAATAAGAACTATAACAGCGAGCAAGAAAATAGAATACCCTTATTTAGTACTTTTTGATATCAGCTACAATAAGTTGGATAACCTACCACTTTTCGTTTTCGATATATTTCCAAACATACAAAATATTAACATCTCGCACAATGAGATAGTGACATTTGATTTCTTGTTGACATATAGAAAGTTTGGTGTCACCCTTATCAATATTGATATGAGTAAGAATCCCGAAATATCTTGGTCTGCATCTAACAGAATTAATAATAATACACTTATAGCAAATCTTTACGAATTACACATATGTGCCACTAACATGACGAACATAGACGATATCACATTCGAATTGTTCTCTAATTTACAACATCTTTATCTAAAATTCAATAAAATAAGACGTCTGTCTGTGAGCCCATTTTCCAAGTTATCTTTTTTAGAAAGTTTAGACTTAAGTTTTAATAGGATTTCTCAACTGAAAACCAGCAATTTCCGCGGACTAACTAAGTTGAGAACACTGTGTTTATCAAATAATAACATCGAATCAATAGAATCCTTCGCCGAAGAGTTGAGTAATTTGAAACTTTTGGATCTTTCGCACAACAAGTTGCAAAACATTCTTAATGAAGATCTTATAAACTTGAAAGAATTAACGGTATTGCACTTGAGCTACAACAATATCAAGTATATATCAGTAACGGCGTTCAAGAACTTGAATAAAATAATAAAGATTGATTTGGAGCACAACAAGCTTCAGACAATACCTATAGAACTGTTGACTTCAGTCGAAAATTACATACAAGATATATCTATAAAAGGTTTGTACTCTAGCAAAGCATGTGTTGATTAATTTAAAAATAACCAAGATAGACTTGCCTGTTAGTCTAGTGGTGACCCTGACTCCTAAGACTGAGGTCGTGGGTTCGATTCCCACCCAGGACAAATCTTTGTGTGATGAGCACGATCATTTGTTCTGTGTCTGGGTGTTATTTATCTATATAATATGTATGTATTTAGTAATATATGAGTATGTTTATCAGTTGTCTGGTTGCCATAGTACAGGCGCTGCCTAGTTTGGGATCAGATAACGTTGTGTTGATTGTCCTAAGATATTTATTTATTATTATTATTTAGTTTTGTAAAACAAAATATCTCTTATTTTACAGATAATGTGATTCTATGCAGCTGCCAAAAAGATAATGCCTGGGTGTGGATTCAGGATCATCCGAAAGTTATAAAATCCAATTCAATAACTTGTTACAACGATGAGTATCCAAAAGAGAAATGTGACATTCCAGTAATATCACAGCTATCTGTGGACAGACATAAAGACAATTCTATATCAGTATCGTGGTTCATAAGAAATCGTACAGCTATTAAAGCTTTGCAGATTTTATACTACGGTGAAGAGGGAAACACTGACGTAAGTATTAAACTATAAATACTAACTAGCAATAACGCCTTGAATACTAAACAAGGCATTGAAAATGTATTTCTTACAGGTGAAATCAAAATACCTTGAAAAAAGTGAAGTATCAGTTCATATTAGAGACTTAGAGCCAGATGTTAACTACGTAGCGTGTGTCATCACTCTATCTGAAGAACCAGTGGACTACGACGATGAAATAATAGTAGCTGAAGTCAATAAAACGATTGATGACAGTGCTAATTCTACAGCCAGAATCACACAGGATGTTGCAGCAGCAATACTCATGCGCTCTCCTTCCAGCGAATGCGTTTCATTTAATACATTTAGGAAGCCAACAACAGTAAAATCCAAACCGAGTAAAAAATTCAATATAGCGTCAATTTTAAATCGCCGAATGGGCTTAATAGTTGGCTGCTCGTTAGGGTTCGTTGTGTTTTTCATCATGGTTTCCATTTTGTTGTACACAAAAATTAAAGAAAGAAAAAGAATAGCCAAGTCAGACCCAGCATGGTCCGAAATGAACGATTACCATTCAATGGCGAGTAAAGATGATATTTTACAAAGCTCCATTACAGCTTCGACTGACAACATTCTGTTGGGTATGGCAAAAAATCGTAAAAATTCATTAGATCATTTAAAGTAATCTTAGATTTTAGACATATATAGGTAGGAAGTATATACCTTTGAAGTGAACAATAAAATTCTAAATTCGATATAATTAGTCAAATATTTATATTGTTAATAGATGCTTAGTTTTACGACTGTTCGCTTATGATAGCTAGATATTTAGAGGTAGAACGTAGTGCCTACATAGTAGGAAAATTGTATCTTAAAAACATATTGGGTAGGTAGACTAGTCATAGAATCTTAACTATGGAATAAAACTGTTGGCATGGTTATCAGTTACTTTATGAGTTTTATTTCTACCAAGCAAAATAATAGAAAGTTTAAATCAAAATCTTATAAATGCATAAAAGTTATAGAAGTATGAGTAAATTAATAAATGTTTCGAAAAGATAATAAAAGGAATTTAGCCGTTTCGCGAGCTCGAGATCCACCGTTAGGAAGTGGGAAATGAGTTAATAAAAGTTCTAAAAAAGTATTTTTTGTGTATTTAAAGAAGTTTCTTTTTCTTATAACAGTGTCTCGATTATCAAGAGCCATTGAGGGGAGCAAGTCCGCCTTTGAAGTACATTTTGAGGACGTGGCCTTAGAAAATCAAATTAATTTATGTAAGTGAGCTCTTGTTGAAGAGTAAGAATATTTTATTGAGCAAACATTGTTTTAGGAAATCCATTTAAATTCCAAAGCTCATTACGAATCAACATTTTCCAATTTTCTGTTCAGTTTTGTTGAATCTGCAGATTACGTATTTAGTTGGAAAAAAATATATTAGATTTTTAGAAAATACTTTGGCTACACGTTAATACAGGTTGTCCAAAGCAATAACCTGAAATTTCTAAACAATTTTTTTTTAATTGCTGTTCCATACATTTTTTTTTAACCACCGACGAATAATGTAAATTACTTGGTTCAGATTCATGTAACAGTATGAACGGTAACGCGTCGGCGCGGCGCGGCGTCCCTGCCACCTTATGCAAGATGTAACAGAAAAGATGCAAATCCTGAAAGTAATGTGTTCATAATTGAGTACTGAATCGATTTTAGTCATTTTTATTTAAAACTAGCTTCCGCCCGCGACTTCATCCGCGTAAAATTTCTTGTTGCCCCGACCCTTTCCGTCGCATCGAATCGCCTACTCGTGCGATTTTCCCCGTTTTTGCAACATTTTTCATTTTTGCTCCGCTCCTCTTAGTTGTAGCGTGATGTTATATAGCCTATAGCGTTCCTCGATAAATAGGCTACCCAACACAAAAATAATTTTTCAATTCGGACCAGTATTTTTTGAGATTAGTGCGTTCAATCAAACAAACAAATAAACTCTTCAGCTTTATAAGTATAGATATAGATATATTTTTTAAAGTTATGTATATAGCCATACCAACCGCTAATTGAGCCAAAGAAAGTTCAGTCTTATCTCAAGCCGATAAGACTCAATTTTAAAATTTATAAAGTATTGTTAACACGATTTTCTAAATATTTACAGCTTTAAAAAAACTAGTTTTTTTATTTATATAACACTTTTAACTCAATAATCTAAATGTGGTTTATGAGGTCTTGCGTTATAATGTTGCACTTTGTATAATATCCTTGACATTTTTGTAGGATATTTTCGAAGAGAGCCTCTCTCCATACATTACACAGGTATAATATCAAAATGCGGGATTCAAAAAAAAATCCATGCCACTTTCTATGAATAGTGGGGACGTATATTTGTGCATAATACGAGTATATATTTATTAATCTCATTTCAAAGCTTTTATACTAAGAGGATTAATAATGTGGAGTTTTACATAATTGGGCATTAACTGAAAGAAATACCGTGCTCTTACATACTTATGGAGAGATTTAAAAAATGTTCTTTGTCTTAAATTCTGTGGACAAATTTCGGTAATAAATTGCAATTATTACTTACTTAAGTACGCTTATTCCTAAAAGATATACCTACATAAGATCACGCCTTGTTTACTCGACGGGTTGGGATTTAACCATAACATAGCCGCATTTCGCTAGTTATACAATAAAATACAATACAATCCTATTCTATAAAACAAAAACTAAACTAAAACTGTCACTAAACACGTAATGATGACGGCGTCGTGTTCCGCTGCGTGGTGTTGTATGTTTAATTCTCATGTCCATGTAAGCGAGCCTATTGCCATCAACCCGGCACAAATCCAGAAAAGATAGAAAACCCAAATACACTTTGCCCGACCTGGGAATCGAAACCAGAACCTCATATTCAAAAATAGCGCTTGTGACACCAACGAGGCAGTCTGACAACGACACGATTACGTTTATTTCTGTCGATACATAGTGTGACGATATGACCTGAAATTACTAGTGTCATTAGTATCGATTTCTTGCACCTCAATTAGGTACCTAGTAGTAGCAGTATTGCGCATAATTTGTAACAATTTACTTATAAAACGTATCTTCCCAAATTTCTTACAGTAACTCAAATCCAATGCTTGCATTAAAATAAGCATTTATACGTGATTCTAGACCCACTGGCGTATACATTTTTCACTGATTATCAAAAAACGAGTCTGCTGTTTCATAGAAAAGTGCAATACCTACCCACCGCTGTTAAAATGTATAGCAGACCAATTTTTTCTTTTTAAAGAACGGACTGTAATTTCAAAATTCAAATTAATATTTTTGCAAATCTATACTAATATTATAAAGCTGAAGAGTTTATTTGTTTGTTTGAATGCGCTAATCACAGGAACTACTGGTCCGAATTGAAAAAATATTTTTGTGTTGGGTAGCCTATTTATCGAGAAAGGCTATATAACATCGCGCTATAACCAAGAGGAACGGAGCAGTAATGAAAAATGTTGCAAAAACGAGGAAAATCGCACGGGTAGGCGATTCGACGCGACGGGAAGGGTCGGGGAACACGAAATTTAACGCGGACGAAGTCGCGGGCAGAAGCTAGTATGGAGATAAATATATGATAGAGATATGGATTTGTAAACAATATGCAGATGTTTTACATTCAGTTAATACTTGTACCTATATCACATTTTTGGCAACACCATTTTGACCTTTTCGCATAGAAAGAAAAACACAAAAAATATTAATGAGATCACACTTTTTTATAAAGAAATCTTATACTTTACAAGCAAATATTCAGGAACAATGTATTAAGCTTGATTTTTTTTCATCGTTGGCATTTTTTCAGAATCCAATGTTACCTCACCCCGCCACCTGGCCCTGCCACCCTGAATACTTTAATATAGACATGTACTTTAATGAAAGTTAAATAAGGGCAGTCCGTTGAACGTACTACGAAAGTATGTATTGTAAGTACCAGCTCATTCTGAAACTATAAATAATACATTATGCGACGTATGTGTAAATATCAATCGCGATTAATAAGCCCTTGAACAGTTAACACTAACGTGGAGCTTTCTAAATAATTATATACTTCGAGTTATTTAAAAGGAAATGGAGCTCTTTGAATGTCACAAAGTGAATAGACGTATCCACATACTTATTGGTTTTAAATCCTTGTGTAATTTCAGAGGCTTTAAGTCTGACATATTTTTTACTACATATCCTATAAAAGGTCACCGTTATGTTTGGTTTACTTTTGAAACTGAAATAAAAGGTACAGATAATGACCACTCATTGAAAAAAAAACCGGTACACGCTCAAATATAGGTACATACATATATATTGCGTTTTTCTTTTATGATATTTTTTTGAATACTTACATCATTTATTTTTGTCCAAACAAGTGAATAATTTCACAAGAGTTTTGACAATATAAAACTGTGTTGGATAAAAACAGATAAAAGCTGTTTTGATTCTAGTGGTCCCCGTCTAACCTATACATGCGATTGCCATCTAAAGGCCATACAGATATCTTCATATACAAAGTATACATTTTCAATAAATCTTAAAAACACACAGTACTACCCTTAAATTTAGTAAAGCATTAATAACGTATCCAAATCGGACACGTCACTGCGACTAATTGTAATCCTAATTGTCAAGTAAATGATGGCCCGGGAGAAATGAGCTAATGTCCTCACACAATATTGACGTCGTGTCCTCCACATAGTTGGGCTGCCGAGGGAATTGTCTGATAATTATCTACTCTAATTACATGGCTGTGGATTGTTTGGTGACAGAGGTAAACAATGTTAGGTACCCTTTACATCTAGTGTAGACGTTCCTGGAAAGCTTACTCTCCGCTAATGTGCCGTACACGCTGCGTCAAAGCGACGTTAGCGAGGTGTTTGTCCCGTGGTTGCAAGCGCTACTGCTGAATCGGGCAAAATTAAGGTATTTTTTTTTTAGTTACAGTCTCGAATTTTAAAGTTAATGGTGTGATACTCCTGGGTCTCGGTAAGCGTGTTAAAATCACTGCTACGCGACGCAAATGTAGCGTCTACGTATTGCATATGCCGTAGCTCAATACTACGGCGTAGACGATGAACGGAACTCGCCGTCGACAGGACCAAGCTTAATACTACAGTCCTAATCCTTCAAAGACTTACATATATGTTTCACTTTGTGGCGACACTTGCATTACTGCAAATAAGATTTTTACAATGAAAATCAAAAATATCTACCTCTTTTGGTTAGTCCTCCATCAGCCTAAACTATACGTTCCGTATACTTTTCTGTTTCTAAATTAGTGTTATGTGGGGCAACACAAATTCCATATAATGTTAACAATTAAACTAGAGCTAACAGTCCGACTTCCAAAGCTTTAATCATAGAATTGGTGAATACTCAAACCCTCGCAGTAACTTGAGAACTACCTGATCAATGAGAGAGTTCTATTAATTTCCAAGGCGACAAGCTCTTTGACGATCCAAGACAAAGGTATTGTGATGTATTATACCATCTTATTATGGATCCTCTAATCAACTGTAAGGTTGGTACCGACGTTATTGGCTTGAACGCAAATTGACTTGACATTAGTTCGACAAATTCGGGCGTAAACTAATCAACCAACAATCAAGCAAACTCGCGTCTCTAAATTTGTTATTTGATTATACGACTCTGTCTTCGTATCACGAGAAATGGATTTCATATGATGTTAATAATTTCTTTATTTTCAATTCAACAAACAATGGATGCTTTAGTTTAAAATCATAATTTTAGTAACGATACTCTTTTTCCTTTCGATTCTAAACAGCTATACAATCTCAGATTATATTAGGTAGGTGGTTTATAAAAATCTGCATATTAATTGATACAAAATACCCAAGTTACCCAACCCAAAAGTAACCAAAATCTAAGCAAAGAATGTCCGCAAATTGGACCATTTTAGTTTCCTCTTTCAGAAACTCAAATGAGGAGGAAAATAGATTAATCCCGTGTATATATTTTCGTAAACCTCTTTATGCGAAGGTCCAAATTATGAATATGGCACAGAAAATTAGAAAAGAAAAGTAAATGAAGCAGAATTTGCGTGCTGCGGGTGTAATCTTGATAAAATGCTAAAGCTGTTTACTGCGTGAAATAAATTCGAAATGAACTCACAAACATTTAATGAACTGCGGAACCCACGAAAGTACTCCTATATTATGGTTTATAGAACCTTTTTGTATATAGGTATGGGCACACTTTTCTTGATTTATGTTTACGATACCACATATTGTGAAGAGTAACGTGACCTTGCAAAGTTTAAAACGACACTGTTATTATTGTGCCACGTTATAGTTGCGTCCTACGGTAAATTAGGGTTGAACATCATATTTATAATAACGACTACATAATAAAGAGCATGTTATGCGCCGACACAAAATATAAGTTTATTTATTCACTCGGTGAAAACACAAAGTCCTACATGAAATATTCATAAGGATTTAATTCGCCCACTAAAATGAAATCCACCGAGATTACTTGGCAGATCTCTACATCACGTCGGCATTATTGTATTATCAAGTTATATTGGCTGAGTAGAAATTAATGTTGAAGATGTTTTCCAAATCACGGACTAAGAATTTTTATTTACAATTCGATAGGTAGGTACCGACTCCATTCATCAAGCCCATAACGAATATGAAGAATCGATTTACAATCAATATCTCCAACGGCCATAAAGTAAATTGGAAAAATCGGGAGACGGTCCTTTCATTCCATATTTACATTTTAAAGACTTTTTGTTATCTTATTTTCCTCAAGAACAGTGGTCCTGGTCCTTGAATAAATTAAAATAACGGAATGTCTTTCAATTCGATTAATCGACTTTTGACGTACTATAGATTTTAAAATATTTTTGTAATTAATTGTAAGATGAGTCACTGTCATTATAACTTCGAAATACGATGTTCATTATTAATGATGTATTGTTAGAAAATAATGTTCTTTTCGATTGTCGTATTTTGTGTTTCTTGCCCATTCCCCATTCGAATCGCCTTTCTTCCATTGCTGCTCGTGAAAATATTACTTTTCACGTTGAAATTATGAAACAAATAATCTTAAAAAACGTGAATCTTTTGCAGAAATATGGTAGAAAACATAAAAGATAAACAACAAAAAATATAGCACAAACGTGATATTCTCGGTATTACTAAGTCTACACTAAAGCGGTGCCCTGCTCTTAGTAAAGGCTTGGAACAAAATAATTTCTTTTTATTCCATTTTAAGTACAACGATCGTTGCGTGTTAGTAGTGCGTTATGAAAACTATACTTGACCCGTTTTTGTAACCTCTCGAGGCAACCTCCGAGCTGGTTTGATGTCTAATTATAATTCGAGGCAAACTTTTCATGTTTATTTAAACGTTGGTACTCAGCTTTTCATATGGAGGTAAAATGGAACTTGGTTTACACTTAAAATGCTAAATTAGTGTCTAATTAGGAGTGCCCAAATGAGACGGACTGTTGTGTAAACGAAAGTGATAAGGAAAATAGTTAAAAAGGGAGGCAAAATTTAATTTATGTTTCTTCAAGTCAGTTAATTCATAAACTAACTACGCCCCGTGGTTTCACTCGCATAAGTCTCGGTCGCGTAGAATTTTCGGGATACTAAGTTAAATGGAGATAAAAATGTAACCAATATTCTAGTCTAGGTTATGGTCTACCCATGTGCAAATTTTCATAGAAGTCCGTTCAGCCGTTTTAGCGTAACAAAAAACATCTAATCTTTTGTTTTATTTATATACCTATATCGTATTTGCAGCTAATAAAATATTGGTATCTTTTATAAAAACAGATAGGTACTCTACGTTAACCAGTCAATTACCGTAATTACAGACACAATTAAAAACCATTGTGTCTATACCAAATGTGGTATCTCAGGGACTTAGAGGTTAAAATGAAAATAAGTTGGTTTTACTGTACAACAGAATAATAAACACCCTTGCTGGTTTGGTAAAACCATTTTCATTTTGATTAAAAAAAAAGCCTAATCCCAATTCAACCGATCGGCCAAAACAAGAATCACAATACAAAAATATCACAAACGAGATCCGGTCAAAACACAATAAATTATCTCAATTCGAACGGCATACTTTACAGTCCTATTCAGCAAAATCTCCCTTGAGTAATGTGGGTCGAACCCATTTCCGCAAATAAATCCAGCTCTCAAAATAAATAACTACTCGGTCCCATCTCTAGTCCTTACAGAGGGATCTTTGTTATGCAATACGTAATGCTTAATGACGTCGTTGATAATTTGTTGGACCCGCTGTTATTTAATTGGGTCGAACTTCGGCTTATTGTATTTATAGATTGTTACGTTAACGTAGTTGGATGAATCGATAAATCTACGTAACACATGAGTGTATTTTGTGGATAAATCCTTTGTTGAATTGCCGAATATGTTAAATATATGGGCTGGAATTAAATTAAGCATAATGCTCGTATTGTTAAATTACGCTTTAATTATCCACACATTTAGGGAAAGTTTCAGTGATTGCGATATTACTGCTCATTACGCATCGGATTGTCGTAACTACAATAGTAGCTCATTGTAGATTAATTTCTCTTTAACTATATAAAAATAAGGCTCATTTTTATCACAGAACTTTCACAGGCTGGTGACATGATTTCGACCTGATTCAGACACTGATTATAACTTACACATATTAAAAGCAAATTATTCAAACCACAATTTTCTTTGACCTACTTTTGTATATTAGCACAATTAGATTTCACAGACTGCCTCTTTGATCTAGTGATTGTAAGAGCTCCTGCTGAGCATGAGGTTCTGGGTTCGATTTCTAGGTCGAACAAAGTGTTATTGGGATGTTCTATCTGGAATTTCTCAGTAGCAGCTGGAATTCTAGACCTGTGCCCAATTGATGGCAATAAGTTCTCCCTCTGTTACATTTTTCATATAAATAATATTCCAATTACACAAGGTGTTTCCAGACCTTTCCTTCCTACAATATCTTACAAAGATACTTCCATACGAAAGAAGAGAAAACATAAATAAACAATGAACAACACAAAATTGAAAGGAAGCCGTCAACAACTTGTTCCAATATTTTTTGTTACACACAAAACATGCTTGTTTACAGTTGTTCTGTTGTTCAACACGATTCAGTCAAGGAACCACTTGTCAACAACAACACAAAGATTTGTTCGTAATTTAGACTTGACAGAGTTATAAAAAGCACATCTCTTTATAATATTTTTTGTCTATATCTTTTTAAAAGAAAATAGGTTACACTTATAATATTGTAATATGTTTAGAAGTTAGGCTACATCGATAAAAAAATCCGTTTTGGTACGAATTCGTTATTTTATCATAGAACATTTTTGAGAGAGTGGATTCAGAATTTCAATTCAGAGAAGACAGGACAGCCTTCACAGCCTCTGTTGTTTATGAATCCGTAGAAGCGGCAGTTAGATAGAGTTTTATTTCACCAATAAAAGTTACAAAAAAACCGGCCAAGTGCGAGTCGGACCTCGCGCACCGAGGGTTCCGTACAAACCTGTAGGTATCCTCGGTTTATGTATAAGGTTTATGCTTATGAAATTAAATGGTTTTTTTTTTAATTTTTATATTTGAGTTGATTAAATGAAAGGTAAATTGCGGTTTACGATTTATGACGTATTAAAAAAAAAAACTACTTACTCGATCTCGTTCAAACCAATTTTCAGTAGAAGTTTACATGGTTATGTACATCATATATTTTTTTGAGTTTTATCATTCTCTTATTTTAGAAGTTACGGGGGGGGGGGCACATTTTACCACTTTGGAAGCGTCTCTCGCGCAAATTATTCAGTTTAGAAAAAAATATATTAGAAACCTTAATACCATTTTTGAAGACCTATTCATAGATAACCCACACGTATGGGTTTGATAAAAAAAAATTGAGTTTCAGTTCTAAGTATGGGGAACCCCAAATTTTTTTTTTTCTATTTTAGTGTAAAAATCTTGATGTGGTTCACAGAATACATCTACTTACCAAGTTTCAACAGCGTAGCTCTTATAGTTTCGGAGAAAAGTGACTGTGACATACGGACGGACGGACAGACAGACAGACATGACGAATCTATAAGGGTTCCGTTTTTTGCCATTTGGCAACGGAACCCTAAAAAAGGGAAATAATTCAATGAAAGACTAGACATATTTACAAAAACACGTTAGTATTTCAGCATACATGCCGGTTACGTGATATTGGTGTCGATGTGCTCTCTGCGCACTTTGGCATAATAGATTCATTTGTATTCAGGTTGCAAGTGGGCACTGTAACGAACATCGAGGGAGCTGACGTTCAACGTACAATTACCAGTGTTAATATTTACCGACTGACGCCGACGACTAATTGCTGGGACTACTGCGCTCAGTTGCGTACACTCGTAGAGCCGACAGTCGGCGCTTAGCGTGGCAGGCGACCTTCCTTGTTACCTACAGACGGGCCTGACGACTGTACAAAGCAATTATTCTGATCATTCATACTGATGCTGCGTTGTGTTGAATGCGAACGTCGACCCGTTTTCCATAAAGATATTTACACGGGATAATCTACAATGCTGAAACCCTACATTCATCAGTGGACATTATCATGTTGATTATAAATAACTGTAATGAGGTTCTTTTTAAAGAGATTTATGAACTGGCCTTATGTACTTATTGTAGATAAAGGATTAAGGTCATCTTCATAATCAGTTTTGTTCCCACAGCTGGGACTCAAAACTCTCGATCAGAGGGACTGGGCTCTAATCTACCACGCGGGTGCATTGAGGGTTAATAGATGTCACATGTCTTCGATTTTTTGGTTCTAAAACATACCGGTTTCCTCACAATGCGTTTCTTCACCGTTTTCGGAGCAGTGGTGATGAAATAATTTATACAAAGTAAAGTGCCTGCCGGGTTTCGATCTCACGACCTACAATTTGACAGGCCTGTTGGTCTAGTGGTTAGTGACCAGGGTCAAAATTTAATTAGTATATTTTGGCCAGTGCCGTTCGGTCTTAACGTACTGCCTGCCCGTTTGGGGTAGTGCCACAAAAAATGTTTTTATCCGGCTTGAAAGAGCCCAGCGAGCTGTCCTTAAGGTAATGCTTTTCTTCCACGTAGATACCCCACCGTGCAGCTCTACTCCGATTGCAAGGTACTCACAGTCAGGTAACTTTACGTGCTCTTGACTACCCTGCGTAAACACTCTGTACGTCCCTTAAAGGAACCGACTGGCAGACTTAAGCATAATGTGTTCCCTCACGAACGCCATAGAACTGCCTTTGCCAAACGTCAATTTTATGTTATCAGCACTAAACTGAACAACTGCCTAAATAAAAAGTTAAATATTTATTCATACCCCAAATATCATTGCAAAAACGTATTAAAAGGTTATCTCCAAAGTCTAGATTATGATAACACTGAGGATCTTCTGCTGGGCAATTTACGGTAATGATGATGAATAAAAAATATAATTCAGTCATAAATGTAACTTCCTATTCTTTCTCACTACACACACTCACCCTACACTTACTCACTACATACACACACATACACATACCTACACTTATTCAATACACACACACTTACACCCTACATCGACAGGCCTGTTGGTCTAGTGGTTAGTGACCCTGACTGCTATGCCGGAGGTCGTGGGTTCGATTCCCACCCATGACAAATGTTTGTGTGATGAGCACGATCATTTGTTCTGTGTCTGGGTGTAATTTATCTATAATATGTATGTATTTAGAAATATATAAGTATGTTTATCAGTTGTCTAGTACCCATAACACAAGCTCTGCTTAGCTTGGGACTAGATGGCGTTGTATGATAGTTGTGGAATATTATTATTATTTGTTAGTATACATTTTTGTATTATTATTATTATTATTCGTAAGTCTGGTCAATGCTTATACCACTGGGTCCTGCCACTGCCCTGGATTTAGAAGAGAAGAGATTTGGAAGATACAGGTACCTATTATTACGGGTGCTGGTATTTCAACACTGCCCTTCTCATTCAGATCCGGCCCGCCCCTGCTTCCCTCTTACAGGGACGCCATAAGCCGAGCTCCGTACCCCACAGGCGGTGCCCTTAATTACCGGGCCTAATTTATTATGGTAACCAGAGGTAAGTCCAGTTAAGCAGCCGACATCCTCCTAGGTTAACCTGCAAGATATCATTACCAGAAGGAAAAATGAAACACACTCCCATTCGTTGTAGAACTCTTCTTCATGACGGATGGTAGGTCATTTGACGATATTCAATGCAAGTTTAAAGCATGAATAGTTTACAATTATACACAATGTCTTAAGGACTATATTTTCTTATATCAAATGTATTAGACATCTGTAGCCGAACTTGGCGATAGCCTTTATTTCGGTTATCTGCACTAAAATCCTCACTAGCATATACACATAAAAATAGCCATCAAGTACAGATGTTAATGTTTAATAGATTAAATAAAACAATTTGATTCAGATTAATTCAGCTCATCCAAGTCTTCTGCTGAACGCATACTTAACTCTCCCAAACTGAAACACTCATTGAACAAGCAACCGTTATTATTCCACCTCCTCCTAAGGATAACCGAGGATCCATGTCATAATCTTCTTGTACACATATGTTCCGAAATGCCCATGAAATTACGAGAGGGTAGTCAACAAACTTTAAGTACCTATCGATTAGTAAGTGAAATATCTAACGAACTTTCGGAGTTGATCCGCCGAGCCAATAAACGCTTGGTCATTAAAAGTTTTCAAACTTTAACTGTACTGGATAGAGTATCGGCAATTACTATACAACATTAATTTTTGTTTATGTGAAACCCGAAACACGGGTCTAGTATTTTTGTGTAAAGAATCTATGAAAAAATTTTCAAAATTGTATCATTAATAATCACAAAGTTATAAGCTTGATAAGTTAACTGGTTGTCCACGCAAAAACATATGCAGATCACCACAAACAGCTAGTGTACGTACCATCTCCGTGTAATGGACGTTTGAGTACGAGAAAGACATGATAATTTTAAAATCGAAACAAAACACTAAGGCCCGCGACTTGGAAGCGTAATTAAATATTTTTGGTACAAAATATAACATGGTGTAAAAATTATTGGAATCGATTCAGTTACTGATTCTGAACAAACTATATTCAGGTTTCGCATATACTAAAAATAATCTTGTATATTCTGTGATGTTAGTATTGTAGTTAAATACATTTGTACATAAATACATAAACTCATTTTTCCCATGGGGATAGGCAGAAACTACAAAACGCCAATTACTACGATCCTAACATACAATTTTTGCTTCGTTTATGTGCATACATCTGGTCATACACGGGCACCAGTTATCGCAAAACGTACTGTTACTACGCAACTGACCTTCCTAGGGCGCCCCCCTCCGGCGTGTCCAGTCACGTAGATAGTCGTGTAGTTAAATTAGTAAAATAAATGAGTATTTGATACTAACAGTTTAAAAATATACCGAATCATGGTTGCAGTCGAGATATACATTATAGCATAGATTTTCACAATTTCGATTTATTGGAGTCTCATCTTATCTTGTCTTACTTACACACTATAAAAAGACATTTCGTGTGTGCCCGTGTAGATCTTCTAATGGTCACACACCTTATTCTTAGAAGGTTTATATTTACACCTGTATTAATATTTAACTTGCATATGGCAAAAAAATGTCGATGTTTTAACGTGTCGCCATTGTAACCATAAGAAGCAGAGGTGGGTCGGTAGGTACCTATTATTGTAATTCATTTCACTATAAAACTGGTAGTCAAATTATTTAAAATAATAACTGCAGCAGCAAAATTAATCTTTAAATATTCACGAGCAAAGTGCGACAATACAAAACAAAACAGCGAGCAAGAGTGAAAACAAATGAAGATTTACATCTTGCATTTATGGAGAATAAACATAAACTTTGCAATTGTAATACGCATTAAATTGATTAATTCTATCAGTAAAAAGACAACACAACGGGTTTTAGTGGAAGACAAGGGAACGTAAAAAAACTGGCATGGTTCCAAACCAACCGTTTACGTGCCGGGGACGACTGACGGAAAATATCATGCCTTTAATAATAGTATTGTGTGTATCTATTGTTTTATGATTGCATGTGTCCGGCCTATAGTAACCGTGGAATTGACTCTCGCTCGTCCAATCGTTTAGTAATTAAACTACGTCTTGCATTATTAAACACTAGCATTTGCCAGCGGCATTATACATGGAATCTTTCCTCTTCACTCTCTCTATTTATGAAAACCGCATTAAAATCCGTTGCGTAACTCAAAAGATCTAACAATAAGTATACAGAGTCGGAATGCGACTATGTTAGGTATGTACTATGTAAAGATGAACTAAACGTACTGTTTCTATTTGATTTAGACTTTACATTGTGTTTCTTGTTTTGTTTAGAACTGTACTACTGGATTCTACGGTTAACAAGTACAGGGCAAAAGATTTTTGTCAACAAATACATACCGATACTCAAACCTTTGTCCCTTGGGGGTAGGCAGAAACAAAACACACACATACACACACACCCACACACACACATACACTCACACTCACACTTACATACTCCTTTTGTTTCGTTTATGTTCAGACTTCTGGGGGTCTAAAAAGGCCACTTTGGTGGAATCATAATAGGAAAATATTATGAATCATATTTTATTTCGTAAAATGGTCACAAACTGACAATTCATAATATGTTCTGCGTACAATTCGTTAAACACAATTCATCTATTTGACAGTTTTGTATGGAGATTCGTAAAATGGTACACTTAATATGAATTGCTATATTGAAGTTTAATGTCAAATAGCAGAATCATAAGAAGTTAGTCAAGAGGATCATTTTACAAATCATATTTGGGATTTTGTGAAAAAATATCGTAATAATGGCAAATTTAGGCCTTAAGAAAATTTTCTTGAGCACGTTCGTGTTATGTAGTCCATTTTAAGTCATCAACGAATTGTGGCACTTCGAAAAATGGACATAGCGTTTCAAATGTGGGTCCTCCAGGTTTTTTTGGGTTATATAGGCAAAATATATGTCGTGATAAGGTCCATGAGCTGGAGCCGTACATACGTACTGCCGCGCTGGCATGAGTACTACCTACCTTCAAGAATAGTAATGAAGTAGTCAGTTTAAAGGTAGTTCCAAATAGACACTACCATCTAGTCTGTCCCGTGTGGTGCCGGACATAAAGAATAGCATCACCCCATTTCTTCCCGTGGGTGTCGTAAAAGGCGATTAAGGGATTTACTAGAGAATGGGCAGCAGCGTTCTCTATGCATTTTACCATCATACTGCGATCGCCAACCCGCTTGCCAAGCGTGGCGATTATGGCAAAGCCCCCCAAATAGGGGGAGGCCTATGTCCAGCAGTGACAGTCTTGCGGCTGAGATGATGATGATGACTACCATCTAGTGTTGTGAATGTTACAAATTATTACAATCTTTTCATATTTTAGGCACTGAGTAGATCCAATTAGTACTTAAGCATCTGGATCACACAACAGGCTAATATGGGCGCACACCATATACACAACACAACATATACTTATATACAACGATTAACGATTAATATTGATTTAAGATGAATAAGTATTTACTTACTCTGTATTAAAAACGATCCAACTTACATGAAATAAACATACAACCTACCTTCAAGAATAGTAATGAAGTAGTCAGTTTTAATGAAGCAGTTCTAAATGGACACTACCATCTACTCTTGTGAATGTTACGTACAAATTACTACAATCATATTTCACAGGCACTGAGTAGATCCACTTAGTACTTATGCATCTGGATCATACCACAGGTTACCAAGGGCGTACACTATATGAAACACCAAGTTTGTGTATAAAACAGTGTGATAGCTGTAGGTACCAGTAACTTTCTTCTCAGAGTAGTCACTTAGGAAACGCTGAACTCATCTAGTTTAAAAAAATATCATTGACATGTAAAAGTGTTTGTACAAACCTACTTACAGACATAACAGGCGAAATGTGGGTGTACTATAGGTTCACCTCTGCCTAACCCTTCGGGGAAACAAGGCGTGATGTTATGTTATGTTGTGTTACTAACAGAAATAAAATCATTTATCATATAACTCGTAACACTTGTCCCAGTTGAAAAAAAGAATTATTCAAAAGTACAGACTATTCACACCTAGCTTATTTTTGTAATTTGCACCCGGTAAGTAATAAACATTTCCAGAGGAAATATGTAGGTATATTTATTTTCCACATCATACAGCCCGTTCACAGACAGACAGATGGACGGACCAATGGACAGCGGAGGCTTAGTTATAGGGTCCCATCCTGGTTACTCTTTGGTTACAGAACCCTAATAAAAATCTACAACCTACGGGGGACATAGGCCTTATATTACTTTACTTTCACTCCAATTTTATTAGGTAGTGTGTATCTATAAAATAGGACATACATTTTATCTTTATACCTATTATTTAAATAAAACAATACACAACGTTAAATTATTTTAATACAATTCTCATGTTGTACTGTGTAAAAATCTAGCAATAATCAAATAATGAAACTAACATAAACACTATAGTTAATCAGTTTATTTTTCTATGAATATTTTGTGTTGATGCTAGTCACGGAGCTGCAGAGGCAAACGATGACTGCTTGGAACAACTCCACCAGGCTAAAAAAGAAAATGTGTGGTTTTTAAGAAAGTCAAATCATCAGTCAATAATTAACATAACTGCTAAATAAAATGAAATTGAAAATAATAATATCATTGTTTAAGACACCCTAAGAACAACAGTGATGACAGGTTGGCAATAATAGTAGACTTGGAGCCCAATAGCTTCTTTAGTTATTGTTTAGTTAAATGGTAAAATATAGTTTATTTTCCTCTTTTTATTTCGTTATATATTTCATGAATGTTAACGATAGTGGGTACTCAATTTTATGTCGAGCCAGAGGGCACCTAAAATACGTTATATAAATAACATCATAATCATTTTCAATCGTCATCATAAGTCTTAGTCGCAATAAAAATAGCTGTAGGGTTAGAAAACTCCACTCACTTCGGTATCTTGATTGCTGAGTTCCACGAGTCAAAGCCGCTGTTGTAACATCGGCCGGGGTAGAGCTTAGTGCTGGCACACGAGTCTCGCCAGAACTAGACACTGCAGTGATCTCGATAAAGGGTTCAACAACGACAGAACTCCCATTATCAATGCAGAAAGACGAGCTCGAGCAGAATGTTCTTCGATTGTGTCTCGGACCAGCTGCACGCCATTCTATGCCTAAAAAATATTACGTCCAATTAAATACCTTTGCACAATGATACAATTGTATATTGATTCAAGATAAACAAGTATTTACTTACTCTGTATTAAAAATTACCCAATTTACATGAAATCATTTAAGTTTTATTTTGTTGATGTAACCACAGATTATTATTACCACAGAGTAATTATGACGTACACATATCTGAAGAGAAAACTTTTATGTATTCGTTGCCAGCTTATAAAGTTTTTATTGTTTCTAGTTTCCCTTTTCAGGGCTTATTTGTGACATTCTTATAATTTTTATGCATACTGTAATTAAATAACATTTCAACAGTTAGAAATAATCACTTGTTTTTATTAAATCTTCAAAGAAATATTTACCGGTAAAATTACGGTCTTTATTTTTTTCATGCTGCAACATTTACACCAAATATGATTCGGATACGAATTGCATTGAGTATGATATTGCTAATTTAGGTCACCATTTTACGAAAGTTAGAGGAATTGCTAAGGTATTGCTGGGAATTCACAATATGAATTGATTTTAGCGGTATTGCTTAATGTGGCCTTTTTAGACCCCCTGATCATACACGCACGCCGGTTGCGAGTACTACGCACCTGACCTCTCCCTTTTTTTCGTAAACAAAGTAACTGTATTTTTTTAGTAATATTAACAACAAACCCACAAAGTCGACAAAATAACGTTTAATTGTCAAGGACAGTGTTTTACATTTCCTTTAAGTGTACATTAGTAGCATGCTACTAGAGAATGGGCAGCAGCGTTCTCTATGCATTTTACCACCATACTGCGTTCGCCAATCCGCCTGCCAAGCGTGGCGATTATGGCAATGCCCCCCAAATTGGGGGAGGCCTATGTCCAGCAGTGGACGTATTACGGCTGAAATGATGATGATGATAATGAGTAGCATGCAAAAAAAAATTAGGAAGGAAGCATTTTGAACTCCATACTAGGTCGAGCCTGTTTCGTTGAGTACATGGGTGGTATTTCCGTATAATGAGAAAGCAAAATGTCCTCATACAACTATATGTATTCCCACATAAATGCAGATTTATAATAAACCTAAATTAACATAATAATTCTATCCACAAAGAGCGATTTGCATGAGCCCAGCAGTCAGAAACGCGTACTATTTACGCCCACCAAAGTAAAGCCGCGAGCCGAAACCATCAAAATATAAAAGCAACAAAGGAACATCGGCTTGACGTTTAGAGTGAACGCAAACAATATTATTTAGAGAATTAAGGTGGAATATACAGAATGAGGAGTATCGAAACAGCACTCTGTGTACGTCGCATCGCAAACTCGCAAGCAAACAGATTACTGTAGTGCGGAGGAGTACATGACACAGGCAAGGATATTAACGGTAAGACTGCTTGAAAATACCTGTGATGTCGTATACCGGTGTTTTGTCATATTCCTAGGTACTATGGGAGCCTTAGGGGCACTCTATACTATAATTGAGCAATTAAACACTATGATGCATGTTTTTATACAAGGTGTAGCGGAATAAACGTATACAACTCCTGAAAGCTCAGGATTGACTACTCAATCGATGTCAGTAACTTTTCATATGAGTATTTTTTTCTTTAATAATGCCATTTGCCATACCTACTGCCAATAGAGCCAAAGAAAATTAAAACTTAGTCCAAGGCAATAAAAAATAATTTTAAATGCATAAAGTAATGACACGTTTTCCTTAATAGTTATAGTTTGCTTTGAAAAAAAATTGTTTTAATCATTGTGTTATGCTTTTAACTCAATACTCTAATTTTGGTGTATGAGGTCTTGCATTCATTATGTTACACATTGTAAAGAAACTTCGGTTATTCCACGTTTTCATCTTAACACGCGCGGTACTCGCCTGCCATCCAAGTCTTTGCAAAAAAATATTTGAAGGCTTATTCTGAATCGGATTCACAGTTCGAATGTGATTAAAATGATCTTATAGTCAGCCTGAACAACGTGAGTTCGTCTTTTGTAGACAACCTTTACAGTTTACAGTACCTGGGTACAATCAGATTCAAAAAGACGTAAACATAGACTGGATTCATTTGATTTTCTAATTGGGTTGTCTGAAATTAATTTCATATTTTTAAAGATCTTTTTGAAGCTTACTGTACTAGGTGTACCTACATATTTTGTTGTTCGAGTTTTATCGGCTGAGAGCAAAACAGAATTGAACAAGTATCACGGTTATTGTTTAGCCGTACCCCAGCTTTGTAGGCTAAGCTAAATTGAATAGGATTTGAAATCTGCTTTATAAACGATGAAAAAAAAACTTTTTCCCTGAGTCAAGGTAATCATATTATTTTCATGAAAACCGACGGACGTCCTATTATGTTAAACCGAAGTATTGAAAACATTTTTGTTTTGAAAACTAAGCCTTTTACAAATTCTTGCCAACTGCCAGTGCTAATACACGAGTTTCATAGTAAATTTTTACGTGTCCGTGTATTGCCTGAAGTCAATGTGGGGCTGGACGTAAAGAATAGTATCATCCCATTTCTTCCCATGGGTATCGTAGAAGGCGACTAAAGAACTAACAGAGAATGGGCAGCAGCGTTCTCTATGAATTTTACCAACATACTGCGATCGCCAACCCGCCTGCTAAGCGTGGCGATTATGGCAAAGACCCCGAAATTAGGAGAGGCCTATGTTGAACAGTGGACGTCTTATGGCTGACATGGTGATGATGATGAATTACCGTCTCCCTACTGGCCACCGACGTCTTCCTACTTACATATATATGTATGTAGATACTTATATCTGTATGTATTTTATATAAAACTAGCGACCCGCCCCGGCTGCGAATTTACAAAGGCTATACTATTTCAGTCACGAGTCAGACTCTAATCAGTGAGCTTTTGTTTCTGAATATTACTCGACAATACCTAGTCTATCTCAGTAAAACACTATTTCTGTGTGGTTTAAAAAAAAATAACCACGAAGGCTAAGGCGGGAGTTCCGCTCCGCTTCGCTCCCGCCTTAGCCTTCTAACCTAACCTATCCGAGTCGGGGTACTCTGAGTCGGGGTATTAACCATGGATGGGATTTCGTCCACGCGTGACTGAAATGGGACTAGATTTTGTCCCTGCATTTTCTTTGAAAATATCAAAACAAAAAGCTAGTCTATTTGAGTCAATTTTTTACTGAGATAGACTAGGTATTGTTGAGTAATATGCATAAACAAAAGCTCACTGATTAGAGTCTGACTCGTGACTAAAATAGTATAGCCTTTGTAAATACGCGCCCCGGCTTCGCACGGGTGGACATTAATTTTTTAAGCTCTCTGAAAAAAAAAAATTGTTTTGTATGTATGTTTTTATAGGTTTTTTATTCGTGTTACATTTCTTTGTTTCGTACCTGCTTAATCTGGCATTCATTTTAAAATTCAAGATAGCGGATTTAACTTCAACTTTTCCGTGATACTCTATATCTATACTATACAATTTTAAATTCGTAATATCTTTTGAATGGATTGTCCGATTGGAATGAAATAAAAAGTAATTTATAGTTATTGAAACAATCTTGCTCAATAAATAGTTTATTTGGATAAGGATTAGTATTTGACGATAATATGATCAATAAACATAGGCTAATAATTTTAATTACTTTTATTCTATGGAAAAGTGGTTATAATGGCTAAAATATAAATGTTTGGTTTATACTATCGCGGACTTTTTTGTAGGCATTATTGAGTTCTACAACTTTTCTATAGAAGTTAACCATACATCTCTAACCATTTAGGCAGCGTTCGCGAGAATCGTTAACGTACGGCAGTTTTTTCGACGCCTTACTCCACAATTTTCACTACCACGAAAAATCCTATCTATTTTCCGGGATAAAATATAACCTATACGGATTTGGAAGAATCCCTCTAAGTAATGGTAAAAGAAATTTTGAAATCGGTCCAGTAGTTTTTGAGCCTATTCAATACAAACATACAAAAATACAAAGGTTTCCTCTTTATAATATTAGTATAGATTAAAGAAAAATCGGTTGATAATCGGTTGTTAATTACTGTATCACTAAGCGTAAAATATATAGGTAGGTATAATTATTATTATCGCGAGTACTAATCCAGACTCTAAGCTCTGTCATTATGGTACTATCTGCCCTAGATCACTCTTTATAGCGGCACACTGGAGCGGTCAACTTTATAGTATGGAGACAACCATTTCCTACCTACTGTTTAAAATACCTAGCTTTATATGAAGCCTACTTTACTGTGCGTGTTTAGTGTTTATTGAAAATTTATAAACATATGCGCGCCTTTTACCCGAAAGATTGGGCGAGAGGTGTATCTATAGTTTGTTAACTTTCCGCCAGATATGTCCCATGTATTAGGGGGCGAACCAATTACCATCAACCGGGCACGAATCTAACCTCCGGGCTGCTACGGAGAAATTCGAGATAGAAAACCCAATACCACTTTGCCTACCAGGGAAACGAACTCAGGAACTTATATTTTGCTGTAGCGTTTGCGACCACTAGACCAACAAAGCAGACAATTATTATTTTGAAAAATTTACATTAAGGTCCAGATCCATCGATATTTTGCTGAATCCCACAGCTCAATTAATAAGAAGGCCTTAAACCCTTCTGTGAATCTCGGCCACTTAACTGTTTGTTTTTCAATATCTAGGTAGGTATATATGTATTAGTCGACATTCGAGAACAATAAAAAAACTAACTTCGACTGTAATTAAAAAATATTCGCTTTCTGCACTCCTTCTTATAAGCTTTAACTGTGAAATTTCATACTCCTCCGCCCGCATAATTTTCTTAAAAAGGGGTACATGATTCAAGGGGTGTGATTCATGTATTCTCAGAGAATTATAACGAAACTATGCACAGTTGTCATACTGACTTTTATTTAAAGTTGCGGCGCTGAGGTACCCCGTAAAATTCCAATTTTCTTACTTTTTTTTTTGTAATTCGCATGCAATATTTTCCATGAAATAGGAGTAATTGAACTTAGAGGGTTGTATTAATGATTTAATGATAGTAATTCTATAAAATCATATTTGTTAAGGTCACGAATCATTTGCTAATAAACATAAGTACAACCTGACACTGACCAGCAAATTGTAATTAACCAGAATTTCGCCGTCTCAAATCATAGAGAATTCTATAATTTAAGATTTAAGACATATCTCTATACGATTCCGATGAACTACTCAGCCTAGGCTAGTGAAATAACCATAGCGCCCACGCTGTGTTGAAGGGCCGTGAGCTCGTTTAAAATGAAGTTGAACCGCTATATCTTGAACAATGGCAATAATTCTCTTTAATGGCATCTCATAAAACGTCTCACAAAACATTCGCCGAGGAAAGTGCGTCAAGTAAACACCTTGTATTGTTGAATTCCTTATCGCAAGAGGCAAATTAAAGCAACCGCCCTGTTCCCGCAAATGAGAACAAAACAAAACGTACAAAGACAATATTTCTCTAGAGCCCGCTGTTATTTGCGTACACATTAATTGTCCAAAAATAAAGGATCACATAAAATTAACATCAATACCGGAAATGCAAAATAACGTAGTTATTTTCATGTTTTATCAGAGTAATACGAAAACACTGCTTTCATAAACGGTGATTCCGTTTGTATTACAGTAGTGTCACATTTTTATTATTTTTTTATTTTAGCATCTCACGTAGGGTTAACCTAGGAGGTTGCGGACTTGCAGTTGGTTGCCTCAACGAATTAAAGCCTCCAGATAGACCATTTAAAAACCAAGCGACTACATGCTTAGGGCACTACATGTGGGATACGAACCTTGGCTTACGGCGTCGCTTGGCAGCAAAGGATGGGCTGGATCGGAATGACGGTAATGTCACCTGTGCATTTAAAGATCTTATGACTGCGTCAGTGCGCGCAGTTCTGAATTTCTAGCCAAAGATGTTTGAAGTTTTTGCCATTTATACGCTAAAGAAGAAGTAGGAATGGTAGTTTGGATTGCAAATACGTAGGTATACGCTTAAATACCTACTGCTTCTCAAATTAAGTACTCTTGGGGCCATTTCATCACCTCAGAAAAGTAAGTAACCTAAGTAAAAATTAGACCCCAGAATAACAGATTAGGTAATGTTCAAATCATACAATTTCTAATTTCCCTACTCATGCGTGTTGTAACCATAAAGGTACGGTCAAATATATCCGGGTGGCGCCCGGGGCAGCGTTTTGGATTGTAAAGCAAAATAACAACACAACAGCTGCGAGCTGCCAGTTTTTGTTGTGATTTTTGCAATCTGCGAAAAATTTACAGACCGTTTCAGACAAGGAAATTGTTCAAAAATAAACGTAGTATCAAGTAGTTCGTTTCTGCAGCATTTAATCGCCAAGAAGTGGTTGTTTTTTGCTCCTGAAACCACTTAGTAAGACGTAAAATATACTATAGAGAGATTTTATCGTTTACTAGCTTCTGTCCGCGACTTCGTTCACGTGAAATTCGGCCCAAAACCACCGCATCACAAACGCTTTGATTTGTTACGCTTAGCGTTCTTTCTGACGTTTTAACTCTTTGCTCGTAAAGTTCGTATGGTAATCTTAAATATTCTCTAACCTTTTTTAACAATTGGGCTATTTTGTCCAAAAAGATTTTTCCAAACTCGTCTAGTGATTCCAGAGATTAGCACAATCAAGCTAACAATCTCTTCAGCTTTATTATAGGTACTAGCTTCTGCCCGCGACTTTGTCGCGTGAAATTTCTTGTTCCCTCGACCCACCCCGTCGAAACGCGTTGCCTGCCAACTTTGTTGTGTGTTTCGCTTAAGTTTCTTTCTACTCGGCTCCTATCACTCGTAGCGTGATGTTATATAGCCTTTAGCCTCCCTCGATAAGGAGCTGTCCAACTCCAAAAGATTGTTTCAAATCGGACCATTATTTCCTGAGTTTAGCACGATCAACCTAACAAATCAATTCTTCAGCCTTATAAATGGTAAATATAGTATAGAAAAAAAATAATAATATAGCTTACTATCTATATATATAAAAATAAATCCCTATTTCCCTTGGTCACGCCATCACGCGTGAACGGCTGGACCGATTTCACTTTTTTTTTTTGTTGTGTTTGTTATTGTCAGGAGAAGGTTCTTATGGAAGAAAAAAATTAAAAATTGCGCGGAACATTAGAAAAATTAAGAATTTAAGAATACAAAGTCACATGGGTGTATGATAGCTAGAAAACGCTTTATGTCTTCGAAGTACCAGGTTGGCATAACTTGGTAGGAGCTCAACTAACATGGGTGTGTGGTAGCTAGAAAACGCTTTATGTCTTCGAAGTACCAGGTTGGCATAACTTGGTAGGAGCTCACCTAACATGGGTGTGTGGTAACTAGAAAACGCTTTATGTCTTGGAATTACTAGGTTGGCATAGTTTGGTAGGAGCTCACCTATCATGGGTGTGTGGTAGCTAGAAAACGCTTTATGTCTTGGAATTACTAGGTTGGCATAGTTTGGTAGGAGCTCACCTATCATGGGTGTGTGGTAGCTAGAAAACGCTTTATGCCTTCAAAGTACCAGTTTGTCATAACTTGGTCTAACATGGGTATATGGTCGTCGTTTCAGCCGTAAGACGTCCACTGCTGGACTTAGGCCTCCCCCAATTTGGGGGGCTTTGCCATAATCGCCACGCTTGGCAGGCGGGTTGGCGATCGCAGTATGGTGGTAAAATGCATAGAGAACGCTGCTGCCCATTCTCTAATAAGTCCCTTAGTCGCCTTTTACGACACCCACGGGAAGAAATGGGGTGGTGTTATTCTTTACGTCCGGCACCACACGGTACTTGGTGCTTGGCATATGGTACTTGGTGCTATTTTCTTTGTGTTGGTGGGATCTGATAATTTAACACAACATTTTGTATTGATTCTGAGGCGGTACGAAGTTCGCTGGGTCAGCTAGTAGATTAATATTTCATAGATTCTTACAGAAAAGATGAGATTAGATTTTCGAATATTTTGATGTAACATTTTGAATACTACCTCTATTTACCATATCCCAAGCTGCTATAAATCGAATTATTTCATCAAACAACCAATCTACCACGTATTAAACTAAAACCTCATGAATTATACAACATTTAGCAAGATTACTAACGGATTACCCCAAACAAACGTTCACTATAGATGTACGGATAGCCATGGGTAATAATCTTCCGTACGTGGACAGTGCACTTAGTGCACGCGTATTTAGCCAACTAATGCACTAATGCATCGTAGAACACACTACGTTAGATAACGTGAACTGAATCAACACACCAGGTGTGTGGGCTGATATACAGGCTGAATATTAATTTGTGTACCTTGACACTGCTATGTCGTATGTATTAAGCAGATTGGAGCTTCGATAATGCCGCGTTGAGCAATTCCTGGAGTTAGGTCATGAAGTACACATATTTTATTGAAGCCCAATTTATAGACGGTTGGCACGCATATTACCTAATACAGTTTAGAGGTTTTGCGTTTGGTAAACTGGCTGGGTACATTGCCGACGGTATGAAAGGGAAAATCTTATTGATTTCCGAAATATTTTCGAGCGGGCTTTCTTTTATAGTTGAGTATATTTATGTACGTATTATGTGTGGTGTTGGACGTAAAGAATAGCACCAATTTTTTTTTTCCCGTGGGTGTCGTAAAAGGCGATCAAAGGACTTACTAGAGAATGGGCAGCAGGGTCCTCTATGCATTTTACCATCATACTGCGATCGCCAACCCGCCTGCCACGCATGGCGACTATGACACACCCCCCTTTGCAGAGGCTTATGCCCAGCAGTAGACGTCTCTCGGCTGAAGTGATGATGGTGATATGTACTTATTTATTTACGGCCAGTCAGATGTCAGACTCACCTAGCTTAAACACGCCCGTACCTATGTCATTGGACTGACATTTCGTAACCGTTTGTAAGTCTCATAGTTGAATTGTTTTAAGGTATAATGTTAAATAAATAAGTAGAAGACAAAAGAAAAACGTTTTTGTTTTTCATTCAATGTAATAATTTTTTTCGTTAGTAAAATATTGTCATTGTCTAATTTTATATTTCATTTCACTGTAGAAAAACCGCAGCAAATACGTCGAACGACGCGACGTCAAATACCTTCTGTAAATAAATATTATTACAATAACTAGACACAAGTACGGTTGGAGACGTCTCGTCTCAAAGATTTGAATAAATTAAACGAAACAAAACGAATTTAATATCTGCTATTATTTTCTACTGAAACCCTTTATACTTATATAAAAATTTCTATTCTAAAACAAGAGCAAGAAAAAATACTATAAAGCCAATATTTCACTTAAAACTTTAAGTTGAATGGACCCATCGTGATAAGTCTTCGAAATTGTTTGAAGAGCTCCTCCAGTAAATTTATGACATTCATTAGTCTAGTTGAATACGACACTTCTTTGAAAGACGCGAAGATGGCACTAATTGTAAGGATCCCCCCATTTGTCACAAAAATTGTTCCTCGTAATAACCTCGGTGTATGGGAGCGGAACATTTATTGTAATAAAAATCACTTTCAATTTAATGTACCGGTATTAATATAATTGTTGACATTTTTGTTTGCCCTTATTATGTTACATTTAATATGGAGAAGATAAAAATAAAATTAGATAAAATCGAGGTTTTATTGAGGTATAAATTATTTGTTTGTACACAAATAGAATAATTCATTCATATTCAACACGTAACTCCAATAAAAATTATATATTTATGTTTTTGTTTTCATACAAATTCCATTATCAATATCGGGTACAATCACTGTGAAAATTCCAGCAGCGATTCGCAAAAAACCCATCTGGAACAATAGGGAAAACGTATTTCGTCGAAATTATTTGATACTTCAAATATTTTTTGCTACAAAAATACATGGAGCTGGTTAATTAGCGGCGCCGGCGTCGCATCTGTTGAGGAACGTTAGTAATTGTGGCCGAGTTATGGGCCTCGTTTATTTTAACTAGAGAAAACCCTGCCTTCATTTCCTTACATTTGTTTTAAAGTTTGCTGACCCTCGAGACCTAAGTAAAGTTTTGTTTAGATAAGGTACCTACTAGCAATTCCTTCGAGGCTTAGTTGAGGGCAGAACGGAATACAAAAGTCCAAGTAGACTGTTGTTAATAGAACTGAAAGACCTGACCAGACAAGTTATTTTCTAGCTTCGCGATACCGCTTAGAAAAAGCCCCCAATTAGACATCGACTAAGGCCCCAGTTTGTACGGTAGCTGCCGTTCAGTGGCGTACTTTGGCTTCCCTAACCTTGCATTTCTATACTCCCTTAATGAAATAATTCTCTCTTTTTAACGCCTGTTTTCAAACCACACTCCACGTGACTGTCGGTGCAGGCGTCACCACTTTGATGGCAGCTCGAAAGCTTAGTGAAAATTAAGTAAATTCTTATTTTTCTTGAAGTAAATAAACTAAAAAATTATATTAGTAGCAAGTGGGCTACTAGATTTAGATCGCCGCAGATAATAAGTTATTAAAATAATACTTTGTAAGAAGGCTTATAATGCAATTTGTTAACGGAACGATTTTAGCCCGAGCAGAGGAGATAAATCCGGACTAATTATACGAAAGCCCCAGTCTGTCGGAGCGGATTGAACTAAACATAAAATATAGTTATACTTGGAGTTGATTAAACATTTTGTTTTTAAATGTCTTAAGTAGTGTTAGTAGTCCATTTAGATGTGCTGCTTGCTTAGAACTAGATTATCAGACTGTCGTGCCGGTTCAACATGAAACCCACAAAGTAATTTATTTTTAACGCTATAATATATATTGTGTATTTATGTTTTTTGTTGTTATGTATTTTCTGGTGTACAGTAAAGCATAATTAAAAACATAAATAAATAGATCTCAATTTACGACACAATACTCATAAGAGGTCGTGGGTTCGAACATATACAGGCACTTTGTGTAAATTATTTTATCACTAACTGCACTGCTCTCAAAACGGTGAAGGAAAACATCGTGAGGAAACCAGCATGTCCTAGAACCATAAATTCGATGACATGTGAGATCTACGAACCCGAACTGGACCCGTGGTGGATTACGAGCACTCTCTCTCACCAATAGGATGCATGAATCCCAGCAGTGGAACCTTTATTAGGCTGATTATGCAATGCCATAAAATATTTCGAGTTAAGACACAATACTCATAAGGGGATCTGAATTCACCGATCTCAAAAGTCAACACGAAGCGTGCAAAAGTCTCAATAAGTAAAATAATTCTGCTATTCAGTAATATAACATTTATAGAATGAAAACATTTTTTTCTGAGGAAAATTTCATAGGTTTATGAGATATTTTAGTGAACAAGAAAACGTTTGGCACCCTGCTACGAATGTTCTTAATTTTCTGTGTACCGGTGAAACTTTTTTATGCTCAAGAACTTTGGTACCTGCCCCAGGTGGCATAGTACAGACTAATCATTATTATAATAGTTACCTACGTTCCTAGAAATACGGTGGAAATGCCAGTTATTTACATGCGTACATAACAGGCATTTCCACCGTATTTCACTAACAATAATTGTTATTCTCTATGTGGTAGAAACATCAAAGGCATTATTAATGAGATCATACCAAACTTCAAATGAGTACTATACTAACTTCTGAATCACATTGATGTACCTGCCTTAAATTCCAATATAATTTACGAAATACATGAAAGACTTCATCAAATCCATTTTCCAATGACAACAAGGCCACAGCGGCCATCAGCACATCGTATCGAACGAGTTAATTTAATTGCACTAATGTAAAAACACTCGTTTTTTACGAGTGTTTTTCACGTCAAAGCCACGGACTGTTGGTTGCCATGACGGTTGAGATAGGTCTGAAGCACCGGGGCTCGGGGCTCGGCTCTTCTCGTTAAATTTTCACATGCACTTGACGGCCAGACCTGGCTTACGTTAATTATGAAATCTCATTTGTGAGTGAACCTACACGTTTGAGTAATGGCTGCTGAAATGAGAAGTTCGAACGTAAAAGTTTTAATTTAAATAACGACACGTAATTATGAAGGAGATTGTGCTTTGATTATAATTGAAATGTTTTATAATTAACTCGGATTTATTGCTGAACGATTTACGTAGCCGGGTCTTATGCGGTATTTGGTCTGGAATCTCATTACTACGTTAAGTAAAATAGACGATTATAATATTTTGGTTTCATTCTCAGTAGAAGCATCATAAGCAGACTTTCTTGAGCCCCTGACCTTGGCCGCCGGGCATTCCGCCAGCGGTGAATACAGAGTATTAAACAGCTTTCAGTTTTTTTTACACCGTCACAGTTTTTTTTTCTATTTTGTCCATTATTTTCTCAGTTTTCACCTTCCACTTCACACCTTTGTCTACCTAAATTTAATGGTTAATTAATATAAATCTAGTAAGACAGTAAAAATTATAATAATAATGTGGTTTTATATTTATAGTCGTACATGGAACAAATAATCAATAATATATTATTTGTTGCTCTGAAAACTATTCCAGGAAGTAATTTCCACTATAAAAGTTCCCTGAAACCTCAACTATTTAATCACCTGATAAAAGTTAGTATATGAATTATTTTGTTGTTTAATTAACTTTAACACTAACCGTATTTCGAGTGTTCTATTTATGTTTATGTTTTAACGTTAAATTAACGAGAGTTTCAGTTAAATGTGATTCGAACGACTCCATTGTAAAATTACCCCATTATATTTTAGTCTCATCGAGGCATACTTACGTATAATGGAATAATAACCCTTCTCTTTGCATTCCCCGCAACCTTCTGAGCAGAAGCGAAACCTTATTAGTTCTTTACATGAAAGACCTTTCACGGTAATGCGGGCTGAATAAAAAGATAAAACGACCGGAGTGATAGATCGGTAAAGAAAATTATTTACCGACTCTTTGAGCGTTCAGTGAGCTCTTTCTACTATAGAAAATGGAACACATTAAAGAGTCATTGATACTATAAAAATTGATGTGTTGAACGTTAGTTTTTTTATAAAAAACTTGCCTGAGCTACTTATTTTTCGTCAAGGGAAACATAATTTTATGGCATGTCAATTTACAATTCATTAATCTAATTGGGGCTAAAAGATGTCTTTGCACTAAGATTATGAAAGCGTTTGTCGAACGTATAAGTGGTGCAAACGCTGCGTTTATGCTGCGTTTAAGCTACACCAGAGGCGAAGCACATTAGGGCCCCGCATTAATGTAAAGGGTACTTTCACCTCATTTATAATTAAAATTGTGGTAGACGAACATTTTATAATGAATGGTATTTATTAACGGCATCCATTGTTCCCGTTCACGCGTCACTCGGCGCTGCTTGTCTGCTAATTAATTTTTCCAAGATTAATCGATGTATCATCTAATATCGTTGTAAAGGTTCGTTCAGACAGAACAAAGTTCGGATTTTTAAACGTTTGCCTTGAAACTAGCTTCTTAACTAGCTGAGGGAATGGCTAGACTAGGTTTCTAATATGTAGTTTACGATACTCAAGGTGAAGCGCCAAATTATTTTGCAATTAGACCGTAGGATAACTTATACAATGATGCAACATTGAGGTTTCTTGAGGACTTCGATCATCATCAATATTATCATCTACCTAGCCTTTTCCCAACTGTGTCGGGGTCGGCTTCCAGTCTAACCGGTGCAGCTAAATACCAATATTTTACATCAAGTGTCGCTCTATCGGGCCTCAAAAACCCCGTAACTGGATAACACGACACCCTTTGGTAAAACTGGTTGTCAGACTTCCGGGCTTAGATGTAATTTTGACTCAAAATGAAGTGTCATAAATTACAAATGTGATTGGCAAATGTGAGCGGCGAAAATTACGTTATTAATTCCGGACAACGCCTTACATTTTATGATGAAACAATAATTTAGATTGCATGCCCCTCCTCCGAAAAACATTAAAGAACCACGCTGCGAATATTTTTCAGTTTCCGTATAAAAATTAGACCGCTATCACTTACTGAATCCAATATTTTACCTCTCAGATGATGGCGGTATTATTTTGTATCTTGGACGTACTTCCTTGGACCGGGATAGCCGACCAACATGATAGATGGCCTCCTCCAACTGATTTTCCTTTCTGCGCTATGAAATTTTTCAACTTAAACGATAAGGGCGCGCCGCGATTTTATGCCCTCCTATAAATATAATAATGATTTATATCACCATTTATACCTTCTGGACTAGTCAAGGGTTTTCGATATAAAGTGTCGCCTTCGATACGCCAACGGTAACTTTAATTCAGAAAGTGGTAACTACTTGCGAACTCAGTCAAGGACTGAATAAAAGGCCCGGTTGGAACAAAGGCCACTTGGGAATAATAATTAATAATCGAACACAAAGGAAAGTCTTGGAATACGAAAACTGCGCAGATTTATAACGAGGTTATATGTCTTTTATATTTAATGTTAGCTCACTATTATGTAACAACCTCGGTTCTTCCTTCCTAAAATGTTTCATTACCCGGCTACCGGAGGAGGCAAAATTGCTTCTGAGTTTTGATTATTAAATGACTACTTAGGGACTTTTGAGGGTTCAAAGTGTTAAAAATCTAAAAATTTTCTTTAAGTTTTTTTACGTGATTTTCTATAATAACCCAATACATAAAAAAGAGCGCACAATAACAGATTTGCCCTTTTACTCTTCATGTAATTAATTTTGTGCCATTAGTAGCTACCCACGCCCTGCTCTCACTGCGGTTCTTCCTAGTCATTCGTCGGGCGCTGGTCCACCTACTCTACTCCTACTCTTTCTGCCTTCTCTCGAGTCCCGAGCACTTTACAAACTCAGTATTTATGAAGTCACATTAATATACAGTAGCTCGAAATGTACGATGTTATATTTTAATTGAAGCCCACGCGAATTTATAAAAAGTTCAACGTAGTTTGAGCCCAAAAATATAATTTGTTTGTGAACGCTGCCATCTACCTTTTAATAAAAAATATATTTCTGCACAGTACTTTATTTTCAGTGACTGACTACCCGCAGGATGTCAGAATTTCGAAACAAGGCGTAATCTATCGTGTTGACGTGATTGCGTATTAAAAATTGTTTCACTGCAATATGTCATTTTCAACGGACATAAATTGTGGATCCAATGAAACACGTAAACGTGTGTCATTTATATGAACCTATAAATAAATTTCGGATGTGCGGATCTCGCTAAAACGTCCCTACACAAATATATAGGGGTCGCAACGCATTAATCTTCCCTTCATTTGTACAATTGTGCCGTGTACCGCAAATATTTAAAAATTCTATTAGAAAGGACCTTGTTGTCGGCGATAATAAAGTCGTAAACGGCTTGAAACCGTCAGAGTTAGAACGAAATTTTAATCTTAATGTTTCTTTAAAACGAAATTATTTAATTAGCCTTTTCAAACAGTCAGTGTCAAGTATGGTTTTAATCGTATTAATAAAATGGGCACCACATTTCGTAACCGAAAGAGGTGATGTATAAACCAAATTATTTACACCCAAGTGGACTAAATGCGAAATCCATCCACAGTACTTTTGAATAAATGTTGAATTTTTTTTATGTATAAATTTCACATGCAGCAAAAATGTCAGGGCGGAAATTGTAGAGCAGTGAAATATGGCGCCCAGCTGCAACGGCTAATGAACTCGTTTCATTTTACTAATATTGTGCATCATGTCCGACACATTAAAATGCTCTGGCTTTACAGACTCGGGTTAATTTGTAAATTGACGTGCGTATTTGTAAATTACTAGACCATCATGATACCGGGCGTGGATAATGTTTAACCTCTAAGTCCCTGAGATACCACATTTGGTATAGACACAATGGTTTTTAATTGTGTCTGTAATAACGGTAATTGACTGGTTAATACCTATTCACATTTATATGAAGTATTCAGTTTCAGTCGTCATGCTATGTTTATTTGCGTAACTTTAAAACGGGTGAAGTAGTATTATTAATTAGGAATTACTCTTATTTCTTTGACGTGATTCTGTAACATTTTAATGATGTTCCCCTCCCATACTTGTATGAATGTAGGACCACTATAGCTCAAGTGTACCTGAGTGCACAGGCGTGCCTATGAGCCGATTTTATAAAAGTCTATCCCACATTTTTTTACTCCTGAAAGCAGAGAGCAAAGTCAAAAGGTGAATTGATATTTATAATAATTGTGCACAGTTACGGCTAAAGCCAAACAATTACCACACTAATGGTCCTCTCGGTACCTTTACCCTTTGCTACGGTGTAGAGGTGCGACTACGGATGACTCAGCTTCCTGCAACAATTGCTTTAGAAAGTAAACGACTTCCAAGGCAAATTGTGTAGACGTGACTCCAAAAAACTTCCATAAAAATGCATCTTGCTTTCTTCAATTGTCCGCTAAAAGCAATTTATATTTCTGGTGGCCTCGCTCGCTATCCCTTACTTGTATTTAAGTAGAAATGGTTTCTAAAAATCATAGTGGTTTGTACCATCGCAACCTTTTGATCTCAGTCGGAGTTCGGACACAAAAGTTCCTCCCGCCGAGTTCAACAATAGGTTTGCGGAAAGATTAATCGTCGGAAGAAACCCTCTAAGCCGGAGAAAACAATTTTTCATCTTTATCAAAATGTTGAGTGCGAACCGTTGCAATTAATGTAAACTTATCTATATCGCTATGCCGTTGTAAGGTCATTAGATGAATACGTCAAGATTGTTGTAAACAATTTGTGACAATCATCAGCAGCGATCAGCCACCGAATCTATGTAAAGAATGTGGTCGAAAGTATTTACTGTATTCCACTGTAATATCACACACACAAAGCCTTTAGCAATCTTCAAGAAAGTCGTTGACTGCAGTAATGGAATGCAAATGCTAATATAGTGACCCATATTAATTTCTTAGTGTATTTCAAAGAAATCTTCGGGAAAAGAGACGGCACATTTATATGGAATGACCTACTATTTTATGAGGCAATTGCTGATAATCTAGGAACTGGTGTACGTTCACCAATACGGCGAATGGCTGCAACCTACAATGAAGCATTTGAACACATAGACATATTTACATGCTCTTTGCAAAGGTTTCGTAGTATTTTATATGAGACAACTTTTGGACCAATTCTTTGTTTTTTAAGCTATTGCATAGCTTTTATCGCGGGCTTTGAGCGCGGCGACCGAATCAAGAAATTCCGTAACGAAAAAACCTAACACAAATCACTTCTTGGTCTGTCTGTCCCTATGTAGATATGCTTAGATCTTCAAAACTACGCAGCGGTTTTTGATGCGAGTTTTAATAGATAGAGTGATTCAAGACGAAGGTTTATATGTATATTACATGCATAATATAGTAAAGAAACGCTGATAAATTTATGGGTTTCTAATGTGATGTCATAAATAAACACATTTTTTACGCTTACATTGCGAACGCTGGCCGAACCCTACGTAATAGATCAAAATAATGTACTATAACATTGTACACCTTAAAAAGTTCTACAAAAAAGTCCGAAATGGTATATGTCTATCTCTTAGGGATAACCCACAATAACCATTTTTATCCTTTACTTTTACGAGAAATTATCTACGGCTTATTTACGAAGCGATTTTAACTAATACAGCATTAATCCTTATCCAATTAAGTACCTTAAATACATTGTGCATTTAATATAGATCAATATGCCCCTTAACAGCATGTAATTTAAATGAAGATCTAAGAAGATATCAGAGATTTAAAAAGCGGGGGCAGTAACTTCTCATTTATTCAATAAAAGAAAAAAAATGCTTTCTTATCGATCAAATAAAAAATAAATAAATAATTATAATTGCATAAGTTGATAAAAAATGCTATGCAATAGCTTTACCGCGGCAGTCCCCGAGTGCCACACGTCAATTTTTTTTATTGTTTTGTTTTTAACCGTTTCTTTTTAAAATATTGGTATAACTGTCATGCATGTACAGTTCACCTCCTAATGAATTTAAAGTTTTATTCTTGGTAATCTGTGAACAACGCTGTGGGTTACATTATTATGTTTTTCTGTGTGTAATATTGTATAACTTAAGTAACTGTTTGTTGTTCCTATTTAATAAAATAAAATAATATCTGTTCACACACTGTCTTTAAACTTTGCGATAGGTAAGAATAACTTACACGGCGCGGCATACGCTGGCAGAATGTGCCGCTTGGGAGGAGCCGCGTCGTGCCCTCGTCTCAGAAGTAAGCAGCGACCTATCGCTGCCGGCCGTGGTCGAGTCCATGGTCGGTAGCGAGCAGTCCTGGGACGCGGTGGTATCTGGACCCATTTAGGGGGGCTGGAAGAGGGCGTTGTCCGCCCTCCGCCGCCACATGACTGTTTCGCAGAAGGAGGCTGCGGAAAGGGAGCGGGAGATATCTTCCGCTCACCCAGCCCGTAGCAGACGCACCGGGCGTCGGCGGAGGGCGGACAACGCCCTCTTCCAGCCCCCCTAAATGGGTCCAAGGGCGACGGATCTGGGGACATCCGTCGCCCCCTATTCCTTGGGACCCAAGATGGTGGCGCGTAGTGTTGCATGCGCGCCTCTCTGTGATGTATGGGGGAGTTTAACACCTCAGTCCCCCCCAAGGTGAGGAGGCCCGCAAAGGTGGGCCGGCACCAGTCGGGGATCGTGGAAGACATATTGGTTCCCGTGGTCCCCGACGTAGGTGTGGAACGGAACACCGGGGTGGTTTTAGTCAGTAAGAGTCTGACAGACCCCTCCGCCCACCCCAGGGCGGAGGACATCCATGAGGATTTCGACCTCGAGATCAAAAAAAAAAGGTAAGAATAACTTAAGAAACCATAAAGTTGGTTAAATACCTAACACGCTGTGTTAACTGAAGTCAGCTGATAGTTTTACGAGAGAGTCGTATCACTTTCAAGGAAACTGGTGCAGTCTGACCACCGCTACTAAACTAAAGGGAAGGCTACCGATATCTTCAAGTTAGAGCATCTAAGTTCTCACTTTACTGGCTTCTGACCGCTTGTTACAAATGCCATAGATTAATAAGTAGAACCGATCTTTGCTCTCTTGAAAGGACTTGATATTTTATCTACTCGCTTAAAATAATCGTCAAATTCAACTACATTACTCGATCTATACAGTAACTAATGTGTGGGCTTTGCTGTATATATAATAATATGATAGAATTATAGACACACGCCTGTATTGGCCGAAAATGTAGGCAGAGGTCATCTCTGCTTGTCCTATAAATAGCCGCGTGTCCTCAGTTTTTTATGCAATTATTTACGTCATTGTCAAAAGCAGGAACGACCAACAATTTTCTTGGAAAACTCTTGCATCCAGTTATGTTCAAAGCCGGCAACAACATACTCGGGAAATGGTAAGGCAGCTGTGTGACGTCACTCTCTAAACTTTTAATTCAATGCTGTTCCATATTTAATTGAAGCTGTAGGTGCGAGACGTGATCGTGACGATTGCTAAATGAGTTAAGTTACAGTTTCGCACTATAACCGCCAACTGATGCCGGCCGATAACGAACACCCAGCCAGCTGTTTCGGGGTCATCCATTACTTCTACCTATTTATTACTTTAAAACTGTATCGGAAAATATACCGAGGGGAATTTATGAACACTGCCTGTATTAAAAACTAAAAGTTATATACGATTCTGTCATACTTTTAACTGAAAAGGCTTTCGACTAATACTTTGGATCTCTACCTACGTTTACCGCCAAAGACTAACAATAAGATCATCTAACACCTGTTTTGCTATTCTTAAAAATCTTACCGTGAAAACTTAGGTGAAGTGAGCTGTCAATAGTATCCATATCTAACGTCACACAGTATGACGGCTCACTTCAAGCGTACTACACTAAAATTTTCAAGATGACATTGTTACAGAATAGACCGGTTGAATGATACAATTCTTCAAACGACAACAAGAAAATCTATTTTGGTCTTAACCGGTCAATTACCGTAATTACAGACACAATTAAAAAACTATTGTTTACATACCAAATGTGGTATCTCAGGGACTTAGAGGTTAAACTTCATAACTGACTGCCCCTCCTCCATTCCCATTTTAGACTCTTCAAAAATAAAAACATCATGAACCGAAACAAAATGTTGAAGTCAAAACAAACCGAGCAATTGCAAATGGCCTCAATTTATTCCTGAAACCAGGAGCAAACACCGAGCGAGCAAGTTCATCATTTACCAGCAACTAGTTTCCCTTAATTGACTATTTAAAGTTCAGAACTAAGAAAAGTAGCTACTGGAACATTTAGCGTCCTCATTTACGAGCCGCAGACGACGTATATTAAACCAATGTAAACTAAAATGCATCGAAAGAGGAAACCGACGCAGTAATCGTAAAAATAAAAATTAATGGAAACATGAAACGAATAATTTTATCGAAACCCAAATGATCGTTTGCGCTTTTATTTATTTTTTGCAATCGTTTGAAATAAGTGCACGGTGAAATTTTCCGCAATACTGCTGGTTAAGTCAACAGTTTTGTAAACTTGTAGTGAGTTCACCGCTTATTTGTAACTAGCTTTTGCCAGCGGCTTCGCCCGCGTGGAGGTCGCAAAATATCCCGCGGGAACATACTACCGGGATAAAAAGTACCCTATGTGTTAATCCAGGTTATAAACTAACTGTGTTCTGAATTTAGTAGGATAGATATATACTATTGAGGATTTTTTTGTAGATTTTTTGAAGACCATCATCTTTGTAATACATACTTTTGGTGTATGATCAACGTATGCGAGGATAAGAGCTCGAAAGCGCATTTTCATCCGACTTGATTCAAATTTATCGTCACTGCTCAGCTTCTATGTGTCTTAGCGTTATGTTATATAACCTATAACCTGCCTAGGAGTATGGACTACAAGCGTACCAAGTGTGGTTAAAATCCCTTCAGTAGTTTTTGACCCATGCGTACATATACAGACAGACATACAGACAGACAAAAAATTTACTGATTGCATTTTTGGCATCAGTATCGATCACCATTCATCCCCCAATATTAATTATGAATGTATATTCAATGTACAGAATTGACCTGTCTACAGTTTTATTATAAGTATAGATATAGGTACCTATTTGTAATTAATGACTATTTAGGCAATTAATGCAGCTCAGATGAGAATTCTAGGAGGAACGTGTGGTGTTACCGCGTTAGATGGATGAAATGAGAAATAAACTAATAAGAGGAAGACTGAAAGTGACACCGGTGACTGAAAAGTTGTGCGAAAATCGATTGTCATGGTATGGGCATGTGATGCAGAGAAGTGAAGAAAATATCGTGACATGACAAAAGACGTAAAAGTTTTGAATATGAATGTCGAAGGCTTAAGAGTAAGACAAGACTAAAAGAATCATGGATCGACTGTGTGAAAGAAGATACAGCAAGAAAGGTATGAATATTAGATAAGTATGGAAAAAAGTTAAATTAAAAAAAACCCCCGACCAAAACAAATACCTCTAAAAGTAAAAAAAATATACGTTTCGCCCTTTAAGTTTAATAAGCATTTGTACTCGTAGGTAATATTTTGAACAAAGGATCGTTGTGTCGAAACGGCTGAACTGATTTTCACAAAATATGTCTAAAAACGAGCAGTTGTGGCCCAGTGGTAACAGCTGCGACTTACGAGTAGTAGGTCGCGAGTTCGAACCCAAGCAGGCGCTTTACTTTGTGTAAATTATTTCATCAAAACGGTGAAGGAAAACATCGTGAGGAACCCTATGTCCTAGAATCAAAAATCCGAAGACATGTGACATCTAACAGCCCGCACTGGGCCCACGTGGTGGATTATGGTCCAATCCTTCTCACCGAGAGGAGGCCTGTGTCCCAGCAGTGGGAACATTATTGGCTGATGATATGATGTGATGATGATGTCTAAAAACCACCACAAGACAGCCTACTTTTAAATACAAAAAACCGCACCCAAACAAACAAAAGGTCAAATTTATAACACTCCACATTTGGTGCCAGGGGTTAAAACAGACATGCTGTGCCAACCTGAAATAAATTGAGATAAGGCGGAGAGTGATGATGATGTACTAGTTGTTTTTTTTTTAATTAGATCTGTCGCTGGACGTTGGCCTCTTCTGAAAATGAAGTAATGCCCTGAGGCACTAAATAAATGAAAGCGTATCTTCCATTTTTAAACCGATCTATATTTTGTGCTAACGAGTCACGCCCAACTCTCCTGCCAAACGGTACTCGGTCGCAATTACGGCAATTTATTTTTCCGGAAGGACTATTTATTAAATTAACATCCATTTGCCTCCTACAAAGGTTTCTGTTATATTGGTCAAAATGAATAAGGAAAGCTCGCTATTTCATTTAATTCATTAGGTGTTATCATTCACTCCGCTTCATCTTGTTTGGTACAATGTTTTTGACCATAATTAAATGAACTTTGTTCATTTATATAAACTGAATTATTTCATAATGAAGTCTGGTTTATTTCTATAGGTAACCTTTGTATTGTGTACACAACAAAGAACGGGTTAGTCCCACAAACTTCTTTTGTATTCCGCTGAGAATAAAGTTATCGGTTTGAAATACCCTGCGGGGGTGTAGTGTAATACAACTTACAAGATGGCACAGTAAAAAACTAGATAGATCAACTGTAGCTTAGTAAAACAAAGTTAACATTATATAAAGTGATGTTATCAGAGGATATGTTGCTCGATTTAACGTTGTGATAATGTTGTATCAAGTTGGGCTTGGGTCGACCGTAACTAAAGAGGAAACTGACCGTAATACACAGCGCGATTGTGTTAAGTTTCTTCAGCGGCAGTCGGTAAAGGGCTAGGAAGTGAAAGGAATCGGCGACATTGCCGTGTGATCAAAGTTCGCTGTAGGCCGGCCATGCTCTCACGTTTAATTCAATTTGGACTCCCGCCAGATTTCGAATTTGCTGCTGGCGTGTCCTTTAAATAATAGAATAGCCGACTCACATAAAAGTAAAGGTCTGCTTAACATTTTACTACCATAAAAGCCTTAACCACATAAAGGATTTCCTTTACAAAACATTACGATACACAGTCGTATTTCCTTAGGGAATTTATCGTCTTTTGTGTAATACGAAAACGCTTAATTAACGACTTTTGTGAATCAAATAAAATCACGTAATATAATTAAATTATACTCGGTCCTCGACGAGATAATTAGACGGCCCACTTTATTCACAAAGACAATAGCTATGCCTGAAAATAAAATGAATCGCCCTCACACGTATAATGGTAAAAGTGTTGAGTGGTCTCTATTATTATCTGTTGTATTTGCTCATGTTGTAAACTAAAGCCGGATATAACACTTTATTACTTCAACCATTGGTCTCGCCACTACATGCTGCGGCTTTGTGTAAACTACAATCGTTCGTTTTTTTATAGAACAGCTTATCCTGTTCAAAGGTAAGATAAAAAGAGTGAGTCTAGGCTACTTACTTTGTGTATTTATCTCTACGTTCGTATTTAATTGTACAATTTATAATACAAACATGTGTGGAGGTACATTATGGTAATTTTAAACACACCAAGGGTTGACATTATGTCAGTTTAATAGACATTATTTTAAACAGCAAACATTTCTAGAAACAGATGTTACTCACAAAGTGTTCCAGGTGTTCGTGCAATATCAAGTAGCAGCGTTAAACCTAGTTTGTGTGTCGGTCACGAATCACAAGATTAAGAGGGCGAGTCTCAACAAAAATAAGACTTAATTAAAAGTGGAAAACATTCTCATTTCCCGCTTCCCGACATATTTTCGCTCGCGACGTGAAAGTAAGAAATCTTGCCGAAACGGACGTTTTCTCAAACAGTACGGTTGTAGATTTCGAGTTAGTAACAAATGTTTTAACGTTTCGATACAAGTGGAAGTGCTAAATCTTAGAACGTAAATCACGCTGCAGTATAGAAGCTTCCAGCAATTTGGAGAATAAATCCGTATCCCGTTTGTGTTCGCAACGTCAGGAGGGTGTTGCACTTGAATAATTGAAAGATCGCCCTGCTCAGCACCTGCGAGATCTCACAAATATCGGATACATTCATACTTAGCTATAGTTCAACGTGAATTACGAGAAATATCCAAGTACATACTTTTAGGGATTCGATGTTTGACGATATACCTACCTAAGTGTAATAATCCGACGCACATCCTAGAATTAATTCGATTATCTTAATGCGCTAAATGAATTAACATTTTTTTCAAACCATTAGATACATTTAATTAAATCGAACAGTAAAAAAATATTTTCCCAGAGTTTTTCTACTTCCTTTTCCAAAAGATACAGAGGGTGATCAAGTTGAACCCTCGTCGCAAGCGGTCGTCTGTGCGCGCGCGCAACACATGTTGGCTCGGCCGAATTCGAAATCAAAACGCGTTTTTTGTGTGTGTCTCTCTGTGCAAAAGTTTCGTAAGTTCAGGCTGTAGTGAAGACTGACTGCCGGAGGACGAGTAACCCATGGCGCTAGACCCGGTGAGACCGTTCTTAATATTACAGGGATACGTTAGCTAAACTGCGTAGACGGGCCTATATATGCCGCGCGCGCACGCAACGTCATCTCAAGCAGCCGTTGCGGACCAGTGTCTTCACACAAACAAATTCACGCTATTGTTCTAACACTAAATGTAATATCGTTAAAGATGCCTTACCTAAAGATCTTATAATTGTACACACAGCTACATATCAAGCTATGGATTTTCAGTTTTAACAGACCTCGCATTGTATAGGCTTTCTGTGCAAAGAGAAGTCAGTTTATACTGGAAATGAATGTCTTGATTTGTCGACGTGTGTACCATGGTAACAAATTCCTCAAATTGCTTTGCAAAAGGCCACGGTCACCGGAATGTAAATATACATGTGGACTGAAGAGATAATAAAAAAAAATACCCCGAACTCTTAAGTTTGCACCAGACGTTTTTGCTCTACAGATAACGATACAAAACAAAAAAAAAGGTCAAGCTCACAAATTAGACAGTTTCAGCCCCTTACTGACACAAATGTGTTTGACTAAACAAAAGCAATAACAATGTGTATAATCGTGCCCATCACAAAATACGGGAACTGTAATACGGGAACTGTTTGTCTAGTAAGATATCTCACCAAATAACATTTGATCACAAGAATATCCGTCAAGATCTCGCTACATATGTTTTGGAACATTGACAGGATGATAGAATTCGCCTAGCACTTCTAAATAATATATAGGAATTTCTCCCCAACAGCATTCTTTTCCAGAAACAAAGGATAACAAAATACATAACCGTGCAATTAATTAAACATTCTAGTATATCGAATATACCATCATCACCGCGTCCGAATTGTACCTCGTAAATGTGAATGTACACATAAACAGAACGCAGAAAAACACCGATCGGCGATCGAGAGAATCCACCAATACATATACACATCCTCTACACGAAGCACTATGATAGCTGGGTCCTGATCAAAGTAACAATACAACAACAACTGGATAAACAAAACGCAAAGTTCAAACAACGCATCATACAACCACACATTATATCAGACCTTTAGGTAGCCGGTACAACACAGGAGAAGTACATGAAAAAGCCACAAAACGTCAGCTTCAAACGAACAGTCCCCAATTAGTTACCTCATTAACACCGTGCGAACAACGAGAAGCAACACTACTTACACCATTATCAGACATAATCGCAGACGATACTGCATGTACCTACACCATAAACCTGACCACAACCGCAAAAAAGTACACTTGCCCAAATCTGAGCATTGCAGCTTGAAACGATTGCGGCGATTCAAAACCAAAACACACACCGGGACCTTGCAATTTTATTAAGAAAGGATGCCCAAATTGAAACAGTTTACAATAAAAAGTATACGGATGCGATGTCACCTACCCCGCAGGTTGGCATGGGAAAAGACAAGCCAACTCTTCTGTACATAATAAATTCACACCCCAACAGCTGTACTTAGAAAGCAATCCGATCCTTCACAAACGTATTAAACTTGATTAGACGAAAAACAAGGACAGGTGCACTGCAAATACGACACTTCAACGCCCATATTGGTCGAGGTCGAAGTACCCAACGCACAGGTTCGATGCAACACATGCTTCAGCATGAAGATTCCAACTACAACGGCGAATTATTAATGAATATTGCTAACAGAGAAACACTTCAAATAGAATACAATAAAATAATTTGGGGACTGCCAAGATCAAAAAATATCATAGAACAGTTAACAAAAAGGGGAAAAAAACAAACACAAAAACAATGACAAGGTACGAATGTAACAACGGTTGAGACCAAGTATGTCAAACAATGCAACTGTGCTGCGCTGAATAGAAATTCTACCAAACCAAAATACCAAGACAGTATAACAAAAAACCAGCAAATGTAGTAATCACCTCAACGAATGAAAACATCGAAGTACCCTGGAATATTCTAACGGAGGTAACTCTGACTCTTCAGACGATTTACTCAAGGGTCCACCGATTAGCCCTTTTTAACCTACAGAAGGCCAAATTTCTACAAAGCAAGCAACCAAATAACTGTAATATTCATAATCACGTAAAAGAAAGCCAGACAACACTCCAAAAGGTTAAATATCAGAACAAGAAACATGCAGACAACGAATACAAATATGCTTCACCGAACTAGGGAAAAAAATCACCCCGCAAAACACATGCAAACGCTCAACACATTCCACAGGAAAAAAAAAGCAACAAACGAAACCGAAAAAAAGCAGGGTACCGATATCCAAATGAGAGAAAAAAATTCGGCCTTCGGCCCGCTTCGTCCGACGACGAAAGAAACAAAGGAAATCATCATCACTCCCGATGGTATTATCATTTGCGGACGACCTTATCCTCATTACAGATGAGCTGGAAGAACTAAAACGAATCCAATACCACATTATTGCGGCTCAGAAGAAATGAACGAGTTGAGTCATGATTTGATTGACCAAGCTAGGAAAAAAGGAAACCAGGAAACTGCGGACATAAGAAAATGCATCAAATTTAAATCGGTAAAACCGTAACAAAACACGTCAAGAACCACAGGATGTGCTACCTAGCACATGGTGAACCACACCACGCATGCATGCAGCAATGCAGTACAAGGCCAAATCTAAGAAGGTCGAGCGACCTCCTTACTAATGGAACGACAACCTAAAACAAGACATGAAATACGAGTACTTTGACATAGGAATCAAGTTTTGGACGGACACAGCTGGAGATATTATCGTACCTTGTATGATATATGACTAAAGGCGAACCGATCAAGACCGAGAAGATACGAACGAGTTATCATGAGAGACCCGATCAACAAACCGAGACAGAGAAAATGCATCAAATCGTAGACGGGAAAACCATAACAAAGCGCATCAAGAACCACAGGATGTGCTACCTGGCACACATTTTCAGACGCTCTGAACCACACCTGTTTCATGTAGCAATGCAGTACAGGCCCAAATCTAAGAAGGTCGGACGACCTATTTACTAATGGAATGACAACCTAAAACAGGACATGAAATACTTCGACAAGGATATCCAGTTTTGGAAGGACACGGCTGGAGACAGAAATAAGATTAAAAAAGCGGCTAGTGATGTCTACAAAAAAAAAACAGAAACTGATATCAGCGAGAACTCAGAAAACGACCAAGAAAACAACAACATGGAACATAGCGAAACCTCGACATAGAAAAGAGCCAAGCAAACGGTTAACTCCACCAAAAGATGCATCGGCGAAGCTCGACCTGGATCAACATGCCAGCGACTACGTGAAAAGATGCCCTCCTATAGACAAATATCACCCTTCTCTCCACTAGTCCAATGCTTACTTAAGGCTGCATAGTCGGTAGGCTCGTAATCCTTTCCTATCCAATGGGCACGTCTTCCCTACCATTACAGCGCCCCCCGGTCTACTTCTTGATATGCAATGGCCTATGTAGCACCATGAATCATGACACTTCAGGGGCTAGTGCAAATCTCGGGGTTCATTCGATTAATCGAGTCTGGTCAAACCACGCTGGGATCGGTGCAATTCATTTCATTCATTTCATTCCTTTTCCAAAAGATACAGATTTAAAGAAAATGCGCATGGACACTTGGGGAACACAATTCTACCGGAATTTTATAGCAGGTGTAAAACGATTACCTGCTACCGCAGCTTTACTTTATCTTTACTAACTCTTAATAAAGCCAGAACACACCACCATCAATACATGACCAGTTTAGTTTTACACGCGAAAAATTCCGTTATATTTACAAGTGGAAAATATAGATAAAATATCGTTGATGTAAGCGCACAATGCCAAAAACACTCAATGGACGTGGGCGGCGGTTATTCGCTTTGTTTCCTGAGGCACGTTAAATCTGCTTGCATTGCTATTTGAAGGGAGACTCGCCAAACCCGTCCTGTTTGCGTTCACGAGAGATTTTCGTTAAACCCAATTTGATCGAGCGTGTCTGTACTTAAATACTTTACCCACAATAGCTGAGGATCCATTAAATTTTATAGTGGCTAAGTTACGAGCTTAGTGCATAGTGTTTAAGCAAACTACTTGCTCTTACGTCATATCTACTTGAAATTAAGTTTAATTTCATGTGTTCCTTATTGTCTGAGCTTAGTTTAAATATTCCGTGAATAAAAAATATGTTTGCACTGGTGCGGACGAAGATTTTGATGTCCTATGATTATTTTCTTTTTTGTATACTTGTACATGTTTTTTTAAGACCGTTAGATTTTAAATTACATAAATATTTTAAGTATGTGGTATTAAACAACTTTCTCCATGGGGACAACATCACTATAGTGGAAATATCTGTATCACACCCTTAAGATCACAATACGATGTATGGTGAAAGCGACTTTTCAAAGTGTTTTATAGTCATTAAACATAGTGGCCTAGTTGATTCAGGTTTTACATAAATGTATATTATTGTTTCTTGCACTGAAAGAAAATAAAGTGGAGGAACCCAAACATAGAGCTACATGTCTTAAAAATGCATTCACAAATGTGTACCCAGAGCTATCCAACAAAACGATCTAAAATATAAAGTCAAACGGAGCGACCTAAAGCCAAAGCGTGAAACTGACTTTGAAATTCAAAAACGCTTTGATGTGCCGATCCGACCTCAAATTGTTGACTAAACAGACCTTCTCCGTTCACGAGTATTTTTAGACGCGTTTGTGTTGATTGCGGCCGTCACCCACACAGAATTTTATTTTACATAGTGCACCGAAATGGCTGGTGTTTGCACAAAATATGACTGTACGAACGTTAGCGGCGCACAGAGGTGCAAGCGTTTTCCGGCGGAATAGAAAAATGTGGAACATGTTGACCGACTGATGGCCTTGCATTTTTGTGTGAAAAAGATGTTTTTTTAATGTGGGTGGACGTGAGTGAGAGCGAAATTCCTCTACTACCAACTTTACATTACTCAAAATTAAATAAGAAATATTTAGTATTTAAATAATAAGTAACCAACATAGTCCGAGGAATTGTCAAACTTAAGCGGCAGTGGGCAGGGCACATTGCTTGCAGAACAGATGGCCGATGGAGCCGAAAGGTTCTGGAGTGGTGACCGCGTCCTTCCAGTAGATACTCCCGTCTTCCCACAAGATAAACCGATGACCTGGTAAAGGCCGTAGGAATTCACTGCATGCAGCAACCACAGAACTGGTTGAGGTGACGGTCCTTGGGGAAAGCCTATGTCCAATAGTGGACGTCTTTCGATTGAATGATGATGATGATGATGAAATTAAAAATAAACCCACGAAATTCTCGCCAGCAAAATAAAGCCATCTCAGATGTAATAATAGCGTATATTAAAATAGTTGTCCATCCATTCAATTAGAGTCAAACTACCGTTAGTTTAGCAAACAGTGGTCGTCAGCAAACTCGTTATTACGCACAATTACCATCCGGAAATCGGGGTCCGTTGAGAAATAGTTGATAACGTAAACATTTTACTCAAAATAGTTTATAAAGACAAGTCAAAAACTCATTAAACGTTGTTTGCAATGTATCGAATGGTACAATTTAAACCGTTGGCGTACCCAAGAATTTGCGCTGGAAGTTCCGAACTAACATTATATGCTGAATGAAATAGTTTAAACCGACTTTAGTTTGTTAAGCGCTTCGTGTAATAAGCTCTATTCGGTGTAATTAATTTGTAATTGTTCGACTATTTATAACGTGGGACTGATCTGTGGTTTTGATATTGTAATGACACTGATTGATGCGGCAGTTGAGCAAATATTTAGGCTCGGTTTAGTTTGAGTTCATATAGTGTTTGAATTGACTCTAGTTTTTATTTATAACTAGCTTCTGCCCGCGACTTTGTCCACGTTAAATTTCTTGTTCCCCGACCCTTCCCGTCGCGTCGAATCGCCTACCCGTGCGATTTTCCCTGGTTTTGCAACATTTTTCATTACTGCTTCGCTCCTCTTGGTTGTAGCGTGATGTTATATAGCCTATAGCCTTTCTCGATAGATAAATAGACTACCCAACACAAAAAGAATTTTACAATTTGGACCAATAGTTCCTGAGATTAGCGCGTTCAATCAAAAAACAAGCAAACTCTTCAGCTTTATAATATTAGTATAGATTCACTTCGTTGCCTTCAACATTAACCGCTGTCTAGTACAGTCTGTGCCCTACATTATCTAACCCCAGTAAAAAATAGCGAATTTGAACCTTATCGCCAACTGGAATACTTCTTTGGGTATTTCGATAAATCATGTTGATAAGCGATTTTAATTATTATCTTGATGTCATTAGGGTTGAAAGGCTGAAGAGTATGCAATACGACTACCAGAAATAACCCAGTCGAGGGTGGATTAACATAAAATTATAATAATAACACCACAGTTAGTTGTCAATGCTTAATATTTAATTCCGTGATACATTTTAATAGTTGCTGGTGGTTTTGCAATAATGAACTTAATGGTCAATATCATATGGATCAAATTCTATAGAATGTTGCGTCTAGAATCACAACTAAAATCTAGTTTGAAGTCAACTAATAAGAAGTGAATTGGTCTCATGGTCATTAACGCAGATAGATAAGCATCGTTGTCTGGATTCGAAACCAGCATAACCTTAAAACTTCTTTTTGTTCACAATGTTTTGTTTTTTTCTATGTTTTTTTTTAATTTTCTTTAAAGATTGAAGTCGTCAAATGTTTTTTTTTTTATATAGGCAGTTTGTTTAGGAACAAAACAACATCATTATTGAAGAAAATATTTATACAAGATTATATTTATATTAAATACAAGATTACTAGACTATAAGAAAATATTAAGGTCAAATGTATTATAACACTACGAACAATCTCTTTAATTCCAACATTCTGCTCATGTAAACATAATTATTATTTTATGTCTAGTATAATGAGTAAATTACAACATGACGCTTTGGTTACTTACAACAAAATCAATAAAAACATGTCTAATGTTACTTTTGACGATTTACGTCAAATGTTTTACAAATGTTTTGCTTTTTCACTGCTATTAGGCGTAGACTGACCTATGTCACTTAGAACAACTTAGTGTCATCTACCCCACAAAGTTAATATACTTTACTTTCTTGTTAATTAAAGTTCTGTGGACATAAAGATTTCTTTATTTACCCACTTGTTTACAAGAAATGTTCGTTAGGCGAAAATCATATCAGCAGTTCTATTCTAAGTAATTTGTGTCGCACGCCGTTTTTGTTTGTTTAACTTTTTTATATTATGTGGAAAATGTCGTTGGTTATACATTTACACTTCCGTTTTAGTTTTAAGTTCTATTCTATAATATTGTAATGTGTAACCGTTTATTTTCCCAAATAAAGTAAAATAAAATAATGCAAGAAATATGGTAGAAATTATAAATGAAAACAATAAAAAAAAAATTGTTAGGTGATGTGTGATTTCGAACTCACACACCGTTTATCGTCAATCCAGCATCGAACCGCGAAGCCACAGTAACTTGTTGAGAATAAGCGACATTAACGATTAAATAGTAGCCGTGTAAACACTAAACATATTACTTGTTAATACGCAATTCAATCTTAACGCTAACAAGATAATGATTAAAATGGCTTAACAAGATGATTTATTTAAATGGGGCGGGACTTAGCAGTTCGATGCGAGCGTCGTTCATACCGGGGGGGTCAGATAATGTAAGGCAGCGCCTGTACTAAATCTGTCGTGAGAACAATAAGTTGTTACCTTTGATGGTGATACCGCTAGATACAACCACGATGTTATATTCAAATTCTTACCAATACAATTTCGACCAACTTCTAAAACGAATTCTAAGGAGATAAGAATAGGTAATAATGTCGAAATCTAACTAGAGTCAACATTATAGAACAAAAATTATAACTGATCCGTATGCAAAAATATAATTTTCCATAGTGATAATAACGAGCCTATTTTATTATTTTATGTAACGTTGGTGAAATTATGCAACATATCTAAATTGTTATGCAAATAGGGAATTTCTTGAATAAATAACGTGGCTATCCTTACGAGTTGGCCGGACGGTCGCCGGCAAACAAGTGAACAACAAAGCAGAAATGTAAACGGTATTTTATTGTGCAAGATACAGTTACAGCACTGCTCTAATGCACAAATGTAGAGAAAATGGAAGAGACAAGGCAAAGGGGCCTTTTTGGATTTTTGGAATGAAGTTCTTCTTCATTGAAAATCTAAGAAGGCGACTGTTGGGTTTTACATCATGGACGTCGTTATCATGGTTTTCGAGAGTGCTGAATGTTGGGTCAAACATTACCATTTACAGCCAGGCATCCTAAGTATTCTGTTTATAGTCTGGCCAACTGGTGAAGGAAAACATCGGGAGGAAACCGACACGTAGTAAACCAAAAAATCAAAATCAGATGATATCCACTAAACCCGCACTGAGCCCGCGTCTTGGATTATGGCTTAGTTGCCTCCAACAGAGAGGAGGCCAGCGTCCTAGCAGTAGGAAAATTGAAGGCCATAAAACTACGCAGTGAACACGGCTGTTGAATTCCGAATCTATGCATCTATACAAATAAATAAAATTGAAGTGTCTGTTTGTAATTCCAAATTAACAGCTTTTCACTAAATGCATATGAAAGTAAATACGGTACTTACACCAAAAAAAAACTTTTTTTGTAACTTTTGTCTGTATGTCTGTCTGTTTGTTCCGGCTAATCTCTGAAATGGCTGGACCGATTTTGACGGGACTTATTGGCAGATAGCTGATGTAATAAGGAATAACTTAGGCTACTTTTATTTTAGAAAAAATATTTTATTTTATAAAAATACCTACGTTAATTTCCGACATCCACGTGGCGGAGCCGCGGGCAAAAGCTAGTATATAATAATATCGCTTAAAAGGCTAGATTTATAAATATGCTGAAAGATCCTACATACGTATTAACATGGATGATTCCATTTACGTATGACAATTTCCCAGAACTCACTTGACATTCAGCTGAAAATGAAATATCATCTCGTAATAAACAGCACAACTGGAATTACCTTGCTTTGATCATTGTCAGTGAAGTATAAAGAACTGCCTACTTGATTAGGTACCTCTTAATTGAATTACCTTTTGTGCTTAATTTAATCGCAAAGACTTTGTCGGTACCTCATTGTGAAATGAAATGGCTTGATGTATAAATTACGATAAGTAACTTCCAAAAACCGGTCAAGTGTGAAGGGTTCCGTAGTTGAGATGAATTTTCTCAAAGAAAAAACTAAATAGTTACCCATCGATATACGCGACGATCAATCTCCAACTGCAAATGTAAGTTTGTATTCTCAACATTTTGTTTTCATGATAGAACTATAAATTAAGTTGAATAAGAGACGTGCTTGTATACATTTGCAAACCACATCCAGTGTGTCTCTATCTTGGGGCAGACTACAGCATCTGGGCGATGGTCACATCACGATTGCAGCGACTTGTGTGTTTGTTTACTGGAACTAACTATACCCACACGGAGCCACTTGGAAGCGTTCGCCACGGCACACTGGCCGGCAACTTACTTAACTTGTCGCATTACTTGCTTTTATGTATTTACTTGGCTTCATACAGAAATTAGCAATCTTGGACTTAGCTAAACTTTATCTAAGGCTTAGCTTAGATCTGCAAGGTCAATATTGATTCTGAAAACAAGTATGATGTTAATGTGGAATTAGTATAGAATTGTCGATTTTGTATAGCTTCATGTACCTTACCTATACAAAATAATTCTACGTCACGATTATTTATAACAACCTTACATGAAATATGATAACGTCGCATTTTGTTAGCTTTGAAGTTGAATGATTGGTTTGAATGAAAAAAAATCTTTTACTCGTACTTATCAATGAAACGAATACCCATATTAAAAAAAAAAACATAAGTATGCCAGTTGATTTTTGACATGGTCTCACCCTAGAGTTATTATATCAATAGCAACGCGTTGTTTGTTAGTCAATCATGCAAAAACGGTATAACGGACTTGGATGAAATTTGACACACAGATTTAGCATAAGGATTAACACATAGGATCGTTTTTCCCGGTATTTCTTCCCCGCGAGATAATTTTTCACTTCCACGCGGGCGAAGCAATTAGCAAAAGCTAATTTTCAATAATTCCATCAGCCTGCATACGTGTAAGTCATTATAACATCCTGAGCGTAATGTAACGTAAAGGAAGCGAAACACCTCTGGCTGAGGTCAATGTTTAAGTTAACTAATGCATGACCGGGTGCGGAAAACTTAATTACAAAACGTCCCTCGAGTTATGAGGCTTGTCTCCATTAGCCCGCTAAGCGGGACCAAAGGGATTTTTCCCTTTAGGTGACCTGAAATCCAATTAGAAAAAACAGATGCGATACGCTCGCGCAGCCTCGCTTTAACGCCTGGGTTAAAGCAAGCTTAACACATCTACGGAAAAATACGCTACGGAAAAGCGGCGTGCTTACTCCTACAATAGGTGCTACACGACGTAATCTAATAATTATGTAGCTATCACGTTATAAATCTCATACTTCATTCCCGACATTAAAAAAGGAGGTTCGCAGTTCGGTTTTATTTTCTATATTCACTTAGTATATGTTGATTATGTAATACAGTAAATTCTTGACACTGTTATTTGACTGAGCAACTGTTTTGTGGCGTACTACACCAAAAAAGTTAGAATTAAAAAAAATTTTAAACACACACTACCGACTTTCAATAAAACACTACACAGTTAAAAATAATTCTAATTTTGGAAGTCGGTGGTAATAAAATGAAAATACAAAAACACCACAACTTCTGTCCGCGACTTCGTCCGCGTCAAATTTTTGCTCCCGTAACCCTTCCCGTTGCATCGAATTGCCTGCCAGTTTTCGTTTATTTTTCGTTTCTACTCCGCTCCTTTTGATCGTAGCGTGATGTTATATAACCTTTAGCCTTCCTCAATAAATATGCTACCCAACCCAAAAATATTTTTTCAATTCGGACCAGTAGTTTCGGAACCTATTCAATACAAACAAACAATCAAATCTTTCCTCTTTATAGTCGAACGGGATAAAAAAGTATCCTATGTCCGTTTCCTGATTCTAAGCAACCTCCCCACCAATTTTCAGCCAAATTAGTTTAGCCGTTCTTGAGTTATAAATAGTGTAACTAACACAACTTTCTTTTATATATATAGATAAACGTGTTTTCATAGACGCTGTGTGACGTTGTGTCGCTAGACTAAAAGCGACGAATATACTTCCTTAAGGGCCGATTTTTCAATCCTCAGATAAAAGAACCAATAGCTACCTAAAGAATAAAGTTATTAGTCTCTTTGTTCCTCGGATAAGTGGTTGTCAGTTTTTCAATCGTTATTTTATTTAGGAATAACTACCTGACCGAATATCACATCTGTGAATACGCTAACTTCAGGGAGGTGAAACAAATATACAAAATAAACGAAAGTTAGAACGGGACGGGCTATTTCATTGTTTACTGTCAATGTTATAAAAACAATGTGCGGCAGCCAGATGTCCCTTTTTACGTTGAGACGTTGTTTTTTTGTTTGTGTGGTATTTTTATTTGTATTTCCGTGATATTTAATTGTATTAAAATAATCATGGAAAGCAAAGATGAATCCCACACTTTAAAGTGTTCGACACTCGGTCTTGAAATTCTGTCTTTTCTCTCATATTCTTTCTTTATTTTCAATCATATACCTATATTTATTAATTATGGCTTCATCCTCAATTGCTATTTCGTCAATACTATCGCAAACATCCATTTTCATTAAGTACACTTTTTAAAAACGAAAACTAACCTCAAGTTTGGTAACGCCAACGTCGTTTATCAATGGAACAAGCGGTTATCTGGCCGTCAAAGAGCCAAATAGATTTATTCCTCCGTTAAGGGAATTATTCGACCAATAAAGCCTATTTGACGATTGAACAACACAGTTTTTTACTATCTATTGAATAAACCCGATCCGTCTGTTTATCTGAGGATTGAAAAATCGGCCCTAAGACAAATAACAAGACAACAAAGGAAGGAATTTAATTTAATATTTTATTCGAGCAATTTAATTGATTACCGTGGTTTTCCCGTAGACGCTCCGTCCAGGAACGCCGTCGCCCGGAGATATTTCAAATACGCCGCATATTGAAATCTTCAAGCCATCATATCGGACTAAAATGACCCGTGACGACCCCTGCCTCTTATAACGTGAGAGTATTTTTTAAAAATGCTCGAGGAAGAATCCTAGGTGTTATTATTATTTTCGTTATTAAAAATTGCTGAGATTGTGCAGATTATCAATTATTTAATTTTGTAGTTGACGATGTTATAATGTAAAGTGTTCAGGTTTTATTAAAAGTTCTTCCGCATGTAGGTATTGTTTTTATTCAAGAAAAATCAAGTACGTTTTGTGCATCTTTAAAATAAATTCATTGAGATAGGTATTTATCTAATCAATCTGTCCAGCCTTTTCTCAATTATTTAGGGGTAAGCCTTTTTTTTTATTTTTTTTTTTTATTTTTTTTTTTTTTAGGATGGGAAATCATCAAATGACTTCTCCCGCTCTGGGCGGAGCGGGAGGGCGTGTCAGACTTTTACTGACTAAAACCCACCCGTGTTCCATCAGTTGCCCATGTGCCAGGGTCACGGTATCTCTTTCGAACAATCACGCGACCCCGGCAGGCATCGGTCCTAGTAGACCCCTACACCGCTGCTGACATCTCTTTGAGGCGCGCGTGGAACACTGCGCGCCGTCGACCCGAGCCTGGTCCTTACCGGGCGGCGAGCTACCCATTGCTCGCCACCCGCAAGCTCGCGCCTACGGTGGCCGGGAGTCCGCTATTGACTCCCGACGCCCGGGGCGTCTCCTCCTGCGGCGGCTAGGGACGTGAGGGCGCAGAGACTGCCACTCCCTCACGCGCCCCGCCTCCTCCTTCGCGAGCATTACTGCTTCGCAGAAAGAGGTGACGGCTTCCCATTCCCTCTCGCTCCGTACCATGGCTCGCACCAGGGTCGGACGCGAGAGGTCGCCGCCGCCGATTAGGGGTAAGCCTCATGTCTTACCGGATGCAGCTGAGTACTAGTATTTTACATAGAGCAACTACTTGTCTGACTTCCACAATCCAGTTACTTGGTAATACGATATCCCTTGGTAAGACTGGTTGTCAGACTTTCGGGCTTTTAACGACAGTCAAAGTTCCACGAATGACAACCAGGGCCAACGGTTTAACCCCTTCGTGCCTCAAAAAGCACGAAGGGGTTTTTGTATGTAAAAATCATCCATCTAAGGAGCAACCGTGACAAGCGTAGCTAAACCTGATCGATCCAGACGAGCGTCTGTAAAAACTTAGCAACAAGCGTTTTAAATTAAAAGGAATAGGGTATACACTGCCTATATTGCCTTCAGGATGCTGCTGGAGCTTTCTCCTTCCTGTAACGTGTCACAAGTGTTTACCGATACACACACACACTGATTATTATTTCGAGAGAAAGCAAGAAAGAGGCGTAAATAATACGCAGAGTGAGAGGAAGCAACAATAGCATTCTGAAGGTTTTTTTCTGAAAGGTTAGAAGGACCTACAATGGATAGGTTTATCAAGGTAAGTACATGTCGGACATAGGGCTTGATAAACCTTCCTGTTGCTTGTTTTTGTTATTATAATGTTTTATTCGTGTTTATTGTATTTGTTTCCTTAGGCTTTTGTACATACTAACATAATGTTAATTTCCATAAAATACTATCACGCTATGAGCCTCCGATGCCTACCAATTTATTTTTTACTTTTTATTTATATGCTTTCTAAATATGTGCTTAGTAAATAAGAATGCAAATACGGAAACTAGATATTCAAGTTATAACTGGTCCTTTAAACATATCTTAAACAAATAAGTATATAATAAAAATCCGTTCAAATAATTATATTCATTTATCACTTGCAACGTTACATCAATCAATACATGGGAAATTAGTACCTACAAATGAAATACAAACCACACGTCAATTAGCAAAATTGATACCGTTGTATGCTTGATCTACTAATAACTGATTTATCCTATTTGTGGTAGATCAATAACAATACTTAGACCAGTGAAATAAATAGACACAAATTGTGGATCTTTGTTTATTTATTTTACTTTTCTAATTCTGATTTCAAAAAATGAATATAACAAATCTAAATTCGAATTCAGATTTTGGCGCTCAGCTGGCTCATTGTACTGATCATCATTTATCGTAATAGAGTGCCTGTTTCGTTGGTCAAGTGAAAGATTCTGAAAGAAAATACGTTTATTTGCGACAAACATGACGCACACGCATGAAATGGTGCTGTGGAGCACGAGATCCTGTCTTAAAAAGTGTTATAGCACATTACCATCAGGAATTCCTCAGTTGTAGACCGGATTTGGATTTTTAACCCTGTACGATGGAAATAGGTTCGCCCCCTGGGGGTGACTCTGAATGAATTCTTTTTTTTTCGCAAATTATGTTTAAGTCAGCCTGTCAGATGAGACTTAAACATACCTAGCGATATGAGGGTACATCTCCACGCAACCCTTAAGGGATTACAAGCGTAATGTTATGTCTAAATACTATAAAGTCGCCGTTTTCGTCTATCTATTTCTCCGCTTACTTCTTATGGACTACGCAACGGATTCTGATAGGGTTTACACTATCATTTAGAGAATTGCATCAGCCTTTAAGTATAATACATGAATCATATTTAAGTCTCATGTAATAGGGGAAGAGCCTTTTGCCATCACCCGGGCACAAATCCAGAATCCGGACTCCTATAGACAAACGCAAAAAACGCAGTAACACTTCGCCCGGGACACTGGGAATCAAACTCAGGACCCAATGCGCAGCAGTAGCGCTAGCGACCACTAGACCAACAAGGCAGTCTATTACTAGGTAGTTCTATCTTAATAATCATTATAATTTATTAAGGCCCACAAAGGTATTGAATTTCACGAGGGACTTACAAAGTATGCGTAGTTACCTACATGAATTGTTGGGTGAAGCGCTGCTCTCCTAACTAGACACTGATTAATCTGTATTTAGGAGATAATAGTTGTGCAGTTGCTCCTACCACGGCCTACCAGCTTGGTAAGCATAAGCATTAGTTTGTTTCAAAATACTGTTGACAGCTATATTTTAGAAGAACGTCCCCAAAAATCCGGCTAAACATTGATTACAAAACGAAATATAACATTAACGTAATAAGGAAAATGTGAATATCTTGAAGAAAATATACTTACAGCAGTGTTGCTTGATGAGCATGATTAATGAAGCAGAAAGACTTTGATCGATCGTGGTTTTACCTAATAAATGTCTCAAGATTCCTTGGGGAACAACAAATCCCCGTACAACGTACAAACTCAAACGTTCATGTAACGAACTTGTCAACTGTACCACAGACTATACCGGGATAATTACTAGCTGGATTGTAGGTTTAAAAATGGCTTCTCTTTTTTGTTGTTGAGTGGGAGTTAAATGGTTTTGGAAATTAAATTGTTGGGGAAATATTGTGTAATTAAACCGGCGTGCGTGGATGATGACCAGAAGGAAATTTTCCATAATTTTAAGAAAGTCGCAGTCAGAAGGCCAATTCGAGTAATTTAAAACGTTCAATGTCTAATCGTAGTCTTATCTCGGCGGCAGTCAATGTCAAAAACTTGTCAAAAATGTATGGAATCTCGCGGTATATCTTACCAATTTTTACTGAGATCAGACTGAGATCGTTATTAAAATCACGAGAATTGCCCTCCTGTACTTTAATTAAATAGACGCGATGTGGCTCTAATAGAACAATTTCTATGAACACTTCATGGAAATTGACCTAATAGAGTCGCACCGCGCCTGTCTGCGGTATGTCTCTATGTTTCACTTTCATGCTGTTGGTACCGTCTTGACAACTTTCATACATAATCTATACTAATATTATAAAGCTGAAGAGTTTGTTTCTTTGTTTGGTTGAACGTGCTAATCTCAGGAACCAATGGCCCGAATTGAAAAAATATTTTTATGTTGGGTAGCCTATTTATTGAGGAAGGCTATATAACGCTACACTCAAAAGGAGCGGATCAGCAACGAAAAATGGTCGAAAACTGGCAGGCAATTCGATGCGACGGGAAGGGTCACGGGAGCAAAAATTTGACGCGGATGAAGTCGCGGGCAGAACTAGTTTTACAGAAGTGGAAACTTGTAATTAGCTTTATTCTACATGTTACTTCTGATTACTCGAATGTATTAGCTGTAAGTTTTCATAAAATTAATAAAATAAAATAATGACGCGCACGTCATTATGCATGAGACAAACACAATCAGGCATTTCCGTCGCATACCATATACCATATTAGGCTGCAGAAATGGCCAATTGCTCTCGCGTTAATAGGTCCTACGGTGTTCATTAAGCCCGCGTCAAATGAGCAATTAATTAGAAATTTCAATTATGTCCAATTAAGAACCACATTATATTATAGTTCTGAAATTATTGCACTCCTGTCTGGTAGGTGATGATTGGCAAACCCTCAAATTTTTGGAGGAGACCTATGTCCAGCAGTGGACATCATTTGGCTAGAATGATAATCTACTAGGTATAGAGAAGGACTGAGCAGTTTGCCTACTTCGTTGGTCTAGTGGTAGTAAGCGCTACTGCTGAGCATGAGGTCCTAGGTTCAATTCCCAGGTCCGACAAAGTGTCATTGTGATTTTCTATCAGTAATTTGTCAATAGCATCCTCTAGTGGAGATTCGTGGCCGGTTGATGGCAATAGACTCTCCCCCTAATATAAGGTGTATCTATTCATACACGAAATATTTTAAGGGGTACACCTGTAGGTGGTAAGGAAGCTATAGAAGCAAAAAGATTTTTTTTTATCTAAGTGTTTTTGAATTTTCGTAATTATTATAATTTTAAAACTACTTGAGACGTTTTGCATGAAACCTTTACTCTAAATTCTATGAATGGCCCGCCTGACGCTGCGAGGGCGACGACCGGATGGTACGAGCATGGCCGCGGTGTCTCGGGCCGTAAAAAATAAGAAGGAGCCAGTATTTCTTATGTGCGTCAAAAAAATTATAAATATTAAATTTAAAAAAAAAACGCTTAGATTTTTTTTATTTTCATTGCTATAGCTTCTTTACCACCTACAGGTGTACCTCTTAAAATATTTCGTGTATGAATAGATACACCTTATATGTATATGGGACTTAAATATAACTGACGAAATGCCTAACCTTTAAGGGATTACAATCATCATGTTACGTTAATTGAGCAGTAATTCTGGTTATTAATTCTCACTTCTTCTCAGTAATAGGTACCTACCTAGATTGGGCACAGCATGCTGACAATTTCTGACTACCTATACATTCCAGTACTATTTTGTGATCCAGGTTCAAGATGTTTTCTTTAAGTTAGTGGTGCCTAAGACTACCTAAAACACTTTCAGTGCCAGATTGAAAAAAGAATTATTCAAAAGTACACCCTATTCACACCTAGCTTATTTTTGTGATATGCACCCGGTAGGCGGGTGCTCGGCATGGTCGCAAGATACATAACTACTTATACGTAGGACTCGGATGCGAGTTGTCGGCATGCGAACGAATTATCGTTCGACCCGGGAGCCGGGTGCTCGGCACTGAAAGTGTAAAGAAGTATCTTCTTACACACAAACGAAATAAAAATAAGAAGGAATAAATCAACTTTTTTTACCCTGCAGGAATAAAATGAGAAGATGGAGAAACTCGCTTTCCGCGTCTGTCTACGCTTAGATCTTTTAAAATACATAACAGATTTTAATGCGGTTTTCATAAATAGACAGAGATGCAAGAGGAAGATTTATATGTATAATAAGCAGGGGATCCGCTAGCAAAAGATAGTTATAAGATTAACACAAAATTCATATTGTTACTTGACAGCGGCTTTAATTGCGTAATAGACTTATAAATATATATTGAAAATTCAACAATTTTGAAATATACTAGGAAGCAATGAATTCAAAATCCGTCGCATTATTGTTAGTGTCACGCAATTGGGTTATAGAACCCTGTCTAGACCTGGGGGTCGAAAAAGGCCACTTTGGTAGAATCATAATAGATTAATATAATTAATCATATTTAATCGAAAAATGTTCAGAAACTAACAATTCATAATATTAAATACGAACACAGCACGCAATTTATGTTTGACAGTTTTGTATGGAGATTCGTAAAATTGGCCACAAATTATCTTATATCTTTAAACGAGCAATTCTTGTATATATGTATATATATAATCTGAATCTCGGAAACGGCTCCAACGATTTTCATGAAATTTAGTATACAGGGGGTTTCGGGGGCGATAAATCGATCTAGATAGGATTCATTTTTGTAAAATGTTGTTTTATTCGTGTTTTCAATGATCAACTTTATCGATTATCAACTTGAACATAAACTTATTATTTTAAACACAATTTACCAAAAAAATACCGAGCAAAGCTCGGTGTTTCGGACCGTTCGATTAGTTACTCTATGCGCTTTCGGAACGCGCCACAGGAATGACATCTGACTTGACAGTTTTGACCTTGACAGTCTTTCTTGATTTTGGCTTGAACAAGGAAAGCATGTCGCCGCTTGAATCTCGCGATCTTTTGTAAATTAATCCTTGAGAACCGGTCGTTTTGGTGGATCAGTCATGACCCATTGTTTGGATTGTAAATAACCCCAATTTGGTAAAATAACACGGGTTTTGGATATATCTTGTTGAAATAGTTTGAAGGTCAAGTGAAAGTGACGCTATTGGGAACGAGTGATTTGAAGACCGCATGCTGTGATTGCCTCCAGCCTTATTGCAGCGGATTGTAACCTGAAGAATACTCATAACGTCACAACACGATACATATACACTCACTTACATACATAACACGAGGTAGACCAAGGAGCTGGTGTGCGTCTACCCACAGGTAAGTTCTTTTGTTGTATTGTAGGTTTGTATTGTAGGTGAGTTGTTTGATTTGATTGTCTGCTCCGCGTACGGCGGATTAGTTTCGCTAGCCACTTCTTGTCTCCTGGACCCCACCATAATATCTTCCACTGCGCTATTGAAATGCTATTGTAGGGGTCTAGTCTGGCAGCGAACACTCGGTCATCCAGATATTGATTTGTTATATTGAAGCTAAATGCTAAATAGTAGAACCGTGAGGGATTTCACAAAATGGATCACTTTTAGAGGGACTGTTTAATTTGGCGTGCGCCCCTATGCCCATAACACGTTCGCCCGGACGTAAAAATATCGCGGCGGGATTTTATCGCACACTGGATTTTTAATTGTTTGTGTCCAACCGAGCATTGAAGCATTGATTCCAACAAAGTGCATCCTAGCACGTTGAAAAAACACACTGTTTGATTGTCATCTCTCGACGCTAAGCAGTGCGGTGAAGATACCAAGATCGGAATTAAAATCAAGAGTAAGCACCCATGTCCGTGGGAACCTGGGCTTAGTTTAAGACACAAGTCTTCGCCTGATAACAGGGTCACTGTGACCAATTAATTTACAATAATGAACATATTAAGATAATAATGAAGCTATTAACCACACAATGGTCCGTTGCTTTGCATGCATTGATTCTCAATTACGCCGCACTGGCCAACTCAAATAGCGGTTAAGTGCAGACACGTCGAAAACAGTTGTGTTTAACAGCTTGGGGGTTCTCAATTATTATCAAGCATTATGTATTTTACATATAATAATTAATTATGTACACAAAGGAGACGGGGATTTCTGGGCCTGATTGTAATAAGTAGAGATATGATTTAAAAAAAAGGAAATCAAAATTGAATAAAATTGACACGTAAACCATTTAGAGATAAATGATTTCATTTTGCAAGTAGGGTTACACAAACACTTTAAATCGGTAGTCGGCGATTCCTATCTGACTGCTCTGAGAAGAAACGCCGAAAACAACTCAGAGATATCAGTCTCCTTTAAAGTTTACAGATAATCTTGGTCAGATTATGTGAAGACCGTGTAGATTGGCATATGAATTGATCTTTTGAAGAAGTCACCACGCTGAGAGGACGGTCCAGACAGTGCACGCATTGATTATATTGCATGCGTAATATTGTTTGTAATTTTCGGCTTGTGGTGAGAAATAAACACATTTTATTGATCAGTAATCATGCAGTTCAACTCAGAATTTGACGAGCTCAATGATTCTACGAACAATACCTAGGATCTAGCTAGATTAACTTTGTAGGTATACATTGCACTTAGCAATGAACATGGCATCTATGTCGCAAAATTAAAAACAATTGACTATCAATATTTGTAGCCTTAAACATGTTTCTAGGAACTCGGATAAGGTCTAGTTGTAAGCAATATTACCTAAATCAATCATCAACGCGTTCTAGTACCAGGTCACACCACGAATTGCTTTCGGCTTTCCATATGGCGAGGCGTAACCCGCCAACTCCGATGGCGGTTGGCAAATATCAAAGGAAGTTAGGCATTTAACGGCTTCGATTACCGCAGCCAAATTCGTAATATCTTCGTCCAATTTTGTTTCTTTGATAAATTTGCAGGAGGTAATTTGGTTTTATATAACAAATTTTGAAATATTTACCTTATAGGTAGATTTTAGTAGGTGTACCTGCAGCTTCGCTTACGTGGATGTCGGAAATTATCCCACGGGTTATGGAACAAAAAGTAGTAGTAATACCCAGTATAAGTCCCGTCAAAATCGGTTGATCTGTTATGGAGATTAGCCGGAACAAACTGACAGACAGACAGAGATATAAACTTTTGTTTTGTTATAAGTAACGTACTTATACACCGTATATACACTTTCAAATGCATTAAGCAAAAAGCTGTTATTTTTTAAAATACAAACAGTCACTTTATTTTTATTTACTTGTACACAGATTTCATTTTAAGAAAAAAATAAGTATTTCATTTCTTACTTTTAATAAATATTAGTATGGTGGTACACAAATGTAATTATTACGTTTTTAATTCGGAAACGTAAGTTCATTAAATGGCATAGGGACACCCGCTTTCTAAATTAATATATCATTACTTTCCCGCATCCTTGGTGAGTACTAAGCACTCCGCTATAGCCGTGTGCAAATGAGGAAATAAATTAAAACCACGAATCAATTTGGGTACGCGAAACGAAGTCCCGTAGCATTTTGAACAGAAATAGCGACGGACTTATTTCCATTACTTAAATGCGTACTTAACTAAAAATAATTAATCTGAAACCACTCCTAGGTAATTACATAACTTATACATACGTTAGGCCTGTATTCCCAAAGGCTTAGGCCAAGGTACACCCGCATTTCGTCAGCTTAAGTTCAGTGTTAAAAGGGGGCGAGCCTATTGCTAACAACCAGGCTTAAATCCAGACACATGGCTGCTACTAAGAAATACAACAATTAATTTCAGATATAACATCATACCTTGTTTCCTGGAAGAGTTGTAGAAGTGTATCTTTGGTTTACGAGACATATTCACATTCCGCCAGTTATGGTTAAGTCCCATGTAATAGGAGGCGAGCCTATTGCCATCAGTATAAATATTTTGTATTTTTATTTTTGTATTTTGTATCAACCGGGCATAAATCAAGAGAATCTGGAGATATTCCAGAGAGAAACGCCCAAAGAACCTTTGCATCGTATGATACGGAACCCGGTATAATAGAACCTTTATGGCACCGCTAGTTTGCCACTGGAACCGAACCGGAATCGAGCCGAGAAAATAGAACTTTTTTAGGAACAGAAATGAAGACCAGGAACCCAATGTCGTACCAGTTTTTAATCCGCGCTGGCGACCACTAGACTATCGAAGCAATCAGTTGATTACAATTACCCTACAGCACACGAATATAAACACAATTACCACATACGACGCCGACACAGCGACGCCCAATAGTTACAAGCAAGCAGAACCGACAGACCACAGTTTCTATTACGCAGAACACAGTTTATCACCAATATGAACATCAGGTAAACACGTTATAAAGCCGTGACAAACTTGTGAATTAACTCACTTAATATTTTAACAAGTTATGTCCCTGGTTTACTTCGGGAACATTATTAATTAAAGTTGTTAGTGAGATCGGTTACCTATTTGAGCACTATGATGGCGTATCAAATGTGGGGCGGTGACTTACGTCTGGGGAATGTGTTTGAAGGGAAGTGGTCTGATAAGCTGGGTGCCGATGTTTGCAGTTTGATGATGTAACCGCTAAATGTTAGTTAGAAAATTAAAAGGAGGCCTAGATTGGCATTAGACGGAGTCTGAATTTGTGCCCGGTTCTAGGCTCGGCCCCGATATCCTACACTGGTGATGTGTGGGTGTACTATAGGTATACTTCTGTCCAACTGGGGAATTAGGGCGTGACGATTTTCATGTTTAAGTCTCACGTAACAGAGGGCGAGCATATTGCCATCAACTGCCACGATACTGACTTCGAGCTGCTATTGAGTTTGTGATGTATGTACCTAAATACCCAATAGAATAGTACATTATCCGATCTTTATTTTTGTGGGTGGGAAATCATCAAATGGCGTCTCCCGCTCTGGGCGGCGCGGGAGAGCGTGTCAGACTTTTATTGACTAAAACCCACCGGTGTTCCTACAGTTGCCTATATGCCAGGGCCACCTTAACTCTTTCAAACAAATCTCGCGACCCTGGCAGATAGCAGACCCCTGCAGTATGCTGACATCTCTTTGAGGCGCGCGTGGAACTCTACGCGCCGTCGACACGGGCCTGGTCCTTACCGGGCGGCGAGCTACCCATTGCTCACCGCCCGCGCTTACAGTGGCCGGGCGTCCGCAATCGACTCCCGACGCCAGGGGCGACTTCTTCTGCGGTGGCTAGGGACGTGAGGGCGCATAGATTGCCTCCCCTCACGGGCTCCGCCTCCTCCTTCGCGAGCATTACTGACAGCTTCCCATGCTCTCTCGCTCCGTATCATGGCCTGCACCAAGGCCGGACGCGAGAGGTCGCCGCCGCCGATCGCTTCCACGAAGACACAGTGGTAGTCCGCCCAAGCAGGGCACACCTCCTCCGTACGCTCCACCGCGTCCTCCAGGCGATCCACACAAACATTGTCCGACCTGGGATTCCAACTCAGGACCTCATGTTCAGCAGTAGCCCTTGCAACCACCAGACCAGGACTTGAATAAGGTCTCCTTATAGATTGCTGTCGTATATGATAGTCATTCAATGCTTCCCGACAAAATTCACTATATCTCGAAAGGATTGTGTGACCACAGTTCTGTAAGTTGTAGCTTACCTACTGACCCCTGAGTTGTTCCCGTCCTCTTGACATTACACCGAAGTCACCTCTCCAGCTTCGTGGAACGACGCATTGCGCTGAGGCAGCCATTATTTCCCGGGAATATACGACGTAGGTCAGTGTTACGAGATTGTAGGAGGCACGGGAGACGATCGAGATTCTCGCTTCATGGTACTCTAAACAAATCTAACTTACTCTGCACTTATTTACGAATACTGCCCATACCGATTGAAAGCTCAGAGGTAAATGAGAACTTTGTCTTTATATGAGGTAGCATCAATAAGATACCACAGTGTTTTTAAGGCATGTGGCTAAATAATAGCAGCCGCACGGTTATGCTACGCTTGCCGTGGTTGGTTCATAGATAGGTGACCATCATTACATACCAAGACTCCTCCGTGCTTCGGAAAGCACGTTAAGCTTTTGGTTCCGACTGTCATTTGTGGATCTTTTACAGTTGATACGAGTCGTCAGAAACCGGCAAGTCTGACAACTAGTCTTACCAATGGGTATTCTATTACCCAGTAACTGGGTTGTAGAGATCAGATAGGTAGTCGCTTCATGTAAAATACTGGTACTCAGCTGCATCCAACCCCAACATAGTTGGAAAAGCCTAAACCTGTTGGTTTTCGGGCTGTAAGTAATAGAATTTTCTATAACAAATAACAAAATTAAAAGACATTTTACACTCCTGAACATCCTTAAAAAAATCCATTCTCTATTCATGCCATCATCGTCTTCAAACCAGATTTTTTATAACGATGAAATACTTCTTGTAAAATACTTATAAGAAAAATTCCTTATCCTACAAGATGTCGCCCACCAACGCCCTCCCTAATGTAAACAAGCAATCTCGGTATTTTTAATTATGACATTTTTTTAATATCCGCCAAATACAAAACATCCGCTCCACGTTATATATGGCGCTGTTAAATTTTCCGCCTAAAGTCATGTTTTCGTAATGCGTTTTTAATGTTCTCATATTGCTATAAATCACCATGGCTACTCCTGGTCCAGATAGCTTTAATGGCTTATTAAATTAGTTTATGAATCCAGAGCTCATGTTCTCACCCGTGTGTAACAGGCAACTTAAAAGTGATTACGCATTACCAATGTCTATGGAGACTCATTGTATTGTTTTAGCTCTAGAAGTTTCTGAGTAATTATAGGTACTTTGTTCTTTAATTATCAACTTATTAGCTTAAAAACTCACAAACAACCTATGACATATCTATCTAATATATAAAATTCTCGTGTCGCAGTGTTTGGTACCAAACTCCTCTGAAACGGCTAAACCGACTTTTATGAAATTTTGTGTGGATATCGGGTAGGTCTGAGAATCAGCCAACATCTATTTTTCATACCCCTAAATGATAAGGGTGGCCCAACCCAATTTTTTTTTTTTTTGACAATTTTTAAAATTTAAATTTTATTATGATTTGGCATTGAAAAATACATACAACTCTAAATTTTCACTCTTTTTCACCCGGCAAAACAACGTTTGCCGGGTCAGCTAGTATAGTTACAAAAGGCAACAAAATTAATTGAACTATCATCGATCGATTTAAGTCAAAGCATTTATTTCAAATAAGAACATAAAAAGCACTTTTGAACGTCAACATTTACATTATAATAGAATTGATTCTAGTCGCGTCTTCTCAAGTTAAATTCGTTTGGAGAAGAATGAGCAAGAAACTCCACCGTTACTCTATTAAAATGATAATATTAAATGAAGAAAAGAGCTCACTGGGCATCAAAGAATTCGTCCGCATCGCTGTCGGTGGGAAAAGTGCCCAGAAGGCTGGCAGCATTGCCACGTTGGATGGCAATGCTGATTCTTTGACCTAAAAATAGGCCAGCCCTCTGGTCACGTGAAGATTCGGCCAACCGCTTGGCGATATTCCGGAATACTCGATGAGCACTCGGACCCCACGGCCCTAGTGTTTCAACCCCAAACGGCTCAAACATATAACTCCCAATAAGGTTGTTATATTTGCGCCGTTTGAGGTTTTCTGCAGCTGCAGCAGCCGCCCCAGCACAGCCTACCGTGCTAAGAAGATGGGATGGCGCGAGGGTGTCGACACAGGTAGCATCCCACACCAAAGGCCTACCCAACTTCCAAGGCATTATGGTCATTCCGTCTGGCCTCTTCCCATCGTCGCGTGCCAAGCCATTGGGTTCTAAGACTGCTGGCACCCCGGCGGTGACAAGAGCTCGACGGATGATGTCATTAATGCTGGCGTGCCGTGCCAGCCGACCAGCGCTCTTGCTGCAAGCAAGGCCATGGTGTCCGAGACGGTATTATGAATTCTTTGATGCCCAGTGAGCTCTTTTCTTCTTTTTTTTTCCATTTTATTTAATTGTACATAATATATTTATTTAAGTGTTAGTTTGTATATTATATTGTTATTTTCGTAATTGATTTTAAACTAATATTAAATTATAGTATACAATATTTATATAATTATATGTGAAGACGATGCACAAATAATAAAATTGCCATACCATATGGTCTCGAGAAACTGAAGCGAATGCTGCACGGTATTCTCTCGCACCGATTGTGTCAACTAACTTGTATGGAGGTGTTCAAACTGACAGTATCAGAAGTGTGACATCCTGATCACTAAAACAATAGACCCGTGCGTAATTTCCAACATGACTATATAGGCGTGTGTCATACAAATCCAATAATAAAAAACATTTTACAAATCGATACGTCTTTGGATTTGTATTTTAGATTTTTGCCACCGACTTCTGAAATAAAAGTTATTTTTCACTTTGCAGGTAGGTATTGTTTTTTTGAAGTAGGTTTTAAAAAAAATGTATTTTCACTTTTTAGTTGTAGTACCTACCTACCGCACACCAATACGTATACCACGATTTGTAATCTTATCAATAGTGACAGGAAGTATTTAATACATATTATTGAGGCTAACGCAAAACTACCCAAGCAAAGTTAAAAAAATATATATATTTGAGAACACCCCTTTCATATCTTTCCTTTACAAAAAAAATATTTCAAAATCAATCCACAATTACCGGAGATACCGCGAACCATACATTAAAAAAAAAAACAGACGAATTAAGAACCTCCTTCGTTGTGAAGAGAACCGAAAATGACCTGGAAATAATTAAAGAAACACCCCGTGTTCGACAACAAGCTCAAACACCGTATATTGGTCCACATCCACAGCTCGTTGATGGTATTAGTTCACGCTGCGTGACGGAGGGTGAGCCTATTCCCATTAATTGGCCACACTTCCAATCACGGCCCACTCTTTAGTAACAGAAAAACCCATTCCAATCTCCTGCGGAACTATAAAACTATCGACCTGAATCACTGACTCACTGAGGGGGGCCAGATTAACGTAATTACGTTGCTTTTCGATCAAAATGAGTAGCTGATATTAATATGGGCGGTGGCCCAAACACACACTTACATGGAAACAAATGCAATGTTTTTTCAGCGAGTGATTTTGAGCGCCTCATCATTACTACCAATCAATACAAAAAGTTTCACAATTGAATCAAGACAGGAAAAGCATAACTCATCGGGATGAATTTATATTTTTATTGAAGAAATCCGATTGCCGGCTTCTCTAGTAATCCCACAATAAGCTCTTGCTACTTGTAATCACCATTCAGTTCTCCATCTTTTATTTTGAAATTATTTTCTTCTTACTATTTACTTAGAGTTTTTAATGTCAAAATTTTGCTCATTATTTCGTCGTATTGTCGAAATACAAATAAATAAACTCGCGGTATCCTATTTTAATTTAGCTGTCATCGTGGCTATATTGAGCCATATATTCAAAAGATACCGAATGAAATCACTGGCAATCGTAAGAATTGAAAAAGCCCGCATTTGCTTTCATTATTCATTCAATGAAGCGGTATAGATTTAATATAAAACCGAAATAGAAAATACGTAAATTCTTTTATAACGGATAGTTCGAGTTAGCAAACAGAGGGGAGCAAGAAGCATTCTTCTCGGAATATGAAAGAAAAGTTGAATGGATTTCAGCGACAGTTTTCGGGCTCGCAGCGTCTAGAGATAAAACTCCTAAATTGAATCACGTATTAGGTTTAAAAGTTAAGCGGTTACGTTCCCCGTTCGAAACCACTTTTTATGTAAGTGCTACGTGATTTCTTTGAGAAAGCACTCACTTTTGTTTCCGATATCTTCTTTCTCGTCGTGATTAATACTTTTACTTGTTAACTTAAATTGTTTTTCCGCTGTTGTGCAGAAAAACGGGAAAACGGAGAGCTGTTTGCTTCAGTAACGTCCGCGTTTGTGTTTACATTGTGTTCTATGTTTAAGCTAATTAACTTTGCATGTTTACTTAATACAATCTATATAACTGTTGGAATAAAGAATCGTATAACTGGATGCCATTTGCCCTCGTTTTCCTTATGAGTTGCAAAGGAAAATAGAACAATAAGTGGTTTTTGTTGAGTAGGTGCTATTTAAATCTTACTCATGTTTTAGATTCTGTTACAAAATAAGTAAGGAGAATCAATTTAATACAAAAACGTAATTTCCTTCTTTACCTTAATAGGTGCTGAACACGCTAGTTGAAAACATTATAATGAGCACTTTGACCCCAGCGGCGCTTATATTACCTACAACCACAGTAACACATCAGCTATGTTATTAAAGTTTGCTCGTGACGTGCCAATCAACAATTCATTAATATCGCAGTAGATGATTGTTCGGTATGATGAAATTTATCTGCTCCAAAACAATCTGCGACCGCAGCTGCGACCGGTCGCGAGCGCTTGCGGTCGCTAGTTGCGGCGTATCGATTCGCCCATCTCGCGAAAATACCAATTCAGTTCATCAAAAAATATAAATCCATTTCCATTAACCTTATATTTGCACACAGTTATATTAAACTAGCTTCTGCCCGCGACTTCGTCCGCGTCAAATTTTTGCTCCCCTGACCATTCCCGTCGCATCGATTTGCCTGCTAGTTTTCGTCCATTTTTCGTTGCTGCTTGCTCCTTTTCAATTATAGTGAGTCAACCTTAAAAGATAGACATATGCTCTCGCAAACTTTTTTTAGAACTTTTAAGAGAAACAATTCCGTCATACATGATTTTTGCGTTACTTTAACCGTTTACGCAGCGCACGCAACGGAAACTCTCAAAAGGAATAAATTTTCCCCGTTTTTGCAACATTTTTCATTACTGCTCCGCTCCTCTTAGTTGTAGCGTAATGTTATATAGCCTATAGCCTTTCTCGATAAATAGGCTACTCAACACAAAAAGAATTTTTTAATTCGGACCAGTGGTTCCTGAGATTAGCGCGTTCAATCAAACAAACAAACTCTTCAGCTTTATAATATTAGTATAGATGTACTTATTTGTTTAGTCCGCTTGTTTTACCAAGGGGTATCGTATTACCCCAATAACTGGGTTGTGGATGTCAGATAGGCAGTCGCTCCATGTAAAATACTGGTACTCAGCTGCATCCGGTCAGACTGGAAGCTGACCCCAACATAGTTGGGAAAAGGCTAGGCAGATGATGATTTGTTTAGTCCACTAGTTAGTCATTTAATGTAGTACTTAAGCCTAGCATCTAAAATTAGTTGTGTTAAATATTGTATACAGAGTCATATTAAGTTAGGTATAGATATCGAAAAGTACTGCAAAAAAAATCTGTCGTCTTTCGATGGGTGTAAGTCATTGACCGTAATCAATCAGCTGCTTTACGTAATTTTTCGTGGAACTTAAATATTTTTTATAACTTTATAAAAACCAAAATATAACAGTCATTTGGTGGCTATGGTGTGCATGTCAGCGTCATTTAAAGTTTTTTGTTACCAAAATGATAAAAAAAAAAATATTTTCAATATTTTTGTTTTTTTATTTCATTAGTTTTCAATGTAACCCAACACGTACCCCACCCAAAAAAGGGAGTCTAGAATCATGTGCTGAATTCATGGTTTCAGTAACAATTTTCAGAACACCTCATGAAACATCTAACGATTTTGCTATTCCTGCATGTTATTCGAGTATTGGATTTTTGAATATAGGAGTTATACCGAAAACACTGTTTCAGAGATTTTTCAATTCAGTCTCCCGTTTGGACCAGTCGCAGTTTCTAACTGAAAATTCTCAACCAGCAAGCTTATTTTCCTCCTTTTGTGGTTTAACACTGTCGAAACGTGTTTGAGATCATTCGTAACAAAAATAAAACTAAGTATGTTTAACATCTTCTGATCTTTTGTATGGCAAACGGAAAGATTTTTATTGTGACTGATTTAAGATTTCGCAACTCAAACGCCTTTTATACAGACCTCAAGCAGGTATTTTATTTCATAGAGCTCTGTGACGCGAAATCCTACTTTTATAATATCAAGAAATCCCCTTAGGGCTCCCACAGAGAGGCGCGACGCGACGCGACGCGACGCGACGCGACGCGACCTGACGCGATTCTGGTAGAACAAATTCTACAAAGTTTTCATAGACATTGTTCTACTAGCGTCGCTCCTGTATGCGGGGAGCCTTAACTCTCCTGAAATAGTATTTGGTACGGCCAACCACAAAAGAAATATGCAGTTCAGTTTTTTAAAACTTAAAAATGATTAAGAATATTTTAATTTATTTTCCGAAGATCAGATTCGGATGAATTATTTCATCACCACTGCTCTTGAAATGATAAAGTGAAATGTAGCACATGCATCGTGAAATATACCGCATCGTACCAACCCGCACTGAGCCCTTATGCTGGATCATGGCCCACTCCCTGTGACAGAGAGAAGGCTGGTGTAAATATTGCTGCGGAAATATTATAGGGTGATTATAATAGGATCGGTAGAAACAGCTAACATTCTAATACGATTAACGTACCTACTGAAACAGTCAAATCTGATATCTCTCGTTGTAAGAACGTCGGTCTATCTAACATCCTTTAACGAAAGACTTACCTTTTATGTTCTAAATAAAAACACATAAAAGAAAAAAAATCCGCAACAACTTTCAGATGCATTCATCTAGGTCTGTGGTGGTCGCTGAGTTAGAAAAATATGCTTTATAAAGGTTGCATAGAAACATATATTTCTATTTTTATTTTCGAAAGCCAGTAATAACCTAGTAGTTTTCATCGTATGTTTCTTCTGTATGATGTATTTATAGACAAAATTCTTCTATGATCAGAACCAGCAGAGCATACAATTCGATGTGTTATTGACTATCTTGATTTAATCACCACCAGTGTCACTAAACTAAAAAAAACAGTATGTAACCGCTTTTTCGAAGATAACGGACATTTCTCATGTTCTACTTTATTCACTCCGAGTACTTTTACTTCTTCCTTTCTTTTACCTGTCTACTGTCTCTTGTTCTATCCTAATTTTTGTCAGTGAAAACTGGTCATTGACCTTCTTTCACTCATCATCATCATCATTTCAGCCGAAAGACGTCCACTGCTGGACATAGGTATGCCTCAATTTGGGGAGGTTTGCCATTATTGCCACGCTTGGCAGGCGGGTTGACGATCGCAGTATGGTGCATAGAGAAAGCTGCTGCCCGTTCTCTGGCAATTCCCTTTATCGCCTTTTACGACACCCATGGGAAAAAATCAAATAATATTCTTTACGTCCGCCACTACCCGGAACCTTCTTGATAACTTATCTATAACCTAGCTGTAAATTTTCCTAAGATAATAAAATAAGTCAGCCCTGTATAACCATTTACCATAGCTAGGTCAATCATGCGCTGCTTACATTAAATACATCATAAGGTACATGTTTGGTGTTGCCAGGGTCGCGAGATTTGTTCGAAAGACTTACCGTGGCCCTGGCATAGGCAACTGAAGGAACACGGGTGGGTTTTAATCATTAAAAGTCTGACGTGCTCTGAGCGGAGCGGGAAATGTCATTTGATGATTTCCCACCCACAAAAAAGGTACATGTTTGGTACATCTACGTGCATTCAAACTAATAGCTCTGGTGCATCGGCGGACTAGCAAAACATCAGGACATGACTGCATTCGAAACATTTTACATTCGGCAGCAGCGTACCGCATTGATTAATTTCTGGCATATATTCGCTATATACTCGTCAGTAAAATTGTTTCAATGGGAATTTGCATGAGTACCGTCATAATATTCCACCAATAAGAGGGTAGTCGGGGAAATGAAAGCCATGGTATGAAAGGCACGCCATATATAATGTTATTTTTGACGTGACAACGTCTTATAAATTGGTTTGCCGGGTGACACTTCAAGAAACTGCGTTACGCTCCGCTCACGTTATGCGCTCACAATGAGAGCGAGTGAGAGGCACGCGTCCCTTCCACTCGGGCATGGTTAGCCCGCCTAAGAGCGAGAGAGACAGACATAAAAAGTGAAAGGCACGCGTCCCTTCCACTCGAGCACAGTTCTTTGTATAAATAAATGTTTTAAATTGTTACTATTATTTCATCCTTCTTCCTACTATACGAATGAATATTCACATTAAAATTATTTTACCACTCAAAGTCGTTGTCACGTAAAACTTTCGCCCGTATACCGACTTTACAGGCAACCAATTTTTTTTAATAGCTAACTCCCTGGTGGTAGCCTAACAACTAAATTATAATATGTAGCTCCCAAAACTTTTTAAGGACACTTTCATACACCAATCATGTTTAGGTTAACATGATGGAACAAACGGATTTAAATATATAATTGAATGTCTTTGTGATGGAAGTATAACACATTCATCCGTATTTAAAGGGTATAAACTAGAATTGTTGATAAAATATCGATATATCGATATTTATTACTAATATTTTTTTCGACGATATATCGATAGTTCGATATTGAAATGTAGATATCAATGGTCGATATTCTTTTTTTTTTTTTTTCGTAAGTTATTTAATCAACATAATTACCAAATTATAATTTTATACAATAAACTTAATCTACCGTATTTTATTTACACTATATTATGTTTTTTTTTCTGTGTTCCTAGTTTACTTATTATCTTAAAACGAAATGTAATTTTGTATAGATATGTCTCTATGGTAAAAAATATTATCATCTATGATATGGAGTATCTACTTTACTTACAATTGTTGTTTGTAGTCACTGTCAGCGTTCACAGCTTAGCATAGTTAGCATCTCTAACTCTAGGCTCTATTTAGTTAAGTCTGTGGTTAACATTGAGCGAAGTTAAAAAGAGAGGTTATGAAAAATTACTGTTTTATTGTAATGTAGCGGTTAAAGCAAGTGTTTATTCATATTTATTAATTTAATATATCGTTACATAAAAATAGTTCAGTGCCGAAATATGTCTTCTTCGACCAATTCTACGACTGTATGGACGTATTTAAAAAAAAAATGATACAAGAAATGTTTCCTGCTAGGACTGTTGACAAAATATCAATATTTCGATATATCGATATTTTTTTTTCGATATATCGAACTCCATATTGATATATTTAAAAATATCGATACATCGAAAATTTAATATTTAAAAAAATATCAACAGTCCTAGTATAAACTTTTAATCTCACCACTTTTTCCATCAATAGTATTATTTGAATAGGTAACATTAGGAAATTGTAATAGACAAATTGGCGACGAAAAATTAGGTTACATAATATCTCAAACATTGTCAACTGAAAGGAGATTTAAAATAAAATGGGTTTAGGTTATCGGAACAATCAATTTGTTACGGGCACTAAAATTGGTATACACAACTCAGAAGTATGTTTTGTAAATATGATGAATAACACATTCATTCGTATTTAAAAAGGTTTCAACTTCTTATTTCACTACTTTTTCCAACAATATCATGGTTGGAATACGTAAAATAGGCCGATTTTTCTATTATGAAAATGTAATAGAAAAATCGGCGAGGAACAAATAGGTTATAAAAATAACCTCATATATTATCAAATAAAATTATTTTTAAGCCTATTTATAATTAGAATTTCAGGTTTAAGTAGGTAATCAAAACAATCAATTTGTAAGTGACGTTAAAAAAGTTGACGGTATATAAAACTCAGAAGTACATTTTGTGACCCATTTGTTAGCATTGTTACCAAACTGTTTTGGAACAGAGCATACGCCTACGTCGATCACCTTTTTACAAAGTAAAACACGAGTCAGCACAGCCGCAACAAAAGCAAAGCCCCTGTGTTTAAAATGTCGTCCTTTATTCAGACTTAGCAGTATTGACACGTTTATGTTTTGTTAACATCTCGATGGCGGACACGAAATTTCTTGTCGCCCAATCATTGCCGGATTAGTACAATTGTTCCAAACAACCAAACTCTTATTACACGAATTGGAGTTGTCATCCTAAATTCAATTTAAATGCTTCACTTGCTGTAAGCGGACAACTTGGCAACGAATTAAGTAAAAACGACTCCGTTAAACGTATCGCCCAGAACAGAAATCATAATGAATTTTGCGATGTGACCGAACATTTTCTGCGTATAATTTAATTTGGAATGGCTCCAGCCTCCACGGACAAATAATTTAAAAGCTACGGAAGTTTAAGCTGAAATAAAGTATTAAAACGAGTTTTATGAAGCTCACTTATTTTGAATGATAGCTGGAGCTTAACCACTTATACATTAATTTCTTTTATGAATTGCCCCATTTCTGTTCGCGTCGTCCGCGGCAGAACGAGCGGCCCCGACGTTAGCTGTGAAACCGAATCCTTTACAGCGTTAAACAAATCAAAAAAAGCTGCCCGCTCACGGAACACATACGTTACAAAGCAGCGTCTGTCCGATTACAAACAATGCAAACGTTGAAGGGAAGTAAACGAAAAACGAGCGTTGAATTGCAAACCGCTGTGTACCGACGGAAGAAAAAAAGTGTTGTGTAGCGGGCGACCGGCGACCGGCGAGTAGCGGCACAGCAGCCGGGAAACATCACAACGTGAGTGCGCTCCTGTCAGCACTTCTTGACACGCCGCCACGCGCCAAAACTCCTAACAAACTGCCACGGATTTTTATCATGCACTCGGCCCAGCTCCACTCTACCGGGAATGTACAAACATTTGTCTATTATGCATTTTTTATCCATTCCATATATCAAAAACTATCAAGCCCAACAAAAACAAACCCTGCTGTTGGATTGCTCGGTGCAGTGAACTTTAAAAAAATCTTTTCATTGTACCAACAGTGTTTCAATTTTTATGCGATGTAATTTCGCGATAGATAAACGTGCACGTTTAATGGTTTTTTGTGTAGAACGGAAAACGCTCACAAAAAGCGTTAGCAAAAAATGTTTGATTGCTTTATGGGCAGTAAGCTTATACAAAGTTAGACCTAGCTTTTAGTAAACAGTAATAATAATATTGTGGATTGGTAGATTGTGCTGGATTGTGGTTACTAAACGAAAGACGTATGCAGACGTTTGTGAAAGTCTCCATTTGCTTTTATGTCATTAAGTTACAAGATTTCTAGGCACACTGTCTTCGTAGAAATACTTTACTAACACGACACCGGATCATCTTTTAAAGAAATTCATAACGTGATCAGCCTATAATGTTCCCAAAGCTGGCACACAGGCCATTTTATTTGATAATATATGAGGTTATTTTTATAACCTATTTGTTCCTCGCCGATTTTTCTATTACATTTTCATAATAGAAAAATCGGCGAGGAACAAATAGGTTATAAAAATAACCTCATATATTATCAAATAAAATTATTTTTAAGCCTATTTATAATTAGAATTTCAGGTTTAAGTAGGTAATCAAAACAATCAATTTGTAAGTGACGTTAAAAAAGTTGACGGTATATAAAACTCAGAAGTACATTTTGTGACCCATTTGTTAGCATTGTTACCAAACTGTTTTGGAACAGAGCATACGCCTACGTCGATCACCTTTTTACAAAGTAAAACACGAGTCAGCACAGCCGCAACAAAAGCAAAGCCCCTGTGTTTAAAATGTCGTCCTTTATTCAGACTTAGCAGTATTGACACGTTTATGTTTTGTTAACATCTCGATGGCGGAAGTAGGATATTATTGGGCATCCTACTCCACCTTCGTTCCTTCGGCTCACTCCGTTCGCCTCGTCACTCTCGGTGGATAGAATGCCCAATAATATTAATATTTCTGATATCGATGGCTGACCTCGTGAGTCGATGGAACTGAAGGTGGAGTAGAATGTTCAATAATATTTCTGATAAAGATGTCTTACCTCAAATTCAACTGTCGGTTCATTTCAATATACTCACCAGCTTAAAAACACCTACCCACCTGCTTTAAAACTTTACACGTTAACATAATCAGGTCTATATCTGAACGAACCAGTTATCTAAAATTCAGGACAGATTGTCTCATGTCTCTCCACATACTTGGGGATGGTGCATTGTGGTTTAGTGACACACATACCCGGTATCGTGACCAGATTGACTCGAGAACATCTGAACTTTAGGATACCGCATACATTAAACTAAATTAAGGACCGATTGTCTCATGTCTCTCCACAAAAGTAAAATAGCGCGCACCCTTAGGTTCACACACATTTATTCTGTGACCAGATTGGGTCAAGGACATCTAAATTTAGTTTAACACATTACAGACGATACATACTTTTATATCAATACACCCATCTGCTTTAAAACTTTACACGTTAACATAATCAGGTCTATATCTGAACGAACCAGTTATCTAAAATTCAGGACAGATTGTATCATGTCTCTCCACATACTTGGGGATGGTGCATTGTCGTTTAGTAACACACATACCCGTTTTCGTGACCAGATTGGCTCGAGGACATCTGAACTTTAGATACCGCATACATTAAACTAAATTTAGGACAGATTGTCTCATGTCTCTCCACAAAAGTAAAATAGCGCGCGCCCTTAGGTTTGTACACATTTATTCTGTGACCAGATTGGCTCGAGGACATCTAAATTTAGTTTAACACATAACAGACGATACATCCTGTTACATCAACACGTAAAAATCAAGTGGCAAGCGCGGTCCCACGGATAGTCGATCCTTGTCCAGTATGCATAAAGCTAAGGCGCTGATACACTTGACAACGGCAGCCGGATCAGAAACGCATCGACGGTGAACAATCATTAGTGCTTATATCAGTTTTTACGTAACACTATTGATTCATAACCGTCGGTATCTCACATTATTCAATCTGGTGTACAAACTGTATGTGGATCCGCTGTTGTAGTCTGTTCCGTAGACGGTAACCGTACCCGGTGGTTGTCAGTTTTATGTATATAATCAGCTTTATGTATAAGTCAGCTTTATTAGTTCGAATCGGCAAATTTCAATGACAATGGAATGCACGCTTCCCACGTTCACATAAATTGCATTCCATGCATTTATATTGTTAAGTAATATGACCATCATGTTGTAAACACTAAATTAGTCTTTTATAGAACTTCCTACATATTATTTTCGTAAATTTATAAAGTTTGTAATCGCTTCTAGTTTTAACGTGTTTCATTCTTCTACGTACTAAGATTATATATTTTTATTTATATGAATGATATATTTTGTATCAAGTACGACACGAATTATTGGTCGAACCATCTACCACTTGTTATCGAGTGTGATTTAAAATTAATTAAGAGACCTTGAAAAAAGAGAACACTGAGGTTATTAGGGATAATAAGAGTAAAGAATAAATGAATAAATACATTGGAGAAGCATTGAAATCCTAGAGTTAATGTTATTATTGAGAAATTGGATAACTATAAAACTATAACTCAGTCACGTACTTCCGATTCCTACACGATACCTACAGTTTCTTGGTTTCTTTCATTCCAAGTGTAAGTGATTATTTAATAATACGAATGAAAATGTTATTAGTGAGTAAACTAACTTACTCTGCACTAGTTTTTATATGATGATAACAACTTCCGAGTTTAACTGCAACTTAAAATTACTTGGGATCGGGTTCACTTTGTCGGCTTTATTTTTCAATTCTCAATACTTATGACACAGTAAAAATAAAAGAAGCAGAAGTATGTCTCGGCAGTGACATTGAAAGAAATTCATTCAGGTGCCATTTAAGCGAATGCCTAATGTGGAATACGTCGAAATGCCGACTGAGTTGATAATGTAAAAAATGATATTTCTGGTTTCAATATTGATGAATTCAAACACACAACACTGAATAATACAATTGATAATTTCGTGTCAAATTTCAAGTAACTAAATGTTGCACCCTCCGCGTACGTGCGTAACTACCACCCTCCGAGGCTGTTGAGTATTGTGCACACTGAAATTTCGAAGCGCGTCATCTCGACCGTTTTCTATGAAGTTAAACTACTGTAATTTTTTATTCTGTGTCAATTAACAAATTACAATTTAGCAAAATTGATATGCAATCAATACGGTTAAATATGACGTAAACGTCATTTTTTTTTATACAACTGTAAGACTTGTACTTAGAGTTTAAAATTGAAATTATCTATTTTTGTGCTGAAATTGTATTTTTTGTGTATATAAACGAATTAATTTCAATCAATAAATTACATTCGCTCCGGAATCTTCAAAGTGACAAGTAGTACTAGTGGTACTTTAATATCGACTTTCTAACATGTAAGTGAGTACCTACTTATTAATTTTTTAATTTGAAGTTATAATGCTCAGCTACGGACCTGGTTTTGCCTGCCGGCTGTTGTAATTATCATGCCCTATTTATCCATCGTGACTGCTACTCAGCTACGTACCTGGCTTCTGCCTGCCGGCTGATGTAACTGTTATCGATCTGTCATAAATTGATAGATTTCTTATTTATTGTATTTCAAAAAAGACCTTGTAGGTTTTTGTTTTGTTATATTAAACATGACTTTTTTTGTTGTACATTAGGTCTGACTCCGACGTTTCCCGTATGTCTGACTACATAAAGAGCCCGGCAGCTGATACAAAGGTCGTGTCGAGAAGGACCCTGCCAACGAAAAAAACTACAAAGCGCAAAGCTTCGTCGGTCGTAGAATCAGGATCAAGGTAGTTTATCAATACTCTTTATCTGACTTATCCCTTTTCATTAGTCTCACTTATTATATTATAACATAGATCTCAATAGAGAACTTTTATTTGTAACAATAATTTTAAGTAAATATATACTTACTTATTTTATCATGCAACATAGTTTGTATCTAGAAAAGTGTTTCTTCTAGATTATTAAAATAAAAATTTTAATTGTTTACAGTGACCAGAAACCGGGGAGCACCGACCTTTTCGGTTTGGAAGACTTTGGTGGCCTTCCTCCGAAGTCGAAGTTAGGATCATCCTTGCTGTCCCGCGTAGCCAACGGGAAGGTACGACGGACAGCAGATCTAAGCGGTGCCTTTTTTGTGGAACTGAAGGTATTCCATAAAGAAAATATCATCTCCATTGCTCCTGAGGAGCGTTGGAAGAAGGCAGAAGTTGCTTTGAAACTTCAACTGGAGAAAGGTAGTTCACAGTGGAACTCACTACAAAAATTCATGCATAAGGCTCATGAGTTGTTCAATGACTCAGAGCCTGTATATTATAGTGATAAGATAAATTTTAAATCTAGTTAGGTAATCACTTAAAATTTAAATTGGGACACCTAAAATTAATGTTTATTTTTAAACTTAGTAGGTAGAATGTCTTAAATTCTTGTTCAAGGCTTAGGAGTTGATCAAAGACTCAGAGGCTGTATATTATAGTGCTAAGATACATTTTAAATGCACTTAGGTAATTAATTTAAAATTAATATTTAGGACATCCTAAATAAATCTTTATTTTTAACTTAGCCGGTAATTAATTACGTTAGAATGCCTTTCTGCACTGTTTGTAACACATCTGTTGAGCGCAGTCACTGGACAGGTCATCTACGCAGTACCAATCATAAAAATAAAAATATTTCATACGTTTGCGAAGGTGTTGAATTAATTAATTCTGCATTCCGAAATCGTATAGCTTCTTATAGAATTATTGACACTAGTGAAAATTATTCTTTAGATTCGTTTTTGAGTAATAATCAAGAAAAAATCAAAACATTAATCAACAAATCTCTGAAAGATCATGTATGTCTAAAAATTAATTTTGAATATTTTGCTTTGTTTTTGATGGTTAAAAATGATAGTCAGGAGATGAAATCATTTGCTACAAAGAATTATGTGGTACATCAGAATTATGAATATGATTTATTGACATCTCAGGTTAGAAACACGTTGAAAAAAAAATTAGAAGAATTTCAAGATCGTGACAGTGGCTGGACATTTTTAAACAGTTCGCATTTGGAAGTTAATGTTAACAAATATCAACCTTTACGCGGCTCAAGCTTTATCGAGTTGCCGACCGTAGTTAAATCAAAAAAAGCATGTATTAATATTCGCAATAAAGATAATTATTGCTTTTTATGGTCAGTTGTTGCTGCTTTATATCCAGCAAAAACTCATCCTGAAAGAGTATCGTCTTACCCCAATTTTCAAAGTGTGTTAAACATAAAAGACATTCAATTTCCATTGAGTTTCTCAGATATTGCTCGATTCGAATTAAATAATCCCGATATTTGTATATATATTTATGGCTTAAAAAATAATACCGTGACTGGACCGCTTTATAAACCAAAATTTTTGAAGGAAAAAGTGATTCATTTACTTTACTTAGAAAAAGATGATTTATCACATTATTGTCTCATTACGGATTTACCGCGTCTTGTTAAAAATCAAATAACAAAGCACCACAGTAAATTATACTTTTGTGATGTTTGTTTAATGTTCTTTGATAGTTGTGATAATCTTACTTCACACAGTTGTGGAGGAGTTGCTACTGAACTACCACCAAAAGGCTCTTTCATTCAGTTTGAAAATTATGGTAGAAAGCAATTTGTACCATTTGTTATATACGCCGATTTTGAAACAATGCTAGAGCGGTACGACTCCTGCGACCCTGACCCAACTCAGGCGAGCACCGTTACGAGACAGCGACATGTGCCCATCGCTTTCGCTTATCATATTACGTGCACTCTAGATGAAACCTATAATCGTTATGTCTCGTATCGTGGTTCGGATTGTGTTTCAAAATTTGTGAAGTCTATCTATAAAGATACCAAAAAAGTTTATAGAATTTTAAATAATACCGTTCCCATGATTTACACGAATGAGAATGCTCTCGACTTTGAAAACTCTGATACATGTCATATTTGTGAGAATTTCTTGCTAGGTGATAGGGTACGCGATCATTGTCATTTGACTGGTAAATATCGTGGCGCAGCTCACAGTTACTGTAACCTGCAATATAAAATGCCTAAGTTTCTACCTGTATTTTTTCATAACTTATCGGGTTATGATTGCCATCTTTTCATAAAAGCATTAGGTAACGCTCCGGGATCTATTAAAGTCATACCTAAAACAAAAGAAAACTATATTTCTTTCACGAAGTATATTCCGATTTCCGATAATGAAAGCATACAGGTACGATTTGTAGATTCATTCAAGTTTTTAGGAACTAGCTTAGAAAAGTTAGCAAGAACAATGAAAAAACAAGACTTCAAGCAATTAAAATCTTATTTTCCTGAAAAAACACAATTTGATCTACTTACCCGTAAAGGAGTGTACCCATACGATTACATGTCTCAATGGAAACATTACGAAGATATATGTTTACCATCTAAAAATCATTTTCATAACTCCTTGACTAATGAATCAATTAGTGATGAAGACTATAAACACGCTCAGACCATTTGGTCAGTATTTAATATTCAAAATATGGGTATGTACACAGATTTATATCTTAAAACCGACGTTCTTTTGCTAACAGACGTGTTTGAAAGTTTTCGAAAAACTTGTAAACAATACTATAATCTCGATCCCGCGTTTTATCTTACAGCACCAAGTCTTTCATTCGATGCAATGCTTTTGAAAACTAGAATTAAATTAGAATTGATAAGTGATGTTCAAATTTTTAGAATGATACAAGAAGGCATTCGTGGAGGTGTTTGTATGTGTTCCAAAAGACATGTCAAAGCCAATCATAAATACTTGGATTCTTACGACTCGTCTCTGCCGAATTCATTTATTATTTATTTAGATTGCAACAATTTATATGGTTATAGCATGTGTCAATATTTGCCTTATTCGGATTTTAGATTCATGAGTAGACAGGAAATAGATGATTTGCAATTGAGCTTAACAGATATAAGCGATACCGCGGAAAACGGCTATATTCTTGAAGTTGATTTATTGTATCCTAAAACATTGCACGATGAACATAACGACTTTCCATTTTGTCCAGAAAAATTTGTTGCACCGGGTGGTAAGAATAAAAAATTAATACCGAATTTGTATGACAAATACCACTACGTTATTCATTACGTTCATTTAAAAAAATGTTTACAACATGGATTGGTGTTACGAAGGATTCATCGTGCAATTGTTTTTAAGCAAAGCTGTTTTTTAAAACAGTACATCGATCTTAACACTCAACTACGACAAAAAGCAGAATCAACGTTTGAGCAAGATTTTTTTAAATTATTAAATAATAGTATTTTTGGGAAGACTCTGGAAAATGTTGAACAAAGAGTAGATGTAAAATTAGTTAACAAATGGTGCGATTCAAACAATAAAACGAAAAAGACTATTTGTGCTGAGAAATTGATAGCCAGTCCATATTTTCATAGCGCTTCTGTGTTTTCTGATGATCTAGTAGCAATACAAATGAAGCCTTCGCGTGTTATACTTAATAAACCAATATATATAGGGTTCACAGTGTTAGAATTATCTAAGACCCATATGTACGATTTTCACTACTCTGTCATGAAACCTTTTTATGGTAAGCGAATTGAATTGTGCTATACTGACACAGATAGCTTAATTTATGATGTCCAGAGTAATAACGTTTATAAAGATTTCAAGCTCAATTTTTTAAAATATTTTGATACCTCTAATTATGACATAAACAATGAATTTCACTTGCCCATTAATAATAAGAAGATCCCAGGACTGTTTAAGGACGAAATGGGTGGTAAAGTTATTAAAGAATTCGTAGGACTGCGCTCAAAACTTTATTGTATTAAAACCTTAAAAAAAACAATTAAAAAAGCCAAAGGTATAAAAAAATGTGTAACGAAACATTTAAATATGATTGATTATAAAAATGTTTTGTACAATTGCAATGTCATTCGTAAAAAAAATGTAATGTTTAGGTCAATAAAACATGAAATATTCACTCAGAACGTAAATAAAATAGCACTTTCAAGCAATGATGATAAACGGTTGCTATCATTTGATAAAGTATCTACTTTAGCTTGGGGTAATGCAAATATATTTATGTAATGTATTACCATACTTAAAAATGTAATTAGGAACTTACAATAGTGACATTTCTATCAAGTATTTTATTGATTGTAAAACATCCTAAATGGAAAGTCAGATAATTTTATAACGTAGCTACTATCTTACTTACTAATTTAAAAAGTTTGTTAATCTTTAAATATGAAATATAATATTGTCCTGTAATTTAATTCAAATAGTATCGTCTGAAGTTACTTTTGAACCCAGCTATAATATTATAGCTGGTATTATATCTATGTAATTCTAAAATGTGTGTATTCTTGGTGTCCCTTGTAATTGTAGTTTTTATCTGTATGTACCTACTAAATATATACTTAAATAAATAATATTTTATGATTTTATCTCTGTTTCATTTCCATTCCTGATTGATGACAAAGCATACAGGGCTTACACCATGTTGTGCACGAGGATACAGGTTCCAACTGGATAAAACATGCAATGTTCATTTTTGATGACATAGCACTCATGGCTCGAAGTTCACACGCGCGGTGTAGAATATGACACCGATCAGGTGCTCGTGCACGAGCTCGAACGTGTTGAAACTTGAAATTGAATCACAGCGCTTTAAGGCTTTATGGAGTCTCATTACACATTAACCACGTTCCACAGTCGTATTATTGTGTAGAACATTCATTATTAGACAGTTAGCCGGAGCGGTCATATCACGTCGAATAAGAACGAAACGAATTGTAAGTATTGTAGAACTACCCATATATTTATAACGTTAATTCATCATGTTTTTATGTAATTATATTTAATTATTATTTCGGTTGTTTCAGATCATTGATAATGTGTGATTCACCAGATATTATCGACTTCTCGCAATACGCGCAAGGTTTTCCGACCCCGAGTTTAAGCTGGCATATCCCAGAACAACAAAGACCTGTTCACAAGGAGCCTAGAGCAAGACAAGACTGCGGACCTGTCAACAAGAAGCCTAGAACAAGACGGGAGTGTGTAAAACAGAAGTCAGCTCTGCCTACCTGTCAATCATTCGTCATAAACAATGAGAAGAAAAAAGGATTACGACTGATCCAGGTACAAGTGTTGGACATCAGTGAACAACTAGAATCTGCAAGTGACAATGATGATGTGGTAATTTTAAGTGCGCAGTATATAGTGACTGAATCGGTGGACCATGTTATGGAGGAGACGCAATCGTTAATTAATAAAATATCAAAAAAACTTTGTGGGGACAGTTGTTATTACTGATGAACTATTAACTGGTGTCATTATTTTGTAAGTATCTACTATATTGTTTAAGTTTTATAGTGATAAGCAATAATAAATTATGTAAGTAATATTATAGTTATCAGACTATATTATTATTAGGTATATATAACATTTATTTGCTTTCTTATTGTTTAGTGTTTAAACATTTGTGGTTTTTATGGTGTGTAAGTTTTGAATGTATACATTTTTAAAATAACAAATATGTAAGTTTTATTTTAATTAACTTTTGTATTTTATCCTGTACATACCTAGTCTAAAAAAATATAATAAAGTTAAATACATATAAAAAGAAAAAATATGTAATGTAGATTTCTTTGATTAATCTAGTTGGGCTACTGTTCAATCATCACAAGTTTTTTAAGTATGTAGGTAACATTAAATAAACTATGCGGGAACAGCTATTATTATTATTATTGGGTAGGTAGTTATAATTAGTTTGTAATAATTGTAAATAATGTAAAAAGTAAATAAATATAAAATGAAAAAATATGTACTTAATGTAGATTTCTTTGATTAATCTAGTTGGGCTACTGTTCAGTCATCACAAGTTTTTTAAGTTAAGTATGTAAGGTAACATTAAATAAACTATGTGAGAACAGCTATTATTATTATTATTGTGTAGGTAGTTATAATTAATTTGTAATAATTGTAAATAATGTAAAAAGTAAATAAAAATATTTTGTAGTTTAAATTATGTTTTATTTTGTATTACTTATAAATACTCGAACTTTAAATTAGCTCTAGTGTAATGATATACATATAGGTTATTTGCTTTCAGAATGTTTTATTAGAATAATTCGTTTAGAATACCGTATGTACCTATATTTGAAATAAAATTTATTAGGATTATCATTTTGCTGCAGCTAATTTAAAGTTTGTTATATGGGTCTGATTATATTAAATAAAACACTCTTGAGTACATAGACATTTTTAATTAACTGTTCAACACAATAATTATTAAATAAATAAATTAAATACAGACATATTATTATCAAAATACCATTTTCTAATACACACAGCATTATTCAATGCACAATTCAATTTATGGTTCACACAATTAAAATCAGTTTTATTTTTACAGAACTTTTTTTTTAATGTCGCAAAATTAGGACATCCCTTCTCACCTATGTCAATCACTTCACAGTTTGCACATAACTCTTTAATCCACGTAATCTTTTCCAAACCCTTTGTCATAATTTTTTTATTTTCTAAATATGGTAAAATAACACGTTTAAACTCTTTGTAGTCTATGTAGCCTTCACTCCAGTAAATTCCTCGATTTCTTTCTAACCATCTCACCTGCTTTTTTTCTTCTAGTGTTAGGTAATGGAATGAATATGGTGGTTTCACCAAGAACGTCTGTGTATGATCATGACTCGCAATGGCCAATTCTTTAACAATAAAATGATTTAAAGAATCTTTAAATCCTTGGAGTTCCACTATAAGGGTGTCCGACTTCATGATATCTTCTTAACAATGTTACTTAATGGTTTGTATTCAACAATGCAATCGTTCAGAATGAGACAATATGCTGAAGTTTGATCTGGTATCTCCGAATCACTTTCAATTTCTACTCTCACGTCCACAACTGGCCCTGTCTTTAGATTATCCGCTTGTCTAGAGCAATCAATGACAAACAGCGGTGCTAAATCTCTAAACTGTTTTTCGCTTAATATGGGTTCCGGTCGACGTCCGTAATACGACTGTTGAAATCTGGTGTATTGCTCGTATAATAAAGCGATTTTGTTATTAGCAAAACTCGTATTTAGGTTTTCATACGGAAAATAAGTTGAATTGAGATACACTCTAACGTCTCGAACATGACAGTGATCGAATTGAGACATGTCCGAACTTGCATTGCTTTTCCTATTTGTTTGTAACCCGATAATAATGTACCTTGGTTTTTCTATTTGAGATGAAGTTTTGATTGACCAGGTATGTTTTGTAGTTTTAGGTAAAGCTGGATATTCGTACAGATCCCAATTTCTGTATACCATTTGAAGTGATCTATCTTTTTCTAATAGTTTTAACAAAGTTATTTTTTCTTTGTCTGATACTTTAACATGCGGTACGCGCCATATAATTTTGTTGATCTGAACGTCGTCCACTATTTCGCCGGTGTTAAGTTTTACAGCGTTCAAATTAGTATTACTTCGTAACAATATCAGTTCATGTCTGCTATTTATCACAACTTTTTTATAATCTTCAGCAAACCCGAGGATGTTACGTAATGGAATAGAAACAGAAAATTTTCCACCATTAATATTTTTTATACCATCGATATTCCAGCCCCAAGCATTAGACATTTTTGATTCACTTTCATTCATTGATATTAATGATTTCATGGTTGTAGTTATACCTGCATTTTTTATTTTATCAATCTCCACTCCATTTAACTCATACCTAATATCTTGAAACAAGTACAGTAGACCATTGTTTGTGAAATTGATACTAGTAGCTTTGTCTTTCGTATCTTTTTTGTTTACGATAACAGTGCCTTCTAAATAGAGTGTGCTAGCTGAAGGAAGTATGTACAAATCCTGTTGGTTGATGGGAATGCGGATTTCATCGTTCCTGTTGAAACTCGTTACGTACGGCTTGTAGGAATGAAATTCGATTCCTTCTATAGTATTATCGTAAGTTGGAGCGGATAAAACGTCTAAGATATTCATTTTAACAATCCGATCGCTCTAAGGAACGCTTTATTGCCTTTAGTTAATTTTATTATCTTCTTAGAGAAAGGTCTTCTTCGATAGGTAGCTCGGGCAGAACTGATATTCTTTACTTGGTGAAACACATTTTTATTGTAGTCAATCATCTTTTTCTTCTAAGATGCAGATATACCTGCACTTCTTCACCACGTAAATTGATTAATCGTTTGTTTATATCTAACAGTCTGATATGTATGCAGCTTATGTTGTTTTGATTGATTGGAAAGTATATTGCGTTCTTCGGGATTTCTATGATCCTGTATCCTGGCGGCACATTAAGTGCAAATTCGTGAATAATATGACTTGGTTCACCGTTCACAAATGAACCGCTTACAATATCACATTCAATCCTGACTACGGTCGTAGGTAGAATGTTGACTGGAGACTGTGACACATGCCATTTATTTGCTGTTAAAATTTGTTTGTTAAACCCTAATAGTCTTCTAAAAGAGTCTCCTTTGATAAAATTAATGTCTTTTGTACAGAATATTGTAGTTTTTAAAGTATTATTATTGCACCGTAGTTTGATCGCTGCATCTTTTATTTCAGACTTTAAATAATCGCTAATATCTTGTAATTCATAAGTACCTTCCGGTACTTCAATAACTTCATTAATGCCATAATAGAACTTATTATTACTTTTGTCAATGTTTGGAATAGAATTAAATGTTGAAAAGTGCAATAAAGCACACTCATACTCTCCGTCTAGTTGTAAAGTATTAGGATAGTATGTAGTTAACACTGACGAGTCTCCAGTTATCGACAAAGTGAGTGACATCTTGCAAATGATTGATATAAAAGAAAAGCATTTATTTTATAATACATTTTTATTCCAAAAAGTCAACAAATAATTTAAACATAAATGACCACAATTGACTGCGTTTAATTTTTGATATCCTGTGTAGTTATATAACACATCACAATTTTTGAAATATTGCATCAATTCCATTGGAGGTTTTAAATTTCCATAGCTATCAAAGTATTCACAGTGATTGTATACTTTAGCATAAGCTACCCAATGCGTTCCTTCGTTCTTAGAATCGTCTAAGTTAACGATACCACATTCAATGTCTTTCGGCTTTGAAGGTAGTCGATCCTTCATGTAGACCCCCCGAAAATATGGAATGTGTCTTGAATACTTTCGGATGTCTACATCAGTTAGAGGGCGATTGGGTAGCATATTTTTCAGTTTTTTGAAGATGTTATAAACAATCCTTTACCACTTTTATACGGTCTAATGTATAAACCCTTACCCAACACTAAAGCCTCCATAGCTTTATTATGTCGCTCTGTTTCTTGCAAATTTTGTTTGCTTGCTTTGTAATCATTAACGGTTTTTGCAATGCCAGCTGCACCACCAGCTAAAGTTCCTAAAGCCGATAAACCAGCGAAAATTGGAATTAAAGGTAGAACTCCTCCAGTCTTTGGTATGGGTATTACTCGGGGTACTCGAATTCGATGGTGAATGTTTGGAAATAACTTTTTTGCGGTTAAGTAAGCTGCTTTTATTAAAGTCTTATTATCTTTGTGTTTGAGTTTCTTAATTTTTGATTTTATTTTCGAAACTAAGCTTTTAAATGTTTTAATGCCTGATCCAGACTTTAGTTTCGCTTTCATAACTTTGCTTACCAACCAGGAGCTTAATTTTTCACCTTTCCCCGCATCTTTTGATTTAAGTCTTTGTTTAGCCATATCAAGTAGTTGTAAATCAGCTTTGTGACGATTTGATACGTCTGTATGGTTTGTATATGCAATGTCGTGTTGCAAGCAAGCTTCGTCTAGCTTATTTACACCTCGATCACCTCGCGCTAAGCGTTTATGAAGTTTGGTTCCTGGTCCACAATAATTGTATCCTGGCAAATGCACTTCGAATGGTAGATTATTAATTATGTTGTTAACTAGTCCACCCCCTTGCATTACTCAAATTAGAATGATATGATTTCGAATGAAAATGGTTTTATAATAGTTAGTTCATTAATGCAGCTTTTTCAATCCAACTGTTTTCTGCACTGCTTAGACCTAACCATTTAACATACAATTTATTTCCTTTCTTTTTCAAAACCTTTTCTATCAAATACACATCAGGATAATTAGATCTTTGCAGTTCTTGTTCGTAAAAAGCTCCTAATATGTTTTGGTTTCGTTGATCTTCTATGTGATATGTCACTGGTAAGGTTTTATTTATCTTTTTTATAATAAATAATTCAGTTGACCAATTAGGAGTGTAACCTTTCTCAAAATTATGTTTGTATTTACTTATACGAACACAATCACCAACTTTGAATTTAGGCTTCCACTGAACCAAATCATGTTTGTTTATTTTTTCTATATTTTCTTTGATAGCTTGTTCATTACATTTATTCACATCAACCGGTTTAAATTGAATAGTACGATGTTTGGTGTTGTTATATCTCTTCAATGTGTCTTCCAATGGTAGACCTAGCCACTTATAGTTTCCATTGAGACTAAAATATTTATATAATTTATTTTTTAAAGTTCTTATCAGTCTCTCTACAATTGATGCTTTTTTAGTAGAAAACGATGAGTAATGGTTAATGTTGTGCTTTTTCATAAGCGTTTGAAAAGTGATGTTATAAAATTCGGTTCCCATATCAGTCTGTAAATTAACAGGATCATTACAACTACTAAGCAGTATATGTTCGAATGCTCGAGTAACATCAAATTTATTTTTCGATTTTAACGGTTCAGCCCAGGCATACTTTGAGAAACAGTCAATCACCACAAGGATGAAATTATAACCTTTGTTATATTTCCTCAGGTTTTGCATGTCCATCAAGTCTGCTTGCCATAAGTCATGGATTCCTTTCAGAATAACAGAACGACGAGGGAAATTTCTTCGTGTTGCTTTGTGTATTTCATTTACAATTTGCTGTTTTACCATTATGGAGTTTTCTGAAGTAATTTATCTACCTCTGCTTTAGTATAAAACTTATCTTGCAAATGAGTTGAAACCTCAGGTAACCTTGCTTTTAAAGTAGCTTGAACTGTACCCTTTGCATCTTTTATGATTTGAGTACGCAATGTAGCAATCAGATTATTAAATTCTTTAAACATATTAGCATTCAACCGATCTACATAATCTTTATTCACAGCCAGATTATTTAATTCTTTTAACGTGTTAGCATTCATTCGATCTACATAATCCTTGTTAACAGCATCGTTTGCTTCTATTGGAGATGTAATTCCTGTCAGTCTTGATGTTTTTAAATCAAAATCTCCGTTTTCTGATTTTAACAATGCATTTTCATTAAAATCAAATAACTCTGATAAACGCATTCTTTTGTGAATGTAGTGTCCGAATTTATCTACGTTCATGTTTAAGGTGTATTTTATCGAGAGGCTGATGACAAAATAAACATATTTTCAAACATTTATTTATTTATAATCTTACATTCACGCAATTCTTCAATGATAGATATAATTTCATTATCTAATCCTGTGTTGCCAGCATCTCTAGATGCAATTAATAATTTCAACCTTTCCACTAGTTCATTAGGATTATCCCAGTACACTAAATCTACGTCTTTTCTCCACTTTTTTAGTAACGGTAGACCCTTTCCCTGAACTGTATTCTTCAGTTTAAAAAGAGGTTTAATAACTTGTAAATATTTTTGTCCTTTATTACTTTTTATTGGCTTACTGGGCTCAAAGTCTCGACGATGTGCATTTGTATCAAGTAGCATCAACTTATAATTTTGCATATCACTATCTGTAACCAAGCTTAAGTCTACATCTTTCTTAAGCAACAACTGTTTTAATCCAGGTGTATTTCGGTATTTACGTCCAGCCACGGTGATGTATTGATCGTTGAGCGTTATGCAAGCAGAACCTAAAAGCAGTTTCCCGCGGTCTGCTCTAACTCCAAATGGAATATCTACCAATGCTTCTGAAGACACTGACCAGGATGACGTATCATAATCTTGGTTACTTTCAACTACTGATTCATAAGAAGAGTCACTGTTGATATCGGATTCATATTTGTCTTCACCGTCATTATTATCATTACTTCCTGCGCTATCAGTTCTTTGTTTCTGCAATTTTTCGTTAACAAACGGAACATCAGCAAAATCATCACTAACACGCAGGAGAGGACTTTGCTTACTAGCATTAGCAATTATGTTGAGAGGTTCTGTTACAGGTTTGAAAACAGATTCCAGTGCTTGTTTATTGTTAATCTCAGTATCTCTCATTTTTCGTACTTTTATCTTTACTGCTTCTGCTGCATCAACAATTTGACGTTTCAATGTTTTTTCCATATTGGTAAAACAGGTTGTAATTGATTAAGCGTCGTACGGAGAATAATAATGTCAGACAGGTTATAGCCTTATATAGGTATAAAGTCATGTTCTTAATCAAAGACTACAAACGTGTCAAATTTACTTCTATAACATCCTTTGTTTTTGGAACAATCTTTATTAATTACAACATAATTGAAAGGTATACTCCATATTTTTGAACACATTTCCCGAAATTCAATCCATGTCATGTCAGTGTTGACGTGTTCTTCATACACATGTCTCATATTTCTTTCATCTTGTTTAAAAAGTACGATTAGATTTGCGTTGTCTCTTACTAACTGCTTAGGGATTTTACTATACGTCTGATTTAGATAAAAACAATCGATGAACTTGTGTCTCCCCATAGCAAAATAATCACGCATACTATTTTGATTTTCACAAGCAACATCATCAAATACGATTACAGAATTTGGTTTTGCGGTCTGAACACTCAGCACTTGTTCATTTTCGTGATATTTCTGAAATGAAATGCCTGGTACGCGTTGCAAGACTTTTTCTAAAAACACGTACTTAGGTTGTTGCAAGGTTTTAGAATAAACATAAACATTTTGAAATCTTAAACCATTCTCATGTATAAGAAGACCAATTAATAAATTAGTTTTTCCGCAATTTGATGGCCCACAAATAATACATCGTACCGATTTAGGTAATAATTCTCCATGACGAAAACCAGTCTCCTGAGAATTAACATAAAGTTTGTTTACATGTAACGATTGTGGTTGTTTTACAAATTTCATGATGACTGCTTGAAACGGTTAAATTAATAATGAGTCAATTGTTGTTTTACATTAACCTTTATAACTCATAATCGCTAACTGGAATGAATGTACGAGCAACCTGACCATGGACGTCTTTCAATATAAAATAGTGAGTGTTATGGTAAAATAAGGAAAAAGTAATATTGAGTTTTAGAACTAAAATAGTGGAAAAGACGTTGAACCATAACATTTCATTTATATTATTGGGCATTCTACTTCGCCGAGAGTGACGAGGCGAACGGAGTGAGCCGAAGGAACGAAGGTGGAGTAGGATGCCCAATAATATCCTACTGGCGGACACGAAATTTCTTGTCGCCCAATCATTGCCGGATTAGTACAATTGTTCCAAACAACCAAACTCTTATTACACGAATTGGAGTTGTCATCCTAAATTCAATTTAAATGCTTCACTTGCTGTAAGCGGACAACTTGGCAACGAATTAAGTAAAAACGACTCCGTTAAACGTATCGCCCAGAACAGAAATCATAATGAATTTTGCGATGTGACCGAACATTTTCTGCGTATAATTTAATTTGGAATGGCTCCAGCCTCCACGGACAAATAATTTAAAAGCTACGGAAGTTTAAGCTGAAATAAAGTATTAAAACGAGTTTTATGAAGCTCACTTATTTTGAATGATAGCTGGAGCTTAACCACTTATACATTAATTTCTTTTATGAATTGCCCCATTTCTGTTCGCGTCGTCCGCGGCAGAACGAGCGGCCCCGACGTTAGCTGTGAAACCGAATCCTTTACAGCGTTAAACAAATCAAAAAAAGCTGCCCGCTCACGGAACACATACGTTACAAAGCAGCGTCTGTCCGATTACAAACAATGCAAACGTTGAAGGGAAGTAAACGAAAAACGAGCGTTGAATTGCAAACCGCTGTGTACCGACGGAAGAAAAAAAGTGTTGTGTAGCGGGCGACCGGCGACCGGCGAGTAGCGGCACAGCAGCCGGGAAACATCACAACGTGAGTGCGCTCCTGTCAGCACTTCTTGACACGCCGCCACGCGCCAAAACTCCTAACAAACTGCCACGGATTTTTATCATGCACTCGGCCCAGCTCCACTCTACCGGGAATGTACAAACATTTGTCTATTATGCATTTTTTATCCATTCCATATATCAAAAACTATCAAGCCCAACAAAAACAAACCCTGCTGTTGGATTGCTCGGTGCAGTGAACTTTAAAAAAATCTTTTCATTGTACCAACAGTGTTTCAATTTTTATGCGATGTAATTTCGCGATAGATAAACGTGCACGTTTAATGGTTTTTTGTGTAGAACGGAAAACGCTCACAAAAAGCGTTAGCAAAAAATGTTTGATTGCTTTATGGGCAGTAAGCTTATACAAAGTTAGACCTAGCTTTTAGTAAACAGTAATAATAATATTGTGGATTGGTAGATTGTGCTGGATTGTGGTTACTAAACGAAAGACGTATGCAGACGTTTGTGAAAGTCTCCATTTGCTTTTATGTCATTAAGTTACAAGATTTCTAGGCACACTGTCTTCGTAGAAATACTTTACTAACACGACACCGGATCATCTTTTAAAGAAATTCATAACGTGATCAGCCTATAATGTTCCCAAAGCTGGCACACAGGCCTCCTCTCAATCAGATTGTTTGGGCCGTAATCCACCACACGAGCCTAGTGCAGGCTTGTGGAAACCACAGGACTTTGAATTTTTGGTTCTAGAACGTTTTCACACGATGTTTTTCTTCACCATTTTGAGAGAGCACTGATAAAGACATAACTTCCACGAAGTGATGCGCCAGTCTGAGTTCGAACCTACAAACTCGTAAGTCCCTACAGAGCAACCAGTACTCTAAAAGCTGACACAAAAACCCCAATAAATATAATTAAGCAAATCCGCAGTACAAGGAAACTCCCCAGCAAGGAAATCGAGGAAATTTATATTTGACGGGGACATAAAGAGTCCATTTGTAGCAAGTGACGTGTTAAGGGACCCTTGTTTATGGGTGGCACTTAACACGGAGCTAAGCCGCCAGTCGCCCGGGCATTCCCGAACACTTGCAAGAACACTAGTACGTCATTTTTATGCCACCCGGGTGAGTTTGTTATCTGACTACACTTGAGGACAAGTACACGTAATAAACGTTGTGTTGTTTTTCTTTTTAACACGCTTTTATTAGCTTAATACTTATGTTAGTATGTACCCCTGTAACGGACACTTTGAAGATGATTTCGACCCCCTTTAAAACGTCGGAAAAACGAAAATTAATTGAAATTTGGCATTATCCTGGCCAGGATCACCAGGATACCAAAAAAAAACCCGCTTTTGTACCTAGTCAAACTAAAAATGTGTTTTTTTTGTTTGTGAAACTATTATTTTTAAGTTATGGCTAAGTTATCGAAAATCGAAAATCACTTAGTTTAGGAAATTATGTTTCGCGTTATTTAATTTATAATTATATTAAAAATTTGCACGGATTTTGAAACCAAAAGGCACTCAAGAACTTCTCCTTAAAACTAAAGAGAAGTTCTTGAATGCCTGATGGGAAATCTATGTTTGGCTTTGAATACATATTCAGAGTACTAATATCAGCCTTAGACTTACCTATTCCTTAGTACTTATACCTTTCAATAAAAGTCAATGATTAATTATTGACCTCCTAAGCTCACTACGCGATTGTGGCAGGCTGAGCTGGCAAGATGGTGGGACGAGCTTGACTCCTACCGAAAGGACTGACCAGCACTAGCAAAAGATAGAATTTTCTGGAAAATCGTGAGTAAATGTGACAAATAAAAATGTTTTTTCTATCTGCCTGTTTGGTACCGCTAATTTCCTAAACGGCTGGACCGAATTTGACGGGAATTAAACTAGCAAATAGTTGATGTTATGAGGAGTAACATAAGCTACTTTTATGCTAGATAAGGAGTAACCGGTAGCACGTGCCCATGGTATAATTTCCAACATGCACGCAGGCGAAGCCGCAGGCAGCAGCTAGTTAAACATAAAACCGTTTAAAAACAACCACATCAAACACCTAAAAACGACCACATCAAATAGCTTTTAAACCAAATAAAATCTCACTCCTTTTTCGGATCAGTATACAATATACCGGACATTGGACGTAGGAAGCGCAAATAGTAGCTCTAAGCATAAAAGAGTGTATTGGTCGAAGCATGTGTCACCTGCAGCTACAATCTAATTTTCAGGTTGTCCGAAGGTCGGAACTAGTGCATGCTGCAGTGATTCCTACGGCCGAACGACGAGAGCCGAATCGACGTCAAGAGCCGAAAGCCGAACGTAGGTACACCCGCCATATCAGATTTTCCTCTTAACTCCGCGAGGAAATTGATTTCAAGAGTTCTCTTAAATGTAACGTAGGCTGTCAATAAGGCTGAGCGTTTAATGATTTATCGCATTTCTGTGACCGCCCCCAACTTCTGATTGAGATTATGAGTTTCAAGTTACGATGTTACGGTTTCAACTTGATTCCGTATTAATGGTACTTAACTTTTAATTGGAATGTTTAACGGTGGTTATTTTTATATAAAAATGACAATAAATTGATTTGTGGTATCAGTAGGTGTACGGTGTATGTGTTTTACATACTAAATAGAAAAATAAATAAATTTAGTCGCGGGGCGAGCCTATTGCCAACAATCGGGCATAAATCCAGACTCCAAGGTGCTATATAGAAATTCCAGATAGGAACACCCAATAACACTTTGCCCGACCTGGGAATCGGGCCCAGGACCACATGCTCAGCAGAAGCGCTCGCGACCACTACACCAACGAGACAGTCTGAAATAGTTCTCTCAAGTAAGTACGTACGCCGTATATTCAGGATCGTATATTCGGTCTTTAAAAAAAACCATATGTTTATAAATTACCTAACAAACTCATTCACACTTAGCCAACCACAACCGTTTCATATCTTATAACATGTACAAAAACGCGTGGCATTCGTCATAGAACACGAAAAAAACCCAATATCGACGGTCTACCAAAGCGAAAACACGACACAGAAAACGAATGAAAAAAGCAATATGTCGCAGGACACACATGTTTGCGAATCTGGCGTTAAAAAACAGTGCCATCTCAAAGAAACTCCTTCAGGAAATCAATTCGTAGTTTAACATAATGGGACGTGTGACTGGTTTTTGTCAGTGCGGCGGTGCTAACATATGGGCCTAATATGTAAGTTACACGATCGGTGTTCAGTGATCTATGGCGTGGCACCGCGCCTGTTTACGATTCACTCCGGCCAGGCGGCCAGGCGCACAGTTGAACTGATATTTTTATGTCCGACGCGCCTTACAAGGGGGACGATTAGATTTGGGTCGCGTGAGCTTCCTTGCGCGGAAGTATGAAAATAAACACGAGGTTTATTTTTACACATCATTGGGTATTTATAATTTATTTTATAAATGTTATTATGTTCATCAGTACGATATTCGTATTAATTTGTTAGTGTTCATTTAAAACATGCTTGTTATTTAGTTAAATCCATACTAAATAACAAGCACACAGTAGTTCACAGTACCCAAAAATAAACTGCTTAGGTATTGCAGGCGAGCTTTTCTCAAGAAACACTACACTACAGGACTACCCGTAATATCATTACTATCGGTGCAATACAAAATATCAACGCAACACGTATAGCATAACTATTCACAAACATTCGACAGGCTATCATATCGAAAATGATACATTTCGATAACCTAAGGGCAATTCCCGTAACTTAAAAAACGATTACAGTTAGATCTCAGTCTCAATCTGTCAATAATACCTCAAGTTTCTATACATTTTTGAAAAGTTTTTGTCATTTGATTGTCGCCTATAGATGAGTCTAAAACTAGACTTTGAACATATTTAATTACGAGAATTGACCTCAAGATTTGCCTTGGCTCCGACAGCACTCCGTTGTCGGAAGAATAGCGGCCGTCTATTTAATCTAAACTGAAAAAAAATCGGGCTTTGGATTTGTGAACAGCGTTTATAGGACTCCTACATTGATTGATCTTTGATTCAATACGGAAGCATATCGAATGGTTGTAAATAGTTATAAACATATGAAAGCAGTGGTGGCCCAGTGGCAACGGCCGCGACTTACGAGTAGTAGGTCGTGAGTTCGAATCCAAGAAGGCGCTTTACTTTATGTAAATTATTTGATCACCACTGCTCTCAGAACGGTGAAGGAAAACTTTGTGAGGAAACCGGCACGAATTAGACCCGAAAAAATATATTTGAAGACATGACTTCTACCAACCCGCACAGGACCTGCGTGGTGGATTATGGCCTACTCCCTCTCACCGAGAGGAGGCCTGTGTCCTGTGTATGTGACTTTATAGGATGAGTATATGAAAGAATTTTTCTATGGTGCATATGCTATTCCGCAGACATCCGAGTGACCGCGCGGACGAGCCTTGCTCCGTGGATGAGCTTCGTACCTCCAATTCTACACGCATAGGCGTTAGGCATTCAATGCGCGACAGAGCGACGTAAATAAAAATAAATAAAATAAGTTTATTACATATCATTTTAGCTTACATTGCATATCGAGGAGTCTCCATTTAGGCATAGAAATACCTGTAGTTGAAGGCTCCGCTCTTCCCTTGCATTATAAATATGTATACAAATAACAAAGAGAACAAAAAAGTAAGAAAGAAAATACGATCTTTTGTACATATGCGTGAGTGTGATTGTATGTGATGTGAGTGTGATGGTTTGTCTACATAGTGCGCTGTAAATAAATTTCACGCTAGCACCGCATTACAGCTTTTTCAATATATTTCAAGAACACACTCTAGTCTCTATTTTTTAGTCAACTTTGCTTTGAGTTTAAAGTTGGAAGTTTGTTATTACAACTTTATTTTCATGTTAGTTTTTAGGGTTCAGCAGTCATCAAAATTTCGCCATATCCGTTTGTCCGCTACTTAGCTCAGAGGCTATTAGTACTATAAAGCTGTAATTTGGCATGGATATACATATTAGTCTCACCGACAACTGACAAATTGGTAACATAAAGACATCAAGTTTTTTTTTTTTTTTTTGTCTGCCCCATTGTGTGGAGTGTCGTTGAATCATCATCATTTCAGCCGGAAAATAGATCCACCTTGTGGGACGCCTTCCAACTCTACGTCTTCCGGTACGCGGTCGCCACTCCAGAACCTTTCAGCCCCATCGGCCATCAGTTCTGTCGTAGAATAGGTCTTTCAAAATAGTCGGGTTTGCGACAGCAATTTTTTGATTGAGGGATCCGTTTGTGAAGTATTAAGATTCAAAGTGCTAATGTTTGTTAGAGTTAATAGTCGACCAACTTACATTTGCAATTTAAATGTATGGGAGCTAACTACAATGCTGAGTTTGTGCTATGGATTAATTCGAGTGTGATACGTGACTTAGAAAAGTGTAACACCGAATAACACGTCCCCGTAAGTTTACGAATACGAAACACTTAACAACGAATGCACGCTACCACGAAAAACTTCACACCGTAGCAATGCGATCTCGAATAACTAAATCTCTAATATTCACTTTTTCGAAACATTTACCAACGAATGCACACTACCTCGAAAAACTTAACGCCGTAGCCATGCGATCTCGAATAACTAAATCTCTAATTCACCTATTCGAAACACTAATAACAAAGAATGCACGCTTCCACTAAAATCTGAACATCGTAGCAATATGATCTCGAATAACTAAACCTCTAAAAGTCATCGTAAAAAGTCTTTATTCATATAACAATCAACTACATAGAAAAAAGGTAATAATTATGTGTCAATCAACCAAATCAATCGTTTTTCCATGACAATACAATAAACCAAATCGAACATTAAAAAAAAAAACTTTAAAAAAATCAATTAGTATGCAAGACCATCTAAAAATGTGGTTAAGTCCATTGTTTCCTTTGTTTCCAAATGTTTTTGTATTTTTTCTTCCCTATTTTCTTTTTCCTTTGCTCTTTTGGTTTCTTGAGACTGTGAATTTAATTTTTCAACTATTAATTCTGTATGCTTTTGTTCCTTATTTAATGCTTCAATGGTCTTATATAAATTCCATTTCTTTCTACCCAATAGGATGTTCCAGCAGTGGTACCATGATTCCACCTCATTTTGTGTGATTGGAACAGTGGTGCCTAACTGCCTATCGAGCTATTTACCGACCAGATGTCAGGCGGAAACAATGGAGGCACTTTTTGCAAGTTTATCGTTAATGTTTCGAGATTTTGAGAAGTCCTTTTCTTATAAGTACCATTGACGTATTTGAAAAACCAGTGACTTTCACTGCATCCTTGGGTAATACTTTTTCTTTTAGTATTTCAAAAGCCTCAGGTATCTCATCTGGCTTCAAAAAGGCTAACGCGGCCAAATGACGCATTTTGTGAGCAAAAGATGTCGATTCTGAGTAGTTTGGAGAGACCAGTAGACTGGATATGCTTCCAAATTATTTTGAGCCAGATGGAAGTAACAACACTTGTGTTTAGTTTCAGGAAACACTTGTTTCACCGCATTTATTGACATTTCTCTATTTAGTTGATTGTTATATGAATAAAGACTTTTTACGATGACTTTTAGAGGTTTAGTTATTCGAGATCATATTGCTACGATGTTCAGATTTTAGTGGAAGCGTGCATTCTTTGTTATTATTGTTTCGAATAGGTGAATTAGAGATTTAGTTATTCGAGATCGCATGGCTACGGCGGTAAGTTTTTCGAGGTAGCGTGCATTCGTTGTTAAATGTTTCGAAAAAGTGAATATTAGAGATTTAGTTATTCGAGATCGCATTGCTACGGCGTGAAGTTTTTCGTGGTAGCGTGCATTCGTTGTTAAGTGTTTCGGATTCGTAAACTTACGGGGACGTGTTATTCGGTGTTACACTTTTCTAAGTCACGTATCACACTCGGATTAATTCATCTCATTTACGGAACTCTGCATTGTGTGTGGTAGGACATGCACTTGGCGGGTGTTGCAAAGGACTCGAGTCCTCGAGTCGTAATTTTAAAGACTCGACTCAATTATGCAAGACTCGGTGTGCTCAAAAGGCTCGGAGTCTAGACTCAAGCCGAGCCCGAGTCATTTAACAGCCACTCGAGTCGTAAAAAGGACTCGAGTTTTAAAAAGGACTCGAGTCTTAAAATGAACTCGAGCCTTGTAGCTCATCATTCGAAAAAACTCGAATAACTCGTCAGATTTTATTGTACACATAGTTACATCATAACCACTAATTTGAACTATTGCCTTCTATTCGAGTCTTTTCGAATGTTGAGCTACAAGTCTCATCTTCATGCTCCGAGTTTTCCTTTAAGACTCGAGCCCTTTTTCAGACTCGAGTCATTTCTAAGACTTGAGTCCTTTTTAAGACTCGAGTACTTAACTTGTTTAAACATATCAGCAAACAGATAGGTATACGTAGTGCATATTTATTAAAATGTTTTAACTGCTCTATATATGCCTATTGCCAACATAAGCAATAAATGATGCATGTACTCAATAAACTAATACCAATCAATCATTCACAGAAATATTAATCAGCAACAGATTATCTGGCCTGATGCGTTGCTCATAAATACTAGAGTAAAGGTGTCGATACAATAGGCTGTTTGGCCAGTTTCAGAAACGGTCTCACATTATTTAGTAGTGTGTACGGACCGTAGAAATAATATTAATTTTAAATATTTCTTTAATAACACGTCTTTTTTTGGCAGTCGTGTAAAAAAAAAATCATAACAAAATATACTGATAATAATTTAATCTGTCAAAATCCTACATTACAGTAAAATAGCACCGAGTCAGTCGTGTGACGTCACATGTATGTATGTCTATCATAGCACATGGCAAGCAATGACAGATTGACGTTTATAGACGTGTGACGTTACAGTAATTTAAGCCAATCAAAAGCGTTTAATATTATAGCGTTCAAACAAATAATTTTATATTGGTTTTTTTAGTGCAGTTATTTAATATTTTTATGTGTTCATGGTTTTTAAAATCCATAATCTACGCGGATGGCAATTAATAATGTATTATTTTGTATATTGTCAATTCATCATCATCAGCAACCTACAATGTTCCAACTGCTGGGATGTAGGCCTCCTCTCGGTGCGAGAGAGTGAGCCATAATCCACCACGTGGGCCCAGTGGTATTGTCAATTAATCTATTGTAACACCGGACACTGGTAGCTACGAAATTATTAGCAGATTGACGCAATATGGCCACATTAGATGAAAATGTGGTGAATGAGCTAGTAAGGTAGAAGTGCCAGAGCAGCCCACGAAATCCAAACTTTCTTACATTTTTACAATTTTCAAGTGTGTCAAATGTTGATCAAAATGTGTTCATCATCAATACAACGCCCTGAGTGTATTTGAATCCAATTAAATGAGTATTTCATGAAAAAAACAATCAATGGGATTAAATGAACTCAGAGGCGGGGTACTTCTGGGCCCATTTAACCCAACTGAGTACTACTTAGTTTAAATCATTCAATGAGATTACCAATTGAATGATTTTAATGATAATAATTCTATAAATGAGCTGGACTCTTTTAATAAAGATTGGTCCTTGGCCGCTCTGGACAGAGAGACGTGGAAAGAGAGTAGGCCTCCCTACTCTTTCCAAGTCTCCCTGTCCTTTCACCCAGCAGTGGGACATTAAGTCTAATAAAATAATTAAAAAGCTGTAAATGCATAGATACGTGTTACGATCGCGAATCATATTTTAAGTAATCAACATACAACCTAACACTGACCTACAAATAGCAGAAAAAAGAAAAACGTACGAAAACTTGAATTTCGCGGGCTACCCCGGCGTTTCTACCTTAATACGCGTGCGTGGCATAGCGTGTTACAAGTCTGTTCCCGGGGATAAGCCTCGCACCCAACCAAGCTTAGTTTAATTGTGTTTTGTGTGTAAACATAATAAAAGGTGCCTACTTAATTACTAATGCGTGTGTTACATTAGCCAACACGACAGCGCGGCGGCGACGACACGATACGATACTTACGTTGCGGACCGTTGCGAAAATTACGACAAGCACATTAAACGAACCTGTTTTTATAATGTGCGAAAAATAAGAGGTACTGAAGTGTTTAAAGTACCGGGATTATCAATGAAAAGCGGGTTTATTACGTACTAGCTTTTTCCCGCGACTTCGTCCGCGTGGAGTTCGGTTATATCGTAGCGTAACGTAGCGTAGGCGAGCGCTAAGAAAGGAAGTAGAATTGCACGGACAAAGTCGCGGGCAAAAGCTAGTAAACTACAAAACTTCTTACACATCACATTTTTTGCTAATCTATTACTGTGTGCCAAAATTATCAGACTACTGGGCGGGCTTACACAGGGCGAGCAAGCCACATAGAATTGCACGTGTGAAAAACAGTTTTGCCTCAAGTCTATACCCGCAAATTTTAATGTCTGCCCTTGTGATTTGTTTATGGTCATTGCAAAGCAGACTTTGAGGAGAAACTGTATTCGTTTGAATTCAAAGGGAAGATCATCTTTGAGGAGTGGATAGAGAGGCGTCACGGCGTCCTCACCTTCCGCCTGATGCAGGTTCTCACCGGGCATGGGTGCTTCGGTGGGTTCCTGTTCAGGATAAAGCGGGAGGATACGTCCGGGTGTTTCCATTGCGAGGATCGTCGGAGGACACGGTAGAGCATACGGTGGAGGTGTGCCCTGCCTGGGCGGAGCACCGCCATGTCCTCGTGGAGGCGATCGGCGGCGGCGACCTCTCTCGTCCGGCCCTGGTGCGAGCCATGGTACGGAGCGAGAGGGAATGGGAAGCCGTCACCTCCTTCTGCGAAGCAGTAATGCTCGCGAAGGAGGAGGCGGGGCGCGTGAGGGAGTGGCAGTCTCTGCGCCATCACGTGCCTAGCCGCCGCAGGAGGAGACGCCCCGGGCGTCGGGAGTCCATAGCGGACTCCCGGCCACCGTAGGCGCGAGCTTGCGGGTGGCGAGCAATGGGTAGCTTGCCGCCCGGTAAGGACCAGGCTCGGGTCGACGGCGCGTAGTGTTCCACGCGCGCCTCAAAGAGATGTCAGCAGCAGTGTAAGGGTCTACTAGGACCGATGCCTGCCGGGGTCGCGTGATTGTTCGAAAGAGATACCGTGACCCTGGCACATGGGCAACTGATGGAACAGGGGTGGGTTTTAGTCAGTAAAAGTCTGACACGCCCTCCCGCTCCGCCCAGAGCGGGAGAAGTCATTTGATGATTTCCCATTCTGAAAAAAAAAAAAAGGAAAAAAAATAAGGGAAGATCATTCGGGATCAAGGGAATTCTTGGTACAAATACAGTTTCCCCTTGCGCATATCCAGTTTTAACTATTTTGTTTTATGTTTTTGTGCAATTTTTGTGAAATAGTTGTTGTTTTCGTAATCAGCGACCCGATAAACCATAAAAACGATACCCATGTTGATTTGCAGAATTTGTCACCCCTTTTCCACCTTTTTAGGAGTTGAATTCTGAAAGAGCCTGAAACATTTGTTTACTCATTTATTGATAGGAGTACTTCTGTGAAGTTTCGAATAAAATAGTTTACCTAATTTTGTTTCCCCATACAAACTTTCAAGCCCTTTTTCACCCCCTTAGGGGTTGAGTTTTCAAAAACCCTAGGACATGTAACTGTTTATTTCTAATTGTTAACCTAAAAACAAAGTTTCAGGCTTCTAGCTCTAAAAATGACGGACTTCCGTACAAAATTTTAACCCCTTTTTCACCCTCTTAAGGGGTGAATTTTCAAAAATCCTTTCTTAGCAGACGTCTACGTCATTACAGCTATCTGTATGCCAAATTTCAGTGAAATCCGTTCAGTAGTTTAGGCTGTGCGTTGATAGATGAGTCAGTCAGGTTTGCCTTTTATATATTTAGATTAATATATCACAAATTGCATCATAGGCTGAGAATCAAAACTTTTTGCACGTCAAAATTACATAAGTCAGTCCCGCAAAAAGCGCGCCCTTCATCATTTCGTAGTGCTTAACCTAAGAAGAAGAAGTGATGCAACCAAGTCCGCATTATAAATACATGTCATCTAATCGACTATAACAGTATTGTCCCAAAGTAAGGCAAAGGCCTGCCCCTCCCTTGGCCATATCATCAATTTATTAAATACCCGAGGAGTTTGCACGGGAAAGCTCATTCCAATCCAGCACATCCCTTGCTGCCCTCTACCAGCGGTGCTCTAAGCCGAGGTCCGTACCCTATATTGAGTGCCCTTAGCGAGTAGTTGCTCATGTTTTAATTTCTTAAACCCTGGCTGGAGGCCTTAATTTATCTAATGATCTATTTTTTTTTTCGAGTTGATAAATACTACTTTATATTTTAAACCTATCACATATTATCTTAAAACACAAAACATTGATTTATAGATCAAATATTGCTTGCTATAAGAGGGCTTAAAAGGCAAATTACATAAATGCTCGTAAATACCAAGCATCCAAAGAGGTTCACGATCTAACAAACTTTGATTTACAATCTGCTGTAACAAACATCTTACAGTATTAATTTATTCAAATTGCTTTAACCCTGATTACAATCAAAATAATATTGTATTAACCAACTTTCATTTTGGTTATAAAATCGGAACGTTCTCGTTGGTATTCAAATTCAAATTTCGTATAACACAAAAGATCCATTCTCTCCTCACGTAGTCACTTCGCGCCATCCGACCGTCAGCTTTACTCCCTTATCGTAAAGAAGTCCCAAAAAACGTATCTAAAGAAGTTATCTATCGTATTTTGTACCTTTCTGCCCTATCTGGGATTTCAATCCTTATCAACATCAATTCACATCGGACAGCACATAAATAACTGTTTCAATTCACTATCCTAAAAACACGAACAGAACTAACCAAATATATTACCTACGTACCTGTGTTTATAATCGACACAAACTTATATTAAAGTTTCATCCCCTATTTCGGTTTTAAACCCTCGTATATTAATTAAGTTATTAGTAGTGTGAAATAATACGAAAGTTTACGAGTCATGAGTACCAATTTCAGTTCTAAATTAACATGCTACATAATTAAGCCTCCTACAAACCGGCGCGACGCGGCAGCGCGACGCGACACTCGTAGAACAATTTTTATGTGAACTTCATGGAAATTGTTCTACAAGAATCGCGTCGCGCTGTCGCGTCGCGCCGGTCTGAATAAGCCTTTATGCCTATCCCTTTTAATCGGTTGCGGATTAGTGTGACTATACCATTAAATTTAATGCAGGTCTCGGTGTAGAAGCTAGTAGTATTACACATTGAGAGTTCTAATAACCTGACACAGCAGGTACATGAGTACAGCCTATCGATTGACACGCTACCGCAGTAGGTACTAATGTGCTAGCGAGTACGTACATTCCCAGTATTAGAGCAAATCGGTAGGTCGTTACCACAATCGAAACGACTTAATAGTCTGCGTTAGCCTAACGCACCATTTAAAAAGTCAACAGAAACTCGTTGAAAGTACTTTTCTTTCATTGTTTCCGGCCGTGCGGAGTGCCCTCAAGACTCAAGGAAATTGACAATGAAGGTAAAGTTTATCTTCCACCGTCAGCCGTTTGAGGGTCCAAGACGTGACCCGACCCCTTGATTCCATTACGGGCTCGCCGCGACCGACAATAGAGAATTAAAAGTCGAATTTTTACAGAGCCAACGAGCCGCTTATTCAATCGAAAAATCAATATCGCTATTCTCATAAATGAACTTATCCTGGAGTATTATTTTTGTGCCGACATTCTGTTTAATATTGCAGCGTGGATTTATTTTAACATCTCATTTCGATCCGAGAAACAGAAAATAACGTTTGTTTTGAGGTAGTGGGGTGACAGAAATAACGAAAGTTTTCGTCGAAAATTAACGCACGGGAACGTAGCGCAGGAATAAAAAGTATCCTCTGTGTTAACAGGTTATATCATGTCTGTGTGCCATATTTCATCCAAATCTGATCAGCCGTTTTTTACGTGATTTAGTAATAACAACCAAACATATAAACTTTAACATTTAACATTTTAATAGTTTTTGTCAATAGCTTAACCCGCGTGGAAGTTGGAAATTATCCCACAGGAACGTAGTCCCGGGACATAAAGTATCCTATGTCTTCATCCAGGTTATGAACTACCTAAGTGCTAATCATAAGCAGCCTCTAATGTTCCCACTGCTGGGATACAGGCCTCCTCACGGTGAGAGGGAGAGTGCCAAATTTAATCCAAATCCGTTCAGCCGTTTTTGCGTGATTGAGGAATAAACATTCAAGCATCCCAACATACAAACTGTATAGTAGGATATATTATATACCTACTATATACGGAAAGATGACCCCACTCGACATGTTGATAAAATATTTACAGGATATACCTCAGCGTACCTATATACCCAATAAGCACCAAATATACAGAATCTCAACCAGTTCAGACAGATCAGGTACCAAATAATTTAGACGTAAGTAAGTCTCAAAGTGGAATTTCACTTGATTCAGGAAAATCCGTTTCAAATAAATTATACAAATTCACTATTTAATGTGGAGTCCGTGTGCCTACACACCTTTAATCTTTGCAATACGCTGGGCACCTAAGTACCTGCTTGAATGTGAATGGCGGTCGCGGGAATGTTCCATTTGCATAATTATTCCAAAGATTTTGCATACTTTTATAGCTGCTCTCCAGGTTATCGCCACGATAAGTTACCGACATTAACGAAAAACTACAGACATAGGGAATCTGTATTTGCGAATAACGGGAATATAATCACGTCCTAATGAGGTAGTAACAGTGAATTTTAATGTATGAAGGTTTAGCTGTATTACTAACTAAATTGGGCATTATTTTTCTCAATCAGTCTTTTTCAGGTATACACTATGAACTAAAAAGGGTCTGTAGTCTCACCATGACTACAGATTTGCCAAAAATTATATAATGTATTGCATAAAAATGGTATCATGCATCCAATAGTTAGGCGAGGGATTCAAAGGCACGAGATGCAAAAAACTTTGCTCTCGTGTAACACACATAACTTTTCACTTCAGCAGCGAGAACACTTTAGGAGATAAAATAATAAACAGGAATAGATTGAAATAACTATTTATTGTGAGTCAAAATAATTAACTTTGTAGGTAGAGGTACCAATTCAATAAAATGGAACATTTTAAAAGTTAAAAGTAAAATTACTGCAATTCTGCAAATTAAAAGTAACAGATTTATTTGGCAACGTTATTGTTGCATTGATTTTAGTTTGATTATCTGGGGTTAAGGTTTCTTTTTCAGTGGCGGATTGAGAAGGAACAACGGTGAACGTTGGTGACTCTGATCGGCTTTCTGACTGTGCGTCGTTGGAAGTGGGTGGGCGTGGGTGAAACCAAGAATCTGAGGTCGAATTCAGACTTATTGTTTCCACTATACGCTTACAGATTTTCGACTTATTTTCTATTGAGTCTTCAATATAGCCTTCTGCAACCGTATTGGACTTCCACCCGCCGTGACGTTTTAAAGTGGTGAGATCGGCTCCGGAATCAGCCAAGAGCGTTGCCGAAGTTCTCCGAAAGCAGTGACCCGTGTATAGCTGAGGCTCTTCCAGTTTTAAGAAAGTGGCAATTTCTCGCGGTATAGCACCTATTTTATTTACTCCCATAGACTGTCTTGAGCATTTATTATTATGGTATTGTATGAAAATCGGTCGGTTTTTATATTGGCCGGACGTAAATGTTGGTAGTTTTCTACAATAGTTACAGGTACAATAGGTACCTACATATTCTTCGCGTACGACAAAAGACCTGTCAAGGTTCGTCTTCGTATTTTTCAATTTTACTAACAGTAATTTATCTGAATGCTTTTCGATATTATTAACTGTTAGCTGTAATAGCTCGTTATTGCGACACGCTCCACTAATTCCTATGATCAGTACAACCTGTAATGAAAATATTATATGCATAATTTAATATTTACAGCATCTTTTACATATCTTATTAAATATTTTAACAGTATTGCTAAGCCAGACTAGGATTCACTGCGCCTCCATTAATTAGTAGTAGGCAGTAAGTACGTTTATACAAAACAGTCTACACACAAATTTTAATAACTAACAACATAGATTCATAGGTACCACTTACTTTAGCGGCAAGAAAATTACAGTCCGGAGCTTCATTAAGAAATTTTTCTATGTTAAGGGCCGTGAAAATTTTGGACTTTTTAGCCTTATGCCCAACTGACATTCTTTTTAGAAAAGATACGAGTTTTGCGTATGTTTCAATATGCACGTTATTTTTTGTTTTTAACTTTCAACATTGAGTAAATACTCCTCATTGTAGATGATCGTCTCGTCTGTGATAAATCTAAAAAATAAGATAGCAACACCGTCTCTAAAAAACTGCTTGCGCCCTTTGTAAGTCTCCGTTCATTGAAGACATGGTATTTCTCGCGAGACTTCTCAGGTAGGAAACTTAATTCTGCATTAATAACTTGTTGTTTTAACCTTTCCGGTGCTAAAATACTGTTCTCGTCGCTAGTTTCACTCATATTTTACGATTATTTTAATATTTTTTAACTTATTCAACTCTTTACGCCAGCTACGAAATTTTATTCCCGCTCTTTTATTTAAATTAAGGCGTGTTCGGAAATAGCACCCATGATATTTTATTATTCAAAATATTTACGTAACATTATTGAAACTAGAAATAAATATTTACAGGTTAAATATCAGTTTTATTTGCAGTAAATTAAATACTTATTTTCGTTTAAACACAACAATAAGTTAAAAATTCAATAAATTACATTAAAAGACATAATTATCTTTTTGCAAAATTTCTGTATTTAGTACAAATTTCCGAACGTGTTTGTCTTTGAGGTCGAATTCAAAATCGGAAATTCCAAAGGGCTGGTCTTTGTCTCTCTCTCTTTCTAATGGCAGGAAAGAGATAGAGTGTAAATGTTTCGAATTGTATGATTAACCCAAGGCTGAATAAGATATGGGTAGTAAAAAGCTTCGACAAAAAAAGAAGAATTGTCCTTACTCAAAATATTAAATCTACTACCTAAAATACTAACTTTCCGACTACTTTTGTCCGAATAAAAATGACGAAACTACCGAATGAGATACTGAAATCTTTGAAAAATAAACATGACTGTTTATTGCTATAATACTTTTCTACCAGCATAAATTACGTTCTACTGAAAAGTAAGCTTTGTAATTTTTATCTTTACTTGCCTACTATTAATTCATAAATCACCTTTCATATTTCATAGACTTTGGTGCTATTTTAACTGTAACATTATACTGAAACTATTATTCTGAGTGGTTATACCGAAACTTATAAAAAATATAAAAATGTACTTGTAACAATAACTTTTACTTGCATATATCATGAATTTTACTTACCACGGGTACCTATGCTTCGATATGGGTACCTATTTTAGGCGTTAAAAAGTTCAAAAAGAACAATCGTATTCATGCTTTAATCTAAAACCAAGTAGACTTTGGTTTCCTAGAATATTTTACTATTATTCTTTATTATTATTCGACAAATTTCCTAGTTTTTATAATGTCAGCGAGAACAAAGATAAAAATAAAACAAAACTCAGTTTATTATGAAATTGTAGTTTTAATAGGTAGTAGAAAATGTTAGGTATACATAATTGTACTTATGAACTAAATAGGGAGGCAGGTAGTTAGTTATCAGTAGGTATCTTAATTATCTTCATTGTATTATAAGAGCAGGTTTGGATTTAATAGGACGACCTCGTTTCCTTTTTTGTCCTATAGGTAGTGCTTTCGCTTCCATGGGTGGAGTCGCGAGCTGCAATCTAATAGCGAGCCCTAAAAGATGTTTACAAACGTATTTTTTATAAAACTGCGGGCAAGTGCAAGATCCTTTTCTCCATTCTACATTTTGTGTTTCGTTTTTAGGCACTGTGACTTTCCAGAAAGCGAAATGTTTCATCTTGTAATCAGCATGCATTCAAGCAGGCAAGCAGCATGCAATCGAGCATGCAAGCAAGCATGCAGCAGGCATGGTTTCTGACACGGCTCCGGCGCTGCGGGGCTCCGGCGCGGCGGTCCCACGCGATTCTAAATTACACTCTAGGGGTAGGGCAGACAAAACTACATGGAGTCGGAATTACAGCGATTCGTTTCTGTCACAAAAACCTAACTTGTAGCAATTTTTTACCACTAACAATTTTATTATAAATGAACATTCGGCAATATACACTTTATATAATAAAATACTTAGGACATATGACTTTATAACATGCAAAATTAGGAGACTTAATGATTTATTTGATATTATGACAGAATAGTTTTAGAAGCAAAGATCATTATGTATAACAAAATTTAGATTTTTTGAATATTATGGTTACTGACGTTTATGGCTAACGAGTTATGGAAAATGATGAGAAGAAACGGAGTATCGTATTTTCATCATTATTGAGAGTTAAAAAATAAATTTGATAACCAACAATAGAAATTAAAACAGTGCATGCAAGTTGTAAAAATATGATTATTTTGACAAAGCCTCTGTTGTCGGTAACTTAGTAATTTTGTCGGAGGTTCAGTATTCTATCCGGAAGTTTAGTTTTGTTATTCGAAGATCCATTTTTTTTTGGAGTAAATGTAATTTGATCATGCTCTTATTTGTTGTTAAATTGGATATTTTTTCGTTTATGTTTTGGGTTTTTTGTCGTTAATTAATTATAACGCTGGTTAATTAGAATAATAGTCGGCCACAGATCACTGGAGATTAATTTGTTTTTCAGAACCATTATTATTTCCCATAAGATATTCGTGGCTATTATTAAATATTTGTAGGCAATATACACCGTGGCATTTTAGTCGTCTTACAAAGGTTGTCCACTCAATGTATCCGAAATATCTCTAGGCGTGATTTAAAAAAAAATGTTACTAATAAAAAAATACGTACTAAGAAAAATAAATAATGCATTAGAAACATCCTGTTAATAATATTTACGTATCATATGGTAGAGAACATACATACCTACCCAGCGCACGAGTCGACTAGATCATTCCATCTCCATTTTCCATGAGACAAAATATCAAACAAACTATGTCATGCGTCATCATAATTAATAATATTTATATTTTTTTGTTATTCGAATGTTAATTTTTTTCTTATGGATGTGTAGTAGTCATTAGATACATGAAGTGGGCTGCCGTTGTAAGACGATTCATATGTCACGTTGTATACTAGATTTAGTCTAATCAAAACTGTCCCCATATATCCATGACACTAGCGAATTACGTTTTATGTAAGCACAGTCACGGTGTCACCCTCAACGGCTAGTAATAAATTATTTCATGTCATTATGCTTATTTGCAACTGGTCATAAATATACCGCTTGTGCTCCAAATGACATTTAAGCGTTTGAATTTGGGTCACACCCTGCCCAACCTATAGATACTTGCACACTTCATGTGATTGGATTATTGCTTGTAATAAATAAACAGGGATAGTTGTTTCGATGGAATTTCAAACTGAGAAATAATAACTAATATATATGCAAATAAACATTCAATCAATATAGGCTTTCGAGGTCGGAAATTGTCGCATAGGAACGTACTGCCGAGATAAAAAGTGTCATACGTCCTATACCAGATCATGGTCTATCCGTGTGCCAAATTTCATTTAATGCTCCCCAGCCAGTTTTGAGAAACAAACACACAAACATTCACAGTTACAATGCTGCCAGTCTTTTGCTGCTGGCAACTTAATGAATAAATAACTTTCCTATTGACAACGATGCGGATAAATGTATGTTTGATGCCTTATCATTCTTTTCTATTTTATATGCTTTAATACATATTATTATTTAATTTTTGGAATTATGAGTTAGCTTTAAGTTGTGTCTATATTTTAAGACATATACATATATTCAGATGAATTACGATTTGATTTTGCAATTACGATATGTATTGGTTGGATACCTATGTAAACAAAAAAACTATTGTAAAAAATCAAGTTTATCTAACTAAACAGACAGCTGTGCTGATGGGGGCGCCACTTCTTCTTCCTAGCTAAAGCACTACGAAATGGTAAAGAGCGGGCCTTTTGGGAGACTGTCTTCTGAAATTTCGATGTTCGAAAAGTGCTGAATCTCAGCCTAATATGAATAAATTACTTTTGATTTTGCTTTTATTTCACCGTTTACAGTATTATTAATACGTGTTGTAGGTACCAATAAGTTCTTTATTACTAACTAGCTTTAGCCCGCGGCATTGCCCGCGTGGATGTTGAAAACTTTCACAAGAGGGTCGGAACAAAAGTATCCAACTTTCATCCAAATTCGTTCAGCCGTTGTAGCATAAAATGTAATAGACACAGTCAATTCCGCATTTTAAAATAAGCTTACGTCCTGGACGTAATCTTCGTGGAGTTTTAAAATTGATAGATGACATTGTATGTTTTTTTTTTTGCGCCAGTACCTCTGTGTAGTTTCACTATAAACAAATTGATCTAGTATTGTTACTCCATACAAATTTTGGACCGCCTTTCATCCCCTTGGGGGGTGAATTTTGGAAAATCGTCATAATAACTATTTGCGTGCCAAATTTCAGCGCAATCTATTCAATGGTTTGAACTGTGTGTTGATAGATCAGTCAGTCAGTAACGGTTGTCGTTTATAAATAAAAAAGATTCATTTCAAATACTTATTATTTATTTTAAACCTTTAATTACAGCTACAATCATATTCCCGTTGGGTTTTGTTCAGCCCAGTGAGAATATTCACATCAATAAATAGTAGATTATTAACCAAGGGGATAAAGCAGTGTCTTCTGTCGCGGGTGACGATTTAAATCGCGAGCGTAACGAAGGACTCGAGGTTTACTCCCGAGCGTAGCGAGGGTGTTAAAAACTTAAATCACGAGCGAAGCGAGGGATTTAAGACGAGTCCTGAGTGTAGTGAGGGATTTAAGTTCATCCAAGACTAAGACAAGACAGCTTTATCACCGAGGAAAATACTCTACTTTTCGTACCATTTGCGAAAAAATTAACACAATTGTTCCGTCCCGTTTGACTTGATTAATCTGTGCGCCTAACGGAACGCGCGTGTAACGAAGTGACAACTGTCACTTGTCAGTTTGACGTTTGACTCTTTGGTTTTGGTCTTTGAAAATGTCGGTCGAATTTTGCTTTGTGCGACCCGTTTGTTGAAATTAATCCTTTTGATGGATCGATTTGTGGACAATTTGTCGTGATCCAATTGTTTGTTTGTAAATAACTCCTTTTGAAGAAATAGAACGGGTTTTATTTTGGTATATGAGTGAAATAATTTTGAGGTTAAGTGACCATTGACCGCGTGCTGGAACCAATCTCTGGCCTCTTGGACCGGCCTTGTTGTCTGTCCTGGATTACTGACAGCGTCACTACACAATACAATATACACTCATTTACATACATAAATCCAGGTAGGCTCCAGAACCAGGTGTCTACCATCAGGTGAGTCTTTTGAATATTGTATTAATCAGCTCCGCGCACGGCGGACAGTTTCCCAGAGCCACTCTTGACCCAGGGCCCACCATCGCGCTTCCACATAATAATTTAAATCCTATGGCCGGGGCCCTGGCCTGGCGTCGAACAACAATAATAATATGAGATAAGCATTTATTAAAATAAACTCAACGTTTATGTATTTGAAGAAAACAAAAACGCGGCAAATTACTAGACTAATATTTTTTTGTCGGAAAAGCAAAGGCATCAAGCTCATACGGCCTCGTCGGTTTTCGTAATTTTATTTAATAATCATAACTGCATAATAAATGCGTATTCCTTTTTCAAAAAGATGTATAATGCTTTATATATAAACTCAATGGTGTAAACACAGATGTAGTTCAGTATACATTTCGGTAAGTATACCAAATTTAAATCACAGTCTCCCCCTAGAGGATGAATGAAATTCAGTACAATTTTCTTTCCCTGTTTTTAACAGATTACAAATGACTATTGTTATGTTAGCTTTTTGTGGCATAGAATGTCACTTTTTTGAGCAAGTGGTACGAAAAATAAAATCCGTTCACATTTCCCTGTGTATCCGTATATATAGGTATGGCGTACGTATTAAAAAAAAACCGTTGTACTGGTACTCACACCACAGAGATGAAGATGGTCTGATGGTGTTTAAAAAATGGATCATAATAGAAACGACTATATACGTGATAGTTTTAAAGTCACTATACACGAAAACTTAAAGCCAAACTCCGTGCGCTCTGGTACGGACATGTGATGAGGTGATATGAGTAGCATATCACTAAAAGAGTCATGAATATAGAAAAGTACAGAAGTTTCTCGGTCTGGGCACGCCACAATTGCGGCGGTAAGTCCCCTGTTTGAGAAGTGGATAGAGCACCACGGGCGTCCTCACCTTCTGTGAGGGAGTGGCAGTGTCTGAGCCTTCACGTCCCTAGCCGCCGCAGGAGGAGACGCCCCGGGCGTCGGGAGTCTATAGCGGGACCAGGCCCGGGTCAACGGCGCGTTGTGTTCCACGCGCGCCTCAAAGAGATGTCAGCAATACTGAAGGGGTCTGCTAGGACCGATGCCTGCCAGGTTCGCGAGATTTGTTCGAAAGAGTTACCGTGGCCTTGGCATATCGGCAACTGGAGGAACACGGGTGCGTTTTAGTCAGTAAAATCTGACACGCCCTCGAGTTCCACCTAGAGCGGGAAACGTCATTTGATGATTTACAACCCAAAAAAATAAAACGACTATAGCCGTGGTACTGTTAGAGTCACAATACAAGAAAAGAGCCAAACTCCCTGCCTTGGTACGGACATGTGATGAGGTGATATGATGACGATATCACTAAAAGAGTCATGAATATAAAAAAGTACAGAAGAGGTCTCGGACTCAATAACTTGACTACTAACAGAACAAAATGTCATGATAGCGAGCAACAACAAGACAGAACTTAGAACCGTACGCTATGGCACAGAAGTACCAGAAGGGCTGACCTTAAAATAAAAAGAGATAATAGCCAGAAGAAAGAAGAGACTAATAGCAGTCTTACTCCATATTAAAGGACATGTTGCATACGGGTAAGATTATCATGATGGTGATGATGACGATGGTGATGATGATGTTGAAGTAGTAGTTATTGACAATAGTTTCTTTACCGTTGTGTTATAAGGTACTTTTTAGGTACAAGATGCTAAGGAACAAAATAATCGAAACACTCTCAACAAGACATTTCAGTCAGTGAGTCACTTACTTTCTGTTTTGGAGTGCATTTTGAGTGGACTATACTGTTTTCATGTCGGCTTTAGTAACAATCTCCTTTGGAATCGCACGGGTGACACGAGCCCTAGACGTTTGAACAACATGGCAAACCATTTCAAGTTTATAAATTGAATGTACAGCATTGTGTTAACAGTAGGTAGGTCAAAATAAATTTGGTAGATTTTGTGTCAACATTTTAATAGACTAGCTTTTCCTCTGATTAAATCATTTTCGTTCGATTTGTAAACGTAGGTAACTAATTGCCTAACACACTATTAATCAGAATCTGAATCATTTTGAAGCTTGTTTGTTATCCATTCTTTCATATGTTCGATAAAATCGTTTGCTTAGCAACGTAAATAACGCCTTGAATGTTGCGGAACGGTCAAATTGAAAGCGATTCCTACTGATAGTGTAGTACGCAATTACCCCTCAGATCATTTTAAAAGAACAGCAAACATGATTTTGCCGACTTATACCTAAAAACAACAACATTGTATCCATTCATCCAGCTAACCCAATGAATTACACTTGAAAAAAAAAAGTTACGCAACATCCAGTGGAAAATAAAACCATTGTTCCTTACTCAATGAAGGCACTGGAAACGTATACAATTTATTACTGTAGCCTGTCTACTCATCCGCCTTCATACAAAAGTAGATACAGCCGTACAACTGACGCTCTTTCACATGCAAATAAGCATGGAACTGTGGGTCCTGTAGAGTGTAGACCGGAGGATCGCACACGCCTCTAAACGAGCAACAACGTGTGTTTTAAATATCGAATAAGATTTGATTCCATTAAATCTTTGAATCGAATCAACCTGACAACGATGTCTGATGAATTTTAAATACCTAAGTACAACTGATGTGTACGGCAAATTTTATTTTTATTTATTTTTTGATAACTCATTGTTACTTTGTACCTTTAGACAGGCCCAATGGTAAGAAATTAATAATTTTATTTACACATGGAAGGGTAAGATAAATGAGGATGTTTCTACCAAACTGAAACACATTGTTATAAACTCCAGCATAAAAGAAACGACTAAAATTCCTAACGAAACATTATCTTCAAAAATATATTTTTCAGAATATTTTTCCTGTAACATTATTTAATACCGCAATATTTTGAAAAATCTTTTTAGAATATAAGCAAGAAAGAAAAAACCATTCCATCGATCAAATTAATTATGTTACAAGATACTTTCTTTGAGGAAGTTGTAATATCTCATTAACATCATTAAAGGGAAGTATGCTGAGACTAATAAATTATCTGGAAAACTCCCAAATATAAGAATTAATAATTTTTATAAAAGTTATAAATAAATACAATATAAATTGTTCTTGTTACTTTAAAACCGTTCTACTTGAACTATTTGCTAAATATTCGAATTAATCAGGATTTCTAATTTCTAAGAAGTTAACTCTAGGTTCCTTTTATTCATACTTAATTAAGTTTAAATTATAAACAACGGCTCGACCACGGCTTTTTGACTTGTAAAGGAATTTGTGGGAATTAATGTTGAAAACAGCTGGATTTGAAAAGGGTATAGAAATGACTTAGGTTTATACATTACCTTTTTGCTTATATTGATCAAAAAGTATTGTTTTGTTCGTGAACACATACTGCCTTCCCACGGGAGTAGGCAGAAACTACAGAAAGCCACCTACTACGATTCCTACATAACTATACATATCCTTTTGCTTCGTTTACGTTCACATATCGATCGCTCGTTTGTTCTTCACTTGTAAAATATTTTAGTATTTACATTAAATCGCCTGAAATGTTCCTAGTGCTAGCACACAGATCTTTATATAAAAGGGAGATCAAATACAAGATTCCTACAGCTTTGTCCTGTCGTCGATTAAATCGCCTGAAATGTTCCTAGTGCTAGCACACAGATCTCTATATAAAAGGGAGATCATATACAAGATTCCTAAAACTCTGTCCTGTCGTCGATCTAGTGAACTAGTGTTCACGTTTGTATCGGCAAAAGGTTTCGAAATAGACAGCGTTCTGCGTAGATTGGTTTCGTTACAAGTTCTCGGCTCAAAATATGAAATCTGACGTATAGTCCATGCCAAAAATAAACCAAAAATGTTTCAGAATCCGGGAAGAAAACAAAGAAAAAACCGCCTTTCAAACTTTTCCATTGCTGAAAACAAACTATTAATGAGTGATTTTGTGATCAGTATTTATTTGTTGAACCATTTGTGGATCCAAGCGGATATCATTCCGGATACAAGCATTAAAAACCACAAACCAAAACCCATTTGATTTGATTTACGTAATCACTGATTTTATAGAATGATGAACGATTTTACTGACTCTATTCGAACACTTTGCTTAATAAGCATATCGATACACTATGCTATTGATTCAGTGGGTCATATCCCACCTATAGTCATAAATATGAAATGAGCCACACCTGTGAAGCCTAAAAACGATCACTTTTGCTCTCCTGCATAAAACCCAGTCATTTACTAACAAAGAAAACACCCATTAATAACAAAGAACAAGTAAGTATGTAAGAACATCATTTTCAGCCACTTAAGTAACAAACTTATGTAATGCAAGTCAATTTGCTCAATAAAAAGTTTACGATCTACACTCTCGTAACAGAAAGTTATAATTGTTCAAATAAACATTTTAAATACAGAGGCTTGACTTTGTAACAAGAACAGTATGAATAAAAACGTAAACTATTACGAAAAATAAAGCCGCATGGCAGCGTGACAAAGTTCATTTGCCAAAAGTTAAATTAAATTTAAAAGGATACATAAAACCTAACGTAGGACATATTACGAGTTGGGAAACTCAATAACAACTTGTGTAAAACCAACATTGCAACTAATTGATTTCGTAAAGTTGTTTTATTTAATTGGTCTCGAGCGGCTGCGTCCCAAGTTTTTATTGACTGACATGCCATTCCAATTATTTTGATCGTGTTCTAACTTTAAACGAATCAAGATTCGCCTTTTAATCAGAAATAAACATCCAATGTCTCGTGTCACAGTGACTATCAATTACAGCACTAAGCTTTAACAGACAAGTGTTTTTAGAAGTTTATTTTTTTAATAGGGCGTTCTTCGAGTAGTTAATATATTGAGGAGATGCTGCAGAAGTATTTAAGATGGGATGTGGATTGTTCAGTGCATGTATAGACATACCTGCATCCCTGGATCAAAACGCATTTCCACATTTAGGCATTTTGTATTATTTATGTGCTTGATTGTAGAAAACCATTGCAATTAACGTTGACGTAATTCTTTGGTACCATTGCACATTTCGATCAGTTTCCATCATCTGTCCGGTTTTTCCCAAATATGTTGGGATCGATTTCCAGTCTAAACATGTGCAGCTGAATAATTTACATGGAGCGATTCCCTATCGGAATTCCACAATCCGGTTACTGGATAACGCGCTAGGTACCCTTACACACTTAGGTACTCTTTGGTAAGACTGATTGTCAGAGTTTCGGGCTTCTGACGACCCGTAACGACTTTCAAAGATCTATGAATGACCGCCGGAACAGCTTAACGTGCTTGCTAAGACACGGACCAACCGCGGCAAGCGTAGCTTAACCTGATCGATCGTCCCGTGCAGCTGTTATTACTTAGCCACACGCTCCTTATGTACAATCAGAAACCACTGTAAATGGGTGTTAGCCACACACTATGGCTCGGAATAGTGGCTTATTAGCATTACACGAAACATAATTTGAATGTTGTCAATTTCCCTTTTTGAGAATATTCACGAGCGCTGGCCGTGAAAAATGAATACGTAGGTAATAAAGTTTCAGCTGTTCTTACTTCGTTAAGTTATAATTTTCTATAGGTAGTCCAGAAGTGATGAACCAGGAGAACGATATGTACATATATTTATATTTAACTAGCTTTTGCCAGCGGATTCGTCCGTGTATTATAAATAGTACCTGGATGCCCGAGCTTTGCTCGGTATTTAATTTTTTTTTTTTGGTAAATTGTGTTTTTTGAAATTATATTTAAATATAAATTACATTTTGTTATTTTTCTTCCAATAAAACAAAAAATTTAAATTTATGTTTAGGTTTATTATCGATAAAGTTGATTATTGAAAACTCGTATAAAACGACATTTTCTAAAAATGAATCCTAGCTAGATCTATGTATCGCCCCGAAACCCCCTGTATACTAAATTTCATGAAAATCGTTGGAGCCGTTTCCGAGATTCAGATTATATATATACATAATATATACAAGAATTGCTCGTTTAAAGGTATAAGATAAACCTTCCTCTTGAATCACTCTGATGAAAACCGAATTAAAATCCGTTGCATAGTTTAAAAGCGTAGCGTTTCTAAGCGTACAAACACGAAACGCGACTTTATACTATGTAAAAATATGGAGGATTCATTTGTTCGTTTGCTTGTAACAAATGAAGTCGTGTAATTAATTGTTTATGAAATGGACTGCTAACTATATTGTAGTTTTTGCTACTAACTAACCAAATATCCCGTAGGTATATTTAAAACACAACTGTCAATTATTGACAGTTGTAAGAATTGTGTAATTGGCGTAATGATGTTCTTTGACTTTAGTTTATTGACGCAATTTGTCAATTTTATAGGCAATATTTTCCAAGACTGTGCCTTACTCGTAGAAACAATTTACCAAAGTTATTCATTGTTCTTAATTAATAAACATATTAAAACGAATTGTTGTTTACAGGCTTCAAAGATGGAGCTTGCTAATATTTGTAATTTATATCAAACAAATCACAGCCTGTTGATTCGGCTCTTAAATCGAATTACGTTTATTTAATTGAACACTTCTAAGTTAACGACATCGGTGATTTCGTTCGGAGAAACGTACCAATTTAAAAAGTTTACGGTTCTAAGGTCGTTTTTTTATCGGCATTTCACACTAGGTGGTTTTCACATTAAGTGCCGACTAACTATTCACTTATTAACAAATATTAAAAATTATAAGTTTCATAAAACCTAGAGAAAGGAAATCTAACCATACTTATATTATTATATTAGTTATATTCTACCAGATCTTCAATCTTTAACAGATGTGCGAGGAAGTGGCAAATCCAAGAATAGAATTACCCCATTGCTCCATTTTCAATATGAGGATATATTCCCGTTCACCGCTCGTCTTCCACGCATAGTTTCAGGTTGGAAAATTCTTTACGATAGGTAATAATTTTTCAGCCTTACATTTTTTCTGCCTAAAAATTAGAACGTCGCTTTCAAATCTACTTCAGGAACAGATAAATAAATAAATTAATATCTTAGGACAACCAACACACCGTTATCTGATCCCAAACTAGGCAGAGCCTGTACTATGGCAACCAGATAACTGATAAATATACATATATATTTCTAAATACATAGTATAGATAAATTACACCCAGACACATAATAAATAATTGTGCTCATCACACAAAGATTTGTGCTAGGTGGGAACCAAACCCACGACCTCAGTCTTAGCAGTCAAGGTCACTAACCACTAGACTAACAGAACTGTCAGATGTACCACATACAATATGCACTGTCGTCCTTACAACGACCTTACAGTGACTTCAATATACAGCTAATGAGCTGGACACACTATGATGTAAGCTGTGTCCTGCACTCACATACACACACACACACAAACACACACAGCTACAAATCGTTAACAGTCGGCCGCTAGCTGTGAGTACTGTGACCCATATCCGGCCGGCGCGGCGCGGCGCATAACAGACTTGATAAGCCATGAGTTGTTACTTCAGACTTATGACTTACTTCGTGTTTGATGCAAATCTAACTTTTGCCCACATACACTAATGTAGTGTGGAAATAGCGTGTAGCTTGTGTATAAAACATTGAAACAAGAAGAAAATGAGGTTAAGGTTATTTTTTTATTAAGAACAAAGACACCTACGTACAATCTGACACCATGTAATCGATATATGAACCTGAACCAAAATGCGCTGCAATATTTGTCAATTCATTTAAAAAAAAAATTACTTTGCCATACATTTGGACCCGTAGGTAAGCACTTTTCTATAAAACAGCAGATTTTAAGTTTTTGTATTTCGACCTAAAGTTTTTTTGCTAGTCAAGAAACATGTAGCAAATTTTGATTGAAAAGAGTTTCCATGGAGTTTCTTGCGCTTTTTTCTCCATAGGCTACTACGCTTCGGAATGGGCAACTAGCTTCATTTTTCTAACTCACAAAAAAGTGCCTGTAATTGGTTAACTTGAAAAAGTAAATAAATGAAAAATTATGCAGATGATACCTATTTTTACTACTTTAAATTCGTATTCTTACACGCCTAAAAAAATATATACGTTAAAGCTATATAGGGTCGGTGACAGTTCAGAATCGAAATTTTTATCTGTTGGAATGGGATAAAAAGATAGAAATTGCAAATTGAAAAGATTTGAATAACAAACTAAAGCGATATGAGCTGAAAAAAGTTACATTTCTACTACGTATTAGTTAAAACTTTTTGGTTTCCAAATTCAGAAATTGATAGTTATTGGAAAGAAAATAATATTCACACTAGTGTCAGGTAATAAACTGATCAAACGGTATTAAAACGTAGGTTTTAATAAGTTATCTCTGCGAAAATACCTGTTGCGAAAATAAAGTCTAAAAATTTCTTTTCTAAGACGAAATAAAAAGGGAAGAATTAGTAATAAAAAAGGTTGCTAATGACAAAAGAACAGCGCTAACGAATACGATTCTCTAGTGCTGGACTGCCTGTGGCGGCCATATTTGCTCTACTATCTTTCCAAGTAGTTACGTGTGAGCTGTATGAAGACTTTTTAGAAGAAACCTTTTGTAATACGTGTGAAAGAATGTAATTACTACAATGTTATATATATTGTTGTGTTGTTACCGATACACCTAACCAAACAGGAAAATAATACAAAATTCTTTTTTTTTTTTTCAAATTAATATCTTGAACATGTTCCCGTCTCTATCTCGCACGTGTAGTTTGGCATTTGTGCGACAGTGACAAGATAAGCAAGTAGCCTAAGTATGATCTGAGCAACGTTAATAGACTTTTTAAGAATCAATTTTCATATGAAGCCCCGGTATTGAAATTTTATGAGGAGTGAAATTAAGAGAAGCGATAACTCAAAAGTGTTTTTTTCTTAGTGTCAATTAAGTAATTGTTACTAAGAAAAAAAACGCTTTTGAGAAAGCGATGAGCGGTAAGTGATTTTATGTAAGTAGATACCTACTTAGGTATCTACTTACATAAAATTCTTCATAAAGTCATCGAGTTTCCCATAAATACTAATAAATTACCTATGTGCGAATCGCCTACAGAATAAAATAAATTATTTAAAAGTTTCGGTTCACCCGTTTCGGGCTAATAAATTCATGCGAATCGACTAATTAACTGAAAAAACATAGGCCTCCCAATTCTCATTGTAATCCTCAGTAATAAATAATCTTGCTCTTATACAGAGTGGCAACAATGTACGCGGTCATGTTAAATGTTGAACATTTATGTTCAGACACTACAGTGCAACATGTAACGTGCAACGAGCAACGTTCGTGTTCAGTGACAGGTGGCGGCGGTAACACATTCTCAGTACACGATCACTATTTATTATTAAACGATAAGGTTTCATTGCGTCACGATACCATTTCTAACTAGTTAAATGCCTGGAATTCCTAGAAATCTCAAGTATAACACGTATAAATGTTGCATTAAATTCAGGGAGGGAAAGTACTCATGATTACCTATGGACAACTTTCGTCTTTAATAGAGAACACAAGCATCTGTTTCGTACATATTTTCAATTGCGAATAAATTCAAAGTCAGCTTAATAAGTAAAAGTTTTCTGATGAAGATATAAGGATTCGTCTGACAGAAGCTGAACGTCATTTGTCAAAATCAAAATCAAAAGTCATTTATTCAAACTAGGCTGAGAGTCAGCACTTTTTGAACGTCAAAGTTACAAAAGACAGTCCCCCCAAAACGCCCGCCCTTCGACACTTCCTAGTGCTTTAGCTGGGAAGAAGAAGTGGCGGAACAAACTCCCCAGCAGCACAGCTGTCTGTTAAGTTAGAAGAACTTGATTCTATACAATTGTAAGGAGGTAACATTATGAGACACAAAACATTAAATTAAATGATTTGCCATCTGTCAGCTAGCCAACCCAATAATCCAGGAAATAAAATGAAATCTATACTCAAGCAAAAGCAAAAAATATTTTTATCATGTAAATAAAGGTACCAAAATAAAAGCCTCCTGGCATAAGGGCGTGACAGCTTACATATGCAATGCTGAATCACGTTCACATAGCTGTTACGACCCGAGTTACAACTCGAGGCCTCAAAATGATAAACTAGGACCATCGGCGTAAAAACAAATAAACAGGTAGGTAATTAACAACAATACCAACATCAAGGTCAGCAAGACGACCAGTCACCACAAGCAGCACCCGTTCACGAGCATAACGCAAAGATCAGCCATTACCCCCCTCGCCTTATTTGAGGGAAGGGGGTAACCCGACCCCTGACGCTACCGCAAGCATTGACATCTAAGGGAGCATGACGAACTTGCTGCCGGTTGCTCAGGCAAGAATTGAATGACAACTTGTCGAGGTCGCTAGCTAATCATTTTATGCAATACTAATCATTATAATATGTCAAAGCATAGAACATGTCAAAACCAATAAATATACAAAAAAAAATGACTAACACAGTAAAAAAAAAATATATAATAAAAATTATATTACAGCTATATAACCTATCACTAGGTACGCTAGTACTGGAGAAAGAACACAAACATTGTCTTGAGTTAATCACAGCGACCAACTAGTTTTGTCATTTAAATAGTCGTTGATGGAATAATATGCCTTTAGACAAAGGTTGGATTTTACTTGAGCTTTAAACGCATTAAAAGGTAATTCTAGTAAATAAGGTGGTAGCTTGTTGTAAAATGTTATACCAAGCCCAACAAATGAGTTATGCACCTTATGAAGCCGGTGAAAGGGAACACGTAGTTTGTCCTTATTTCTAGTGTTAACAGTGTGAAAATCACTGTTTTTAGCGTGTAAGTGTAAATTTTGCCTAATATATAAGATGTTGGCGAAGATGAATTGTGATGATGAATTGTGATGCGTAAGAATACCAATATCTTTAAAAAAGTCCCTTAGAGAAACTCTAGCACCTAGCTGGTAAATTGCTCGAACAGCTCGTTTCTGAAGGACAAAAATATTTTGAATATCAGCGGCTTTTCCCCACAGTAGAATACCGTAAGACATAATGCTGTGAAAATAACTAAAATAGACTAACCGAGCTGTATCAACGTCAGTATATTGTCTTACTTTTCTGACGGCGCAGGCGGCTGAACTGAGCCTCCCCGCTAGACTTGAAATATGTGGGCCCCACTGTAGTTTGCCATCCACTGCTATACCCAGGAAAACTGCCGAGTCTACAGTTTTAAGAACCTCTTTATTTAAGACGATTTCGGGACCTAGATGTCTAACATTCGGTAAGGCGAACTTTACACATTTCGTTTTCTTGGCATTGAGAACTAAGTTATTTGCCGTAAACCAATCCGTAACCATTGAGAGTGCACTGTTTACGTCTTCAAAATCTTGTCTGTTCCTATCTACTTTAAAAATAAGAGAAATATCATCTGCAAACAGTACAACGTCACAAATACCCTTTAAAAAGAATGGTAAGTCATTGATATACACTAAGAACAAGAATGGGCCGAGTATAGAGCCTTGAGGCACACCTAACTGAACCGGTAGCCCGGTAGATTTTACACCATTAATATACCTATTATGTAAATAAGAATTTATTACGTTTAAAGCTTCGTTATGGACACCGTAATGACGTAGTTTACGCAAAAGCGTGTCATGGTGCACGCAATCAAAGGCTTTGGAGAGATCACAGAATACTCCGATAGCATTTTGCGAGTTCTCCCATGCGTTAAAAATGTGTTTCAAGAGAGTAACACCCGCATCTGTAGTTGAACTTCACCGAACCTGTATAACATGTAAAAGCACAGAATCCACACTGTACAACTTTTTGCAATCCATCCTTTTTTGGAGTAGCTCTCAGTGTAACTAGAAGCGACACATACCTACGGTGAAAACTGAATTCTTCATCCCAGCGAATGGATACAGCATCCTTCATTCCGACGGATTTTTTTTTTGCAGTTCTGACTGTGCCTAACTAAAAACTCACAGACGGATAGAATAAATATAGAGAAATAATTCAGAAACGATACATTAGTAATTATGGTTATAACTGCGATAAATATACCTAACATTATGTCTACTAAAAAACTATTATATCCATTTATCCACGTCAATTAAGAACCCTTCAACCTACAATTTGTCATGTGACTGATACGTTTTCCTAAATAGTTACCTTTACAAAGTAATTCCACCAATTATCTAGCCGCATTCCAATAATTTAGTTGTTGTTACTTTACGACAGAAAAATCACAGTTCAAACAACATATCGTGTGTTCACGTTTACAGCCGTCACGCAATATTGCCCGGTCGATTGTACCCTTGCAACCACCACTTTTCCACGACTATATATTTTTTATAGGTAGAACAAAATTATAAACTCACAGCATTTAATTCAAATAAACTGGCCCTTTTGAACTGTCAAGGTCCAGAATGATGAAGCTAGTTGTCCATTCAAAGAACTAGCAAGAAACTTCACGGGGTCTATAAAAACAAAATACTGTTACAAAAAAAAAAATATTACATGTAGAAATTATACATGTGAGAACGATGTAAAAAGACGTGCACATTAAAAGCGTCCGTAATAAAATCAAAAATGTAATAACAATACAAAAATTAAAATAAACCGTGGCAGCTAAGAGATGACATATACAAATTAAAAGAAACAAAGAGGTAGGTATTGCAAAATTATTATTATTGACGTTGAAAGAGAATACCCAATACAAGACAGGCATCAAAAAGAATTATTCTCTAGTACTCAAAACTGTGCTACGAAGCAAGGTAGGTAGGTAAATAGCGATAGGTCTCAGTCGGGCATAAGACACTTGAGCTTCAAGAGAGCCTCTTCGAGAGATCGCCCAGCGCACTTACACTGGACAGTTAAATAGTCCCGCTAACGGACTAATCTCTTCATAATAGTATAATCTACTTACATGAATAATTCTTTGACATGCGAGGACGAGAGGAGAATGAATCACATTAAATTGTAGTCTGCTAATTTTCCAATTTGTATCACAATTAGCCTATAATGCTCTCACTGCAGGGCAACTGGCCTCTGTCTGAGATTGCCTTAATCCATCACGCGGGCCCAGAGTGGGTTGCTGGATATCATATATGTATTTTTAGGGGGGTTGCTGGATACCGTGACATTTTAGTGGTCTTACAACGGCAACCCACTTCATGTAACCAATGACTACTACATATCCATAAGAGAAAAATTAACATTTTAATAATTAAAAAATAAAAATATTTGATATACATTATGATGACGCAGGACGTAGTTTTAAATTGATATTTTGTTGTATTTCATGGAAAATGGAGGAATGATCTAGTCGTGCTCTGTAGTTACGTTCTCTACCGTATGACACGTAAACATTATTACCAAGATGTTTCATAATTCTAATGCATGATTAATTTTTCTTAGTACCTAATAACTTAATTAATGGTAAAAAAATAATAATTCAATCACGCCTAGAGGTATATTATGTCGGATACATTGAGTGGATAGGTAACCTTTGTAAGACGACTAAAATGTCACGGTGTATATCTTAGATATATCTCACCATTTGAGAGTCAAGAAATTAAATATACAAAGTAAAATGGATGGTACTCCCTTTCTTCTCCTAAAATTGTTTGTCCGAAAATCATTATCCATAACACGTTAGCTATAAACGGCAGTAACCATAATATTCAAAAAGTCGAAATTTTATTTTACATAATTATCTTTGCTTCTAAAACTATTCTGTCATAATATCAAAAACTATAATCATTAAATCTCCTAATTGTGCATGTTATAAAGTCATATGTCCTAAGTATTGTATTATATAAATTGTATTATGCCGAATGTTCATTTATAATGAAATCGTTAGTAGTAAAAAAATGCTACAAGTTAGGTTTTAGTGACAGAAACGAATCGCTGTAAATCCGACTCCATGTAGTCTTGTCTGCCCTACCCTTAGAGTGTAATTTAAAATCGCGTAGGCGCGGAGGGGCGAGGCGGCCCGCGAGCTGAGGAGCAGGTGGTTATAACTCTCGCCGCCGCTGCTGAGGCTGGCCGGCTAAGCCGGCCAGCAAGACGAAGCTGCGGTGGTGATCGTTAAACCATCTGCGACGATAAGCTCGCGTGGGACCGCCTAGCCCCGCATTGCCGGAGCCGTGACAGAAACCATGCCTGCTGCATGATGCATGCTCGCTTGGATACTGCATGCTTGCTTGCATGCTCGATTGCATGCTGCTTGCCTGCTTGCATGCATGCTCGCTTGCATGCTGCATGCCTGCTTGCATGCTACATGATGCATGCTTGCGTGCATGCATGCTGCATGCATGGTGTATGTTTGTTTGTATGTTTCTTAGAGGGAAATAAAATCACTTGTTCACAATCACCTGTTTTATTGAGTGATATTGTATTTATTGAGTGATAATACACGCAGCGCCATGCCAGGCTTTGATAAATACCATAATGCTTTTGTATCTTTACTATTTATGTATTGTATCAGTTGAATTTGATAAAATAATGAAATTCTTAATGAACTCCGTAATACTTTGTTTTAAAAATATAATTAGGATAAATAATTTGTATTTAGAACTTATAACTTTTATGGAAAACAGTTTTAAGTCTTTTGTATGTTATTGATAGTAATATTTATGACAAACGGATTTAGGGCATATTATATTTAGGGATTTCAATTGTATGGCATGTGATATTATGTGACATTTAGTTCGAGCAAGTTATCATTCGGACAAATGATGATTAGGACAAAAAAAAATTATGGCTCTTTAGATTATGGATAAAAAAGTTAGGTCACACAATAGAAAACTAAAATAGATTCTAGTTAAACTAGGTTCGAACTCACGACCTACAAAACTTAACTTAAGGCTGATACATGGCCTCCACTGCTCTGATTTGGCTAATTTGAACACGACATGTTAAAGACTTCGTGCTCTGTTAAAATGTGACCAAGAAATTATACCTACCTGCCGTAGAATTGCATATATATCTAATGGTAATACATAGATTCATATATATTCAATTCCGCCAGAGTGTTACACTTACATTGAAACCATAACTATCCTTCCATCATTCATTTGACACGCGGTTTAAAATAGTGTACGTGCAAAATTTCGATCGAAATCCATTAATGCTTTGAAACGTCCCAAACAATGGAATTCTCGCCGCACTTTTCCGATTGATACTGCAGGTATGGGCGATATGATACATTTCATTACTTTCCACCAAATGTTCCTATGTAAAGGCAGCGAAAATATGCCTAAACAAAAAGTCCACTACTTCAGTTTATTTCATACCATGTTATAAAAGCAATAAGCAATAATGCAAGAAACCACATTGTCAGCCAAAAATGAATTACCTTCCCCAAATATTCATATGGAAAAGCAGTGAAAATATGCCTAAACAAAAAAATCCAATACTTCTGAATGTTTTACACCACGTCATCAAAGCAGTAAACGATAAAGGAACTAAACCATAATATCATCCAAAAATTATTGACAGCGAAAAACCTGAAAATTTTCGACAGGAGTTTCAAAACGCCACCTCCAGATACTAAACATAAGAATATTTCACTTAAATTTTATCAGGAAGCAAACTATAATATCTACCGTAGCCAAGGCGAATCTACCGATTCAGCGCGGTATTATTTAATAGGCAGGCGGCTGGCAACATTCCAAATTGAATAACAAAGTGGCGATTAGGGGACAATACAAAAAAAGGGAAAAGACGCCAAGAGGCCGACGCTCAGTTCGTTATCGATGGTTTCATAAAAGATAATGACGATTTCAGTTACAGTTTCCTTTTTTAAAAACGTTCTAAGAATATAGTCATTGTTGGTTTAGCCGTTGAGCTTTTTATATGAGGTTTGCCTACGAGGGATCGGCTCTTATCAAACGGATGGGGTTAAGTAAATGTCAATATATCAAAGGGTGTGACTGCTACATTCCCAATTCAAAGTTCATAGAATATTTGACAACGTTTCAATGGTTTCATATTAATCCCACAAATAATGTGACTTCACGCTCCACTTCGTGGTGGTCTTGGACCTTGAGCTCGCTGGCTTGACTTAACTTAATTATACTGGTTTGCTATCACTGGTGGGTGGCCTACTGTACATACCAATGCTCTTAAAGGTCTATATAATTATTTCTATATACATATACAAATAAATAACATTTAATTGTCAGTTCACAATGCCAAAATAACAGCTTTTTACTGAATTCATATGAAGAAAATATATAACAATAAAACAATTTTTTAAATGCTTATTTGTTGGTATGTTTGTTCCAGCTATTCTCCGAAATGGCTGAACCGACTTTGACAAGACTTTGTCTGGCAGATAGCTGATGTCATCAGAAGTAACATGCGTTACTTTTGTCCGGTTAGCACGTTCCCGTGAGATAATTTCCGACAACCACGCGGGCGAAGCCGCGAGCACCAACAAGTATTAAATAAGATATCTTAATTAAATCAAGCCCTACGATTTAATTTCATTATTATTTCCCGAATTGTACTAATTTAATGTTACTTGAGTCACAATACCAATCTAGTCTTTGACATCGAAAACGTTCAGCTCAGCCTTATTCGAGGATAAGCAATTTCATATTACCTCCTGTGATCTAACTACCCTGTGATCCCGAGACGTAATTGCCTATTTAAGTCAAGCGTTCAATTTTGACGGTACGGAATGTCTAGAACTGAGAAATCGTTTAAGTTAAGGGTAGGTAATACTAATTGATGGAATCCGAACCGTAATGAGCAGAAACAGAGACCAAATTTAGTTAATTTTAACACCGTTTTTGGGCAGCTTCTTTATTTATTTAAAAAGAACACTGCCATACCACATACATTAAACTAAAAGTAATCTTAATAACTGAAGGACTAATGTGTATGACAGTTACTGCCTACATAGCCTGATTTGACTGGCCTATTAGTCTAGTGGTTAGTGACCCTGTTTGCTAAGAATGAGGTCGTGGGTTCGATTCCCACCCAGAACAAACTTGGTGTGATGAGCGTAATCATTTGTTCTGTGTCTGGGTGTTATCTATAATATGTATGTATTGTTTATTTAGAAATATATAAGTATGTTTATCAGTTGTTTGGTTACGATAGTACAGGCTCTGCCTAGTTTGGGATCAGATAACGTTGTGTTGGTTGTCCTAAGATTTTATTATTATAGCATTGATTAAAATATCTTACTGCCTTCAAATACTTAAATCGCTTCTTTGCCGCTCTTGACGCTTTCCCTAAGAATTTGCTGTTCAGTTTCACAAAGCCAGTTTTCCATTTATACTGTCATCATTATTATTGTCTTCAGCGAAACTTCCGAGAATAACGTTTACTAAGCAACATTAAATTTTCAAAGTGCATCGTCCGACCGGTAGCCCTCCAAGTACCTCTACCCTTGTCTCAGCGAAGCACGCAGTTCAGATTAAACTTCTGAATTATTCACGTAATAGAGAGTGTTCCAGCTATTTTTAATATCATGGGTTACTTGCTTAAAATGAATGGGAAATTTGGAGAGCTTTATATACCTAGTACCAAATGAGTATGGCACCGCCGCGCCGCAACTTACGAGTCGTCGATTTGAACCCAGACATGCTCTGCAAACAACAGTGATGGAGAACATCGTGAGGAAACCAGTGTATCCTAGAAACAAAAATTTGAATACATGTGACATATGCCAACCCGCACTAGGCTCGCGTGGTGGATGACAGCTCACTCCCTCTCATAGAGAAGAGGGCTGTATCTCAGCAGTCGTAACATTATAGGCTCATTATGGTGATCAAACTCACAGAGTCATCAGTCTATAAGTGTAAAAAACTATCATATTTAGACTATTAATTTATTTTAAAATGAATTTTAAAAAATGTTCCTTGTTTTCATTATAATTTTAATAAAGTACGAACCAACCTACCATGGTGCAAACAATTTATAAATGAAATGCCAGTTCAGTTGAACAAAATACTCCAATTGTGGAGTGAAATATTAAAGGCAAGGAATTCAATTTGCCACGACACGGTACAAAAAAGTTTATTCTCTCCGAATCAAAGTGCATTCATATCTATTGACTTCATCTAATGCTGTGGGCTGCTCGGAATCAATCCAATTTGCTTTTATCCTTGCCATAAGACTGCTTTAATTTAAAGCCACTGAGTTCTCTATTGTGACTTATACATATACTTATTACATGTATTTTCAGTAAATGATTTAGAGTTCATATCGTTATTATTATTACTCATTAATATAACGAAAGTAGTTTTTTATGAACTATTTCAGTCTAAAATCGCTAACGTCGCGCAGTCGTTGGTGTTTACAAAACTCTCGGATATTAGTCTGTGGTGTACGGCATGAGAGTCTATTTTTGTTTGCATGTGTACACAGTCGCGTGTTGAAATATGCCAACCCCTCCAATTAAAGGGCAGGCAAAGTGCGACGAGTGTACGTAAGCAGGTCGGAGCGATATCATAACGTTTACACACGACTTTTAAACGAGACTGCCGCGGGCTGTATGAAGCTTTTCGTTTCAGAACGCACGCGATACATTCTGCATCGATGCACTCTCGGTACGCCCCAAAAATTTAGTAAACCATGTAAGAAAAAGAATACTTATAGTCGTAGAAAAACCCGGTTCAGGGCTTTTCGACGTGTGGAGTTTTCCTTAAAGGTACCGTGACAAACTTTCCGGTCCAAAACTCCTTCATAAAAGTTACTTAACTATTTCCGCGACGAGACGTTACTTATCCTCTTATTTCTGAACGTTAACAAAAAACCACGCCATTTTTGAGACGCGGCTTCAAACTTTCTCATTCACAGTCCCCTCGCTTATGAAACGCCAGAGAGTCTGAATATAGTGTCTGTCAGGAACAATCATAAAGTTAGGTTTGCTGGATATCATAACACAAGTATACGGTCAGAGTTATCTTGATCTTGATTCGCGGATTACGTGCAATTAGCAGATAAATAAACGAGTCCATTAGCTTTAGAACAGTGGACCGTAATTACTCGGGCGAGGTTTCTGTTAGATTCACGGAATGCCAGATTAGGGGTAATTAAGTCTTGTGGGAGTGCAACCCAGAGACGACCATTATATGGGATAATGAGGTGTCCAGTCAGCCGGCTCTTTTAATATGTAAATTGAATTTTCTATGCCCTCCCGAAAGGACGACTAGTTTTAAACGAGTTAGACGTTCGGTTCGAGCAAGTACGTAAACCTTTTTATGTCGTCATTATTGTACCTAGTATACGAAATTCCAATTAATCACACAACCGCACTAATAATTAGGTTCAATCACAACAATCAAACGAAGTAGGGCATGTCATTTCCATACAATACGATATAACTAGTACACCGGTTTGTAACCTCTATTTAATTTATTACAGGACAACTAGCATAATTTACTGGGGACCCTAGTAAATGCTTTAATTAATGATAGGAAGTCACGCTACAGAACATTTAACTCATGTTATTATATAAATATTCTAGTCTTATGTCACTTAGAATTTAACGTTGGCAGTAACATTTTTTGTAAAACATATATTATCTCCATCAACGTAGCAGTTACCAAAAAAAACTATATAATTTTATGTAGCCAGGCAACCATCTGAAAATCCTTTGTGCCGATTTGACGGTATACGGTAACGTTAATAAAAACGGATAGGTGTCGCCCACACACCGCTATAAAAGAGGTCCACAATTATTTCTACGGGCAACCCTATCTCCCGTGCCCCTGAAAGAGTCGTACAGTGGGAGGCGAACAGCGACAAAAATTCCAATACCGTGTGTTAGCACCGGCGCTGTTGCGTGCCACACGTTTTCGGGTCACACGAACCACTAGCAGAAAAAGTAGGCTGAAATCAAATATTCATTCCATCTAAACGAAAAAATCAAGCACTACAATAATGAGTAACATTTTTAACCGACTGCGCGACGCTAAGGTAAGTTAAATATTTGTTCCTTTTGGCACGTTAGAGACCAAACGGAAATGTTGTGTTTTTTTTTTTCCTTAATATTGCGAGTGTTACTAAAGACATGACAGTAATCAAAATTCAATATGGCGCAAATTGATATTAAAGATGAAGAACTACGTCGAATAGTGTATCATTGAATAGATCTTTGAAAATTATGTAGACTATTATAGAGAGAGGTTGACTATTATACTAGGCATCTTAATAAATTTATCAATATAAGTATGATAGTCAACCTCGTCAAATTAAATCTTGTTTCAATCTTTTTAAAGTTTACTTTTTACGCAGTCGAGTGTTTTTATTTTATTAATAAACAGTTTTCTTTAACAAATCGACTGAGCGGTTTTTATATTATTGTATTTTTTTGCAATATATTCCGTGTTTTTAATTAAGAAGAAATAACAAAATTATACTTAACTAAAACTATTTACGAACTAAACAGTGCCTCGAAAAATTCATCCACACCGCTTTCGACCGGTAATGTACCCAGTAGACTGGCAACCTTACCACGTTGTATAGCAATGCTTAGCCTCTGGCCAAGGTACAAACCTGCCCTTGGGTCACGGGAAGTGTCAACCAGCCGTTTCGAGATTTCGTTAAAGAGACCATGAGCACTCGGGCCCCACGGCCCGGGGGTTTCAACTCCAAACGGCTTGAAAATTATTACTTACACAGTGATTCTACGAAGGCATAAATATTTGATGAAGTATACTCGGTAGTTGTTTGCAGCGAGATGAGCTAAAGGCTTTAGAGTAATCTTATTAAAATTAACGAACTTGATATTTTATTCAAGATCACTAATTACGAGTACCTACTTATTATTTTTAAGTAGGAGCTTTCGAATGAAACGATATCCCTGAGGACTTATTTCAGTAAAGGAGATCCCGTCAAAAATAAGAAATAATTCATTAAACAAGATGAAACAAATAAATAAGTAATAAGAATACTTTATTAAGAATGACAGTAGCGGTTCATTGTTTCATTTCTTAAATGTCTTTTGTTCTTTTTTTACCACTTGGTTCAAATTTTATGGCTGAAAAAGTGCCTTGCATTGAAATAGAACAGATTTTTACCTACAAAACATGAAGGGTGAAATATGTAGGTAGTTGCAAACCAGTTTTGTATACCTAAAGTCAATGAGTGTTGTGCGCTCAAACCGTTGTGGTCGCCATCCAATTTACCTTTGAGCTTCACGTGCAAAGCTGAATCTATGAAACCGGTATTGTAAAGGGTATCAACTTCGTAGCAAGTTAAAGTTTGCAGGTGAAATTTGGAAATAATTAGTCTGTTGTTTTGTAGGCAAACATGTTTGAGCACTGGTCATTGTTGACGTGGTAAACCTAGACTTGTAGGTACGTCTGATATTCGTTTCATCATTTGCAAAACCGATTTGAAAGTGACCGCCAAACGCAGGTTTATGAGATTTTCATCGTTTTCCACTTCTGTGTTCTATGTTAGAGGGTTTAGTTTTTTAGTCCTCATGTGAACCATTTTACGTGGGTCATAGCGACCCTGTGTCGTTATTCTAACCAACCCACCTTCCTCCAAAAGTCGATTACGACACGTGGTCTGTTAAGAACATCTGTATAAGATCTAAATATATATATATATTTTTACTTACTTAAGAAAGCCTACGTACTAATACAGTGGTATTATAACTAAATGGCTTATGCTATGCGCAATACATTAAATCCCTGATCTCTAAACTAGGGAGGTCCCTGTATCTTAGAGATCAGTATCCCACCGCAGCAATGTCACAAGCCAATATTAGTGACATACTAAATATTACAAATTGGTTTTTTTTTATCGCAACCTTAAAGCTAAGTAAATAAAATAAAATACTACTTAAATTAAAATAACATTCTCATAAACAGTTTTGGGTATGTGTGGGTGTGCGCGCGTGCGTGTGTGTGTGTGTGTGTTTGTGTGTGTGTGTGTGTGTGTGTGAGTGTGTGTGTATGAGTTGTGTGAGTAGGGTGTGTGTCTGTATGTGTGAGAGTGGGTGGGGCGGGGTGGTTTATATGTAAGTGCTAAGTAGCTGGGTATCCTGAGATTTTCTGTCCTAATCTAGGTGACGCCTGTGCATTCAAAAAGCAGATACGTACCGGTTTCCTCAGCCTACATGCAAGCCCTGAATAGAGGACTATCCGTACTTCGTTATATCTAATGTGTGGAAGTGTGCGTTGAGCAAGCAGTGTCCCTTGATGATCTCCGTCACCGCAGGCTATTCTTGTCCAGGCGTAAAAGAGTCTAGTTAGCCTGCCATCTAAAAATGGCATAGCTTCCCTAGACTGCCTGCAGCCCGGTGTCGAGGTCCACCAGCTCGCCACTTGTGTGCGGGTGAACTCCTCCACTATAGCCACCTATGATGCTGGTTGAAGGGATGGGCAAAATAGGGTCTAGTCAAGACTGAACCCGAACAAACAAACATACATAGATTGCAAGTTACATAAAAGGTTGCAATAACTAAATCGTTCAAAAAAATGTCAATCTCACCGTTTCTACTGATACGGTGAAGTTATCATTTATCATACAGACAGCTCCACCCGTGATGGAAATATTTGACTTCCCGTAAGTAAAGAAATGTATGTAACGTTCTAAAAGCCTAGGTCTGACAAACCCCTAAATCTAACAACAGGGAAAAAGGAACAGACAAAACTGCATTCGTCTCATGACGTATTGTAAAATAAAAGAAAATATTGACTCAACCTTTTTGCGATTGAAAACTTTCCGTATGTCGACAATCGATGATCAGCAACATTGACGGAAAGCCAAGGGTCACATGCCCCCCGCCTGTTTTTGTTGTGCAAACACAAACACAACATTTTCGCTATATTAAAGTTTATTCCGCAAAACACATCAATATTGTAAATAAAGAATCATAGTAAACTTGTTCATGTATTTTATTACTCCCTATATATTTTCCATAATTTTCGGGATTAACCATACCTACTTAGGTACCTAAGTCATCAGTGTTTAGACTTCGATAGGCTGAAGAGCTTACGAAATAATGCATTACGGGGGTTGGGCAGAGGTGTACCTATAGTACACCAAGATTACGCCAGTTATGTTTAACTCCCATGTGATGTAGTAGGGCGTGAACCTATTGCCATCAGCTGAGGCTGGCCTGTTAGTCAAGTGGTTAGTGACCCTGACTGCTAAGACTGAGGTTGTGGGTTCGATTCCCACCCAGGACAAATATTTGTGTGATGAGCACAATCATTTGTTCTGTGCCTGTGTGTAATTTATCTATAACATGTATGTATTTAGAAATGTATACGTATGTTTATCAGTTGTCTGGTTGCCATAGTACAGGCTCTGCCTAGTTTGTGATCAGAAAACGTTGAGTGGGTTGTCCTAAGATATTATTAATAATAGTCTCAATCTGTCAAAAATACTTCGAGATTCCATCAACCGGGTACAAATTCAGATACCTGAGCTGCTACCGAGAAATTCCAAATAGAAAACCCCACTTTACCCGACCTAGGAATCGAATTAGGTTCCTCAAATTCAGCAGTAGCGCTTGCGATCACTAGAACGACGAGACAGTAACTACTAGGGTACTATGAAGTATTCCGGGGTTATACTGTTGAATCATGATATTTTTGATACAGTTACTAAGAATTAGCGATGTAATAAATAATAATTCCGGGGGCCCATTATTGAGTGTGCAAGTCACCCCCTGCCATTTAATCCGTGTAAATACAAACATTGATGCGGCAGGGGCCATAAACCTTCCATAGTTCTTGGTAACCAGTCCATATAGCGATCCAAATACATAGTCCAACATCTTTGTTTCCTTATCCTGCAATAGTCCAACACCAGCCGGAGGTTGTCCTTGGGTGCACCTGCACAGTGTATTCAGGGATAATCGTCGGTTGGTACCTCACTCCATCTAAATTGTCTAGGGGCCTCTGCGAGTTGGCTTCGGCCCCTCGTACGCCTTCCAAAGGACCGGGATCCCAGAATCCCGAGATATATTAACATATAAAAATAATAATATCTTAGGACAACCAACACAACGTTGTCTGATTTCAAACTAGGCAGAGCCTGTACTATAGCAACCAGACAACTGATAAACCTACTTATATATTTCTAAATACATACATACTTTAGATAGATGTAGATGGATGATAGATATATGTTAGATGTGCCGGATACCTGTATCCGTAGCCGTGGAGCTTGACACCAAATATCCATACGTATTCGAATCCATATCGATTTTTAACGATCCAGCACATCACTACTAAGAAATTACATCGCTTAATTCAATTTTTTTTACTACAGAGTAGCTTCTAGGTACCGCAACTGAACATAGCCCTCCTAATGTTCCAGTAAATACCACTTAAATCACTGCTCTACCAACAACTTTCGGAACGTGACCAAAACATAGAAATATCTTTCTAAACTCGTATAAAATCTCAACATCGCAGTACATTCCCGTTTCCCGTCTTTTTTACTTCCTAACAAACTTTGTTGGGGGTTTCCTTGGCACGCCTCTTATAAACTCGTATTGTGTTGTGAATAAGAAAATGTACAGAAATCTTACAAAGTCAACAGAATGTGTACCGTGTGGTGCCGGACGTAAAGAATAACACCACTCGATTTCTTCCCGTGGGTGTCGTAAAAGGCGGCTAAGGGACTTACAAGAGAATGGGCAGCAGCGTTCTCTATGCATTTTGCCACCATACTGCGATCGCCAACCCGCCTGCCAAGCGTGGCGATTATGGCAAAGCCCCCCAAATTGGGGGAGGCCTAAGTCCAGCAGTGGACGTCTTACGGCTGAAACGACGAACGACAACAGAATGTAATTAGCTGCTTTTTGTACAGATTGGATATTAAGCCCGACAATAGCTGATCAGCACCCTAATTACGTAATACACTATTTATCAAAATTTAAATCACTTTGGAGAACATTGCTGGATATGTTGGAAAAATTCGCTTGCTCAACAACATAAATAACGCAGTGAATGTTCTTGAACTGCCAAATAAAAGCCATCCCTACTGTTTACCCCACTGATTAACAGTGATTTCTTCTACACTGAACAAGATTTTTTTACATTAACATTGAGAGGAACACAATAGGGTTAAGCGATATTTACTCTAAAACAATATCAGTCGAATGTAGGAAGTCATTACCAATTCCTCTATAAAAACAGTCCAAACCTTTACAACTAACTTCTCAGCAGACATATTCGAGCGCCTTCGCAAAAAAGACGAGCAATGGAAAGTTCTTGCATTTCTACGTAACGAAAAGATAATACCTGTAGGTACAAGAAGTGCCGCTAGAACAACTGATAGACTGACTAATCTAGATTAGAAACAATGAACACTGAAAGCAGCAGTTTCAACGTGGAAATGCCATTTCGGCAAACGAAGTTATCTAGGTACATTAAAAAGCCCATTCGATGGTAAACCAACGTTTAACTCGGAAACCTTAGCAACAGATTGAATTAAACTAGCGTTTAGTAGTTTCCTGTTTCGACTAGCGACTTTTTTATGCTCGCTTGTCCACAACCAAGCTGACTTTTGATCGGCATAGATTTGCAATTCTAAATTTAAAATATAATAAACAAACTAATTGGTACATACCTAAAATTCAATTTTTTGGAGATGTGAATGTTTCATACTTCAATTTGGGTATAGTAAGTGAGTCAAATCTTTTTTATATATTTAGGCAGAAGGTATTAATCAAAGAACCAAATTAAATTCCTATTGACGATAAGGTAACGTAGAACATACATAATACTGCAAACAAAGGGACTCCGTCGCAAATACAGCCATATAACTCGCAGACAACACAAATACTGAAACACAAATCTGTTGTCTAAACCTAACATGGTCCCATAAGCATTCTAAAGTCTCTGCAACATATAGGTGGGACCTAGTTCCCGTATATCATTAACAAAACAGACAGAATCCGTTCGAATAAGTCCAACAAACAACGCTCCTCCCGGCATGACGGCAGCAGACCGGCTAAACGTAATCTGTCAGTGGATTTGCGGTCCTCTTTAACAGGCATCCCCATCGCTGCTATTGAAAACTGTGACGTATGTCTAAGAGCAGAAGAGCTGTATGCAGGCTACTAGGAGTAAAATTTGTTTTTTGCCATGCTTCCGGGTCTTGTCCATAATGATCTTACGCACGCAATATCAATGACACTTTTGTGCATAGACAGTCTTTGTATCTCTTTGTTTGTATTCTGTTTTCACAGTTTGGACATTTAAATTAGTAAACTTTGAACAAAGCGGTCGGCGCTGAATCTATCTCATCGGATTCGAGCTTAGTTGGGTGACCTAAATAATAATTGCCTCAAATTAAGGTGGTCGACCGCAATCAATATTCTGGATACACGGTCGTGGTAATTACTGCACATTTTTCAGAGTAAAGATGGTGCTTGGGGTACAAATGCTCGTTTTCGCTAACACTCGGTGACACCTTAATGCTGCAATTAAAGCGCACTGTTATGTTTCGTTGAAAGATTTATCCAACAGTGCAGTGATACATATTTAGATGTTTCCTAAAGCTAGAGATAGCAAAAAATATTTCCCTGAAGCAAAATTGATTGAAAACAAGAACCTTTAGTTGAGTATTTTGTAACTATTTGCACGTGCCTACTCTAATATTGTTCCAGACTGACACTTGATCCTATTGTTTGTGGGCCTAGTCTGTTCGGCCAGAAGTCAAAGTGTCAAAGTCTTCGACACCTTTTATTGTTTTGAGCAATTCAGTTAGGTTTTGACGTCAGAAACATTATAATTATAAAATTACAAACTATGGCTACGCAATTTTTAGAGCGAAACGGTGAAAGAAAGTCTGAATGTAGGCAAGCAACGAGCAATGAGAACGGGGAGAAATTTTATTTCAGGCCCAAATAATCATTAAAGCAACTAGAACAAGCATCGCCCAATGAAAAAACTCATAGATGCATGTGCACAACGTTTTATAAATACAGAAACTGCGCCAAAATGTACATTTGAAAAGATAGAAACTATACAGTTCGCATTTACTTGCAACTAATTTCGAAATTACAAACATTTAATTTAAAATGTTAATAAAAATTAACAAAATTAAATATTAAAAATTAAAATGTTCAATAAAAATAAAATACAATTTATGAATATTTATATGACTGATTTAACAAGAGACCTTCAAAACGGGGATTTTGTTGCGGCTGCCACGCATTCTGCAGATCAGAGATACAGATTCTGAAAGTTATCGAAGAGTAGAGAAGTCGCAGATAGTCTTCTCTCGATTCTAACTAGGTATTAATCCCCTTTGTTTTAAATATTTCAATCATGAAATTTGGTGACCTTTCGTTATTTTAATAATCTGAGTGTGTATGATTATGAACATCGTTTGTTTTTAATCTACTAGCTTCCGCACTTCGTCCAGGTGAAATTTCTTTGTTTTAACATATATCACACGCTGAAATTATAATGGTTGTTTCCGGCGGCAGAACGATTTGCCGGCAGTAGTACTATCGATTCAGTCTGTTAAACTTACAAAAAGAAACGTGTTTTGCATGAGAAACAATAGTAGGTAAGTACCGAAAATGAATGCGTTTTTTACAGTACACAATTTCTCGTCACTCTTTAATCTTACACTATACTTATTATCAAAATAGGTAGATTATAAACTAACAGATTTAGATAGATTATAATATAACAAAAACCGTTATTAAGCTTCTTATGTTATAAAAAAAATCATTCACACGAAAATAAGATTTTAATGAATAATCCAAACTCAGGAAACTTATGCGTAGATAATAAATAATAGAAATTGAAGACAATGTCGAAACACCTTAAAATTGAAACGCATACTAATGAGAATGTTATGATATAATCCAACATAATATTTTACCTTACATTATGCTTTAAGTCTACGTTTTGCACATAAGATATAGCGCCCGGGCCTTGTAATAATTAAGAAAGGTACAAGCAAAGGGAAGGAAAATGCCGCGGCCCTTGAGGTGGACCCTCCTTTATTATGTTTAAAATTTTCCGCGTTACGTAATAGAGTAGGTCTAATTTTGTCAAGAAACGGCCTACATCTGTTGTAATAAAAACCAACAACGCAGAAAATGTTGCTGAATAAGCAATTTCTATATGCCTGCCTATATACCTGTCTACATGGTGAGTTTCTTGTGTAGCTTCGCAAGTTCCAACCTGTGATTTTCCCGTAAAACTCGACGCTTTTACTGAGTTAAATAGGAACCTAATTGCTTTGGAATGGGCAACTACAGCGTTCATCATTCTTATTCACCGACATCTGGACAATATAAAACTGCCTGTAGATGGTTTAATTGAAAAAAAAATGCTTGATTTTGAGTTTAAGATACCTACCTATGTGATCACTGATCATTCATAGTAAGGCAATCAGCATTCAACGTAAGCAATCAACATTCAACGTAAGCATTCAGCGTAGGCGATTTCAGAGTAGATATTTCCTCACGAAGTTTTCATGAAATTAATAGGATATACGACTGAAATGATTTGACATACAACAATAAGATTTTCGTTTTTTTTTTTATCAAAGTGACCTACACAAATGTTATCCCCTTTGGAGACAAGCTTAGAAAGCAACACTGTGCAAGTGTGTTCCGTTGCAAATATTTGTTCATAAAAGGCCTATATTAAAATTGCATTTGCATAATAAGTGAATACGCCGCCCGCCGCGCCATACGTTAGTTTGTGTTTCGAATCACAATATTTTTAAACCTTTTAAATATTTTTTGTACAAATAAATCCGGGTTTTCTCAAACAAAGCATTTCCCAACATTGAATTTCGAAGGACAGTTTTCATTCAGAAAGTATTCAGTGGTGCCGATTCTGTTGTCACAAAATTCTCTAAACTAAACAAAAAATCACTAAAATTTGGTTTATTCCTGTCAAACGACGATTTCCTATTCTGAAATAGACTAAAGTGACACAACTTAACTATATTTTAGTTTGACAGCACTAAGATTGCACTGAGTTATTAGTTTAGTGAAAATGTCAATTTTGCTATTCTGAGTTTGCAGGTTTTCACCAAAAATTTTGACTATAATAATTTATTTTAACTAAATCTGACTATTTTTAAGCGCGATTAAAAAGGTGTGGAATAAAACTAGTGGTCTTGAACTAAAATTCTCAACAACGCCTTGCCTTCACGTGCAAAAACAGTTCTGTATTTTTTATTTTCTTTTTGCTTATATCTTGAAAATGGCGTGTCCTATCGCAAAAATAATGAAATTTTCGACCCCCTTAGTATACCCCGGAACATTTAAATATCAACACGTGGGTAACATTTTTTTTATATTTTTCAAACAAAAGTGAAAAATTCCATATAAAACACGTCCAGGCTGCACCCTAGCACGCGCCTTCGTCACTCAAAAAATTCATTCTACGCAATGCACACACAAGTAAACGTTGCGAAAACAAAAGAAAAAAAAATACCACGCTGAGTCGCGATTGTCAAATTCGATTTTAGTCGTGTCAAAATAGTTTTTTAATTTAGAGATTTTTCCTTGCAGAATAGCGTTACAATTCTCATAGCCAAAAGTAAGGAATTTTAGAGATAGTTTAGTTAGTTTAGTTCGTGTACAACAGAATCGGCACCAGTATCAGTGTTTTTGTTTGACTATAGTAAAAAACAAAAAATCAACCCTTTAATCTAACTGAGCTCCTAAATTAATGTAAATGAGTCATTTTGAGTCGGCTTGTGGCTAAGTTACAACAGCCGCACGGGTTGATCGTTCAGGTTAAGCTACGCTTGCCGCGGTTGGTCGTGGATGGGTGACCATCTTTACATACCTAGACCCTTCCGTGCCTCGGAAAGCACGTTAAGCCGTTGGTCCGGGCCACGTCCCGGCTGTCTTTCGTAGATCTTAGACATTCGTTACGGGTCGTCAGAAGCCCGAAAGTTTGACAATCAGTATTACCAAGGGGTATCGTTTTACCCAGTAACTGGGTTGTGGAGATAAGATAGGCAGTCGCTCCATGTAAAATACTGGTACTCAGCTGCATCGGTTAGACTGGAAGCCGACCCCAACATAGTTGGGAAAAGGCTAAGCACGTGATGATGATGATGAGCAATTTTGAGTCGGCACCTAACAAACCATCAACGCTGCAAATCAATCAAGCTGCCATTATTTTACACGGCGCCTGTATTTGTTTGGCGCCGACTCAAAATGGCTCATTTACATTAATCTACATTACCTGTCGCCATTAATTGGGCTAAATTACTGTGATCTTCTAGAAAATATTAATTTACGTTTCCTCTAACATGACAATGATCCCGGCACTCTTGATTGCAAACATGATTTGTGCAAACGACCAATTTGAGAAATACGCTACCTACTGGTTGTTAATCTTTACATAGCTTCTTTATATCTTTTAAAATCCGCAACGGATTTTAATGCGAATTCATCATTAGACAATGTGATTCCAGAGGAAGGTTCATATGTATATGTATACGCGGGCAACTTCGCTGGTATAAGCTAGTTTTATATATTAGGTCTTTACCTATGAAATTGCCGTTCTGCAGTACTGGCCATTTCAAATCAAAATCATTTTTGTTTGTCTAAGAATTCTAATTTCAAATTTATTTTATTTTAAAAACATGGAAATCTTTTTCCAAAAGTAAGTCATTTGTTTATTGATTAGTGTTACATTTTCATCGCATTTCAATCTTTTTCGTCATCATGGATACGTTAAAAATTCGAGTAATTATGGAATATGAGTACCGTCGTGGCAGCAACGCGGCACAAGCGGCACGCAACATCAACGACGTTTACGGAGCTAACACTACAAACCAACGCACCACCTGTTATTGGTTTGCTCACTTCCGTTCTGGAAATTTCGACCTGAAAAATGAACCTCGCGGTCGTCCGAAGACTTTGGTCGACAATGACGAATTAAAGGCGATTGTGGAAGCTGATGATACACAATCTACGGCTGAATTAGCAGCAGCTTTCGACGATAGCGTCAAAACAATATTGGTCCATTTGCGTCAAATTGGCAAGGTAAAAAAGCTTGACAAATGGGTGCCCCACGAACTCAATGATCGCCAGCGCGAAGTACGCGTCGATACGTGCCTTGCACTGCTCAACAGACACACAAATGAAGGAATTATGAACCGCATTGTTACCTGCGATGAAAAATGGATTCTGTTTGATAACCGCAAGCGGTCAGCAAGTTGGTTGGATCCTGGTTCAGCACCTAAACAATGCCCTAAACGAAAACTTACCCCTAGAAAAGTGATGGTCACTGTTTGGTGGTCTAGCGCCGGTGTGATTCATCACAGCTTCTTACCAAACGGGGTGAGCATTACTGCAGATGTGTACTGTGAAGAACTGAACTCAATGATGGAGAAGCTGGCACATCTCCAACCAGCATTGGTCAATCGCTCGTCTCCGCTGCTCCTGCACGACAACGCGCGACCTCATACTGCACAGCAGACGGTCTCCAAGTTGCAAGAACTGGGGTTGGAAGCTCTCCGTCATCCGCCCTACTCACCAGACCTTGCGCCTATAGACTACTACTTTTTCCAGAATTTGGATAACTTCTTGGCGGGAAAAAAATTCAATACCCGAGAGGCAGTACAAAATGCCTTTGAAGAATTTGTTGCCTCCCGTCCAGCTGATTTTTTTAAGAAGGGCATCAATAAACTGCCACTGCGTTGGCAAAGATGCATTGATTGCATGGGTGATTATTTCGATTAATACAAATAAAAAATACATGAAAAAAATTCGTTTCATTTTTTTCATACAAAACGGCATTTCCATAGGTAAAGACCTATTATAAGACATGTGTCTAGTAGTACCTACTCTTAAGGTATTCGTTAGGGAGCTACCAAAATCAAAAAATATATATGTATAGGTAACATAAATATTTCATGAAACATCAAAAACCCGTACCTTCGTAATTTTCCGGCATCACTATTGCAGGGACGTATGCTAATGGTTTTCCTTAGGTGTGTCAATACCATATTCTGTTATATCACAGATTGCTTTCCGAATTTCACGACATTTATCACGAAAATATATAAAAATATTTTCATCAGAAGGAGCGGAATATTTTAGCATCGTAAAAGGTCTCGAATCGTATGATTTTACACGCTACCGCCCAGTAAAAGGCGCAAATTAGATTCCAGGATTAAACATTAAAGTGTATTTACTCATTCATTTCAGATTCCGGAAAGATTTGCCGTAAAAGAACCTTGGACTTGATGGGGAGCCTGAAGGCGGTGCTTCTCCCGACTGAAAACGGGCCAAATAGGCACTTATATAAAAACTGATAATGTAAAACAGTACATACCTATTATATTATTTTTAAAACAGAAGTAACGTTGTAACTCATTTATTTAGTTTATGAGCAAATGATGATGCCGATAAATCTCGACTACTGTTTGAATCGGTGGTATCCTGCTATATAGTTATGCAGCAGTTAATCATCTTGAAAATAGATTAATATCAATCTTATATCTTTAAACGAGCAATTCTTGTATATATATAATCTGAATCTCGGAAACGGCTCCAACGATTTTCATGAAACTTAGTATACAGGAGGTTTGGGGGCGATAAATCGATCTAGCTACGATTCATTTTTATAAAAAGTCGTTTTATTCGTGTTTTCAATGACCAACTTTATCGATAATCAACTTGAACATAAACTTATTATTTTAAACACAATTTACCAAAAAATACCGAGCTAAGCTCGGTCATCCAGATATTACTGTATAATATGTTTACCTAGATGTAGGTACCTAGTATTAACTTAAACTAGTGGCCGCCTAATACTCGAAATTGTACCTAAATTAAAAAATACGAAATTCACCCATTACTAAAAAATATTAGCATTCTGTGCACCTCCTCCATACAAACTTTAACTGTGCCAAATTTCACACTCTTCCGTCCGCGTTATTTTCGTAAAATTGGGTACAAAGTTTTCGCTTCACACACTAATATAGATAATAATAAATAAGACTTAAGACTATTTTAGTAGCACTTTGCACTAGCAGGACTTTTGTCCTGCGGTATTTGTCCGCGGAAGCGACGGAAGTTCACGTCCCGCGCCGCGGCTAAAAGACTTCTTCCATGATGAGGGGCAGATAACAATTTGGCACGCGCACCAATGACGTAAAACATAACACAATCAAGTACAATACTTTTCTTTCTACTGACGATATTTTTTCATCCATAGACGTCGACAATGACGTGCAATAATTTAACAAGTTTAAATTATGTACTTACTTGATGACTGTACGATGATCATGTTTATCAGTAACTGCTTAAGAATGATGACGTGCACAAAGGAGACGGGCATTTCTGGGCCTGACTGTAATAAGTGGAGAAATGGTTTTAAAAAAAGGTTATATTTTTCTATATCACAGTCTGAAAAATCAACTCAATTTACAATCTGGAAAATGAGAAATCCTAAAATTAAGTTAAGGTTCCGAAGTAAATGGAATATTGATTAAATTATCGATTAACATGACAGAGTTCATACTATTTAAGAAGATGTGTTCACCAGATGACTTATTTAATTAAAATTATTAAAACTATCACAATTAACGTATTGAACAGCTTAAACCTATTAAATATTTATATAATTAAAATAAATTGAGCCTCATTTACTAATCGATTATTGTGTGTTTAGTCTGTGCCAACTCTGAAATGACATGCATGACATTACACTGACACTCACTCGTTTCTTATTTTTTATTGTGTGTGCGTATCGTGTTTCCTCCCAGTTTTATTTGTATTTTCCTCGACCCCTGCTTTCATTCTACGGATTTCTGAGACACCTTCGTGTACGACCCTAGCCTTCCTACCACACCGGACACGGAGAACCCCACATAAACGCTGGACTTGGACTTGTTATTTTGGATACTACGAACGGCCTACCGATTGAAAATAGACACCATTGATCGTTTTGTAAATTGTGGCATAGCGACTAATCGCTGTAATACAACAGATCGTCGAGACGATAAAGAACAGATGAAATGGTATTAGCAGTGATTCGTCAATGGCGTGCACCACAATCTGTAAGTACTTACTCACTTCCTGTTTAGCTCATCAACATCTACCAAGCTGGCTAGGAATCTTTACAATGTTTTCCTTCACTATTAAACTACCAAAATAATAAAGTATAGATTGTTAAACATTTAAAAGGTCCATGAATATACATTATATTGAATTTAATAACTATCGGACCGAGATTATTTTAAAGTAATCATGTTATCTGTTATTAAATACTTTTTACATCTTTCAGGTAAAATGCAGTGATCATGTTTGCCAAGCTTGCTGGGAGTTGGATCAAAGACCACCTCTTGTTATGTCAATAATATGGTACCTTAGTTGGGCTAGCTACTAAGATAATCCAGCCAAGGGCTGCGTTGAAGAGTGTTTTTGCATCCCCGTAACCCCTGGTGCAGGTGTGCGAGGGAACACAGGGTGGTTCTAGCCAGTAAACGTCTGACAGACCCCTCCGTCGGCCCCAGGGCAGAGGACATCCATGAAGATTTCCTCCCCGAGACCAAAAAAAGTGTTCCAAGATAATATAGTACCACCTGTGACCTGCACAGTTTCTAGATGACAATTTAATTATAATTGAAGATGAATAAAAATATTACTCAAAAACATTTTTATTTTTAAACATTCTTACTCTACAAATATATAAATTATCATCTGCCTAGCCTTTCCCCAATTATGTTGAGATCGGATTGTCTAACCGTATGCAGATGGGTACCAGAATTTTACATGGAGCAACTGTCTATCTGATCTCCACAACCCAGTAACTGGGTAATAAGATACCCCTTGGTAAGACTGGTTGTCAGACTTTCAGGCTTCTGACGACCCATAAAGATTGTCTAAGATCTACGAAAGACAGCCAGGACCAGCCTTGGTATGTAAAGATGGTCACCCATCCACGGATCAACCACGGCAAGCGTAGCTTAACCTGAACGATCAACCCGTGCGTCTGTTATTACTTAGCAACCAGCCCTTCTACAAATATATATAAATATAATAATAAAGAATAAAGATAATAGTAAAGAATAGCACCACTCTATTTCTTCCCGTGGGTGTCGTAAGAGGCAACTAAGGGCCTTACTAGACAATTGGCAGCTGCGTTTTCTATGCATTTTACCATCATACTACGATCGTCAACCCGCCGCATTTCAAAATTCAGCTGTTAAGTGTAGATTGTTACTTAACCTCACTTTTCGTAAATCTCGTTTTTACTCGGCTCTCAGATTGCCAAAATCGGCAATATCTTTAGTGATTGTTTGATAATATAGTACATATCAATTGACACCAATTTTATCTTTTTACATCCAGGCCCAAAATTGTATGAAAGCGTATCCGTCTCCTTTCCTTGTTGTTGTTTATTTTTCATTTTATACTTCAAGCACTGAAATAATACTGTTGGCATTTTTTACCAGTCAACCCTTGGGTGATGCAGAGACAAACAGTGCTACTTAGGTGCAAATAAGAAAACTGAGTAATAAATATACACACAAATATAAAATTATAATGTATATATTCACGATAATACATAAAACAAATAAGACCAACAATGGGAAAACATTAGCGTTGTGAATATGCTAGCAATTTTTAACAAATATGTTCGAGCTTTCTGTTTGTTTCTTCATAAGTTAAAATCATCAACAAAACGTGAAATAAAACCAGCTAAAAGTCGGCCCGTAGACACAAAACAACAACGTCCCGCGCGGTGATTTACTCGAACATGCAAGTATACTATCAGTACGGAACTTTGCCAATACCATAAAGGATTCGCTCCACATTTTCGTTGACCATGTTCACTATAAAACCAGCAATTCAGTGGCTTACCGCGGTCATTGTTGCCCGGCTTGTACTATGAACAAAAACACAAATTCTGTGCACTCTCTCCTTTTGTCTCGCCCGACTGTTAGGTGCCAACTGCGCCTAATTGGACTCGGACTAATTTCGACTTAATATAGTCTTTAATATGCATATGAATAGCAAAATCCGGTTTGCAAATCGTGAGTTTAGAATCTGTGTGTATTTGTAGTAGTGGCTTGTTTGTCGATTCGCAGGAATTAACTCGCCTGAATCGGGCGAATTATCACTTTTGTGTAATAGAATATTTTCTATAAGCGACTCGCATGAATTTTATTTAATTATGGGCGAATCGATAATTCCAGAAACACGTATTAGGCAATTGGCACGTTTTGTATTTTATGTGATAAAGCTAGTGTACTTTTGTCTTAAGATTTCATTGTTTCCTTAACGTTTTATTTAAATGTCGATTCGCCCACATATGTATGTATAAATTAACTTATTGCGAGTCACTTATAGAAAACATTGTATCGTTTAAAAGTGATGATTTGCCAGATTCGGGCTAGTTTAAATTAACGCGGTTGTGAGTCGACAAATAAGAATTAGTTGTGGCGTTATTCGAACAAATTAACTAGCCCGAATCGGGCGAATTGGTAGAGACATTTAATGCACACGGTACTTGAGCATGTACAAATATCTACTTTAGAATTAAACAGTAGGAGATGACTCATCCAACTAATTGACCTTTTAGGCTTTGACTTTGTACCCTTGATCTTCACACTAACTCGGTATTTATATCACGTTCGACACGCGAGGCCGCGTGGTTACTAGGCAAAAAATAGACTTGCTTTAACTGCTGGGGTTAATAATAAATAATAAAGATTTATTTATCCATAGACACAAGTGGGCTGGTGCTACTAATACTGATTTTTTTTTATATTTAACCTCTAAGTCCCTGAGATACCACATTTGGTATAGACACAATGGTTTTTAATTGTGTCTGTAATTACGGTATTCAATGGGTTAAAGGATTTTGTCGCTGGGCGGTAACATCAACCCAATTAACTTAACCGAAATACAGTTGACAATTTAAATAAAAAATGCCAGTTTTTATGTACAGTATCCTAGCTTGTTTCGCTAGATGACAAACCATGATAGTATTACACTCTCCAACAACATATTAGTTGGACCAAGTAAATTACTGCTGTCTCATACCGCATACACTCTATCAAAACATGTCGTACATTTCAAGTAATACTTTAATGATAAATACATAATTGTTCTAAACTTAAAAGCTATAAAAAAACGACGGGTTGCACTCCGGGAGTGCCGGCAGAAGTGATAACTTGAATATTAACGTTGTGCATTTTTGATATTTTGGAATGGTTAGGGAATAATTTTGCGCGAATTGCTTTAATTATCAGTATAAAAGTACTATAATTTATGTGGTAGAATACAATATTATTTATTGCGCTATCGTACACAAACGTGACAATTTATATTACATTAAAAAGTTTATCTCTCAGAAAAATCACTCTCCGTCCGTCTTACGAATTTTCGATCAGGTCACGTGTCCTGACGCGAGTTTAACATTTTTTACCCATTACAAAAAAGTGCACAACGCCGCTAAAGAAGTTTTCACTTTTTTTTATTATATATATTTAATTAAAGTACAGTTTTATAACTTAATTCTAAACTCGCCAAACTTTTAAGTTTGATGGCGAGAGGCGCTCTTTATAATAACAATGAAACTTACATAACTAAAACTTACATAATCACTGCTTATACATTACAATACATTTAGTTCTGCTTGCTATCATGTAAAAAGTTTTTTTAATTTTGTTTTAAGTGAACCTTTACTAATTTTTAGTTTTTCTCTTAATAAATCTATTTTGTTAAACACTTTAGGTACCAAATATTTCAATGTTCTCTTACCATAATAATTTGTTATCTGTGGCTGTACCAGTTTGTTCTCTCTAACCCTACGTGTGTTGTACTTGTTTTTAATATTAACTTTATATTCATCATTATAATAATTTTCTAGACCTAACAAATAATCCACTTTTCTCTCTATGGGTAAAATTTTACATATGGGAAATAACCTATCATACTCTTTGTTGCACTTATCTTTAACATTTTTACTTAAGTACTAGAAAATTTTACAGTCTTATTTGTATGTTTTTAACATCTCTTAAATATGTAATAAAGGTTCTCCCGTACACAAGGAGCCCATAGCTTATTAGGGAATCGGCAAGAGCGAAATACACGATTCTCAAAGTGTGTTTGTTCAATACATTTTTTAAGTGGTAGTACTTACTTAACACCAATCTTAACCTATTGCAAACGTCATTTACATGTAGTCTCCAATTAGAGTTCTTATGTATTGTTAGAACTAAATATTTAAATTTATCTACATAATCCAATTTTTTACAGTTACAATTACATTTATATCTATGCAAACATTCGTATGTGTGCCCTATCACTGTGAGGTATTCATTATTTACAGATTTAGCGTTTCGATTATTTGGCGAGTATATATGCATACATTTTGTTTTTGTAAGATTTAATATAATTCCATTGTCGTGAGCCCACTTGCACTTGCACTTCAAAAAGCAATAGAAACAAAATGTAAACCTTGTCTCTCAAATTAGGTGGCCTGTATCTTATGAGACAATGTACGGCCAAATGGTTCCGTAAACCCTGTATGAATGAAGTAGTGTCAATCAATCATAAAGTCAAAACATTTATTTCAAATACACATATAAAAGGCATTTTTGAACGTCAATATTAAAACAGAATTGATTCTAGTCGCCCATTCCAAACGGTAGGTCAGTACTTTGAAGAATGGGCAAGATAATCCACAATGCACCTAGAATAAAAATAACATGATGAATAAAATTATCTGCTTTTTACCTTCTTTTTTGTTTTTCCTTTAACTGTGTAATTTATCTGTATAATTATTCCTATAGCTGTATTGTTTTTTATGTATTTGTTATCAGATAGCCAGAAAAGTTATAAGTAGGTCGTAGCTAGCGTGTTCGTTCTTTGACCCGTTTGCCTGCCGTCGTGATTATGGCTGAGTATCTTTCTGTCAGTTAATTGCAGCTAAGTACGTAGTCTATCTATAACCATATATTGTTAATTAAAAGTTGCTTATCGTGTCTATCTGTACCAAAAAAATAAACTTCTCTTCGATTTTTTTTTTGGTTTTCACCATCATTTAGAGAATTTATTCTGCAAGATATACCCCTGTATATATCTGGCAGAATTTATTTAATTAGGTAGCAGGGACACCGACGAAAACCAACATGAAAAAAGAGGGACGACGACGTGAAAATTGCAATCAAGATTTCAAGCACATGATTCTAGACCTAGAGTAGGAATTTTCGTCGGTTCGAAAAAACTGCTGTTTCATAGAAAAGCACAATACCTACGCAGTTAAAAAACAACTTAGTTTTTTCTTATAATTAGTGTTAAACTTAAATAAGTAATTATAATACGTTTTGTCTTATGTAATTTTAACCTTCAAGAAGTGCTGACTCTCAGTCTACTTGAATACATGACTTTTGATGGAGAATAAAGAAATCTCAAGTCAAGTCTTAAAAAGTGGGCTAAGCAGAAACGAGTCGCTAGTATATATTATAATAACTGGGATTATTACCTACCTACTATATTTGTAATCATAATGACGAATCGACACACGTTTTGGGCCCACCATTACTGTCTATACCCTCTTGAGCTCCTTTTACGTCAATATCTAAACGATCTACTTTAACACATAGCACCTTCCGTCAATCCTGCACAACCTCAAAGGCGCTAGATTCTCGTAAAATTATATGTTCAGCTGGGTCACCTGAATCTGTCGTTTATTTTACGACAGCCGTGGGAATAAACCTAGCAGGCTATTCTTTTCCGGAGAGTAAACGAGCGAGATATATTTACGTTTAAACTTAAATAGTAATTTAAATTATTACAGTAAATAAACTATACAAACCTATACTTAGTTACCTATATAACAATTGTTATTTGTTTCAGGTCCCGCTTCTCATCGCTAATTAAAGAAATAATTAACCACTACTACGTATGTTAGCATGAACCGCGATAGGTAAAAATCGCGATAGGTAAAAAATAATAACATATATCTAGAAAATTCCTTAGCATTTACGTTCTGTTAAATATACAACTTGTTGTTAGTCAACATACAACTTGACAGTGACCTGCGTATAGAAAAAAGCATTTAAAAAAATTGAGGGCTAGTGTTTTGTATCCACCTTAAGGCCTCCAAGGTTACAAATAGCCCAACGGCTAAAGCACCTATCTCCTCTTAGAATAAAAGTTTAAAGACGGTTTATCTCTTTGCTATTATAAGCCTGTGTTGTGCCACTGCTGGACAGAGGCCTCCCTCCTACTTTTCACTTTCCCCGGTCTATTACGGTGCAATCCTTTAAGAAGGAGTCCAACTGATCCCGCCATCTCTTTATGGGGCTTTCGCGTAGTCGTGTCCTGCTCGTTGGGATCCACTGAGTTATGCGTATTGCTGTTCGGCCATGCTTACCTTATAGTGGCATCTACAACCATCATACGGACTTCGCATTACACTAACGTTAAAGTAAATTCTGCATCACACAAGTAAAGTTTACTGCGCAACTAGCATATTTACTACGTCTCGACATCAATTGTTGGGTCATTCCGATCCAGCCCGTCCGTTGCTGCCCTCTCCAGCAATGCCCTAAGCCGGGGTCCGTACCTCACAGGGTGCCCTTAGCGTGTAGCCGCTTAGTTTATAAGTTTTAAGCCCTGGCTGGAGACCTTAATTTATTAAGGTACCCACAGGCAAGCCGACCAACTTATAGGCTGACCTGCAAAATGTCATACCCCAAAAAAAACAATTCTCGGGCAGTTGCCCACCAAACAATACCCGTCATGCCTCTATAACCTAATAAAAGGCAAGATTAAGTACATTGTATTCATAATTAACCCAATGATATAATGATTCACAATAAATAACCAACTATGTAGTACATGATACCTATAATGTGAACTGAAGAAAAGGTCACATTGATACCTAATCTTGGAAGATAGTTCGTCACGAATATACAAACAGCTGGCTTAATTGCTACTACTTTCGCATACGAATATCTAAGAAAACACTAGAACATAGACAAACATTAGAATGTAATTTACCATTAGTAAAAAAATAGAAAAGTGTTAAACAAAGTGAAAGTGCTACTTGACTCGGCTTGGCATACCTACTTAGTATTAGAATAATATGAACATACTGCGCTTTCCGATCGTTATTTCCGAGATATAAATATGGACAACTTGTTCAGAAATACCTGATTAAAGTGTAAACAAACCCGTACAGGTAACCCGTGAGGGATTGCGTATTTTTTTACGCAATCCCTCACTAAAGGGAACAATCCAATCCAATCCTCAATAACACAATTATCTGTATTTCGTAGACTTTAAAAATCTTTTCGAGGTGATAAAATCTTGGAACATGGAGTTTAATAGATAAGAATAGAATAGAAAGCTTTTATTTCAGGACGGAGTCCATAGGATTAGGAACAATTTTACTTATTTTCTAATGTTAGATGTTTACTTTTCAGAAACAGATAAATATATACAATTTAAATTCAGTGTGGAGCTGCATCCACCTTCTCAACTTCGGGAAATCCCACCGATCTTCAAATACACTGAGAATACTGTTGATATTCAACGGCAATCAAATCGAAGCACTCAATTGGAAGTGGCACTACAAATTGGCATCAACACATACATTTTCTGATGCATTTGTTGACATTTTCATCAGATGCTTTTGGAACTAACCAGCACCTAAATTGCTTAACACACTATCAATCAAATCATTTTGAAGGATGTTGCTAATCCATTGGTTCATATGTTCAAAAAATTTGTCTGCGCATCAACGTAAATAACGCAATGAATGTTGTTGAAATGTCAAAACGAAAGCTGTTCCTACTGTTATTGTGTTCGCAATTACCCCGTAGCATCGTCAACAGTTCAATATACGAACACTCTAACATTGAAGCGAAAACGTCGTTCGAATTTCGGTAGCATGTCACAAGAACGAACAGCAATACAATTTATCAATGTTCACATTTGGGCGAAGCCTGAACCCAGCTGGCAGGTTTGGACTTTGAGCGGAGTTTCAATAACTATGAACCCGACTGTTGATATTAGGAATAATATTAAACTAAGAGACCGACTGCCGGAAACGATCTTGGGCATCTCATTTAGAATTGGAAGCAAATATTGTTGGATGCCCACTTGAAATTGTTTTACCTTTAAATTAATCCATCGAAAACATGAACTGACTAGCACGCTAGTCGATGCGTACGAATTTACTCGACCGAATCGGGTCAATGGACACTTTTAAATAATATATAATTTTGTATAGGCGACTTGCACGAAGTTATAATTTATTTGTCGGCTGAAAAAAAAATGCTGCCATTGGTAAGCGAAACTATTAGTTTTTCAATAAAATTAATCATAATCACCGCACTATTCGAACTAATTAATTATTTTATCTATTGAACAGAAAATACCATTTTTTTACGAATGAAGTCAGGAAAATCAATTGTTCCGCAAAGGAACGTTAATTTGTCTAGAAATTCAAGTCACAACTGTCATTCTTTGTCATTTGTATGCAAATGGCAAATGGCTATAAAAAACCGCAAACTGACGTAAGGCGTCAAACTTAATAGGGGTAGTGAGAGAGAGGGAGAGAGAGTGTAGTTACAGATACTTTATCTAGAATTTATGCAACTCCAGTTACCTTTTATCATGGTCCCGAGCATAAATAATAACCGATGGAATAGGAAAGTTTATTTCGGTAGTTACGATACACTCCAAAAGTTCCCTGCATATGCCCTAGTACTATGTCTTCTGATCCAGGGCGCGTTGTTCTACCCTCCAGGAAAATTCTACTCGCAATTTGGGAAGTCCATAAAAGTTCTCCTTCTAAACATCCTGGCGTCTCTAATTCATAAGATGTTATATTGGCCAAATTTGCTGAAACGTTGAGATGAAAAATCTAATCATTATTCTCTTGCACTTATTCCAATTTATTTGGGGTCAGCGCAACATGCCTTCTTGTTCCACTCTTCTCTATTAGTCGTCATCTCAGTGGTCACCCCTCTTTCTATCCATATCATGATTCACACAGTCCTTCCATCGTTTCTTTGGTCTCCTTCTACTCTTATAGCCATCGAAATTCATACTCAAAACAAAAGAGATGGAAAAACAAATAAATTTTAAAAAATCTTCTAGGTGCTCGAAGTTCATTACAAAGTGTGAAATGAGTCTCAGTTTATAACTAAACAAAAAGTTAAACGACGGTGTTATTCGCTAGGCCTAGTTTCTCATAAACTTCGTAGTCTCACAAAGGAACTTAAATAAACGTCGGAAAACCGTTTAAGGAGCGTTTTAATTGACTTTCCGTTCCTCAAAACTATTGCGTAGTTATCAAAATAACAACATAACATAAAATCTTGTCTGTAATCTACGAAGGGTTAGGCAAAAGTGTTTCCATAGTACATCTACATTTGACGTTATGTTCATAACAAATGTCTCAATAAATCTTTTACGATTTATTAAGACGACAGGCCTGTTGGTCTAGTGGTTAGTGACCCTGACTGCTATGCCGGAGGTCGTGGGTTCGATTCACACCCAGGACAAATGTTTGTGTGATGAGCACGATCATTTGTTCTGTGTCTGGGTGTAATTTATCTATAATATGTATGTATTTAGAAATATATAAGTATGTTTATCAGTTGTCTAGTCCCCATAACACAAGCTCTGCTTAGCTTGGGACTAGATGGCGTTGTGTGATAGTTGTGGAATATTATTATTCCTTTATTAAGTTTTATACACTTATTAATTATATTTTTAAATATTAGAGAAACAAAAAAATAAAAAAACATTTAAAAATATAAAAAAATAGTAGCCCACCGGTATCGGGAACAGGGTCCAAGTGGAATATTATTATTATTATTTACCGACATTTTAATCGAAAAGCAAGACCATCTAAAACCTCAATTTCTTTAGCTTAGTTACAACATTATCTTAAATCGATCTACTTATTTTCCAAGGTCTTTTTATTATTTCTAGGTACGTAATGTTTTTTAGCACAAAAACATAATTGTACGGTAATTATTTCCACATATAATTAGCGTCACATTAATTAAAAAGGCATATAAAAAATCGATAACAAAATAAATGATTGTTCGAGGAACGAGTAATAAAACCCATGCAAATAAGTTAATTTGCGTCCGACTCGGAAATTAGGCAAAAATCCCAGCGTACAGCGATGTTACGAGGATTTATTTTTAGTCACCAGAAAGGCGTGCTCAAGGGAATATGCTAATATAGTTAATTAGTGGCGTCTGCTGTCTTCCGGACGACTGCGAGAGAAAAATACGAGCCCTGCTACTGACTTATGGAACACATTAATATTGTCCGCACTTCCGCCGGCTAACCGCCTATTTTCCAGCCTCTAAAGCTGCCCATACCAAATCACTGAGAACCCTACGATCCTTTCTGAATGATGCAATTAAAAAAACATACTTTCAAAAAAATATATACGGGGCTCGTGGATTAATGAAGGTTAAGCTACGCCTGCCGAGGTCAGTCCGTGGATGGGTTACATATATTATATCGAGACCCAGCCGTGCCTCGGAAAGCACTGTCATTCGTAGATCTTTTATAGTCGTTACGGGTATTCAGAATCCCACAAGTCTGTTAACCAGTCTTACCAAGGGATATCGTGCTACCCATTAACTGAGTTGTAGAAGTCAGACAGACAGTCGCTCCATGTAAAATACTGGATTTCAGCTGCATCCGGTTTTACTAGAAGCTGACCTCAACATAGTTGCGAAAAGGCTTGGCGGATGATGACCTATCTGGCTTTATTCTATACGAATTTATATGAAATATTGCGCGAATTGGACGATATTCAATAAAGAGAGCTCCTGCCCGAGTAATATTTCAGTACGAGAAACCATAAATTAGGTAAACAGAGCTCGCGAGATGTCAATGCTGATTTAAAATGTGATATTTAAAATACGTGAACCCAGCTTATCTCTTAAACCACATCGAGTTTTGAGAACACTATTTTTTAATCGGATATAGACTAATAAATTAAAGTTGTATAAACCGAAATTGTGTGAGTGTATCGCCGCAAAGCCCCGCAAACAGTGAGGTGAGCAAGCACAAAGAGCAGTACTGTAAATCAGATGTACCGCGCGGGAGATTTATGAGCAAATAAAACGACCGCAGCGACGCCCGGCCATCGCATGGAATAATTTCAATTTAACGCCAACTACGTACGATAAATTAATGTTAAGTGTACACAGTACAAACTATTGGTACTCTCGTTAGTGTCCACTAATTAACTCGTAATAATCGAGAATTACATAATGCGCCCACCAGTCCATTCTGCGTGGTGATCAAATTACAGGTTATTAGGTGGCGGCCTGTAATTGGCAAACTTTCAGTGCATATATTAAAGATTACTTCAAGTTATATTTCCAATTTGTTTGCTCTACACTTTTACACACATAGATACGTATTTATCTGATGATAAATAGCCTAGCGTTTTCCCAACTAGGTTATGTTGAGATTTCCATTCTGATCTAACGGGAAGCAGATGAATATCTCTATGATAGCCTTTAGGTACATATTTACACTATTTTTAGGGTTCCATACATCCGATGGAAAAACGGATCCTTTATAGATTCACTTATCTGTCTGTCTGTTAGTCTGTCGATTTGCTCTGAATCTACTGGTACACACATGAGGGTCGAAAGAACTACTTGTGAGGATCTCAACTATATTTGTTTTTAAATAAATGACCTTAAAACTATGTCCGCTTTTCTTTTAAAAAATTGATCCACCCTTATATCCAAAACTACCAAGTCTAAAATTTTGAAAACATAAAAGTACAGAAAAATTGTCAATTTCTTAATAGATAAAAGAAAAACTATATTGAGTCTATGGACTATGAACATCGATTTACCTTTGTATTTTAAATAGCATGGTAAAACTCTCAATATCATGTGCCTACAAACTTACATTTGCAGTTGAAATGTATGGAAGAACAGGTTTTTCAACTAAGGTTGTCCTTCAGTCTGGAAAATGGAAATTTATTGGCTTTTTTATTTAAATGAAGACGCGAGCAACCGGGTACGGCTTTTAGATGGAACCCACAGAGCGCGAGTCGTACTCGCATTTCTCTGGTTTACAGGGCCATCCCTGCATTGTGATAGACTCACATAACATTCTAATAATGTTTCGACTTTAAAAGACACCATGACCTGTGATTTGTTTCGGCATTTTTCCTCCGGGATCAATCATCTAGGAAATGACGTCGCCATCTAGTTTAAAAATATTGACGTGTCCTAAAAGATCTACTTACAAAAACTTTTAACAAGAAAATTAAACCGCCGAAAAAACTGAAAACTAATAAATAATAAACTATAAAATTTTGAGTCGGCGCTTTGAGTGATCTTTGTTCATTGATTTTTTTGTTAAGAAGTTGTTATTTTATATTTTTTTGGGTTTTAATGTATTAATAATACTTAGCAGGATATACCCTATCCAATAAAAAAAGAATTATCAAAATCGGACTACTCTGTATAAAGTTATCCGTGGTCATACATTACGATCAGTGAGTGAACAATAAATCATCCCCTGTTTTCCGACCCTTAGTGTTCGATTTTGTTTTCCAAATTTATACCACCTTCCGGGTATACCCTTTCCAATAAAAAAGAATTATCACAATCGGACTGCTATGTAAAAAGTTATGCGTGGTCATACATAAAAAAAAAATATAAGCATCGAATTGAGAACCTACTCCGTTTTTTTTCGTCGGTTAAAAAATAAACATTTAATTTCATTGTTTATAGACGTTTCAATCACCACCAGACCGAGAATACCCCCTTTCATCATGACAAGGTAGATAAACAACCAGTGCTAACTACATACTAATAAAACATCGCTCTTAAGACCACACCGGTGCTTAGCATCGCTTGAATAATCGCTGTACCACAAATGCTCCCACAGACAGACGTGAAGCTAAACTTCGGTAGAACAATTTCCACGAAGTTTTCATAGAAATTATTCCAGCAGAGTTGCGTCGCTTCTGTCTGCGGAACCCATAAAACTAAACCATCATAATTACCTATATCTGTCACTTAACGGAATGCATGTATCCAAATAGTATTTGCTATATAGTCTTTTTTTTTTGTGGGTGGTAAATCTTCAAATGACGTCTCCCGCTCTGGGTGGAGCAGAATGGCGTGTCAGACTTTTACTGACTCAAACCTACCCGTGTTCCTTTAGTTGCCTCTGCCAGGGCCACGGTACCTATTTACTTTAGTCTGGGTAACGATTTACCTTCATATTCACATGTGCATGATCTGCGCACACGCATTTATTGTAAGTGTATGCAACATGCATACATAATTAACGCAATACCTCACCCCAATTCGAGTACTGATATAAAAGTAAAACTATTTCTTTTTTTTATTAGGTGTGTGTTAATATGTAAAATCGTGTTGATTACTTCATTCATTGCGATTATGATTAATCCTGCATAACTTTATGCATTTAAAATTGAGTCTTATTGCTATAAGCCAAAGATTGCATTTTCTTTAGGTCAAACGGCGGTAAGGTTGGTAAAAAAACCTATATTGAAAGTTACTGAAATGAAAAACAATGCAATGGTAGGTACAAATTGCCCCTTTTTATGGTTGGGAAATCATCAAATGACGTCTCCCGGGGTAGAGCGGAAGGGCGTGTCAGATTTTTACTGACAAAACCTTACCCGTGTTCATTCAATTGCCTATATGCCACGGCCACAGTAACTCTTTCGAGTACAATCTGCCCAGATATGGAAAGCATGGAATTATGTACCTTTAAGTTGAAAATAATGGATTGGATTGTGCCGTAAAACGTAAAACCTATATTTTTATGTTCCGTGGATTGAGAACTTAACAGTAGTTTATCGATGTATGGAAGTATAAAAATGCAATAAAGTTATGATTACCCACTTTACCAACTACAAAACGTAAAACAACGTAAACCGTAACCATGCAAAATACAACACAACGACATTACTACATAAAATGTACCTACGAGAAATAAGTATTACAATTATTTGCAATTGAAATGAGCAGAAAACGATATTATCCAATACAGCTAGTATTGGATAATATCGTTCTATCGCGATTTCGTCTTGTTTTAGCTTTATCAAATCCAAAAATATTTTTTCAAATCGAATTGGTAGTTCCAGAAATGAGGTTAAGATGTAGCGGACATCTAAAGCTCTTGATAATAATTAATAAGGACTAGTAGAGATTATACCTCCATACGGTTAGAAAAAAACTATGAGTCGCCATAGTCTTAATACCATTGTGACTTCTGCATGAAATAATAATAATATCTTAGGACAACCAACACACCGTTATCTGATCCCAAACTAGGCAGAGCCTGTACTATGGTAACCAGACAGCTAATAAATATACTTATACATATTATAGATAAATTACACCCAGACACAGAACAAATGATTGTGCTCATCACACAAAGATTCGTCCTGGGTGGGAATTGAATCCACGACCTCAGTCTTAGCAGTTAGGGTCACTAACCACTAGACTAACAGGCCAGTCACATATACCAGTCATGTACAGAAATAATACTACGCCTGTCATCCCGAAGGGTTAGGCAGAGGTGGACCTGTAGAACACTCACATTTCGCTAGTTGTATTAAGTCCCATGTAATAGAGGGCGAGCCTATTGCCATTATTCGGGCACAAATCAACTCCGGGCTGTTACTAAGAAATTCCTGATGGGAAATTACAATAACACTACGCCCGACCTGGGTATGAAACCTCGGACCTCATGCTAAACAATATAGTGCTTGCGACCACTGTAGCTCAGTCTGAATAAAATATTTCAATGTCAGCCTTCTACGTTAATGCAGGACATTGTATCATTTGCAATAAATGCAGGACTAAAATATATAACTACGGCTATACTATAACTGCCTCGTTGGTCTAGTTGTCGCAAGCGCTACTGCTGAGCATGAGGTCTTGGGTTCGATTCCCGGGACAGTTAAAGTGTTATTGGGTTTTTCTATCAGCAATTTCTCAGTAGCAGCCCGGAGTCTGTATTTGTCCCCCGCTGATGGCAATAAACTCACGTCCTGTTAGATGAAACTTAAACATTTAAAAAAATCCCTAATGTGGATGTTCTTTACAGTACACCTCTGCCCAGACATTAAGAAAAAACCGGCCAAGTGCGAGTCGGACTCGCGCACCGAGGGTTCCGTACAAACCTGTAGGTATTCTCGGTTTAAAAATAAATGTTTTTTTTTTTAAATTTTATATTTCAGTTGATTGAATGTAAGGTAAATTGCGGTTTACGATTTATGACGTTTTAAAAAAAAAGTACTCACTCGATCTTGTTCAAACTAATTTTCGGTGGTAGTTTACATGGTAATGTACATCATATATATTTTTTAGTTTTATCATTCTCTTATTTTAGAAGTTACGGGGGTGGACACACATTTTACCACTTTGGAAGTGTCTCTCGCGCAAACTATTCAGTTTAGAAAAAAAATGATAACAGAAACCTCATTACCATTTTTGAAGACCTATTCATAGATACCACACACGTATGGGTTTGATAAAAAAAAAATTGAGTTTCAGTTCTATGTATGGGGAACCCCAAAATTTATTGTTTTTTTTCTATTTTAGTGTGAAAATCTTAATGCGGTTCACAGAATACATCTACTTAACAAGTTTCAACAGCATAGCTCTTATAGTTTCGGAAAAAAGTGGCTGTGACATACGGACGGACAGACAGACAGACATGACGAATCTATAAGGGTTCCGTTTTTTGCCATTTGGCAACGGAACCCTAAAAACAAGGCGTGTAAAATATATAAAAATATGCAACCGTTTCTTTATCCTTGAAGATTTGGTTGATATGTTAAAAGATAACACCTTGATAACATATTTTTGCGATGAATAATATATTAAGCAAGTAATAATAAATTAATCATAGACTTAATATAGAAGGACATTTCTAAGAATAGCCTGGTCTGGCCTTCTTTACCTTGTAATTAAGAACCATGAAACAATTGATGTTTTTGATATAGAAAAGATGAATATGGGCTTCTATGAATAGGATAATAATAGTCTGAGGACGTTGTTGCGTCATTCTGAGGTCTTTAAATAAACTTAACCATAGCTGATGATTCCATACAGCTATCTAGGCATTACCCTCAGGCTAGGTTAAGGTGTATTGGCGGTCTCTTACACAAATGCTCACTTGTTACAGTAGACAGAGAAAGATGGCACAGCTGTCCAAAATCTCATTGCAACATGATGACCACGATTACTCTGTCAAGTGAGCACCGGGAATAGAAAAGGTGGAGAGACAGTTGAGCTTCTCAAGTTCTGAGTTGAGCCGCACGATAAGTGACAAATGCGTGCATTGACTGGACAGGTCCACTCAATCTGTGTGATTATTTCCTCAAAAGATCATTTCAGACAGCTATCTCCATGGTCTTCACATAATGTGACCAAGATTATGTCTGGACTTTAAAAGAGACTGTGACCTCTGATTTGTTTCGTTCTTTCTTCTCAGAGAAGTCAGATAGGAAACGCCGACTTCATCTACCTCAAAAAAAATATTATTGACTTGTAAAAGTGTTTGTACAAACCTACTTACATAAATAAAATCATTTATCATTTATTTATCATTCTCAGTCATCTTTTTATAATTTTTTTAGAGACAAGCTCTTTAGTTCAATCGCAGACTCCCGGCTACCGTAGGCGCGGGCTTGCGGGCGGCGAGCAATGGGTAGCTCGCCGCCCGGTAAGGACTAGGCCCGTGTCGACGGCGCACAGTGTTCTACGCGCACCTCAAAGAGATGTCAGCAGTACTGAAGGGGTCTGCTAGGACCGATGCCTGCCAGGGTCGCGAGATTGTTCAAACGAGACACCGTGGCCCTGGCATATAGATACCTGAAGGAACACGGGTGGGTTTTAGTCAATAAAAGTCTGACACGCTCTCCCGCTCCGCCCAGAGCGGGAGAAGTCATTTGATGATTTCACATCCAAAAAAAAGCACTTTAGATTGTGTAAATCATTTCATCACCACTGCTCTCATAAGGTGAAGGAAAACTCATAAGGGGACCGTCATATCCTAGAAAACCAAATCAATATATAATTTAAAACCAAAAATTCCAACCCATGTGACATCTACCAACCCGCAATCGCACACGTGGTGTACCGGTGTCCCAGCAATGAGAACATTATAAGCATGATGATTTTGACGATATCACATATAGCCGTAATAGAGCGGTTCTAATCAGTGGCATATACCGACAACTAGATGTCTAGACAACTAGACATCAAGTTGTCGCCGAGAGATCATCATCTCTATTTCCAGAACGGAAAACCTTAACTGTGTAATCTCGGTAATAGCCTGGACTTGAAAACTGCATAGCTATCGATTCACAACCATTCGATACGCTTCTGTATCGAATCGAACATCAACTAATTTTATCGTAGGAGTCCTATAAACGCTGTTCAGAAAACAAAAAACCCGAAATTCTTGTCACATTCAATCAAATAGATGCCCACTATTTTTCCGACTACTGCTACTAGAATAGCTTTAGACAAGAGTAAGTGGAGGGAAATAGAGGAGGCCTCTGTCGCAAGACAGCCTGACCTGGAAGCTGATTAACTAATATGCTGAAAAAGAAATTTGGGTCAAGCAGAAATACGTTAAGTTAAATGTCATATTTTATTTTATCTATATATTAATACGTGAAGCGAAAACTTTGGATCCCTTTTTACGAAAATTGGGCGGACGGAGGAGTATGAAATTTTGCACACTTATAGTTTATACAGAGAAGAAGTGACGAATGCTAATATTTTTTTTAAATTATGCGTTAAAATACATTATTTTCAATAAATAACACGTTACACACACTACTGTTCATTACCGTGTATCTAATACACACATGCATAGATATTTTTTTGTTTATGGTCCGAATCTGTCTTTATAATTTTGTGCAGTGTTACCAATACCCAGAAATATTTACCCCTAAAGCTTAAGTTAAAAATCCCTAAAATTGCCACAATTACTAAAAAAAACAGCTAAAAAATTATAATGATAATAACCAACGAATGTTCAGTAATCATAGACCGGCACACAGTAGTAATATTTGTCTATATTTATTACGCGAAATTTGTTAATCATTCACTCTGCATTCTTAGTATCGAGGAACCGTACTAGAAGTCACTAATACTTTTATTGTAATCAAAAACACAATGAGAAATGTAAGATGGCGAAACATCCCTAAGAATACTCCTAAAAATGGAACGCCCCTAAAAATGTCAATCCTCTTATTTACCCCCTAAATTTGGGAAAACCCCTAAGTCGGTAAGCCTGATTTTGTGTCTATAGTCTTACTGAATGTCAAGTATAACCATAGGTAATAAATTAATTTTATAGGTAATTATATAACCTATTTGATTTTTAAAGTCTATGATCATATCGAGAATATTTGTCTTTAATATTATTTGTATTAGCGACGATAGGAATTTAGTTTAGATTTAGAAGAAATATATTTTTTGTGGTTTTATGGGGAGTGTCAAGTATGGCATTAGTAAGTTTTCCATACAAAACTTAGTGTCGTGTGCAAACTGTAGAGGTTGTATGCCTCACGATTGTACAGGCTAGGCTGGTCCAAGGCTGGTCATAGATTGTACAGGCTGGTTATTATTATGACATTTGGAACCGTCATAATTAATTAAAAATAATAGGGAAAATTCTATAAAACAGAACAAATTTCTGTGATAATTCATTCCATATTGTTCCATATCCAGCAGTTAAGAAGTATTAAGAAAATAGAAAAGAGAGTCCTGAAGAAGTATTCTTTACTCATTACACCTACGTCTTGGTCCTGGCCATCACCATCCCGCCAGCGAACCCTCTCCACAGTAGTACAGAGTCAACAATTTGTCTAAATGTCAAATATAACCATATTATTTTTTTATGTTTATTATTATCTATATTTTTTCATTTAATAATGTATTTCTATTCAAATGAAGTACGGTCGAATTTCGACCAAAGGCGATCACTAGTTTTTATAATTAGTTATAGGAAAAATTATAAGCTTATAAGAAATTGTGTATGGAGGTCAAAGGAATTAAATGTTTTTATTTATTTTTTATTCTTCCCACAGCTGTTTGCTGTCGGGGGAAATACAAATCAGGTTATCGAAATGTGTCATTTTTGATGTGATAATATCCAGTCGAATGGATGTGAATACCTATACTTTACTCGGTTAGTGGCAATCGGCTTCCTCAGAAGCTAGGTACACGGTTCCAATTGGTTGTTCTAGCCACATGAAAATATGAGTTTAAGTTTCAGGGTTTTGTGTATCAACTCCACAGATGTGATTGATATGGAATCACATGATAAAACAAAAGAAAACTGATTTATACTTCATGTAAAAACACTACCAGCAGTGGTACGACCACGAAAGAAAAAAACGTCATTTTCAATTTTACGTGTTTCCATTTCCACACTCATAACGCCTGCAGAGTTTAGCTAGCTAATTTTATTTGACCCTGAGTAGTATACTTTTAAATGCCGTAACTTCAAATCTGCCATTCCTATACAAAGAAACAAAGAGTATTTCAATGTATTCATAACATTACTAATTCAATGTTGCAACCAGTAATGTAGCGTAATTGTTACACGGACCATCAAACATATTGATGGGTGACCCACTGGACAGTTGAAGGGGTCTACTAGGACCGATGCCTGCCAGGGTAGCGAGATTGTTCAAGCGAGATACCGTGATCCTGGCATATGGGTAACTGAAGGAACACGGGTGGGTTTTAGTCAGTAAAAGTCTGACACGCCCTCCCGCTCCACCCAGAGCGGGAGAAGTCATTTGATGATTCCCCATCCAGAAAAAAAAATGAAAATTCAAATATTTATTGACGTCATGTTATTGTGTTTATGTGAAGTTTAGGTATTGATCTTTACATCTATTCTAAAATAGTAAGAAAAACAATAGCAAGTCATAATACTAAAAAAAATCATCACACATGGCAAATTCAATTCAAAATTAAGCGCTTTAAAATAACAAAACATCAACGAATTTGCCAAGTTTGATGATTATTTTTAAATTACTTGCTTTTTTTTCCTACTATTTTAGAATATATTTAAAGGTCGATACCTAAACTTCACATAAACACAATAACACGACGTCAATAAATACTTTGAATTTTCATGACTATGATAGGCGAAAAATGTTCTAAACTTTACCCTCCTCCTTTTAGCTCACTTGGGAATAAAGAACTTCGTATAATATGTAATTACAACTGACAGCGACATTTATAAAAAATCTTTCTGAATTTGCCATTTCATTTTGATGTAACTTAGAACCGAATTTAAGCCAAATGCTATCCTCATGACGTGGTTACAAAACCAAAATCTCGACTTTCGGACGTAACCATTCATTAAATAAAAATACACTGGGTCGTATAAATCAACATTTATGTAAATAAAATATTTTACAAACATAACTTTCTAGATCATACAATTATAAACCTCTATCTATTAAGTACTATTTGTCTGGCAAACTAAATTTTACTAATTTCTCCGATTCTAACCATAGTCTCTTGGCTAGTTCAGCGTCTTGTGAACACTTCGAAGGCAGCTTCTGACGGCAATCACTAAAGTATTTACCAGTCACACCTTCCACTTCGGGAGAAACAGCCAAGAATATCGAAGTTTGTGTAGCCTCCCAAGGGGTTTGGAACATAAATCCTATACATTTTTCTACTATATTTCTAATAATATTGCTAGGAATGTTCCTAAATATATTCGTTGCAGCCATACCTGGATGCAGAGCGTTAACTGTAACACCAGTACCTTTCAGTCTTGAACTTAACTCTAATGTCATCAAATTCAGGAAAAGCTTACTATTAGCATAAACTAAATAGTCACTCCAATATTTCTCCATATTCAAATTGTCAAAGTCTAACTCTCCATATTTGTGTATCATCGACGATACGTTTATAATGCGGCTCGGAGCAGAAGATTTCATTAAAGGTACTAATAGGCAAGTCAAAAGGAACGGAGCGAAATAATTGACTTGCATTCCAAAGTGGAGTCCATCAGCTGTTTTACCGTTACCGAGACCGCCTGCGCCGGCATTGTTGATGAGGACATCGACACGCTTTTCGGTCTTATAGATTTGAGCGCAGAAGTCCTTGACTGAGCGGAGTGACGCTAAGTCTAGTTGGCGGAAGTGGACATCAGTGTTACCACTAAATTTGATTATTTCTTCCTTAGCCTCATTCGCTCGCCGAACGCTCCTACAAGCCAATATCACCTTTGCACCACGACTTGCCAGGTCCTTACACGTCTCCAAGCCCAGTCCACTGTTTCCACCAGTCACTATCACCACTTTACCGACCATATGAGCACTGGTCCGACATATTCCCACTGTCAGTTTCTGGTACACCTTCACTAAAAACACTATCAATATTGTGATGACGAATATAGCCCACAAAATCATTTTTACTGATTAAATTATTTATATAGTCAACGGACGGGAACGCTCGTCCAACTAAGTTGTGACGATAAGTAGGTAATCAGTGAAGGGGGTCATGTAAAGTAACCTCAACCATCAGACGCGGCAGCAGTATCAACGCGTTTATCGGTGATAAAGAGTTCGTATATATGACTACATTTTTAGACGTCTTGACTAGCTACAGTCCACTCATGGCCGTATTCCTAACTACACTAGTTGCCAAACGTGCGTACGCGCCGGTGCGTCGCGGGCCGGCGACGACGTTACATAACCATGTCATTGAGTTTAGTGCTGTTTTAGTTTTAAACCGATATCACCTTGGATTTATAAAAACACCAACTCATTTACACTTCTTATACTATTATCTTAGACAGACAATAAGGAACTTTGTCAAATGTAATGTATACAAATAATGAATTATTTTTATACATGGGTCTCTGCTGACTCCTAAATATTTTTTTTCTAATGGAGATTCTTTTGGCCTTAATTATGATCAAACCGCTGCCGCTGACAATATAAGTATTCAAGTCATGCGCTATTTCCACACAAATCCCAAGCAGCTCTTCTACACGTATAAGGGACACGTAGATCTTTATGGATCTGCAAAGTCTCGTTGACTTTTCTCACATATACTAGAGTTTGCAGCCACTTATACAGCAAAATCCTCTTGCATCCTCTTCGAGTAGCCATTCGAACAAAGTTCTAGTTGAATGTAAGACTAATATAACATATATCATGATGGTTTTCTATGCCCAGCCTGTTTTATTTTAATCATGGAAATGTAGTAGCAAAACTCAATTCGTTACTTTATTGCAATAATAATGTGTTAAGTAATATCCTTTATATGGAGCACATTTATGTCTCAAAGAAAATTGTTTACGAGTAGGCAATTAATGTTTTATTGTCACAAAAGTAGCGTAAATTTTGCTCTTGTTCCATTATACGTAGAAATTATGGAAGGAACATAGGAATAAATAGCAGAAATAACTGCACTGAGTAGATTATATCTGGTAATTCGATGTTTCTAAGCAAACAGACGGTAAGCTTATCATAAAGTTAACCTAAGAGGCTCTCCCATAGGCCACATTCAGTTTTGTTGTCGCCATTACGCTACATCATAACAACTTGGATCACTAAACATAATTGGGATCCGTTCCATTAGACAAAATGCCTGTCGCCGCTAATCTGACATTGGATATGTTCACTGAAATTCAACTCAGATGTGCAGCTGTAACAGTTTGTAGAACAAAGGTTTATTTTTAGTCAACTTCACATTGAAGACCGATTTTATATACTACACTTAAGCTACGTTTTATAGCTTTGAAGATATTAAACTTAATATAATTTAAATAAAGATTCTAAAGAAACGTATAAAAATAACAACCATTATTCATTTTCCTCAAAGAACTCTACATAAAAACTTAACCCTTACCGTTTCTATGAAATAGAAACTGTAAATAGACCTAAAAAAGTCCGACAAAGTTCACCTCCAAGTGACCTCAAAACATTAAATATTTAAACACTTTTGATCGCGATCGCAAGAAAGTAGTTTTAAATGGTATCACCAAAATATAATAAATTTTAACAAAATTATCGTAAAGTGTATATAGTGCGGAGGAGCTTGTGGCTAAATGATTACAACCTCACCGGTCGATTGAGGGTAAAGCTACGTTTGCAGCGGTCGGCTCGTAGATGGGTGACCATCCATTATAAATCGAGACCTGTTCGTGCTTCAGAAAGCACGTTAAGCCATAGGTCCCAGCTGCCATTCGTCACCTCTTTGACAGTCGTTACGAGTAGTCACAAGCCCAAAACTCTGACAACCAGTCTTACCAAGGGTTATTATGTTACCTAGTACCTTGGTTGTGATCGACAGAAGGGCAGTCGCTCCATGTAAAATACTGATATTCAACTGCCTACGGTTAGACTGGAAGCCGACCCCGACATAGTTGAGAAAAGACTAGGCAGATCGAATGGATATGATGAGGAGGAATGCGGAGGCGACTATGATTTTTTTATGGCTACAAGAAAAGTGGCAACCTACTAGGCATGCCTTTTAAGTTCTGTCGTTTCTATTTTTCCCGGCAATTTTGAATTTGGAACTGTTCTATATTCGAATGTGTTTAAATTTTGAATCTCAAAACAGTTAAAACTATTAGGATTAATACTATTGTTTAGTCACAGCATCGATTGGAATCTGTCAGGTTACGTACGAAAATGAATCTTTCCAAGGAAAATTTTCGTGCAATAATTTTCTACAACTTTAGAAGAGGCCTGACACGGCTTCAGTGTTTTGAAGAGCTAACATCTGTGTTCAGTGATGAAGCCCCATGTCTCGTAAAAAAAGCTGGATTGATTTGGTGGAAAATGACATGGCTAGGTAGGAAATGAACACTGAGATGTCGGTGAGATAAAGATGTGCCAATGTGTATGAAACAGCTAGTCTGTTTTACCATATATTAGATTTGTTTTGTTTCATGAATTACATACTTTTATCGCTAGAGGATGCCTAAACATCAAAAATTGAGAGAATCAATTGATCTTTGTTAGAGTAGCAAAGAGAGACTTTGTTAGAACAACCAAATCTTTAATAAAGTACTGGATACAAAGGCAGTATAGTTAATTTAGTGAATTACTTTGTTGAATTAATAACTTATTGATGTGCCTACAACAAAATAACAGTTACTGTCATTCGTTCGACTGACAATATTGAATTCAAATTGTAAGACATGAGTAAAATGTTGTGATACATCTATACTTATAATAAAACTGTAGAGAGGTCAATTCTGTATATTAAATATACATTCAAAATTAATATTGGAGGATGAATGGTGATCGATACTGATGCCAAAAATGCACTCAGTAAATTTTTTGTCTGTCTGTCTGTCTGTCTGTATGTGCACACATGGGTTAAAAACGACTGAAGGGATCTTAACCAAACTTGGTACGACTGTAGTCCATACACCTGGGCAGGTTATAGGCTATATAACATAACGCTAAGACACATAGGAGCTGAGCAGTGACGATACCTGCGGGATATTTTCCGACCTCCACGCGGGCGAAGCCGCTGGCAAAAGCTAGTCTTATATATATAAAAGAAAGTTGTGTTAGTTACACTATTTATAACTCAACAACGGCTAAACCGATTTGGCTGAAAATTAGTGGGGAGGTAGCTTAGAACCAGGTGACGGACATAGGATACTTTTTTAAATCCCGTTCGACTATGAAGAGGAAAGATTTGCTTGTTTGTTTGTATTGAATAGGCTCCGAAACTACTGGTCCGATGTAAAAAATTCTTTTTGAGTTGGGTAGCCTATTTATTGAAAAAGACTATATGGTATTTAACATCACGCTATGATTAAAGGGAGCGTAGCAGCAACGAAAAATGGATGAAAATTGGCAGGCAATTCGATGTGACGGGAAGGTTCAGGGAAACAAAACTTTGACGCGGACGAAGTCGCGGGCAGAAGCTAGTGATCTTATAAAAGAAACGGTGTATCACAATGCGCTGCCTTCCAATGCGAATAAATATAAAAGAAACGGTGTATCACAATGCGCTGCCTTCCAATGCGAATAAATATAAAAGAAACGGTGTATCACAATGCGCTGCCTTCCAATGCGAATAAATATAAAAGAAACGGTGTATCACAATGCGCTGCCTTCCAATGCGAATAAATATAAAAGAAACGGTGTATCACAATGCGCTGCCATCCAATGCGAATAAATATAGTCTATATAGTAAAAGTTATAGGTACATGTAGCATTATAGCTTTTGCAACACTACTAAGTAGCCGGTATATTTTAGGAATAAAACAAACAATACTATTGAAGTTTAGAATGATTTGCTAGCTAAAGTTAGTAACTAAATTAAGAAGATTGCATTCGCATTTTATTGTTTCGTTAAAATTCAAATCAAACGGCTAAACTGCGTTTAATCTCAGGGAGATACCACATTTGGTATCAGACACAATGGTTTTTAATTGTGTCTGTAATTACGGTAATTGACTGGTTAAATGGCAGTAAATGTAACTCTTGATGTTAACGTAACGTTAACATAACATGCAAATTAAAGGAGCTATACGGGTTTATAATGAGACGTATGTCGCTTAACCAGAGTGTCGAAGGTGTTCTACCTGCAATTGCTGAGCAATTTGTCGCGTCAAATCACGTCAAACGACCTCATTACCACGGTTTCCTGTGTGAGCGAGGTATCGGCACACGCCTTATGACCGGGCCTCTAGTTTGTTAGACTTGTATAGTTCGCCTGTTTTCATACAAATGTTTCTATTCATAATGTAAGTAGAAGCAACTACTAGTACGTTATAAGAAACGGGATTGTCAATGAAAGAAAATGTAATTTTTACTTTCCACTGTGTTCAAATAGTTGCCTATTAGGGATGAACCGCATCTAAAACACCCAAGGTGTATATTACAAACTTTTCAACAACCGCACCACCCATTTTGATCGGCAATTCAGGGTAAAAAAGCAAAGTCGGTGGCCAGGAATGAGTTACACTTTATTTTATGGTGGCAGTAGTAGAAACTTATACGTGTATGCCGACGACGCTGTTACTATATTAAGTTAGTTGTTGATAACAAAGAAAGATATACTACAATCTTGAAATGAAATAAATTAGGTCCTTCCGCCATTGCTTATCCTGATCTTGTCTTGATCCTGTATGATTATTATCTGTGTTTTGTGGGTAAGGAACAGTAACTAGTTCTCCTTGAAGACCTACATATCCTCCATAAACATCATCACCACTCAACATCACTCCATAAACATATTTATCCTTAAACTATAATCCCCAGTCTATTGAAGATATTAATGTTTTATCTATTGGATATTATTAGGAAATCGTGAGAGCCGTATCAGTGCAGGTGTTTTGATAACGCACGGTTATAAGATTTTCTGATAACACTTAGGTAACATGGTCCGTCGGGTATATGTATATTGTAGGTACAAATAGTAGGTATTTCAAATGAACATACATAGGTATCTAGAAGTCTCGACATTTAAAGAACTTTTTGAATAATACAATTTAAACATAAAGTGAATATGTCACTTCATTAAATACATCTCAGTAGCAAGGTAGTAATGATCCTTAACCTTCCACTTAAAGGCCCCCGCAGACAGGCGCCGGGCGGCGCTCGCGTTCATAATCGCGTCTTTCTGTCTTGTAGCGCCTGTCTACGGGAGCCTTAATAGCTAGGTAACTACTTTATCATTTTAGTTTTGCAATGTAGTCATTACAATTACCTTTTTTATCTATTCCACGATAGGAGCAGCACGAACCTGAGATAACGCTATGTTATGTCTACAGATAGAATAAAATACCTTTTGCTTCAAACTTACTGATCTTCTGAGACGCGGTAATACCTATTTAGCACAGGGGAGTCATTCTATAGCATAATAAAACTTCTCCGAACACTGATAAATCGCTTGGTGAAGTATAAAATCTTGTAATAAATTAATTAAGATCTACTTACCTAATTAGCCATCAAGCAAGATCGTGCCAAGCGGCCGGTACATACTTCGGCAAGGGTGCCTCGTTTTACGGGCCTGTTAAAGTCATTGTGGAACTTTGGAGCTCGTAACTCCCTGACGGCAATTACTGTCAGAATAAAAGCGATTTTACAATGCACTCTGTAATTGTTGCACTATAAAACAAATCTGTAGTGTTTAACGAGTGCTTCCACTGATTTTATGTCATGCGTCTTATAAAAGTATGATGTACTTAGGTCATGCCGAGTAGACATGCCAGGAGTCTTTTTATGGGTAAAAAACTTGAATAAACCTCATTTGAAAAAGTGCCATTTGATGATTGAAACACTAAGTTGCTAGTTTTTCACATCGTAGCAGAAAACTCATTAAAGTATTAAAAATAAAGCAAAGCCCGGAGTATAGATGTCTGATCAGTTGAGGGCACTAGGTTCAGCCCCTATGGCGAAAGTGGGTGTACAATAAATCTATAGACACACCCTTGTCTATCCCTAGATCCCAAGAATTACAGACGTGACGTTATGTGTGTTTACGAAAGCGAAATACCGAGAAATTACATGCCTTTAGCTGCTGACGCCTGACACCAATTTAATAGCATTGCGCTAAAATATAGTGTGCTATTTGAACTGGAGAAGGCTTTATAAAAACTTTCGACAGATCGTCCAATATTACATTATTATTAAATCAGTCATACCATACATTTAACTGGTAATTTATGCAAAACAGTGCCCTATTGTTTTTGTTCTCCACGTTATTTTGTATTGATAATTAGTTACACCTTCAATTACTACTTTGTTATTGTTAATCAGCAGTGTGCCAAACATTTGTGTACACATAAATCAAATTTAAGTGTCTGTTTGTAATATCTACTCAAAAAAAGGTTTTAATTAATGTAAGTATATGAAAGTATATTTAAAAAAGAAACTAGTTTTGGTTAAAACTAGTTTCTTTTTTATCACGATACTTCTTCGTCTTTTAACACTCAATTATTGATGCGTTATAAGCTTCAAAGCTTGGAGTCAAGGCGCAGCCTACTGATGGCCATGATGGTTCATGGTCTGTGTAATAACAGATTCGATTGTCCAGATATAACCAATAATTTATGTTATATTGTACCTAGAACTGTGATGCGTCGAGAGGCGCGTGTGCCCCGGCTATTCCACACTGCAAGGTGCAGAACTCATGCTGGTGCACGGGCGCCTCTCCGACGCGACGTCTCGTGGATACGTATTATACACACTATTTATCGATTTGGATATTTTTGCTCTTACGCACTCTAAGTTCAAAAAGATGGCGGTTAAACTTCTCAAATAGCCATATTATAACAATTATTCCAAATTACGTACGAGTTATTTTTTCTTTTAAATTTTTTTTTAATATTGTATAATCAACGCATGAATTATATAATATCTAAGTTCAAACTATTATTTCGCGGACATTGGTGTGGGTATGGGTTACACGTTTACCGAGTCTATAACTTATTCTGTCACACTTAAATTGTAATGTGTAACTGTTTTATGTCCCAATAAAGTAAAATAAAATAAAATAAACACGATATTTTTATTTTATCTGTCTGTGTGTCTGTTTATGCCAGCTAATCTCCGAAATAGCTAGACGATGATGAGGAACATTCACTAGCAGTTAGTTGATGTTATAAGGACTAGCATAGGCTTTGTCCCGGTAGCACATTCCCGTGGCCTAATACCTGACATTCATTCGGGCAAAGCCGCGGGCAGTAGCTCGTATTTCCACGACACCGTGTGACTGATAGCTCACAGTAATATACAGTCCACAAATGAGATAAGTAACCAAGGTCGTAGGATTTACTTGAAGTTTAGTAAGAAACCGATGGATGTTTTAGAATGAAATTTAATTCAATAGATGAACTGTTGGTTTTCCATTAATTTAATTTTAATTTATTTAAAAAAAAAATCCATAGGTTTTTTACTAAATTTCAAACAAGGTACGATGACTCTGGTTAATATCTCTTTTGATGACCGTACGGTTTTATCTTATCTGTACTAATATATCATTGTCGATTTAGTGTGGCTAATGTTGCTGCTTCAACACGATGTTTATTATAACTCTTATTGTGTTTAATTTATTCATACTTTTTGTTATAAAAGTTTACTGTAAACTATCATCCGGAATATGTAAGTGTAGTAATCATTTAGTAGGTAAAGTGGTCATAGTTACAGGTGGAAACAAAGGTATTGGTTACGAAACTGCGAAAAACCTGGCTGAGAGAGGTGCTCGTGTTATATTAGCATGCAGAAACGAGGGACTTGGCACATCCGCACGGGACCAAATCATCAAAGACACAGGCAACACCGATGTTTATTATCGACACCTGGATCTCTCCTCACTGGCTTCTGTAAGAGCATTCGCTGACGGTATTATCAAAACAGAGAAACGGCTTGACATACTTATCAACAACGCCGGTGTCTACGAGGTTGATAACCTAAAAACAGAAGATGGGTTGTCACTTGCTGTGCAGACTAATCATTTTGGGCCTTTTCTTTTGACTTGCTTGCTCTTGCCGTTACTAAAAACTTCAGCACCGAGTCGGATTATCAATGTATCATCAAGAGCTTACACACGTGGAAAAGTTGAATTTGATAATCTCAACGCGGAAAAGGAAACTCCAGAAACGTACAATATTGGTAAAGTGTATGGAAATACAAAGTTGTACAATGTTTTAATGACTGTTGAATTAGCAAGACGATTGCAAGGAACAAAGGTTACAGCCAATAGTTTACATCCAGGTGTTGTGGAGACCGAAATTCTGCAGTTGAAATCAGGCTGGATGAGGATGCTGGTATCGCTAGCGAAGTATTTTTTTAAGGATACTTGGGAAGGAGCTCAAACTTCTATATATCTTGCCGTATCGCGTGAAGTGGACGGCGTCAGTGGAAAGTATTATGCCGATTGTAGAGAGAACAATTTGTCAACCCTTGGTCAAGATAAAGATTTAGCACGAAAATTCTGGGAGGTTTCAGAGACGTTGGTTGGTCTTAAATAAAGTCACAGTTTCAATTCTGGCCTTGGTTTTATCTTATGTAAATAAATAGTTCGTTTTTATATAAAGTGCGTTGTTTATTAACAATTATTACTAAATGCATACAATCATACCTTCTTCCCTTCGGCGCAGGTAGAAACTATAAAACGCCACCTGCTAAGATCCTTAGATAGGTCCTCCATTTGCCTCGTTTACGTTCATACAACTGGTAATACACACAAGCCAATCGCGAGTACTACACACCTGACCTTTTTAAAGAACACACATAACATACATAACAAGCACATCCACTGCCAGTCAAGCCATTTTTGATATCAACTGGTTGGTCACAATCACATGTGTAGCACCATTTACTTTATTTCCCGCATTTACTCTCCTTTTCCAATTAGACCACTTTATATAAAAAAATACAATAACTTACATAAGAATCATGTAAAATGTAATTATGGAAATGTAGTTGGGGAAATAATGTAAAACCAACCGCTGACGCCTGCCAATAGTATAATAGCAATACGCAGATATGTATCAGATACTTAAATAATAGGCGTTTTAAATCAGGGCTCGAGTAAATAGTAGAAATCCATTCAAATTTTTAGTTTTCTGTTTACACACATTATGTATACATTACATTATGTCACCTACAACGTACTTACATAATGTTGAACCAAATGAAAATCATAAAAATGTACTGTATTCTGCAACCAAATTAAAAGAAAACGATATGCTTTATTTTGCATTGCATCGTCTTTTTTGTATTGACGCGATGCCAAGAATAACTTAAAAAGATTTAAAACACATTGTATCAAATATAATAAATCACATTGACGTTGGCTCAGAATCTAATCTTTTGCACACAAAACTTTGGCTATGAAATATCAGCAGAAGTTGTACAAATAGCATTCAAAAAGAGCTTGTATTGAAAATATCGAATCTGGGCGACTTTGCGAAAACTGAAGTCTTGAGCAAAACTTTATCAGATAGGTACTTCTTTATTCGTTTCAAAATTTTAAAATATAGTAACAAGATTTGTTATGTTTCAGTTCTTTATTTTACCTCCTTACGTAAAATCTCTTATAGATTCTATCGTTATGAAAGTATTCCATAAATTCCTTCCAAGTTGTCGAGTTACTTTGTTCCAAAGGCAGCTGAATATTTGAGGCATTGGCCAGCAGACTTGTTGTCATGGCGGTGTTTTGTTGGTTCAAGAGACGGGTGGTGTCTCGGCGAACGTCCACGGGAATTCGATATTGCCTCAAGTGAAGCGTTCTAGCAGCATTGTGCACTTTTATTCGCTATTGTCAGTGTGAGCGATGCCACTTCGTCGTGCTCGGATGATTGCGGTATCGTATTCTTTCTTTAGAAAACACTTAGTCGAGAAAAGGATTGAAATTCTGATATTCTGACTTATAAAGATTTTTCCAATATTCGGCGATACAACTCTGTGAGTAAATTGCTTATGAAACGTTTCATATAACATGAGTAAAATCGCATCAATGTGTTTAAGTTTTAGTAGTAGATACGTACCTTTCTATCCATAAGTAGATAACTAGACCCAAAAGATTGAGAAAAGAGCTGATGGTTAGGAAGGAATTAACTGTATTATAAAAAAAAAGTAAAACAACCGATAAAACTGCATGTAAGGACTCAGAAGGGTCTGAGCCTCCGTGGTCTGTGCTTTCAGAAATGACATGTACTTGACAGACAGTTTGATAACTGGGCAAGTGTTGACAAGACGTCACTATATTTTTGGCATGTAAAGTGAAACATATTAGGTATGCAAACGTGAACAAAAATTACAGTGACATTAAAATTTTATGGCACCATGAATCGTATATCGGAAGCTACTGTTATAGTACCACAATCCTACTTTTGGGACTGTCTCACTCTCTCAAAACATTGTCCATTCTTTTCAACCAACGATCCAAATCTATACTACTTTGGGATTGTTCTGGCCAGCATATATGCCGCATTACTGCTAGTGATTCTTGCTGACTTTAAATTTTATTGGTCCGTGGATCATTTCCAACGCCAAATTGATTATTATATAAATTTAATAAGAAAGAAAGTGAGGCACGTGCAGCTTGACCAGAAGAGATTGATGTCACAGCAGGAGAGGACGGAGAAGCAGCTGAAGAGAAGCGAGGAGTGCACGGGCGTGGTGACCAGGATCCGAACCGCGCTGTCCTCGGACGACCAAACCCAACTAACGACTTTGACTAGCTTTTTCTTAGAAACAACACCAAGGAGCACCTGGAATGTAAGCTTAAGTACAGAGCCATCATTATTTTTTCACCTCAATAACTCCACATACACAAATTTATTTTCAACGTCGGACGGTAACATTTCTGTCGCTTGTAATCCCGTTATATTTTCAGCTTCTCGTGCAGATATTTGGATCGAAGGCGAGTCACTGTTTGCTAAAGCGAATACCTTTTATATTTTATCTTTTACACCACGTCGGATGTAAAATCAGTTCAAGAGACGGTTTTCAGATAAAGATCATACTTTGTACGAAAAGATTATAGTTAGATATTTCAATCAAAATTTATTTTCATTCATATATTACTTACTCACATTTTCTTGCGATCAGGATAGACGGGATACGATCCTTACATGCTTTTACATATAATCAGCTTATAATATTATATAATTTTCCCATTGCTGGGCACACAGGCCTCCTTACGGTGACAGGGACACATAGAAGATGTCACACGTCTTCGAATTTTTTTGTGTTAGGGCAAACCGTTATCCTCACAATGTTTTCTTTTACTTTTTTGAGAGCAGTGGTGATGAATTAATTTGTACAAAGTAAATCGCCTGTCTAGGTTAGAACCTACGACCTATCTCGGAAGTCGCGTCTGTTACCACTGAGCTACCACTGGACTGCAGTTTATTTACATAATGAGTTCAAAATAATTCACAAACTACAATACAAAACAGAACTATAAAATAACTTTCGAAACTGCTAACAAGTTCACTACTCTATTTTATCAAATTTTGTGAATTTTTCGTTTCAAACGTCTGCGCAATAAAGTTAGGCAAGTGAGAACAAAATAAGTACCTAAAGAGTTTTATCTATGTTTCCTTGACTTCCAGCGAACTTATATAAAGTTTCTTGTTGTTGAAATACTTGTACCTCTAAGTTGACTCATTCCGATACTTTGTGAACTTAAATGTAGCTGTGTCAATAAGACGTTTGCGTCTTAAAATAGACTGAGTTTTTGAGAAAATTTTTTGTTGGTATTGCAGGCTCATCGAAATACATAAAAAACATAACATCAGGCTTTGTTTCCCCGTTAGGGCTGTACACCCACATTTCACCAGTTATGTTAAATCCCATATAATATAGAGCTAACCATTGGCCATCTACCGGGCACAAACCCAGACTCCGTGCTGCTACTAAGAAATTCCAGATAGACAATTTCTTTCAAATTCAATAACATTTTGCTCGACTTGCGAATCGAACCTAGGACCTCATGCTCAGTTGTATCGCTTGCGACCATTAGACTAACGAGGCAGTCATACATAAAAAATAATAGTTTAAAAAAACTAAAAAACACGCTTCCATAGAAAACCAAAGTAAAAATTAGAAAATAATGGAAAAGAAAGCGTGGGGTGCCTGATCAATAAAGAAATACCTTAAAAGCACCATACGCCTTTTTTCCATTATTTTCTACGTTTATTTTGGTTTTCTATGGAAGCGTGTTTTTAAACTATTATTTATTTTCTATTTTTTAGGATGTTTCGAATTTTGAGACGTATGTCAGCGTAGTTTGTGACGTATGTCACCGTTGTTTTCGAAGACAGTTTTTTGCTGTCCTGGTAACCCTGGCAAGGATAATGGCACAAATTTATGAAATTATTGCATTGTCATCGGTCTTTGACAGGCGTGCAAAGTTTGAATGAAATCTGGTCGTTTAAAGTGGCTCAAAATCGCGCTATAAGGAGTCGGTTACAAACAAACATAAAAATATACAAACATACAAGTGAAGCTAATATAAAGCGTGTAAAAACATTGTTGTCCCGCCCACCTGCGTGGTTGTCGAAAATTATTCCACAGGAATGTTCCTGTGGAATAATTTTCGACAACCCAGACAAAATTCGCCCATGTTACTCCATAAAAATCAGGAGTGAAAGTCCTATAAAATCGGTCCAGCCGTTTCGGATATAAGACGAAACAAACACGCACACTTTCTTTTTAAAGTACTTATTGTATATATTTGCATATACCTGAAACATGCCAACATTGCCCACTTTTATCAGTTTTTTACAATTTTCTTAGGATTTTACTAAGGAGACGTAACTATTTTCCTCCATCAGCTACAACTGTAATGTCATATGCATGTGTTAGTGTAGCTAAATTTACTATTATTCAATACTAGCTTCTGCCCGCGACTTCGTCCGCGTCAAATTTTTACTCCCCTGACCCTTCCCGTCGCGTCGCATCGATTTGCCTGCTAGTTTTCGTCCATTTTTCGTTGCTGCTCGCTCCTTTTGAGTTATAGTGAGTCAACCTTAAAAGATAGACATATGCTCTCGCGGACTTTTTTTTAGAACTTTTTAAAAGGAACAATTCCGTCATACATAATTTTTGCGTTACTTTAACCGTTTACGCAGCGCACGCAACGGAAACTCTCAAAAGGAATAAATTTTCCCCGTTTTTGCAACATTTTTCATTACTGCTCCGCTCCTCTTAGTTGTAGCGTGATGTTGTATAGCCTATAGCCTCCCTCGATAAATAGGCTACTCAACACAAAAATAATTTTTCAATTCGGACCAGTGGTTCCTGAGATTAGCGCGTTCAATCAAACAAACAAACAAACTCTTCAGCTTTATAATATTATTATAGTATATTATAGTATATAGTATAAATAGTATATAGTATAGATTTAGTTCAATATTTGGACGATTTTGTTGGCGGGCAAAGTTATCTGGACTTTTAGCCAAGTTTGCCCACACTGATTATTGGCGCAAGTAGGGCTTATATGCAGATGCCATAAAAAGCAGTAAAAGAATTATGGCAAAAGCAAGCGTTTACTTTAGGAATGTAAACGACATTATGAAACGTGTCTTAGTAAAATGACTGGGCAATGTTACCCAGACATTTTTTCTCTTTTTCATACATTCCACATTTCGTCTTTTAAAAGTGCCAGGGTTGGCACATGGCAAAAATTGTTCTAATTTTTTTTCTTTTCTACAAAGATAACGTGTTCAGGTACTTAAGTAAAAAGAAAACGCAGAATTTTTTTTCACGCTTGTTAGTATTTAATAAAATTTTAATTACAATTAACACAAATATTTGATAACATAGATAATTAGGTACTACTAATAGACATTAAGCTCGTATGTGGAAGGTAAAATAAAGGCTGGAAGAGACGTTTCGTTAGTAATAAAAATTCTAAATCCATACTATCCATACTTCCATACTAATTATACTAATCCACACTATCCACACTATATAATATTATAAATGCAAAAGTAACTCTGTCTGTCTGTCTGTCTGTCTCGCTTTCCTGCTAAAACTACTGAACCGATTTAAATGAAATTTGGTACACAGATAGTTTAGAGCCTGAGAAAGGACATAGGCTACTTTTTATCCCGGTAGTACTTTCCCGCGGGATATTTACCGACCTCCACGCGGGCGAAGCCGCTGGCAAAAGCTAGTGTATTATAAAAAGATTGTGAAATATTATTATGGATAATTTTTATTAGTACCTGTAGGTAGTTGTTATGTTTTAATTATTGTTTGTTTAACAGTAGCAAATATTCTGAACTAAAATAACTGGAGAAGACAAAAAAAATGATTACAATGATAATAATTATCACTTCAGTCGTGTATTTTTCTTTAATAGAAACACATACACATCTTAACCATAATTATGTAGATATTTATAAAAAATTTCAAACGTAAGAGTTTCTGACTCTTGTTTATCCTTAGGTAAAGTTATTTCAAAAATCAATGTTTTTGGGGTTATCTACTAGTGAGTCTTCTGAATCCACTCCGCAATAAAAACATAAATGACATATTTTTTAATATCACAATTGTTCCTTACTATTATAACGTCTCACTGATTCACAAATTAAAGCCTGAACTTAAATAATTGGAGAAGACACAAAAATAAGTTATAATGGTATTGTTCGCGTCATGTAAGTTTGCCGCTCTAAAGTAGGCTACAAATAAATGCGCAGTAACCAATATCTATACTAAAACAGCAGCGCGCCATGTCAAGCGCAAAAGAAAGCCTGGTTTCAGAGTGGCTAACCTACGTGATGCGATCTATAGTAATCGTCTATATTTAAGTCATGTTAAATCTATAACTTTTTCAGAAAAAAATGTAAAAGTAGGAGTTTCTTATTTTTTAACCTTAAATTTAATAATCACAGATCAAAGTTTTGAAATCACATATTTTCCGATATCACAATTGTTTATTATACTAATTATAATAATTAAGAAGACATATGGCTATCTAATAATATTTGGCACAGATAGGAATAATACTCTTTTTTGTAAGAGTTGATAGTTTGGCGAAGAATATAAATTATCAAACTAAATTAAAGTTAATAAACAAAATAGCTTTGTATTTAACGTTTACTGAATGTTAAAATGACTGAAATCAATATTAAAAACGATTTGACCACGTCGAGTAATCTTTGGCTTGGGTAGTATTGTTATTACATCTTCTAAGTGATCCATAGTGCAAATGTCATCAACTAGTGGGTAAGTGAAAGTAGTTCCTTTTTCACATTTAGACTCCTTAATCTTTCGCACAAACTTAACTGTAGGAATTTAACCCGTGATTGCTAAAACGTTGCTAAAACAAAATGCTTTAAAGTATTTTTTGTTGCGAACTGAGCAATAATCCAATCATTTTGTTTCACGTTTTCATAGTTTTCTACGAAATAGTCAATGTTATGCAGCCCAAATGAGATCTCTGTACATTCGAAATTCTCTTTTTCATCTTGTTCCCGCAAGCATTCAGCAATGAGATAATCGACCACTGTTTCGTAATCTGAGTCATCTGTGTCAATTGTAAGAACTTCATTATTATCAAATACCGAGCTAGAGTTACTATCAGATGTATTCTTCCTTTTTTTCACTGAAATACGCCCTCTGGCTGACTTTTTTCCTTTACAAGTATTTCTAACTTTAACTTTCCTACTCATTTTCCTTCCTTCTGTAGAATGTTCTTCCTTTACTGTATTCAAATGTTTATTTTTCTTATTTTGCAGGCAGTCTGGTATATCACTTTTAGATGTAGAAACAAATGGCTTATTTTCAATCTTATTAGAAACTTCTTTCAAAACACAAACATTTGAAGGCCGTGCTTCAATGAGAACATCTGAGAGTATAGTTATATTATTTTTTTGACAGAATTCCTTTTGACTGATCTTTTCGTGGAAGTCTTTAAGTGTTAAAGATCTATAAACTTCGATGATGTTTTTTTGATATTTACGGTTTTAGATGTAGCAAAGGTGTATTTTCAATCTTATTTGAAAATTCTTTCGAAACACAAACATTTGAAGGCCCAGCTGCTTTAATGATAACATCCGAGAGTATGGTTATTTTTTTTTTTAACAGGGTCCCTTTTCACTGATTCTTTTGTGTATGGTGATGTTATTTCGCTATGTACTGATTACCCGAAGCAAGAGTTAATTACAGTGATGCAAAGCTTCCTGAGACTTCGAGGAGAACAAATATCTTGATGCTGGGAGAGGGCAAAATTCTCTTCGCAATTCCAATAGCTCTCTTTGTCGTCGTTGGTGACATTGTAAATTATATCTTGATCCTGGCAGATAGCTGAATAACCTTCCAAACCCAAATAGCCTTCTTGATCCTCGATGATATTTTCATTTGAAACTAGATCGGTATTAGTTAAAAAGAGGCCAGTTTTATCATCTAAAAATAGAGAGTCTTTAGTTTTTCTTTCTGTTTTTGCCACTGTAGAAGATTTCTTTGTTGCTTTAGTTTTGCCAGAATGAATATATAAATCGGAAACCGTCACCGATTTGCCTGCCTCGCAGTTATTTTTTTTATTTCTTTTGACTAGCATGGGCTTTTGCTCTCTAGTTTCTTTTAAATAGTCCACCAATGCTTGATCAATTCCATATGATAATATTTCTTCTTGCATTTCAGGAATCTTCTTTAGAACTTCTCGAGCATTCAACGGAAATACTCCTGACGCTTTAAATCCACTTTTTATGTTATATGTCTCCCTCATTTGAGTTGCTTCTATTAATTCACGAAGTAATTTTGGATTATGGTTTCCAAGTAATTCTCAAACAGGGCACTGTCAAACCACCCTGATTTAGTGCAGTTATATCTAGTATCTGGTGGTCCGCCGCTAACCCATTCTGAGTACACATTTGTTGATTTGTAAACAACATATAAGGGGAGACATTCACCGCTTGCGGTGGCTATAAACATAAGAGATATGTTTCCTTTAGTGGAATTAGCTATTCTTTCGGGATACTTTACTTCCCTCCGAAAAATGCACTTTGAAGAACCTGGATCGTCCAACAGGTTGGTTTCATCAAAGTTGGCTATATTTTCTGCTGGTATGTCCTTTATTGTTGTGCTTAAATTGTCAAAATATTCGGCTATTTCTTGAGGTCCCTTTTCAGCTCTCGCCTTAGAAATATTTTGAGTGGTTCGCACCGTCAATTTGTCAGCATTTCTTGCCAAAAAGCCCTGGACCCATGAATCACCGGGAATCTGATTCTTGAACACATGTTCTCTAGAATTTTTCTTTAGATATTCATGGACTACAAGCTTTAAATCTACTTTAGTTAGTGGAGAGCCAAAATCGCTTGAAGCTTGTTACAATTTGATTCTCTTCTGCAGCTGATAAAACAGTAGGATGCCCAACTGACTTCAAATTTTTGTTTTTTATTTTATTCAATACAATGACACTATATTAATAAACTCTCCAAATAATTTTCTATAACATGTTATAATGTAAACTAGCCTGTGTTTTCGCCATCTCGCAGAATTCTCTTCCAAAATTGCACTAAAATTGGCCCGCAAAAACACACTTCTCATTTGACGAGTTCTAACAAGTTACTAAGCGATGTTAACAACAAACACGATAGTCAGTATTGCCATACATATAACCTATTTCCCACCAAAGTCAATCGATGTTGCCATAATTTAAGATATTTTTGCAAATCAAAGATATGTTTAAATACTGCTCTTCGGGCAAATTTTCCCTTGGAGGCAAAGTTGGCATATTTCACCATTTAGTAATACCCTTTTATTTTGACACTGCAAACAGAAACTTCAATTATATTCACTTGTATCTATACATATGTATTGTAGCTAAAACTATCGATAAGCGGAATATAAAATATCGTAGCATAGTGCTAGGTGTGAAAAATCAGAGGAGAACGATATTAAACTATCGCGTTCAAATATAACTTGTTCTGTGGAGTGTATTCCATCCACCCCGGTCGTCCCGCCCCGTTAACGGGGCAGTTGGGAAAAATTGTTGCATCGACCCCGGTAGTGCCGACTCCGTCGTTTAACGGGGTGGATGGCACAGATCTAGTCTCATCTACCCCGGTGTGTTTTTAACACAGCGCACAGCACAGATTGAGTAGCATACGCCCCGGTAGTGTTTAAAGAGGGGAGAATAGAAGTATTATTTCATATACATAAAATATGAACTGAAAATAAAAAGGAGTTTGTAAGCTTCAATCAGTTTTTATCTTATAAATATGATACAAATTCGGGTTTGTTACAACACTCGAGAACTGCTGGACCGATTTTCATGGTTTTTGATTTGTTGGATTTGTTACCGGCCTGAATCGCATAATAACTATTAAATTAAATTTCATTTTCTCTCACATTTTGTAAGTCAGCTAGAAAACGCTTTATGTCTTTGAAGTACCAGGTGGTCATAACTCGGTAGGAGCTCACCTAACCTGATATGATAGCTAGAACATGCCATATGCCTTCGAAGTACCAGGTTGTCTTAACTGGGTAGCAGCTTGCTAAACATAGGAATGTCAGCTAGAAAACGCTTTATGCCTTCGAAGTACCAGGTAGTCATAACTTGGCAGGAACTTAAAAACACACCGGGGTAGATGAGACTAGATCTGTGCCATCCACCCCGTTAAACGACGGAGTCGGCACTACCGGGGTCGATGCAACAATTTTTCCCAACTGCCCCGTTAACGGGACGGGACGACCGGGGTGGATGGGATGCACTCGTTTTGTGAAGTTGAAAATATGAAATGGGCATGTGAGCTTGAATAGAATTATTATACCATTCGAAGTGCCTACTTTAGTTGATTTAAATCGTATTTTTCTTAAATAAGTCCGTACTAAATATCTTAGGACTGAATAGATGGATAATTTTTGAACAGAAATTATCGTTATTATCCATTGATGCCTAAGATTATTATGATAAAAGCGGAAGAAGTACCTACCTCTACCTCTACCCTATCTAGATTAAGTAAGATCGAAAAAGCGTAGCAGTGAAATAAAAGAAACTCTAGAAATAACTTAATTCATGAGGCATTTATTTAAGCAGAGCAATGATTTCCCAGTGGTAAAGACCACGACTGAGTGAGTCATAGGTCCAAACCCTGACTGGCGCTTTAGTTTGAGTAAATTATTTCATCATTACTTCGGTCACTCATCAAACGGTGAAGGAAAACATCGCGAGGAAACTAGCATGTCCTAGAACCAAAAATTCGAAGACATGTGACATCTACCATCCTGCACTGTGCCCGCGTACATCCCAGCAGTGGAAACATTATAGGCATAATAAATAATACTAGTGTTCGCCCAGAGGTCGAAACTCGACCATTATTCATTTAAAAGTTAATATATTCAAATATTAGTTTTCAGCACTATTTCTCAAAATAAACTTTAAATGTGCCAAATTTCATACACCGCCGTTCGCACAATGTTCGTACAACGATGTGCAAAATTTTTGCTTCACGTATTAATACATTATATAGATTATTTCAAAGTATTACATAAGATTACAGTTTTGATAGATGACAGAACAGCATTTACTTCATGTTGTCATATTTATTACTTATGGTTATACTTGACTTTCAGTAAGACTATAGACACCAAATAGACACAAAATATTAAAAACAGGTATTCTCCATTGGACCACAGATTTCGACAATAAACTTTCGTAATCCATAATTATGTTTGACATTCAGTAAGGCTATAGACAAATAATACCAAAAACAATTACGGACTCGATTTGTGCATGTGTATATTTAATACACGGTAATGAATAGTAGTGTGTGTAACGTGTTATTTATTGAAAATAATGTACGTTTACGCATAATTTAAAAAAATATTAGCATTCGTCACTTCTTCTCTGTATAAACTATAAGTGTGCGAAATTTCATACTCCTCCGTCCCCCCAATTTTCGTAAAAAGGGATCCAAAGTTTTCGCTTCACGTATTAATATATAGATTTGTTAATTGCATAGATAAAGAGAAAGTCCGGTAGTGTAGCTTAGGCTTAGTCATCCGCTGAACCGCACTTCTTGGCTGTCGCAAAAGGGAACTAACTTAATATCAAATCCCTTTTAAAGAAAACGGACCATGGCTAAAGACTGTAAAAGTGTTACAGTAGGAGGAAATAATAAAAATCCTTGTAACTTAGTGATTTGTCTGACCATAATAATAAGCCAAATCGCCCCAAAAACAGATTAGACACACTTGGTAGAGATAGTGGGGATCGCTTCCTGCATTTACTGCAAGGGCGAAGTATTGGGAGTAAAACTCCAATAACAAGTAGGAAACGGAACTGCTTTATGTTCTTTTATTACGCTTTAAGTTTTGTTTTCGTACAGTCACGAGCAATAATATATATACATTGTCACATTTTCTAAAATATCTTAACTTCTACCATTCAAAAAATATGTGTACGATATTTTTTTCTAAATTACATAACCATCAAACTGTGTCAAAACTGGGTATACATTAGTTTCACAATGATATAAACGAAACAAAATCAGTAAAAAGTTTACACTTCCAATGTAATTTTTAACTATCCATGACAATTTCTATAACATATATACAATTGTATACGTGTTATAGGAATTGTCATGGATACATTAAAATGAGATTGAAAGTGTATAACTACTTTTTCCTGTTTTTGTTAAGTTTATTACAGTAATAACTACAGTTTTATAAATAAATAGGGGTTGGTTACTGCAATAAAACAAGGACTTACAAAGTCAGTGTTTTCATATGTAGAAATACGATATGGCACGTTGTTATTATTGATTTTATATCGATTTCAATAATAATCACAATAACACAGGAAATACATATTTATTCAGCTGTACTGCACGACAGCAAAAAATAACCGTAATGCGCGCCCATCCCTTCTGTATGATTTGCAATGTTGCCGTAGGAATCTAATAGCCCTAGCCTCGTCACCATCGGGGCGGTCCGGCCGATGCTAGACGACTGGCTTTGGAGAAGGCACGGCTCCCTGTCATTTAGGGCGACGCAGGTGCTCTCGGGGCACGGTTGCTTCGGGTAGGCAGGGAGTCAGGCGCTCGGTGTCATCACTGCGTCCATTGTCGGGAAGACACGGTGTTCATACGCTTGCAGAATGCGCAGCTTGGGAGGAGCCGCGTCGAACCCTTGTTTCGCAAGAAGGAAACGATCTGTCGCTGCCGGCTGTGATCCGTTCTATGGTCGGTGGCGCAGCGTCGTGGGATGCGATGATCTCCTTCAGCGAAAATATCATGTCGCAGAAGGAGGCAACGGAAAGGGAGAGGGAGATTTCGAATGCTCTCCCAGCCCACAGCAGGCGCACTGGGCGTCGGCAGAGTACCCTCTGCCGACGCCTGGTGCACCTGCTAAAAATACATAAATACATGTATTGAGGGGGGTCGGTAGAGAACATTATCGGTAGACGTCCTCTACCGGCCCCCCTAAATGGGTCCAGGGACGGCGGACTCGGGGACGTCCGCCGCCCCCTATCATACATGACCCGAGGTGGTGGCGCGTAATGTACCACGCGCGCTCCTCTTAGACGTCGCGGGGGGAGTCAAACACCTCACTCCCCCTGCTTGACCAGACGGGGCCCGCAGTGGCGGGCTGGCACCAGCCGAAGGCTGCGTTGAAGAATGCTTAAGCGTCCCCGTAGCCCTCCGCTCGCCCCAGGGCAGAGGACATCCATGAGAATTTCCACCACGATAGCAAAAAAAAGTAACAAGGAATCTAATAGCACAATAGTTTTAGGACGGTACACGGAAATAAAAACAGTGGACGGGTGAGTCGATACCACTCACTGATGGCTATTTTTACCTTACTCTGACACAATATGTATAACGCAATGATAAAAAATCTAAAAATAAATAATACAATAAGATCCTATAACTATTTATGTACTCTGGTTTTGTCAATTAGGTAAAATCACAATTTGGGTTCCTTTTGAACCCGAATTGCGACTTATTTTCGAGCTCAAGGTGCTTGAAACTGCTGCTTTGTAATTGTTTACATAATTTCGAAACTGTACTGTAAACATGTTTTTGAAATTTCCTTGCGTTCATAATTACGTAACTAAAAGGTAATATAATTTTTTGGTAATCTATTGTTGACGAAAATTTGATAAAATGTGTAGTTAATTTTGACACAATTTAACGTTTACATAATTTTTGCACACAGTTAGAATACTTATTTTTGCGATTTAATGTTGCTACATGAATTTGAATTTTAAGGGCGTTTCTATGTTATTGCTCGTGACTGTACATTATCCCTATCTATTGGAGGTTATATAGGCAATGGTGCAAGGTGACCTTTTATTTGATTACTAGCTTCTGCCCGCGACTTCGCCCGTGTCAAATTTCATGCTCCCCGACCCACCCCGTCGCATTGAATCACCTGCCCTTGCGAGGTCTTCGTGTTCGTAATTTTTTTCTCGGCTCTCAAGAGTCGTAGCGAGATATCATATAGTTTGTAACCTTTCTCGATAAATGGAGTATCCAACAACTAAAATATTTTTTCAATTCGAACAATAAGTTCCTGAGATTAGCGCGTTCAACCAAACAAACAAAAAACTCTTCAGCTTATAAATTAGTATTGATATTCAGGAAACTTGCAACTAACTAATACAGTGTTCTTAGGCAATATGAAATGGTATCAATTTCATAGTTTCTACTTTTAAACACTAATAATAAAAACGAAAAAAGGGTCGGTTCAAAATACCTATCACTAAAAACTCTATTCTGTTATAGGGACAATTTACCCATTTGATATAACATAGAGACGGCTCTTGCCCTGGGCTAACGCTTGAAGACATCTTAGATTTTTGATACAGACTTTTCGAGAGGATTTGCTCTATTTTTGAGAGTACATGTTTTTATTTGGCGCGTTGTTAAACTTCCTACTCAAAATCAAACGCATAAGACAGTCCCCCAAAACGCCCGCTCTTCACCACTTTTTAGTGCGTTAGCTAGGAAGAAGTAGTAGCACAAAAAACTCCTCCGCAGCACAGCTGTCTGTTAACCTTGAAGAAGTTTATTCTATACAGTAATAGGTAATTAAAATAATAACATTACAAAACACAAAACATTGAATTGCATTATTTATCAGCTAGCACATGTCAATAGTCCAATAAAACATTAAAAACTATACTCAAGCAGATTTTTTTTATGATTAGTAAATCTTCGAAACCTATACACTAAGCACTTTTCTAACAAAAACGTATGTAAGACTAGCTATGCCTCCGGCATCGTGAATATTGGACTGGAACATGCTTCCGGAACAAAAACTAACCTATATAAGTTCCCATAGCATCAGCTGTCTACTAGTGAAGTCCCTTCAAAATCGGCCCAGCCTTTTTGGAGATTAGCCGGAACAAATGGACAGACATAAAGACAAAAAACAAGTTTGTTTTTGTTTTATAGTTCTCGTAATTACTTTCATATGCATTATGTAAAATGCTGTTATTTTGACATTGCAAACAGACACTTGTATTTTTTTTAGATCTAATCATGTCTATGTAATATGTATGTGTATAGTACATATTGCCAAAATATAGATTTACCTACCATGGGCATTTATTTCAGGTAACGAGACGATGCCTCCAGGCAGAAGAAGAAGACATACGCGACTGGTGCCTATAAAACCTACGGATAGTAAAATACCACCACGACACCAACAACTGGCTCTGGTGTAAAGTTAAGCAATTAAGAAGAAGCTAAGCTGTGAGATTGCATCAGGCAAACTTCTTGTTTTCCCTACTGAAAACTATCTTCATTACGCTAGATTCGTGTCTCTGCTATCTAAATCGTACAGAAACATTGTTTTGCGACCACATTCGCGCACATACCCCTGTTACCCGAACTAGATTTTGTCGTATACGGCAAAACAGTTGGCTCAGCTCCAATCGCTTCCTTTACTGTTTTAAAATTATTTATTTCCAGAAAATCAAAGAAATAAAACCACCATTTTGTTGTTTTTGTATTTATTGTAGGTATCATATTCACACAAACACACTAACTGTCATACATCTCTAATAAATAGTTATCCTAACTAATCTATTTGTTAATTTTATACATAGCTTAGGTTTTAATTACCAGTTTCGTACATACAGTAGTTGCAGTAATTGTATCTCACGAAACGACGCGCGCTGTACTCGTGGTTTCCAAGTGTACACGCTGTCAATATGTGTTAGCGCAGGAGCTCTCGGTACCAGCCGAGACATTGGCGAAGTCGAAAGCGTGTGTGTGTCTGTGTGTGTTGCGTGCTGACCCTTCGCGTCTTCACACACACATTCACAGCGTGTAGACTTGGTTATCACAAGTAAAGCGCATGTCGCCTCGTGAAATAAAGTACTATACTAAGATTAATCTTAAATACAAACATATTCTACAATGTTAAACTAAAGTCACTTTGATGTTATCAGTGGCCTTAATGTCGGCAAAGAACAATGAACAATAATGGTGAAAACGAAAACTTAACATAAAATTAACAAACACAGCCATGATCGATAAATTAACGAATAATATCACAATATAAACTTAACAACAATTCAACGCTTAAAACTAGGTAACAATAACAATATTAATTAGTCAACAAAATTATAACAAATGTTATAAACAACAGGTGCGTAATGACGATTTTATCCCTGTTTAAATCTTTCATTCTCAATTACTTTGGAAACTATTGGTGGTAGGTTTTAATTTTATTACAATTTTATAACACATTTTACTGTGATGGCGGGTAACGGGAAGTTTAAATTAACAATATTGTATGTTGGAAATAGTGATGCTTTTACCATAACAAAACGTGATTAGGGGGACAAAACCGTCAGTAGGCTAGTAACACTTAACAACATCTATCATGATTGCAACTGATGGATTACCAGAGTCATTCTATTGTAACACTATTACAATATACGAAAAGGAATTACATATCTCAAAGTATTGTTATTAAAACAATACTTAGATAGTACACATTTTTATAACAGGCAATTTGAAAATGGTGTAGGTAAATCACAATTCATGATAGTGAAAAAAATAAGGCATCCAAATAGGGTTCCGACCTAACTAGTCGAAACCCTATAAGAAGGTGAACAAAACATAAGATGAAACAATAGGCATTACGGTAATAAGGCACAATGTGATTGTTTCAAGAAATAATAGTTTAACAATAGAGAAACGAGATGGAACTGAAGGAAGGAGATGGATTATTTTACAATTTGAATTTAAATTGAAGTCGAAAAGTAAAACCAAACACTAGTCATTTTGTCAGAAGGAACAAAGATAAGGGTAGGTAAAAAGAATAGCAAATAACAAAACAAAAACTTAATACTGAATTAACTGTCAAATCAACAAATTGGAGTTCAACGTAACATACCAAATAAAAACTCAACAAATGATCTTAACCTCTAAGTCCCTGAGATACCACATTTGGTATGTAAACAATCGTTTTTTAATTGTGTCTGTAATTACGGTAAGTGACCGGTTAAAGCTATTAATAAGATACAAACGCTTTATGGACTATACAGTTCACAGCTCTAGAGCTAAACGGGCCACTGGACAACGCATTGCTCTAAGTATACCGCAGAATAGTACTGCGACTGCGAAAACATTCGAAATTACCTACCAGAAGGCCAATTCTTGTAATTAAAAACGTTCAAAATCTAGTCGCAGTCTCATCTCGGCGACACTCAAATATCAAATACTTGTCAAAAATGTATGGAAACTCGAGGTGCTTTTGACAGATTGTGAACGTTCTTAAAATTACGAGAGTTGGAAAGATGAGAATTTTAAGGGAAATGTCAAAAGAAGTTTTTTTACTAGTTGGGCACTTATGAAGCTTTAACATGATTAAGTTATTGAAAAGGTATAATGTGGTTCTAAGTGGCTTCTTAAGCTGGAAATAGAAATAATTTTTGAATAAAATAGCTTTAAATGAATAGGTAGATACTCAAATCAGGGATTCGAGAGATCTAAGTGGGTACAAACAAAAACTTTACTAAAGTGGCCACGGCAATCGAGAGATTGCGTTCCGGACACCTATCAGTGTGAATGTGAGATTAAATTCGCAAAACACGCAACCGTTCGCACGAAACTTCGTACAAATTAATATGTGTTTTACGAATTTTATCTTTATTAGTTACTAGAATTGTCGCACTGACAGATGTCAAGAACGCATTCTCTCAACCAAAATCCGGACTGAAACAACCTCAAATGAAGAAATAAAGGAAGCTATTGACGTGCATAATGTGAACAGAATAACTAAGAACAAAACAAAAACTTAACTTGAATTCAACAGTCAAATCAACTATTTAGTACAAACGTAGACAAAACAAATTAAAAATAATGGAGCGATGAAGGATGGTTTAAAAGAAGTGACATTTAAGTTTGGAGGACTCTTAAGTGGGATTTGAATGTAAATGACCAAAAATGCTTCTTTGAAATATTTCAAGATGGTAAAAACAAAAACCGAAAAAAATCTAAGTAAATACATACAATTGTAAAATAAGTCTTCAGAAAAGAATTTTGTGCTCAAGTCGGCTATTTAAGTTAATTGAACGGTTTAATTAAAAACAAAACGAAAACATAACTTCAAAAAACAGTCAAATCAACTACTTAGTCCTACGTATTAACAAAAACTTAACAAAGATGTGAATAAATTGATGAATGTCGTGATTCCCAAAGTGGATATAACCATTTTCAAATTATACTCCCCTAAGTATATATTACTATATACGGGAAGTGAAAATGGTTTTACAATTCAAACATAAACTTAACGAAAACAACTAACAATTCAACAATTGAGTAGCTTCTAGTAATAACAAATAACTTTAACAGAATTGAAATGAATTGACAAATGTCAATTAAGTGATATTTAAGTTTTTGAGTGAAAGATTTTACCGAAACAGTAATTGATAGCAAAGAACAAAACAAAAACTTAACTTTAAATTAACAGGAAAATCAACGATGTTAAACAAAAAATCAACAAATCTTACAATTAATGTGAATTGAAATAACAAAAAATGAAACGTTTTCATGTTCATACTTTAATAAAACAAAAACTCAATCGCCTAAACCAAAGCTTAATTGACTTGGCTGTTTTTGAATTATCCAAAATGTTAACGAAAGGTTTTTGGAAATTCTATTAAAAAAAAAAACAAAACTTAACAGTTTTCAAACAAAAACTTAACTTGGCATATTGAAATTTTGGAATACATTAACAAATAACGGGTTTCCATTAACTTCCAACTGAATTTAGAACAAGAAATTATTTAACAGTTTTGGTTTATAACTAAACAAAACATAAGTCCAATCGTTGTACACCCAAGTTTAATTGACTTGGCTGTTTTTGAATTATCCAAAAAGTTAATTATCGAAAGTGTTTTGAGCTTTTTATTGAAAAAACAAAAATTCAACAGTTTCTAAACAAAAACTTAACTTGACACAATGAAATTAAAAAAAAAGAGCTTCCAGGCCAGCTGGTTAGTCGTAAAAAAAACAAAAACTCAACAATTAAAACAAAAAAGAAAACATGAACACAACATTTTGATGTAACTATGTTAACAAGGTTGAAAATCGAAAAGAAACCTTTAGAACTTTAGCAAGACCTATACTCGAATGGCGAGTGTTATATGTATATATATGTCAGTTGTCAAATATACGCAAAACATTTAGTCACTGTTATACAAATATTACTGAAAATAACAGCTGTGCAGATACAAAATTTTAATCTAGAGTTGAAATTAACAGAAAACAACTACTTTAGTAGAATCCAACAGATGAAACAATAGCAACATGTCCGAAACATGAACAATTGGAACGGGTGCAAACAAAACATGAAACGTAACTAAGTTTTGACAACAACACCGATCATTAAGGCACTCACGGTCCAACGTGAACCGGTATGCTCTTAAATTTTTTTTCAAGTACTTATCTAACGTCTATCCTAACCTTAAATAATGAAAATACTTCATAAGATATTAAACTAAATTTTTTGTATGTACATACATGATGAACGCAATACCTTACAGGTAGTCACTTAATTCCCTAAGCCACACGAAAGCCTTAAGTTCTAAGTATTCCTATCCTATCTTTGGGAGGTCTAGAAACGATGATTTGTATTCACCTTGAGTGTCTCCTTTGGTTTGTTTGGTATACATAGTTGATACTGCTGGCAGCCAATGGTCAAAAAGTGTTGCTTTGCAGTTGATCATAAATCGACATTTGGATTTAGTCATTGTGGTTTTTCCAAATGTTGTATCTCCTTCCTCTCTCTCTCTCTCTGTTTCCGTTAGTCCACATCTGTAACAATTTAAAAGAAGAGAAACATTTAGTTGAAGTTCATTAAAAAAACATATTGATCTAGTCTAGTTAGGTGACAGACTTTCAGCCAGAAAACAACATGGTAATATTATACAAGACAACCCTGCAACGAAAATACACAACACTGAAAGGAAAATTAAAACACAACTTGTATTAAGTAACTTACTTTTCGTTTCCGTGGAACTGCTCTGAACTTCAGATTTGAAGACTTCTCTCATTATTCACAGTTTCACCGTTAATTTAACAGTAAATTAACAGAACTTATTTTAAACTTTTAACTGACAAACTGATAACTTTGACGGTAAGTTAGTCGGGCACCACCGGGGGCGCGGTGGCGCGATCCCCCGGAGCTGTACACTGTAGCGGTTTCTGTTCGAATGTGATCCAATCGGCGGGATTTCAGCCCTTTTATGTGATTCCCGAAATCCCTCCCCGTGTGACCGTGGGAGCGAGCGCGCACGTGGGCTCCTTGCGTAAGCGCACACAATGGCTCCCTATTCTTTGTACGCATTGATTTCGTCCCCTCGAACGTCTTACCTTGTATCTGTTACCTGTACTTTAGGGGAGAAATCCTGCCCGGTGGGAATTTGTGTAATCGTAACTGAAATTGAATTACTGTAGACGATAATCACACGATTTTATAAGAGGGTTGGCTTATACTTTCACACGGTACAGACTATTGTTATGCAAAATAGTTTTAGAATTTGCCGTTACTAAATACAACATAGTATAAGTATTTGGTACTTCCCTAATACTAATGAAGGTAACAGTAATTACCATAGATATAATGCCACCCTGTTGATGCAGGCTGCGCACTTGCAATATTCAGAGCTAATCGACAAAGTTCAGGTCTCCACATAACATGTTTAGTGCTAGTGCTGTACAACACCCGCTTCAGCAATATTGCTTAAATCGCGATACGGTTTATTAGTCGATTCGCACGAATTTACTCGCCCGAATCCGCCGAAAGAGACTTTTTTTATTGGGGACTCGAAGTTAATTTATTTCAAATCAAATCAAAATATTTTATTTCACATAATCCTACATGGGCACTTTGAAATGTCAGAAGCTGGATGCGGTTCCGATTGGTTGATTCCCATGGAGAAGAGCCGGCAAAAAACTCCAATTAGTTTATTTAACAGAAAGTGTTTTCTTTATAATCGGTAACTACACAAATACGTATAAGGCAATTGGCAATAAAGTTATGAAAAAAGGTCACTGCAAGCATATGCAATAAAGTGCTTACAATTCGAAACATGCCAATCGCATAATACGTATTTCTGGAATTGGCTATTGGCCCACAAATAAACCAACTTCGTGCAAAGCACCTAGAGAAAATATTATCAAAAAAAAATAATTTGAGTGAAAACTGATAATAAACTACAATAACATAACATCACGCCTTGTGTCCCGAAGCTTTAATCGGAGTTGTACATATTGACCCTATAGTCTTTAGTAAACCCATATTTTGCGAGTTATGTTAAAGTCCGATGTAAAAGGGGGCGAACCAACATAATATGTTTAAACAAATTACAACCAAAAGTTTAGTTAACGTTTGTTCCATAAAATAATATCTGCTTTCCCAAAAGCTCCTACTTTTACATTGTGACTACAATCGTAAGCTTTGTATGAAATACTCTCATACAAAGTTTTTGAAGTGCGGCAGAAAACTGTTCGAGGTTTACTAGCTTCGAAATCAAAGCTAAATTACTCGGATTCGGAACCAACGAGTCGTTGCACATAATAATTACGAGCAAGTGAAAGCCTACAAAAATCGAATAGGGTGTAAACAAGAGAGGTGAAACTTTAGACTGCGTACGCGACTCAGTACTTGCTAGTCATTAATTTGAAGACTGGCACAAAGCTTAACGGTGCTCGCTCGACGATTGACTCGCCCCAAGTGTTTTGCTGCCGAACAAAAGATCTTTTCAGCGATACCGGAGAACGTGCTTTGCTTAATATAATGAGGCCTTTATTTTATTAAGGTAAAAGAGGGTGGGTAATGCAATGATTCCTTGACTTTTACTTGTGCAGGGCAACTTAAAACTACTTGGCTTTTTGTGCGGAAATAACTGCAGTTTTAGCGTTCGCTGTTCCGCTTGTTATACATCAAACTTTATAAAGGCTTGAAGACTATAAATCATTCGCAAAACATAATAATGAAAAGAGATTCAATTTTTGTATCAAGAATTTTCGTTTAGTCCGTGATGTAATTAATTTGAGTGTCACTGTAAGACTTTAATCTGGACAATTAATCAGACTCGGACGCTAGACTTAGAAAAAGTCCCGTCTTAGTAAGTAGATGGGTCTGTAACGTTAAGATATTTTGAGAAGTATTTGGGATCGACGCTTTGGAGATCTTTTATTTTGTTATTTAATGTTACCAACTCGATTGTGTCCAAAAACTAATAAACAGATCTCGTAACTTTCAAGTTTACAGTCTAGATCGGCTTAAGGGGGAGCTATGACTCCTTCAAGGGAGGTATGTCATTCTGGGCACGCCACAATTGCGGCGGTAAGTCCCCTCTTTTATGAGTGGATAGAGAGGCGCCACGGCGTCCTCACCTTCCGCCTGACGCAGGTTCTCACCGGGCATGGGTGCTTCGGTGGGTTCCTGTTCAGGATAAAGCGGGAGGATACATCCGGGTGTTTCCATTGCGAGGATCGTCTGGAGGACACGGTGGAGCATACGGTGGAGGTGTGCCCTGCCTGGGCGGAGCACCGCCGTGTCCTCGTGGAGGCGATCGGCGGCGGCAACCTCTCGCGTCCGGCCCTGGTGCGAGCCATGGTACGGAGCGAGAGGGAATGGGAAGCCGTCACCTCCTTCTGCGAAGCAGTAATGCTCGCGAAGGAGGAGGCGGGGCGCGTGAGGGAGTGGCAGTCTCTGCGCCCTCACGTCCCTAGCCGCCGCAGGAGGAGACGCCCCCGGGCGTCGGGAGTCGATTGCGGACTCCCGGCCACCGTAGGCGCGAGCTTGCGGGTGGCGAGCAATGGGTAGCTCGCCGCCCGGTAAGGACCAAGCTCGGGTCGACGGCGCGCAGTGTTCCACGCGCGCCTCAAAGAGATGTCAGCAGCAGTGTAGGGGTCTACTAGGACCGATGCCTGCCGGGGTCGCGTGATTGTTCGAAAGAGATACCGTGACCCTGGCACATGGGCAACTGATGGAACACGGGTGGGTTTTAGTCAGTAAAAGTCTGACACGCCCTCCCGCTCCGCCCAGAGCGGGAGAAGTCATTTGATGATTTCCCATCCTGAAAAAAAAAAAAAAAAAAAAAAAAAAAAAAAAAAAAAAAAAGGTATTTCATTCAGAAGTTCGTATTACATACTCAGCTTCATCTGTGAAAACGTGTATATTTCTAAATCAATAGAGTTTCATTTACATCTCTTGAAGACTCACGTTATCTAAAGTATTGGAGTTCCCATCACGATCCATCACAGCTACCGTTTGCCTTCAAGAAAGTGCCTAGCACCCCAACAAGCCAGAATCGGTTCACTTCATATCTATTAAAGGTGGATAGGATACAAATCGATATCCTTGCGGAAGCGACCAGGTGCACGATATCCACCCGCAATACGTAGCTACCGTGAAGCTTTCTCACGCTTGCACAAATACAAACACGTTACTGCACTACGGTTTCGCATGTTACATACATAACCGATATGCTAAATGTAACACAAATGCCATGTTACGACACGCGTCAGATTTCAACTATTTGGGAATAAAGTTGTTGGTATGTTGCTGGTCCGAATTAAACCATGTTATGTCGAGCTTGTTGGAAACGTTATTGTATACTAGATTTTGGTTTGCTGCTGAAGTAGTTCGATATTTATTTAGTTTTGATTTGTGCATGAATATCATAGAAAATGAACTTTGGTTTTTGATCAATAAAATCATTTTATTTCTCACAACCAATCCATAAATTGTTAATAAGCTAAATAGAAGATGAATTAATAAGGGTGTGCCCTGCCTGGGCGGAGCACCGCCGTGTCCTCGTGGAGGCGACCGGCTGCGGCGACCTCTCGCGTCCGGCCCTGGTGCGAGTCATGGTACGGAGCGAGAGGGAATGGGAAGCCGTCACCTCCTTCTGCGAAGCAGTAATGCTCGCGAAGGAGGAGGCGGGGCGCGTGAGGGAGTGGCAGTCTCGGCGCCCTCACGTCCCTAGCCGCCGCAGGAGGAGACGCCCCGGGCGTCGGGAGTCGATTGCGGACTCCCGGCCACCGTAGGCGCGAGCTTGCGGGTGGCGAGCAATGGGTAGCTCGCCGCCCGGTAAGGACCAGGCTCGGGTCGACGGCGCGTAGTGTTCCACGCGCGCCTCAAAGAGATGTCAGCAGCAGTGAAGGGGTCTACTAGGACCGATGCCTGCCGGGGTCGCGTGATTGTTCGAAGGAGATACCGTGGCCCTGGCACATGGGCAACTGATGGAACACGGGTGGGTTTTAGTCAGTAAAAGTCTGACACGCCCTCCAGCTCCGCCCTGAGCGGGAGAAGTCATTTGATGATTTCCCATCCTGAAAAAAAAAAAAAGACCGGCCATCAACTAGATACAACGATAAAAATGGAAAATAGCGTATAAATCTTCTCACAAATCGCCTTTTTATGGCGGAGGAAATATCTGCCGCCACAGCCTTCAGTTTTTTGTCAGCAAATAACTGATTTTCCGATTACGACGATGTACACTGAATGTGAGAAGAACGGTACAAAGTTAAGAAAGCTTACCCCATATGTGGACTAAGCCATATTTTCATTAATTCGGTACCCATTTTCTCCGAGTAAACCAACAATATTTTCAATTTTGTTTATGTCATAAAATTGTAATCACCATGGATCTATTATTTGCATAACAACTTTGCAGCACACAGCTATCATCGAATGTACGATTCTGAGCACTAAATATTAATGTTCTTTCACGACCGACATTGATATTAAATAATGAGTGTTAAGCTCTTTATCAATTGACGCAGGTGGAAAAGCTCGATTATGAAAAACGGTATTGCAATGTGCGTATCTGCGTAAGGTTTTTTGTGATAGCTTCGAGTACCTGTACAGATTTTCATGGCTAGCAAAAAACACGTATAATAAACTTATAACATTCACTCTGCTGGAATAGAAGCCTCTGTGAGTGTGTGCCATAATCTTCCAAGCGGGCACAGAAAGGGGCTCTTAACATTCTCATCTCAGCTGCATGCAATTGCCTTTCATTTATTCCTTTTGTAGCCCAACATTCTGACCCATACAAGACAGTAGGGCAAATCATGGTTTTACATGTCGCAGGTTGTCCCCGTGACCTGCCGCTATTTCATCCATCATGATAATCATCCCACCATCCCACTGCTGAGACACAGGCCTCCTCTCCTCTCTTCGAGAGGATGTGGATGTAATCCACAACGCGGGCCCAGTGCGGGTCGGTAGAAGTCACATTGTATGTCTTCGGATTTTTAGTATTAGGACATAAGTTTTTCCCACGATTTTTCCTTCACCGTTTTGAGAGCAGTGGTGATGAAATTAAATACTTAAAGTGCCAAGTTTTACCAATTAATTAATCTGGAAATGGGACTCTTTAATCGTTATCCATTGATTGAGATGATAGGTAAACGAATTGGTTTTCGTTTTATGTTGTTGACGAAACAGGAAGTTGCTCCTCCCCTTTATGATGGAATTTCTTTGTTAAATCTTACGATGATTTTCGAAGAAGGAGCACTCTTAATAGCAATATTTTGATTAGTTGAAGGAATAATAGTTAGCAGAGTACTTAATAGGAGAAATATGTTTTATCAAAAAAACTAAAGCATATCTTCATACAAATGTCGATTCCTTTTTATTCCAATGTTTGCCCAACCCCCAACCCATATCCACTTTGCTGAAAGGTACAAACTTTTACTCAAAACCAGTCGACAAAATGTGACCCAGTATAAATTTTCCCTTATTTGTCTGCGGGCGAACATGTCCCCCTTTTCCCAGAACCAATCGAACTGAGGCTATGCACTCGGTTTATGCTGTGTGCCGTCTATTTGCAATGTTTCCACCGGGAATTATTTTCCTAGCATTCCGCTTGCCGGTACCCTATACATACATATTGCTCGTTTCCTACCTACGTCCGGCATTCAATACGTTCCCTTCACCTTTTGGACAGTAAAGGTAAATATACAGGACTTGGCAATACTTAATTTTCTCTTATGCCTATCCAGGGAGTCGTTAAAGAAACTTCAGAAACGTTTTTTATGTTAAAGGAGTTTTAAGTGTAGAAAAGTCTAATTTTACGCAAAAGTTCACCTTTATTTTCTAGAAAAACGGACGCTTTGGAAAATATACTCAGCTTCCTCATGAATTAACATTAATAGGAAGACCGGCTGCGTTCGTTTGCTTTTCGCGAACTTTTGTAGATCGACTACCCCTCGACAACGCAACGGTACGTTCAAAAGCTTACATCTAAAGAATCCTCAACGTAAACGTGCTCCCATTCCCAGCATCAACCCTTCTCAACAAAGTAGCTTCACATACCAATTTATTGAAGTCATAACAAAAGGAGTGGCCTTTGTCCAGTCGTTGCATATGTTTTAGCTATAAATGCGCATATAGGGTCCGGTTACAGAAGACGGGCGATACAGACGTGCATCCCGAGGGAAATGCACGTGGGCTACAAAGACAATGAGATCCAACTCGGGCTCAATTTGTAATACCTTCGTGCATTTATTATTCCTCTTGTTTACCTTCTTTTGTGTACGTGATTTTTGTTTTGCTAATACCGGTGCAGTGAGCATAGGACGAACTTAACCTTTCCGTGTTTACATTGAGATTTCTAACTACGTCGCGGAAAGACGTTATTGCGGATATAATATTTTGTTTTTTTTAAGACCGCAGACCATTAGGAGGACAACAAAAAATATTGTTAGACCAAACTAAAATTCGATGGGAAATGATTTTATTTGTGCAAGTAAGTTTATACAAAACCTTTAACACGTCAATCATATTTTTAAAACTAAAGGAAGTCGGCGTTTCCTATATGACTGACTAGCATTAATTTCAATTAAACAACTTACATGCACTTTTGAATTACCAACGAATCGGTCATTAGTGAGAAAGTTGAAGCTAGTTTCACATTCCAATACGTAGAAATCTATGGAGAAGGACGAACAAGAAACTCCAAAGATACTCTTTTAAATCAAATATAAAAATAAGGAAAGCCAAATTGTAATTGTTGCACATCTACATTATTCGTATTGTTTCTATGTGAAAACAATATAAAAATATTCAGAAACTATTCAAAATATAAGATTAAGTAAACATTTAATAAGCCAGATAAGAGATGAACATTCTCAGCCGACTAATATCATGCAAAAACAGTTTTTTTAATAACCATTGTCATAATATCACCGAATCTAAACTCTTTAATTAGAAACAGGATTAAGAGAAACACCGAAATTTCATCCAAGTTCACGTAAAGCTAAAGTGAAACCAATTTAGTTTAGTTTCCGTAATAATCCACTCTTAGTAGTCATTAATATTAAATCGTTACATTATTTCCAAAACTTGTTACTATTAATCGTAATTACGTCTTAGAATACATTTACGATTAATTAACAATTACGGCTCAAGTTAATCTTATTACAATTAATATATATGCTAATAGTTTCATAACGTATATCGTTAGAACGTCATTAAAGCCTGTCTTTAACAAGAGAATGTTAATAGGTAACCTAATAAAAGAAAAACCCCACGTGAAATCTTGTCACGTTCCAATTTCTGAACTGTAGTCCATTCAAAAATAGGTATCTTATGTTCGCTTATTGTGTGCATATATAAATCTTCCTTATACATAGTATAAATCAAGGTAGCAATTCGTGTTTGTACGCTAAGATCTTTTAAACTACGCAACAGCAATGCGGTTTTCATCAATAGACAAAGTGATTCAAGAGGAAGGTTGAAATCTATACTATCTATACTAATATTACAAAACTGAAGAGTTTGTTTGTTTGTTTGATTGAACGCGCTAATCTCAGGAACAACTGGTCCGAATTGAAAAATTATTTTTGTGCTGGGTAGCCTATTTATCGAGGGAGGCTATAGGCTATATAACATCACGCTACAACTAAGAGGAGCGGAGCAGTAATGAAAAATGTTGCAAAAACGGGGAAAATTTATTCCTTTTGAGAGTTTCCGTTGCGTGCGCTGCGTAAACGATTAAAGTAACGCAAAAATCATGTATAACGGAATTGTTCCTTTTAAAAAGTTCTAAAAAAAAGTCCGCGAGAGCATATATCTATCTTTGAGGGTTGACTCACTATAACTCAAAAGGAGCGAGCAGCAACGAGCAGGCAAATCGATGCGACGGGAAGGGTCAGGGGAGCAAAAATTTGACGCGGACGAAGTCGCGGGCAGAAGCTAGTGTATAATATGCGGGCAAAGCCGCTGACAAAGGTAGTTTTCAAAATAAGTAACAGCAACTAATACCCGACTATTACAAAATCAAGCTCTTAAAGTTTTAAACAAGAAAATATTCTGATCTAATATCCGTGGTTGTATGCCACAGCATTTATTCAAATTATGATAAGCAGTTTAAAAGTTATGAAGAAACAGATGAACATACATACCCACATCTTAACCCTCCTTTTTGCTTCGCGTAGTCGGGTAAAACATACTGGTATTTTCTTAAATGCATAAAATATTAAATCATCTTCTACTTTGGAATAATTAGCGACAACCTTGACTGAAATTATTCAGCAGTAAATCGATGTTGATATTTCAGGCACCTGCTGGTCTAATATGTACTTAAGAGATACGGCAGACGAAGACAAAGCGGATGAAGGTACTCTGAGATAGTCTGGTGGATCTCCGCGGCTCCTTGTACCGGGATCGAAAAATAAAAACACCTTTGTAGTGTGCTACTTCGTTTATTAGACGCTTTCGCGTTTACAGTACCGCGCCTGCCATGCAAGTCTGTCCTTTCGAAGCAAAAAACCTAGATGCTAATATATTTGAAGGCTAATTCTAAAAATTAGCTTGACAGTTCGAATGTGATTAAGGTTAATTTATAGCCAACCTGTACCACGGAAGGTCGTCTAAAACAAACTTTACAATGCTATGATCAACCACGGAAGGTCGTCTTCAGCGGACAACCTTTACAGTATCTATGAATATTGTACCTTCAAAGGATATAAAAAATAAAAATAAAAAATAAAAAGAGTTTATTTCTCACCAGCATAGTAACAACAATTACATATTAAACGAACTTAATACTAATGTTGTATACAATAAACAACAATAATCCAGCAGCATTTGTGGTGGTAAAAAGAGGTTCGCTTATGTAGACTCTATCTTCTGAACTAGGCGAGGCCTGTATCTCAGAAGATAGCATTCAGCTGACAATTTCATTATTTTGTAACCTAAAAAATATTGTGTGCTACTGTTTTAAATGATTAATAATGTATATATATTTTTATTTAAAACTAAAATTCAAGTAGTGAATAAAAGTATGTGTGTATGGGGGATGTGTGTGTGTGCGTGTATGTGGGTGTGTGCGTGTATGTGGGTGTGGGCGTGTATGTGTGTGTGTGTGTCTTTTATTAAAATGTTTAATATGTTTGTGGAGATAAAAGATATTCTGTTGTTAGGTAATCCAATTGTAATAACCATCCTTTTACTAAAACCTTGGCATCATGCTTGCTTAAATGTAATATATTAAGTTTTTTATTTATTTTGTTATAAAGTATAGTGCTTGTTATATAATACTGTCTTCTCGCAAACGCTGTGTGATGTGAAGTAGTATGCCAAACTAGTTTCTGTCTACGTCTGGTAGTATCAGGAGGGGGAGCCGATCGATGCTTTCTCAAGATGGATTCAAGCACATAGATTTGTCGGACACTAAGCACCTTGCAGTCAGAATATAGTTGTGTGGTCGAGTATCGAAACGGTTTTCGGGTCATCACTTTAAGGATAGCTCTCTGTGCCCGTTCCAATGCGAGGAACTTTGTTTTTGCAGCACCCCCCCACACTGTGATGCAATACTGAATGACAGATTGGCATAGTGCAATATATATTTTTGTAAGAAGCTCAGTTGGTGCAGATTCTCTAAGAGTTTTAAAAATATAAATCATATTCCTTAACCTAGTTTTTAGTTTAATTAAGTGTTTGTCCCATCGCAATTTGTCGTCAATTTCTACTCCAAGGTACTTAACAGTAGTAGACCGAGTAATTTTTTGACAATTACAACTTTGAGTTCTGTCTAAACAAGTATGGGCGACAATACTAAAAGTTTCAGGTGGTTGAGTTATCTTATTAATGGAAAATGTAATATAGTTTGTTTTGTCCAGGTTAAGTGTGAGAAGGTTGGAGTTGAGCCATTTTATAACTTCCCCAAAACAATCCTCTGCTTTTACCTTGACCTCGTCCCAGGTGGGAGCGTTTATCACAATAGCTGTGTCGTCAGCGTAGGTATATATTTTTGCGTTAGGCATGGACATTGTGCAAAGGTCATTAATGTATATTTTAAACAACGTTGGGCCTAAAACGCTCCCCTGGGGCACTCCGTACGTTATGAGTGTTTCCTCACTGAGATAGGAGTCAAGTTTAACTTGTTGGGTTCTGTTGCTTAAATAATCTTTGAACAATTGTAAAGGTGTACCCCTAATGCCCATATTCTCCAGCTTGGTTAAGAGGTTGGAAACAGAGACTGTGTCAAAGGCCTTTGCCATATCCAAGAAAATACCGATACATTTATTCTTATTGTCTAGTTGATTTGCAAGAAATTGAGTGAGATCAAGCACAGCATCTTCAGTAGAAACACCGTTTCGAAAACCATATTGGTTACTGGCAATTAAATTATTTTTGTTTAGGTATTTATTGAGTCTTATATTTAATATTTTCTCTAGCACTTTTGATAGCGCTGATAGCACTGAAATAGGCCGGTAGTTGCTTACACAGTCTCTGTCTCCTCCCTTATAAACTGGGTGCACTATAGCTTTCTTAAACGCATTGGGAAATACTCCGGTTTGTATAGACAGATTAAAAATGTGCGTTATAGAGGGAATTATTGAATTTCGACAATATTTTAGAATACTAGACGATAGTTTGTCCCAGCCCGTCGCACAGTTACTACGTAGCCGTTGAATGATTGATTCCACCTCATTAGCATCTGTCTCTGATAGGACAAAAGAATTAACAGGAGGAACTGACTTGTTCTGAAGTTTCGTGTGTGTGTTTTGGTTCGATGAGATAATTTTATCTGCAAGGTTCTTGCCAATATCTGTAAAATATGAGCAAACGTGGTTAACAGAGAGTTTAGGATCAGTACAAATATTTAGAAGTTCCAAGGGTTGGGAATGGCTTTTTTTGGTATTAGTAATATCTTTAATCACATTCCATAAAGCTTTTGGATTATTTCCTGCTTTTGCAATTTCCCCTTTCTCGTATTCTCTTTTTAGCTTACGAAGAAGGGAATTGCAGAAGTTACGGTAGCGCGTGTAAGTTAATTTAAGTATTAGATTATCTGGCGAGTTGCAAGATTTTTTATGTAGTTTATTCCGGTTGGCAATACAGCGTAAGAGCCCTGGAGTAATCCAGGGTTTTATATTTCTTTTTCTCTTAGAAACGATTCTTGTATACGTATGTTTATTTACGATGGACGTGACTATCGATAAAAAAATATTTGTTGCTTCATTAGCATTACCCGATTTCAATATATCATCAAAGTTTGTATTTTCTAAATCATTTTTAATAGCTTGTTGGTCTATATGAGTGAAAAATTTATTACTTTTTTGGTCTTTTGAGCTTATATTTTGCAGAGATAAAATAATGGGTGCATGATCGGTGATGTCGGTTTTTAATATTATAGAGGTAGAAGGCAACTTAGATTTTAAAAGGATATGGTCTAGACAGTTATCGATTCTAGTGGGAAATAGGTGGGCAGGTATTAGGCCATGCATAGCATTCAATATAAGATAGTCATTACTTCTCTCGTCTGTAGTATCAGTTTTGATGTCTATGTTAATGTCTCCTATTAGCGCTATGCTGGGATAATTTGCATATTGGGTGTAGATAGTGTTCAAGCTATTTAAAAATTCATCCAACTTATCTTGGCCCCGGTTAGATGGTGAGCGATAAGTAGCTACCAGCGCTAATTTCTGATCTATGCAACAAACAAGGCAATTGGCACCCACAAAATCTGGTTCAGACACCTTGCACTTTAATTCCTTGCTACTGTAGATTATAATGCCATCATTTTGGTTTTTTGTACGCTTGGTATAAAATGAGGTATAGCCTTCTAAAATTGGAATTTTATTGACTTTGCTAAGCCAACATTCTGTTAGGATAATTATGTCACATCTTGTTTTAATAGTAGCCAAGAGTAAAGTTAGATCGTCAAAGTGTTTGTTGATACTTCTTATATTTATATGTAAAATATTAATTGACTTATCCGGATTAATTAAATGTACACTACAATCTTCTGGTAAACATATATGCGAGTTGGCCCCAGGAATCGAGTCCAATTCTTCGCTTATTTCAGTTATGTTAGCCATTTATAACAGAAGTGTTTCCAAAAATATTGCGCTAATGCCAGATAGCTTATGTAAGTATCTAATACCATTTTGTACTATTCTGTTTCTGGGGATGTGTAATGATGATAGTAAACATTTTAGTTTTGCAGGAATATGTATATATGTATGTAGGCATGAGTTTATAAATGTATGTGTAAGAGTATATAGGCGTATGACTTTTAATATGTTATGTATATGTGAAATAAGTATGTAGGTATGAAGGCATGTGTTTATAGGTGTATGTCTAAGATTAGATAGGCGTATAACTTGTAATGTTTTATGTGAAAAAAATAGTAAATAGAAAATATTATGTTTGCTTACAGTGGTAACAGGTAAATATGAAAAAATATTGTATGTTTTCTTAGCTCGTAATATAGAATAGTAGACGTATACTATGTTAAACATAACGTTTAGACACGTATTAACAATATACCACAGAAGTGAAAACAATTTTAGCGACACAAGCGGAGTCAGTAATGGAGCAATAACAACAAATATGAGTCATATGTTATTTTGTAACTCAGTTAGGCATTTCTCAGATGTTATGATAATTTGATTGTCACCCTGTTCCTTACGTACAAAGATGTTTCCATTTTTTGACCAGCAGAATTTATAGCCGTTCTTCTTAGCAAACTCGCGAGACAAGAAGAACAGCTTTTTTGAGCTTGGAGGAAGGTAGTCTGCAATATAAACTGGCTGGCGTTGCCCAGGAATTCCAGCCATTTCAGTGTTGAGTTTGTCCTCTTTACTCTTTGTGTTCTTATTATATTCTCGAACAGTAGATAGCAAGTTCTGTTTAGTTTTGACTGTAACAAATTCCACTACAATGGGACGTGCAGAACTAGTTTTCCCCGGGAGGCGGTACACATCTCGTATTTCGGAGGTTGGAATAGCAATACCAGTATTTTTCCCGATATTACTCACCATTTGTGACAAATCTTCTGTGGCTTCTCCTTCTCTCAGTGGAATATTTCTGACTTCCAACGTAGATGATCGCGATTTGAACTGGATGTCCTGAACTTTTCTCTCAAGACTTTCTATGTAAAGTTTCTGAGTCTGGCGCTCTTTCTGTAAGCTATCAACTTCACTTTTTAAATCTTCATATTGTTTACTAATAAAGCTCATTGATTTTTCAATTTCTTCGTTAGATCGCTGTATATTTGAGTTTTGAAGTTTCAATTCAGCAATATCGGTTATCAGTTTAGACATCATTGCATTCTGATCCGATTTCCAAGACTCGAGAATGTTTTTAATTTCCTCCTTAAAAAGCTCCAGTTCCCCTTTGTTTGTGTCCTCCACCACCCCATCATCATCCCCTGATGACGAGGAAGTTCCACTTCGTAGACGTTTGAATCTGCTCTTGTTGACAAAATCCTGTTTAACTGGCATTGCCGTGTTTAAGTCCGATTCCGACTTACTTAGGTTATCCATTTGTACCTTCGGTGGTGTACGTTGCGTCATTGTTAAACTTTATTAAAAATTATGTTTAACTGATTAGATATAGACGCGCTTATGCAACTTAAAGTCGAAGCTAGTTCACGTAAACAGTGAGTCACGTCACTTCTCCATTGAACGAAACGGTTATATTGGCGGCGCCGACTAATGTCTCCGTGGCGTAGTGGTCAAGCGATCGACACCGGCCGTAAACAACAGGCACCCGGATCGAATCCACACCAATCACAGAATGACTTTTTCAAAGTTTTTAGGAGTGATATATTATAATATTGATATCTCACTCTAGGACCGCCCAGTGGGCGGGTACAATTGGTAAGCACGCTTAATGAGTAACAAGGAATTGAAAACAGTCACTTTCGTCCAATCACAATTTAAAGTCAAACAGTTTAAGTAAAACACTTAGAGAACAGCAACACACGTCCGCACACAACAACTGCCCGGCCGAACGAGAACTATACTATATAACTATGAATGGTACGTCGTGTACCTAAATATAAACATTAGAAAATAAAGCACCAGGTGCTTATCGTGGCTTCTTTAATATTAATTTAATTACCGTGCTAAAATTTGACGTCCACAGTTGAAATAGGCCTCCCCCGACTTTAAGGGCGTTTGCCATAATTGCCAAGCTTGTCAGGCGGGTTGGCGATCACGGTATGGTGGTAAAATGCATAGAGAACGCTGCTGCCCATTCTCTAGTAATCCCTTAGTCGCTTTTTATGACATCTACGGGAATAAATGGGATGGTGCTATTCTTTACGTCCGACACCACACGGAACCTCCCACGGAGCGTACACAGGAAAATACATTCTTCCCACGGGGTAGGCAGAAATTCTTTAGTTTCTGTCTACCCCGTGGGAAGAATTTATTAGTACGACGTATTACTATGTATTACTATTACGCTACCAGCAACGATCCTTACTGTATAATTCTTTTGTCTCGTTTACGTTCATACATAAGGGCTCTAACACCGTCAACGAAAATACAGGACGTTCGAAAGTACATCGAAACTTCAACTTACAGCCGATTAATTAACTTTAGGGACGGGCAAAAACATCAGAAGTAGGGACAGTTGTCAAATCGTGTTGTCATTAATTCTTAGTTCGGGCCCCGAACTAATCTTAATATGTCCTTAAGTGATACGGAGTTGGAAATGTCCGTTATTTCTGCCGAAACTACTTAATTCACGCGTAGGCCCGCTGGTCATACTCACACCCCAAAAACGGCCCACTTATGGAACTATTGTGTACCTGTTTGACAAAGTCCATTTTCTATAAAGCGAAAGGAAAAGAAAGGACTACAACGTCGAAGAATATCGAGCAAAATAGAGGACAAATTATACGAAATAACGTACATAATAAATAAAACGTGCTACACAGTCACATAATATTTTATAGTCAGCACGTAAATTCTATAATTTTTCGTCGACTTGAAACGTTTTGCTGGGAAAAGATTCTACGGCAAAAGTGATACAAATGTGTGTATGTATTGTTGAAATATACAAAATATAAATTAAACCCGTGATTAAACCCACATTCGCACGGACGTATAAAAACACGAACTGGATATTCAACTCTCGATGTTGAGACGAGCATTGAGAATCTACTAGAGTGCATCTCAACATGTCAAAAAACACACCGATTTAAATTAGCAGTGCGTTGCAAATCTAGTGCGAAAAATAAATAGCCTTATGAGTCGCCTTGTCAGTTGCCTAATACGTTTTTCTGAAATTGGCGATTCGCTCACAAATAAATTAACTTCGTGCTCATCGCCCATACAAAATATTCGATTATTATAAGCGACAATTGACCCGATTCAGGCCAGTTAATTCGTGTGAATCGACTACTAAGTCGGCACATATCGCCGCGGGAAAAATACACTCGTGTGAACCTGGGCTATGGACTTCCCTTTTTCTCAAGTGAGTGTGTCTCGACCCATACAGAGTATACCTACTGATTTTTACTCACAATCCAGTGAAGTTGCTGTTGGACACGCAATACCCAAGTAGAATAAATGGTTTTCAAAAGCATGACTGAAACAAACAAAGAGGTCTCCTACTTCCTCTAAGGCAAAACAAAACATCCCGAAATACCGTATTTACTTAGCTTAACATTAATTATAAAATCATAATTACTGAACAAACGAAAAATCTAATGAAACATTAAGTATACCTTGATACCATTTCATCTTTCAAACCGCTACGTGTTCAAGATCATAATATAATATTTCATGATCGTATATATCTTACAAAGTTTTATGTAGGAGATTGGTAGGATTTATCTAAGACGGGGACACGGGAAGTTCGGGAATGGTGGCAGCCGATTATCATAACCCGCTTCACTGCCAAATCCTTTCCGAAAACAGATCCCGGTGTATGGCGAGAATAATAAAATTCAAAATTGATTAATGCGAATCTTTCTTGTGTTTTCTTTTATATTTGAAGACATTTTTATATTCGATAAATAGAAAGTTAATCAAGCAAGTAAGTATTAACTTCGTTTCAGGAAACTTTCGCACTACAAAATCTTGAACAAAGCGAACTTGCCCTGATTGAATACATAACTTTAGGTGCTGAAGCGAACCCGTGCAATCAGCGTGGCGCACTTCCCAATGAGTTTTGTTTAATACATCTCCTCACAAGGCGGAGCGCCTCTCCTCAATTATTTACGCACACACTCGCTTTCTGGCCCCCGTTCTTTTCATATGGGACAAAAGCGAATTCAGGTCGTGGCAACAACGGAAAGATTGCAAAGGACATACCTATGTAGAGTATACGCAAGGATGTGAGGTGAGCTTTAAGCTTTTAATATTAAGCGCCCAGAACGCGGGCCACTTTTATTACGCGAAGCCGTCACATGCAAAGGACTAAATACCTATGTATACGTACCTATCAAATTATTATCGCACGGCGACATAGCGCTATTGCCATTCTACTATAATAAGAGGTGTTTTTGTTTTGCACCCGTGCGAGTGTTCCGGAAATAAAAGAATCGGTCCAAGAACGGTCGTTTATTCGTGCGTAAACACCTGCGTGCTAAGTGCAACGGCGACTTTTCAATAGAATAAACAATAAGAAAAATAGTCCATGCCTCGGGCGACATAAACTGCGTAGGTAATTTATTTGCTGCATACGAATAGTTGATAAAAGGTCCGTATTAAAGAAGTTTAAAATTAAATTAAGCTACATGTAACTTAACAAGGGCACAGCTGTGTCCACGAAAACAACAAAAGCCATACAGTACAAGCAGGTGTGCCAAAACTAAGCCCGAACACATACATTATCAAACCAAGATCTTCACAAAAGCAACAATTGATTGACAAGATTTGATGGACTGCTCAAGACTTTACAAGGAAGTCATTCCAACGTCAATGCGAGAACCAGTAAACGGGTTTCTTTTATCACCGAACTCCCATGTAAAACTGTTTATTTGAATCAAAAAACCCGGTACGTCGTACTCTCCCCTGTTTGATACCGTTCCGGAATAACCCGAGAGTCCTTTTCAAATTCGCCCTTATTCTGCGCGCCCGATTGAACGTAGGTTTTTTATAGCGCGGATACAGTAATCTAGTTCAGGTGTGCTCTCGAAAAATCCTCTCGGATCTGAGGTCGCATACGTTTCTCGATTTTATTGCATATTGAGACGTACTATTCTTCAGATATCCCCATAGCCCCGTGTTATACAGCCCGCTCGCCGTTCAACTATTTGATACGAAATTTTGGGACACGCCATCCATTATCGTACGTGAATAAGCTTTAGATGTTTTAGGAGACAGAATTGTCGTAACAGAAACACTTATTTATTACACATCTTCTGTAAAAAAAGCTCGCTCCTGAAATGTGTAATCTCAGATTTCGTTTTCCCAGCTTTTATCAAATGTTATAAGTTCCTTGCCATTTCTTCATAACTATTTTTTTTTAATAATGCTAGGATATTCAATATAAGTCGTTCTGAGAAGAACTTTAATAAGCACTGATAAAATCAAATATTGTACAGAATATAGACCAACAGAAAAATTAATTCGTATTAACTGTTTCCCTTTCCAAGAACATAGGTTGATTGGGAGACTCTACTTTCTAGAAATAGTGTAGATTAACACTAACACATTCATAAATTAAATCATTACGTAGACATTGCAATAGGTACAAACTTGGTATTACGGAAATACAAATTATACTTTACTTGCACAAAGCATGCAATGTTATAATATAATTTATTCAAATTTAGTTTCGTTTCTCACGGCGCAATTAAAATATAAATCTGCAGCGACAAAGCCAAAGTGCAGCTAAATGTTTTCATTAGTTTCTCTCGTATTTTTGAATCTACGTACAAATGGTTGGTCGGTCCCCTAACGAAGGAGTTTGCACTGATACCGTGGGAAAGCACAGCGAAGGCGCAAGGTGTATCTAAAATTTGCTATTTATTCAACCAGCTGCCAACGATTCGAATAAAATTTGCACGATTTCGACGCTACATTTTAAGCAAAAACCTTATTTTACAGTGCGCAATGCTGATGTGTCACCGTGGTCATCCTCGGTTTAAAAAATATTTTTCTTTTTATTTTTAAGTATCACTGTAAAATGTTTCCGCTTTATTCAAATTCACAGCACTTTTTTGAATTCCACCTAATTCCAAATTTGAATTTACTATCTAAAAAGAGATCCAAGTTCAAACGTTACATAATTAATATCCCATTGTATTCAAAACCGAGTTTTTTAAAACTATTTTACAGCTATTTTAAATTCCAACTCAAGAATTTCGAGCGTGAATTATCATAATAAATAGGTGTCTGTAGGACGGTGTTCAGTATTGAAATCGAATTCGTCGTCATCTCGAGATCGTTATTGTAAAAGCATTATCTGGGATCGAGAGTTCGGGACTGGAATATAAATGTTGGGGATCGCACGGACGTTTAGAGCAATATGTCAGTCGGGATCGGTCGAGGTGTCTGTCATCCGGTCCTTCGTTGCAACTACTTTCCGGACTATCTCCGCAGGATGATTGACAATCCTTCTGATACCCACGTCATAGCGATCCCTTGCCGTAAAGTGTGACGAATGCCCGGCTACTTGAATTAGATACTGATAGTGTCATTACTTGCAAACCGAGGGCAGATGACGGAGAGATTTATATTAATGGCTACATACAAAAACGGATTTTCTCCGGCAATAGCGTCACCTGTCGCAAATGTTACTTTTACAAAGGTTTTTTTTTCGGCGCATACTATAGGGTTGATAATATGTATTACCTTCTTGGTATTACTGTCAAAACTTACTTTGTATTTTAATTCATCGAAGTTCATTTGTACAAAACATCTGCATTCATTCAATCAGTAACCTTGATTGATATTTTTATTCAGAACAAATCGTGTGTCCGATTTCCTATCGGCTATAATGACGAACTCATAAATTTATTTTCTCCCATATTGTGGTGAATTTTAAAAATCCTTTCTTCATGCTCACCTTCGTTTTTTAAGGTACTCGGTCTTAGCAGTTGATGATTCATTATTAACTTCGTCATTATTGCCGAAGGGAAATCCTATCGGACACACGACGTTATTCTGAATAAAAATATTAATCAAATGTCAATGTATAGAGCGGACGCGTGCCGCCCGCATACCCACAGCTTTATTTTGTCACCGAAAGCAAAGTTCTGCTGGAGTATTCACACGTTTTTTAATACACTGATAAACTGTTTGAATATTTTATCATTTTTGTCATCATGAAAAACTAAATGATACTAATTTTTGTTAACGTACCGAAAATGTATTTATCAGATGCAGAATAATAATATTAGTTATTTCATACGTAACTCTACGTCAATAAAATTCGATTATAAACCTACCCATTCCTAGATCCATACTTAGATTTCGTTTTAATACCTGGTCATCAAATTCTCTATGAAAATTGTATGATCTTGATACTAGGCGGGACACGCCTCCAGACAGACGTAGTAACAATAAAACTTCTATTATGTCTCGTTCAGTGTCCTTCAACCAATTAATGTAAGGTAGGTCATTATCTTCATCATCTGCCTAGCCTTTTCTGGAGTCGGCTTCCAATCTAACTGGATGCAGCTGAATACCAGTATTTTACATGGAGCGATTTCCTATCTGACCTCCACAAACTTGCAGTTACTGGGTAACACGATACCCCTTGGTAAGACTGGGTATCAGACTTTCGGGCTTCTGACGACCCGTAACGACAGCCGGTATTTTATTATATACCTACGTAGGAAATAAATAGGTAACTAATAGTAACGAGTCATTGAAATGTATAACTTAACATGCTCAGGGTTTCATTTAAATGAACACTGAACATTTGCCTACAACAAAGGCCAACCCATCTATTATTCAATTAAGATATATAGGTATCTTGTCAGGTTTCAGGCGGCGTGTTACAGCGTGCTACGTTGGTGCTACGATACTACGATGCTACGAGGTGCTACACAGCTTTGATTTTAGGAAGTGTAGTGGTACCACGGGATAGGATGACGTCATCCGACATGTGCCATCGCATGTCACATGCGGGTGGCGCGCGTGCCAAACCACTTTCGTTAATCGTTTCCCCAACATAATTGCTCCCCTATCACTTTATGATATACGAATGTTTTGAAACTCACACGAGTAGAATGAAAGTTCGCAACTTTAGATCATGAGTTTGTTCAATTATAAGTAGGTATAATTTACGTAATGTAAGCGAAAGTGACAGTACGACACATAATTTCATTGGTAATTAGATCTATTTTACAAAACTCATAAGAAATGTAACCTTTCGTAACAAACTCTTGTCCGTTACACCGGTTATATTCAGTTTCTCTTACAAAAGATAACTGATCCGTGAGTCTGTGGGAACGTTTTTAGTTGACCTTGTGCACCACAAACTCCATGAAAAGAAGACCGGTATAACTTATTCAAACTTTACGTGTATCTCACAGTAACGACAACCGCTAACAAAAAAAATAAAAGAAACCGCTACACAACGCAAAAGACGTTATCCCATGATCACCCCAACCCTTCGCACGTTAAATATAGGTATACGGAGACTCCTTAGGTACGCCTCGATATCTGCGAGGTCATCCTTGAGATCACAACCGTTAAATAAATCCGGCTAATCGCTGCAGCACGGGATCCTCTCGCATTGTCCAGACGTTGAATGCCTTCATTGTCTACAGAAGGTGCCGGAGCTCCGGTGACACAACGTCCTAACCGCTACAACGAGCGCAAACATTTTTTATTCAAAAGCAAGGGGACTAAGAATGGAATTTTAAAGGATCCGTACAAGAAAAGCTTGCACAAAACATACCAAGGTAGACAAGATTGATGTAACGGTCGTCGGTGGCAAGTTTGCGCACGTGCTGGGGCCGGCTGCGTCTCGTCTTCGTAGTAACATAAAAAATATTGGACCAAACATAAAGAATACGGCTATGGGCTCTTTGTATAATATAGCACTGATAACACTATTCATTTTTATTCACGGTAATACAATAAAAAATAAGGTTCGACAAGCCGGCGAAGATTTAGAGAATTAGACACACAGGAAGTTGTTTCGAATAAAATCGTGAAAGTGATTATGATCAAAACGGTGCTATAAAGGTACCTAGTGTTTTGATAACAATGAAGTTTTATAGGGTGCAAAAACTTTAAGCGATAAAAAGCATAATGTTGTCGTTGATGCCAGACTCGACGGACCCTACAATCGTTTATAGATGATAAGGTAAATACCTACCCCTTTTAGTTTACGATGTCTGGTACGGAGGGTACCTAGAGATACCGTAAGTTAACATTCACACGCAGCTAAAAGTATCGTGGTGGAGTTTTATCGCGGCCCGGGATTGAGACTTCAGCAGAATGTATCTCAATGTGCACACGCTGTTCGATTTTCAACTTTCGGTGCTAAGCAGTGCGCTGAAGATCCAGTGCATGCAAAAATCCCGCCGCGATATTATTACGCCTTTGCACGTCGACTAAAGAAATATACCTAATACCAAGTACCTACACTTATTATTTTATTGTGGTACATCACAATACCTACTGAAACATGCTTTATCAAACCTAATGTTACGTTCTCATAAAAATCAAAACGAGCATTGCTCTTACTGCATCGTAAGCGAAAACATGTGCCCGCGACAGTACATTCTACGTCGAAAGTTATTGTATATTTTTTATAGAGCCAGTAAACTCGGTTTGCTCAATAGATGGCTCATGATAAAGACAGTTGGAAAAGGTCTGATTTCTTTGTCGGGAAGACTACACGGCATTGACAATATTTGGAGCGGAAGATTTTGTGATTTATGTTTTTCTTCGCTTATAAAATAAATATGCTTTAGAATCGTCTACGAGTCGTAGATTCGGCAATCGCAAAAGCTCTTTCGTAGGCTGTGACAGAGAACATTTTTGTACGTGTCACACATAAAACTAGAAGCTTGTTCTGTGAAAACTGGATCTAAAGCTTTTATCCAATGAAGTTTGGTCTTTGTTCAGTGATTAGAGCTTTGGTTTGATTTGAGAATTAGTAATTATAGCTAGACGTAGTTGTGGCTTAGATAGTGTGGATACCTGGTCTACTAGGTACCTGTAAATTACTTCATCACCACGAACACTGTGAAATTTACCCCTGCGTTGAAAGTCTTCGCCGGTTTTTAAAACAAAACCGGCCAAGTGCGAGTCGGACTCGCGCACCGAGGGTTCCGTACAAACCTGTAGGTATTCTCGGCTTATGAATAAGGTTTATGTTTATGAAATTAAATGTCTTTTTTAATTTTTATGTTTGAGTTGATTGAATGAAAGGTAAATAAACGATTTATGACTTATTAAAAAAAATACTTACTAGATCTCGTTCAAAACAATTTTCGGTGAAAGTTTACATGGTTATGTACCTACATCATATATTTTTTTTAGTTTCTTCATTCTCTCATTTTAGAAGTTACGGGGGGGACACACACACATTTTAACACTTTGGAAGTGTCTCTCGCGCAAACTATTCAGTTCAGAAAAAAATGATATTAGAAACCTCAATACCATTTTAGAAGACCTATTCATAGATACCCCACACGTATGGGTATGATGAAAAAATTTTTTTTGAGTTTCAGTTTTAAGTATGGGGAACCCTAAAAATAGTTTTTTTTTTCTATTTTAGTGTAAAAATCTTAATGCGGTTCACAGAATACATCTACTTACCAAGTTTCAACAGCATAGCTCTTATAGTTTCGGAGAAAAGTGGCTGTGACATACGGACGGACAGACAGACAGACAGACAGACATGACGAATCTATAAGGGTTTCGTTTTTTGCCATTTGGCAACGGAACCCTAAAAAGGAGGTGGGTAAAGCTTAGAACATTTTTCGCCTATCATAGTCATGAAAATTCAAAGTATTTATTGACGTCATGTTATTGTGTTTATGTGAAGTTTAGGTATCGACCTTTACATCGACTTATACTAAAACAGTAAGAAAAAAAATAGAAAGTCATATAAAAAAAATCATCAAACTTGGCAAATTCGTTGAAGTTTTGTTATTTTAAGCACTTTTTTTTTACTTTCATTACAAAATAAACTGTTATGCGCTTTATGCACCAAAATATTTTTTAGTTTCTCAAATACTATAGTAAATAGGCTTTTTAACTAGAACAGATCATTTTGTAACGAAAGTTTTAAAAAGTGCTTAAAATGACAAAAGTTCATGGTTACAGTTTGCGCGTCCATGTCCCTGCCACCCTGTATACTTAGTAGGCGAAACGACTATGTCTTCGATGATCATTTCAATAAAACTATTTCATTAAAATAAGTGTAAGTAAACAAAACAAAACACAGCCGAAATCGTTTTTTATTGTTTTTTTTTTTTTTTAATGTGGCTTGGTCTTTCTGACGAGTGGACGATATTTTATGAATGAAATGGTTTCGTATTAGTAAAATCCTTTACTCCACCGCTATTACTTTGCGGGGTACCTAAAATACTGCGAGCTCCTTTTAACGCGTGACAAAATCAGAACTTACACTGCCATTTTCTTTTAAATACATTTCAAGTGAAATTTCACAAAACAGTTGTCTAAAATACAGCTTACCCTGCCAAAGTGTAGAATAAAATTTTAAACATTGGCGGGACAGGATGTCAAATCTAATCTACATTCCACAGCAAAAAAACGTTCTTACGATGGCATTCTCGTTTAAAACACCGATTGTTCTTTGTGGTCTCTGTATCTAATGCTAGATACACACACAGCGAATTTAGTCGTTGGGAGCTCGCTCGCGATTTCAAAATATCATGTCTACAAACACATTTTAACATCGCTAGCGATAAATTCGTTTAAAAATTGAGTGTTTAGATGAGATGAAGAACCTAAAATTAGTCGCACAGCGCACTAGCTTGCATTCGGTTAGAGCATATAGGACAATGCATTTGAATTTATTTCCTGACTTCTTTACCAATCGTGGCTGCTGTCAAAGTCTAAATGTCGTTCTAATAAGAATCTCATAAATTCAATCACATCAGCGTTCAATTTTTTTTTAATGTATCGATATGTATAACGAGAATACAAGTTGTGGTATTAATTACATTTTGGTGCTGTGGTTAACTGTTCAGTGTTTGCAGACAATAGCGCCACAACGGATTGTGCTAAAAATTCAAATCAAAAGTTTTTGTAGTTATAATATTTTGGCGGGTGGGTTGCTGAAATTTTTATTACCCAGCTATATTTTGTGAATCCTTTCTACTAACTGGTTTTGCTGCATTTAAAACGTAAGCTTAGATTTCATAAGATCAGGTTAATACTAAACTTCGAGTCTCATTAAATTGTGAGTACAGTTAAATTGTGAATACCTTTGTAACTTACAAGTATTTCCAATACTGGTACCTAACAAAAATGTGTTGTTTTTCAGAGTTCTAAAATGGCAAAAAAACGCAAGCAGAAAGTTAAGATCGAGAAAGTTGCTGATAGATTAAAAAATCAATGCCAAGTTTCGGATGAGCCAAACCCGCCAAATCCAACTCCACTACCAGGTATCATTATTTTAGATAAAGTTATTAAACCCGAACTACTCGCGAAATGGCCGAAACCTAATTTGAAAATTCCACCAATTTTCTTACATAAACCAATAGACTTTGAACAACATGTCCGAAAAGTCTTAAATATGGGAGTTAAATTTTATCAACCACACCATGGTGAAAACTACACAAAAATAACTTGCGCAAGCAATAATGACCACAAACACATGATAAAATATTTCGAAAAAAAGCAATTACCATTTCACACTTATGGTAATCCCTCAAAGAGAAAAATGAAAGTGGTAATCAGAGGAATACCAAAAGAAACTGACTTGAATAAAATTAAACAGGTCTTGAAATCAGTTTCTATTCCTGTAATAAGAGTGCATAAAATGCACACAAAAGAAGAGAGAAAGGACAATACCATGCTAGTTCTGGCTGTAGTACCTTATGATGATGATGGAAAAGCTATTTTAAAAGTTACGCAGCTATTGGGACATAACATCAAATTGGAGCCTCCAGTAACAAAACCAAAACAATGTTATCGCTGTCAAAAGTGGGGTCATTCTCAGCGGTACTGCCACGGAAATGTGAAATGTGTCAAATGTGCTGGAAATCATTTGACCAAAAAGTGTGAAAACAGTCCAGAGAACGGACCACCAAAATGTGCTAACTGTAGTGCTGATCACACTGCCAATTACAAACAGTGTATTTATGCCCCTGGGTCCAATCAAGATCAAATTATGCAAGATTTCAAAACTGTCATAACTTATAAACCAAGTCAGCTAGTAACTATGGAGAATTGCCACACATTGTACAAAAATTTTGATTATTCCATTAACCCTTCCAAACCCATTAAACTAACCTTGTGCTAACACCCTAAAAGTTCACTCCTAATGTGCTAGAATAAGATTAGCTACCTATATAAGAAAAGTTCTGAGAGACCAATTTTCAACTATATTGTGTGACTAGTTATTACCATTATAAAATTCTTTTTATTCTGTATATTCATGTTTGATATTCTACAAAATGCTAGTGAAGGATGACCAAAATTTTTTTGTTAAAATAAAAATAAAGATTTCAACAAAATCTTTGTATAATTGTTCACTTAAAAATATTATTGCATTGCTCCTTATAATTAAAGTTTCTATTGTAAAATTAGCCTAAATACATCTATCTATATTTACAGCCTTAATATTCGATTAATACTTATTATTTTACATTATCATTCTGGTCACGAACTTTTGATGCTCTGCTTAATGTTGGTATTTAAAGCCTCATTTTTCGTTTCATCAATTGGTGTTACTAGAACCTGTAATAAAAAATAATAATCCATTAGTATATTGCAGTTCTATCTGCGGTCTTTGATATAATAACACGTCAAAATCAAGAAATTGTTGTAATAGAATAGGTATCAGTATTTTTACACAGTAGTCATTTATTTATTTTTCTTGAATGACCAACAAACAATTTGCTTATACTATAATTTCATAAAAATATTACCTGTAGCTTGATGTTAGTGACAGACGTCCTCATTCCATCCAGCTGTTCTAGAACTCTGTCCAATGTCTCCACGAGCCGATCAGCGTCTTGTGTTGAGAACACCATGGGTGGTTTAAATTTCAACACGTTACTGTCAGGACCGTCGCGACTTATGAGAATCTTCTCCTCCCTCATCCTGTAAATAAACAGATTTAAGTAAATTTATGGCACTTTATTTTATTTCCACTATCTTATGGGCGTCATCATCTGTGCCGAAGATGTGCACCGGACTTAAGCCTCCCCATCTCACTGGATACAGAAGTACATACTTTCTAGTTATTTATTGATTTAGACATCTTTTGCTAAGCAACATGAATTAACGTATATATTATATATTATCAATTGTCTTTTTGTTCTGCATTATTTCGTAGCATTTTCCTTACGTACCTATTAACGACATGTTTAGCTTCCGCCGTAGCTGGCGTCCTAGTTTCCCTGTCTGTCACTAGTTCTACTCCTACGAACAGGCCCCTTCCCCGAACGTCACCAATCAAGCTGTGCTTATGCTTCAACTGTTGACAGCGGTTTAGCAAGTAGTTGCCGACGCGATTTGCACGCTCCAGTAGACGCTCTTCTTCGATCACATCGAGGACTGCGTTTGCAATTGCACAGGAAACAGGGTTCCCACCGTACTGTAAGAAAATGTAGAAATTTATTGTATATAGCCACACTATACAAATAGGGTACCTATTTAGGGTAGTTAATAAAAGAGGTGTTGGTACACTAGAATCGCGGTTTTCGGAAACAGGATTATCTGTAGGTTATAATAATTATGAATATTGATGTCTCCAGAAACCTATGTAGGTGCCTAGTTAGTTATCTGCGACCAAACCATAGAGGTCACGTTGCGTACGTAACTAGTAGATAGCGTATAGTGCGGTTCAAATAAGAATAGGAATGTCAATAACCTCTATCTGTCAAATTTCACTTGTAAAGTACGGTTTGCAAAAAAACGTATTTGCTTATCAATAATAGTAGTCTTACATCAAATTTTGATAAAAGGGTTAAATAGTAGTAAATCGTCTTAATATAATATTTAATTATTTAAAGTCATAATTCGTTTTTTTAAAACCATACCATAGCCTTTTTTATTTTCATTGTTGGCGCAAAGGCCCAGTAGCCACGCCAAAAAGTGCATGTGCTTGTGGACTGATAATGTTTCTTTAATTGTGTTTCTTACATTGTTGTTATTTTTTGTGATTGTTGTTATTTGTTTTTGTTATTGTCTTATTCATTTTGCTCGAAAATGAGTAAACGAGGCGCTGTGTAGATTAATAGTTGCAGAGCGAGAAATAGCAAACATTAGAACTAATGCAACAGTGGAGGAAATATAAGTTTGACTAGTGAACCATTTTGCAAACACTGCAAAATGCAAGAAAAGTCGCCAAGCGAGGTCATTTGGCTACGGGGATAAATTAATATTAATATTTTTCACTAAATCTTTGTTAATAAAATTTATTTTTAAAAAATCTTTTTTTGTTCACCCTACCTAACTGGTTAGAATTGACAGCTATGACGTCACAATATGGCGCAAAGTCGATCCTATTCTCATTTGAATCGCATAGTAAATAAATAAACCTGTATTTATAACATATCAGCTTGTTTTGCCAAACATTTAGCAGATAGATATAAAAAATAGGTGTTGCATCACATAATTAGCGTTGATACGATACTTTGTTTCAAGCACAGAACAGTTAAAGAGGTTAGAAAGGAAATAGTTCCTGATTTGTATTAGAACGCGTGTCGCCGCTTGTCTCCCACTCTTTAACTCCACTACAAGCAAGAGTCCCGTACGTACGCGCATTATGCACACAAATAAATTACACACACTTAGATCGCGAGCTTGCTATTGATTGTCACACTAGCGCAAACACTGTACGTGACGTGCACTCACACACACGCAAAAGCAATCTATTTTTCATACATGTTACGGTGACCAAAAGGTCGATAATCGATATCGATAAAATTACTGTAATTCTTAAAATTTTTGTTATTTAAGTTTTGCAATTTTTCGATATAATATCGGGAGGGGGACGGGGTTGAAATAGTGTGGACCTTCTAAATACATAATAATAATGTCAAATTAAAACACATGGAACATCCGTTACAGCCACGAAATTCAAATTTTCTTTCTTTTTTTGATATTTGCAGTTAGTTCTGTTTTACGTCATATAATTATGTTGGGACATAATGTAATTTAATTAATTACATGTGACTAATGTTAAAAAAAAATCTCTCAAAACGGTGAAGGAAAACATCGTGAGGAAATCGGCATGTCTTAGAACCAACAATTCGAAGATATGTAACATCTACCAACCCGCACTGGGCCCGCGTGGTAGATTACGGCCCACTCCCTTTCACCGAGAGGAGGCCTGTGTGCCAGCAGTGGGAACAATATAGGCTGAAGATGATGATGATGATGATAATGTTAAATTCCCTGTGAATTTCTATATTATGCTCGGCTCGATACTGACAATGAGAGTTGAAAAAAACCGACAATTACCATTTTTTATCCTTTACTTTTTTAGGGCTTATTTACGAAACGATTTTAAGCAATCTAGCATTAATCTTTATCCAATTAAGTACCTTAAATATATTATACATTTAATATAGATCAGTATGGCCCTTTACAATATGTAATTTAAATATATATCTTAGAAGATATCAGAGATTTAAAAAGCGGGAGCAGAGCGGCTGGCAGGCGTACGTTCGTCCCGTCCGTCCGTTGGCAGCGGCCGGGTAGTACAGGATAAATAGGATTGTAATTCATATTACTTAGGCTTTATAATAAATGCGAATATCATGTGCGTTCGTTTAGTATTATTCCAAGTAAGAGACCGCGAAATGGCTTAGATGTTTAGATTTTTGGATGTATGTTTCTCAATGATGCAAAGACGCCCAAACGGATTTAGATCAAATTTGGCACAAAGATATATAATATCATGGACAGGTAACAGATAGGAACCTACTTTATCCTGGTAGTAGGTTCCCGGGTAATATTTTCCGACAGCTATACGGGCCAAGCCACTGGCAAAAGTACTATTTCTATAACTATGTTCGGTGTCTGGTAAATGATTGTCTGAATAGGTAAAATAGGAGCGTTAAGAAAAACCAGGAAGACTTATATTTAACTCAACCAAGCCCTATGCCGCAGTCTTCTTACTCTGAAAATATGTATGATTAAGTGTTTGTTTCTCAATCACGCAAAAATGGCTGAATGGATCTGGATCGAAAATGGCACTCAGAGTATATATTACCTATATAACCTGGATTAACATATTCTTACCGTGGTAGTACGTCCTCCTGCGTTAATTTCCGACATACACGCGGGCGAAGCCGCGGGCAAAAGCTAGTAATATAATATAGATTGAACAATAATTTATACTATTATTAATGCTGATTTTATCCACAAATATGTAACCACAATTAACAATAATTGGTGGTTATTAACAAAGGTATTTAAATAACAATATTACTGATAATAATAATTTGAATACATTCGTAATATCGACAGTGTTTACAACTTGGTACAACACTATCGATACGCATGGAATTTCGCGGCATTCAAGCATTGGCTCGGCACACGCGACTCCCGCAATGAACGCAATACATCGCGCGAATACTCGCGTAGTACAAGATGGTACCCATGCATTGCAAGCAATGTATATTTTTGCAACATTTTGCGATTGTGTCGTTTTTGTCTACAAACTACATAATACAATTGTAATAATTACAAATAACACTCGTAATATAAGGTATTAGGAGTCACCGGTGAAAAGAAATCCCTTCTCGGGTTACATTACATATCTGGCTTCTTTTCCGACACGTTATGATAGCGCAAGACGGCATAATTCTTTTTTTTTCGCGGAGCTTCGTTCGTTGTCACAATATGAGCGCGACTGTTGGCCGGTGACGCTAATTTCGGTCAACATATGAGCGTTCACAGATATGAGCGGCGCGCCCGCCCCGCCCACAAGGCCCTTCTAACCTCTTTATCTGTTCTGTGGTTTCAAGCATGTCGTTTGTTATTAACATCTAATGTGATTAAAATGAATCTTCACGAGTCTGTTGCTTTTCCATTTGGAAATTTCTATAATAACAAGGATTTTTAAGCCACTTTAGTTACGCAGTTATTAAAACGTAGGCGACTATTTAAAACCTTATTTAAATTAAATAGAATATTTACCGTATTGAAATACTCCACTCCAGTATCGGCGAAGCTCTTTGCAATTTCAGGAGTAGTAATAACAGCGGCGACTGGGTGCCCATTGCCCATCGGTTTGCCCATGGTTACGATATCGGGCACAACGTCTTGCGTCTCAAACGCCCACATGTGGGTACCCACACGACCGAATCCAACTTGGACTTCATCGGCTATGCACACACCGTCAGCCTCGCGAACGTGTCTGAAATAATGTTTAGGATTATGAAATTCTAAATCTTAATTACTTAATGGGGTCTCCTCCCTTATGTCTGACTAGGAATAATCTTTGTAGCAAAATCGCTTGAGAAATATTTATTATTAACCAATATTTTACATGAAAATCTGAACGAGCTTCGCCAAATAACATTGGCTGATTCGGCTATTCAATCTGATTAATGATCTCATGCAAAAGAAAAAAATATCCCGAGAACAATCAATATTTTCCATAGCATTATATGCATATTTAATACTGTGTAAATTACTCTGAGGTATCTATTTATTGGACGATTGATACTACTTGTAATAAATAGAGTACAAGGCCAATTGAAAAACTATGATAGCAATCTAATTTTAGCTGCAGCCTATTACTGCTGATATGGTCTAGGTTCGCAAAATACACGCTCAGACGTGGAGTTGCGGTTTCACCTAATTCATGCGACCGAAAATAAAATCTACAGAAGGTGAAAAAGGAACTCTACAATCAGCATTTTATCTATTTTTCTTAAATAAAATGTAAAAATATTAAAGAGAAAAAGTAGTTATAAATTAAGCAATACTTACTGGAAAACTCGTTTAAGGTACCCGTCAGGTGGGATGATTTGACCACCGCAACTTTGTAGGCTTTCCGCAATAAATGCGCAAACACCGCCATTTTTGCGTTTGCTCTCTTTGCAGATCTTGCCAATTTCATCAGCGTACAGTTTCCCTAACTCTTCTTCATTTTGAGAGTCGTTGGGATATACGTACTTTCCTCGGTATATATCGGGAACTGGTGCCTGGATGGATTAATTAAAAACATTAGGAAATTTAATCACTTGTAATTATGCTGTATTTAATTATGAATATAAATGGTAAGCTGCAATTATCTCTTTGTTAAAGTGCGCGAATGAAATCAAAAGGAAATAAATAAGGACAGATAATATTTTTTTGAGAACTATAAAAGATTTTAATAATTCATTAAAATTTGCCTTTTCTAATTTAATGTTTATAAAGCTATTGTTTTAAGCCGGCAATAACTACATTAATTATGTATTTTGGAATTAATTGAATAGTCATCTAATTAGAGTCATAGCTCAAACATTAATAATTTTAATACTGTGCTATATTTACATTACGAGTTACAGAGATTATTTTTATCATCTCTAGTAACTAACTATCAGTATTATTACGTAAAAACATCCAAATATAGTTTAGAGATAAGAATAAAGATAATGCGTGTCCTATAAACTAATGCAACTACGAGATCGTGTGCAACCCAGTCAATATGTATAACTTACCACATGAACCCACTCTGGCTTCTCTGGCCCTCCAGGTAGGTTAAATTTGTAGGGAGACACATCAATCATAGACGTAAGATGGCCATGATACGCGCTGTAACAAACAGGCGCTAGTAGCACCCTAATAACGCTTCGACTAGCTCGAAGTAACGACAAAAGAAGGAAGGGGACATCTATGTTGAACGTTAGTTCGCCTTGGTGGACAGAATGATATTCCAAAATAAGTTGTTCAAACTTATCGAGCATGTTGTATTTGATATCTGAGCATTTGTACGGTCTTATGCAAGTCTGTGTAATTGAGGATCGTTTCACTCTAATAGTTTTGAAAGGATAACGCTCACTTCATCACACCGTACTGTGTTCGAGATGTGATCAGTATCGTTTTCTTATACCTGTACAGGCCTTGAATGCCGCCAATTGCAAAGTGACCCTTTTCCTCAATCACTGAATAATAAAATAAGCAAAGTCCCATAAAAGTTAAATGCCGATAAGTTTAACCTTACTCAAGTCCCGAGTAACCCTAGCAAGAGATACCCCCGAAACTTAAAATAAGATTGCTTTCGAAAAGAATTAATACTCACTGGTCTAAGGTAATGACATCCTTGTTCTTGGTGTGAATCCTGGCAAGCCTCAAAGCAAGATCGTTAGCTTCCGAGCCGGAGTTAACGAAGAAACAAACCGACAATGGTTCTGGCAAGGTTTTGACCAGCCTTTCGGCAAGGATGACAAGCTCGTCGTGAAGATAACGATTGTTAGTCGAAATTAATGACATTTGGTTCCTGCCAGCTTCCACCACATGTGGGTGACAATGGCCAACTGCAAAAAAGCAAAATATATTAGCGGCGCCATAAAAATCAACAAAGATCGCTGTATTCAGTGTTTCGTTATGGCACTTCGGGAGTCATTGAAAAATATGGTAACTGTGTACGACGAAATATCAATTAAGCTAGATAAATAATATTAATCTAACAGAAATAGTATTTTAAAGACAAGAAACAATTGCCCTTAAAACATGGGCATCGTCGAAAAGATCCAGGTCGGCTAGGGTTATCTTTAATTTTATCAATCCGATGATACATTGTAGCCAACTTAAATTTGGTTTGCGCTGGTTTCAAATGACCTTATGTGGCTTTAATAATGCATATTGCGCAAAAAGATAACAGTAAAACTTACCGTGTGCAACATTGTTTATGCAATCGAGATATCTTTCACCCGTCTCATCATACATGTACTGGGCGACTCCGCGTACAATTTTCAAGGGAGACGAACGGAAGAACAGTTGGCACGCATCACTGGAACAAGAATTAACTTATAACAACGTAAAAGGTATGAGAGAAAATTACAACTATTATTAAGAGAAAAGAAAACCGGTTCTAAAGACTGAATACGTAGACGTAACTTACCCAACATGTTTTTCACGGAGCCTGATAGTTTCAGATTTAGGCATGGACTGTAGATAAGCCATTTTTATTTATTCTATTTTATCTGTAAAAAAGATTAAAAATTAAAAAAAAAAATTGCACCTGACTAGTCCCAATCACCCACCCGGGAGATGTCATAACCAGAATCATTTTCGGGCATAGGCCGAAAAATTATACAAAACCCTGGTGGTCCGTACCTGTTTAGTAGATAAACTATTCAAATAAAAATAATCCCCAAGACTGTTTAATTTATTCAGTGTTATCAATCAGGGATTTTATTATGTCACGATGAGTTACTAAGTACACAAACGATCGCTAGTTCATTAGTATCGGGGCCAGAGGAAAAACGTTGAATTCTTATTGTAACCATCATAATAGCTATTTCAGAAAATTTCCTATAATTATCATCGATAGATAGTAATTAGTTACTACTTAGTGTGTACGATCACTACTTACCTACATTCCTTAAAATCAACACTAAATGTTAGATACTAATGAACTCGCATAATTAGGTACTGTACCTGCTCGTGAATTTACATGACTACTAAGTGCGATAAACGACTCTAAAAGTTACCATATATGACTGTGATCATGATGTTTCGGTACCAAATAATGCCAATATTATTGTTCATCATCATTAAACAGGAAGAGACTACTTTTGCCAGCACTAGAACTATTTAACGAATGCAAGAATCTACAACTGCAGTATTGATGCTAATGTAACATGCATTGGCTTTCATTTATTAATTAATTTTTGCCGTAACAGTGCAAGTGCAGAGTCCATATTTTATCTTGTGCATTGTCGCTCATACACGACCAGTAGATTTAAGTAGATCGACCTACTGTAACAGATGCAAACAATCCTTTGGCAGTCTAAATCACCATCACTAATTATGACTGCAGAAAAGTCAGCCTCATTATATACCACGGGCACCTATAATATATTTAGATATTATTCATAATACCTAGTAGGCGTATTGACCGTTGCCGGTGGAATGTTTATCAGCCTCAGTTATGTTATTAATTTGGTAGGCAAAGCTATCTTAAATTAAAGTTAACTAACTGATCAATTCATAAAAAAAACCATAATGAATTGAAAAGTTAAATAAAAATATTCAACTCACCGTTAAAAAAAAACTACAATTAAAACTAATTAAAGGTGTGTTACGTTTGTTAGACAAACGTGACGCGTCAAGCGCGGCGCGAGATCAATAAATGTAGAACTATTTTGATGTAAGTCGATTTTATAGAAACAGGCTGGGACGCGCACGCCCTCCGCGCAGCCAATGAAAATAGTAGCGCTCGTATTATCAGTGCAGTAGCGTCGAGATAAGGATACATGATGACAAAAGTCACCGACCACGCGGCCAGCGTCACGCTGCCATAGGACGGGCGCATGAGAATTTAAGGCGAAGACGCCTGCGCTACTTGCCATTAAAATAAATTATATTTATTTTGATCAACATTAGATGATTACTACCGTTGAGGCACATTACACCTGTATAAAACTCAGTCGTTATAAAGGTATCCGTTCCTTGTTGGATGCCATGACATAATGGCTCAAACTAGCTTGTTATGGTGAAACGCTTCAGACTAAAGTGACGAGTCCGTAAAACGGTAGACTACGAAAACATGTGTCCATACTGGATGCATTGAATAAATCGCACTTCTTATATCTTAAAACTTATGAAAAACTGAATGATTATGCAACTTATTAAAATTAACCATGGGAAACAGGGTACCTACTTAATTCAAAGAATGTATTGTGTTTAGCATGTTTCATTAATTCACAATAACGATAACTAGTAATTAATTGGTAATTATCGTAGTTTCTATTTGGTTGCAAATAGGTCAACGTGGAATTAAAGCACAGTCAATTAATTAATTTAGTTTAATGTAATTTCTGTCATTATCTCTCTACTGCCTACTTTAAAACGTTCAATTTGCTTGAAATATTTACTTTTGCGAGTAATTGAATCTTTGTGGTGTTGGTTTTGTTTTTGCTATGTATAAGTAGGTAGGTTCCTACTACTGCACTTTCTTCATATGTATGCACCCAATTATTGACATGGAATTGTTATGAAAATATTTGAATTTTAAATTAGGAACGCTTTAACCCTTTCCTACCGAATTAGAGATTTTGAAAGATATTTCCCAATTTAACTTTATAATATTAATAAGGAAGGTAAAAATAAATCCCATAATTTTTTTTAGATTTTTATTAACAAAAAAATCAATCAAAACCACTGACAGTACTCATAAATCCTTGTACATTTTTATCGTTATTTTAGCACTAAAATTTAAAATAATAATCTAAAACCATATTAATTGTATAGTTAAAACTACAATCTTATATAATAATATAAAACAAATAAAACTTACCCCGTCCATTCTATTTTTAAATTTTTTCTAAAATAAAAGCAATCCGCAGTTCTCAAATCCGAAACTGTCACTTGCGGGCGGTCGCTACTTGAAAGTGTCACTTGCGGGAGGTATATAGGCAAAATTTAAATAAATCACTGTGATTGGCTAGGGTAGTGGTATTCGAAAGGAACGTCAGTGTCCAATACGTAATGCGCGATCGTATTGTCGAAATAATTAACGGGGAATCACTCGGTACAAATTAGTACCGTCAGTTAGGAAAGGGTTAATGATAAAATTCACAAAAATATTAGCATAATCATAATCAGCGTCTAAATCCTGGCACAGGCCGCCTCTATGTGAGAGGGAACGGGCCGTAGTCCACCACGCCAGCCCAGTGCCGACTTCACATGGCGGATGTCATACGTCTTAGAACTTTTTGTTCTTAGACATCCCAGATGCCTCGCGATATTGCCTTGCATCGTTTTGAGAGCAGTGCTGTTAAAAAAAATACACAAAGTAAAACACCGGTCAGGGTTCGAACCTACGACTTGAAAGTCGCGGCCAATACAACTAGACCACTATTACTCTCCACCAAAACTCTTAGGTAAATAGGTTTGTTATTTCATATCAATGTTATTTAATAACATACCTAAGAATTTTATGAACCTTATCATGGATCAAATAAAAAACACTGCACGTAGATGGAATCTAAAAATATATATATATATTTTTTATACGATCTATCTTTGTCATAAAAAGGTAAGATAAATCAAAGTCAAATTCTACAGCGATCATTGTTTTTGTCGCTGGCAACTTAATCACTATCAAGGAAAGGTCAGTCACGCTATAGCGTGCCTGTACTTAATTCTTACTAAGAGCTTACTTAGGCACCAATTTTCATTCCGAGAAAATAAATCTAGGAATATTAGACCTTTTAAAGTAATTTATACGAAAACTATTTCACTGCCTTTTTTCCTAACCTTACGTGTAGTAAAAAAAAGATCAACACTGTTGATAGTGCATACACTGTAGCGACGGTATCGTTAAGTAATAATAGTTAAACATTACTTAGCAAACACCTATATTCGTATGGAAAGGTTACCTTCAGCGGGATTTTCCATTTAAACCTTATATAAACATTATAAACAGCGTGTTGTTTTTATAATTTAAAATACGCACTTACACATTTCATGAACATCCGTTCGGAAATGAAAAGATGAAATGGAATTTCAACGCGTAGACACATTTTGGTTTCGCACTTATTTTTGTTTTTGTGGAGTTTTCGTTATTTATCGTTTATTTTCAATTAGTATAGCAGCCGCAAATAAAATACGGTGAAATGGCTTTGGTAAATACCTATGCTTTTACCTACCTTTTACCGAATTTAAATGAAAAAAGTGTAAATCCCTTATCGATTCGATATCGGTTTTTTTTTTGGGTGACGAAGGTGACAGTTATAAAAGAGGTGTCAGAGAAAAATTAAAATATAAAATCTATGAATATCTTCAATGATATGCAACCCTTTAATAATGACGTAAAGAATGCTAAGTAGGTACGTATATTAACGCAAATAACAAATTGAACTCATCGAGATCGATTAAGATTTAATAAGGGTCTTCAACAGAAGAATAACAGACACAGTGTGAAAAACAAAGTACCTACTCTGCATTAGAACGCAATAACATAAATTGTTTGCAATTCTTCGGTAGATTTTTTAAAGGATGTGTACTTAGGTACCTACTGAGCATGCACTTAATACTAATTATTGGCACGATTTTTTGTTACAGACAGACCAGTACCTCATTGCTTCTCTACAATTTGATTACAGCACCTTAAATAAATACCTAATATGGTATATACTGTTTAATTCATTTTTAATACAAACTGCAATTAAATACAGTTTATTATTGGTATTCATGTTTACTATGGTAGTCTGTATAATATTTAGAGCGATCAGTAAATACTACGTCAAATATATTATGCTGGTAAATACCTAAGTGACACAAATAAACTAGTTAAATACGTCAGATTATTTACGCTAGAGTTATGAAAACATCTAATAATAGTGTCTAACGTTAGATAGCAAGGACATTACCTACCTTATTTTATATTTTATGAATCTGTGCTATATTCAACATGAAACATTATAGCTTAAAAATATCATAATTTAAAGTATTTGTCTACTTACGTTTAAGACGACAGATAAAATAAATCTCATAGCTAGATAACTAGAAACAATCAAAGTTAATTACACACTATGAAAACGAATTGTGCAGGAAACTGACAACTTTTCAAAAGGCTTTTCGAGTAGGTTAGTTCTGTATAAATTATACTCATGAAAATAGCGTTACGTCGTCATTACTTAAGACGAATATTCAACTTACATATCGATACCAGAAGTATCAATTAACGTAAGGGACATTTTGGCGAAAATGAGTTATATATATCATTAGATTCAGAATTTTCAGCTGTATCGATTGGTATTATTGAAAAAATTCTATCGTTAAAAAAATTCTCTTACAGTAAAAACTTTTGGCCTGCGTAAAACGATTTATGACAAAAAAATGATGTAACAGACATTTACATTTTTTTTCTCTGAAAAATAAAGTAAGTATCATAGTGTTAAATAATTTACACCCTTACCTTAAACCTCAAATCAGTCGATTTAAATAACATGTCCCTTACTTTAATTCATGATCAATTTTGCGACACAGGTATAATACCAAAAAGATTTCATGGTGAATATTTGAACCTTCCGAATAAATTGCCAGTTAAAGATACCCTCAATGAAACGAACGACGATGAAGAGGTGATGACAGCTGATGATGATAACTAGATAATATACCAAATAGAAAAAGTCATTCCAACCATTTCAATTTCACCATTAAAATAGTTTAATTTACTAATAGTTATCATCATAATCTGTCTGCCCATTCCTAATTATTTATTCTTATAATAATATAAATTTCTTCTTAATATTCATATCATTTATATTATTTTATTCATTCAACTTTCAGGAAATTCATATTTTTTCATCTGTCTTTCGATTCCAGTACATTCATTCAATTACTTAATAAATACGACTGTTGATTAAGTCTGAGAAAACATATTTTTTTTATTCATTTAGTGATTATAATTATAAAGCTAATTAAACGTAATTATTAAAAGTACAGAGTTTTTAGGACTGTTAATTAAAAGAGATCATGGATGGAGTCAATTATACATAATTATTTTTACATTGATTACTAGGTGTGTATGACTGTTAATTAGAACACTGTTACTTTTAAACCGACGAAAAAAAACGGAGGAGGTTATCAATTCGACGCGTATATACTGGGTGTTAGTGTAAACACCGTTATCCTTGAAACCAGTGATTTGGTTTCGTTAATAGAACGTAAAATCAATGAAAAAAAAAACAACTTTTTTTTTTAAAGAAAATCTGCATTTTTCCACAAGAATATTTCACCCTATGCGCGAGGGCAACAAACTTCGGGAACTACACCTACACCGCGTGCGAACTGCACGACGCAACGCCGACACGGGTCGCGACCCCGCAGTCAGTCAGCTGGCAGTCTCGCTAGCGATCGCACGTAACGCCGCGTCTTAGCGTTCGTCGCTCATTTCTCGCGCGTGAATTGAGTGTGTTACAACGTCTTACACAAATGAACAGTGAACCGAAATGGTTCGGCTTTACGCCATTGCGGGTAATGATCTGAACGGGGCGCGTAGGATGTACGCAGAATTGTTCCCTGCACAACCTGTGCCAAACCGTGAAACGATGTTGGCGGCGCGCAACGTACCTACGGCCAGTTCACTGTGCCGGCGGTTCAATTTTCAATGTTTCCCACTGGACACTATGGACAATACTCTCCTCATCGATCGTCAACATCCATATCATTTCAGCCGGTCCAAGAACTAAATGATAACGATCGCATACCACGGATGGTATTTTCGCAGTGGCTTATCAATAACCTCGATAACAACAGAATGTTGGACGGGGAACCCATTTTGAACACGTGTTGAGGTTAATGTAAGTCGGTAAGTGTTGATATTTTATTCAGTCAGTGTAAATTTAATTTAATTTTTAATTAAACTGTACATAAAATTGTGATTAACTTTTTAAATACGCCAAAAGTACCTACCCAATGGTTTGGTTTATTAAAAACAAAATGTTTTCAAATCATTTAGAATCCAAAGCCATTTCGAATCAAATTTACATTTAGACTCGTCACGGTAGGTATTTGTGGCTGTCCTAAGCCATATGATGGGAAAGTTACATCACAGGTAATGTGTATTATTTTATGTGTTGTGTGGACGGAACGGCTGGCGATCGTTGTAGTGATTACGTCACTGATGCGCATATCCATGAATTTGCGGGCGGTCTGGGATAAAATCTGTTCTAAACCTTTTTAGGAATTTTTATTTTTTATTTTTTTAACTCGCTCTGTTATTTTATATTTAAGTCAAATTACCCATGGGTTAAGTGACAACGGTGTTTACCCTTACAGTCTGTATATATATTTTTTTTTTTTTTTTTTATGTATGACCACGCTTAACTTTTTACGTAGTAGTCCGATTGTGATAATTCTTTTTTTATTGGAAAGGGTATACTCACAAGGTGGTCCCATATACATTTGGAAAACAAAATCGAACGCTAAGGGTCGGAAAACAGGGGATGATGACACATAACTTTATACAGAGTAGTCCGATTTTGATAATTCTTTTTTTATTGCATAGGGTATACCTTGCCAAGTATTATGAGTCCATTAAAGCCACAAAAAATATAAAATAAAAACTTTTTAACAAAAAATTAAACCGCCGAAAAAACTGAAAAGCAAAAAATAAGTAATAAACCTTAACATTTTGAGTCGGCGCTGAAAAATCAATGAACAAAGATCACTCAAAGCGCCCACACACACACTACACTAATGTGGGTTGAATTTATAATAATTACGCAGACATAAAAGTCGAAAATAAAAATAAATATATTAACAATAAATCGTTTTATTTTTGTATCCCTAAATTTCATTTAAATATGTGATAGCTAAGCTGAAACTAACATTAATCATGCAAAGAACCTATTTCCATGATGTTAAAATACCTTAATTTTATTAGATAATCTATAGTTACATAAAATTTGCAACACTGTAAAAGTCCTTTACAATAGAATTACGTATAATTTTCTATTGCTCTTGCTGCTTACACTATGCTTGGCGGCTTACACATAAAATATTAGTAAGGCACAACTAAACATATCATGCTATATTCTAAACCACTGGGTATTCCTAAATCTTGCGTTTATACCATGCAAGAAGAGGAAATTCTAAGAAACTTTCCTCTAGACACAATTAAAATTGGAGCAGACAGTAAAAAGTTATATTCAAAAAATAAAATCGTTTTTTGGCTCTCCTGAAAAACCGTGTTTTGTCCCTTACATTAATTGATACTTCTGGTATCGATATCTACCACATTATTTATAAAAAATCGACAGCTTACCTGCAACGTCAGAAATAGGTAGCCTATCTAACCATATCATTTACTTTAGGAGTAGGTTAATCGGTATAGACTTTCGCACCTACCATATTTAATATAGTTAGGTACCTACATAGAAATGAACGCCTTTCTAAATATTCCTTTTCCCTGTTTTTGCTTAATATGATATGCGACTCACGCTGTTACGACGTTGAAAAATTTCTTAATATCGTAGCAACGCACTCTGATAATCTGCGGTGTTTATTAAACTATGCGAAAACATACCAGTAAGTCATTAAGTCGGAAATTGATAGTAAAATGGCAGACAATGTTTCATACCTAATCTCTATATAAATAAACTATCATTCATTACCGCATAATGCGTATCAAGAGAAACTGCTATTTTCCAGATATTAACTTCCTTGTCTGTGTTGACTGTTGATCTATAGTTCTAACAACAGAAACGTACATACAAATAGGTACTTTCTTAACATCGGAAAACTTCTTTAGTCTATTTTTAACTTCAGATGTAACCTAATGGTTTTGTTGTTTTATGGAATCTACCTATGCTCCAGTAATCATTTTTGTTTTGGAAAAATAATTTATCTTAGTTTATGTTAAAAATCAATGAACTCGTTTTCTGCAAACATCATGTCTTTACAACATTGGTACATTTAACAATCAATGTTTACAGTAAGTAGGCACTCGTATTAACTCGAATAAGATAAAAGTTGTCGTGTTTTGCTGTCGGTTCGTACGCACGTGTGTATCACGCCTGCCGAAGTGGATGCCATGCGTTCCACTGGCCGACAGCGGCACGCCGCGCGCCGCCGCTGACGCTGATCTTATCGGTGCTCCACCTTACAACGGTCCAATCGCTGACTTAAATTTTAGTGTTCTGTGCTGAAATCAGGAAAACTATTTCATAACATTAATGGAAATATTTATTCATATCCTAATACATAGGTAGGTACCAACGCAGAGCTGAATTTTGTGTAAGTAGACGAAATGCAAACTAACGGAACACGGAAAAATTGAGTTGCAAAAACAAATGTGTTTTGATTGACGTTAGTTTTGATTAGCATCGGTTTTCCAGTAACCGTTTTCAGTAGGTATGCTTGATAAACTTAGAAGTAGGTTAACGGGAAATAGTTATTTCCTGCTACTGGTAGGTTCATTTAATGTTCAAATTAATTTATCTGTTCACTCGCCGTGATGGTTCGCACGAATTAGTTATCCTATTAGTTTATCATGTAAGTAACTAAGTACACCTAGATACAGTCTTGTATTAAATTGAAGTATAATCCAAATCGCCGTTGACCGATATTTTTAAATCTTTACTTTGCTTCAATCGCCCTTGCCTACAGACTTCAATCACGTAACCAGTACCGAACCGTACATCGTTTTGTCACGTAACCAATATTTAGATTAGGAAGCTTAAAATGATAACCCGTCCGCGGGACCTACCTATTTAATAATGATTTTGAACTTGACACCTATAACCATTACTGAGAAAAGGATCTTGGCAGACGGACAACAAAGTAATCATTTAAGGTTTCCATTTTTTCCTATTGAGGTACGGAACCTTAAAAAGGTACCAGCCACTCGGGTACCTACCTATATAATCGTGTGCCCGACATTTTACCCGTCGGGTTTATCATAATTTTAGCACACGCTTAAGGTTATTATTATCAAAACTACAAAGGTAATCATCAGTTTCGAATACAATAAAAAGGAAATAAAACGATTAATTGGATAACAGAACTGATAAGTAGGCCACTTTTAAAGGAAAACTAGTTAAGTCCGGTATACTAGGGACATGTACCATATTCTGTACGTCCTCTTAGAACCTCGTGGTCGGTAATTATAGACTTTATCACATCCTATCTGTACCAATAAAACCACAAGCAAATGACAATTTCAATGACATGAAAACTGAGTTTGTTGCAGAATGAAAGCAACAGTTATAGTTATTACAGTAATATCCACATGCTTTTGTTATCTGCCTTCACTACATCCAGCGAACACTTGGAAAAGCAAAGGTGAGATTGCACTTAGGAGAAGGCATTGCGTACTAAAACAAAAGAAGAAACATACCTAAATCAACATCATGGCTGAACAATCTTGCAGCTGTTTCAGTCGACCTGTATAGGTCATAAGATCTATTTTTAGGAATCTACCGATTATCTCCAATGTATCTATATAGATACATACTTTGTTTATCCTTATCTGCATAAAGTGCGTACTTGAGAGTACTAGGCACATAAAACCTGAATAAATGTATTTCAAAAGAATTTTTTAGATACGTATGTATGGTAGTCGATAAAGTTATCTCAGACCAAGCAATGTATGACCGTTTAGCAATTATTTCGGCCAGAGATAGTTGCTGCACGCTTGTAATTGACTAATTTGAAGTGTCTCGTGATAAGGCAATAATGAATCTAATACGCTTGTTGCTAACCTGCGTCCCCATCTACAGATTTTTTTTTGTCTAAAATATAGTGTGTGCCAGCCAAATAATGTCGAATATCGTCGATTGTAGCGTAGATTTTTAATTTGTAGTGCTAATGGGTTTTATTTGAAAAAAAAAAACGTTCTAGCTGCGGTAACGTTACCCTGGCCAAAAGTTTTATTTATTCGGGCCAAATAGATATTATGAAGTGCGTGATCGCCGTACCTAAGTTTAGATGTGTACAGAAACTCAACATTTTTGGGCTGCGATAACGCACACAAAAATATAAACATTTCATTGTTTTTGTCACATGTTCTATGCTTAGGTTTTATAATGAAAAGAAGTAACATTGTGCATTGGGGTTGATAAACCAGTTTATTGCAAGTCTTTATTCATTCATTAGTAGGTATCAACATGCCTAAAGGTCTTATGTAAACATAACACAATAACGTCCATGCTTCTTGTTTATCAGTTATTACCTACTGCACAATATTGCACATTCAAGGTTTAGACAAATAGGAAACACTTTGTGGACTAAGAGGTCGAGCAATTCTGATAGCGAATTATGTTTGTTCAAAGTATCATGAGTTAGCTCTAGGTAAGTTTTAAAGTTGAAATTCTCAAGCGTATTGTTTTAGGCATTACCAAATAATTAAAAAAATTTTAATAATACTAAACTACAATAGGTATTAACAAATAAAACACAACAATCTTATTATAGATAAGTATATTGAATAATTAAATAATATTACTTCAAATATGTTGCCAAAAAAGACTTACAGTGTAATCGTAAAAGTAATAATAAAACGTTCAAGAGGTCAAAATATTTCGAGTTTGAATAGAAACATACATTTCTAGTGGGGTGATATTGCAATTAGTTTTATATACCAAATACGAAAACATTGTGGGTTGATATGCAACCAGCAAACTTCGGAGCAGAACTTGTCATCACAAAGTGTTCAAACAACGTTTGTTTGCATGAGAAGTGACAACGTGAAAAAGAGTTGACACGGTCAAACCAGAAGTCGTGCAAAACAGTCTATCATTTCACTAATTAATATTAACTATACTTTTATAATTACAACCATTTGCGACAACGGAGCAAAATGTCTAGTGCTATATATTTAATAAATACTATAATATTTATGGGCACTTTCTATAAGTATGCAGGATGTCTTAAAACAAATTGTTGCACATCACAAAAGAAACTTCTAAGCAAAATATGAACCAGATGACACGCACAGTCCATGACAACAGTTTCGTTTTTCGACATCCCGGGTTATAACAAAGTCTCCACTTTCGACTATTAATGATCTTGTCAGTCTTACGTCCTTCCTGCAAGTAAACATGGCGGACAGTTTTGAAACGATCGTGGCACAAAAATTAAACAGTTCGTTTGATATTTTCGCAAAGAATGCTATAATTTAATACGAGCTGAACAATATTTAACAAGGATACTTCGGTAAGTGTTCTGTATGCTCTTCACAACAGTGAGGAACACCTCTGTATTGCACTTGATAAGTATAGACCCAAAACAAAGATTGTCATTCAAGTGACAATAAAACTACGATAGGTAATGATGTCATACTTTTACAGATCGTGTGTTGTTGCTAAATAAAAGTGCAACAACCGAATATGACCTTCACTAGGATTCTTATGATTATATCGAAATGATTTAAGTAAGTACTTTTAACCCGTTAATGTCAAATAGATCTTTGTTTTGCAACTACACTCTTCAAATAAGTAAATATGCGATATGAAAAATAAAAATATCATCATTATATAAATTTATTACGTACACTAATAAGTAGCCATTCGAACTCTGTAAATGGTTAAATACTTTAATAGGCGGAGACACCACACTTACAAAGTGCAATAATTAAACTACAAATCCAGATGTATAAAATAATTATGCATCTTTGATTTAGAACTAAACAAACTTGCTAGACTGTTATCCTCAATACTTCTAACTGACTTGTGATGTGACGTAGTTCGACATGCATACACTGCCATGAGTATTAAAGAACAAAACTCAGTTCAACTGTTGCAGCAAACGACCCATTGTCCACGATCCTGATCTATCAATATACTCCAGTATTAGTGTCCTACCACTCTAAGGATGCAAACCAATACTGTGGAAAAGACATACGATACCCTCTAGATCTACATCATTACGAGTAAGTGCATTCATCTGTTCTATTAGATATAGGCACTGGTGGCTTTACGCCTCATTTGCTGCTAAACTTACATACAAAACGATGAATTTGACAATATTTTTTCAAATCGATCTGAAGTATGTCCAATCCACATTATGCCAATGACTTGGTAAGTTATTTTAAAATTCGACGCTACAATACAATACTGTGAATTGTGATGTAATTAAATTATGCTCGTTCAAAATTTTGTATAAACAATTCTGGCGTCATGCCAGTAAAACATGTTCTGAAGTGAAGTATGACAGAACTGATATGTGATACCGATAACTGCAAATCAATGGGATACTGCAACACTTATGGAACACCTCGCAAACTTGCCAGACACTGGGCGAGTTAAGTCTATGAACATGCATTAAACGACTAATTAAAATATGCTCCGTACTAACATCCTATATTTACGAAACTAACGATATATTTAATCTTTTTTTTTTCAATTTAAATACGCTTTATAGTGTAAAAATAGTTTTTGAGACAAAAATGTCAAAGCGCTCCTTAATGCCAATCGCGAAAGAAGGATGCTTTTCGACTAATGTATACCAGAAAATGTTAATAATGCCCAACGAGCAGAGTACACAATAATTTGTTTATAATGAAATATAATTATTTACGTAAGTAGTCATTTTTTATTTCTTAATAGGAAGATGTCATGAAAGAAAGACTATAGTGTTACAGAATTGCAAATTAATTTATGGACGGCAAACATCTATGACGACTAATGTCTTCTTTCCAAATAAATGTATAGCTTTTTTGGTAGTGTTCAAAGAATAGTATTTCATGACGTTAAGTGCCCTAAAACTTCACATCCCTATATTAGCTAAACTTGAATTCAGAATCTATCAAATTTTGGATTCACAAACCCAATAACATACAAGACAGTGTTCAAATTACATTACAACCAAAATATATTGAAGGCTTTTTACTTTTACAAATTACTCAAGACTACTTAACGCTGTAGAATCTACAGCGTTAAGTAGTCTTGAGTAATTTGTGCCTTAAATGCCTCTTACTCAACCATCTACAGTGTAGATGGTTGAGTAAGAGGCATTGAATATCTCTGGTTTCCCTCCACAACACATAAAGCTGTCGCATAGATGAATGTAAACTAATAATTATATATAAGATTTTGCATTCAAGTCTAGAAAATCTTTCTGAAATTTTAACGTTACTTAGTTATCAGCAAGGATTTAGTATATTACTTCATATTTTAAGCATTACAAAGTTATTGCGCCATCTTTGAAACATACCACTTTGAGGTGTTTTAACCACGGAGCAAATACAAAGAGGAGTCGGCCTAAACAACTGTGCACTGTGATTTTCAACTAGGTCCTGACGTCATCAAGTAGGCGTGGCCTTAGTCAGTGTATTGTTGGCGTTCGTCCTGTGCACCACTAAGTAAAAGTTCACATTTTACAGTATATTCGCGCTAGACAAAAATAAGAATGAAGTGTTGTGTTTTATCTCGTAAAAACTACTCGGATAGACGTTCTGATGCTATGAATGGTATGACATTTCATTTGTAAATAATTTTAAACGTAATTTATAAAAAATATTCTAGAAAAATGTCATAACTTCGGTGTTTCCAAATATAATTCTACCCGACATTAGATGGCGACACTTTGTGACATAAGTACTAAACTTATTTAGGGTACGTAGAGCTCAGTATTAATATATTTTAATAATCATATGTACTGAAATTAGTTAAACATTAATTCCGAAAACCTTTCAATCGCCAAAATATTGTTTTTGTAGTTTTTATATCATTTTGTCAACAGGCCGCCATCTATCGCCAACCATGAACAACAAACATAAATGAAAAAAAAACCAGGGCCGTAATTAGATTCTAATTATTTTACCAAATGTTCCGCAACTGTCTCATAAATGGAAAGTGAAACATTCAAGATGCTGGACATAAAAATAGGCTTTGTCCCAACACATCCCTCGTCGTATTTTGTGTTCTTTTTGCTTTGCAATTAATTGTATATAAAATGTGTTTTTCTTTTATTTGTGTGTGAAATATAGATGTTTTGAAAAATAAATGTTTATGTTTAATGTTTGTCGTTAAAAATTAAGAGGCGCACTGATTATGTTCTTTCGTCATTCATCAAAAATATTTTTATTATAAAATTATAGTTTTTCGTAAAAAATACGTATTAAGATGAGTAATAAACAGAGTACTCTCTCGTACGCAAATTCTGAGTACGGCCCTGTTGCATCCTGCACGTAGTGACATCTAGTATGAGATAGATAAATAACTACACTAGTTTTGGTATTAACCGGTAGATGGAAAATAAAGAAGTGGGCGGGATCTAACACCCCTCACCCCGCAAAATGTCACGCGTTGTTTCTTAGGAAAATCTAATTACAACGTCTCCTCTTTGTATTTGCTCCGTGGTTTTAACTTAATGACATTAGATAAACTTTTGCTAGGTTTTTAAGTGTGATTAACGAGGTAGTCAAAATAAATAAGATTTATTAAAATAATGTTAGTTAGAGTAAACACAATTGGACGCGATTGGGAGACACTGCAAAGATAGTTATTATGATCGCAGTTATTCTTTCTTAGAACAGCATGTTGTAAAAACCGCAACAACAAACCGTTCCTCTAAATATTTTCAAGTGTTCTCATCTGTACAGTACATTCCCTAGAATCTACTGTGGTAACTTTCTAATTAAAATAAATAAGACGGACCGAAATGCTATTCCCTAACAATCACACAAAGAAGACTGGAAACTCAAAGTGCATTATTAACGAGTTGGTAACAGCATAACTTTTGTGCAGAAGATAAATTCTAAATATGAATAATTCCAACCTGACTATACTCTATTCAGGAAATAAAACCATTCTCCTGATACATTCTGAAGGTTACTTTGATCCAATTTTTACGATCTTCAATTTATACTAACTAGCATTCTAAAAATTTACTATCTACTGAATGCTGTAAACATCCACCACTTAATGAATGCACATAAACTTCTAATTTTATAAAGATATTGAACTAAACCTACTTGATACTTATGCTGGCAACAAATTCCATTCCAATGTCAGACTTTTATTCTTCACTTTATAAACAATACACATTTTAATTGGGCCTCTGAACTTTGCAATTTGAGACATCGCAAAAAGCGCTTTTTATACCCTAAGGGTGTATTCATGAACAGTGCTAGTAACCGGCGCTGATATGCCGCTACTAGGCAAGCGCTAGTTGACAACATTGGTTGCGCAAACAAATTCTTATCAGATTAGTAAATTTGGCAAAAAGTATGAAAACTACTTGTACCAACGAGCGGTCGCATATCGGCACCGCTTTCCAGCGTTCTAGATGAAAACACCCTAATGATGGCGCGCTGGTAAGCAGGTAACATGAGTCTCGAAACTAAACAGAAATATTTGTTTGCTACACACGAGTATACTATCAGTATTTTTGGCTAATGTTTTAACAGCTTTTAGGGCTAACTTTAATTCAGAAACTATTATGAACAAAAGTCATTTCCCATTTTTTTCAACAAGATAATTTATTTCTGTCGACAGAACCGTCATGGTTCGAAAAGCTCAGTCAGGCTTAATTTTAATCATTGTACTGTTTTGGGTTTAATCTCATTATTTATACCTGGTTATAGCACTTAGCGACTCCCTCACTGTTTCATACTAAAAGTAGTAAAACCAGGGCGAATACAATTGATACGGTTGTTTACTGAACCTCCATTGTTCTTACTTATTGAGCAATTTATACTAGCGTTATACAATCGTAAATAGCGATGAACACGCGAAACAATCGAAGTTTCAGTTTACATTTTTTTTACTAAACACTCATTTTTCAATAATACTTAATGTACCACATCAATTGCTACAATACTCGCGCGAATGGTTACACATTATATACATTCCTAAATCTCATACATTTACAAAATGATATTAAAGTATTGCTTTAGTATTGGGAGATAGTCTCGCTCTTCATATTTAATATAATATACACATTATTATATTTGTTTCTTATAATTTACAGTACACTTTTTTTTATACCGCCCTTTAGCATATTCTAACTTTGATATATTATCTGACCGTGGAATGGTAAGTTATTACTGTTAAAGCCGCATATAGTTTTATCGAGACTTTCGTCTTGAACTTACTTGGTTATAGTAGCAAATTCTGACACCAAAACCGTGTAGTATGTCAGACTTAGCAATTACACGAATATCAACCACAAAGTTACATTCAGATAAGTCGATATTATAATTTGTTGCCAGCACATGCTTCATACACGTTATTTAGATGTAGAGGCTTTCAACGCTACTATGCATTACAATATATTTATATATATAATGTAATAAAAACGTGTAAATAAAGTTACTATAGTTAATAGAACGTCTACATTTATGTCCGCAAGACGTTATTACTTAAACATTCATGAAACTGCGAATTTCGACAAGAGAATATCAAAAATAGTGTATCGACGGTCATCGCCTACATTCTGTCTAATATTCTGTAGTCTAATGACACTATTTAGGTCACTTGAAACATCTTAAGCCAATTCACATTATAACATGGACTATGGTTACAAATTTTGAAATCCCGTTTTTTTTTTCTTAATATTTGAGTTATTTCCAAAAACTTGCGATTTATAAATCGACTACACTCATATGACCGTTCTATGATTAATATATCTAAATTATATTTAGTTAAGATACAGTAAATATCTTGTAGTCGCTTTATAATGCATAGAATTGATATATGTGACAATACGCTCTCGACAGTAAACCCAAATAAGTATTCAATATAGCATAATTTATTCTTAAACAAATAATCAAACATAGCGACGGCAATCTTCATCTTTCACATTTTCTACGAAACAGATATTAACTCACATTACACTAAACACGATGAAACGCGTACAATAAATGAGTGACGTACTATTTTCTAAAAGCTTACAAAATGATAGAGATCTTCACGATAATCCGCTAAGTGGACACTGATTTATAATTAAGTAATTAACGCCTAAATTTCTCGATCTTGTGTAGAAGTTCTACAGACAATCCACATCAAGCGATGAATAATAATCCAACGGCATTTTTAGGACTTCCGGTAGACCTGAACCCGTTCCACCATTTTGTTAAATCAACTCTTAGATTAAGCACTATGACTTGGTTAGAAGGTTTTCATGAAAATAAGCAACACATCTCATTACAATTTTAATAAAAAATAGTCAATTCTTCTATGTTTTCAGATGCCCACCTAGCATGTAGAATTAACTAAAAGCAACAAAATGTTAATCAAAACTGAAACATTTTGGCTCAAAATTTGCATTTAAATAATGGGTATAGTTTGCACTACTGATTAACATTTTTCATAAATTCGTTATCATTTAATGCCTCTTACGCGAATGCAGTCAAAGGGCGCTACTGGCCCCTATGCATAAAAAGACATTAAAGTCTAACTAGTGTCTTACATTACGCTATTCAAAGAAAAGAAAACTAAATGAGCTACAGTTATGAAGTTCCACTGGTTCACCAATTACGGATCCTCAAAACCACTGACTAGTTCAAGTGTGTCAAGAATATTCAAATTCACGGAAAAGACAATTAAGAAGTTAGATATGATTTTGTGCAATGCTTTAACAATTAAGCATTTTAGAAGACAAAGTTCTTGAAAGATGTCACATTGCACAGTCATAAAAGAAAACAAATTAAATGTTGCTAAACTCCCCAGACAATTAAGTAGCAATGTTGCCAGAATTCGTCTTATAATAAAACTCCAATAACAACCAAATTTCAGACTATTTAAAGCACAACCTTCAAATGAGCTTGAACTTGCCTCACATGTTAGTAAAATGAATTTAAACAACAATGATGTATGACTAACGAAAGTTCAATAATCTCTCGTATTTTCTACGACACAAAAACGGACGATTCTCGCGAAAGTTTAAACGTATTCAAATTATACGGTCCGGACAAAAAATATCCTATGAATGTGCTAAAATGTAAAACGTAAATTAGGAGTTAGCAACATTATTCTGTGATCCTGATCACCGATACATTCCGTTCGTGTATATACTGAGATCGATTACCCTCAAAGTCGAGTGTTACTATTACTAACAGAGGTTATATCCTTCTCGTTTCGAATTATATTATTTGTAATTTAAGTTTGCAAGCAAGTACACAACGCGTTTAACTTTCTCATGGCCGAATTTATTTACAAGATTGTTTCCAAGTTTTTTTTTATATTGATAACTTGTGTTATTAATCTGAAAACCGTTATGTCCAATATTACAATGTTATTGTATTCTCTAACCATGTGAAAGGGGTAAACATGTTGGTCATTCGGAACGACCATTTGTCTTCTGCGGAGTGAACAAGTTACTTTAATTACAAATAATATAATATTATACAGCTAGATTTTATGTAGATGGTATACAAGCCGATACCGCGGCGTTAGCCACCGCCTGTGTTGTGACAGTTTGCGCGCGGTACACCGCACTGTACAAACTATCGGCTGCCGACGTCATTTGCCATTCGTCTGCAGAGCCGCATTCAGTTGCGTCCAAAGATCTTTCTTGCACGATTTCGATCTGCAAAAGAATATTACACCCTTTATTTCTTTAATGTTATCGTCGTGATTTCTTCCAACGTATAAGGTTAATAACGACATTCAAGAACGTCAAAACTAAGAAGCGTCGACACTGTTGAATGTTACTTAAAAAATACCACCATTCACATCTGTATTTGTGTCTTACATCCATGCATTCTTCATCAGAGAAAACAACCAGTGCACATCCATTACAAAACACTATACATTAACTTTCTTATAAAACTCAACACAGTGCAGTCGATAAACAAATACTGCAATCATCGCGCAAGTGCTTAGAGTATGTAGTATGATTTTATCAAGTATCCTGGATATTCAACATTCATAGAAAATAAAGTCCTAAAATAAAACTTAGGAAGTCACAAAGATAAAAAATAATCACATACAACCCATGGGAGTGTCTATTCGCAGCCACGAGCGTACGGCGAACAAACATACAGTATTATGTTTGTACAAATTCATCTGTATTCACATTCAAAATGACAGTTCTTAATTGATGTGATAACGCAGAGTTAATTCTCATACTAAACTGGGAGTCAAAATGTAAGTTAAACCTGATTATCCTCACCATGCACGACGTTAAAGTAGACTGAAGGAAAATGGTCAGTGTTGTACTAATAGTTAGGTTAGATCAAACAATGAAATATATTAGGTCTTTACCTATGAAATTGCCGTTCTGCAGTACTGGCCATTTCAAATCAAAATAATTTTTGTTTGTCTAAGAATTCTAATTTCAAATTAATTTTATTTTAAAAACATGGAATTCTTTTTCCAAAAGTAGTCATTTGTTTATTGATTAGTGTTACATTTTCATCGCATTTCAATCTTTTTCGTCATCATGGATACGTTAAAAATTCGAGTAATTATAGAATATGAGTACCGTCGTGGCAGCAACGCGGCACAAGCGGCACGCAACATCAACGACGTTTACGGAGCTAACACTACAAACCAACGCACCACCTGTTATTGGTTTGCTCGCTTCCGTTCTGGAAATTTCGACCTGAAAAATGAACCTCGCGGTCGTCTGAAGACTTTGGTCGACAATGACGAATTAAAGTTACCGGCAAAAGAATATTGGTCCATTGGCAAGGCGTCAAATTGGCAAGGTAAAAAAGCTTGACAAATGGGTGCCCCACGAACTCAATGATCGCCAGCGCGAAGTACGCGTCGAGACGTGCCTTGCACTGCTCAACAGACACACAAATGAAGGAATTTTGAACCGCATTGTTACCTGCGATGAAAAATGGATTCTGTTTGATAACCGCAAGCACTCAGCAAGTTGGTTGAATCCTGGTTCAGCACCTAAACAATGCCCTAAACGAAAACTTACCCCTAGAAAAGTGATGGTCACTGTTTGGTGGTCTAGCGCCGGTGTGATTCATCACAGCTTCTTACCAAACGGGGTGAGCATTACTGCAGATGTGTACTGTGAAGAACTGAACTCAATGATGGAGAAGCTGGCACATCTCCAACCAGCATTGGTCAATCGCTCGTCTCCGCTGCTCCTGCACGACAACGCGCGACCTCATACTGCACAGCAGACGGTCTCCAAGTTGCAAGAACTGGGGTTGGAAGCTCTCCGTCATCCGCCCTACTCACCAGACCTTGCGCCTACAGACTACTACTTTTTCCAGAATTTGGATAACTTCTTGGCGGGAAAAAAATTCAATACCCGAGAGGCAGTACAAAATGCGTTTGAAGAATTTGTTGCCTCCCGTCCAGCTGATTTTTTTAAGAAGGGCATCAATAAACTGCCACTGCGTTGGCAAAGATGCATTGATTGCATGGGTGATTATTTCGATGAATACAAATAAAAAATACATGAAATATATTCGTTTAATTTTTTTCATACAAAATGGCATTTTCATAGGTATAGACCTATTATACTAAAGTAGTTGTCGTTCAATTGCACCTATACAGGATGGGAGAATAATCCAACTACTTTCTTTGTTCTATTGTCGAATTTAATCAGAACCAAAAGTTTTTCAAAACCGCCAGGGGTTGGGGTCACCACTGTGCGGGTTCGCGACTGAGTGAACAAGTAATACAAAATTAAGTTGTAACGCTTAAATTTATTAAAATTCCAAGTGTAACTGCTAGCTTTAGTTACTTGCTAATAAATTTAAGCGTTACAACTTAATTTTGTATTACTTGTTCACTCAGTCGCGAACCCGCACAGTTATTATATCGGATGATGAGATGGTGCATTACATTAATAAAAAAAAAACTCGGGATAAAACACAGCAGCTATTACAATACCTCATCATCATTTCAGCCGAAAGACGTCCACTGCTGGACATAGGCCTCCCCCAAGCACCGCCACTTCGACCTGTTCTGCGCTTCTCGCATCCAACGTATTTCTGCGGCCTTCACCAGGTCATCGGTCCAACTTGTGGGAGGCCTTCCAACGCTACATCTTCCAGTACACGGTCGCCACTCCAGAACCTTCCGACCCCATCGGCCATCTGTTCTGCGAGCAATGTGCCCTGCCCACTGCCACTTAAGTTTGGCAAATCTTCGGGCTATGTCGGTAACCTTGGTTTTCCTACGGATCTCATCATTTCTGATTCGATTACGTAGGGACACTCCAAGCATAGCCCTCTCCATTGCTCTTTGGGTGACTTTTAGGCTGACCCCACATTAGGCGTGCGCGATCCCCGGGCGTGCGAGCAGCGCGAGCGCGGCGCACAAAGGGGTATTTTAATCATCTAGGCGGCCAAAAGTCAAAATAACAAAGTTTAAGGAATGCTAATTACACTGACTACCTGAGGCAGGGGACATTCCAACAAACGATAGACCGCCACCCCCACCCTTCTTCCGTTGCGCGTTATCAGGTAAATTCAGTCGAAAGTTGATCATTGAACCTTGCGTACGTGTCTCTTATCGGCTATTTACAAAAGCGTTAACTTTGTGTGTTAAACTGAAGTTTTCCGTGTTTACCTGGTGCAAAATAGCAATGGATTCGGAAACTACAGGTATGTGACAATCCAAATGTAATATATTTGTTAAAATTTGTTTTATTTTAATATACTTTTAGTGGTCGAGAAATAACGTCTGAAATAAGGATATTTTTCTAAGAAATTCGTGTTTAGGAAGCTATTTGGTTTGGTATCCGGATAGATCCGGCAACTTTTGTAATTTATATAGAAAATATAGACCCTTAAGTAACGAATACTGAATAAATTAGCCGCGGAATAGCGCGGATGCGCAAAAACGTAGAACATTGAATTTCTCGGTCAAAATAAGCAAAATTTGTGAAAAAAGTATTTATGTCTAAAAACAGTATTTACTTGTTCCAGATATAGTGGGTACTTCCGGAGTAAGAATAGTGACTTGTAAATCTCTCTTTGATATTATGAAAAATGAAAATTTACGCAATTTGGAAGAAAAACTATGTTTTTTAAGAGACCACCTTTTCACTAGTGACGATATTACTGAAGATCAGTTATTTAGTTAGATATTTTTCAAAGCTGCTTTGTACCTGTGCGACTAGTTTACGGCAAGGACAACGAAAAGTTTTTATAGGAAAATCTAACCCCTTCATCTCCCCGATTTCGTCGTCTAATACGATTTCGCTTCATCAAAGAGACAACTGATATAACCAATGAAGAGATCAGTTATGTCAAAAATTCTGTTGATAATTTGGTTGTGACTGAGGTGGATATTGACAGAAAAAAGAATTAATTCATTCCCAATTTGTAATGACAATGGTTGACGGAAAAGTTTGCAATGCAGGTACTGGAACAACATCCACGAGTCGCTGCTATATATGTGGAAAAACTTCCAAAGAGTTTAATAATTTGGAGGACAAAAGGAAACTCTCAAAAGATGCTACTGAATTCGGACTGTCTGTTTTACATGCGAGAATAAATTTTTTCGAAAGCATTCTGCATTTAGCGTACAAAATGCCCGTGAAAAAGTATCGGGAGAGGAACGAGACGAGAAAAAGAAATGGAAAAGAATAGGAAAAGTGAGATACAGACCAGGATTCGCAATGAAACTGGCTTATTAGTAGATATGCCCAAAACAAACTTTGGAAATACGAATGATGGGAACACCAGCAGGAGATTCTTTGAAGATCCGATACTAGCTTCAGACATTACAGGGATACGATTGTCGCAACCCAGTGCTGGGCACGCCACAATTGCGGCGGTAAGTCCCCTCTTTGAGGAGTGGATAGAGAGGCGTCACGGCGTCCTCACCTTCCGCCTGACGCAGGTTCTCACCGGGCATGGGTGCTTCGGTGGGTTCCTGTTCAGGATAAAGCGTGAGGATACGTCCGGGTGTTTCCATTGCGAGGATCGTCTGGAAGACACGGTGGAGCATACGGTGGAGGTGTGCCCTGCCTGGGCGGAGCACCGCCGTGTCCTCGTAGAGGCGATCGGCGGCGGCGACCTCTCGCGTCCGGCCCTGGTGAGAGCCATGGTACGGAGCGAGAGGGAATGGGAAGCCGTCACCTCCTTCTGCGAAGCAGTAATGCTCGCGAAGGAGGAGGCGGGGCGCGTGAGGGAGTGGCAGTCTCTGCGCCCTCGCGCCCCTAGCCGCCGCAGGAGGAGACGCCCCGGGCGTCGGGAGTCGATTGCGGACTCCCGGCCACCGTAGGCGCGAGCTTGCGGGTGGCGAGCAATGGGTAGCTCGCCGCCCGGTAAGGACCAGGCTCGGGTCGACGGCGCGCAGTGTTCCACGCGCGCCTCAAAGAGATGTCAGCAGCAGTGTAGGGGTCTACTAGGACCGATGCCTGCCGGGGTCGCGTGATTGTTCGAAAGAGATACCGTGACCCTGGCACATGGGCAACTGATGGAACACGGGTGGGTTTTAGTCAGTAAAAGTCTGACACGCCCTCCCGCTCCGCCCAGAGCGGGAGAAGTCATTTGATGATTTCCCATCCTGAAAAAAAAAAAAAAAAAAAAAAAGACATTACAGGGACAGATTATGAGTTAATATATAAATTAAAAGTTATTTTAGAAACGTTTCGAGCGAATATACTATAGATGTAGAAAAATATGAAAAATATGCGGAAGAAACTGCTTGTTTATACATAACACTCTACCCATGGCACCCAATGACACCCACACTGTACAAAGTACTTGTACACGGATCAGATATAATAAAAAATGCATTGTTACCTATAGGAAAACTGTCTGAGGAAGCAGCAGAGGCACGCATCAAACATTTTAGGACGTACAGACAGGATTACTCAAGGAAATTCTCTAGAGAATCCTGTAATAGAGATATTTTAAACAGGCTTTTTTTAAGCTCAAATCCATTTCTTAGTGCCTCAAGGGCAATAAAAAAAGGAAGATGTCTTCGTTTATGCCTGAAACATTAAATATGCTTCTGTCTGCTACACCAAACCCAACAGAATCAGAAAGTGAAAACGAGGAGGTGAATTGATTTGAAAAAGTATGTATTGTTAAATTAATAAAGTTATGTATGAATATGTAAATATATAATATGTGTATATAAGTGTATGTAGGATTATGTAAATATATAGTGTAATGTTCATAAGTGTACGTAAGAATATGTAAATATATGACCTATTTTCAGCATTTTTATATATATCTTTTTTGTTGTATTTGTTTTGTTGCTTATTTTATGAAATTATAAAAGTTAATGTCCATATATATTTTTCTTGTATTATTTCCGTCATTTTAAACCAAAAAACCCGCACTAATATTTTTGGCCGGCTAGATTAATGAAATACCCCTATGTGCGGCGTCCAGCCGCCCTGCGGCGTGTGTGAAGAGTGCGCGCACGCGGCGCGCTCGAGTCGGGTTCTTACCCCTTCGCCCGCTACTGTTTCGGTCAGTCACATGGTGGGCAGTGTTGTGTTGATACACGTTAAAAATAGAGTCACCGAGTGTAATTAACCTTTAGGTCCCTGAGATACCACATTTGGTATAGACACAATGGTTTTTTAATTGTGTCTGTAATTACGGCATTCAATGGGTTAATATCGAAAGCTTTATCCTAGAAATACAGAATCGTCCTGCGATATGGGACATGATTACAAAGGAGTATAGTGATCGTATTGCAAAAAAAAAGGTGTGGGAAGAAATCAGCACTTTATTTATAAAAGACTAGCTTCTGCCCGCGACTTCTTCTGTGTAAATGTCGTTTATCGCGGACGCAGACAAAGTCACGGAATAAAAAGTAGCCTATGTCCTTTCTCAGGCTCTAAACTATCTGAGTACCAAATTTCATTTAAATCGGTTCAGTAGTTTCAGCAGGAAAGCGAGACAGGCAGACAGACAGACAGAGTTACTTTGCATTTATAATATTAGTGTGGATAGTGTGGATTTTGAAACGAAAATTGTCCAATTTGTGACTGACTTGACTGAAGGGGGTTAAACGCCAAGGCGAGCGCCGCGTGCGCGCCGCGCGCACTCTTCACACACGCCGCAGGGCGGCTGGACGCGGCGCGCCCGAGGATCGCGCACGCCTAATGTGGGGGAGGCCTTAGCCTTCTTATGAAGGCCATTGTGAGCGACCACGTCTAAGTACCATATGTCATCACTGGCAACACACACTGGTCAAAGACTTTTGTCTTGAGACACGGCGGTAAGTGGGACGAGAACATACTGAAGGTACTAAGTACTATTACAATGCAATCCTACCTTTTAACGATATATCTGCTTCTTCTTGTGTATAATACCTATTTATGTTTACCTATATTTGGAACTCAAACCAGTTTGTGGAGAATATGACATTCCATTTGAAATACAGACCTGCGAAGTGAGGCGAGCCACTCCTTGAACTGCGTGTTTCCTTCAGGCGTGAGCTGGAAAGCGGTGCGAGCTGACAGCACGATGCTTACAAACTCTTCATATTCCACATTAGTTAAGTGGTAAAGTTTCTGATGGATGCATTGGATGTACCTGTGGGAACAAAACAATGGACGATAATAGAAAATATATCCATGAATATGTGCTAGTGGAATTTTTTTTGATCTTTGTATTTCACATGGCAGTGAACGTGTCTTACTTTATTAACCATGATATACTGATATCATGGTCAATAAGGTAAGAAACGTATATTTTGTATTGTTTTATTCTGTATCAAGTACCCAGTTCGATTTATACATTTGATATTTACAGAGACCCAGTTGCAATTAATATCAACTACAATAGATGCTTATGATGTCACCATGTTGCATCAAGCGGTACTTCCAGTGAAAGTAAAAGCACCTGTTTAATGAAGGTTAGGTTAGGTTAGGTTAGAAGGAAGGTTATTGGAGTTCCAAATTTTGGATGATTTACATTTATTGCCACTTACTGAACGATGTACTTCAGCGTTAATTGCAAGTTAATTCTCAAGAATTACAACGATTTGTAACCACAAGTTCTCAAACAAAAAAATTGCTGTATGAGGGTCCACTTGCATCACAAATCACAAAAGTTCTTTGAATGCTAAAAATATTTTAATCATCATTGTCTCTCATCGTCAAATGACTGACAGAAACAGACAGATGTTTTACGTTTAGTGCTTCAGTTATTTGTAGTAAGCAGGCCTGTTTGAATGAATTATATGAGAACTAGCTTTTGCAAGCGGCTTCGCCCGCGTGGAGGTCGGAAATTATTCCGCGGGAACATACTATCGGGATAAAAAGTAGCCTATGTCCTTTCTCAGGCTCTAAAGTATCTGTGTACCATATTTCATTTAAATCGGTTCAGTAGTTTTAGCAGGAAAGCGAGACAGACAGACAGACAGAGTAGTATAAATTTATGAATTGAAAGATGGGCGAAACGGTGCTGGCGTTCCATATGCATTTTACTACCATTTTGCGATCGCCAACCCGCCTGGCACCTGGCATGGCGATTATGGCAACCAATGTCCAGCAGTGGACGTAAGTGTCGCATAGAAATAAGTGTAGTTGTTGTGCGTTACATCTGCTGGCACTTCTGCACGAGCGGCGCCAGCGTGCCGCGCAGGTGCTGCATGACGAGCTGGTGCGGGCCGCCGCGCGCCAGCCAGTGCGCCGACTCCACGCACAGCTCGTACAGCACGAAGGGCGACACCACGGAGTTCACGGCGCACACGCAGAACTGGTGCAGGTACTGCGCGCCCAGCCGCTTGGAGATGCGCAGCAGCCACTTCACGTGCTCGCCGTACGGAGGGTTCCTGTTCATTTGTGATGCATAAATATATAAATCGTTTATTTGGTCCACACAACATACAAAGCACGATTAAAATAAGTTTACGTGATTACAAATTAGCTAAGTAGATACAAAGTGGTATCTATTTATAAAACAAAAAAAAAACAGAGAACAGAATGATTTCTGCCCGGTTTTTGGCAATAAGCTCACCCCCTTTTACATGAGACTTCGGGATGTTATGTAATAAAAGTACCAAACAGTTAATTATCACAACAAAGCTAGCTTAGTTAAAGTTTATTCAATGATTGATTGGCTATAATTTAAAACAGCACTTTAGTGTAAATATAGTTGATTTCATATTTGACTAGTGAAAGGATCATAAAAGTATTAGTGTCAGCGATAACTAAACCATATAAGTCATTTATGTTACTTTTTTTTAAATCACAAAAATGTTAAGTGTCATTATCACTATCAAACTATCAGTATGTGATGTGTTGAGGATGGTTTGAGTGGCAAAAAAAATGATACACTTCACAGTCTACATACCTGCCAAACTTATTCTGCGGACGATCGTCATGCACCCTCCGAGCTTGCGTCTCCAGTGCAAGCATGCCCACTCTATAGGCCGCCAACAGTCGTCTCAACTGCGTCTGATTGACGTTGGGCGTGGCGGTGGCCCCGCTGGGCTGGGCCGCATTGCCCACGCTCACGTTGGGTGCGGTGCCTACACCGTTGCCCACATTGCCCACGTTCACGCCTGCACTGGATACCCCGCCTACTTGTACCATCTGCTGTGGAGCTGGCATCGGAGGAGGAATCGGCGCCGGATGCTGTAAATTTACGATTTTATGTAGTAAAAGCGTATTTTTGTAGAAAGGAGGTAAACATGCAATACCAGCGAATTAAATTATATAAATAATACACACTACACACAATCATTAATACCGCAACAAGCAGCATTATTCATAAGTAGTACATTTAACTGCATTTTGTTTTTCTTTTACTGTTTTTAGCATTCATCACCATCTGCCTAGGCTTTACCCAAGTATGTTGGGGTCGGCTTCCAGTCTAACCGGATGCAACTGAATACCAGTAGTTTACTTGGAGCGACTGCCTATCTGACCTCCACACCAAATCCAACAACTTTAGGAAGCTTGTAATAATCATAACCTACATAGTTATACAGACATGAGGCTAGTTAAACTTTCTTAAAGAATAAATAAATAAGTATTAGAAGGGAGGGAAAATCAATACTTACCACTTGATGGACGGTCGCATTGACATTGACAGCTATGGTTTGTGGATGCGCAACGTGTTGGGGCAACGGCTGGTGCTGTGAAAGCACTGGATGTTGCATCGGCTGGTGCTGTTGGTGCTGCATAGGTTGAGGATGTTGCTGCAACGGTTGCGCATGTTGCTGCATTGGCTGAGGATGTTGTTGCATCGATTGTGGATGTTGCTGCAGTGGCTGTGGATGTTGCTGTAACGGCTGCGGATGCTGCTGCATCGGTTGCGGGTGTTGTTGCATGGGTTGAGGATGCTGTTGCATTGACTGCGGATGTTGTTGCATCGGTTGCGGATGTTGCTGCAACGGCTGGGCAAGTTGCTGCAATGGTTGGGAAAGTTGCTGCAATGACTGGGGAATTTGCTGCAACGGCTGAGGATGTTGCTGCAACGGCTGAGGAAGTTGCTGCAACGGCTGTGGATGTTGTTGCAGCGGCTGTGGGTGCTGTTGCAGCGGCTGGGGGTGTTGTTGCAGCGGCTGGGGATGTTGCTGCAACGTCTGTGGGTGTTGTTGCAGCGGCTGATGTTGTTGCAGCGGCTGGTGTTGTTGTAGCGGCTGATGTTGCTGCAGCGGTTGATGTTGTTGAAGAGGTGGATGTTGTTGAAGCGGGGGGTGTTGTTGCAGGGACGCGAGCTGTTGATGCTGCGGCAGTTGTTGAAGTGACGGCGCACCGGGCGGCGCCACGATGCCGCGCACGAAATACGGCGGCAGCGCGTACTGCGGCGGCACGTGCGGCGGGCCCGCGCTCGTGTACTGTGGGCCGAAATACATTGCTCGCATTTTGTTTCGAAAAGGATGTGTAGATAATTATATACATTACATTATTCTCCACACATCGTACATGTACGATTAAAGGCTTGTGCAGTCAAGCGCGACACAAGGGTCGCGCGTGATTCGGCGATTTATACCCGTAGAACAATTTCTATGACCATGTCGCGGCGCGACAGGTCGCCCCTGTGTGAAGTGTCGCGCGCGTTTTCGTAGTTCGCGTCGCGCTAGTCTGCACGTGCCTTAAAGCTATGCGTCTGGGCAATCCTCTTGTTTCCGAATTAGTAAGATTATTCATTTAAAAAAAATAAACTGTAAAAATTAATTTGTAAAAATGTCGGACATAAATTCATACCATTTGTTTTTATGTAAAAAAACTTCAGTACTAGAGAGTACTGAAGTTTTTTTACATAAATAATAATAATCTTTAAAAATATGTTATTTAATTTCCCCTGTTAGAAACAATTGCAGTTTAGGTCAGCGCCATCTCTTGACCGATAGTGGAACTAATGTATTTTTGTTGATGATTTTTGAAAGTGTGCTATTTAGGGCATAGTTTTATTTCTCCTGTAATCTTTACATAAACTTCTTTTACATAATTTCAGATTTTTCTCTATGCAAACTTCGGAGATAAGGGGGAACAGTAATGGGCACGCCATAATTGCGGCGGTAAGTCCCCTCTTTGTGGAGTGGATAGAGAGGCGCCACGGCGCAGTGGCGCTCCACGCCACTCTCTCTCTTGCTCGTCTTGGAAAACCCTACAAGACTGTCCACTTAGAATCCAGGGAGAAAATTTCCGTTGCCCTTAAAATGGCCACCAATCATCCAGAAAATTTCTCATAATCAGAAATCGTTTTTTTGAAAACTGTTAAAGTATTGGAAAAAATCCTGATCTGACAAAAAATATCCCCGGATTCTAAGTGGACAGTCTCATACGACTCAACATTAAAAATGAAAGTCGCAAATTCGTAGTCCAATATTTAGAAAGTTGTAAAGGTTTACCCATGGCCGCGCGGTCGAAACATGGAGAATGGCGTGGTCATGCATTTCTCTTAAATGGATGGTCTTTTTGCTAACCACTGATACGATTTCGAAGAAAATGTAGACAGTATGAATAAAGCCCTAATGTTTGGACTTCACGACCTACAGAACTTAAATGCTATGGCCGCGCGGTCGAAACATGGAGAAGCGCGCGGCCACGCAGTTCTCTTAAACAGAGCCTTTTTTTATGGGAAATCATCAAATGACTTCTCCCGCTCTGGGCGGAGCGGGAGGGCATGTCAGACTTCTACTGACTAAAACCCACCCGTGTTCCTTCAGTTGCCCATGTGCCAGGGTCACGGTATCTCTTTCGAACAATCTCGCGACCCTGGCAGGAACAGAGCCTTGTAGACAATATGAATGAAGCTCTAATTTTTAAATTTCACGTCCTAAAGAACTTAAAACCGATAATGCAAATTATAAAAAGGGTGACCAAGATAACTTCCCAGCTAAGCACTAGGAAGTAGTGAAGGGCGGGTGTTTTGGAGCCGTAAGTATATTATATAATTCTGACATTCGAAACGTGGTGATTGTCAAAGGTTTAGTGGTGTATGTGTTTGAGTAGTATAGTTACCGGCAGCTGGTAGATGGCGGGCGGGTAGGGGTGGTAGGTGAAGGGGTAGGGGATGGGGTAGGACACAGGCACGGCCAGAGGCGGCGGCGCGGCGCGGTACTGCGGCTCGTCCAGTAGCGGCTCCGTCTCCTCGTTAGCTTGGCGCAGGTACAGCTCGTGCCAGTAGCGCGCCACCGTGTATAGCACCTCCGGGTATACGCCGCCACCTACACGAAACAGAACTCACTTACTGTCATATTCATAACATGTTGGCATATGAATTATGAGTGCACATAGTGAACAGAAGGATAAAAAATATTTGGGAGGCGCATAAATAAATCTAAATTGAAAAAGTTATCCTCTTTAGTTAGAGATCCTAAATAAATATTAGGTACTACATACATACATACATACAATCACGCCTTTTTCCCATGGTGGTAGGCAGAAACCACGGAACGCCACCTGCTATAATCTCTACACACTCCTTTTGCCTCGTTTAGGTTCATACAATTGGTCATACACACACGCCGGTTGCGAGTACTACGCACCTGACCTTTCTGAAGAACATTACCAATAAGGTCACTATATGTCCTCCTAGGGCGTCCCCTCCCGGTGTTTACACTCACATCTGCCTTGTAGATACCTTTTGTGAGCCGTCCTTCATTCATCCTCTCAACTTGACCAAACCATCTAAGCATACTTTTTTCAATTTTTGTCACTACATCTTCTTTTAAACCACACCATTCTCTTATCACATCATTCCTCAGCCTATCATTCATAGTCACACCACCCATGCTTCGCAAGGAACGTTCCTATTAGGTACTGTTACTGTAAATTTAACTGTCCCAAAAACTAAAACACTGGTTTCAATATACCTAGATCAGACAGGTGACAACATTGTGATCCCGAATTAACATTTCATGCACCTGACATAAATGTACATGTAAATGTTTGCTCATAGAATATTTTATTTCTTTGATCTGGAACGAGGTGATCTGGTAAAGTTGTCCACATTGCTCACAGAATAAGCATGCAATGCAAGTAGCAATGAGCCGGCCATATTAGCCTTAGAACCAATAGACTTTGGGTTAGACCAGCTGGGTAATTGCATAAAAAAGGATCAGTATCAGTAGGAATGATTTTCATTTTACGTTGTGGTGCAATAAAATAGTACATTACGGTATTAGTGCGTTATGATGGTTATAACATGCGAGGCGGAATTTCAGCCCGAGCCGAAGGCGAGGGCGTAATTGAGCCGAGCATGTTATAATCAATACGCACGTATATCGTACGACGTTTTTTAACACATTTGCGAGGAAACAGAAAAAAAAAATACGCCAAAACTACATTTTCGGAAAATGACTTGGCATTTTTCATGTTTTTCCACTTCAAGAAATTTTCATACGTGGTTATGTATCTGTCCTTGGATTTTGACGGCAGCAAGCTGTCGCATGCGGTTCGCGCTTCTGTTAGTATATCCGGTGGAGTTGAAGTAATATATTGCTCATTTTCATTATTGAAAGTTTTCATTTTTAGATATTCACAATACAAGTACAAAGAAAAGAAAATTTGAGAAAAATGGCGCGAGGATTATTTTCTGCCGTGGCTGCGTGAAAATGTTGGCAAAGACGCTAGAGCATGCAGCCAAGTTTTTAAATTACCGAATAAACTGTTTTTTTTTTTATATTTTAAATAAAGTCAATCTGTGAATGCACACTGTTGCTTTCCCGCCATTTTAACAGCGCGCTAGCGCTGCCTGCTGACTGGCGCCGCGCGGCGATTAGTTCGAAATTTGAATAGCAACAGCGCGCTGCTCACTAGCTGGAGTCGTGCGGCGGCGATCAGTTCCATATTTGAAATGGCAAATAATACTGTTATGGAATTTGTATGGACTATAACTTAACTATTTGCTTTAGTAACACACGCGTTTTTTATGACCCGCTTTACATATTTAAAACCGGTGGAATTACATCAGCTTTACGAGCAAGGGTTAAAAATATGTATTTCGAACTCAGGAAGTAATGGATTAGCAATATCTATATATATATAAATGAATCCCTATTTTCCTTGGTCACGCTATCACGCGTGAACGGCTGGACCGATTCCCCTTTTTTTTTGTTATGTTTGTTATTGTCACGAGAAGGTTCCAATGAAAGAAAAAAATTCGCATAAAATGAGAAAATTTAAGAACACTCATTTAAGAAAGATGATAGCTAGAAAACGCTTTACGTCTTCGAATTACCAGGTTGGCATTACTTGGTAGGAGCTCAACTAACATGGGTGTGTGGTAGCTAGAAAACGCTTTATATCTTCGCAGTACCAGGTTGGCATAACTTGGTAGGAGCTCACCTAACATGGGTGTGTGGTAGCTAGAAAACGCTTTATGTCTTGGAAGTACTAGGTTGGCATAATTTGGTAGGAGCTCAGCTATCATGGGTGTGTGATAGCTAGAAAACGCTTTATGCCTTCAAAGTACCAGTTTGTCATAACTTGGTCTAACATGGGTATATAGTACTCGGTGCTCTTTACTTTGTGTTGGTGGGATCTGATAAGTTAACACAACATTTATTGATTCTGAGACGGTACGAAGTGGGAAGCTGGGTCAGCTAGGGCTTCAATATAATTCAGATTCTCATTAATAGAGTGTTATGCAATTAGGGTACTTTTCTTGAATGGAGACCGCGAATCGCCAAACGTTAGGTAGGAGCGACAATATTCACTACGCGGCTGGTAGCAGCTGGATGAGAGTCTCTCATGCAACAAGCACATAGAGAGGCCTATTTCTAGCAGTAGACTGCTGTAGGCTGATGATGATAGTATAATAGTTTTTGCCCTCAACTTCGCCCGTGTGAACATCAGAATTTTCCCACGGGAACGTACGTACTATATAGGGGATAAAAAAATATCCTACGTCTTATCCTAAGTCATGGCCATGCCACATTGCATCGTTCGTGTAGATACATAGTCGAATTAGTCTATCTGCCTGATACCTTTTTAATATCTAATTCGTATTATAATATGACATATTTTTTAAGCACTAATAAACCACTCTATGAAAAAAATTACTACCTGTAGTAGCAAAATTTTAACGTTTTTAAATAAAAATCATTATTATAATACCTTTGGCAGCAGCTTCAACAGTGAGGCAGGCTCGCTCGAGCATGGCGTCACTCTGCTCCTTACACTGCAGTACGGCGCGTTGTATCTCGTTGTAGTTGAGCGCATGTGCGTGAGGCAACACGGACAGCGCCAGCTCCGCCGCCGCGCGGACCGTCGGCACGTCGCGCCCAGAGGATGCCTGCCAGGAACGTACATTATTAGACAACTACACAAACATAACATCACCCAAAAACTTGTATATACGGACTAGGGATGTTATGGATATGAAATTTCGGATACGGATTGGTTACGGATGTACGAATGATTATTATACCGGATATGGATACGGATATGAAATTATTTCGGATTATCCGTTAGTTTCGGATATTTTCGGTTACGGATATTAAACTTTTAAGGAATTTCAAAAGTAAAATACAAATAGCTGATAAAATGGTTTTATTTATATGTCACCATTTGGTAGGAATTACAATCTGTCTGTGAGTAATTATTACAGCTTAAAAAAAATATATAAATATATATCGAGTGTCGAGTGTAAGTACCTAAAATAAAAATGTTATAACAAATCCGATATTATCCGAAACTTTTATTTCGGATTCGGTTACGGTTACGGATAAATTTTTATATCGGATATCCGATAGTTTCGGTTACTGTTACGGAGCTCCCTAACATCCCTGATACGGACACGGAGGTTTTGGGACAAAATATTTACTTTGTTGTGGTCAAGTAAATTGCATACTATGTTTTGTATTTATACGGTGGATACAATGTTATGGGACAAAGGTTGTGAACAATAAAATGGTTCTATCACAATAAAATGAGCTTGTCGGTGTTTACATCTTTTTGGGGCTAACTGTAACTCTGAAGGTTTTTTTTTCATTTTTATACCAGAATTCATTTGAAATTTAATGACACAAGACGATATTTCTGTCGGCAACCCCAATGACTGCCAATCTTTATTATTATTTGTCATAATAGCGTAAGTAATTACACTCGTTTTCTCTAGAAATTTAACTTTGCCAACTGTTACGGTTCTAAAGATAGTCTTATGACAGACAGACATTGGCAAGGTCACGATGGCACCTTTTGGATACAAAGGAAATTAGGTTAATGATGGCCTGCAGTTTATAAAAACTTTCCTATCCTCAAAAGAAAAAAACTAATTGAGAAGAAATATAATTACCTTATCAGCTATACTAGCGGCTTCGGGAGGTGTTAAATGACCTTCCCACGCGTCAATAAGGAATAAAATAGCAGGTGCGCCAATATCCATGGCTTGACCTATAAAATAAATAAAATATTAGAACCAGAACTCACAAATACATATGGTAATTATTCCAACGTCAGATACCTTTTATCCGTAGGCCAAAACGGACGTTTAACAAAATTATTCTTTATACTAAGACATCTGGCATTGGAATAAGCAGTCCTAAATAAATAATATTTCATTTAAACTTGCCTGTAATCCAACTGACATGGGACGAATACGTGCGACTCAACCAATTAGCGCTCACGCAGTTATGCAAGCCGAGTGCGTAAAGACCCAATTGAAATGCCGCCATGTGTAACCCTCTGAAATACAAATGAAATTGCAATTATTTAAAGCAACTCGCAGTAAATCGCCTAAGCTCATACAATCGTTTTGAAGAAACTGCGAATTACAACAAATGACTTATCAAAATCTGTGTTTGAATCCAGATAGTATATAACGATACTAGGATAGAGGATTAGATGATTTGGAGTGTGCAACAGACCAACTAACCGTTGCTTCCTACCAAGACAGTAGGTATTGAGAACAACTTTTTACTATTTTTTATTTATTGCTTAATGCGCCTGCCCTTGACCTCGATCCCGCCTGATGAAAAAGGATGCATGAGGTCTATAATGGAACGAGCGTGAGCGAGAAGACAGACGGGTCAAATGTGCAAGGGAACACAGATGCTTACCAACAACTCTGCCGAGTTCCACACTTTGGCTGTGGGCCTAATAAATGTGGAGGAGAAACGCTGACTACAAGTGATCGGGATATCAACGAAATGTGGATGATACTCTGCAGTACGTCTGTTAGTCCAGTAAAAGGGCAATGGTAGAATCAGGTCGTGAGCTCTTGCGCCTACTCTCTCCGGAGTACAGTCTGTAGAAGACCAACAAGCAAACAACATTACCGATGAGCCAGACTGAACTTTAGCCACCGCGTCCTCGTCGTCTATAAGCCTTTTTGCTCTGCATTCCACCGAGTCAAATGCACAAAGCTGGTATTTTGCTGAGCCATCCCATAAGTGACAGATTAGGTTACATAGGACAACGTCAGCAAAAAGTCCTACCTATGGGGTCCGTGATGCTCCCTAGCACATGAAGGCTGTGTGAAGAGGCTGGTGCTCGAAGATCCGCCTGCTTTGAACAGCACGGACTTGGCCAGCTCGAACATGAAATGAGCTGACGCTTCCGACGGCTGGTTTGGCACCGAGGGATACAAGCGCTTGCCTTTATACCTGCAATATAATGTAAGAATGGTATGTTGCGTAATAGGTAAATACTATGGGGTTTATTTACTATAGTAGCTTGAACGAAAATATAGGGGATTTAGTGGAGGATTACCTCCACTCAAGTTAAAGCAACATTATAAACAAGCCCCTGTACACAGCAATACAAATTCAAATAACAGAAAGCAATAATAACCTGGAATCCTTCGCCCTCGAGATGGATGTGTGCGTGGTGGTAGCATGTGGCGCGGGATGCGGCGCGTGTGACGTATGCGGCGCGTGCGACGAGTGTGACGTATGCGACGCGTGCGACGCGTGCGATGCGTGGGTTGCGTGCGACGCGTGGGATGCGTGCGACGCATGCGACGCATGTGACGCGTAGGACGCGTAAGACGCATGCGAGGAGTGCGCGGGCGGCGAGGCTGCGCCCTCGGACACCGCCAAGCGCTCCACGTCCCCACACAAGCTGGCCGTCTGCGCTCGCCACTCATTCGTTCCAAATTGCGTGCTCATCTACAGACGTCACTTGATCAATTAGTAAAGCGAGACACGTTTTTTTTTCTAATACACATAATGGTGCAATAAGCGTTTATTTGCCACACAACAGAATGATTAGTTCATTCTTTTTACAACTACAACAGACACAAGTAATTTTTGTCATGATATAATATGGTAGAGAAACGTAAAGAGTAGGTGTCTTTACGTTTCCCTAGTTTTTTTTTTTTTTTTTTCTCAAAAAATGTGGAAATCATCAAATGACTTCTCCCGCTCTGGGCGGAGCGGGAGGGCGTGTCAGATTTTTACTGACTATAACCCACCCGTGTTCCTTCAGTTACCCATATGCCAGGGCCACAGTATCTCGTTTGAACAATCTCGCGACCCTGGCAGGCATCGGTCCTAGCAGACCCCTTCAGCACTGCTGACATCCCTTTGAGGCGCGCGTGGAACACTACGCGCCGTCGACAAGAGCCTGGTCCTTAACGGGCGGCGAGCTACCCATTGCTCACCACCCGCAAGCCCGCGCCTCCGGTGGGCGGGAGTCTCCGATCGACTCCCGAATTCCCTACAGTATGGATCTCCAAGATCCATACTCTACAGTATGGAATTCCCTACAGTATGGATCTTGGACATAAGATTTTAATGTGTGGCAAAAACATATATCTATCTTTCAAGATACACTGTGAAACAAGCAACATTCAAAGTTTTGTACGGATACTACATAGCAGTGGCGTGCGGTCCATATAGGCAAAAAGACACTGCAGACCCTAGACCTAGATCTGGACTTGTTACTAATATTTCAATAATAAAGTAAATATGCTAAGTAATAAAATTATTCAAAAAGTTTAAACGCCTAATATAAATGAGTAGCAACGTTCATACCGTTCTATTAATTTACTACGGCAACGCGCTCACAGATCGCGGCGCAAGTAGGCAGCGATCGAAAGTGTCTTCAATTCATTCATAAATGTACGCATGTAGTGGTAATTTCTTCTACATTTTCGTGTCTGTACATTGCACACAAAAGCGGGAACTCCTGCCGCAGGCTAACCAATCACGGGCGTCCCTGCGCCATTATTGGCGCGCTGTGAGTATTATGCGACCAAGTTGAATATGTACGTAGCCTCAGGAAAATTCCTATCCGTAATGATGTAATTTTATTTGTCAACGTTTTAGTTATCAAAATTTAGAAATTGTTTGTTTACGAAAGGATCCATATTGATTTCTTTCATGTGGAGCGCGCTGTTTTATGTTTTTATTTTGACTGAGTTTTCTTGTGATTAATTCATTTACAAACGTTAATATTTAGGTCGATTTGTTTCTTATTTCAACTAGTTTTTTTGAACTGTTTTAGGTTTGTGTTGAAAATGTGTGTTTGTTAAAAAGTGTACCTATCTAAAGGGAAATGTGTACCTGAGTAACGAGAATAAACCCAGCAAATAGGTAATGCAAATCGTAAGTTTCATAGTAATAATTAAGAAACATAAAACCGGCTGTGTTGTTGTTTACACACATTTACATTATTTTGTTTTCCTTGCTAGTTTAGTAGTTCGAGTACAGTGTGGAATTGTTCGGGATTTGCAGATTTACATGATTTCTATCCCGCGGCTTGCTCAAAGATACCTACCATTTGGTAATTTCGTATCGAGGGAAGTGTTACGAAACTTCGCTAAACGAAGTTTTACGTTTAGCGAAGTTTATTGTTACTATCCCAGCAAGCAGCGCATCGACAGAACGTTCATTTTCATTAAAACGTATTCTCACGTACCTATTTAAGAAACACACAAAGTCAACAACGAGTACACATATTTCTGTGCTTTCGACGGAAAAAAAATTATTGGTCGAATGAAGACGCATACCAACTTTTTATGACGATGATTTAAAATCATATTTAAAAAAAGATAGCCGCGTAGATGTCATTTATAAATGAGTTTGTTTACTTTATTATTTTTACTGTTACCCGTACTTAATTTACTAATTAAATATATTTACATATACCTTTTGTGCCTTTCATGTGATTCATGAAAGGCCTTTTTCAAGGCCACATCGGATTTCTTTCAAGTGACGTGTTCTGTAACTATCACTCACTTGGATTAGATATTTCACGTGGCCGAAATCATTTATTAGCATCATAAGGAAATCGCCATTTCAACCTTTTAAACCACCTAGTGAGTTTTTCTTCATTAACTTGAGCAATTACGAAAGACGTTTTTTTTTTGAACTGCCTACCCGGTCATAAACCCCTGTGCACGCCACTGCTACATAGGTACATAAAAACTGAATATTTCTCCATAGTGTTTCCTAATTTACGAGGTACTTACTTGTGGCTATGAATTGCGAAATTTATTTCATAGTTATCAAAGAGGAAAACTATTATTGCTTTGACTTGACAGTCGACTAAGTCTAAGTCAAAGCATTTATTTCAATTAGGCTCAAAAAAGGCACTTTTGAACGTCAACTGTTACATGAAAATAGAATTGATTCTAGTTACCCCTTACAAAAGGTAGATTCGTATGAAGACGAATGGGCAATAAACTCCACCATTACTCTTTTAAAATAGTTTTCAATATTTGTATACAATATTTATATAATTACTAGCTGACCGTACAGACGTTGTCCTGTTTCCTAGAACTCGATAGCAGCGCCACCTACCGGGCCCAATAGTGAATCTAAACCATCCAGGGTTTTCCATTGCGAGGATCGTCTGGAGGACACGGTGGAGCATACGGTGGAGGTGTGCCCTGCCTGGGCGGGGCACCGCCGTGTCCTCGTGGAGGCGATCGGCGGCGGCGACCTCTCGCGTCCGGCCCTGGTGCGAGCCATGGTACGGAGCGAGAGGGAATGGGAAGCCGTCACCTCTTTCTGCGAAGCAGTAATGCTCGCGAAGGAGGAGGCGGGGCGCGTGAGGGAGTGGCAGTCTCTGCGCCCTCACGTCCCTAGCCGCCGCAGGAGGAGACGCCCCGGGCGTCGGGAGTCCATAGCGGACTCCCGGCCACCGTAGGCGCGAGCTTGCGGGTGGCGAGCAATGGGTAGCTCGCCGCCCGGTAAGGACCAAGCTCGGGTCTTCGGCGCGTAGTGTTCCACGCGCGCCTCAAAGAGATGTCAGCAGCGCTGAACGGGTCTGCTAGGACCGATGCCTGCCGGGGTCGCGTGATTGTTCGAAAGAGATACCGTGACCCTGGCACATGGGCAACTGAAGGAACATGGGTGGGTTTTAGTCAGTAAAAGTCTGACATGCCCTCATGCCCTCCTCCCCAGTCATTTAATGACTTCCCATCCAAAAAAAAAAAAAAAACCTTCCAGGGTGCCACCCAAACGCATACAAAAAAAAACATTCAAATCGGTCCAGCCGTTTAGGAGGAGTTCAGTGACATACACACGTACAGTAGAATTATACGATATACAGGGTTATTTGTAAAACACCGGCAACCTCACGGGACTATGTTACTAACATCATAATCAACAACTTTTGTTCTATGACTTTTAAAAATTCATCCTATTTTAGTTCATCAGATTTTCATACACAAATCGACCGCCCATAAATAGTTCAAGATCAAGAGCCCCCACCGACCTAACCCCGCTCCCCTTGCTAATGTATCATCGCTCCCTTTTGCTTCGCATAGACTTCGTAACATTTAGAGCGTTCAATTAAAATATATTTATTTTTGTTTGAAAATCTGATGACCTAAAATATGATGAATTATTAAAAATCATAGAACAAAAATTGTTGATTATAATGTTAGTAACATGGTCCTGAGAGATTGCTGGTGTTTTACAAATAACCCTGTATAAAGATATGTGAAGATGATGCACCTAAAATAAAAAATTACCATACCACAACAGGTAAAAGAACTGAAAATGAAGCAATGAGAGATAAATTAATTATATGATAGATACATGGTGCTCACATATTTACAAAAACGTTACGTTGCAAAGGCAAGAATACGAATTTCTTATTCATATTTTTACAAGTTACAAGTCAGTGTATGAGTTACAGTAATCACAGAATGTAAATCAGTGTTTTAGAAGAAAAAATAAATCTTATCTATACAATTAAGTTAGCAACCAGTTTGTTAAACTCTAAGACTGTCCTATGGAGCGAGACCAGCATGTTTCCAAGCATTCTTATCTTGGATATAATCCTCTAACTTGTAATAATCTCATTTACAAAGTGTACTTTTAATATGACTTTTAAACCTCCTTTCATTTAATTGCAATATATCAGAAGGTATTTTATTGTAACATTTAACACAGTACCCCATAAAAGATGTATGTACTTTTTGCTAATCTGAAAAATGGTTTATCTATCTTGTTTTTATTTCTAGTATTAAAATGATGTCTATCGCTTATTTTATTAAAAATATGTAGATTTTTTCTTACATACATAATATTCTCATAAATGAATTGGCAAGTAACCGTCATAATATTAATCAATTTAAATAGTTCCCTGAGAGATTCGCGACGACTTTAGATTATAAATGGCTCTGACAGCTCTCTTTTGCAAAATAAAAATGGATTTTATGTCAGCAGCCCTAACCCACAGTAAAATACCATACGACATAATGCTGTGGAAGTAGCTAAAATAAACCAAACGTGCGGTTTCTACATCTGTTAACTGTCCTATCTTTCTAACAGCATAAGCGGCCGAGCTTAGCCGCCCCGCAAGAGATGTTACATGAAGTCCCCATTGCAATTTCTCGTCTAGCGTGATTCCTACGAAAACCGTTTGATTATTAAATTCCAGTTTCTCCCCATTTAATAAGATGTCACATTCAATACATCTGACATTAGGAAATTGAAATCTAATGCACTTGTTTTTTTTTTTTTTTCATTCAGTACCAAATTATGTACCGTAAACCAGTCTTGGACCAGAAGAATGGAGTTATTCACGTCGTCGAGATTTTGTGACCGTCTGTCGATATTTAATATCAAAGATGTGTAATCTGCAAATAACACCATCTTCGGTTGGTTTGGAAGTAAATGTGATAGATCATGAATGTAAACTAAAAAGAGGAATGGACCCAATATCGAGGCTTGAGGAACACCCATTGCCATTTCAGACCCTTGTGAGTTTACGCCGTTTACTTGGACTTTGACCGTTCTATCCTTTAGGTATGATCTTATTCAGTCAAGAACTGTATTTCTAATTCCATAGTGCTCTAGTTTCAGTAGAAATGTCTCATGGTTTACGCAATCGAACGCCTTAGAGAGGTCACAAAAGATTCCAATGGCATCTTGCGCTTCTTCCCAGGCGCCAAAAATGTTCTTTATTAGGGTGACACCAGCGTCGGTGGTACAACGCCGTTTGGTGAAGTAAGTGGTAAAAGGAAGTGGTCCATCATTTTGGAGGAAAAAATCTCATTATTAATGCATAAATTAGACAGTATTATCTGGTTATTTCTTCATGAGACGTTGTTTTGTTTTAACTTCTGAGTTTGTCTCGATGTTTCTTCTCAGAGTAGTCAGATAAGAAACATCAACCAGATCTAGCTTTAAAGCGTAATTTATTTTTGACTAGTAAGTGTTTATAATATAATTGATTATAATTATATAAATAAATCAATTATCTTTGCCTAGCCTTTTCCTAGGTCACCGTCGGTCTGCATTCTAGCCAGATCTGAGTATTTTACATGCCAACACTGCCTCTATGGCCTTAACAGTCCAGTACCACGACCGCAGTACCAGTCCAGTAACACGACAACCTTTGGCAGGGCTGGTTGCCAGACTTTCGAGCTTTTGACTACCTTACTATCAAAGAGAATAGGTCTTCGGTATGAAATGTATGCGAGGTCCATAGTCGTAGCTTTACCTTGAAGATAGACTCATAAAAAATAAGAAAATCATATAAGATAGATGTGCAAACGTTTTTTAACCAGTTTTTTGGCCGACTGTGAGTTCCTAACATGAGCAAGTTATATGTACCTGCGGTGTCATGGAGTTCGTTGGTTGCGAGTACGGTTGCGCAAGCTGTTGCTGTTGCGGTTGCGGTTGCTGCTGCGGTTGCGGTTGTGGAGCGTACGTCGGGTGCGTGGACACGTCGGCTCGATACACGGCAAGGCGAGGGTTGTTCATATAGTACATGCTCACCATCGGATTCTTCGTCAACTGATGGATTTCGCGATCTAAAAGCTAGATTAAAAAAAGCCAGATTACATTTATCATTTCACCAATTATTGTAATAAAATCTGAGTATATCTTGGACATTACTGACATTGGTGAAAGACAACATCGAGGAAACCACCCCGGTTGTGTAAAACACTTTCTTTCACACTCTGAAACATTATGAAGGCAATTCCTTATCTATTCCTTCATATTTCTATGAAAAAATTCGTCTGCTCCACGCCGGCCTGAGCATGCCTGGCGCCCTAGGTGTAAGAGTAAGAAAATGTAACCCTTTATAGGACGGCTCATATAAAGTGGCCAGTAAACTGGACGGTCATTTCAAGGTACCTAGGACCTTGAAGTGGACGGTCACTACTTCACTCTTCACTGTTTGCCGTCCTGACAGCTCATATAAAGTGACCAGTAACCTGAACAGTGAAAAGTGAAGAAGTGACCCTCCACTTCAAGGTCCTAGGTATCTTGAAATGACTGTCCAGTTTACTGGCCACATTGTATGACCCGTCCTATAAAGGGTTAATCACGGCAAAATTAAATTTATTTTTGAACTTTTCTTTCTCATTTTGTATGGGCTCGTCTACCGCTTTATAACTAAACTCGTTTCGAATCGAATGCGAATGATACAGAAATGTTCTTCTAAAAGGATCATGCCAAGAAGTCTCCCAGTAAAAGGTATTAAGATCTAATCCAAGAACTCCAATGACCCCCGCCTTGAGTCCTTGTCCAATCTGAGTAATACAGGATGGAAGTTGAGAAGAGGCATAAAGGGAAGCTACCTTAACCGTTGTAGCTACAGAACATCGAAATTCTTAGTAGACTATTGTTAACTGCTTGGGTAATTGCTAACTGTATTCAGAGAGATTTTGGAAAAAATGGTACAGTCTCGTAGTACAGGCTCGTAATTGACAGCGACCATTATTGGATATTTTGGGAAGAATCCACTCAGAAAGTAAGGTCTAGGTTAGCGAATTTCGTCTTCACGTATATCTTTTATAAAATGACCGAATGAACATCGGAGTCCAAGTCAAAGTATTATTATAATTAAATAATTAGCCCTCTAACCTGACTTACTTTATTCATAATCCTGGCCAAGTTTACGGGATTGTCCTTGTAGAAGGACAATAGAGTGAGAGCCAACTCTCCACGCTGCCGTCTCGTTCCCTCGCACAGTAACGGATGTTCCGCTTCAGAAACGTTGGCTTTTAACCCTAAAGCAGCAACGGCCGCTTCGAAGCCTAAAGTCTCGTCGTTTGCCGATCTTGCCTGAAGAAAAATATTTCGGGATAAGTTTTTACTAAAAAATTATTAACTATTAGAGTCCGACCGAACTTTGTTTTCGGTTTTCAGCAATTCCATTTTTATCAATTATGGCCGAAAAATCAATACATTCAAATTATTTATTCTAAGTAAAAAGATAGTTACAATAACTAATAGTACAATTTTATCTTGTAAGGTGTTTAATAATTTTATCTTGGAGGTAAGTATAAAGTTTCGTGTAATTTAAGTTTAAGCAATTAATATAATGATTAAAAGACTGACACTGCAATTTTTAATTTTACTGAAGAGGATATCGATACACAAAATAAAAACGTTTATTTGTCTGCTTTCGTCCGAAAACAAAAATTCTCTCCAGTTGGACCCCATCAACTATCTGAAATAAAGATGAAAACTTACAGGATGTTTATTCTCTTTATCATTAGCTGATAAAACGAGAACATCGAAAATGAAGCTCGCCAATGCAATAGGTAACAGCGCTGGTCCACGGTTCCTATAAAACACAAGAGGCACGAATAATGTTTAGTATCGAATTGGATCGTTCCATCATTAAGCGTAGTACTTATTAAAAAAAAATACAATTTTTTCAAATTAATTTTACATGGCGTAAAGTTTAATTGTAAATGTCAAAATTGCTCGATATCAAAAAAAAAACTAACCTCAATATACCGTCGCGCAGTTGCTCGGCCTTTTCGCGAGCTAAAGCCAACTGTTCGGCACCTGTGGGGAGCTTCTTCAATAGGGAAACTAATTCCGTCTCTTGATTGTTGAGTTTCACTTCCAAAGCTTTAGTACTAGCCGGCGGACGCGCCATCTCGAGAGCGAACAGACCTATGCGGAACGCAAGCTCGTGATGTTCGCTGAATTCTGCTAGAACCTAGTAACATGGGGTACAGATAAATATTGTGATGAAAGATTTCAAGGTATTGAGTAATATGAGGGGGCATCTGGGGTTCTACCTTGGATTTTTAAAACTCATTATTTTCCATTTATTTTGGAAGTTTAATTGAACCACTTATCCTGCTAAAATGTTAACATAGTTAACACATAACATCACATAACATCACGCCTTGTTTCCCCGAAGGGTTAGGCAGAGGTGTAGCTATAGTACACCCACATTTCGCCTGTCACATAGTTAAGTGCGGATTAAATTGATTTATTATTAATAACTGCGCAAAACCAGCACCAAATTTGTCTGGTCGGAAGACTTCAGGTTAATAATTTGTCCCCCTGAAAGTGTACTCACAGTGCCGAGGAAGGCGCACCTCGAGAGCGTGGCGGAAGCGAGACATAAGAGGCGATGTGTGGCCAGTCTAGGGCTGAACGTATGGCGCATTCGGGGCCGGCCGTCGGGCGCGTCGGGCGGGCCGCGCTGTCGGGCGCCCTGCGCGCCGGGCCGCGCCGCCGTCTAAACGGGTACAAGTTTTAGGAGAGAGAAAACGTCGTCGGCGGGTACTCACGTCGTAGCAGGTGCGGTATGCGAGCGTGCTGGACGACACACAAGGCGGTGAAAGCGGCGCGGGGCCGGCGTCACGAGCTGCGCGGGGCGGGCGGGGCGCGTATACTCACAGTGCAGAGGAAGGCGCACCTGGCCAGCGTGGCCGAGGCCAGGCACGACAGGCGGTGCGACGCGGCGCTGTGGCGCGGGCTGGGCAGGCGGCGTCGCGGGCGGCGCGGGTCGGGCGCGGGCGGCGGCGGCGCGCCCAGCGCGGGCGGCGCGGCCAGCAGCTCGCGCGCCAGCCGCGCGCCCAGCGCGCACGCCTCGCGCGCGTGCCCGTGCGCCTGCAGCCCCTCGGCGCGCGCCAGCGAGCCCTCCCAGCCGCAAGACCACTCGCTCGGCGCTGCGCTGCCCGATGCCATCTCCTGCGGACAATGGCACCACGCTTACTCACTGCCTCACAATTTGCCGACTTTAAAAGGACCCTTCCCAGTCCGTCTATCGTCAACCGAAGTATGACTGAAAAGCTTGTTGTTTCATCCAATGCAATATGAACGAGTGAAAACGCGAGACCATCGAACGAAAATTACTTAGACCGACTAACTGCTACAGCTATTATTGATTCAATCTTTTAAGACAAGAAAATTAAAGTTTTCGGCCCCAATCATGTCAAAGTGTTGTCCTATCGGACTATTTACCAAAACGATAAAATCACAAATTTCATTTAAAAAAAAAATCGAGTTTCATCCGCTTGTCGTAAAATAGTAATGATATAAATAAGATGAATCAGACAGCAAATGTGACGGATGGTTTGGCATGAGTTGAAAAGAAATACTCCAAAACGAAAGTGAAAGTGAAAGAGATAGTAAAAATGAAAAACGATGAAAGGGAAGAAAAATATAACAGGAAGTTCTCTGATAACTTCAGAGCCAACGTTAAGCTGTCCTGGAAATATGAATATTATAAGAGCAAAAGATGGATGTTTACTAAATGAAGAATGTAAGGTCTTGGAGCGCTGGAAGTGATACATTGAAAGTTTATTTAGTAGCCAGGATAGTGTGCAAGGAGTGGGCAACTGGACAGATGCCAGTTTAGAAGACCGTAACTCAGATGTAGATGAAGAGAATGAAATAAAAATAGATGAGATTGTACGAGCGTTGAAAGGAATGAAAATTGAAAAGCTGCAGGGTACGACAGTATCTGTTGAAATGCTGAAGAGCGAAGATGGAGTGGTAGCAAGCCTGTTGTGCGTGTTGTGTATGTAATCTTAATAATCAGAGAAAATAAAAGAGGAGGGGGGATACTTCTATATGTAAAGAATAGATTAAATTTTAATGCAGCTACAATAAATTCACAGTATTACGAATTAATATATGGTAAATTAATCCAGGACAGTAAAAGTATTCATGTTTTGGTATTATACAGGCCCCCAAATGCTAACAAGCAAGGATTCAACGATAACATACACAAGTTATTATCAGAGATTGATTCAAGCTGCGAAATAATAGTAGTTGGCGATGTGAACATAGATTTTTTGCGCGGAACCGGTTTTAGTAGTGCGACCACTCAGTACATAAACAATATGAGTGAGTTGGGTATGGAATGTGCTATTACGGAGGCAACATGAGAAGAGGTGTACGGCGGCACAGTGACGCGGACGTGCATCGACCATGCGTGGGTTCGGACTCAGTGTTTAACATCTGCTTATGTACTTGCATGTAAGTTGTCAGATCATTATGCGATCGGTGTATCTCTTGAAGGTGGTACGAAAAAATGTAGTGAGCATGTTAAAAAATGTATTATAAGTGATAGCAAAGTACTTGAAAAACTAGAATTAGTGTCGTGGGCAGAGTTGTTAGATTGTAAGTGTCAATTAGATTTATATAATAGATTTTGTTCAATTTTCCATATTGCTTATGATGATGCAAAAATAGAAATATCCGTGAGTAATAAAAGAAAAAGCAAGCCGTGGATCACAAAAAAACTAAAAATAATGATTAGTTTTAGAGATAAACTTTTTCGTGCCTGGAAAAGTAACCCAAAGGATATGAACTTGAGAATGTCATATAATAAATATAGAAATAGATTAAATAAATATATAAATAAAGCAAAAAATAAATATTGTCAAGAGGAAATAAAAAGCTGTAATAAAAATATGAGAAAGATTTGGGCTAAAATAAATTCATGGATAGGAAAGGAGAAGAGTAGCATAGATCAAGTTATTGTTAAGTATTTGGGGAGGACTGACAACACACTTGATATATGTAATAAATTTTCTAAAACATTTACTCAAGAAATACTTGATATGAAACACGTGTGTAACTATAAGTTTTTAGATAGGTCCGAATATGTAACCCGTAGAAACATTTCAATGCGATTTAAAAAAGCACAAGCAATAGATATAATTAAAATAATAAATAATTTAGATAGCAATAAGTCGGAAGGGCTGGATAAAGTTAGATTAAAGGAAATAATTTTTTTAAAATTAAAGCTAAGTGCAATATTAGCGCATTTCATTAATTTATGTGTTAAAGAAGGTATTTATCCTGAAGTATTAAAAGGAGCATTAATAAGACCGATTTTCAAACAGGGCTCGCACAGTGAGTATACTAATTATAGGCCTATAGCTATACTTCATTACATATTATAAAATAAAGTCACTTCGCTGTGTCTGTCTGTCCCTATGTATGCTTATATCTTTAAAAGTACGCAACGGATTTTGATGCGGGTTTTTTTAATAGATAGAGTGATTCAAGAGAAAGGTTTATATGTATATAACATGCATAATATAGTAAAGAAACGCTGATAATTTTAGAGGTTTCTAATGTGATGTCATAAATAAACACATTTTTTGCGCTTACATTGCGAACGCTGGCTGAACCCTACGAAATAGCTCAAAATAATGTACTACAGTATTGTACACCTTAAAAAGTTCTACAAAAAAAATCCGCGATGGTATATATCTAACTCTTAGGGATAACCCACAATAACCATTTTTGTCCTTTACTTTTTACGAGAAATAATGGCTTATTTATGAATGCGATTTTAAGCACTACAGCATTAATCCTTATCCAATTAAGTATCTTAAATAAATTGTGCATTGCATGTAGATCAAAATTGCCCTTTACAGCATATCATTAAAATGAATATTTTAGAAGATATCAGAGATTATAATAAAATAGCCGCAGAGCGGCTAGCGGGTCGTCCCGCGTCCGGCCGTCCCGGTTGGTAGCGGTCGGGTAATGCAGGATTAGTAGGATTGTAATATTGTAATTCATATTACTTTGGCTTCATAGTAAATGCGAATATCATGTGTGTACGAAGTACTCAAAATAAACCTAATTGTATTATTCCAAGTAAGAGACCACGAAATATGGATTTTTGGTTATCCTGGATACTTACCATAAAGGATAGTTTATCCCGGTAGTAGGTTCCGAGGTGATATTTTCTGACAACTATACGGGCGAAGCCACTGGCAAAGGTACTATTCCTATAATTCCTATGATCGATTTGGTGTCTGGTAAATGATTGAGTGTATGTATAGGTACAATCCGAAGTAATATTAATCATAAACCTACTTACAACTAATATTATAAATGTGAAGATTTGTATGATTGGATGTTTGTTTCACAATCATGCAAAAGCGGCTCAATGGATCTTGGTCGAAAATGGCACACAGATAGTATTTATTACCTCTAATTAGCCTATATTATTCCCACTGCTGAGACACAGGCTTCCTGTCGGTGAGAGGGAGTGGGCCGTAATCTACCACGCGGGCCCAGTGCGGGTTGGTAGATGTCACATGTCTTCGAATTTTTGGTTCTAGGACATGCCGGTTTCCTCACGATGTTATCCTTTACCGTTTTGAGAGCAGTGTTTATGAAAATGTTTACACAAAGTAAAGAGCCTGCCTGGGTTCGAACCCACGACCTACAATTCGTAAGTCGGGGCTGATACCACTTAGCCACCACTGCTCTCTTATCTATACATCTGTACAAATAACCATTTTTTACTAAATGTGTATGGATGTATACACGGTACATAATACTAAAACAATTTTTTTACAATTTTTGTCTGTCTGTCTGTTTGTTCCGGCTAATCTCTGAAATGGCTAGACCGATTTTGAAGGGACTTACACTGGCAGATAGCTGATGTAACAAGGAGTAACTTATGCTACTTTTATTTTAGAAAAATTCTTTTATTTAAGAAAAATACTTGCGTTAATTTCCGACATCCACGCGGGCGAAGCCGCGGGCAAAAGCTAGTTCTATAATAAATAAAATTACTGAAAAATTTATTGTGGGTCAATTGTCCGTTTTCCTTGAGAATCAGAATATATTGTGTGACGTACAGCATGGCTTCCGACGGGGACGTAGCACGGCGACTGCCTTGGCACAGTTTACTGATGATGTTAATGAGTGTCTGGACCAGCGGAAGCAGGTGGTGGTGGTCTTTATTGATTTCAAAATAGCGTTTGATACTTTGGAACACCACCAGCTGCTTCTGGCTATGGAGGAGTGCGGGGTGGCGGGACCACTTAATGAGTGGTTCCGCGCGTATCTGGTGGGCAGGACACTGCGTACTGTAGTCGACGGTGTTGTGGGCGAGCCTAAGCCGGTCACGTGCGGAGTGCCGATGCCGACCGGCTCCGTGTTCGGCCCAGTCGGATATACCATGCACGTCAATAGTATGTGCAATGTAGTACGAAACTGTCGCATATATATGTATGCTGATGACACTTGTTTGGTCTACGCAGATAAAAATATAGATGTAATTAAATGTAAAATGCAGGAAGATTTCACAAACATTATAAAATGGTCACATGATAATGGTATGTTAATTAATTTAGGTAAAACCAAGTGTATGAATATACGATCTCCCTACCTCCGGGGCGGTGAGCGAGCGCCGCGCATAGTGGGCCATAGTTACGAATGCTTGCACGCGCACAGCGGCGTGAGCGCTTGCGACGCAACCGCTCGCGCCGCTGTGCAGTGTACGTGCGCAGAGATTGAGGTGGTGGAACATTACAGGTACTTAGGTCTAGTTATAGACTACAATTTCTCATGGAAGAGTCATATTAATCATGTGTGTGACAAACTAAGATCGGTACTAGTAAAATTCCACCACCTTAGTTATATTCTGGATAGGGCAACTTTGTATACAGTCTTTTATGCGTTGGTGGACTCTTTAATTGCGTATGGACTGGCATGTTATGGGCGTACTTTTAAAAGCTATCTAGATAAAATAAAACAGTTACAAATTAGATTCATGAAATTATTAGTCGATACAAATACGAAAAAGTTATGTAAAATTAGTGGTTACGAAGAGTTATTTTTGAAATGTAAAATGCTGCCAGTCCATGACAAAGTAACATTGTTAATAGCATTAGAAGAATATTGTAGTGATCAATTTAAAGTCAAACAAGTGTCTAATAGTAATAGGTCTCGTAGAAGAGGTATTGTAGAATTAAAAGTACCCACTTATAATAATTACTTTGGGCAAAGATGTAAAAAATATTTAGTACCACGTATTTACAACAGCTTACCTTTTGAAACTAATGTAACAAAGAGAACATTTAAAAACAAAGTTGAATTATATCTTTTGTCTAACTTCAGTGAAAACCTAAGCAATTTTTTTGTAATTTAAAATTAGGTATTAACAGGTTAACATGTTTGTTAAATTGTGAATAATTTGGTTGTAAGTTGCGGTCAGATTGTTTTTGTAAATTTCTTATGTTAGTGAAAAAGTGAACGTACATACGTTATTATTGAGTTTATCGTGGGAGCTACGTCTGCCAACAAACTACTCTGTAGTTTGGCAGAAGTAAAATGTACAAGCTTTTGATTTAATGTTCCAAACAAACACTTTTTCATTATTTTTTTTTCATTTAATACGTGTTGGAGATACGGGCGTGTGCCGGAAGGCTGTAATCGTACTACATAGGCTGCAACTAAATGTATCGGGAATGGAATATTTCCACTGTTCCTGTTATATTAAAATCTTTTTAATTGAAAACACCTTGGTTTTAAAAATCGAATACCATTTATTTATTTAAAAAAAGATTCTCGGTCTTGTCACAAGGTTTTGTCAAACTTGTTTAGTCGTTGAGGAAATGGAATTGACTCGAGAAAATTCAAGAGCGATGATTTATTATGACTTTCGAAGTGATTTAACACAAAAACAGTGAGTTGACCGGATGATTTCTGCATTTGGTGATGAAGCCCCATCCCAAACCACAATTTATCGCTGGTTTGCTGAATTTCAACGTGGACGTGTCAAACTCAGTGATGATCCCCGTCAAGGTCGTCCAAAAACTGCAGTCACCCAAGAAAACGTTGATGCTGTGCGTAAGCTGATTGAGGAAGATCGACATGTGACATACCGCGAAATTCAGGCAACTTTAGACATTGGCATGAGTCAAATACAAATAATCTTGCATGAACAATTAGATGCAAAAAAGTTGTGTTCCCGATGGATACCGCATTCGCTCTGTGAAGAGCAAAAAGCGGCTCGCGTTACTTGGTGCGTCAGAACTCTCAAAAGATTCCACGCAGGGTCCTCAAATGCTGTATACATCATCGTATCAGGTGACGAATCCTGGATATACGCGTACGAACCCGAAACAAAAAACCAGTCACGAATTTGGGTGTTCGAAAATGAGTTAAAGCCAACAAAAATTGGTCGTTCACGGAGTGTTGCAAAAAAAATGGTGGCCACGTTTGTGTCCAAAACCGGCCATGTTGCGACTATTCCTCTTGACAAAGAACGGTTCATGCAGAATGGTATGCTAGCATTTGTTTGCCACAGGTCGTTTCTGAACTCCGTAAAGAGAACCGCAACCGCCGCATCATACTCCATCACGACAATGCGAGTTCTCACACCGCACAGAGAACAAAAGAGTTTTTAGAGCAAGAAAACATAGAATTATTAGACCATCCGCCGTACAGCCCAGACCTAAGCCCTAATGATTTCTATACTTTACCTAAAATAAATTGCGTGGTCAGAGATTTTCATCACTTGAAGAAGCTGTGGACGCCTACATAACGGCCATTTTTGAGACCCCAACTTCCGAATGGAATGGTTGCTTCAATGATTGGTTCCATCATATGGAAAAATGTGTCAAATTTCTCGGAGAATACTTCGAAAAGCAATGAATACATTTTTAAATAGTAATGTTGTGTCACTTCCTTGATTCCCGAAATTTTCAGTGCCGCCCTCGTATTATACATGACTAGCTTTTGCCAGCGGCTTCGCCCGCGTGGAGGTCGGAAAATATCCCGCGGGAACGTACTACCGGGATAAAAAGTAGCCTATGTGTTAATCCAGGTTATAAAATAACTGTGTTCCAAATTTCATCCAAATCCGTTCAGTAGTTTTTGCGTGAAAGGGTAAAAAACATACACATACATCCATTATCACAAACTTTCGCATTTATAATATTAGTAGGATAAGTTTTTAACCAGTGCGCAAATTTTAACAAATTAAACTTAAACGAGTTATAATAACCATGCAATTTTTATTTTGATATATCTTAGTACAAAAAAATTTAGTTATCGTTAACGAAAGATGTTTATTTTGAAACTGGTTTTTATGGTAACATGCGCGCGGCGCCGGCGCGGCGGCGAAGGTAAACGACCGAGCGTAGCTACAAGTACCTACCAGTTCGTTTGGTCAAAATTCTAAGAAGTTCGAAGTACCTACGCCGGCGCGCGGTTACTGACCTATTCCTATTGTCGATATAATATTACAAAATATGTAGGGTGTCCACAGTTTACTGAAAGGTCGGATGAAAATTGAAAAAATTGTTGAAATGTGTTCTATTACTGATACTGAACCACCAAAAAAAAATTGGGCACCGGTTAAAAAAAAATCCTGTATAAAGGAAAAGGCTCACAGCAGGACTGTAAAAACTATTGCAGCATTAGTCTTTTGAATGATGTCAGCAAACTGTATGCGAAGGTTTTAATAAATAGAGTGATAGGAGTGACAGGTGAGAAAAAATGGGATTTGTAGGCAGGATTTAGAGTGGGGATAGGTTATGTGGATCAGATCTTCTCCCTAAGGCGCATAGCTGAAAGACATCTGGCAAAGCACAGAAAGTCTGAGCTTTCGTTGACTAGAAGAATGCCTATGACAGTGTGTGCAGAGATGACTTGTGATCAACACTATCCATGTTGGGTGTGGATTGGCGTTTAGTACGGGCGCTGAAATCCTGTGCTTGTGCTATGATAAATAGGGCATACACGAACTGATTCTGCATCTCGAGGAGTGTTAGACAGGGCTGTGTAGTGTCACAGTGGCTGTTCAACTTGTACATGGATAGGTGTCTGACAGATTTCAAAGGCAACTCACTCATTGTCAATCCACACTCGCCCTAGTGTGGATTGACAATGAGTGAGTTGCCTGCCAAATGCCTTCTCTACGCAGATGATCAAGTACTACTTGCATCGTCAGCAGAACAGTTACACGACATGGTGACTAATGGATGAAGCATTAAAGATGAAGGGGATTGCCTACGCTTATGTATGGAAGTGAATGTTGGGTGTGGCAAAAGAGGTATGAAAGTAGAATAAATGCTATGGAAAAGCATATGCGGTGTGATTTTGAATGATTGACTAAGGAATGATGTGATAAGACAATGGTGTGGTTTAAAAGATGTGGTGACAAAAATTTAAAAGAGTATGTTTAGATCGTTTGGTCACGTTGAGAGGATGAATGAAGGGCGGCGTAGTACTGGTAACCGGCGTGCGTGTATGGGGTTCCCTCTATCTGGCAGAAACTTGATGCTCCGAATTTTATTTGGCATAACACACTTGGCATAATCTTATTTAAACGAATATTTGTAAGGCATAAAAAATGTTTAGCATAATCATTGTTTGGCCGAATGTTTATATGCTCGACTTTACGCTGGCATACTTTTAAGACGGCAGATTTTTATTTCGCATAATTACCTTGGGCAGGCTTAAAATTCCGCATAATTTCGTTTAGCATAACATTTATTTAGAGCAATGACTATTTGGCATAATTTCACTTGGCATACTATGAAGATGGCAGAATTTCATTTAGAATAGTTTTGTTAGGCATATTTTCATTTCTATTAAATTCCATTTTAACCTTAAAGAAAATGAAATAGTGTCTCAAAAAGTCAGTATATGTTGTGCTACAAAAATTATTGACAGAAACGAATCGCTGCAGAACCGACTCGACGTAGTCTTGTCTGCCCTACGGTACTCCCTTTCTTCTGCTAAAATTGTTTGTCCGAAAATCATTATCCATAACACGTTAGCTATAAACAGCAGTAACCATAATATTCAAAAAGTCGAAATTTTGTTTTACATAATTATCTTTGCTTCTAAAACTATTCTGTCATAATATCAAAAACTATAATCATTAAGCCTCCTAATTTTGTATGTTATAAAGTCATATGTCCTAAGTATTGTATTATATAAATTGTATTATGCCGAATGTTCATTTATAATAAAATCGTTAGTAGTAAAAAAATGCTACAAGTTAGGTTTTAGTGACAGAAACGAATCGCTGTAAATCCGACTCCACGTAGTCTTGTCTGCCCTACCCCTAGAGTGTAATTTAAAATCGCGTAGGCGCGGAGGGGCGAGGCGGCCCGCGAGCTGAGGAGCAGGTGGTTGTAATGCTCGCCGCCGCTGCTGAGGCTGGCCGGCGAAGCCGGCCAGCAAGACGAAGCTGCGGTGGTGATCGTTAAACCGTCTGCGACGATAAGCTCGCGTGGGACCGCCTAAGCCCCGCAGTGCCGGAGCCGTGACAGAAACCATGCCTGCTGCATGATGCATGCTCGCTTGCATACTGCATGCTTGCTTGCATGCTTGATTGCATGCTGCTTGCCTGCTTGCATGCATGCTCGCTTGCATGCTGCATGCTTGCGCATGCATGCTCGCTTGCATGCTGCATGCTTGCTTGCATGCTCGATTGCATGTTGCTTGCGTGCATGCATGCTGCATGCATGGTGTTTGTTTGTTTGTATGTTTCTTAGAGGGAAATAAAATCACTTGTTCACAATCACCTGTTCTATTGAGTGATATTGTATTTATTGAGTGATAATACCTACATGCAGCGCCATGCCAGGCCTTGATAAATACCATAATGCTTTTGTATCTTTACTATTTATGTATTGTATCATTTGAATTTGATAAAATAATGAATTTCTTAATGAACTCCGTAATACTTTGTTTTAAAAATATAATTAGGATAAATAAACAATATCTGGATGACCGAGCTTTGCTCGGTATTTTTTGGTAAATTGTGTTTAAAATAATAAGTTTATGTTCAAGTTGATTATCGATAAAGTTGGTCATTGAAAACACGAATAAAACGACATTTTATAAAAATTAATCCTAGCTAGATCGATTTATCGTCCCCGAAACCCCCTGTATACTAAATTTCATGAAAATCGTTGGAGCCGTTTCCGAGATTCAGATTATATTTATACATGATATATATACAAGAATTGCTCGTTTAAAGGTATAAGATAAATAATTTGAATTTAGAACTTATAACTTTTATGCAAAACAGTTTTAAGTCTTTTGTATGTTATTGATAGTAATATTTATGACAAACGGATTTAGGGCATATTATATTTAGGGATTTCAATTGTATGGCATGTGATATTATGTGACATTTAGTTCGGGCAAGTTATAATTCGGACAAATGATGATTAGGACAAAAAAAAATTATGCCTCTTTAGATTATGGATAAAAAAGTTAGGTCACACAATAGAGAACCCTGCCCTACCCCTAGAGTGTAATTTAAGCCCGCGTAGGCGCGGAATGGCGAGGCGGCCCGCGAGCTGAGGAGCAGGTGGTTTTGACGGTGAGCGTAAAACCATCTGCGACGATGAGGTCGCGTGGGACCGCCGGAGCCCCGCAACGCCGAAGCTGTGACAGAAACCATGCATGCTGCATGTTGCATGCTCGCCTGCATGCTGTAAGCTTGCTTGCATGCTTGCTTGCTGCATGCTTGCTTGCTGCATGCTTGCTTGCAAGCTGCACGCTTGGTTGCTTGCATGCTGTATGCTTGAATGCTTGCATGCTGTATGCTTGCTTGCATGCTGCATGCTTGTTTGCATGCTGCATGCTTCTTCGATATGAAATGTATACCAAAAGATGATTCTACGTTTAAAGTTTCTGAGATATGATAGTTCTGCCTTTTAATAACTATTGATATGAAATTATGCCAAGAGACGATTCTGACTGCGAACTTTCTGCGATAGGAGGGTTCTACTTTTTAATTATTATGGAATAAAATTTATGCCTAAAGATGATTCTGACTTATAAAATTATTTTATTTATTTATTTATTAAAACTTTATGCACAAGTAAAAAAAAAATACTGTACAAAGGCGGACTTAATGCCTGAGGCATTTTCTACCAGTCAACCTTAGGGTGGTGCAGAGATAAAACATGGCAGGTGCAACAAATGGGATAGATATATCGGAAACAACTATAAAATACAAGTATAAATACTAATACATAAATACATATATACATACATACATATAAACGAAAAAAAACTGTGTCAGGAGAACTAACGATCGGTAGAGGAGAAAGCGAAACCAGCAAATCAGCGCTGGTATGTTTCTGCCAACTTCTGACGGATATGTTCACGAGCTTTCACTTTAAAAGATAAGTGACTGGTTGCCGTCCTGATGTTCAGAGGGAGCGCATTCCAAAGAAACACCGCCTGGACAAAGAAAGAAGAATTAATGAAGCCAGAACGGTGAGAAGGACACCGTAGAAGACGATTATAGGTGGAACGAAGACTTTTAGTATGGGCAGAGCATAAATATTGAATTTGGGAGGTCAAATAGGAAGGAGAAGTGGGTTTGTCGAGAATAGAGAACAGCGTTGTTAGAGCCCTCAACTCTCTGCGCTGACGAATGGGTAACCACTTTAAATGCAGGCGGTGCTCGGATACGTGGTCATACTTACGAAGATTGAAAACGAATCGAATGCAATTATTGAGAAGGCGGTCAAGTTTATTGAGGAGATCTGCATTCAGGTCATAGTAACACACATCACCATAGTCAATTATAGGAAATATCAGGGACTGTACAAGCAATGCTTTTATGTATGATGGGAGTAGGTTTTTCAACCGATAGAGCGACCGCAACGTTCCGGTGACTTTTTGACTGACAGTCGTGACCTGCTTTCGCCAATCAAGACAAGTGTCGACATGCAGACCAAGATTCTTGACATCGGAGCTAAACGGGATGATGGAAGTGTCAAAGATTACAGGTGGCACAGTTACGTCAGTCAGCTTCCTCAAATTGTAAGGACTCCCTACTATGATAGTCTGACACTTAGTAGGGTTAACCGCCACCCCAAATCGATCTGACCAGTTTTTTATGCGATCTAAATCCCGATTTAGCTCCTCAATCGCATTGGAGATGTCGTCAACACTTGTCCGACAGTAAAGCTGCAAGTCGTCAGCATAAAGATGATACGCAGCTCGAAGCTCGGTGGTAATGAGGTTAATAAAAATAGAGAATAAAAGAGGAGATAATATACCGCCTTGAGGGACGCCAGCTGCAAGATCGCGCCAATTTGACGAAGAGTCTCCAGCAGAAACAGACTGCTGACGCCCCTGAAGATAAGAGGAAAACCATTCCAGTGCCTCTGGAGAGACCATAAGATAGGAAAGGATGGATAAAAGGACTTCGTGACTGACGGTATTAAAAGCATTGGAGAAGTCAATCAACACTAAGACTGTTACTTTAGTATCTTCCATTCCCCGCCTTATATCGTCAGTCACTTTAAGGAGAGCTGAAACGGTACTGTGCCCAGGCCTGAAACCAGATTGAAATGGACTAATGAGGGAGTTGTGATGAATAAAGTGGGAAAATTGTTTGTGAACGCTGGCCTCGAGCACTTTAGAAAGAAAGGGAAGGATGGAAATTGGGCGAAAGTGACTAGGAAGACAAGGATTGGGTATCTTAGGCAGAGGCCGAACAAGAGCCTTACGCCACTGGGAAGGAAAAACACCGGTGTAAAGGGAAAAGTTTATGATGTGGGATATCGCAGGCAGGAATTGATCAAGAGCCGCCACGATCATGTGGCGGCTTATGCCATCGCAGCCTACGGCTTTGGATTTAATGGATGTGATAATCTTTTTGATCTCTCCTGGGTCGACTGGGGTGAAGACAAAGGGATTGATATTGGGACGCATCAGACTAGCAAGGTAGCCGAGAGTTTGACCTTTGGTTAGACTATCTAACGTTGGTACGGTGGAGAAATGTCGATTTAGATCGTCCAAACCAATTGTGCTAGGGAGGTCAGACTGTCGAGACTTGCCGATGCCTAAAGTTTTAAGGAACTTCCAAATATCGGCAGGCGAAGAAGAAGTGACATTACTTAGGATGTGGCGGCGTTTAGCGTTGCGTATCATCTGATTAAATTATGCGTGTGAATGTATGATAAATGAGTGTATGCCAAACGATTTTCTGCGAAATGAAGTTTATGCCATCCGCTGTTATGCAAAATAATATTATGACGAAAAAAAATCTGCCATAAAGGGTGGACCCGCGTGTATGTCCAGATGTATGAACTTAAACGTGGCAAAAGGAATATGTAAGGATCGTAACAGGTGGCGTTCTGTAATTTCTGCCTATCCTTATGGGAAAACGCGTGATTTTAATGTTCTGATATTTCATCTTCTTTGATACAAAATTGAAAATCGCTTAACTTCGCGATAATGAGCCGTTATTTTCCAAAAAACAACTATTGTATCTTTGACTATTTTTTTAGGACCTAAATTTTATTTTAAAACAGGCAAATTCGCATGACTCCCCATTAATTAATTAGTTTGTACATTGATTTGAATGAATATATGAATACATTGATGACGACTAATAGCGAAGTGTGGAAGAAAAAGACATGTTGCGCCGACCCCAAATAAATTAGGATAATGGCAGGAGAACGATGACATTGATTTGTAATACCAGTTTATAAAATTGGTTTATTATTGTGTAAACTTCACAGACGTGATGGATAGACACGTAAAATCATATATTTTTCTTTCTGTTAAGTTATTTAAATTTTATTCAAAAACATCCATTAGTTACTTAGTGAACTTCAACTATACACGACGGCTCTGGTTACTTATCTCTTACGACCGTACAATGTATATGGTGTTGGCGTACCAATGAAATAATAACTTACTGCGCTAGTTCCTTCGCCGGCCACCGCGCGCCTGGCGGCGGCGGCATCGTAGAAGTACAGGTTGCAGTCATCGTCCGACACCGACTCGTCGTTGGACACGCGGCGCTGGGCGTCGTCAGACGAGGGGGGAGAACTCGACTCTTGTGAATCCGTCTCGCCGCCACTCTGCTGGAGAATTTCTTCTTCGTTCTCGCAGAAACCTTTCATGTGGGCAAAACAGGGGGTAATCAAATTAACAGGATCGATCGACTATACTAATATTAAAACTGAAATTTATTTGTTTGTTTGAATGCGAAAACTATCAGTCGGATTAGAAAAAATATTTTGCATTCGATAGCCCAATTCTTGATGAAGGTTTAAGGCTATTTATCATCACGCTATGACCTTTAGGAGCCCAGCAAAAAGGAAAAAAACTCAGAAACAATGCTAAGTAAAAGCGAAAACAGGCGATAAGATGGGACGCGGTGGGTCGTGGGAAACGGAAATTTTAAGCGAACAAAGTCGCGGGCAGAAGCTAATTTATTTAAAAAGTAATAATTACCTTCAGATGAGACACTCGAATGGTTACCGTCGCTTGGTCCTTGTTCGCGCGGAGGATCGCTGGGGCCCTGTTCAGCACCGCAAGGCTACAAATATTGATTAAGTATTAAATATCTCATTTCAAAAATATAAAATAACAGCAATAAGGCTTGTTTTACTTCAGAATACAAATACCTGACTTGATGGCCCAGGGACTGCTAAGTCGGCGGTCATGTGCCTATGAATACGATGTAGTACAGGATCAGGGTTCGTCAGTCTGTAGCTTAGTGACATCTCGTTGTTCAACACGGCTTTAGACGAATTCACCTGAAACACAACTCATGATTACCAAAAAAAAAAATACGATTCAAATACGAAGGGTTCCGTACCACCGTACAATATTGAACACTAGGTAATTTTTAGGTTTCCGTACTCAACGGGTAAAACGGGATCCTATTACTAAGACTCCGCTGTCCGTCCGTCCGTCCGTCTGTCACCACGCTGTATCCCATGAACCGTGATAGTTAGACAGTTGAAATTTTCACGGATGATGTATTTCTGTTGCAACTATAACAAAAAATACTAAAAAAGCAGAATAAAATAAATATTTAAGGGGGCTCCCATACAATAAATGTGTTTTTTTTATGGATAATCAAAATCAAAAGTCATTTATTCAAACTAGGCTGAGAGTCAGCACTTTTTGAACGTCAAAGTTACAAAAGACAGTCCCCCCAAAACGCCCGCCCTTCGACACTTCCTAGTGCTTTAGCTGGGAAGAAGTGGCGGAACAAACTCTCCAGCAGCACAGCTGTCTGTTAAGTTAGAAGAAATGGTACGGAACCCTTCGTGCGCAAGTCTAACTCGCACTTGGCCGGTTTTTTCTTAGACACGTTTCTTGTGGCCACAATTTATAACGTTTTTTTTTTTAATTACACTTATTATTGAGGCAATTGAAACACACACTGAAAAATGTGAAAATAACAACTGTCCACCTATTAACCAGTCAATTACCGTAATTACAGACATAATTAAAAAACGATTGTGTCTATACCAAATGTGGTATCTCAGAGACTTAGCGGTTAAGGTTCATGAGGAATAGCCCGCTGTCAGACACGACAGCCTGACAGACGGACGGACAGCGGAAGCTTAATAATAGTGTCGTACCTTGTGGGTAGGGAACCATAAAAACTAAGATAAATAATTATGTGGATGCTCAAAAGATATATTTTTCCCCAATAGGGATCAATAGCCGTAAAAAGATCTTCCAAGCAATATCCCAATAACACAGTAAAGCTAGAAGAACGGTAGCCACCACAAAACAGCTGCAGTGATGACGTCATAAAAATGATGGCAGCAGGGTTTGACAGTACGGAGTTAAAAAAAACTTAAGAAAACACATCAACTCGTAAGTAAAGTTACAGTGACGTCATACGACGTTAAATTGCGGACATTATGTATATACACCACAGTATAAGAAAACCTTAGCTTTACAGAAACCACATACCTGATGCACACTATCATTCTGCTTATCAGCATGCCTGAAGATAGTGAAAGGACTGTGATACAATGGATTCAAGTCCTTGGTGTACGTTACTCCAGCTATCGGATAGTCTTCCCACTCTAGGAAGCAAGCCTCCATGGCAGGATGAAATCCTGGGAACACCTCATTCTCGCTGATGCCATTTATGTATGGAGGATGTAAGTGTGCACGCGACGTATGCCGAGTGTGTGACGTCGAACTTGTTGTTATGTGATTGTTGCGGTTTTTTGCCACCTGTTTAGAAAATTATAATTAATTAAAAGTTTACATATGATAACAATATATGTATGGTATTATAAAATATGGTGTAACCTCAGGGTCCCAAGAATATTCTGACTCTCCGTTTTAACCTGATAAGTCTCTGAGGAACTTTCTTATGACAACTTAAATGGTTGATGAACTTAACCATCAATTTAGGTTCCCATAAGATTAGACAAGGTGTCCATAGATTTTCAAAAATGCATGGAGATAGTGTGAATAATCTAATAATAACCTACTTCGTGCCATTCAGTCTTACCTTATCAAGTACTTTCATATGCCACTGAGCGAACTGCTCGTGAAGCGTGTCGCGTTCATGAGGTGCTAAGGCCGGATTCAATGCGGCTAGGCGCCACAACACAACCACCTGTTTGTAAAGAATAAAAACTTTATAGCAAAGATTTTCTTACAAAGCATATCTGATGACTTATGTGGACCGACAGTTGGCTGAAAATAAATTTGTCTTGTGGCCAAAATACGATGGCGACAACATTTTTTTAAATTTAAATACTGCTATCACTTCAATGTTTCTGAGGAAAATATGATTACCAAAGAGTCAATCTGATTGAAAAGGCTAAATATTACAGATTGCAACTTTCAACTCCTTACCTCATCACAGAGAGAGGAGCAGGCGTGTTGCGCAGCTGAGTTGCCTCCGCTGCCGCCGTGTTTGCCACCGCCGCCGGAACTACCCCATGCCACTAACGCAGCCTTAGTTGTGTACCACCAGACTATGATCTAAGGAAAAATCGATAGGTATTGATGTTAAAAAGGTTGACAGTTTCAAATAATTCACTAAAAGGCTTTTCAAAATTATCAGAACAAATGAATTCATTGCTGTGTTTATCGGTCGACAGCAAAATTGTGTGCCGAACTTCAAACGGAAGAATATACAATATGCACCATAGGGTGGTAACAGCTGCCAGGGTCACGCACGAGATTTGTTCGAAAGAGTTACACAGTTAAAAAAAAAGAAAAACCATAGAAATTAATTATGTATATCTCAAAATCAAAGGGATTTTTTTATTGATCTTGATTAGAAAGAACATAGAACACGAAACTGTATTAGGACGAGAATTTTATCAAATCGAGATACAAGTTAAATATTCTTCGTTTTTTTTTTTGGTTATTTTGAACAGGCTCTTCACCCCCCACATTTTTTAACAAACAAAGAAATCGTTATAAAATGTTTAGTCAAAAGTATTACTTAGCCACTACTAAATACGCAAGAGGCCCAAAATCTTACCTGTTCACAAGCCATGACCTCTTCGGTAATTATTTCCAGTAGAGGTATGGCGTTTCTGTCGTTTCTCTTGAACATCTCTCTGACGATAGAGAGTAGGTTCCACATGCCTTCCGGCTCCCTGCCTCGAAGCGGCCTTAGCAGCGACGACCATTCTGCAGCGGCCGGAGGCGCACTTGTACTTAGATAGTTGACGTCACTGTACAAATTTTAGATTTTGTCAATCAATGGGAATGGAAGAGATAAGTAAATAATAGAGTTCGTGAAAATGTAACTCGAAAGGCTTATTCTGAGCATAGGTACAGCCCAGTTACGAAATTTCAACTTTCTGCTTTATTCACATCAACATGAGTGAGGCTATGAATGAAACGATTTTTTTTTGTTTGCTTTTGTGTTCATTGAAGTAGCGAAGAAGTACAAATGGGGAGAAAAATTAAAGGGAATAAAACCCTAGTTCATTATATTTATGGATTCTATACTAAAGTGGAATAATTTAAACATTACAAGCTTTATTAGATAAACAAAATTACCTAAATACAATAGGCGTCGGTACACAGAACTTGACTAATATCTTGTTGATATTGTTGTGCAAGGTCTTCTCATCAAGGAACCAGGAGGTGTACTCGTAGGCCGACGAGCCGGCGGTAGGGTCCGGAGCTCCACACGTTGTATTGATCGGGTTCGGTTGTGCTGACAGCAATTCGTCGAGGATACGTTGAGCGGTCGGTAGAACTTGTCGTGGCAACTCAGATATCAAGTACTGTGCGAACTTCTGCAGTTGATCTCTTCGCAGTCGTTGCAGTGACTCCGAGACTGGCGCTCTGAGGCATACTTGTGTTGGCTAAAAGACATTTATAGTAGTTAATTAATTGATTAAAATAATTTGTTTCGAAGGGCTGCATCACTTGGCTGCAGTTCTTGAATAGTGATATCAAATAAAACTGACTCACTTTGTATATTAGTTTTTACTTTGACATATCTCTATTTACACTAACTCACAATTATTTTAGTGTTAGGAAATAGAAATGCCCTTCCAATAACAAAAAAAAAACCGCTTGTTGCTTTGCCAAAGTATTGATTTAACTAGTTGGCAAGGTACAAACTATAAAGTTACTAGTTAGTCATTTCAGATGAGTAACATGTCATCTATAAATAGCAGATCTCTACATGTGGTAGACTATTGGCATTGTCAGAAATGTATCAAAGTTTCACAGGATTTATATTTAAAGGAACTATATTAATGGACTTTTGAAATCTTGTCTTTTTAAATGATTTGACTTCATAAAAACTTGTGGATTATTATTTATTGACTATTTATGCTGGTCTGTTGTGAGGTAGTTCCATGTGATATTGAAATCATTTATCTGCCAAACTAACAACAAAGCAGTTATGAAACTGAAATAATGATGCAGATATCAGGGATAAACTTATTGTGTTCAAAAACCAACTTTTATTGTTAAGCTATACAACTAATCAATGTTTTAACCCAATAAGGAATTAATTAATTCCTAAAACTTACAAGATGTATCCTGTAGAGACAGACAGAAACAATGTGTGAACACCAGTGTGCAGTTGAAGAGCAGGTGCAGTTACATGATGATATTCTTTGGCGGTCAAATGTGACTGCCACATTGAACTGCGCCCGTGGCATACTTAGTACAACCACTGCCGCAGATAAGTGAAAACCTAGGAACATTTCAAAGTTTTGTAATAATGTATCGAAGGATAATTTTGGTTAGAAGAAATGCAAGTCTGTCATTTTTAACCTTCCTTTATTAATATTATGACCAGTAAATTTCAATACAAACTCAGGTACCACACTTCTATCACTTAGTTATTGGATTTATTACATTGTTTAACTTTAAATTCCTACAGTTCCCTACTAGAATGGAATCCATGATTTTCCACATTACGTACCAATTTGTAAGACGTCTTTGACTGCTCTATCCCGGAACAAATGTTCTCCTTTCTGGAACTCATCGGCTGAGCCATTGGCAAGGCAGGAGTACAACCTGATGTCATCTTCACTGTCTGGGAAACTCCAGAACGCAATCTGAAGTTGCAGTTGCTCCGGCACCGGTGGATAGACATGTTCAACTAATTCAAACGGTATGTGAGATGCTACGCATTTTGCTGCAAGTTCACTTAGTGTTGAAACTGTCTTTTCTGTAAAGTTTAATATATATTGTTTCTTGTAATTGCTGTAAAAACTTTCGTTGAACTTTTTAGTTGAAACTAAGGATGTTATTAATGAAAACATTTTTTTTTTACTTTGTTGTTGATTACTATAATATTGTGTAGATATTATAATATTGTTACAAGTGTAATTCATTTTTCAATGAATGTTAATAATTTTTTTGAATGATGTAGAAAATATAATTAACAACTTAATGATAAACGAAGAGTTCAAAAAATAATAAAATAAAATTTATTAATTATTACATACATAACGCTAAATAAATGTTGATTTATCTGTGTACTTAGTTAGTTCTTTTAAACAATTTCAAAACCAAATATAGAATATAAATATGTTGGTATGTAAAAATAGCATACTCATTGTTCAAATGTTACAAGGTGTAATTGTCTAAAATTAGTTATAAAATATTACACTCATAATTCATTATTTCAACACTATATAATATCTACAAAATTTCAGTGAAAGTTAGAAAGTAAGAACCAAAAACTTTCCATTCACTTTGCATTTATAGCAATAAAAAAGGATCTACAGCAATAAACGGATTTCAAAACGGAATTCAAAACCAAAGGTATTATTTAATGTTTAGTTCACTTAGAGGTAAATGACTTCTAGCACCTGTTCTTTGTATCACTAAACACAATGTACATCCTAATAGTACATAGAGATCATGGCATCAAAACTTATTACTGAAAATAAGGGCTAAATAAAGATATTTAAACAATTCATGACATAAAATTAACATAATATCGCCTGTAAATGTATGATTCGTCAAGAAATGTAAAACAGTGTCATCATTTCGATAGTTCGAAACAAAGAATCAGCTGTATTGAGTTACCTTGAGTATTCTTTTTTGTCGATCTGCTTCCAAACGGGTTCTGGAGATTTGGACGCCTCCATCCTCGCCAATTGTTGCATAGGCTCTCGGGCTCTGAACTCCAGCTACACAGGGAATCTTCTTCGAACCGTTCAGAATCCTCGAAACTAAAATGGTCAGCCTCCTCCCAGTCAAGTAGGGGAGACCCCACGTCGACTGGGGCGGCTTGACGACCCCCTTTGCCATTAGTATTTGATGACCCCGCCACGATAATGAGATTTATTGGAATTATCTCTCAATAAGATACGCTGGATCAATTCAGCGATTTACCACAAAGGGGTATCCACGGTCACTGAATTAACATATCTCTATCGGGTTTAAAAGATTTTATGTCACAAGATAAAAATGTTCAAAAGGAGAATACAATGAAACAAAATACATCACAGAATGTAAAATTTTCTAGTTTGAAATCAAACGATATAATTTATAAATCCCATCAGCACAATAACAAATATGGCCGAACAACGTCCCAATACCATCCATATATATAGATAACTACCTATAGTACCTATATCTGCAACCCATGTACATTGTACCATTATATGTAATATTACCACTATACATTTCTTTACATTAGGAATCGACTAATGGTTTCAATCAATCGAATCAAAAGAAAAACATTAAAATATATTGTTTGAAAGTGAAAAGTAAGTAACACTTTAAGTAACTAATAACTAGTTACAAATAAAAATCTTGTAACTATAGCTTGGCAAAAAAGAGTCTGTCGTGGTAAACATTGAAACTAAAATATATTTTTGTTGGCAGCACTGCTTGTTTATCATCAACAAGTAGCTAATCTGTCATTGTGTTATGTTCCCAGTAGTATTTTACTTATTTCTAATTAACTATCAATTATTAATGCTTTTGTACATGTAAAAAATGAATAAAACAATAAGGAGTAGTGGTGTGAGCTGTGATATACCAAGTTCTTGTAAGAAATTTGGCGGAATCTGAAGCGGAACAAATTTTGTCTCCGATTGACAATGTTTTCGAAAGAACTGCCGACACGACAGGTATTTATGCAAAAAATTTATCTTTTAGTCAATGCCAGTCATTGTTTTTCCTTTCTAATACTAAGTTTTATCGATAGGGTCCACCCTTTATGGCAGAATTTTTTTCGTCATTATTTTGCATAACAGCGGATGGCATAAACTTCATTTCGCAGAAAATTGTTTGGCATACACTCATGTATCATACATTCACAACGCATAATTTTATAAGTCAGAATCATCTTTAGACATAAATTTTATTCCATAATAATTAAAAAGTAGAACCATCATATCGCGGAAAGTAAGCAGTCAGAATCGTCTCTTGGCATAATTTCATATCGATAGTTATTAAAAGGCAGAACTATCATAACTCAGAAACTTTAAACTTAGAATCATCTTTTGGCATACATTTCATATCGAAGAAGCATGCAGCATGCAAACAAGCATGCAGCATGCAAACAAGCATGCAGCATGGAAGCAAGCATACAGCATGCAAGCAACCAAGCGTGCAGCATGCAAGCAAGCATGCAGCAAGCAAGCATGCAAGCAAGCATGCAGCATGCAAGCAAGCTCACAGCATGCAGGTGAGCATGCAACATGCAGCATGCATGCTTTCTGTCACGGCTCCGGCGCTGCGGGGCTCCGGCGGTCCCACGCGAGCTCATCGTCGCAGATAGTTTTACGCTCACCACCGTGGCTTCGGCTTGCTGGCCGGCTTCGCCGGCCAGCCTCAGCCGTGACGGCGACCGTCAAAACCACCTGCTCCTCAGCTCGCGGGCCGCCTCGCCACTCTGCGCCTACGCGGGCTTAAATTACACTCTAGGGGTAGGGCAGTGAAGGGGTCTACTAGGACCGATGCCTGCCGGGGTCGCGTGATTGTTCGAAAGAGATACCGTGACCCTGGCACATGGGCAACTGATGGAACACGGGTGGGTTTTAGTCAGTAAAAGTCTGACACGCCCTCCCGCTCCGCCCAGAGCGGGAGAAGTCATTTGATGATTTCCCATCCTGAAAAAAAAAAAAAAAAAAAAAAAGAAAGGGTAGGGCAGACAAGACTACGTGGAGTCGGTTCTCGCAGCGATTCGTTTCTGTCAATAATTTTTGTAGCACAACATATACTGACTTTTGAGACACTATTTCATTTTATTTAAGATTAAAATGCAATTTAATAGAAATGAAAATATGCCTAACAAAATTATTCTAAATGAAATACCGTCATCTATAGTATGCCAAGTGAAATTATTCCAAATAATCATTGCTCTAAATAATTGCTATGCTAAACTAAATTATGCGGAATTTTAAGTCTGCCAAAGGTAATTATGCGAAATAAAATTCTGCCATCTTAAAAGTATGCCAGCGTAAAGTCGAGCATATAAACATTCGGCCAAACAGTGATTATGCTAAAAAAAATTATGCCTTACAAATATTCGTTTAAATAAGATTATGCCAAGTGCGTTATGCCAAATAAAATTCGGAGCATCAAGTTTCTGCCAGATAGAGGGAACCCTTATCGATACTATTAAGTTTCAAGCCATTTTATTGTTTTATTTACTAATAGATTATTGAGGTTATGTTTTCTAGTTTGACAAATCGCGTGTACGTTGACTCTTGATGTTTGATACTTGAAATTGATAAATGTACCTACATGGAATTAATATGATTGTCTTTATATTTTTTCAAGGTAAATCTCACAGTACAATTAGAGAAATTGTTAAAGAAGGTGAAACAAATTAAGGATTTTTTCTACACCCGGAGAAACACCAAAACAGTTGGCGGAAGAAAGAAGTAGACGATTTTGATCTGGGTTCCCTCTATCTGGCAGAAACTTGATGCTCCGAATTTTATTTGGCATAACACACTTGGCATAATCTTATTTAAACGAATATTTGTAAGGCATAAAAAATGTTTAACATAATCATTGTTTGGCCGAATGTGTATATGCTTGACTTTACGCTGGCATACTTTTAAGATGGCAGAATTTTATTTCGCATAATTACCTTTGGCAGAATTAAAATTCCGCATAATTTCGTTTAGCATAACAATTATTTAGAGCAATGATTATTTGGCATAATTTCACTTGGCATACTATGAAGATGGCAGAATTTCATTTAGAATAATTTTGTTAGGCATATTTTCATTTCTATTAAATTGCATTTTAACCTTAAATAAAATGTAATAGTGTCTCAAAAAGTCAGTATGTGTTGTGCTACAAAAATTATTGACAGAAACGAATCGCTGCGAGAACCGACTCCACGTAGTCTTGTCTGTCCTACCCCTAGAGTATAATTTAAGCCCGCGTAGGCGCGGAGTGGCGAGGCGGCCCGCGAGCTGAAGAGCAGATGGTTTTGACGGTCGCCGCCACGGCTGAGGCTGGCTGGCGAAGCCGACCAGCAAGTCGAAGCCGCGGTGGTGAGCGTAAAACCATCTGCGACGATGAGCTCGCGTGGGACCGCCGGAGCCCCACAGCGCCGAAGCCGTGACAGAAACCATGCATGCTGCATGTTGCGTGCTCGCCTGCATGCTGTAAGCTTGCTTGCATGCTGCATGCTTGCTTGCATGCTGCATGCTTGCTTGTAAGCTTGCTTGCTGCATGCTTGGTTGCTTGCATGCTGTATGCTTGCTTGCATGCTGCATGCTTGTTTGCATGCTGCATGCTTGTTTGCATGCTGCATGCTTCTTCGATATGAAATCTATGCCAAAAGATGATTCTAAGTTTAAACTTTCTGAGTTATGATAGTTCTGCCTTTTAAGAACTATCGATATGAAATTATGCCAAGAGACGATTCTGACTGCGAACTTCCTGCGATATGATGGTTCTACTTTTTAATTATTATGGAATAAAATTTATGTCTAAAGATGATTCTGACTTATAAAATTATGCGTTGTGAATGTATGATAAATGAGTGTAAGCCAAACGATTTTCTGCGAAATGAAGTTTATGCCATCCGCTGTTATGCAAAATAATATTGAGACGAAAAAAATTCTGCCATAAAGGGTGGACCCTTTTGACCTGTGTGCAATTAGACAAAAGTTCAACTCTTAGAAACAGGCAAGTATTTTTTTTTTTGTTAATGCTATTATCGCATACCACGGTAAAAAAAGTATAATTTATATTTATTATTTTTCAGGTGCCTATTATACGTAATATAACCTATAGTTTGTAACCTATAGTTTGAGGAGAAGGGTTGTAATGGGAGCCGTAAACGTCTATAAAAGATTTTTACACTATTTAGATTTCATAAATAAGAAATGTAAAACTGACACATCATTGTTAATGGAAAAAATCTATCATAGCACCGAAAAGGAATACACGAATGATGTTATGTCACGTTTTTCTTTTTAAATAAAATCTAAATTTTAGTGTGTTATTTCATTTTCATTGTCATGTGAATAGTGATAATGTTATGTACCCCACATAGACATACCTGACGCCTTCATTAGTCAACTGTTCAAGTTTATTCGATATTTCCCGTAGCTTTCGAATGCGACATGTTATAGGTACTCTCTGACTTCCAATTAGTTTCCGACAGTAAGCAGCTGTAAGTCGCCTTCTTGTCGACTATAAACGGTCAGCATTAGGCGGTTCACCCACTGAAGATGCGTCCCGCCACGGTGCGCGGAGCGACGTATAAGGCACGGGGCGCCTTCCCGCGCATTTCCGCGTCGGCAGTGTGTTGTGCTAGGCGTGATTTCTATATAAATTGAGATACTTGCTTATGTGACGGTATGTCACCTATTTAAAATAAATTATTATATTTCTTCTAAAATTGTGACACGATAACGTGCCTCTTAGGAGGAAGCACATTAAATCTTAACTTTATGGCCTGACAGCTCGACACGTTACCGTAATAAATAACGAAGTAATATATTTCTTTAAAATCCCAAAACAATATCGTACTACTTACAAAGCCATTCATTTATATTTTACGAGCAGCAAAGTGCCAACAATCAGTCGAAAGTAATATTTGAAGCCCCTTAATTGGTACAAATTCTCAGAACTAAGGGTAGATGGATAAAAGGCGACGGACGTTCTCACATCTGGTTGTCATAACTTGAACCCAAACGGACGTTTCAAAACAATTGAGACATTTCATGCAAAAACGGTCGTTAAGTGATTCTACAAAAGTATGGGAACTGCGAGGGTTCTCAGGCTCTTGGTGATTTTGGGATGGGAGAAAGATGGTTTGAGGCAGGCAGTTGGCTTGAGGGCACGAGGAGAGGCGGTCGATTTAGGCTAGGCTGAGAGAGAGTTAGAACTTATAATAGAGAGTGGGAATATGTCTGTGTGGGGAGGTCATGATAGCGGGAGTGTTATTATTACGTTAAATATTTGATAGGTGTTTAGTTTAGACTAAGCTATATTAGCCTAGAGTTCATGAAAGGCGCGTGAATCTTAGAGAGTTGGAAGTTAGGAGACGTGTGAACTGTGAGGAATGGTGCTAAGGTGGCTGGTAATACACACAGTATTTCGTAAGTAATATATTTCTCTCCAAGGAGTTATCTGGTAAGTGTTACCTTTTATCTTTAGTAATAGTACATTCAGCGTAACCTTGAAATATTCATTTTATGGTTCTGGTAGGGTGATTGTATATCGTGAATTATACAAAGCAGGTTGGTGTTATCGCAGAGGATCCATTTATTAATCATATACTTTGGCATGACGATTGCAGAATCGCTCACCTGTGAGAGAGAAGACTTGGTATAAGCCAAGAGGCCATGTTATGTTCAAGTGAGGTATTGTAAGAGAGCAATTATAATTAGATAAGTTGAATGTATTCGGCTTGAAGTCCAGATTAGAATAATTTAGTATTCATTGAAGTAGGTATGTGTGAGTGTGCTTGAGGTTTGACTGAATGAGACATTCATTATAATAATTACCTCAGGTTGGTAGGGTTATTAAAGTCATTATGACTAAATAGGAAGTGGTGAAGGGTGGGCCTTTTGGGGCTGTCTTTAGGTCTACAAGAGAGTTGCTCCACAACTCTATTAAATGATTCTTGAGTCACGACTCTCAACTCAATGTCTTCTTTATAGCTATTATCTAAAATTCTTGAATGTTTGCATTCTTAATCTCAGTTCGATAATTCGGTCCGACTAACAGTAGCACGTGTCGTACAGATATGCTAGTTGTACAACGGGTGAACTTCCAGGGGTTTGGGTGGCTACATCTATCACATATTCAGTCTACGGACTGATAGGGACCATGTCTCTTAGAGCATGATGTCGACACAGGGCCGCTGAAAAGCCGCCACGTCACGTTTTTCAGTTCGAAAGAACTGCTAGGGACCTTGTTCCATATGAACAAGTACGACGTACAGCCGCTGAAAAGCCGCTTGCGTCACTTTATGGAAGCGTTGCCCTGAGTACTGCAAGTGTTGACGTGAGGTATCGTGTGAGTTACCATGGACCTAATACCTGTTACGCTAGCGTATAGGTTACTAATACATTTATGTAAAAATACACTTAGCTTCCCTCTCCCTTGTTTATTAGCTTTCTAGAACCACATCCAATGTATTTCTATAAGTATGAATTCCAAAGTTTTATTTACTATTTCTTTCAATCCTTTCCTTGCTCCTTAGATGTGACAAGGAATTGGACTTCCTCATATTTGGAATTCATTTTATCTCTGTCGGTGGGAGGGTGACCAGGTCAGGTGACGAGCTCTACAGGGCGGTACGGGGCGGGGTGCCGCCCTCCCCCCTACGGGGGGGACCGACTTAAACACTAATATTAACGTAATTAGGAAAAACGAAAATTTTATCAGCCTGGGGTAATTGTGGTACAGTCACATGTGGTGCCGTGACCAGGATTCTCGTCATTAAATGTACTGATTCATTTCAGTGCAACGAGAATGAGCAAGTAATGGGTTACTACTACAATAACACAACGTAAACAATAACACAACGTAATTTTATGGGTCTATTAGGTTAGACAATAACTTATATTTTGGATAATGGCAGGTAACTGTAAATAGGTAATGGTTTGACGATGGTGCTTGTATTCTTCTACGATTGGTAGCGGATTCAATTTCCGCATAATTTATCTGTTGGTATTAGATTCCTTGTGGGTTCAAATCCCGCTTGTATTATATTGAATGTAGTGCTTTAGTTTCGATACTACTAATAGTGGGGTCGATACCCACACGCAGTGATGTATCTTTAGGTGTGTACGAATATGTAATCGACTGATTGTTGGATGGGATACTAAGCTACTGCAATTAAGGGTTCGACTCCCTGCAAATGTGAGTTTTGTGTCTGACAGTCTGTGAATATGAAATGGGTTTGTGCGTTTGAAATACATATGTTTGTTTGTGTGTGTGTGTGTGTGTGTGTGTGTGTGTGTGTGTGTGTGTGTGTGTGTGAAGTGATTGTAGATATAAGATACACCCTTCATATAGGTTAATCTAATATTATTATGAAGTAAGAATTGCGAATCGTGGGCCTTATAAAATGACGATTTGCTAGGAAGGTATACTTACGATCATGATCAGAAGTAAACAAGTCTTTCCAGTTTTGCAGTCGACGACGTGTGTCGTATAATTGAATAGATACTCGTTTGGCCTAATTTCAAATTCCAGAATATTTAAGTCTCCGCTTGGCTGCGACTACGCCATGTCTAAACCTTTGGGTTGTGCGTTGCGCCTGGTTTTAAGTTTCTTCGAAATTAGCTGACATCGGCTGACTTCAACAGCATTAGCCGTAACGTGGGTCCTATCACAAAGTTAAGTGTCGCTTTTTATTAGACACGTCACGTGACACGTGGTATTATGTTGATATCTCATGAAATATTAAAGGTTTATTTTTTAGGGTCACACTATAGTTATCACGTAAACTATACCACAGAATGCCCTTGTAGACATTTGTTTAACCTGAATATTTAAAAGCATCGAATACTAGTAAGCTAATAATTGTTTGGATTATCTAGGGTGTCTACAAATTTTATAATAACTTCCCAACCAAAGTTGGATACATTTGTATAGTCTGAATATTTAAAAGCATCGTATAATAGGAAGCTATTAATCGTTTGGATTATCTAGTGTGTCTACAAATTTTATAATAACTTCCCAACCAAAGTTGGATTTCAAAACTGCTCTGTCCTCTTAGAATCAGAGGGGGGCCATTAATTGAGACAAAGTCTAATATTATTATGTGCGGACTATTTCAGCTATTCCGGCACATAACTGCGGGCAGCTGACTAAGCAGACCCAGACGTCAGTCCCCGGCAACTGCGATAGGCTGAGTTTAGAACGTATGAGCACCGTAGGTAGCGGGGTTCTAAAGCACAATTACTCCTAATGAGACTCTGGTATGTAAAACTACTTCATAAGCATGCACAGGTTCTCTGAACTGAACAGGGATTTGGTAATGTGATTAAAATGTATAAGAAAAGAGTTCTTACAAGAAAAGTAGTGAAAAAAAAAAAAAACAAACAATCAGCATCAATTGAATAAGTTCCGTGTAGTAATAGTATTTACATTATAGCAGCATCTGTAGTGTGTCTCCTTTTGCGAAACTAAAATCCAATTCTATTCGCACATCAGGATTATCTGTACGCGGTGTGATTTTGTTATCTAACTTGATATTAATAATATGTTTTGGGCTATTTCACTTTACTTAACTACGACTTCACGTATACAAGCGAAGTCAGGATCTTTTCAATGCTTAATAATAGGAGGCAGGAATTAGTAACCTTTTGTCACACTAAACCAAATAATTGTTTGCACAGGTATAGGATATATATATTATCTAATCAGTATAACTTCTCAGCTCTTATTGGATTTCGAAACTGCTCTAGCCCAAACAGAATCAGAGGGGAATGTCCAATTGGAATGCAATCTAATATGTTTATGTGCGGACTATTTCAGTTGTTTCTGGGTATGACTGCAGGCAGCTAACTAAGCTGACTCTGCGTTAAGGCGTATAAGGAGAGGTTTCTGTCCAGCGACAACTGCGGTAGGCAGAGCTTATAACGAGGGAGCAGCATAGGTAGCGTGTCTCTCTAGCACGAATACTCTTTAAAGAGACCCTGGTATGTAAAACTACATTATAAGCATGCCCAGATTCTCGGAATTCGCTTTATGCGCGGTAGTGTAATTTGAATATTGCGAAAAGAATAAGGAGAATGAGTTCATATATCATAGAGCAATTATAATAATACATTGATCGATGATACTATTGCGAAATAGAAGTAATATATTGCAGATAAAATAATCTTATTGGATTCGCGTTCCAACCAGAATAAGTGCGATTCTTTGATAAGATGAACACAGGAGCACCATAATAAGTAAAGGATACCTATAGGTGTACATTTAAAACACTTTCACCTATTATGAAAGCTCATCCGCTGTACTGCGTCACGCGTCTGATTTTCAGAGGGGGGAATGTGACGGTATGTCACCTATTTAAAATAAATTATTATATTTCTTCTAAAATTGTGACACGATAACGTGCCTCTTAGGAGGAAGCACATTAAATCTTAACTTTATGGCCTGACAGCTCGACACGTTACCGTAATAAATAACGAAGTAATATATTTCTTTAAAATCCCAAAACAATATCGTACTGTTACGCATCGGTGTAACAGGAGGATTGTTAGACACGCTTCGGTGTAATAGAAGGAATGCTGATGTTAGCTGACACCATTCCTGCGCATCGCGACCGCGGCCGGCACGAGGCGCCGACTCAGCAAGTGCGTCACTGCATCACGCCACCTTTGATTCCGCAAACTCGTAATTAATTATGCATGTAAAATCATATTGATTCTTGGTACATACTTCGACCAATTATCATTACTTTTAAATTGTAATTTTTTTATAATTAAATTTGTCCTAAGCAAATTGGTTTTTTTTGCATCCTCCGGCTCCAGTTCACATAATTGGCGCAGTCGGTAGGATACTCGCGGGCCGGTTCGCGAGCGCGATAACTTTAAGTCATCTTAAGAAACGCGATTCGCGAGTCACCCGGGTGACTTTCAAGCACCAGCAACGAGTATCCGGATCTACAGGAACCTGCAGCCAGAGGTGTATCCAGACATCGATACCGCAGAGGGGACCAATGATGTACATGTGAGTACTCTAGAATTGTTCTTGAGTTGCTTCCTTTCTATTTTGTTACTTTTAAACTTCCAAGATTTTCCATCCCAGGCAATCGCGGAACCCTAGGTTAGATAGAGAGTCGAGGTTAGAGTTATTAGATTCGGTTAGAAGTCTAGATTTTAGTGACGTAGGAAGTTCAGATCAGTTAGAAACTATGTCGAGAGTAGATGAAATATTTAAGGCCTTGCGCATGGTGCCCGAATTCGACAGAAATACAAACGTGCTTACTAGATTCATTAAGTTATGTGATCAATTAGTTGCAACTTACGTATCGCGAGAGCCAGGAAATGAGTTTACGAATTTAGCTTTAATAAACGGCATTCTTAATAAAGTCACGGGTCCCGCCGCCAGGTTAATTAACACTAACGGTATCCCTGAAAACTGGGCAGGCATTCGTAACGCTCTAGTAAATAACTTTTCGGACCAACGCGATGAGACCTCGCTTTATAACGACATGGCCCTCTTGACCCAAGGGTCCTCCACACCCCAGGAGTATTACGAAACTTGTCAAAATTTATTCGGAACTATTATGACGTACGTAAGCTTGCACGAAACAGTGCAGACTACAATAGAATCCAAACGCACCCTGTACCAAAAGTTAACCCTCCAATCTTATCTAAGGGGCCTTCGCGACCCACTTGGTTGTCGTATTAGATGTATGCGTCCGGAAACAATAGAAAAGGCCTTAGAGTTTGTTCAGGAAGAAATGAACACACTTTACCTGCAACAACGTAATGATCGTATAACGCCAGAAAAAAAAACCCATTTACAGTTAACTAACGGTTCATCGAACATGGGCATTCCCGGGTTGCAGCCCGTACCCATGCCTACACCTAGGCCATTTAATTTTCATATACCCGGTCAATCTCGACCAGGTTTTGCAATGCATCCCCAACGCCCTCCACTGCCATGGAGACCTACTATGAATCAGTCTCAACATCTTCAAGGCCCGTCGCGTACGCAGCAAACGTTCGGTGCTCGACCACCGAATTATAACCCACAGAATAACGCATTCAGGTTTCAACCACACAGAGCGCAAAGTTCAAATGATACACCGAAACCGATGAGCGGCGTGTCACATTTCGTACCGAAACCAATGCCATTCCGTGGTCACGATTGGTCCAGGGGAGGAAATCCACCCCCGTCGAACTATTTCAGAACTAGGGAGATGAATTTTAATGAATGTTACGATTATTTCTATCAGCACGAGCCTTATGATAATCCTGAAGTATACCAGTATGATTACGACGGATACCCCGACTACTATAGCTATCATTACGACCCATCTTTGTTCCAACAGCCAACGCCCTATTTAGATTCAGGTGTAGCCCCCCTAGCACCACCGGTGGAGGCGCCTGCTGCTGCTGAAGCTAATCCCTGTAAAACTGAAAATTTTCAGAAGGATCAAAGTACAAACGAGCGAAAATAGAAGTCAACCTACAGACACAGCGTTATTTGCCTTATATACAAATTTCCGATCCACCGCTAAAATTACTCATTGACACAGGAGCAAATCAATCGTTTATTAACCCTGAAACCATAAAGAGATACTATCCACATTTACCTTGGAATTACGATCCCTTTGAGGTAACTAATGTGCATGCGACTAGCCGCAACGATTACTCTATTAACTTGCCATGCTTTCAGGAATTCAACGATCAAAACTACTTAACATTTTTCATTTACAAGTTTCATGATTTCTTTGATGGGCTCATTGGGTTAGATCTTTTAAATAAATGGGAATCTACAATTGATCTTAAAAATAACAAATTAGTTACAAAAAATGCAGTTAACCCTATAGCCATGTATAACTCACGTAACTGCAACTTATACGAAGACATGATTCCAGCAAAATCCTCCAAATTAGTAAGAGTTCCAGTTAATATAGCAAACGGTGACGCGATAATCCCTGCACAGATTGTTTCAAACTGTAACGTAAATGAATGTATTACTACCGTTCAAAATAATCGCGGTTACTTAGAAGTTTTTAATACAACATCAAATGACTTAATTTTCTCTATGAACGAACCAGTTAAAGCAGAAGTTTTTAATATGGAATGCACGGTTACTAAACCGCCATCGTGCCGCGTTAGAGAGGTTTTGTCCCGGTTACGTACAGAGCACTTAAATGAGGAAGAGCGAATCAACTTAACATCCTTAGTCTCTCAATACGCTGATGTATTTTATATCGAGGGAGAAGCACTTACCTTCACCAATAAAATAAAACACAGCATTCATACCACAGATGAAGTTCCGGTATACACTAAAACTTACCGGTATCCGTTTATACACCGTCAGGAAGTCCGCAGTCAAATATCAAAGATGCTAGAGCAAGGTATCATCCGTCCTTCAGAATCCGCTTGGAGTTCGCCTATTTGGGTGGTTCCAAAAAAACCTGACGCGTCCGGAAAAGTTAAATGGCGAATTGTTGTAGACTTTAGGAAACTAAATGAGAAGACTATAAATGATAAATATCCTATACCCAACATAGCTGATGTTTTAGACAAATTAGGAAACTGCAACTACTTTACAACCCTCGATTTGGCGAGTGGATTTTACCAAGTCGAGATGAACCCCAGCGACATCCCAAAAACCGCTTTCAACGTAGAGCACGGTCACTTTGAGTTCCTACGCATGCCAATGGGACTTAAAAACTCTCCGTCCACGTTCCAGCGAGTCATGGACAATGTCCTTAGGGATCTTCAAAATTCTATTTGCCTGGTCTACCTCGACGATATTATTGTCTTTAGCACCTCATTGCAGGAGCATATTGTTAATCTTGAAAGGGTATTTAAAAGACTAAGAGAATCCAACTTTAAGATACAGATGGATAAGTCTGAATTCTTAAAGTTAGAAACTGCTTATCTTGGTCACATTATTAGCAAAGACGGCATCAAGCCAAATCCCGACAAAATCACAGCCATACAGAAATTCCCTATTCCCAAAACAAGTACGGAAATAAAACGATTTCTAGGACTTATAGGCTATTATCGGAAATTTATTCCAGATTTTGCCAAAATTACCAAACCAATGACGCAGTGCTTAAAAAAGGGTTCTAAGATAAATCATAACGATAGTAACTATATAAATTGTTTTGAAGAATGTAAAACACTATTGGCTAATGACCCGATACTGCAATATCCAAACTTCGATAAGGAATTCTTACTCACTACAGATGCATCTAACTTTGCCATAGGAGCCATACTTTCACAGGGACCGATAGGATCGGACAAGCCCATAGCTTATGCTTCGCGTACTTTAAACAGCAGCGAGATAAATTACAGTACAATCGAGAAAGAGCTCTTAGCAATAGTTTGGGCAACAAAGTACTTTAGGCCCTATCTGTTTGGTAGAGTATTCAAAATAATTACGGATCATAAACCTCTCCAATGGATAATGAACCTAAAAGAGCCTAATTCAAGGTTAACTCGTTGGAGGCTTAAACTAAGCGAGTATAACTATTCGGTCATCTATAAGCAAGGCAAAAGCAACACGAACGCTGACGCTTTGTCACGTATAGAAATTAATAATGAGGAAGCCAGTTCCATTGTAGTAAATGTGTCCGAAAAACCGAACTCCTCAGCTGACTCAACCACACTGACAGCCCATACTAGTGCTGAACATCCAATACTAGAAATACCCATCTCAGAAGAACCTTTAAATAGATTTAATAGACAGATCTGTTTTACTGTAGTTGGTGATATAAAGAAACGACCAACTGTTTCTAAACCATTCGAGTCCCATACTCGTACGTCTATTCAATTATCAGAAAGTAACCTCGAAGAAGACGTTGTAAACTCAGTAAAAGAATTCATAAACCCCAAAGTCAAAACCGGCATCATAATTCATCCCGCATTGGCTATGTACAGAATAATTCCCATCATCCAAGAAAAGTTCAAAAGCTCCGCGATGAATCTGGTCTTAGTTAAAACCGAACTTGAAAATGTCAAGGAATACCTTCGTCAGCAAGAAATCATTCAAAAATACCACGAAGGTAAAACCAACCACAGAGGTATTGGTGAGTGCCATCTTGCATTGTCACATAAGTACTATTGGCCTAAAATGAAGGACCATATCGCAAAATACATAAACGAATGTAATATTTGTGGCCAGGCCAAATATGACAGAAATCCTATTAGACAAAGACTCTGCGTAGTCCCGCCGCCGACAAAACCTTTTGAGGTCGTTCATTTAGATTTACTAACAATTCAAAGTGAAAAATATCTAACAATTATCGATTCATTTTCTAAATATGCCCAAGCATACCATCTTAGAGATGGTACCGCAGTCAGTGTCATCCAAGCCGTTTTAAAATTTTGCACACATCACGGTGTCCCTTTATCTTTAGTCACAGACCAAGGACCCGAATTTAATAATCAATTATTTAACGAATTTACGCGAGTCCACAAAATGCAGCACCATAAAACTTTGGCCTACACTCCCAACGATAATGGAATGATTGAACGGTTACATAACACCTTATTAGAACATCTTAGAATACTTAAACTAGAAAATCGCAATGAACCAGTCGTTAATCTTATGTCATACGCTATAATAGCATATAATAGCAGTATACATAGTTTCACAAAGTGCAGACCACTAGATTTAATCACAGGTCATACAGATCCTCGAGATCCTTTAGATTTAGATTTATCTGTGCATTTGCTCCAGCAATATGTGCAAGAGCATAAGAATAAAATGACTAAAGTTTACGAGATTATCAACGAAACATCCCTGCACAAACGAACTGAGTTAATTGAAAGTAGAAATAAAGATAGAGAGCCTGAGAAGGAGTATGAGCCAAACCAGCAAGTATTTGTTAAGAACCCTCTCGCGGGCCGTCAAAAACTTGCCCCGCGTTATACTCATGACACAGTACTCGCCGATCTACCCATACATATATACACGAAAAAGAAGCGCGGTCCTGTCGCCAAATCACGCCTTAAGAGGACACCTAACACTGGCAATTTGTTGCAGGACACTACCATCACTGATGTTCCTGGTCCATCTGACCCGAGCGGAGGACATATCACTTGACCCACTGGATAACGGCCCTGGACTACTACCCTTTAAGCTGGGATCAACGAAAATAATATCACACTATCACTCATTCCTCCTTAACATTAACCTTGCAGACATACAATCAAAAATCGACTTAGTGAAACTACAGTTAACAGAATTCAGTCCCTTAGTTAACAATAAAACATCCACGCTCTTTGAACCCCACCTTAACTACCTTGAAAGCAAACTAGAAAAAATATCCTCACAGTTAGAAAGCTTTGAGCCAAGTCGTAATAAACGTGGTCTCATAGACGGACTAGGTTCAGTCATCAAAAGCATCTCAGGAAATCTAGATTACACAGACGCGTTAAAATATAACGATGCCATCCGAGTTTTACAAGGAAACGAAGATAAACTAAAATCAGAATTTCTAAATCGCGTAAGTCTAACTAAGGAGTGGATGCTTGAATACACTAATGTACTAAACAGGATAGATGACAATCAAAAACTTATCTCCAGTAAAATAAACGCCCTAATAAACCAAGATAATACTAGGCAAGCAGACTTAGTTAGTTATGCTCATTTTGCCCAATACCTTCTTATTTTAAATGATAACGTTGAAACGTTATCTGACGAATTATATAGAATAGAACTTATGTTAGCTTTTATACGTGCATCAAGTACGATGCACTCTATGGTTAGTCTAACTAATCTTAAAACTATGTTAAGTAAATTAAAGTTAATATATTCGAGAGATGAAATTATAGACCTCGACCTTAGAGATTATTATAACGTTCTAAAAGTTGGATCATATTATAGCGATAAAAAAATAGTTATAGTCATAAAGTTTCCGATTGCCTTACCTAGAACCTACACCTTATACAAACTTTCCATAGTACCTAATAAATATAACCTAGCCCTAATGCCTACCTTACCATACATAGCAATTCAGGGACCATATTCTATGTACATAGAGACAGAATGTCCGAAGATTGATCCATGGTACCTCTGCGAGGAGAAGGTCAACTACAAGATTCAAGACAAGCCGGATTGCGTTCAACAACTAATCACGCAACAGAACACTAGCTCATGTACACTAACACCGGTCAGCTTGAACAAAGAAGCCATGGAGAAACTAGATGAGATGCATTACACTCTCAGCTTCCCGATGCCGACAAAAATCCAGACATCCTGCGGACAGGAAGAATTTATGATCGCCCAAGGAAGTTACCTAGCTACCATACCACAAAATTGCTTTATAAAAACTCCCGAATTCACAATCTCAAACATTAACAATCGAATTAAAGGGCACACATTGAAGATAGCACAACTACCCCTCAACCAGAGCGGCATACCGAGAAATGAAGAATCGCTAGTAAAACTGAACTCGATAAATCTCGAAAATCTGCATAGCAGCTACCAGAAGATCTCAGTACAACCTCCAATAAAACTTACCCATACTAACGTTGAGAGTATCTATCATACCACTATACCCGTATACTCACTACTGTTAGGTGCAGGCGTACTCGGAATTATATTCATGTATCGACAATATGCGAGAAAGAAGGCTGGAAAAGCTTGCCCTACACAACCAGAGACCGCCCAAGAAATCTACGCTCAAGTGGAACCTAGAAGAAACATCCAACCAGAGGAAGTTATAATCGACACCAACCATCTAGCAGCAACATTGTCAACCTCGTTCAACAAGTAGCTGCTGTACTTCGGGGGGAGGTGTTACGCATCGGTGTAACAGGAGGATTGTTAGACACGCTTCGGTGTAATAGAAGGAATGCTGATGTTAGCTGACACCATTCCTGCGCATCGCGACCGCGGCCGGCACGAGGCGCCGACTCAGCAAGTGCGTCACTGCATCACGCCACCTTTGATTCCGCAAACTCGTAATTAATTATGCATGTAAAATCATATTGATTCTTGGTACATACTTCGACCAATTATCATTACTTTTAAATTGTAATTTTTTTATAATTAAATTTGTCCTAAGCAAATTGGTTTTTTTTGCATCCTCCGGCTCCAGTTCACATAATTGTACTACTTACAAAGCCATTCATTTATATTTTACGAGCAGCAAAGTGCCAACAATCAGTCGAAAGTAATATTTGAAGCCCCTTAATTGGTACAAATTCTCAGAACTAAGGGTAGATGGATAAAAGGCGACGGACGTTCTCACATCTGGTTGTCATAACTTGAACCCAAACGGACGTTTCAAAACAATTGAGACATTTCATGCAAAAACGGTCGTTAAGTGATTCTACAAAAGTATGGGAACTGCGAGGGTTCTCAGGCTCTTGGTGATTTTGGGATGGGAGAAAGATGGTTTGAGGCAGGCAGTTGGCTTGAGGGCACGAGGAGAGGCGGTCGATTTAGGCTAGGCTGAGAGAGAGTTAGAACTTATAATAGAGAGTGGGAATATGTCTGTGTGGGGAGGTCATGATAGCGGGAGTGTTATTATTACGTTAAATATTTGATAGGTGTTTAGTTTAGACTAAGCTATATTAGCCTAGAGTTCATGAAAGGCGCGTGAATCTTAGAGAGTTGGAAGTTAGGAGACGTGTGAACTGTGAGGAATGGTGCTAAGGTGGCTGGTAATACACACAGTATTTCGTAAGTAATATATTTCTCTCCAAGGAGTTATCTGGTAAGTGTTACCTTTTATCTTTAGTAATAGTACATTCAGCGTAACCTTGAAATATTCATTTTATGGTTCTGGTAGGGTGATTGTATATCGTGAATTATACAAAGCAGGTTGGTGTTATCGCAGAGGATCCATTTATTAATCATATACTTTGGCATGACGATTGCAGAATCGCTCACCTGTGAGAGAGAAGACTTGGTATAAGCCAAGAGGCCATGTTATGTTCAAGTGAGGTATTGTAAGAGAGCAATTATAATTAGATAAGTTGAATGTATTCGGCTTGAAGTCCAGATTAGAATAATTTAGTATTCATTGAAGTAGGTATGTGTGAGTGTGCTTGAGGTTTGACTGAATGAGACATTCATTATAATAATTACCTCAGGTTGGTAGGGTTATTAAAGTCATTATGACTAAATAGGAAGTGGTGAAGGGTGGGCCTTTTGGGGCTGTCTTTAGGTCTACAAGAGAGTTGCTCCACAACTCTATTAAATGATTCTTGAGTCACGACTCTCAACTCAATGTCTTCTTTATAGCTATTATCTAAAATTCTTGAATGTTTGCATTCTTAATCTCAGTTCGATAATTCGGTCCGACTAACAGTAGCACGTGTCGTACAGATATGCTAGTTGTACAACGGGTGAACTTCCAGGGGTTTGGGTGGCTACATCTATCACATATTCAGTCTACGGACTGATAGGGACCATGTCTCTTAGAGCATGATGTCGACACAGGGCCGCTGAAAAGCCGCCACGTCACGTTTTTCAGTTCGAAAGAACTGCTAGGGACCTTGTTCCATATGAACAAGTACGACGTACAGCCGCTGAAAAGCCGCTTGCGTCACTTTATGGAAGCGTTGCCCTGAGTACTGCAAGTGTTGACGTGAGGTATCGTGTGAGTTACCATGGACCTAATACCTGTTACGCTAGCGTATAGGTTACTAATACATTTATGTAAAAATACACTTAGCTTCCCTCTCCCTTGTTTATTAGCTTTCTAGAACCACTTCCAATGTATTTCTATAAGTATGAATTCCAAAGTTTTATTTACTATTTCTTTCAATCCTTTCCTTGCTCCTTAGATGTGACAAGGAATTGGACTTCCTCATATTTGGAATTCATTTTATCTCTGTCGGTGGGAGGGTGACCAGGTCAGGTGACGAGCTCTACAGGGCGGTACGGGGCGGGGTGCCGCCCTCCCCCCTACGGGGGGGACCGACTTAAACACTAATATTAACGTAATTAGGAAAAACGAAAATTTTATCAGCCTGGGGTAATTGTGGTACAGTCACACTTACAATGGTAAAATCTGCCATCCCCCGCTACGCGACCGGGCGCGGTGCAGTCGGTGGAGCGTCTTAACAGGATTCATTCAGTATAATTCATGTCAAAGATACAGGCATACCAACAACAACCATCGAATGGTTGTGAATACCGTAGATGGTGGCCGCAAATGCGATTGCTGAACATTATGTCTTGTGTATCGGGTTCAATCGGCAATCCCTGAGTGTAATTTAATTAATTTTTAAACTGAATAAGTTTTCATGATGTTATTATGATGGTAGTCTTAGATAAAAGGTTATTCCAGCGAAATAATGCGCAATCTTCTAAATACAATGAAAGTAAAAGACTGTGTGCCTATCAAGTCTTGAAATCTTGACTGATGAGAATTTCCGGGATCTCGTGTTTGTGGATTAAAACAAGTATCTTATCACTTTTAGTCCTAGTATACAGGGTGGCCATACCGCACTTTTTCCAGACTCTTTTTTGCCAAGCTGTACGTACCATGCTTTAAAATAAATGAACGAAATAATTTCTTTTGAAACACGTCTACGCTTTTAATAGTGGCAGGCGAGTTAATAGCTCCGCTAGGAGTATATGTATTCTGTGGTTCATAGAACATTACTCCAAGCGGGCGAGCCGACCTATACTGAACAAGTTCGATTTGATGAGTTTTCTACAACAAATCATGCTCTGTGACCTTACGAGTTTGACCCAAGGATGGATCCAACCATTTGATGCACACGTAAGGTGGTCAATGGTAGGGCACACCACAATTGCGGCGGTAAGTCCCCTCTTTGAGGAGTGGATAGAGAGGCGTCACGGCGTCCTCACCTTCCGCCTGACGCAGGTTCTCACCGGGCATGGGTGCTTCGGTGGGTTCCTGTTCAGGATAAAGCGGGAGGATACGTCCGGGTGTTTCCATTGCGAGGATCGTCTGGAGGACACGGTGGAGCATACGGTGGAGGTGTGCCCTGCCTGGGCGGAGCACCGCCGTGTCCTCGTGGAGGCGATCGGCGGCGGCGACCTCTCGCGTCCAGCCCTGGTGCGAGCCATGGTACGGAGCGAGAGGGAATGGGAAGCCGTCACCTGCTTCTGCGAAGCAGTAATGCTCGCGAAGGAGGAGGCGGGGCGCGTGAGGGAGTGGCAGTCTCTGCGCCCTCACGCCCCTAGCCGCCGCAGGAGGAGACGCCCCGGGCGTCGGGAGTCGATTGCAGACTCCCGGCCACCGTAGGCGCGAGCTTGCGGGTGGCGAGCAATGGGTAGCTCGCCGCCCGGTAAGGACCAGGCTCGGGTCGACGGCGCGCAGTGTTCCACGCGCGCCTCAAAGAGATGTCAGCAGCAGTGTAGGGGTCTACTAGGACCGATGCCTGCCGGGGTCGCGTGATTGTTCGAAAGAGATACCGTGACCCTGGCACATGGGCAACTGATGGAACACGGGTGGGTTTTAGTCAGTAAAAGTCTGACACGCCCTCCCGCTCCGCCCAGAGCGGGAGAAGTCATTTGATGATTTCCCATCCTGAAAAAAAAAAAAAAAAATGTGGTCAATGGTGGTCCTCACTGGGCATGGGTGCTTTGGTGGGTTCCTGTTCAGAATAAAACGGGAGGAAACGCCCGGGTGTTTCCATTGCGAGGATCGTCTGGAGGACAGGGTGGAGCATACGGTGGAGGTGTGCCCAGCCTAGGTGGAGCACCGCCGTGTCCTTGTAGAGGCGATTGGCAGCGGTGACCTCTCGCGTCCGGTGCGAGCCATGGTACGGAGTGAGAGGGCATGGGAAGCCGTCACCTCCTTCTGCGAAGCAGTGATGCTCGCGAAGGAGGAGGCAGGGCGCGTGAGGGAGTGGCAGTCTCTGCGCCCTCACGTCCCTAGCCACCGCAGGAGGAGACGCCCCGGGCGTCGGGAGTCGATAGCGGTGTCCCGGCCACCATAGGTGCGAGTTTGCGGGTGGCGAGCAATGGGTAGCTCGCCGCCCGGTAAGGACCAGGCTTGGGTCGACGGCGCATAGTGTTCCACGGCGCCTCAAAGAGATGTCAGCAATACTGAAGGGGTCTATTAGGACCGATGCCTGCCAGGGTTGTGAGATTCGTTCGAAAGAGTTACCATGGCCCTGGCATATGGGCAACTGAAGGAACACGGGTGGGTTTTAGTCAGTAAAAGTCTGACACACCCTCCCGTTTCGCCCAGAGCGGGAGAACTCATTTTATGATTTCCCATACAAGAAAAAAAAAAGCTGCTCAAATAGTTAGATGGTTTTGGGGGCCTTTTATGGTCGGGTTAGTTGATTTCTTCTGCACCTAAGAATAATTGGTCGTCTGATGAAGTTGGATAAAACCAAAGTTATGTTCATCAAACACATTATTTTAAGACCGATTGTAATCAATGGTGGTGCTCGCCTGTCGAGGTTGTTCATGCATTTGATAATTTGGGAGCTGTTGATAAAATCATGTATTCATTTAAATAAGATTTATAAGTTATAAAGTTTTCAAATGTACGTAATAAATTAGTCTTTGACCTAAGTCGTGTCATTTAAATAAGTTTCTTCTAAATAATTCGGCCTACTTTATTTTATTTTGTCCCTTTTTTTAAATTATACATTCAGTTAAAACAGTTTTATGAATGGATGATTTGTTATAACTCTTGTGTGCTGAGTTTGTTTTTTTTTTAAGTTAGTGATTTTGGAGAATATTTTTGAATGTGGTTCTATTAACTAAAGATATCGTTGAGCTACTATTCAGGGTGACTGGAGTGTGGTCTGAAGTGATTGACCTCACTTCAGACCACACTCTATCGATAAGTCCGTACTTACTGTCAATATTTTTTGTAATAAAAATGTTAAGCAGATCAGGGGTCTTATCTCTGTTGGTAGGCCAGTAGGTAAAGGCCAGGCAAGGTTTCCAATTACATATCGACCGTTTCTTTGAAGAACTGCAGCCTTCCTTTCGCGTTGGTCAATCTGGAGCTACATTGTCAGAATATTTTACAAAGTGTAGAGAAGTAGTTTGCAAAGTTTTGTGCTGTTATTGTATGTCTAGGAAGACAGTAGACAGCAGAGAATACTTCCTCAGTTTGTCATGTACTAATGCAACAGACGTTGCTTGAATTTTATCTATGCAATTTTACTAACATAACATTACGTGGAGTAGTGTTTTAATTTTAATGCCATTTCGATCATATCTGATTGAACGAAGGTTTAACGTTTTTGACGTCGTTTTGTCATGCCATGCCGTTGGCATTCGAAGCGACAACTCGAAAATTGCGATTCTTTTTTTTACAAGGCTGTTGACTAATTGAACTAAATTTGCAGTCCATAATTTTGTTCAGCATTTTTTCCATCATTGTCAAAAATGTGTGATGCAGTTTTTCTCACATTATTTCCTTTATGTTGGTCATGTCATTAAAGACTCCCCGAAACGATTAATGCGATTGATCAATTGCCATCAATTATAATTGTATTAATATTACTGTTAAAACTAAGGGTGACTGGTACAAAATGCTTGCAGTATGTTTTTTTTTCACTTGTGCATACAATTTTAATTTTAAAATAAAATCCGAAATGTGTGCTGGACACGTAGTAGAATTGAAACCATAAGGGACAAATGGAAAAACGAATCGCAACTAAATTTTAACTTGAACTTTTACGGGCAGGTTTTCGTGATCGTTGTGTTCTTCTGTGATTCTAACGTTGTAATACTTTTGAAAGTAATGCGTGTGTGCTTGACTCTAGACATAGTCTTTGCTGATGGTCCCGGCTATGTTTAGTCAGAAGGCAGCCAGGCAGCCTCCTCCCGCACGATCAAGTCTAGAGGTTCTAGCCCAAGCATTGTCTGTGAGGTGGCAGTGGGTGTAGTCCTCATGCAGCTAGTGTTAGCTACACATGCGAACCGCTGCACCTTTTCGAGGTATTTTTGGGCTGAGCTCAGGTCTGTTCTGGGCCACCAGACTATTAAGCCGTATGTGATAATTGGTCGAATAACTGTAGGTTTTAGATAGCCAGTGGGTAACCTTGGGACTGATCCCGCAATTCCTGCCAAGCATTCGCTTGCAGTGCCACAGGGATACGCTGGCTTTTGTAGTGATGTAGTTGGTGTGTTTTACCTAATTCAGCTGTATGTCCAAAAATATGCCCAGGGTACTGCCAAACAATCGTGGCAGTTCTAGTGTCACGAGTTTCCTCCTTATGTGAAGAGGATCATCGCGGTATTTGTGAAGTTTATTGATAATTTGTGTTAGATGCACCAGTCCTCTACTATTTTCAGGGCTTGGCGCATGAAATGGCATAGGGTGTTTTCATGGGTGCTATTTATTATTACGGTTATTGAATGTTTTGATGAGGCTGTCTACGACTAGGTTCCATAGAAGTGATGAGAGGAAACCCCATCGTGTGCTGCCCTTCACCACTACTTATAGTGCCGTTCACTGTGACTTATACAGCTCTCAATTTGAGCATGTTGGTGATTAATTCGCGCATGGTTGGGTTTATGTTGTGTCTGTCGAGGGCCATGATGGTACTATTGAACTTAGGTTTGTAGAATGTATATCTATGTCGATGAAAACCGCCAGTGCTGAGCATTTGTGATCCATTGCGCATTCAATTTTGGAGACGGCGCTATGTAGCGCGGACCCTGTTCATCTGTCCGTGGAGTACGCGTGCTGTTGTTTGTGAAGTGGGTTTGCTCGGAGAGGTCCGTATCAGATAAAATTATCATAGTGTCTCTCGAGTGTTTTCAGTAGGAAGGATGTGAGGCTTTTAGGCCTATAGGCCTTGGTTTGTGTATAGTCGGGTTTGCCTGGCTAGGGTATGAAAATGACTTTCACTTCGCACCACTGGGGTATGTATCTGAAGGCAATGTAGGTCCGGTAGATCGGTAGAGCTGGAAAGATGACATCCAGCCCAGCAGATTTATAGGACTGAAAGGTGTCGATGGCCCACTTTTAGGAGTGAGCGAGGTAGAGTGGCCGCATTCTTTTGAGTGGGTTCCCTCTATCTGGCAGAAACTTGATGCTCCGAATTTTATTTGGCATAACACACTTGGCATAATCTTATTCAAACGAATATTTGTAAGGCATAAAAAATGTTTAGCGTAATCATTGTTTGGCCGAATGTTTGTAAGCTCGACTTTATGCTGGCATACTTTTAAGATGACAGAATTTTATTTTGCATAATTACCTTTGGCAGCCTTAAAATTCCGCATAATTTCGTTTAGCATAACAATTATTTAAAAGCAATGATTATTTGAAATAATTTCACTTGGCATACTATGAAGATGGCAGAATTTCATTTAGAATAAATTTGTTAAGCATATTTTCATTTCTATTAAATTGCATTTTAACTTTAAATAAAATGAAATAGTGTCTCAAAAAGTCAGTATATGTTGTGTTACAAAATTTATTGACAGAAACGAATCGCTGCAGAACCGACTCCACGTAGTCTTGTCTGCCCTACCGCTAGAGTGCAATTTAAGCCCACGTAGGCGTGGAGTGGCCAGGCGGCCCGCATGAGCTCGCGTGGGACCGCCGGAGCCATGACAGAAAGCATGCATGCTGCATGTTGCATGCTCGCCTGCATGCTGTGAGCTTGCTTGCATGCTGCATGCTTGCTTGCATGCTGCATGCTTGCTTGCATGCTTGCTTGCTGTATGCTTGCTTGCATGCTGCATGCTTGTTTGCATGCTGCATGCTTGTTTGCCTGCTGCATACTTCTTCGATATGAAATGTATGCCAAAAGATGATTCTATGTTTAAAGTTTCTGAGTTATGATAGTTCTGCCTTTTAAGAACTATCGATATGAAATTATGCCAAGAGACGATTCTGACTGCGAACTTTCTGCGATATGATGGTTCTACTTTTTAATTATTATGGAATAAAATTTATGCCTAAAGATGATTCTGAATTATAAAATTATGCGTTGTGAATGTATGATAAATGAGTGTATGCCAAACGATTTTCTGCGAAATGAAGTTTATGCCATCCGCTGTTATGCATAATAATATTATGACGAAAAAAATTCTGCCATAAAGGGTGGACCCCTTTTAAGTCGTGGTAAGCCTTTTGCTGCCACCTTTTTTTTTAGTTTTTTAGTGTTTCTCGAGTATTATAATTATTTACTTCAATTCTAACTTAGAGTTGTATTGATGATTATATAAGAATGGCTTAAATTTCGCGAACTACCTTTGCTCATCCTTTTGAAATATAATCACTCTAGATCGTGGAAATAGAATGATTGATTGATTAAGTAAGAAGAATTTAAAAGACCGTCATTTTTCATTGTTTTGGGATCACTAAAAATAATGGTAGTCTGGACAAATCGACTAAAGGTTTGGTTAATTCTTTAAATTTCTGAACGCATGTTTTTTGACAGATAGAACGACAGCTAAAGTTGAAGATTGTTCTCGACTTTTTGAAAATGCTTTTTTATTATTTTCGTCCACTATGTTGCAAATAAAATTAACTGTGTGAAGTCACCGGCTTAGAATAATCAGATTCCCGACTACCTCTCAATCAGACTGATCTGGAGCGGAAGTAGAGGTTATACATTAGTTGTAAAATTTAAAAGTCATTGCAAAATAATAGCACAAAATGTTTTGTTGGGGTAACGCGACTTATCATGAATTGTGTATAGAAGGACAGGAGAGTCTTGATTTGGTAAGTGATACCCCTTAAGTTCCACCCTGGCTATGCAAACCAACGCTAATAAATTAATTAGGCTTACTTAATTTATCTTGTAATTACTATTTTCTAAATAAGATTTGCATCGATAAATCTGTGCTTCGATGAAGTTCAATGAAAGTGGTGTAAATGTATACTAGAAAAATTAATTAGGGCTGATAATAATTGCCGATGGTAATAAACAGCCTTGCTATCTTAACATGGTACCATTTTGGATGACCTATTGTACAAATAGTATTTCACTTATGTAAACTTACAATATTTAACTTCCTCTTTTGAAATTTAAGTACTTATTGTTTGTTTTTGTATAACAGATTATAAAACCAACATTATCGAAATGGCGTGAGAGTAACCGTATAAAAGCAGTGGCTGCTGGAGAATTCCATACAATGTACCTCACAAACACTGGCCATTTGTATTCATGTGGAAACAATGAGGTTGGACAATTAGGACGTCATACTGACAATAGAGAAGGAAAAACACCTGGTATTGTTACAATTTTTTTAAATGAAATATTTTCAACTTTTATGAGAAGGTCATATTACCTCTTTTGTGCTTTTCCCTTTGTCCAACAAAAGTTTGGAAACTTGTAACACAATGTAGATACTTATAAGTATACCTAATAGTTTCATATAATACTTGATTAGATAAGTGTAAACAGGATTTCATTGTGATGAAAGATTCTTAATTATTGTGTAAGGTGAAAGTTGAGATTATAATGTGATTAAGTGTTAATTACATACATTTCTGTTACAATCAAATGACTGGATTTAATGACTGGATATTTACATCAAACCAGTAGAATAAATTGAGTGTAAATCAAAGAAATTAGTTTACAAATTATATCCAACAAAAACACTGCCAAGTCTATGTGCGGATTTCACTAATGCTTCTGAACTCACTTAGAAAATCTAGGCCTGTTGTTAAGAGTTATCTTTTGAATGTGTCCTAAGTCACTCTATCTTTTATTTCGATGAGATTTGACATAGCTAAATAAAACTCAATTATAATTAGCTCACTCATCCATACACAGTCATATTTACAACTTATGAAAATGTGGGGAGGGAGACCTAGGAAATGCTTTTCAGTTTTATGTTAAGTTCCCGTTGCTAATGCTATTTGATTGAGTGGTTTAATTATTATAATTTAACCTAGGTAATGTTGTCCTAATTACTAAAAATAATTTATTGTTGCAGTGTCATTATCAGCTTGTATTGTCATATCTTATCTACAAACTTTTTATTATCTTAAATAAAAACTTACATTGTCATGTTTATGTTTGTACTTTAAATCTTTGACTGTCAGTACATTTTACATTTTCACTTTACCTCAGCTTCATTTAAAATTAAAAAAAAACAATGTTTATTCATTTTCATTTTTATTTATAAAGGTTAATTTTCAGCACTAGTTGAGACATTCAAAGAATGCACTGTGTCATATGTTGCTTGTGGTATACAGCATTCAGTTGCTCTCGATGAATGGGGACAGCTGTTCAGTTGGGGCTCAGATAGCATGGGCCAATTGGGCAGCAATCTAGGCATGCATGCGCAGGACAAGCCCAAGTTTGTAAAGAACCTAGCAACAAGAAATGTTATTCAAGTTGCGTGTGGGGCGTATCATTCTATAGCATTGACAAACAGTAAGTTATAATTACCATTGAATTATTTAAGTAACTGCCTCATTGGTCTAGTGGTCTAGCGACCACTCGTCCTGGGAATGAGGTCCTGAGTTGGACTCCCGGGTTGGGCAAAGAGTTATTGGCTTTTCCATGTGGCATTTCTCAGTACTAGCCCCTAGTCTGGATTTATTCCTGGTTTAAGGCAACGGGCTTGCTCCCCTTATAAATGAGACTAAATATAAATAGCGAAAAGTGAATATAAGTGTGATTTTACATTCATGGGTTTATTTAATAGAGTGAGTGAATGCGTGTGCTAAGAAAAAAACACATTAACTGAGAAGGGTCTCAATACAGTGTCTGTAGATTTCATTTGTTGCATGAAAATAAAAATATCTTAAAAAATGTAGAATACTGTGAGTTATGTAAATCTAAGGTTATTTATTTATATTTCTGTTTTTGTACTTAATGTTTTTGTCATTTTAGATGGTGATCTATTTTCTTGGGGTGCAAATAGTTTCGGTCAGTGTGGGTTAGGTACTATGACCAACAAGGAAATGATTCCTCAACCAATCACCTCACTGCTAGGAGTTCCTATTGCATTGATTGCATGCGGCAGTAACCACACATTTGCCTTATCAAAGTAAGTATTTTACTAAAATACTGATGGTTTTTTTTTTTTTACTTTCAATCTTGGTTTGCCTTGAATAAAGTCCCTGGATGGTGACCAACATGTTTACAAAATTTTACTGTCAATTTTTTTTTTACAAAATTGAAATGGTATGTGTTTTTAAAAATGCATAAGAAAGAGGTATAAAGCAAAAGAAGAACCTATCAATGACTCTCAGGTTCTGCATTGGGTTCACCGTGATTACGCCATTCAGAAATGCAAAAATTCGGCTTTAAATTGAGTTCCAGAAATACTGAAACATGTATTACCTACATAATTAATGTAAATAACCTTAGGGACTTAGGGTGCTGTATTTCATGTTATTCCCAGTTTTAGCTGACCTCGCATTGTATGGGCTTTTCGTAAAATGAGATGTCAGCTTATACTGGAAATGTATAGCTTGATGTGTTACAAATTGTATTGGAAAAAAACTCAATAATGTAACATGGGAAGTTACCATAAATTACTTGTTCTAGAAATGTACAGAAAATATGAAGCTGTTGTTATCAAAAGTTTTGTTTTATAATAAAAACATTATTGTGGTTAGATAAAGATAAAAATTGGTTAACATAATGCTGATGAGATACGTCGTTCGTGGGGATTTGACATGTCATTGTTGATTTGCTCATACTGCATACATTAGCAGCAAAAATAATATTTTATTTTTTCTTGCAGGTCTGGTGCCGTTTTCGGATGGGGTAAAAACACGCGTGGCCAGTTAGGACTGCAAGATAGAGAGAATAAGTGCTTCCCATCGCATTTGAAAACTTTGAGAAGTGTTAAGGTAAAAACAAGACGAGACAACAGTGTCATTATCTGTAATTGCAGTATAAGATTGTTCCAGGAAACTGGTTTAAAGGACTGTCTTTCACAGTCTGTGTAGTGTAGCCTACTGTGTATTCATAAATTATAATGTTAGTTGCCTATTTCCAACTTGAGTACTTATAACTGTCCTACCAAAGTTTCCCATACACTGAACTTTTATAAGTTCTGCATTGTTCCCAGGTGTGTCATATAGCTTGTGGTGAAGATTTCACTGTGTTCCTGACATTAGATGGCGGTGTGTTCACTTGCGGCACTGGTGAATACGGGCAGACTGGACACGGGACTACAAAGGATGAGCTAGTTCCTAGAAAAGTAATTGCTATTTAAGATATTATTACAATGCACTATTGATAATGTAACGTAAAGCGCTCCGCAGACGGCTGTCGTTTTGTCCGCGAATGATATCATCATAATTATTTTCTTCTAATGGAACAGATAGGTGTGCTACTGAGGAGTTTCTTGCCCTTTCTTCTTCAGCTAAAGCACTAGGAAGACCAGGTCATACAGCTTTAGCTGTGAAGGAGTTCCCGCCCTTCACCGGAAAGGCGGGTGTTTTGGTCCCTCGTAATTCTTATGTAATTTTGACATTTATTCTATTTATTCTTTGGTTTAAATTGTATTTATACCCATACCCAGTAATAGTTTAGTAAGAAAAACATTATACCTACTTGTCTATTTTATCATGCCACAAAATGGGGTCTGGTGACCTGTAATACAGGTTTTTCTTAAACCTACATCAGGCACCAGCTCTCACAATGTGAATTATTATAGTCGAAACTGTTAAATGCTGCACACCATTGTGAGAGAAATAAATAAACTTTTATTATTTACTAGCTTCTGCCCGCGACTTCGTCCGCGTCAAATTTTTGCTCCCCTGACCCTTCCCGTCGCATCGATTTGCCTGCTAGTTTTCGTCCATTTTTCATTGCTGCTCGCACCTTTTGAGTTATAGTGAGTCAACCTTAAAAGATAGACATATGCTTTCGCGGACTTTTTTTTAGAACTTTTTAAAAGGAACAATTCCGTCATACATGATTTTTGCGTTACTTTAACCGTTTACGCAGCGCACGCAACGGAAACTCTCAAAAGGAATAAATTTTCCCCGTTTTTGCAACATTTTTCATTACTGCTCCGCTCCTCTTAGTTGTAGCGTGATGTTATATAGCCTATAGCCTCCCTCGATAAATAGGCTACCTAACACAAAAAGAAGTTTTCAATTCGGACCAGTAGTTCCTGAGATTAGCGCGTTCAATCAAACAAACAAACAAACTCTTCAGCTTTATAATCTTATTATATTATATTATATATATTATTATTTATATATATAAAAATCTTGTGTCACGATGTATGTTGCCAATAAACTCCAAAACTACATAACAGATTGTTATCAAAGTTCTTAATTATTTGTAATTTGGTCCAACTTAAAAGATAGGATAGTTTTTATCTCAATTGTTGATCTCAATATTTGAAAATTAAATGTTTTTTTTTTTTTATAGTACCTACGCACGGCTACAGGTCAAGCTATACATTTCCAGTATAAACTGACATCTGATTGTACGAAAAGTCTATACAATGTGAGGTCAGCTAAAACTGGAAATAATATAGCTTGACCTATAGCCGTGTGTAGTATGTGCGTATTCATTGGTTAGTTAAAAGGAAACCCTAATCGGTGGCGGTGTAAGTTAATTCATCGTATCGTTTGACACCAAAGTCGCGTAGACATCCACTGAATGGCGCTTTTTTTTTTTTTTTCTAAATAACCTTTGCATAATATTAAAGTCGCTTGCTGCGTCTGTACGCTTAGAATTAGATCTTTTAAACTGCGCAACGGCTTTTAATGCGTTTTTCATCAATAGACAGAGTGATTTAGAGGAAGGTTTAAAAGTAGTTTACATACATATTATAGTAAAGAAAAGCCGAGAAATTCAAACATTTCTAATGTGATGTCGTAACAAACATATTTTTTGTGCGCTAAAATCGCAAACGCTAGCTTAACCTTACGAGATAATTATATCAAATTAATGTACCACGGAATTATATATTTTAAAAATATCGATGAAAAAATCCATGATATATGTTTATTTCCTAAAGATACCCTAGAAAAAACACTTTTATCTGTTATATTTTACAAAAAAAAAATCTGGGTCATTAACCAAACTATTTTAAACAATACCGTATCGTTCTTTATCCAATTAAATACATAAGATACGTTGTACATTTCAGGTCAATCAAAACTGCACTTTGCAGCATATCATTAAAGTTAATATTTTAGAAGATATTAGAGAATATATAAAATAGACGCAGAGCGGCTAGCGGGCCGTCCGTCCGTCCCGGTTGGTAGCGGTAGGGTAGTGCAGGATTAGTAGGATTGTAATTCATATTACTTTGGCTTCATAGTAAATGCGAATATCATGTGTGTTCGAAGTACTCAAAATAAACCTATCCATTATATTATTCCAAGTAAGAGACCGCGAAATAAGGCTTCTAAATGTTTAGATTTTTGGATGGATTTGGATTTTTGGTTATCCTGGATACTTATCAAATAGGATACTTTATCCCGGTAGTAGGTTCCTGGTTCATATTTTCCGACAGCTTTACGGGTGAAGACACTGGCCAAAGTACCATTCCTATAAGTATGTTCGATTTGGTGTCTGGTAAATAATTGAGTGTCTGTGTAGGTAGAATAAGAGCGTTAAGAAAAACTAGGAAGACTGCGACATAGAGCTGGATTGAATTAAATTCAATCCAGCTCTATGTCGCAGTCTTCTTACTTTGAATACTATTAGTTTTATTGAGTACATCAAACACACATGATACTCTGATAAAGAATAGAGAAGTAGTATGAAGTAGTACTTGAGAAGTAATATGAATTATAAACGTACATAATTATTATAAATTTGAGCATTTGTATGATTTGATGTTTGTTTCTCAACCCCGTACCTAACGGTATATCTATACTCTACTAGCTGACCCGGCGAACGTTGTTTTGCCATATAAATAATTTCCTAGGCGGGGATAACTAATTAAATGACGATTGATCAGTTTTCGACCGGAGAGGAAAAACGATTAAATTACTAAAATGGCTATTAAAAAATAAGGGTTGATCGTAGAAGGGTGAAAATTGAGGATTGTATGTATTTTTGTATGTTGTATCATAAAAAAATAGAAATTAAAAATTTTGTCTAAAAAATAAAAAATAAAATTTAGGGCTGGACTACCCCTAACATTTAGGGGGATGAAAAATAGATGTTGGCCGATTCTCATAGATACCGGATAAGCACAAAAAATTTCATCAAAATCGGTCAAGCCGTTTCGGAGGAGTATGGCAACGAAAACTTACTGTGACACGAGAATTTTATATCTATACTCTATACAAATAAATAAAATTGGAGTGTCTGTTTTTAATATTAAAATAACCGCTTTTTACTAAGTGTATATGGATGTATACACGGTACATATACCAAAACAACATTTTACACAATTTTTGTCTGTCTGTCTTTCTGTCTACTGTCTGTCTGCCTGTCTGTTTGTTCCGGCTAATCTCTGAAATGGCTGGACCGATTTTGACGGGACTTTTATTGGCAGGTAGCTGATTTAATAAGGAGTAACTTAGGCTACTTTTATTTTAGAAAAAATCTTTTATTTTAGGAAAATACCTGCGTTAATTTCCGACATCCACGCGGGCGAAGCCGCGGGCAGAAGCTAGTATTAGTATAGATTATTGCATACAAAAAGTGCTGATTCTCAGCCTAGTTCGAATAAATGACTTTTGAAATTGATTCATCCGGCAACCATCGGTGGCGCGGAAGTTTTGGTCCTCCATCAGCGTTATTGCATACGTTATATCTTCGCGACAAATGGTCCATCGTCTGCTAAGCGCCTAATCCGATTTTGGTAATCCTCGCAAATCAATCACTTTTCCTTAGCTTCGGTCTTTGCCTCACAATTATGGCTTAAGACAGCTTGGCTACACACTTAGCAGCCTTCAGCCTTTAATGTTCCCACGGCTTGGACACAGGCCTCCTCTGTGAGAGGAAGTGGACAACGATAATCCAGAACGCGGGCCCAGTGAGAGTTGGTGGATGTCACATGTCTTCGAATTTTAGGTTCTAAAACATGTCAGTTTAGTCACGATGTTTTCCTTCACCGTTTGAGAGCAGGGGTGAGGAATTAAATACATAAAGTAAAGGGCCTGCCTGGGTGTAACTCACGACCTACAACTCATAAGTCGGGGTCATTGGGCCATCACTGGTCTCACACTTATACTAAGCTAAACATATGTTCTTTTATCACTCCACTGTTGAGTTTCCAGCATGGGTATTGGAACGAGTAGCAAAAAGTGTTTCTTCTTTTGAAAGTGTATTTTTTTTCTGTAGTAAAAACATCAATCTTTTGTTTTCATTTGACAATCTAGCGCCTAGTTTCCTCTGTAATTTGTAGATGCTACTGTGTTTTTATATTATCTTTCATGTCTTCATGAAATGATTAATAGAACATTGAAGGTATCATATTCTTAGTACAAGTTATCATTAATATGCATTATTCATCGTACTATGTATGAATCATATGTATAATCCCCACTCATAGTGTTGTAATTCGCAGGTTATGGAGTTAATGGGCAGTACGGTGACGCAAGTGGTCTGCGGGCGGAGGCACGTGTTGTGTCGGGTCGGTGACCGTATCCTTGCGTGTGGGTACGGTGCGAGAGGACAACTTGGCTGTCCACATATGGCTTTCGCCTTAGTTCCGACACCCGTTGTTTTTAATTCCACCGATGAATTGCCGGTGAGTTGTCATCTTTGTAAAATTACTATCATCATCTTAGGGAAAAGATATTCATTGTTACATGCGCCCGTTCCTCTCAGTTTATATAGAAACGAATTGACAAACTGATGATGGAGTAGTAACAAAATGTAGTCCCTCCATAATGTGAACTTTCTTTGAGTTTACCCCTACCTATTTTTTTTTCTAAAAGTGTTCTGTTCTAAAATTTAGTAACTGAACCAGCTTGCTTGATAAAAAAGCCGTTTGCATTTTATACGTTATGTTATCGCCTTTTTGCCGCTACACCCGTTTGGCTAACCACATAATATCATTGTATAGGCTGTGACATAGTATATTCATTTGCTATCGTAACATTCAATTCTATTGTTTTCAATACAGACTGAAAGCCCTGGCCAGAGCAAGGTGAATAAATAAATATTGCGTAGTAACTGGGGCGTATTAGATGTAGTTTCCTTTCTCTATTGCACTTCTCCCTTCTTTTAACACTTTTAGTGTAAAAATAGCATAGTGTAAGCCCACGTACGCACGGCTACACATCAAGCTATACATTTCCAGTATAAGCTGACATCTCATTGTACGAAAAGCCTATACAATGCGATTTCAGCTAAAACTGGAAGTCGTATAGCTTGAACTGTTGCCGTGTGTATCTACGGATGTAATAAAATTCTGGCAGGATTTTTTCGCGCACTGGATCTGTATTGCCTGCTTAACGCCGAAAATTGAAAATCGAACGCTGAGACTCACTCGCGCTACGCTCTGTTTGATTCTCAGTGCTCGATTCAACACCGAGAGTCAAAAATCCAGTGTCCGGTAAACTCCAGCCCCGATTTTATTACGTCCGTGCGAATCTCGACCAACTACCTACTCCATACAGTCGTTAATTGCCTACTTCAGTAAAGACGATTACTTCAGGAAAAAACATGCGATTATTTTAGCATTCCATTGACCAACTGTATGGAGATAGATATTATAGACTGTGATAAGTCTGTTAAGGACTTTAAAAGATATAGGAATTCATTATCTAAATGGATTTTAGTCTATTAAAACTTTAGTGTAAAATTAGCACAGTGTAACTGCCTACTCCATACAATCGTTAATTGCTTACTTCCGGAAGGACGTTTGCTTTGTAAAAACACTTACCTACTAGTATTTTATCAATGCATTGACTAACTGTATGGAGATAATATTGATAGTCTGTGGTTAGTCTATTTAGATGGATTTTATGCTGGTTGGTAATGTCCTTGTTTTGTTCTTTTGACTCAACAAATAAGATGTAGTCTAATTTACCTAGAGTAAGATTTGGTCAGTGAACCAATCTCTCTTATTCATCATGGGTTCGAATCCCAAAAGTGCCGAATGTCTTATTAAAAATATTCCTTAAAACATTTTGTAAATGCTTATACAACATGTTGTTGCTCGATATTTACACCTCCGTTAATTTTCTGGAGATTTTAATATCACTCTTATAGTTTATAAGTAATAGCCTGATATAGGTTATTAACATGAACTATTGTTCTTCAGCTTAAGAAGAAACCGAAAGTCGAGGCCACGACATCAATAGCTCGAAATAGCAACGCGGGCGTTTCCAAAATAAATGTTGAGTCATCTGTATATTTAAAAATATATTAGTATTATGTTCAATGTGCTGCATTTAATTTAAAATATTTTATTTTAATAATTAAGTAGATTTTTATGTATTTTTCTATTTTGTAGCTAGGCCCTATTATTTTGTTTTTAGTTACGTATCTTGTGTTTACTTATTTAATATAATTGTTTTATATTATGCATGATAAACTTTAGAAGTAGTGATTAAACGAAAATTTTAAGTGCGCGTTAAACAGAAAGCGGAATATGGGTGCGCTTGCGCCGGTAGCAGTGAATGCATTCGCATGTTCTAATTGTACAAGTTAACGAGTACTGCACATGCGCACAATACGAGGGATTCTCACAGTACAAACAAATAAAACAATGTGGGAGATCTTGATGACACAAGAGGCGCTAACAATTCGGGTGCTCCCCACGGTATAGACATCTCCCATCCGTGGGGAATCCCCACGGTATAAAAGATCTAAAAATGCGGGAGTTTCCCTCGACATTTGTTCTGGTAGTCAACCACCAGTGGCCCTAGTGTGAGTTTCTTTTAACAGTCTCGATCTAACGCATCGACCGCGTTCGGTGCTCCGATTGGTCCTTCACCAAACCGAGGCCAATCAGAGCGCTGAACGCGCTCGGTGCGTTTGGTCGAGATGGTTAAAACAAACTCACACTAGGGCCATAGGTGTTTGAATAATACTGTTACGTAAAGGTTGATAGCTTCATGCTATAAGTATCATCGTCATCATCAGCCTATAATATTCCCACTGCTGGGACACAAGCCTCCTGTCGGTGAGAGTGAGTGCATAAGTATAAAATATGCCATCTGCACACTCGTAATTGATGTGGAAAGAATAAAGAAAGAAGTTTTTTGGTTTTTGGGATTATAGCAAAAGCCATTTTAACTAAAGATATTTCCGTTCCATAGTCCGCTTTCTATCAGCTCTTTTTTTTCATTTTTAATTTGTGTCTAATGTCAGTGCATTGATAAAAATATAAGATCAGCATCATTGCTTTTGCACTGTAATTTAATGTCATGTGATGATTGTAACGATGACGTAATATTATTATCTGTAACGTTATTATATTATACAGGGTGTTTATTTGAGGTCTAAGCCTGTTTGAAAAAGGTGATACAATATTTTTATCAGTAAACTACAAAAAAAAAATATTTTAATAATTTTTTTGAAAGATATTAAATCACCCTATTTGAACTCACTTATACACAAATATGCACTTTGCATCTCTATCAAATGGAATTAAAAAAGGTGAAATTCTTTGCAGTTCTCACAAGAAGTCTTCAAGGGTCCTATAAAAGTGTTCGCAGGCGGTGACCACAGTTTTCTAATCATAGACCATGACAGAACTGGGCCGGTTGACTTCCGTATTCAGGATCATACAAAACAAATTGTAACGTTGACATTACCTAAGTTGGCTGCATGCGAAGTTTTTAAAGACTCCGATGTTGTTAATCAGGTGAGATAACTTTCCTTGGTGGAATTTATTTGAAACCTACTTAAAAATGAAACTATACTCTTGTTGATTTTTGTCGTACCTTGTGGTGCCGGACGTAAAGAATAGCTCCTCCCAATTCTGTGTCGTAAGAGGCGACTAAAGGACTTACTATGCCCATTCTCGGGCAGCAGCGATCTTTATGCATTTTACCACCATACTGCGGTCGCCAACCCGCCTGCTAAGCGTGGCGATTACGGTAGGGTAAACCCCCCAAATTGGGGGTGGCCTATGTCTAGCAGTGGACGTCTTTCGCATGGAATGAAAATTAAATGATTTTTGTCACGAAATAAAAAAAAATCTGTGTATGTTTTGTGGAGTTTTCAAAACGATTAATAATTGAATTAATATCTGGATAAAAAACTGGATCCTTCGCTTGACATACAATTTCAGTGATTTTTGCTTATACTTAAATAATCGCTTTTGCAAATGACTATTCATACTTCTCAAAAAAAAGGTAATTATATTATCAATTTTTTTCTGACCCTGCAGGATATGCTAGCGTATTTGGAGACGGTATTTGGCTCTTTAGCGTGTGTAAACGGCTCCTTCCTAGCTCCGAACAATGCTCACTTTGGCTGTAACACTAAGGTGCCTGGCGTCGACCTTAGGAAAGCTGAGGAAGCATTCACGTTAGTTAGCAGATTTGAAAATACTACAATCAAGGAATTGGTGAGTTTATCGATTTTTATTTAAGATAATATTTGAACAGTGGTGGCTCAGTGGTGAAAACCAGTCAGGTGCTTTATTTTGTGTAAATTATTTCATCGCCACTACTCTCAAAATGGTGAAGGCATACATCGTGAGTAAACAGGCATGTCCTAGAACTAAACGTTCGAAAACATGGGCCAACGTGGTAGATTACGGCCCACTCCCAATGAGAGGAAGTCCCAGCATTGGGCTGATTATGATATGAATAATCTGTAGGTGTCATAGAAAAATCGATATTGAATTTATTATTTCATTGTCAAAGCACAAAGTACTTAACCTTCTCTGTGGTCAAGTGGTAAGACCACCTGTCTCAGACCCACAGGTCCAGGGTTCGTTTCCCAACGGGAGTAACATTTTCTGCTTGGTTTGGTTGGTGATAGGGCTTGTTCTAAGTCCGTCTGGCTAGCTAACACCATCTTATCTCAGTATGTCGCTATTAACAGCGATGTTAACAGCATGGTTGCGTTTCGTAAGTTAGTGGTAATGTAGCCTATGGGGTTGAGTATTCCGGGTGAAGCTTAGGGTCGGTTCACATCTGACGGAAGATGCGTCGCGTATCATCGGTCGGTCTTCTTCAAAAACGAGCTGTTCGAGCGATTTACCAACTAGGTGCTAGAGTTTCTCTGAGAGATTTGTTTAAAGATATTGGTATTCTTACGGTGGCATCACAATTCATCTTCGCCAACATCTTATATATTAGGCAAAATATACACCTGTACACTAAAAACAGTGATATTCATAATATTAATACTAGAAATAAGGACAAACTATACGTACGTGCTCCCTTTCACCGGCTTCATAAGGTTCATAATTCTTTTGTTGGTCTTGGTATTACCTTTTATAACAAGCTTCCCTCTGCTTTAGTAGATTTGCAGTTAATGAGTTTAAAGCTAAAGTAAAATCCAACCTTTGTTCAAAGGCATATTATTCTATCAACGACTACTTAAACGATAAGAATAGTTGGTCGCTGTGATTAACTCAAGACAAACTCAAGACAATATTTATGTTCTTTCAATCCAGAATTAGCTTCCCTACTGACAGTTTATATGGGTAGTTCATATAATTGTTTTTTATTTATTTTTTTATTTAACAGATTTTGTTAATTTATTTATATTTTCTTTTAATTTCATTTATTGTGGACATAATCTACTCATTACAATGATTTTAAATGAGTTGTATTGCAACATGTAGTTAGCTAGCGACCTCGTCAGCTGTTCATAATATTCTTGCCTGACCAACCGGCAGCAAGTTCGTCATGCTCCCTTAGATGTCACTGCTTGCGGTAGCGTCGGGGGTCGGGTTACCACCTTCCCTCAAATATGGCGAGGAGGTAATGGCTGACCTTTGCGTTATGCTCGTGAACGGGTGCTGCTTGTGGTGACTGGTCGTCTTGCTGACCATGGTTTTTGTTATTGTTATTTGTATTAACTGTTATTTTATTCTACTCCGGAGGTGCTAGTTTAACTACTGTAACTTCAACTTAGCTATATGCATCAATGTATGTATATGGATCATTTTGCATCGTTGAACATGTAAGCGGGCACGCCCTTTATGCCTGGAGGCTTTATTTAGTTTTTAAGTTTTGTTTACGTTTTTGTTTTATTATTTCAGCTTGACTTTAGTATTCAATTTTTTTGTTGGTATATTGGCGTGTGCTAGCTGACATATGGCGAATAATGTATGTTTTGTTTTATAATATTAATTACTTACACAATATTGTATAGAATCAAGTTCTTCTAACTTAACAGAGCTGTGCTGCTGGGGAGTTTGTTCCGCCACTTCTTCTTCCCAGCTACAGCACTAAGAAGTGTCGAAGGGTGGGCGTTTTGGGGGGACTGTCTTTTGTAACTTTGACGTTCAAAAAGTGCTGACTCTCAGCCTAGTTTGAATAAATGACTTTTGATTTTGATTTTGCGTAACGCCAGAACAGACAATTATATGAGAAAACATTCAACCTTTCATACTTAACCGATGATGCGTTAGTGCGTCGAGCGTACAGCGTCTGTTCCGTTTCCGTCAACGCATTGTCGGCCGACGTAAAGGGCGGCACCGTCGTGCCACGCGTATATTGAGTGATGCATTCAGACTAGACGTAACATCTGCGGAGATATTTGTGTACTGACCGTTCGGAGTTTTCTTGCATTGAAAATGTTTGATACAGAACGATTTATCACGGAAATGCAAAATTACGCCCGACGCATCTTCCGTCAGATATGAAAACACACTATTTGACCGAATAGACGCGACCGATGATACGCTGACGCATCTTCCGTCAGACGTGAACCGACCCTTATTTCCATCCTCAGCCTGATCATCACTAGATGAAGGCTAAGAGCTGCCCAAGGTCACCTTAATAATTTTCATATAAGTTTGAATACATTTTAAGCAACTTTAAAATAAAAGAGTTAAGGAAATGAATTCATGTAATATATTTTTGTTCCCAGATATTCAATCACCTAACAGAGAACATAATAAAGAAGATGAAAGTGTCGCCGCCTGACGCGGAGGCTCTCAGAATGTTCCTTATCTTACCTCTTTATCACGAAATGCGTAATCCTCGCCGACATGTTGAATTACAGGTATAAATAGTCTTTTTTTTGTAGTGCAGTAATCATATCATACAATTATTTTCATTATAATATGTTCATTTTTATTACATTCTTGATTAGCTGATCGTTATCATACGGAAAGGTAATTTCTCCCACTATATTTACGTAAAAGTATTTAAAATATTTTTCTATAATATACGTATAATAACACATATTAAACCAATGCAATACATTACTGTATAAACTTAAACCTTCGACCGATGACACCACTTAAAGACTGACGTCACTCCACGACACATTCTAACATTCAACTTTTAGTTGGATGGACGTTGTCTGGTTAATATACTACAAAATAGGATGTGTGTAGTAAAAACATATTCCGTTCCAGCCTATTAAGAGTCAATAAAAATATAACAATTTATTTCTCCAGGGTCCGTTCGCAGAGGCGTTCAACAATCTATCCACCCATCCTCAGAGGATCGTGAACCTATGGTGGGAGGCCCAAACACCAGAATATTTTGAAATGCTAGTCGATATATTTAAAAGTGTTATCGTTTACGAGCTCAGGCAGCCTACGGTACGCGCGAACAAGGTATATAAAACTTACAACAGAAAGACAAACAATTGTTTGAAAAATTCCATTTGAAAGTATCACGGCCGTTATTTTTCTTGGTTCCAGAAAATTTACTTTACACATAGTATTATACAAATACTCAATACTCTGTCATCACTGAACAAAATAAACTTTACAAATCCAAAGAAACCGAAAATTCCAGCTGAATGTTTTTATATTGAAGACTTGTGCGACCATGTGGATATTGCTACCGACTACATTACATGGCTATCAGATCATGCTGTAAGTACAACTAACATATTAAAAGGCATGACATAGTTGCCCTAGATGTGTATTTAAAATATTCTCTCTCAGTGTAATCGACAGATCTCGGTTTTCACCACTCCTGATATCAAATGATAGTAAAAGAGACCACGTCACCAAATATTATTATGATGTTCTAATTCTAACAGCCACTTGAGTGACGATTATAGTGCTCTCCTGAAGCCGACACCCAATCGCAATGACTGACCGGAAACAGCGACATGACTGGCTTCTATGTAACAAACCAATAGTGTCACTATGTTCTGTCCATAACAAATTGGGTTTACGGCTGCAGTCGCCTCCAGAAGAGCATCTTTACTGATCTCAGACCGATATTGAAAGTCATTTATTAATAACTGCCAAGTATCATACCATTTAATTGTTATTCAATGACTAATAATATAATCAATAATAATGTACTCATACCCAGCTAAAATGCACCGTTAACTTTTTTGCAGTCGGCCCATCCCCATATGTGTAACTACGCGTTCCTATTCGACGTCCAATGCAAATCATTGTTACTAAAAATAGATCAGCAGCTTCAAATGCAGATAGCTATTAGTAGAGCAGCCACGCAGATATTCACACGGTTGTTCATGGACCCCACGTATGAATACCAAAGGGACCAGTTCCTTAACTTGACGGTTTCTAGGAACCATATTGTAAGAGATACCATGTCGCAAATCAGTAATCATGAGACTTCACAATTGAAGAAACCGCTTAGAGTAAGTATTTATCAAAATTTAATAAGTTTGAAAGTATTTGTCACTATGTTTCTATGCCAAGTGAATATCGCACACTAACGCTCCCTAAGTTAGCTAAATTCGCTTTTGCAGGCAGTTACAAGTATAACAGTTGTGCATAACTAAATTTAATTTAGGCTAACCCTATATTTTTCATTCAAATGAAACAATAAAGAGACGTAAATAAATAAGAGCTGTCAAAAGTTGAACTAAGATATTCTTCGACTCAACTATGACGAAGTAAATTCATCATGCGTATAATTTCACCAAATTCAAGGCAATCGAGACGTAATTCAGTTTGACAGTTCTAAAGCGTCACATGTCTTTCTCTACCGCGGTCTGTTAGTAAGAGATAGTAATACTCTTATTTGAGTTAAGATGGTCAACAAACGAAACGGTACCATTGAATAACTTACCTCTAAAAGTGAATAACAATGTCTGCTAAGAGTTTATCAATAAGCAAAAAAAGTCATTTAAACCCATAAACATCTGCAACATCTTCAGAATCAACTCCTCGTAATCCATTCTTGGTAAAGTCCTTGCAATTCACGAGCGCGTGGCATGTGAATTTTGTATCTATTTTTATGTGTATAAGGTATAAATTGCAATGATTGACACATGTTCGTGAGATATAACAACTATACCATTTGCATGACATCTAATGTTCTTCCAGGTAGAATTCGTCGGTGAAGAAGCAGAAGATGCAGGTGGGGTCAAGAAAGAGTTCTTCTTATTGTTACTGAAGGAAATCTTTGATCCCGTGTATGGCATGTTCAAGCAGTCTGAAGAAACTAACATGATCTGGTTCTCAAATAACCCATTCGAAGATGATGTCATGTATTATTTGATTGGTAAGTGTTATTAGCCAAGTCGAAATTAGATCTGTGCTCCTCACAAAAAATCTTATGTGATGTTTTTCAGAAAGATTAGGTGCGTAGTACTTGCGACCAGCGTGTGTGTATGACTAGATGTATGAACCTAAGCGAGGCAAATGGAGTATGTAAGAATAGGAAGTAGGTGGGTAGTTTCTGCATACCCCCATGGGAAAAATGTGTGAGTTTATGTATGTATGATTGAAATCAAATGTCATTTATTAAAATTAGGCTGAGGATCAGCACTTTTCGAACGTCAAAATTACATAAGACAATTCCTCAAAACACCCACTCTTCGCCACTTCCTAGTGCTTTAGCTGGGGATTTATATGGTATATGTGTATCCTTTGTTGGGGATCCCAAATAAACATTCCTCAAGAATGACTGGTAGTTCCAGAGATTAGCGCGTTCAAACAAACAAACTCTCTCATCTTCATTATATTAGTATTGATGATTAATTTTTGAAGATTCTTTTCGTTTCTGCTTACAGGTGCCATTTACGGTCTCGCTATATACAATTCCATAATAATCTACGTTCCGTTCCCGTTGGTTTTATATAAGAAGCTGTTAGAAGAAGCCGTCATGTTGGATGACTTGTCTGATCTGTATCCTACTCTTGCTAATAGTCTTAAAAGTTTGCTGGACTATCCTGATGAAGATGTGGAAGACGTATGTGTATACTGTAATTTGTATCATTCTAAATATACCACTTTATCTTGCCTGACTGTAGATTTTGACTAAGGGAAAGTTCTTAATTCAAAAGTGACAATCTGGAAACCGTTATTTTTGGATTTTAAAGTTTAGCATAGTCAGAATAAAGTTCGAAATAAAAAACGCATTTAACCGTAAAACGAAAGATATTTTTTTTCAAGTGATTAAGAGTTCCTATTGTTATACACATGCAAACGAATGTCAATCTTAGAGACGTAGCCCACTTTACTGCTTAATTCCTTACTAATCATACTTGTTATTCCAACAGGTATTCAGCTTATGTTTCGCGGTAAATACAGAAGTCTTCGGTCAAATTCTAGTTCACCCCTTAAAAGAGAACGGCGAGAACTTGGCCGTTACACATGAGAATAAAGAGGAATATGTCGAGCTTTACGTAGATTTCTTGCTCAATAAGTCTGTAGAAAATCAGTTTAAAGCTTTCAATCAAGGTTTCCAGAAGGTAAGACAAATTTGAAACTTGTCACCGTGTTTTTATAGTTTAGTTTTTTTTTCTGTTTCGAACGGTAGTCTGAAAAAAGTTTAGTGAAGGAAATATTCCTTTTCTCAAGCGGATACTTAGACCACGTTCGCACGGATGTAAAAGTATCGCGGTGGGATTTTATGGCGCATTGTATTTTCAACTGTCGGTGTTGAATCGAGCATTGACAATGCAAAAAAGTGCATCCTAGCAGCTTGAAAAAACCGACAGTTTGATTTTCAACTCTCGGTGCTAAGCAGACTGCCAGGGTCGCCAGATTTGTTCGAAAGAGATACCGTGGCCCTGACACATGGGTAACTGAAGGAACACGGGTGTATTTTAGTCAGTAAAAGTCTGACACGCACTCCCGCTCCGCCCAGAGCGGGAGACGTCATTTGATGATTTCCCATCCACAAAAAAAAAGAAGGTGCTAAGCAGCGTGTTGAAGATCCAGTGCGCGAAAAAATCTCGCTGGATGTTTTTACGTCCGTACGAACGGTAGCAAAAATGGTATCTTTTTCTGTCTTGTTGCTAAGCAGCTTTGTGTTTTAATTGTACGCTATTATAGTAAATTTTGTGTTCCCACAGGTTTGTGGCGGTAGAATTATCAAATTATTCAGGTCACACGAAATGATGTCAGTTGTAATGGGCAACGAAGAATACGACTGGGAATTATTTGAAAGCAACTGTGAATATAAAAATGGGTATACCTCTACCGATCCACAAATCAGGTAAAATTTTATACTTATTTTTTTTTTGTTATGAATTCACAAATATTATAAAGTTGCAGATACAATTTTATTTTTTTATTGTTCAGGTGGTTCTGGGAAACGTTCCATGAGCTTCCGCTCGAAGATAAGAAAAAGTTCCTTTTGTTTTTAACTGGCAGCGACCGAGTTCCGATTCAGGGAATGAGAGACATTAAAGTGAGTAGATCTTTTATTGCTCATACACAGGGTGGCTGGGACATCGACGCACAATCTGAAATGAATTTAGCACATGATGCAGGACAGAATAAGCGTAGAAATTATGTCGTTGGTAAAAAAAAAAAAACTGCTGTTTCATTGAAAACTGCAATACCTACGCGGTCAAAATAACTGAACTGGCACAGCAATTTTTTTCAAACCAATGAAAAACCGGGGCTTCAGAATCATGTAAGTACAGAAACTATGGTAAAAGGTTGTGCTTCGATGACCCTGCTAGCCTTATTTTTTTTTGCATATATCCAGTTGAAACATACCGTCTCTCTGCGTAAGATTTTAATTAATGTTATTCTCGTTTCGTTACAGATAAGAATTCAGGCAGTAGCTGACGACAGGTACTTCCCGGTAGCACACACATGTTTCAACCTCCTAGATCTCCCGCGCTACAAAACTAAGGAACGACTGAAATACCATCTCATCCAAGCTATTCAACAAACACAGGGATTCTCACTCGTTTGATTCTGTAGCATGTAGACTATTGAAATTTTACCATGATGTCGGCTTTATGCACACCAAGTACCAACGTTCTATTGGTATTCTGTGTGTATAGAGATTTGCACTATAGGCTGGGGCTTAGAGCGTAGTGAAGGAAGCAAGACTCGGTTGCATCTAAAATATATCATAAGAAATCGTCCAGCGAAGCGTGCGAGCATTTTTACGTAGTAGGAACCATTTAAAACCAAGGAAATTTTGAACTATGTTATTATCGATGTCGTGTGGGTATTTCAATAAAAATTGACGAGCTAAGTAAAGTGATGTTCCGTCGAGGTTCCAGTCTGATGTGTGAGAATATAAAGCTCATATTTTGGATTGCTATTTATAATAAATTTACAAGTACATGTGGATTCGATGCCTTGATTTTTTTGCTAAAGTCTATTAGAATAATAACTTATTAGTCTAATGTAACAAAAATATAACTCCACCAGTGAATTATATTTCTGTTTTATAAACGTAAAGAAACAGTCACATAATGTTGGTCTTATAAATTGTTTTAAGTATCGGATTTTAGCATACTATCGGTGCCTTTCCAAAAAAAAAGTATCTTTATTCCTGATATTTATTTATTTTATATTTATAATATTTTAAAGTGTTTTAAACCAATAATGTATCGCTACTTTTTACATAGGGAAATATTTCATTTATTTATTGACTTCGAGTTAAAGAAAATTGAATTTACGTTAATGCTGTAAAACGAAATGTGATACCTAGGAGAATTTTGACAAGGCACATTGCAGTACATGTATGACGAATTGCAATGTGCTGCACTTTCCGAGGTAATATGGCCTGTCCACAGCATGCCTAGCACGCAGTCACTCAAATCTTGAATTATGTCTCGTTTGATTAATTCACGTAATATAATTACGGATTAGTTCACAGCGTCAAATGTAAACTTTAAGGATCTTTAACTATAAACACATTCATAAACTCGCGCTTTTTTCCCATCGGCGTGGGCAGAAACTACAGAACGCTACCTGACACGATACTTACATACTCCTTTTGATCTTGAACTGAATAGACTTAATCGTTAATTTAGTCAAATAAATTTTCATCTTGGTTTTGTCATTGAACAATAATCTCAACCTTAAAATCTTTGGTAAAAAGAAACGCTTCCCGTTTTCTAAAAGCATTTTAAGTATGGTTCTGTTTGTCACAGTCGAGTTTCTTATGAGATTAGAGAATGCATATTTGAAGTGCATATTTGATTTGAGAATTTTAAATTTAACAAAGAGACTTATGAGTTGTAGGTCGTGGATTTGTTCCCAAGCAGGCGCTTTATTTGTTGTAAATAACGTCATCACCACTCCTGTCAAAACGGTGAAGGAAAACATCGTGAGGAAACCGGCATGTCCAAGAACCTAAATTCTTAGTCTTGTGACATCTACCACCACCCACTGGGCCCGCGAGGTAGAATACGGCCCTCATCCTCTCACCGAGAGGAGGCCTGAGACCCAGCAGTGGGAACGGTATAGGCTGATTATGTAGTTAATGTGCTGAATCTGTAGCGGAATATACTATTATAAAAAACTTTTCTTTTGATTTTCTATTTAAAAAAATATATTTTAAATATCATATTATTCATTGTCAAACCGCAGAGTACCTATGTTTAATTATTGCAGTCGGCCGCAATCATACTGGGGAATGAGGCGGAGCTGTTCGCCATATTGTCTGTTCCAAAAATATCTGACCAAATTGTAAACAATCTGGTAAAATCTTTACCTACTCGATGTAAAGATTTTTCCAGAACAAGGCTTGTTTGACTAACTGACTCAAAATTAAAATATGTAACTCAATCTTTTGTATTAACTCTACTTCAAATCTCATCACTTTTTCCTAGTCATTGGTACCGATTCCCTTGTTCACAAACTAAACTAAATTTAAGTTCAGTGCATCTTTTTCTTTGTATTGCATTAAGAAGAGGACAAAAGAAAATTTTTAGTTTAGTCCTGTCAAATTAATCAGTGCCTGTCACTACTCCATACAAGTTTAGACGTGATTAAAAACTTGCCTACTAAAATTACGTCAATTTACGTCAAGCGCTGATTAATTTGACAGGACTAAACTAACATTTATCTTCTGTCCTTTCCATAATGAAATAGAAAGAAAAAGATGCACTGAACTTAAATTTAGTTTAGTTTGTGAATAAGAGAATCGGCACCATTTTCTGGATAATATTACTAAAATGCTATTCAAAAATCATCAGCAAAAATTGAGATTATAAAGTAAGAATCGTCTCAGGCGATTTAAATCTAGAATTCCGAATATAAATAATCAAATCAATGTGTGGGTCTTTCCTCAAAAGACCATTTCAGACACCAATCTACATGGTTTTCGTATGATGTGATTGTCTGGACTTTAAAAGAGGCTGACCTTTGAGTTAGTTTCGGCCTTTCTTCTCACAGTAGTCAGTCAGCCTCACCTAGTTTTAAAAATATGATTGACGTGTAAGTGTTTGTTCAAAGTTACTTACATAAATAAAATCATTTATCATATTTTAAGCACTCAATTTGTAAGTGGCACTTGAAATTGGCAGCCTTAGGTACATTTCTGATCCGATTGTTTATATTTTTATGAATTCCTGTTGGAGCAGACTATACTTGGTTTTTTGGACCATAATTAAAATAATGTGACACACACTTTGAAATTTCTGACGTCGGGTCAAATAAATCGGGGTTGGATCACTGTCTCAACTAGTTATTAAATACACTGTGGTCTATTGTTTGTAAAAGCCTGACTTTTCATAAAACTGCGTGCTAGGGCTGCTCAGTTAGCGCTCTAAACATTACCAATAGGTAGGAAAGCCGTGTCAATTTTAACAAAACCCTCTTAGCGTCCTCGGACGTTCTCAAAGAGAAGTGTTTGAAGAAAAGGCAATCCTAACTATTGGTTACGAATGGTACGGTAGATACACGTAGCCATAATGATTGTGTACATAGATTGGCTACCTCTGTGATATTAAATGTATGCTATTGGTTATATTCGGTGGCAATACAACGGATTTTTGTAATAATTGTTACTGTGTTTTGTTATAATTGTACATGTTGTACATATTGGTACTGTACGTAGCTTGGCTAGCTGTTATTTGGAAGCATTTATTGAGCACCTCAGTCTAGGTACTCGACGTGGTTTGTACACGATGTATGTAATGTATGATAATATAATATTTTCATACGTAATTGTCGTTTTATTTCGTTCAACCATTAATTTATTACTCATTATTGTTTTAATTTAGCTCTTTTGTAGCTTGTCTCGTTTCGCTTCAACGGTGAACTTTTATTTTAAATGGTAGTCGAGCCTTTTATATTTAAAGAAGGTTTACTGGTTTGGATAGGTTTCTACATTCGCAAATCTTGTCTCTGCTTGCATTCAAAATTGTTTTAATTTTAACGTTCATGATATAACTGCACAAGAACGGAAATGTCGAAAAAATTATGATTGAGCAGGGTTAAGAATGAGAAGTTGGGTGGGGGCATTAGCCGACAGTAAAACGGCTGGATGGCATTTTATATTATTTATTTAATTTAAAATATAATTACATGATGAAATACCAAATCAGTAAGGCCCTTTAACATTTTATATACAAAATATTCGTTTAATCTCTTCATGACTAGGTAGGTACAATAAGCTTATCCAATTGTTAATGTTATACGTTGGCGGAAGCGTTGAAATTTTAAATATCCAAAATCATAAACATTTTCTTCACTTCTGTATATTTTAGTTAGTTGATTTTTAGGTGTAATGTTTAAAAGTCTAAAAATCTGTTTATGATATTGGTAGTTGAGCATTATTTACAGTTACATTATAAGTAACTTCGGATATATTCGCAATGTATTAAGGCGTACTTTTACACAAAACAATGAGAATCAATAGAAAATGATTTTTTAAAGCGATTCATGAACGTGACAAATGACAAAATTATTTTTATATTTTTTATGTTTTTATATTTACTTACATTCTAAATAATGGTTAAAAATAAATTAATCCTACAATTAAGTACCGATTGAAATCCAATTCGTACATGCCCCAAGACTTTAACACCTAAAGCCTATACAAGTACTCGAAATCCCGACAATTTCGCTTTTAGCGAATCAATTAAATTGATTGATGTTTACTTTGATGAGATGATACCTACTATTTTTGTTGACGTTACAAAATGTTATGCCCCCAATTAATTGGATAAGCAGACATTAGACACTCTAACATGAGTAATGTCAACAAAATTAATTAAAACGAATGTGAACATCTTAAGAGAAAATTCATAGTCGAGTTGAAGATTGATGTCAGACTAATATTCCTTTTACATGAGGGATATGTTAGTTACTAAGATCTAATTTAGTATGAAGATCGGCCTGAGTTGTCATCATAGTGTTGAGTGCCGGGGGGCGCGCGGTATCCAGGGTAGTTGTGGTTCAGGGCATTCTGCGCGAAGAAAGGAGTGTAGTCCTTCTTTACCTGTAATTAGAGTGCAAAACATTTAATTATTTTTAACACATTGTATGGAGCAACTTATAAGAGGCTAGCTTACACAAGTTCTAAATTTAGATCAATGTGTGAGGTGCAAATCTTCTGATCTTTCTATACTATTGAGATCATCACTATAATAGTCGAGAACTAATTACACACTTAAAAGTTTCATATTGAATCGAATTGCGTCGTAGTACCTACTGTAGCGTAAATCCGCTACGGATGAAACTTTTTGGTTTCTGTATCAACCTGTTTCAGAAACACTGGCCCCAATTTTTTTCGTTCAATTTTAAACTTTTCGATTCTGGAAAAAAAGATGCCGAATATTTTTTACTCTACCTATAGATTCTAAATATGTACAAACATATGAATGTCCTAAGGAGATAGTAAGTGGGAAATAAGGTATTTATTTGTTAAATACAAACGCTATCTATGGTATTTGATCTTAATTTTAATCATGCATCGTCGGTGCTAAACTCATCTACGTTGCAAAGCTTTGCAGAAATAGAAGATAATGAATGCCTGATGCTTGTGTAAAAGGTACACAATGGTTTTAGTCCATTACATGAGTGTATGGTGGGATAGGTGTACGACTCTCAAGCTTATGCAATCTCTGTTTATAAGAGAGTGAAGTAAGTTCCTATAGGTATACAAGTAAAAAAAACGTCTGTGTCGAAAATTATGGCCCTAACCTACTTTTTGGAACAGATAGTATCTACCTATACCTTGTGCGGCCCGGATAACTTATTTTTCTGCGTGCGACATCATCGAATGATGTCTCCCGCTCTGGGTGTGATAGATTTTTACTGACCAAAACCCACCCCCGTTCTTGCAGTTGCCTGTGTTACGGCACCTAACCACATGTTTATGTAACTAAATAGTGTTTTTAGAGAACTGCCCAAATACTCAGTTCATCACTAAAATACAACTGCTTCCTAGTGAGGTATTAACTGCCCAACATACTCATCCTAAAAAAGGCTTAATTAAAACGCGTGGGGTCCTGGGACCCCGTCGGGAACGAAATTCCTTACTATTTTTTTCAACTCCGAATGTAATTCGAAATGGAGATTTCTATTGTCGAACACTATGAAACCCATGGTGAAGATTAGAAAAATGTCTCAGCCATCATGTTGACCTCACTATTGGCTTCAGCACCCTCGAAAACCATGAAAATTATCTCTCTATCTCTCTCTTATTATACATAGGTATATCTTATATCTTTAAATGAGCAATTCTTGTATATATATATATATAATCTGAATCTCGGAAACGGCTCCAACGATTTTTATGAAATTTAGTATACAGGGGGTTTCGGGGGCGATAAATCGATCTAGCTAGGATTCATTTTTATAAAATGTTTTTCTATTCGTGTTTTCAATTATCAACTTTATCGATAGTCAACTTGAACATAAACTTATTATTTTAAACACAATTTACCAAAAAATACCGAGCAAAGCTCGGTCATCCAGATATTATAATATAAAGTCGCATAGAGAGTGCATGACGCTTTTTCGTTACGTGAAGATTTTTACTCCCACTGCAAACTGGGTTAAAGAACTTCGTTTCAAAAATCTGTCATTAACCATTGCAAGAGTCGTACACCTACATAAGGATTGATATTGCAAAGCCTACTACACGCGAGTTAGGTGCTCGCGACTAACAGTACTAGGTTTGCCCTTCACCAAGTGCTAGAGTTCTGTTAATGGAAAGTTTGTTCAAACATATAGTAGCACTAGTGACGCAAACTACACTTACACCTTCGGTATCAAAGTCCGGGTACATACGGACTGTGGGATTGACCGACGCCTACACGTCGTTCATTGCAACCAATTCGGCAAGCGAATATTGGCGCAGCTAAAACAGACAACGGTTTCGTTCAACTCTGAGCACTTCAGTCCATCAATTCTCTAAGTTATGTTGTAAACGACTGAGTTTGACGTCATGAGAAACTTTCAGAATTTCATAGAATAACGATGTTAATACAATTTAACTTTAGAGAATTAACTCCGAGGTGTGGAAGTTGCCAATATTAACATTTTGCCTTTTGAAGATTTGAAATTGTTTGAGTTAGGTATACAGAGAGGTGGTTGGTTGTGTGACCGAGTACAGATTTAGAAAATTGTGTCGTTTAGATATTACTTTTTTAACTAGAAGTAATAGAAACTACCTAATAGGTTTTGTGGTAGGCGTTGTAATATTTGTAGTGACAGATATTTACAGGATGTGTTAAAAGTTAAAATAAATATTCACAAATATAAAGTCAGTGCACAAGGTAGTTGAATGGAATGATTAGTTTTGAGTAATACTTTATTATAATGTGACAACAAAGAAAATAATTGAAGTTTAAAACGTAGTTTTTTTATAAACTAAGTCAAAAGATTGGTTAATTGTATTCAACCAATTAAAAAAATAATAGTTTATATTGTCAGTGACATACGAAATATAATACTTTTTGTGCTTATAATACAGCATGCGGGCTTGTTATGTTTCAGCTTTTATTTATATTTTAGAGATTATAATATACAGAGGCTGCTCACACCATGATTACATATCTTCAAGGAGTTCTCTCCTGAAATCTTAGAAGCAACAAGATTAAAATAAAATGTACATGGGTATGTGCACGTCATCAAAATAGGGTTAATTAGGAACCATAGAGCTAATCATAATTCCAACTTTTATTATTTAAATTTTCAACCGGTTCATCATCAAATTGATCTTAAATTTAATAAAGAATTGCGCTTCATGTTCCTTATTCTTGAATTAACCCTATTTTACTGTAGGTTGGTTAGTGATATATAGTTGTGAACGTTACCTTGCGCGGCCTGCAGGCTGGGCCCCTGGCCAGTTGCCTTCTGGCATCGTTCTCTGCAGCAACCGCCTCCTTCACCGACTGGGGTGGCCACTTCTGGTCTCCACGCATGTTGACGCCTCCTGTAGAATAGTAATCACCCGTACCAGCTGTTAATATACACATTTTTCGTCCTCATCTAAAATTCTTAACTCGTAACAATGACTTGTAGTTACATAGATTAGTTAAATTATAACAACGATTTAAATATCGTAATTATCTTTAGTTCCCACTGATTGTTCTGACATCATCTACGTATCTACATTATGAATTATTTGTAATATCCGATCTATCGCACTTAACAGAGAATGTAATGTAGGTGTTCACCACCGAAAATATGTTTCACCTGTTCACTGTTGAGGAAAAATTGCCAAAATACCAACCGTTGGCAAACATATTGGTAATAGCACTGTTGTCATTTAGTTCACAAGTCACAACTGCCGCTGTCGATCCACTTGGCATAATCCTTTAGTCACCTTTCACGACAATGTTATTGTTTTATTTATAACCTTAAAATGCGGAATGAATTTGGCTTCGGTCTCGAGTCGTTGTGCTGTTAAGCGCGCGACAACCCTAGAGTATTTGTGCCAGACGTCGACGCATTTAGGGTTAGTTAGGCATCCATCAGTTTGAATCTGTGTGTTTAGCTTAGCTTTTAGACTGGGAGCAGAGCGACACAGGATTACTTAGTTCCCGGTTGTCTCCTCGCTAACTTTCAGTTACTTGCTTGCTTATTATTTACTACATAAAGGCTCGTGCTGACAAGCGCGACGTCGCGTCGCGCTTGTCTGAACGAGCCTTTAATCGCTTTAGGAATTGTTGTGGTTGTAATGTGAAGAATCGGACCGGTAAACCGAAGGCTATTAGCTTATTTGCATACAAACTTCAGCCCTTTGAAACGAAGGATTATGACAAATTATTTCACTGATCAGTCACCTAAGCGTGTTTTAAGTTTAAGCCTACAACAATTGCGACTTGACTCTTTTTAATTAGTGTACACAAAAGGTGCGAATGTGAACTGTGAATGCCTTGCATAATGCACTAACTGGGAAAAAATGCTTTCTATGTAGAGTGATAGTAGGTATATTGTAACATTAGAACAACGTGTGACAATCTTAGACCAATAAAGAAAACAATAAGAACCGTTATTGCGTATATTGTGTAAAGTCTTAACGTGTCGTAAGTCACTTTTCTAAAGCGACATCGGGGCATAAAAAAGCTATCCTATAAACAATACACGTAGAACTCGACACATTTATTATGTTTGCAAAGTCGTCTTCAAAGTACGAATTTGCTTTATGTGCTTTGATATTGCCATTGAGTTAAATAAAATGTTCCCAGTTCTCACCAGTCTGTTATAAAACATAATTCGCTCTGTTTGAACGAGCAAGACTTTCATTTTAACAGAAATAAACGCGTTTCTTGTAATAAATTTCACTAAAAGAACAAGGAAATAAACTACCACTTACTCTTTTTGAGTTATTGTGTCTGCGTAGCAAAAGTTTTTTATTAAAAAGAAGGTATGGTAAAAACATCTCCCAACATAATAATATCTAGGTAGATTACCGTCAAACGAAGCTGTGGCGGGTTGACTAGCAAAAATCGGTGGAGGTTTCTGGTGGACTGGCTGCTGCTGACGAAGAGTGATCGTCGATGGTGGGGGCTCGAAGACCTTCTGAGGGGCCTGGTACGAGGGCTCCGAGTAAGAGGGCGAGTACTGCGGCTGCTGCGAACACTGCTGCGGCGACAGCTGCTGCTGTGACGGGTAACCCGGCTGCGATCCTTGAGTCTGCACATAGCAATACTGATAAAGCACACGCCGAAGGAGATCAAATATCTTTGTTTATCAGGTACAGAGTAGATTATCACAATCGTATACTACTAAATGTGTACATGTGAGTAGAAACTAAATAACACTGCACTCCACATTGCAACCAAATCAATTTTGATTAATGTCTTTGTAAATGTTCATGGAGATCTTTTGCAATGGGGCTGCTACGTGTTCTAAAAAAAGATCACTCTATATTAATCGTAGATTCCATACTAGGAAGCGGAATCCAACAGACAAAGGCATAGCGTTCGTTACATAATAGCGATTTGCACATACATACATACATCTACTTACCAGGAAAATATTAGTAAAATGAAAACGTGCAAGTCAGTAATGAAACAAAATTCTATTCGACGACGTTGACGTTCCAACTTCGTTGTGTCCTAATACCTGAGGGGAAAGAGGGGCTGGTACTGGTGCCCAGCGGCTTTGTCCCGGGCGATAGGGCTGCGGCGCGATGCCTGGTGACGGTGGGCCTGGTCGATAGGAGGCAGGGGACGCTACGCCAGGACTGACAGGAATCAGCTTACTCAGCCCTGTAGCCTCCTGTCGCCGGCCTTCACTGTACGAAGGATTCGACTCGGGAGCTTGGTACTGAGGCTGAGGGGATTGGGGCTGCTGATGGTACTGGGGCTGTTGTTGGTATTGGGGTTGCTGTTGGTATTGCGGTTGCTGTTGGTACTGGGGTTGTTGTTGGTATTGGGGCTGTTGTTGGTACTGAGGTTGTTTTTGGTACTGAGGTTGTTGTTGGTACTGTGGCTGTTGTTGGGATTGGGGTTGATACTGAGGTTGAGGAGAGGCTGGGGACTGCTGCGCGTTGTTGTTGTACGCAGGAGTCTGTTGCTGTTGGGATTTATAATGTAGCTTATAATATACATCGTAATACTTGTAATAGCTTGGTTTTGCATGCAATTATTGTTGCTCCGCCACCGTAAAGCGTTTACTATGTGCAGCTGTGATATCATTTGCATCTAAATCAACCCCTATATACATGTATAATTTTGTCTATAATATCTATGTGGTAGTGATTAATGTATGCGGAATTACCTGTTGTGATTGATGATATCCGTTCGTTTCGGGCACCGGTGGCCACACTACTTTTTTCTGGCCTGAAACAATGCAATTCCTTAGTAAAACAGCGTGTTACATAAAACTGGCTGGTGGATCGTGCCAGATATAACTTTCGATTTTTGCGACATGCATTTAAAAATACGTGTTTCTTGGAAAATAATGTAATCAGGGCGTACAATCTCAATCGTCGGGTGATATGATCTTGGAAACCACGCGACTTTCAGTGTTGAACACTATACGTATCGCTTATTATGACACATTCTCTCTTTAAATTAGCGCGTCCCACCAAGCAGTTGGAAGTGCGCCAGACCATCAAAAAAACAGATTTCTAGGATATAAGTTCGTTTTATTGTATGCGAACACGGATTTATGATTCAACCTGTGTATTCTGGGAGCTTGTTTGTTTGCAATTTGTTTTAAACCGTAGAAAGTTTTAAAGTGCTAACATGTCATTCATCAAGCATTCCATAATGCTTGATGAATGACATGTTAGCACTTTCTGAATGTCTGTATCTTTTCTAACTCCGTGTCTGAAAAATGCGTAGAAATACCGCAGATACGGTAAACAGACGCTGAATCAGAAATTCCAAAAAACAAATAAAACTGGAACGCGGCCTTGCTTGTTAAATGTCTCTGCATGTAAAATCGTTAGTTTCAACTAAATTTAAGTGCTTAGTTACAGCCCACGGGTAATGTCGCAAAGTCACAATGTCAGCAGGTCTATTTCTTCCAAGATTATTTAGATGTACTGAATCAGATTTCATGGAATCTGAAATAGAGTCTGTGAGTGTGATGGAGATATTCGAAGATTCTAGGTCATAGAAGTAAAGGTGCACCTTTCCGTTAGGTCCGATGTGGTCCCGTTTTATTGATCGCTTTTAAAGAACTTCTGCAGTCCGAGCGTCGTCGAGAGAATGCGTTCCTGATGCGTCCGTTTCATACATACGAATGTATGTTTTGCGAATTTGACCTTTATTAGTTACTAGAATTGTCACAGAGAGAAGATTGTCGAGAGAAGGAGAAAGCTGTCGAGAGAAGGTGAAAGGAAGAGGAAAAGACAGAGAGCAGAATTGCCAACCAAATTGACAGGTGAAAACCTCCTCTATGCGAAACATTTCGATGTAATTTAAAATTGGAATAGACCAAGCACGAATCATGTAGATATGTAACAAAACATAACACCAGATTGTTTTCCTCGAAGGGTTAAAAACATATTTCAAATTAATAATGTTCGTATCAATCAACCAACACAGCTTATCACAGACCATTTAGACAGAAGAAAAACTTTTTACAAAAAAAAAAAAAACAACCGACTTCCTTAAAAAAACACTACAAAGTCAAAAATAACTTTAATTTCGGAAGTCGGTGTCTTAGGCACTGTATTTAAGGTTTTTGCCACTGACTTCCGAAATTAAAGTTGTTTTTGACTTTGTAGTGTTTTTTTTTAAGGAAGTCGGTTGTTTTCTTTGTAAAAAGTTTTTATTTTTTGACTTTTTAGTTGTGGTAGATACTCCGCACTAATGTAATCGCGCTATTCGTTCATTTGTCCCGCAAATACGTAATGAAAATTTAAGACTTATATGGTGTCAGATAGAGTCCATTGTCCAAATAGAACCAAATTAAAATGAAACCATTCGGAAAGCATCAGCTTTCAAATAAAAAAAAATCATCAAAATCGGTTTACCCAGTCAAAAGTTATGAGGTAACAAACATACGGTATTCGTTCATTTGTCGCGCAAATACTTAATGGAAATTTAAGACTTATATGGTTTTCACATGGACCCCATTGTCCGAATGGAACCAAATTAAAATGGGACCATTCGGGAAGCACCAGCTTTCAAATAATAAAAAAAATCATCAAAATCGGTTGACCCAGACACAAGTTATGAGGCAACAAACATAAAAAAAAATTAATACAGTCAAATTGATAACCTCCTCCTTTTTTTGAAGTCGGTTAAAAACAGATAAACACTTTAATAGGGCAATGACACTCTTGGAGAGTCTCTGATACCTGTCGATAGTAACGAAAGAAGTAAAAGCCACAAACTGACTCGTTTGTTTCAGTGATAAGGTTCTAAGATTTCATTTCCTGAAAGTCTCATTAGATGCCAGGATGTCAAGATTGCTTCAAGCACGACATATATTTCTGTTAGTGGAAGTTCTTGTTCCTAACGTTACCGAACATTGTTCGCAACTTAGAACCGCGATATTAAAGGAACCTATTGGGTTCAATTTAGTCCGTATTAAGTAACTATGTTCAACTATGCTGAACTAACTTTAACTAAGTTTTGCCAAAATACAGCTTTGTTTATCTATACTTACTAATATAATAAAGCTGAAGTGTTTATTTGTTTGAACCCGCTAAACTCTGGAGCCACCAATCAGATCTGATAATTTTTTTGCGTTAATAGTTGGACTATTTTCGAAGAAGGTTATGGGCTATTTAACATCACGCCAGGTTACTAATGAAAGAAAGTCAGAAAGAAAACGAAGGTATAGCGCGGGCAGGCGATACGGTGCGTTGAGGCGGTTTGGGGAACAAGAAATTTCACGCGGTCGAAGTCGCGGACAGAAGTTAGTACCTACTTTAATATTCGACGCGGTTAACTTACTTAATTCAGTACTAAATTCGGTAACAATAACATTTAATTACAACCTGGTTAATGCGCAATCCAGGCTGACTTGAGACTTTTAAAAAGTGACTTTCACTTCGTATGACCCGATGAATTAAATAAATGTCAAGAATTAATTTGGAAAATAAAAATAAAAAACAAATGGGAACAGTAAAACAAAACAAATAAAAGCGTGACAATAAAAGATAATAGTGATTAATAAAACAGGAACTCACGATTAAATTGATCAATTTGTTAAGTACGTGAGACGCCCCAACCGTCGGCCGGTGTGCACAACGTTTGACTAGCTGGCTGGCCAGCAGGTGGGTCGAGCACAAATATCTACCGCATATTATATTTTGAGAACGCAACGCACATTTTTAGGACACCCATTCGCCAGCTCTCTCACGCTCGTTGATCACCACACGAAAAATGAACACACCTACTAAAACCTATGACCTAGACTTCAAGCACCCCACTTGAACGCACCTAATAATAATTTATAGCTGTTGAAATAGAAGCATAAAACCATTTCCATTAGCTACGTACTCACTACTATGAGATCGTAAATTCTAACAAAATGGCAAGACGGAAAATATATTTCACCTGTTGCAAAACTTGCATACTAACATGAATGATGTAGGTGGATCATATTTTAATTTAAAAACGATTTTCCTAGAATGTTATAGGAGGGAAATTGGTACCTAGGCAATTAGTAGAGCAATCTGATCCATCTGAGATTATTGTACGTGGTCGCAATTACCTCATCCATTGGGCCATGAGCGTACATAAATTACCAACGGTCCACATAGCCGATGGTCGCCGACGGCCACTTGCAAGTTATTAACTTGTTTGAACGATTTAGTGGACTTCTACGTCACTAGACCAGTTCGAAGGGAAGGACGAAGAAATTAATAGTGATTAGTAGTCAGACAGAGTCATCTCGTAAGATGTGTAGGTATCCACATGCGTTGTTTTGTTTTTATTGTTGTTATATACCAACCTCCGTTGAACAGTAATAATTCCACTTAAAGAACTACTCTTAATCAACATGAGCACTTAGATATTACCTATTAAACAGTCTTGAAAGTGGTGAATGATAATCTCGATATCAAAGTCAATTGTGGCAAACATATTGCCAATAACAAATGAAGTCTACATTTACAAAAACAGCTGCTCCCAGAATAGTGCACACCTGGAGAAAACGTATGATTCGTATGAACTAAGATACTTGTGTCGTTTGCAACTTTTCGCACCTGTTTTAAAATTAGATTCTGATTCATGAACCTACTGGGATGAACAGACGTAGAAATAGTCTTCTCATGACGTCAAACAACACTTTTATAGATTTTAATCCTGGAATCAAGGTCGATATTTGATAATAAACACGAAAAAAACCGCATTCTATGTAAACGTTTATGATCTTGTGGGAGCTGATCTTATAGTTTTTAGATGCGGTTGTCTCAATGATCAAAGAATTAATTCTTGGAAACTAAAAACACCAATTTAATGCATTGTAATTATATGCTTCCGTTCGCTTTTAACTACACAAACTAGAAAAAAAACTTGGACTATTTATAACGGTGAGCCACAATTATTATAATTACTCATGGGCTCGACGCAAAGGTATTATATTTTTTTACTTCTCCATTGATGCACACCGACGGGTACTATTTGTTTCTTGGAACAAAACTGTAACTTTGTCTTAGCAGCAGATAACTAGTTTTCATTAAGACGCCTTTTTTATATAGTGTAAGCTCAATTGCGTCGACTCAAAGCACTAGATTAATTAACTAGTTCCATTGAAAGTAGATTACAAATCTACTTGGTTTGTTTCATGAAACAACAAATACATCCATGTTTAACTTTATCTACGGGTATGAAACACATTTAAATCACTTTAACGTTCTCTGGATCTCCTTTCGTTGTTTTCGTTTACGAAACGGTGTTTATAACAAAGCAATCTAATTTTAGGCACTTAAACAACTTTAGCACTAAATAAAACAATGAGCACTTTACCAACAAACACAGTTTTAGCCATATCTTCTGTTCGTGTCCTTCCGTTGTCGACTGTGCACTACCATCAGGAACAACAAGTAAAAGCACATTATGCGAAGCTTCCAAGCTTTGCCAAATACTTTCTACTAATGAACGTTTTTCATCATTAGTGGGCGGTTTTTGTCAATACAGTGACGAGTAAAACGACGGATGGATAGGACCGAACGTTAGGCCATTACACTCATCCACAATGTTTCATTCATTATATCGAGATCAATGAATCATCCGCGTGTCGCCTTCGCTTCATATAACGTCTGGTTACTCAGGGTTTCTTGTTGAACCAGTTAGTTGTCTGTGTAATATTAGCAAGTGTAGCGGCTTCTTTGTGCGTGACTGCAACTCTAGTAGCCAACCGCTCTGAATGCAACACGACATATAATGATGTTAATCACAAATATCGATGGATACCTGATGAGATCGTTGTGTTTAAAGCCGTTCTGGGCATAAAATGAAATATATGAATACTCAATGCTTGGTTTTGCAATGATTCGAGGTATGGTATTGACTGATCGACGAATTTTAATGAACTTTTGCTGTTTATGAGATATTTACAAGACTTGCACAGACAAAGCTGCATCTATTCTACCAGGCTGTGCTGGTACCTTTGGTTGACTTCATAAACTCTGAGTAAACATTCCCTGTGGCGTTGAGCTGGCCATCCCAGCTACGAGCTGATCGCATTCTGGAACGTTCCGGGGGCCAACAGCGGTCAAACGGATGGCGCATGTATACCATGTTCTGCTTGATCGCTCGGACTTGGGTTGGGTCTAACTCTGATAAAGCAGTGGGAAAGTATTAGTGGATTAGTAAGCTTACACAGTTTTAATTTATCAGAACCGTGTGGCAGATTTAGCGGAGATATTGGATGCCTGTTTTAATCCAAGCATACTCGTAAATGTTTATCAATTTCTGAGCCCAAAATAGAAGAGTGAAATGCGCTCACACGAAACGTACTGCCACTCAGGATTTCGACAGATATTGTGACGAGCTTCACTCCTATTCAAATTAGAGCAAACAAATACATTGAAGTACCTTCGAGGTATTTGTCTATCAAAACTTCCCATAAATTCTATTTGAGCTAGCGTGAACAGAAATACTCAAGAAAATATAGAAAAGTATCAGGTGTGGCTATGAGAAGTGCAGAGCGAGCTAGTTGTGTTGCACACTTGTTGAGGTAAGAGTGAAATATTCTACATTTTAATTAATTTGATCCGTCTTATTATTTACAGGTTTCTTACAAGCAAGCAACTATTTACAACTGCAACATCATATTATACAGGGTAACACTTCGTTTCAAACGTGTTTTTTTATTAAGCTATTGCATAGCTTCTATCGAGGGCCTTGAGCGCGGGGACCGAATCCAGAAATTCCGTAACGAAAAAAAAACCTCACGCTCCCCACTCCGACGGGCACGGAGGTGTGGCTTGAAGGCCGTGCATTGTCTAACGTCGTTTCTTTTCGGCAGTCTTCGACACGGTGTTTGTGTGGATGCAACTAGCCGTATTGTACGACTCTACGAAGCTCGTACGAATCGAGACGAGCTGCTCCGAAATCGGACGAATACATAAGCAGCTGTTTATGAGAAAGTATATAGGTGTATAGGTATTTATGTACAACAGTGAATAGCTGTACATACTTGTAAAATTTGTGTATAAAGTGTTTGTATTATTTGTCATCGGTTGCTAGGGAAAAACCTAAAATATTTATCGTCTTGTGATTTGTCATCGGTTACTAGGTAACAAACCAGGCCATAGAGTATTATGGGCATGGAGTACTAGTCCTTTTGTGCGGTGGAAAAACTAGGTACTAAAGTTTACTTATCAAATTTTGCGGTGGCAATCATATGTGCTTTAACCTATATGCTTTAGTTCCAAATTTTACCACCAAAAATAAGTTTTCCTTAGTGTACGTTTATTAAAAGAAAAAAATTGTTTTCTTATCGGTCACCACGCTCAAAAAGTGTAACTTGAATTAATATCAAAGAAAAAGAAATACTGCATAAATAAAATAAATAAATAATTATAATTGCATAAGTTGATACAAAATGCTATGCAATAGCTTTACCGCGGCAGTCCCCGAGTGCCACACGTCTTTTTTTTTTGTAAATCGAATACAAATTCTGATTTTTCCTTTTTAGGTTATTCTTTATCAAAATGTTAAATGCTTGCTATCTACTTATATATTTCCGTAAATCTGATCTCATCATATTGCGTATATTGATCAGTTAGCTTATCTTGGGTTAGCGGAAGTTTAAGTCAAAGGCAGTGTACTCACTAGGGCGTCCCCTACGGTTGCGTTCTTCTTCTTCTTCTAGCATGCGCAGCACGGCAGAGTTTGCCAAGTTCGCGGGCTTGTTTGTAGTCGGGTCGCTGAAGTCAATCCTGAAACAAAAAAGAAAAATATTGTAAAGAAGGAACAAAAAACCTACTAAACTACGTCGACATACTTACGCACGGGATTTTCAACTCTTAATGTTGAACTGAGCATTGAGAATCCTACAAAGTGCAGCGCGAGTGAGTCTCAGCGAGTTGAAAAAACACAGTGTTCGATTTTCAAATCTCGGCGGTAAGCAGTGGTCTGAAGATTCAGTGCACGAAAAAATCCCGCCTTTAATTACGTACGTGTATACTTGACAATTTAGCAACGTTCATTGCGTGTTTTATGTCGTCGAGCAGAAGAATTTTCGAAACAGATGAAGCAGTAGGATAGGAATTTATTTAAATACCCTTTGGAACATGAAAGAAAGTGCGTTACGTAATTAGGATGCAGGTTGGTCGAAAAAACAGAAACGGATCTTTCGTCGGATCGGATGAGTGAGTGCACCCAGATGAAACTATACCTCACCAAAAATAGCATGGCTACGCATGTGCCTAATCAGCACGGTAATTACGTATGTTGTTCAAATAGTTGAAGAATAGAATTATCTATATCTATACTTATAATAAAACTGTAGAAAGGTCAATTCAGTACATTGAATATACATACAAAATTAATATTGGAATGATTGGTGATCTATACTGATGCCAAAAATCAGTAAATTTTTTGTCTGTCTGTCTGTCTGACTGTCTGTATGTGCACGCATGGGCCAAAAACTACTGAAGGGATTTTAACCAAACTTGGTACGTTTGTAGTCCATACTCCTGGGCAGGTTATAGGCTATATAACATAACGCTTAGACACATAGGAGCTGAGCAGTGACGATACCCGCGGGATATTTTCCGACCTCCATGCGGGCGAAGCCGCTGGCAAAAGCTAGTATACAATATAATAAAACTATAAGGAGGTCAATTCTGTACATTGAATATACATTCAAAATTTATATTGGAGGATGAATGGTGATCGATACTGATGCCAAAAATGCAATCAGTATTTTTTTTGTCTGTCTGTATGTGCACACATGGGTCAAAAACTACTGAAGGGATTTTAACCAAACTTGGTACGATAGTAGTCCATACTCCTGGGCAGGTTATAAGCTATATACATATAACGCAAAAATACATAGGAGCTGAGCAGTGACGATAAATTTGAAGGAAGTCGGATGAAAATGCGTTTCGAGCTCTTATCCTCGCAAATGTTGATCATACACCAAAAGTAAGTTCTCACAGGATATTTTCCGACCTTCACGCGGGCGAAGCCACTGGCAAAAGCTAGTATACAATATAAAGATTATACAGGTAAGTAGTTTATTAACTATTAACAATATGAAGTTTACTGGTGCTCATAGGTTCAGTCTCTTTTGTTGTTGATCCTTTCTCGTTTCCTTTACGTTTCTTATTGTGGCATTTTATAATTAACCATAATTAGACTTAATGCAGCCATTTCTTTAGCTCTCCGCTGTGATGTCGTCAATCATTGTCTCGTCATACCTCCTTATTATATTAAATGTAATGAGGTGTGACGACGGATCACAGATTTTTAATTAATTATTGGTTTAGTGCCAGAAGATTACTCTCGAATTATATACCTACGCGTCGGTAATCACTGCATAAGATTTTGTGTTCGTTTGTTGATTTCAACAGGTGAAAATTTTATGAGGAGGCTATACTATGTTTGATTTATTAAGTAATTTTATTCAACAATGTAACATTACATTTTACAAATAGTTTGTATGGTTTTCAGAAGATTAAATAATGTATTTCAACTTGCTTTACATAATGCCATTATAATGAATATAATGCCAATAAAATATCTTAAAAACATAACTAATGATGGCGAATATCTGTTCAAACAACCAGAGAATATCAGAAGACAACGTCCCTATCTGTAGATACATAAAAAGTATTTACTGGTATTTTCGTTTTATTATATGACATTGTTTCAAATTATAGTTGACAAGCTCTATTTCTTTATTTGAGTTTGTGAAAATGTTCTCGAACATAATAAATAGTACGAAAATATATTTTATGACAAAATATATAATGTTTGAACGTCATAGAGTGTAGTATTATGTTTTCCGGCACGATTTATTTTATTTGTGGACATTTGAGTGATATGATACCCCATTGGCAATGAAAAGGCCAAGCGAAGGTTATTTTCTTGAAAATTCTGTAAGAATCTATAAAAATATTACTATGAATAACTCAAGGAACTTAAATTGTAATAGTACATACTATTTCCATAGCGACACTACGTATAAAATGCTGCCGAACTGGCTTGTATTTCTGAAGACTTTTTGGAGAAGCCATTTGCAATACCGATGAAACAATTTTTTTTCTTCCATTTTCGTCGTTCTTTTCATTTTCTAAATTTTTTTCATTCAATTATGTAACATGTGCTATGCTGTCGTGATATATCTTTAATGCCGATATCTAATAAATAAAGAAATTACTTTATTTCCAATTTCACAATGAACATACAGGCGATAGGATAATACTATACCCGTCAAATGTCCCTGATGAGAAAAAAAAAATCATGCTCCAAATGTCGCGTGTGCACCCTTTGGATCATAAGAATTCTTTTTGCCTAAAATTAACTTTGGTTGATTAAAATTAACGATTTAATTAATCAATTTTTTTTAAAAAAAACGGGCATTTTTTCTTATGATCCCCCGGGGGCTCATAAGGGCATTTGACGGGTTAATATATAACGTAACTGTTTTCAAATTGCATAAATCACTAAGTATCTCCACTGGCACCCAAGCTAAGATTAAACTTGTGTTATGGATGCCAGGGCTCTCTCTATCAATACGCTTTCCAATTTATACAAACTAGTGCGGTGTTATATTGACTAAGTGTAAGTACATATCGTTAAGTACAAAAGTATTAAAGTTAATAAAATAAAGAAACAAAAAACATACTGTTGAATGATGAATAATAAAAAAACTTAAAAAAACAAAACAAAATAAAGAAGTATTAAAAATAAAATAATAGCCTCTCTCGGTGTAAGTTTAGTATGTGTATGTATTATGTGTGTCTGTGTGGTATGTGTGTATGAGGTGTGTGGATGTGTGTGTGTGTGTGTGGCATATGTTTGAGTTGTATAAATAAGAGGAACTATTAAAAAAGCTTTCCTAGTAACTTTTCAGTCTCCTTGTAGGTAAGAGTCATAATCCATTGATTAATTTTCTTTTTACAATCGAATTTATTTAAACCATAAATATTGCATTGTTTGTTAATTGCATTATAAATTCGACTACCTAATACTCGAAAGTGTCTTTCAGCCAATTTAGTTCTGTAACGTTCTATAGGACAGACATATTTTGACCTAGTATTTGCCAGACGACCAGTATTTTGCTTGACAGAACCATTTATTTATTTATTATTGATTTATTTTAAATAGAACGGCCGAAGCCAATTACACTATTTAAACATATAATAAAACTATTTTGACACAATTCATTTAGCACAGTCATGCATTCTTCTCACAAAAATTCAAACATTCTGTATCATCTTCCATTCATTTGCAAATATATCAATATCTGTGTTTGAGTTCAGGAGAGCGTTAGTAGCTGCTAATGTCCGAGGAATAGGTGACTTGAAGTGCGCAACAGAACGGCAAGTTGGAACAGCCAGCAAGCGGTGTTTTCTGCCACGACAGTAATTGTCTGGGACAAATAGTTTACAGATATCATTATGCAAATCAGGAGCATCAATAATCCCCCTAATAATTTTAAATATTACAGTCATCTGATCGCGCGACCTTCTTACTTCTAGAGAATTAAAGCTTAAGCAACCTAACAGAAATTTAGTGGGATACAAGAAAGGATAAAACCCGTACAAGCGGTTGTAAAGATATCTAAGGAATGCTTTTTGAACTTTTTCTAAAGGTAACGCATACTGCTTCTCAAAAGGATTCCATACGCATGCACTAGACTCAAGTTTGCTACGGACCAATGCCCCAAAAATAAGCTTGATAACGTGGGGGTTATGGAAATCACGACAGTTCCTTAAGATGAAACCAAGGCGCTTGAAAGACTCTTTAGCAGTGGATGTGATGTGGTCGTGAAAAGTGAGCTTACTGTCGAATACGACTCCCAGGTCTTTCATGGAATCCGTTCTTGTGATTGCCTCACCATTCAGCTTGTATGCAAAGTTGACTGGGTGCCGCATACGACCGAAGGACATCACGTAGCATTTTGATTTATTAAATCCCATTTGATTTTCTAGGCTCCACTTATATACCGAATCAATGTCTGATTGCAGAGCTTGGCAATCGAGCTCAGATTTTATTTCATAAAACAGTTTTAAGTCATCAGCATATAAGAGGGATCTGGCATTCGCAACTACGTCAGGGAGGTCATTAATCACCAAGATGAAAAGGAGAGGGCCGACTACCGAACCTTGACTCACACCCGAGCGAGTGTGGTATGGGAGTGACTCATATAAACCAAGTCTGACAAATTGTTGTAGGTCCCGCAAGTAATCTGCAAGAAGTCGCAGGAGACCTGGAGCTACACCTATAGCACTGAGCTTTGACAGCAAGACGTGATTGTTGACTGTGTCAAACGCCTGCGCAAGATGGTATTAAGTACAAAGAGCTGTCTACCGGTCATAACTTTGCAGTCTTGGTACAATTGTGTGGTGCTATAGCGGAAATGTTTGAAAGTCATGACTTTAAGAACAGCTCGTTGCGGTCTTTCCAGCTTTAGTATATACGTTTTTGGAGCACCTCCCCAAGTCATTATCCCAAATGAGAGCACTGATTGACAGAGTGAGAAATATACCATTCGAAGTGTACTTAAGTCAGCACTATGGCGTAGAGTTTTGAAAATTTATTTACCAAAACCGTTGTTTGGAATATCATGCACAAACCGCGGTTAAAATTTGAACCGATGTCACTTTTCAATGACAACACCTATTTTTATTTCCAAAACTATTCACGGTATTGAAAATTCGGAAACACAGATCGATAGATTTTTTTTTCTCATTATAATAGCATTAAAAGTTAAAAATCGACCATATGTCGGACGACCATATAACGGCATTTTAGTTATGCCACGGCAGTATGGTGATTTAACATTGTTTATGCAAATTGTTTAGTTGTTTTTTGTTAATGGGGTTTTATTATGAACTGTAATATTTTCCTAAGAAGTCTGTTACTTTATAATTTCTTGAAAATTAGGAACAAAAATATCTATGGAAAACCACAAAAACATTTTGTCAAATTGGTTTGAATTGCTGAACAATTTTAGTGAAAAGCCATTTACGCTACGGATGAAACAATTTTTTTTTTCTTTTTATTTTCTAATTTATTCTATTTTTTTCAACTGTTTGGCCTATTTTTTCTGAGCGATTTAAAATCTTCCAATGAGATTTTATTGTAAACTGTTAAATTACCCTATTGTTAGATATTATTAAGGACGGAGGGCATCGTCTTTTATAAGGTTCCGTATACAAAGGGTGCCTGTGACAATAGCCAATTACTTTGGCCAATGGATTTACTAAGATTTCGCTATCTGTCCGTCTGTCACATATATTTTAGACACTTAGAATTTTCTTTTAATTAAAAACTGATGGTGGTAAGTATTTTCCGTCACTCTTTAATTCACTTTCCGTTGAATCAGTAAACAATAAACATTAACTGTAATTATGTTTTTTACAGGACTAAGTTTTATTTTGCCCGATTGCTTGAGGAACAGAACCACATTTGCTCTATCCACCAAATATCGAGATGATAAAACTCGACGTTTGTTAGAGTGATCTAACTCACTTTGAACTCTTAACGAAATTAATCAGAAAAGAAAATTGGAGGAACAGGAAACAACCATAGTTTCCATCAGTCTCTAATACACTTTCCGTCGAATCAGTAAACAAATATTTACTGTAATTATAATTTCGCGGAATTATATTATTTCATACAAGAATTTGTTTGTTTTCCTCCTTGTTAAAAAGATTTGCCAGAATATTTATTTATTTTGTATGTTATATGAAATCAAAAAGGTCAGAAGTACTTTTAATTCAATTAATTAGGTACTCCTATCTCTAACGGGGAACAATATCCTAAATAAATATATGTGGCTAAAAAATGCTATAATAGATTTTACGCCGATTGATGGTGTGTGTAATATGTAGATTAGGTAAATTGTGAACGATTTTCATTAAGTCATCGTTGTTAGTTAAGTCTAAAGTCCTATTGAGCACACACGTTTTTCTTGCCGTGAAAAACTACGGTTTATTCGCCGTGTGTTGAGACGGTCGTTAGTATTGTATGGTTCACTTTAGAAGCTTGTTGGTGACGCCGTATGCCATAGAACGTTGTCATACCGTGCTGTGTACAACGGGCCTTTTTTCTATCTGTAATACCTACCTAGCAGTAATTTTATTTTGATTCCTACACGTTGAAAAGGTACGGTTACAACTTATAAATACTCGTCTGTGGATATCGGAAAGTATTCCACGGGAACGTGCTACCGGCACAAAAATCTGTCAGTGAGAGTCCCGTCAATGTCGATCTAGCCGTTTCGGAGATTAGCCGGACCAAACAGACAGTCCGGCAGACAAAAAATTAAAAAACAAAAAGGTTTTGTTATAAGGATATTATTCGGTAAAAAGCTGTTATTTTGACATTACAAACGGACACTTCAATTTGATTTATTTGTATAGATTTGTCAACAAAAGTTAAACTTTTCACCCAAAAACATTTGAATGTCCACCCAACTTATTATTGAGTGACGCTACCCTATTTATCATAAACATTTTACGAAATAAATGACGTTAATTTCCTCCGAATTCGAAAATCGCGGTGTTACGCAACTTTCACTCGCTTTCAAACTAAATCGATTATTGTCATTCGGAAAGTCATGTAAAAACATTAACTTCGTTTTACAAACACAGGAAACTACGTGGGAAGCGACACAAGAAGTGGTGACAAAGCGTTAATTCAACCTTGATTGTTACCGAGTTTAGCCGATCAAGCAGAGCCGCGAGCATTTAGAACCGTACCAGCCTATAGGCGTTACAAGTTTTTTTTTTGTTTTTTATCATCCGCCATTCTATTTTGGGGACTATTATTTAATATTTGGATAGATGAAGTTTCTTTTGTAAGCTACTTTAATATTGCCTGTCCTGTCTATCCTCATTCTACGGAAATTCGATTCAATTGTACGTAGCGATATTTTGTCAACAACCACTGTTTCAGACTTTACTGATATGGTCTAATAATGTTACCCCTACTGAAGGTCTATAGTTTATAGACCTTCAGTAATGGGAATAAGATAGTTTTTCTCTTAACGAGAATGCGCCAGGCTGTGTCAGGCTGTATATTGGCCAAAATAATATTTGCGATCGGAAAACTTATGTATTTACAGAATTACAATCATTCATCAATACTAGTTATGGCCCTGGCCTATACCAGGGTCCCGCTATCTCTTTCGAACAAATCTCGCGACCCCCGCAGGTACATAACTAGTATTGGTGAATGATTATAATTCTGTAAATACATAAGTTTTCCGATCGCAAATATTATTTTGTTCAATATACAGCCTGACACTGAACTGCGAATTTGCAAAAAAAGAGTAAGAATATTTGAATTCCGCGTTCCTTCAGTTGCCTATGCAACTGAAGGAACACGGGTGGGTTTTAGTCAGTAAAAGTCTGACACGCCCTTCCGCTTCACCCAAGAGCGGGAGACGTCATTTGATGATTTCTCACCCATAAAAAAAAAACTAGTTATGTACTAGTAAGTAGCTACATTCATGGCTTGCGCTGTTTTTGAGTGCACTAAAGCTCGTGTATGACGCGTCTATTTATAATACGTCATTGCATTAAATGGGATGAAATGAACTTAGAGGCTTTAACATACAGCCTGTCATTTTCCTGAAAATTGCAAAAAACGGAAGAAAAATTGAATTTCGCGGGTGACGTGAGCACATCCACCTTAAACCGCTGAAATTGGGTTGTTGTAAACAAAGCTGCGGTCGAGCGGGCGAGTTTATAAAGTATTTCATTATTAATTATTTTACTCTAGATCACCACGTCTAGTCTATCTTTCTCTTGTTCATCATTGTGGGATTGTGAAGAGCTGCTGAAAGACAAAAATATGTTTTAAATACAAACATAATTTCACTAGTTATGTATGTGCGTGGTATAAATGTAGCCGATAACACAGAAACCTTTTTTAGATTAATGTTATTGTAACTGATCGCGACGCCCCGTATACCTAAACCAAATTATGTTTGCGCATTTTGATGGAAAAATTCTTTATCATTTATACGAGCAAAAACAACTGTTATCTGAGCTTAATCATAAAGGCTTATTCAGACCGGCGCGACGCGACAGCGCGACGCGATTCTTGTAGAACAATTTCCATGAAGTTCACATAAAAATTGTTCTACGAATGTCGCGTCGCGCTGCCGCGTCGCGCCGGTTTGTAGGAGGCTTAAAGCTTTCTTACTTTACTTATTATTTATAGTAAGTTAAAACCTTACTCCGGATAATGTTTCTAATCTGTTAATGTAAGCCTAACGATGGTTAAATCATATAAACGGAAAAATGAGTGATAATTTCAACTAAAAGGCTTTGAACTTCTGTTATATGTATTGATATTATACTAGCGTCTGCCAGCGGCTTCGCCCGCGTGGAGTTCAGAAATTATCCCACGGGAACGTATTACGGGGATATAAAGTACCGCATGTGTTAATTCAGGTTATGAATTATCTGTGTGCCAAATTTCATCCAAATCCGTTTATACGTTTTTGCGTGATTGAGTAACAAACACCCAAACATATAATGGAATATGGTGAGCTATCCTTAAAAGATAGATATATGCCATCGCAGACTTTTCTGTAGACCTATAAAAGAGGAACATCCCACCATATTGTTTTGTTATATCTCAAAGGGTAGCATTTCTGATGAAAGTTCCTAGACAGCTTTTCTTATTTCGACATTTTCAACAATTGTCGTCATATTTCAACCAATTTACACAAAACAAATTACACACCTAAACCATCCAAATAAACCATTCTATCTATTGGTGAAAACAGAATGAAAATCCGTTCAATATTTTTTGAGTATATCGCGAACAGACAAACAGATAGACGCGTTTATTTTCACTGCATTTTTCAAAGACAGAACTGCACCCTAATTGCGTAACCTGCTATCAATCCAGAATATTATTCATAATTTTGAAGATATTGCTAATTCATTGCTTAAGATGGTAGAAAAATCTTTCTGCTGAACGACGTGATTAATGCAATGAATTTTGTTCAATTGTCAAAATAAAGCCATTCAAAATGTTACTGTATTATGCAATCACCCCTCTGATGATAAGAAAATTCGCAGTGGAATCTCAGACTATTAGACAAACGTAAACATATGCATCATTAGATGAAGACGAAAGATTTATTAAAAATGCTGGTAGCGCTGCCAACATTTTCTTTTAATAAATGAGCTTTAAGTTGTAAAAATGAATAGAGAACAAAGGATGTGTCTGGTGTAGAGTCGATTGAAGAAACAATTGAATGTCAACATACGATGCATGCCAGTGTTGCATGTTTGTATTGTCGCATGATATGATTTTTTTTTAATGCCTCCGCAGACGGCCAATTGAAAGTTTAAATACACTTTCACTCAACTTCATTACCGCCGTACAAAGTTCACGTTCGTGATCAAAATCAGCATCACCATTTCGTGCGTTTTGTCTCGTTATGAAGATTATTTTATGGCACATATCATATTATTGTGTTTATAGACGCTATTAGTATAAGTAGGTAGTAGTAGAGACTTGGAAAATGTTGTAAAAATCTTTGTTTGTTTAAAATTGACAGTGACAACAGCGAAATTAGTTTCACTACTTACTTTCGTAGTTTCACAACAACATTTATTTTATAAACTTTGAAACTTCCACCTGCCCCCTAATTGCCTAACACACTATCCCATTACAATATGAATAATTTTGGGAATATTGATAATCCATTGCTTCATATGTTCTAAAAAATGTTCTGCTCAGTAACGTAAATAACGTAATGAATGTTGTTTAACTGTCAAAGTGACAACGATTTCTACTACTACCCTACGTCTTAAGCTATTGCTGCTCGCGGTTGAGTGCGTAATAACCTATTATATGGGACCTATAGAAACCATGTCAGGTTACTAATTTACTTAGGTATACGATAGTTAACGCCAACGGGCCATGACCGAGAACACACTTCATTACGCTCAAGATTACCTTCATTATATATATTTTTAATCTTGACGAGAGCGTGAATTTTATCGCCTAACGCCGACGAGTAATTGACTCAAGCATTATAAATATTGCGCCCTTTACGGAAAATACAGGAAACATTTTCAAGCGATGAAAATCTTATACAATTAACTATTCAGTATATTTATGTAATTATTATTATTAAGAGCCTGGTGTGTCCAACTGCAGGGCGAATTCTTATCTTCTATCTTTTTTGTTTTTTGTAATTTGACCCTAATCTTTTAGGTACTGGTCTGGTTCTTTAGGTCCCAATCGCTACGGCATTGTGATGGTCAGGTGTCTTTTAATTGATTTTTTTTTTCAGCTTTCAGGAATAGTATTATTTATTTAGTTGCAGAACTAAATGGAATCAAAGTTGCTCAATGGTAGCTATGCATCATTGTTTAATTTTCTGCCTGTACCTGCCATCTTTCTACTGGAAATAAAATGGTACACCCATATTGAAAAATACAAGGTGTCTGGCATGGACTGACGAAACTGTTACCATGAATTCAACTTAGATCTCTTAGCATAGACAGTTTTCATCGGTTAACAAAACGAAAAAATCTGCTGTTTCATAGAAAAATACAATACCTACGCGGCCAATATGTATGGGTTTTTTTATTTTATATATCGGACGAAAATTTCAACGGAACGGAATCATATAACTGAAATACTGAAATCCATGAAAAGACTGAAATGGAAGCATGGCTTTTGATCCTGAATCCATAGTTACGTCCTACCACCAGTATGTAAAACTAATTTAAATCACTCTACATTTCGAAAACAGCGTGTTCGTTTGCCACAAACCACTGATTTACTTTCAACCAATATTTCAATACTTTAAGAAATCTGTTATAAGTACAAGTTCCAAGTTCTGTCCAGTTTGCTAAAATATTTAATGCTTAATTTCTTTTTACAATCGTTCCATGACAAATGACTTAAAGAGTCATGCTTTAAACCAACACTCAGTGCGAGTGCGGTGTTTCCTTCAGACTATGCCCCACATGCTGGAGTATCCTAAGTACGTTTTAACGTGCACTTTTGATACCTAACCCAAAAGAATGCTGCTGATTTCATAATCAACGGGGCTTCCTACAGGGTTCCAACAATATAAAGAAGCCAAATCAATGTATCGTGGACACAATCTGAAATACGTAGAATAATAACAAGATATGCATTTTAGCAACTTTGTTTAGTAAGTATGTATTATGATTTTAAAATTCTGAGGCTCTATTTTCTGGAAGAGTTTTAAAAACCCCATTATTTACTACCGTGTTGAAATTTTGTTCAGTCTCCGACATTCATTACATTTCACCGATGATGCTTTTAATAAGATGTAGAGAGAATTAGCAAAAAAAAATCTTTTAAAGGATATTTTATGTAAATAGACCTCGGTCTCAGTAGTTTACTTGGTCTAAAATAAATGATCTCCGTAGGTACTTGGTCTAAAATAGATATCTAAGTATCCTAATAGATCCTACGTAATGTTTATACAAACAGACTTCGATTAGTTTTTTTCTCTAAGAATAAAAGTAAATAGACTTTTCTTATTTTGTCCGTTTTTGTTATTTTAATCCATTTTTACTAACAGTGGTTATAAACACATCGTTTTCAATCGGTCTACCCGGAGTGATACCCGGAGTGATTTATGATGTTTCAATTTAAGACGTGACTGTCGAAGAACAATTTCTACGAAAACTTCATGGAAATTCTTCCTCACAAGTAGCGCTTGTCTGAAGAAGCCTTTATGCATCGGAAGAAAACCGACATGCCATAAAACCAAATATACGAAGATATGTGCCATCTAATAACCCATATTGGGCCCTCGTGGTAGTCCGCCCACTACCTCTCGAAGAGACGAGGTCTGTGTCCCAGCAGTGGGAACATTATAGGCTGATTATGCTAACTTAGGAAAAGCTGAACCTATGTATGTGTGATGAACCAAATATACGAAGATATGTGCCATCTAATAACCCATATTGGGCCCTCGTGGTAGTCCGCCCACTACCTCTCGAAGAGACGAGGTCTGTGTCCCAGCAGTGGGAACATTATAGGCTGATTATGCTAACTTAGGAAAAGCTGAACCTATGTATGTGTGATAAAACACACATATATAGGCCGGTATCGAGGACTTGAAGAAGATATACATACGTCAAAGAATTCAGCTATATCCGATGCAGACAGGGTTGAATCATAATATAAGAGTAGCTAGATATGTTAATTATTATACTTCTTTTGAAATGACATATGTTATTTTAAATGGTAAAGATTATGACTCTTGATGTGTTCGGTTAAATACCTAATGGAGTTGGAGATTACTTCCAGAAATATTTGTAATTTTCTCACCATCCGGGATATTTTCGCAATTCAATTACGCTACAAGGATTTTCACATGTCAAAAATAGGTACATCAGAGTCGTTTTTGAGATTTGAGTACAAGAGTAAAGGTTTAAGCTTACCAACAATTGAAATTGGGCAGGACATGTTTAAAAAATGGATGAGAACAGAGCACGCAAACGTTTACTGCAGGATAATAAACTGGATAGCCGGAGAAGTCGAAGGCGACCCAAGTCAGATGTTGGAGATAGAGTAAGGATTTGGTGAGAAAAATCCGGAAATAAGTCGCATTAGTGTAATTCACTTCTCCCGCGGCTGTGAATTCTTAAATGATGACAACCATAAATAGATTACACTAACATCTTCAAGAACCGTGCGTTTAAAACTCTATACAGTACGACAATTACTTTTGATACTTTTAGAAGCCATGGAGTTAAAGAAAGACACCAAATATCGTGTAGCAGGGCCTACAACGCAACAGTCTGTATATTCATACTACCAAAATAGCTTTAGTTTTTTACCATCGACTGTGCTATAAATCTTATCGGCTATGTATGACCATGTCAGCGTGCCTATAACAAACAGCTGCCATATAAAGAAATCGAGTTTACATTCACCTCACTGCGCCTTTATTGGTAACGTGGTCAGATGTCAATGTCGGGTAATTGTATGTTGTCAGTGTAGAAATTTATACACCCTATATGTGAAATATTGATACGTTCGGGTTTGACATAGATAACCCTCTGACAGTTTCTTATCCCTTACTAATAAACGTGGATTAAAGTTATGCAATGTTTTTACCTTGGAAAATGCATGCGTAACCTAAACTTTATCCCAGTTGACATTCTGCTTTTATAAAAAAAAAAAAATCCACACTCGACTTAACTTCAGAGTTTTTATTAAAGCGAAGAGTTGGTGGGTTATATTGCATTTATATAACCTACCTATCTCTTTGACATTTTAAAAGATACAATCTTAGATTAAAGATGATTTTGTTTAACGATTGATTTTGTACTTATGCGTTTTTATTCAAAGTAGTGTATAGTGCGATTATTGAAAAATAAATTATTATTCACAAATCGCATTACTTTTATCTTTTATTTAATTAAAATTAACTATAGAATAAAACTAACTATGGCACCATTAGGTAATTTAATCGATCAAATTCTTACAATTAAACCGACAATCGTGACAAGCTTGCAAACCATAATTAATCAATCGAAACACGTACATTAATAAATATTAAAACGTACATCGACGAATACTTCTTAATAGTCATTTCTGGCATACAAATGCATTATTAATGCAAATCTTGCAAAGAAAGTAATTACTAAACGCCAATAAATGTCTGCATGTCACTTGATAATCACAGTTTTCCGTCTATTCTACTTAAAATTATACCATAAAAAGTATATAGTTAGGAAACCTGAATATTTCTTACCCATTTGTCTCGATGACAGTACCCATTGTGAAAATTCGAGCACTCGCGGTACACTTTAGGACAAATTAATTAGCTCAACAATATATTATTTCACGTGTATTTTTATTTATATTGCGATGAGTGTGCGCCCGGTTTTATGCCAAATCCTGACTCGCTGGTGAGTCTGCCTTGCTTCAGGGGTAACTTCTATTTTTATGATTATGATATCACTGTGATAATTTTGTTGCAGACAATGCAACTGTTACAGTCAAATGACTGTGCAATTTTGAATAAAACTTTATTGGCAATGGGACGAACAAGTTATATTTTATTTTTTTAACCAACGGACAGAAAGTTGCAAAATTGCTATCTTGGTATTATTATTAAAAAAGTATTTATTATTAATTGGATTTAGTTTAAAAACTTTATATTTTATGACAGAAATATTAATCACATGAATTTTGAATTATGAATATGGAATTCCTATATTCGCGCAGGCGCAGTGTTGTGCGCGGTTACGGTCGCGTCGCGACTGTGGCGGCGCACGCTGCTTCTTCCTCGTTTGCTTGTTTATTTCCACTTTTTATCGCTTTTTGCCATTAATAATGTGATAGGAAATAAAACACGTTGTCAGGTAGCAATTACTCGCACGAAATAACATTCAAAGTGCTCGCACTGAATAACATTTCTTTCTAGATTGTAGTTTTTTCACTCTTCAGTTTTTTTGCTTTGTTTTCAATGTAAGGGAATATTAATGAAGATTTTACAAAACTGAGACATATTTCTTAGAACATAAATAAATAAATTTGTCATTACTCAGCTTATTTAATGCTTCTATGACCTTCTACAACTCTGCATCTTTCTAGAATCTTTTGATCACCAACTTGAATTGTAACATTAAACCAAACAGTCCAAACCTTATTTCAGTTCCTGTCTACATAATATTTATACACACCTTCAGCGCATACGCACGCACAATCTGTCTTACATCGGATAAAGCTCTCAGGCAAAGCAAATACACTGAGTGCTTCTATCGCTACCACATTGAGCGCAGACATTTACCATCCATACTCCTAACACAAAGGTATCATGTACTGCACCAATTTATTATAGCGTTACTTTGATGATCCACATGCACTGCGGAATGCCTACTATGTTGGCTCGCTGCTAAATTTCATCTGCGTAAATGTCAGTGCCCCTTCGGCAGCGCGCACTCCATAATTGATCGGTCAACGGCATTCAAATCGGCCCGACGTTTATCTTTGGACGCACTCTTCAATGAAGGTACCTTACAAACAGGTTGTTGTTTTACCAATGAATATTTAGATGTAGTTGCTCGTTACATGACCTTCCAGTTTTAGGTATAGCACGGGGTAATTTTGATACCAGCCTAATATTGTCGACAATATTACGGATTGTAAATATTTTAGAGTGCGGCCGTGTGGCAGTCAGCAATGGTGGCTCAATGGTAACGGCCGCGATTTACGAATTGTACTTATGTAGGTTCGAATTCAGACAGGCGCATTACTTCGAATTAATAGTTTCATCACCACTGCTCTAAAAACGGTAGAAAAAAATGAGGAAACTATATGTAGTGTGTAGCATGTCCTAGAACAAAAATTTTGAAGACATGTGACATCTACCGACCCGCACTGCGCCCGTGTGCTAGATTACGGATTACCATCATAAGCAGTGGGAACACTATAGCCTGATTATAATAAATCTATCTATACTTTAATGCGAAAGTAAATTTGTCAGTCTTTTACGCTTTCACGACTAAACTCCTTAACCGATTTTGATGAAATTTGGTACGGGGTTCATTTGAACTCCAAGAAAGGACACAGGCTCCTTTTTATTGAACGACTTCATCTGCGTCCGCGATAACCGACATTTACTCGGACGACGTTGTGGAATAAAAGAGAAAAGCTAGTATTTTACAAAACTCAGGTACCTAGTTGAATTGAAAAGTCATATTTGTACTTGCCCGGATTTGAACCCACAACCTCGTGCACGAGGGGCGAGGCTGGGTCAAGGGCTATTTGCAAAACAAAAAACTGATTTTTCACTATAAACTCATAGGCAGATGCAACTAAGCCTGAAGTAAATAAGAACAACTACTTCACGGATAAAGCTTCATTTTTGCGAAACACGTTTGTAAGGTATTCAGTATTCTATCAGCAGATGATAAGCCTGCACCTGCCATTGTAGGTAGGCACCAGGCATAACATGTTATGCAGACTAAGCAAAAGCATGTACCTAGTACAGTGACAAATCAAGTACGTACACACGGCTACATATCAAGTATACATTTCCAGTTTTAGCAGACCTCGCATTGTATAGGCTTTTCGAACAATGAGAAGTCAGCTTATACTGGAAATGCATAACATCATGTGTCTCCATGCGTATCAACTAATCACGAATTTTCTTTAACCTGTACACTATACAGATTTTTTTGTTAATTTTTTAAACATATCTGTTTATTTTTCTTCAACAATAAATCATTTGATTAGAATTTGAAATATGACCATTTTTATGTTAATTAGATTTAATTCGGGGTGAGAGCTCGGAGAACCGCCTCACCAGGTTATCCTAGTATGGACGCCAGTCTCTCACAAAGTAACTTATTTTGTGCATTTTTTTTTGTCCAAACGCTATATGCATTCTCGTCATTTTCTTTTCCTTTTGGATGGGAAATCATCAAATGACTTCTCCCGCTCCATGTCAGACTTTTACTGACTAAAACCCACCCGTTTTCCTTCAGTTACCCGTATGCCAGGGTCACGGTATCTCGTTTGAACAATCTCGCGACCCTTGCAGGAGGCATTCTTGTCTCTGTTTGTAATTATGTGAACCTTTGTGAAGAAAGAAAATAAAAAATATAATTATATTATATTATATTCTACCTTCCTAGGAATATTGTTAATAACTCCAGCGTGGTAAATGCACAAACTAACTTGACTGTTTGATCACATTCATCGCGTTATTTACGTTGTCAAGTAGACAAATTTTTCGAACATCAATTTTTCGAAAATCAAGCAATGGTTTATTAATATTCGTGAAAAAGTTTCAGATTCTGATTGATAACGTGCAACGCAATTAGGGTGCAGCACCCCAGCGTCACAGACTAGCAATCACCATCCGAAGGATTTTGACGGCCATTGTTTTACATGTTTGAAGAATTCCTCTACTCGACGACGGACATAACGCAATGGATATTGTTGAATTATAGGTAGGCATCATCATCATCATCATCAGCAGCCTATAATGTTCCCACTGCTGGGAAAGAGGCCTCCTCTCAGTGAGAGGGAGTGGGCCATAATCCACCACGCGGGCCTAGTGCGGGTAGGTAGGCATGCTTATGCAATTAGGCTGGTGCTTCTCTCTCTCTTCCAAAAGAAAGTCTCAGTAAGTAACGAGTTTATAACATACTCAATTAGTAAAAGTTAATTAGATTTATCCTGCATCAGGTGAGGTAAGCAATGTTGTCGTTGCATCAAAATCATTTAGCCCTAAAGTGAGAAAGGTCGGGAACTGATGCTGGCCATGTCTAGGGCAATGACCTTCAAGATCGAGGTGACCCAAATATCAAAGGTCGAGGCAGTCAACAACAACAAAATGACATCTTGTCTATTTTATCGCCAATTTATAGGAACTGTGTCTACAATTTTTAATATATTCATGAAAACTTGTTTTCTTTTAAAAATCTAAGGACCTAAAGCGTTCGTTACGTTTTACGAGTTTCCTCTAAAATCGTTTATCTTATAGTTGATAAGATCTTGTTCCAAAAATTTACGTTGAAATGGAGGCCTCACCGAAGAATATATTTGTTTTTTTTTTATAAAACACTTTATTTGTAAACCACGTAAAAGCAAAAGGACAGAAACATTTAAAAGTAGTGTACAATTATTTGTTAATTCCATCGTTTAAGATCCTGCCAGGGTCGCGGAATTGGTTAAGGTAATGCAAAGCAGCTGAAGGAACACGGGTGGGTTTTAGTCAGTAAAAGCCTAACACGCTCTTCCGCTCCACCCAGAGACGGGTCAAAATCATTTGATGATTTCCAACCCACAAAAAAAATCCTTAATGATGCAAAATAGTACTAAAATTAATAGCAATTTGGCAAAAACCGTCAAATAATCACAATAAAGCATTACTTTAGGGAAACTTCAAAAAAACCTCGTTTTTTAAAAAAGCAACCTGTATTTGCTTCACCTAAACACAGTGGCGCCATCTATATGAAAACTTTCTGTTTGTTTTTGAGTTGCACTTTCAAATTGGCCTGTCGCCCGTAGGAAAAGGCAAGTCAGCTGTGGCATGCTAACTGCGGTAACAAACTGTAGATCATTGTTATTGCTGTACAGATTAACTGAAAGGTGTGAATCCACCTTAATTGGTGGTCATAAAATGTATGCAATTTGGATAATCATTTAAAACAGTAATAGAGCGTGTAATTAACTGGCTAAGTAACTCTATCTATTAGTGTCTGCTTTGTCTGTTATTTTGTCTTTGACTAAATTTTGTATAAATGAAGCTGATGTTGAAAACTAAGTTAGATTCCCCCGGCACAGTTAAATAATTTGATACGCAAAAGAATAAATGTATTTTTTTGTTTTCTTTGAATCAAATAAAATTTTTCAACATCAAAAAGGCAGGCGTGTCAATTTTTTAAAAGAAAAAATTACCTAGTGGTACGGGGTGGGATGGCACAGTTTCCACATATCTTCTACGGTTTCGGACATCCCCATACTGTCCCAATAAAAAATACACTACATAATTTTAAAGTATCAAAGCCTGATAAAAATCACATGATTGACTCAGACTCGATTAATCGAATGGATCCCAAGATTTGCACTAACCTCTGAGGCCTCATGTTTCAATGGTCTCTGCCATTGACGCTGCGGGGACGCTACCTACCTACTACAATTTGTTTACTCAAACATTGCCACTATAATACTCTAGTAGACGATATATACTCGAATATTAAGAGAAGCTCAGCAGCTCCGCGTTCGTGCAGTAACGCGATCCTACCCTAAGTACGCCTACTGCTTCTTGCATATTAATTATCATAGTTCTCTTCATGTAGGTAATATTCCCTTCATCCGGAAACAAGATCTTCTAGAAAAGCCTTCAAAGTCTGCGGAGATCTATTCTCATGACATAACATTTGTTATTCTATATTTGTTTAAAAGGAGGCTCCAATCACGTCTAAACGTAATGTAACTGCTAATTGTGACCAATAAATTATTTGGTATTTGTATTTTGTATTCTGACAATCTGATTTCAATTGTCGGCATCGGTAGCTTAGTGGCTGCCCGAATGGCTTTGATTCCCGCACGGAGCTTATATTTATATAGATAGCCTTTCCAATTGTGCTGCGGTGTTGCCTTGTCTTGTCTTGGTATTACATTTGTTATTCTGACAATCTGACCTCAAAAGTCGGCATGGGTAGCTTAGTGGCTGAACGAATGGCTTTGACTTCCGCACGGAGGGAATATTAGTATAGAAAGCCTTTCTAGATGCGGTGTTGTGTTGTGACGTTACGTTTGACATTCTGACATCTGGCTTCAATAGTCTCCGTCAGTCTCAGTCAAGGGTTACATACCACTGTACAATATTATTTTTGTGAAATACCCCCACTTTGCCCGCGACTTCGTCCGCATGGATTTTGTGGCTCATGTTACTGTGGTGTGGAATAATGTAGCTTTCCATAACTGAAATATTTTTTAAATCGGTTTAGTAGTTTGAGTTCCCACCCATTACAAACGATTTTACAAACTTACAAAAAAATCTAATCTGTCCTGTTTATATTATTATGTAGAAAGTATAGACAAAACACGTTTCTTGTATTAGGAGCCCCATTAATTATTAACTCTACCTTATTTTTTTTTTTATTATTTGTTGTTATAGTGGCTATATTAGTACATACTCTGTGAACATTGTCTACCTGTATTATGATTTAAAGGATACGGCCCTATGACAGACGGACAGCGGAGCTTTAGTATTAGAGACCCGTTGGCACCTTTGGGCACGGAACCCTAAAGAGATAGTGCCTGTTGCAGATGGATTGTCGAACCCGATGTTTTACATAACCTCTAGCCGTTTTACAAAACAGCTCCGTTATGTAAAAATATAGTACAGTATTGCGCAATATTTGTATTTTATTTTTTTAGCTTTGAAAGGATTTCGCGCGTGGATAGAAAAATGGCATCGCAGGTATACAATGCGTTTTCCCTGTTCCCAAATACTTAGTTCCCACTGTATTAGCATCACTGATAATTCAATTTCCACTATTAGGGGACATTCACACATAAGGATAACTCTGCAAATGCGCGTAATATTCGTATAAACGTAATCGTATTGATTCTTTCGGGGTGAGTGTGACTCATCGACCTCCTATTGGCACGTGTAGGTATCATTTTGTTTTGTTTCCTACATATTAGTGTGTGTATTTCTTTATAAATAGCTCGCAGCCGTTATTTTTAACGCGCTGCAGTCAGTCTACATTCCGAATAGACGCGACTATGTTAAGTATTTTTGTTTGAGCGTTTGAGATTAATGCAGGACTTAGAAGAAATTAGTTGTGGAAGGTCACATCACTCTCTAATTTGTGTAAAACTAGATAATTATAGTAGCCAGTGTTTCGTTTCGTAATATTTTCTTGTATCTATAAATTAAATGTCTTCAAGTTGTTTCAGTTTTAACCGGAATACATTTCGATAAGATATTAAACTTGTTCATGGAATAAATAAATAAAAAAGTGCTTGGCAAATGACATTTTTTTTTTCATTGAACTTGCCCATAAAATCTAAGAATATCCGAAAAAGAATCGGGTCTATAGCCAAATCCATTTAAATTCGTAATTAATGTCTACTACGTAAATACGTTGGCGTAAACTCGCAATAAAATGTGGATAAATGTGTGTAATGTCAACAAAGACAAGGGTGTTCTATTGTTAATATCCATTGACTAATTACTCGACAATTGTATCAATAAGACGTCATCACCCTGGCAAACGGTCAAAACCCCGTGAAACAATTACTTTCTCATAAACAGTTTGTTGTACTGACAGACCGATTTGTACTGTTTTTTTTTTTATAAGACAATAATTAGGGTCTGAGGGCTTAGACAAAATGTTTGATTTCCTCAGACATGGTGAAACGTCACACAGTAAAGGTTGACCAAATTCAGAGCGTTTTACGTCACCTTAGTGTCCAAATGACAGATTTTTCATGTCATGATGGCCTTTATAGAATAATGGAACCGTTTTCCTAGAAACCCAAAGCTTAAGGGGAAGTGCCAGGTTACTATTTCATGAAAAAGTAATTCAATGGTATTAAATGAACTTAGAGTATTGTACTGATGATTTTAATGATTATAATTGTGCCATATTTGCTACGGTCACGAATTATATTTTAACTAACTTACAAATTGACACTGATCTGCAAATTACAAAAAAAAAAAAAACGGTAGAAAATTTGAGTTACGCGTTCTACCTTCTCGCATCCACTGTTTTTGTAATAAAGTCAGAAATGTATTGAATTGACAAAGCTACCAAAAAGATTTTCTTGATGTATAATTTGTATACGTTCTATAAAGTATTGGTGAAACACGAAACGCTTTGAAAGCGATGGTGTGTGATGGTGGACAATCTGTCAGATTTCTTTGATAGATTTTCGACTTTATTTCTAGAGCATTAGGTTCAAGGTTCATTGGGAAAAAATGACAGTTTCGGGTAGCTTGACCTGGTGGCGTCTGTACGTCCTGTGAGCCCTCTAAAATAAGAATTTCAGATTATAACCAAACATTAATAACTTTTACATTAAAAAAAAAAATGTTTTGTAATTTAAATTCTAATGATTAATAACTAAATCTTAATGTAATGATGACCCGTAATTTTAATGATTAATAACTAAATTTTAGTGTAATGATGACCCATAATTTTAAAAACCATATTTGTACGCCGGAAACGGCAGAATATTATGAACATAATATATAATTCACACAACAGCTTTGTACAATATTCTGAAAAATAAATGCTTTCTTTCTTTCTTCTTTCTTTGAAGATATAAAAAAATATTTATAATAGCAATTTTTCTGTGATCATCCCATATTTTTCAGTTAAGGCTTTCACGGACAAGCGCTATTCAACGGCGCGGAGTTTTCATAAAAAAAAACTACTAGAGTCGCGTCTAGCCTTTATCAGTTAACAGATTTTGCTTGGAAAAGTTTAACGTTGAACTTACGAACATAATTGAAAAACGCAGCTACAATATAATATAATATTGTAATATAACAAGCAAAGAAGGTATTAATTAAGGTAACTTTGAATTACGATATAACGCTGCATACAAAAATCCAGTATCTAAAAGTTTCTTTGCAATCTCTTTAAATAGCTCCATGTTTTGATTTCCAGACAATATTTCAAAGAGTTATTTTAGAAAATAATCTTTCAGAGAGATCAAAAATAATTTGTCCTGAAAGACAAGACATTGTAGGTACAACTGCGGACACTAGCGGTGGATAACTTTTCACCTTTATGTTATATGCGATAAGGTTGAAAAGTGGTCGACTGCCAGTGTCCACGCAAATTCTGAATATAAACACTCAAAAAGTCATCGGCTTTTTGTTATTCAGCCATTTGTAAGGTGACAGGGACAACAAGTAGCCAAAACAAGAGAGAGACCTTTTGTAACGAAATCATTTCATCACGGCGGGCAGCTAATGCATCTTATTTACTACAGCGATACCCTTATATTTCAAGCAAAACAGGTGATAATACATTCCCGTCTTATTTATTAGGGGAATCTGACAAAATATACGACATAGGACCTTAATTATATACATTTTCTTCATGCTAATGTAAATGACCTCGGAAAAGTATTTTTGGAGGTACCCATTTATCAAGAAGGGACCGTACGGTTAGACACAAAATTCGATTATCACTGATACTTTTACACATCATCACTGAGATAATATGATTCGATAATCTGCTTTTAGCATTTCATAAAGGCACCTAGTAGCTAGGACTTTATATTCTTCGAATTTTACAACTGTTCCGATTTTAATTAATTGTTTTGCTTATTAATGATGTAAAAAACTGGCTCTTTTATCTGGAATTTCTCAGTAGCAGCCCGGATTTTGTGCCCGATATTGTTAAGAGGCTTACCCCCCTATAACAAGGAACTTAACTAGTGAAATATAGCAATACTAATTTACCCATAGTACACCCACGTTTCGCCAGTTATAGTAGCTTCGGGAAAACTAGACGTGATATTATGTTGTTGTAGATAACGAAAGTCGACTTTTTGCTGACTGTAAAATGGTGGTCATTTCCTTGTTTGTTTTACAGGTTTACGAGAAACGGAAGGATTATATCTGGTGTTACGGTGTGGGATGCCACGATGGAACAATTATGGTAAAAATGGACGGAGGAAAGGTGCTGTTTACACAATATTCACATTTTTAGGTATACGTTCCTGTCTTACTGAAATCACATTTGTATTTTATTAAGGACGAATGAGATCGTATCAGAAAGGTTGATAGATGTGGGTAGTTGTATTCAGCTGTCTACTGATCATTGTAAATCAGAGATAGCTAAAGCTGTACAGTTCGTATTTTCTCAACGCATTCAAAACCAGAAGAAGAAAATTAATGTGTCATCAGAAAGCAATGGCGATCAATACGAGTTACCCAATTAAATAATATGATACCCTTCAAAATAAACGACCTTTTGCGAACATTTTAGTATTGAGGTTAATATTTTAGACGAGGAAAATTCTACGGATTTTATTTCAGACCGAAATATTGTTTGTTCCATGAATATATTTTTACAATCGCTCATAAATTTCCCTAAAGCACGGTCAGTTCTCAATCACAGGCTTATGAAGCAAGAAGGTGTCTTTATGCCGGCTTATTCACCCTCGCAGTAATTCTATGTAGGTACTTATCTACTCCAATAGAACGTAACAAAAATACCCTTGATGGATTAATTTAATACGACCACGAATTATGACGTAGGCAATCAATTATCGCCCTAATACGTATAGTATTAACTTACACCCTTCTTCAAGAATAAGACGCCTCAGTAATTAATGTCAGGTATATTTGTTCTTAATGGTGTATATGTAGGTACGAAACACTATCTTAATATCTACGATATTCAGTTAATGTACAGTTATCAAGTTAACCGAGATGTCTAGCTTGTTATGTTTAATAGAATTTAAAGCTTCGTGAAAGCGCAGGAGACAATACAATTATGTTTCTTAGATTAGTTTGTCGTTAACTTCAATCAGTTAGAGTGGATAATATAAAGTTAATTATTCATTGAAACCGTAGGACTGTAGAGGCTGTATTGAGGCATAAATAATGAACATATTACATATTTGGCATTACTAAAATGTCAACATAAATATCTGGAATAATGAGTGTGACTTTATATGTAATAATAATTCATTTATTTTAATAACAGTGGTCCGGAATACTAAAGAGCACTTATAGTATGATACAGTAGCTAAAAATAGTGACATACATATATATTTTACAAAAGTTCATCGTTATTCGAAATAAGTTACCCTTTTGTGGCAAAAAATATTAAACTTAGGGTAATCCCCATTTAAAGTAGGTAACACGATCACCTTGTCTACTCCAAACGTGGTGGCGATCAATGGGAGTATTTGCATTAGACTTATACAAGAATATATGCTCAATAACGTCGCTTGCCTAGCGTTGCCTCAACTATGTTCAGATCGGCTTCCAGTCTAACCAGATATTGCTGAATGCCAGAACCTATTTTACATGCAGCATCTTCATCCTCATCTCGCTTCCATAACCCAGTGACTGGGTAAAACTGCAATACTCCTTGGTAAGGATAGGTATTGGCACGTATGGGTTCCCTCTATCTGGCAGAAACTTGATGCTCCGAATTTTATTTGGCATAACACACTTGGCATAATCTTATTTAAACGAATATTTGTAAGGCATAAAAAATGTTTAGCATAATCATTGTTTGGCCGAATGTTTATATGCTCGACTTTACGCTGGCATACTTTTAAGATGGCAGAATTTTATTTCGCATAATTACCTTTGGCAGACTTCAAATTCCGCATAATTTCGTTTAGCATAACATTTATTTAGAGCAATGATTATTTGGCATAATTTCACTTGGCATACTATGAAGATGGCAGAATTTAATTTAGAATAATTTTGTTAGGCATATTTTCATTTCTATTAAATTGCATTTTAACCTTAAATAAAATGAAATAGTGTCTCAAAAAGTCAGTATATGTTGTGCTACAAAAATTATTGACAGAAACGAATCGCTGCAGAACCGACTCCACGTAGTCTTGTCTGCCCTACCCCTAGAGTGTAATTTAAGGCCGCGTAGGCGCGGAGTGGCGAGGCGGCCCGCGAGCTGAGGAGCAGGTGGTTTTGACGGACGCCGCCGCGGCTGAGGCTGGCCGGCCAAGCCGGCCAGCAAGCCGAAGCCGCGGTGGTGAGCGTAAAACCACCTGCGTCAATGAGCTCGCGTGGGACCGCCGGAGCCCCGCAGCGCCGAAGCCGTGACAGAAACCATGCATGCTGCATGTTGCATGCTCGCATGCATGCTGTAAGCTTGCTTGCATGCTGCATGCTTGCTTGCATGCTTGCTTGCTGCATGCTTGCTTGCATGCTGCATGCTTGGTTGCTTGCATGCTGTATGCTTGCTTGCATGCTGCATGCTTCTTCGATATGAAATGTATGCCAAAAGATGATTCTAAGTTTAAAGTTTCTGAGATATGATAGTTCTGCCTTTTAATAACTATTAATATGAAATTATGCCAAGAGACGGTTCTGACTGCGAACTTTCTGCGAGATGATGGTTCTACTTTTTAATTATTATGGAATAAAATTTATGCCTAAAGATGATTCTGACTTATAAAATTATGCGTTGTGAATGTATGATAAATGAGTGTATGCCAAACGATTTTCTGCGAAGTGAAGTTTATGCCATCCGCTGTTATATTATGACGAAAGAAAATCTGCCATAAAGGGTGGAACCGGCACGTATACACGGTATAACGGACAGCGCAAACACGAGCAAATTGTTACAACGAATTCAGCACGCCATTCTAGACACACAGTTTGGTACTGTGTGTCTAGAATGGCGTGCTGAATGGGTTAGCTAAAAAAATCAGTTTTTTCATACCTACATGGTCAAAATGTATACTTCTTTTTTAAGCATATGATGTTTGTAATAGAAAAGCAGATTTTTTTGTGATTGCCAACGAAACATTTTCTGTTGCTTTGTCTGTATGTTTGCTCGTCGCAGCTCGTATACAGTCCTTTTTTGGGTGTTCGTATAAAAGGTAAATTTAGTTCTTACCCGACGGTGCCATTGCCGAGGTTCGACATGTGCTTGGTGAGCGTCTCCTTGATGTTCTGCTGCGAGTAAAGCCCGATGGGCGAGTTGAACTGCTTGTGCACTATCTTCGGGCCGGTGGCCATCTTGTATTCGTTCGTTCAGCGCTGGAATGTTAAAAAATATTCTTATTATTAGTTTGGTTGTTTATGGTATCAGCTAAAAATGGGAAAATATGCTGAGAATTAATTAGTTATTCTTAATTACAGACATACCGGAAAATAGAGATGTCTTATTTTCTTTTACCACGTACGTTTCGTGATTAAGTTTTAATCAGATTATTGAATTCAATGGGTTGTTTAAACTCGAATGGAATAATCTTTTGCCTTTGTTTTGTTTCGTATTTTTAAAGGCATAACGTTCGTATAGTATATATAGAATCTGCCGCATTTTAAATCAGCTTCAACTTTTAACTGCACTCTTGAAAGCATAATAAAATTTACGATGCATGCAGGCATTCAAAAATACATTGGTTTATGACCCAAGAACAGATACAGATATTGTAATAAACACATCATTTAATTTTATAAGATTATTATCATCTTAGTAGAATTTATTATTGATTAATGAATTAATTGGTATTAGAAAGCTTAGAGTACATATTAACTAAAATATATTGAAAATCATAATCCTAATTCTGTGAGAGTAATTTTATTAATGGGCTTGGGTAGGTACTTCAATTTAGTATATACTGTAAGGCTTTAAGATTTATACGGTCAAAATAAACGGTTAGTTAACTAACTCTCTCTAGAATATACGACTATTTACCCCAGGACGCGTATCAGAAAAATTAGGATGACAAATTTTATCCTTCTCATGAGATAATTTTATTACACTCTCGTAAGATTCACGCCTCGGGGTCGGCGTCGAGGCACCTCGTGTTATTGCGTTTTTATTAGCCGAGCCACCGCCAACGCCGGCTATCATATTTTTTCCGAATAATGTGCTGGAGACAGCCAGCTTTGTGGGAATAAGATTTCAATACTAACGCCTTCAGTACGGAATATATTATTGATATACGAGGAAATAGCTAAAGATAGAGCTAGAATATTTTATCTATTTGGTACGTACTAAAATATTCTTAGACTAGACGCTAGTTTTTCTAGGAATTTTTATTTGTTAACAAGTATTTTTATTTCCTAATAAACTTTACGAACTATGTACCGATTAAGCGTAGAAAAATGTTACAAAACATACAATCTATCGTCTGGTACAAAATCGTTCGCCACCAAATTTATTTGTGTACAAAGTGTCGTAGTAATTGCGAAATGGACGCGGAAGACTTCTTACAACGCCGTCACATTCTACTCCAGAATTAGCCTATTTCATGTTACCGCATCGTAGAAAACAACATTTTTATTTTTCGTTTGTAAATAAGAATATAATTTCACTTTGAACTGTAGGTGTAAAGAGTTCTAAAGGTAGCTACATAAAATTTTATAAGTGTGTCGTAGGCGTAGGTTCCATATTGCTAGTAAAATAAACCAACCCACATCCCACTTTAACATTCTGTATAGGTAACTAACTACCTAACCATTATCCCTACAACTGTAGTTCATGAAATGCCAACAGAAATAATTATTTAACAAAAAATAGACTTCCCTGTACCCTTAAAACATCTCGTCTTCACTGCCAAGGTTTTATTTACACAGAACAATCGAATACCTATTATCCATCTTTACCTACAATGATTGATTAAAACCCCAAATTCCATTAAAGGCATTATTATTCCAAATGAGTTTTACATAATTAAGTTAACACAAAGAACCGATCGTTACATTCAGAAATGGAATCAAAACAAAGATCTGAATACACCCTGTTCGCGGAATGAATGTAGAATGTATAAACAAAGCATGTGTTACAAGTTACAATATTCATGTAAAACGCTAAGTGCGAATGGCTTAAGCGAAGATCAAACGTATATCTGCTATTACCGATGCATGTTGAAAATTGACTCGAACCCTGCATCCGCTTACTATTAATGTATTGATGCATTTGACATGCTAATGTTATGCCTGAAATCTGCGAATCAACGTGATGATAGGTACCGTATTTATTTCGCTGTCAAAACAAACAGAGAATCTTTTATTTTCTTATTATTTAGACGTAACTAGGTACAAAAACTTGTACTACAGTACACAGTTGTCATTTTTATACACATTTTTATGTCCAGAAAGTAAACAAGAATAAGTAGTACTTTTATTATGCCTTAAAAGTGCAAGGTTTGTGTCGCTAGCAGTCTCATGAAAATACTTTCCGACGTCTCAACGACAGTTCTAAGAAATAATATGGTTACTTTGATGCGTTGATTGAAACTTTCAAAGTTATGAATGCATTTCAAACAATATCGGGCTTCGTGTAAATTTGTTAGAGAATGTGTGTAGGTGTAGGAAAAATAGTTCGTTATCTCCATGCTGCTCAAGATGCGATATTTAATGTGAACGGCGAGAGGTGTCGGCTATTTTCGTTCTGGACTCCTTGCCCGCATGCGTAATAAATATTTGCGCACTTATTTTCGGAATTATAAATTCAAGATAACTGTAGCTGTTTTACAAGAGTGGAACAACATTGAAATGCTTTGTTACCTGTGTTTATAATATTAAAATAAAACAATCACTATCGTACAAAATAAACTGCTAGAACTGTCTTCAATCATTTGAATTTTGCAAAGATAATAACTCGCGATGTGACGGTTACAGTGTACACTAAAGTCAGTAATAAACTATTTCACGGAAACAATGTTATGGTGTCCTTGGCAGGGGACACGTAACATTAAAAATATTGAGATAGCTGTGAGGTCAATCGAGATGTTTATAGCTTGGACGAGGTTAACAATACCGTCATCAAGGCTGAAAATAATCCACTCGTATAATCCAGACTGTCTGATGTATAAGAATAAGATTCTATTCTGATTCAACAGTCACAATCATTAAAACGAATCATCGAGAGAACATGAAATGTTTGCGATTGGTTTTATAAACACAGTTCAAAAACATTGATTATAAGTAAAATGTAAAAGTAGTAATATCGATGAAGTGAGGAACAAAATATTCTCGTGACCAGCCAAAATATTACAGCAGCCGCTTGAACGAAACGTTATTTCAGTCGTATGAAGTCACGGCGAATTATTTTTGTAACTGAACACCTTGTTCATGAAGTTAGTCATGGATGTCGAGGTCAGCAGGTGATTAGTGTCGAAAAAAAATACGCAAACATTTGTAAGCTTTTATTAGTGCAAATGTTATATGAAGCAGTGAGAAGCGTTGTTTGTAATATTGTTTATACCTTTTTGCGTTCAGATTCGTGCGAGCGGCGTCGATGCCTGTCTCTTACTGAGTCCGGAGTCGGCGCCCGCCCACTGCCTGCGCGCGCGCTGGGAAACCGACGCCCTCACCTGCAATGTTTCAGCAATCACGGTTATGTTGTTTGATGATCATATCGACGGGTATAAGTGTCTGCCAATGGCAAAGTATCGAGTGAATCAGAGTTCGGCACTTATGATTTATAAATCAATATGTAATACGTAGACGTAAGTAAATGTGCACATGTGCGACGGCTATCAAAACGTGCCTATGTATTTTATTATACAAACTTTATTTTTTGTACTTGAATCAAGATTTTAATTAAAACTAAATAAAACATCGATTCCAATTCGAAAGTAGCATGTCCAATATGTAACATTGACTAGATTTCGTTTCAAATAAAAATATCACTGTCTCACCTGCTTTAAAGGGAATAAACACACAAAGGTCACACAAGTCCTTGAACTTAAAAACTCTCACAGTAACTGACAGTCGGTAAGCGATCACTGATACCTTCGGCTTCCAGCCACCGAATGAAACCGCTTTCCTTAGCTATACTCCTGAATTTTATCTAGTTTACATCAACTATTTTTAGTCGGCCTTATATTAAAGTTGATGAATAAATTATAATTTCCAGATTCTCTGTTCTCCCTAAACATCAGATTTAACAAATGGCTACAAAGTGGTAAGTCGGCTATTGAACTTCATTTTCCGGAAATGGCGATTAAATTTATAATTAAGTGCTCTTAGTTCCTAGAGACAGCCAACAGACTGACGCGTGACGTGACCTTTAATAAAATATTTTTTATGTCCAGATAATTAATGTGTCTGAAATTTAATAACGTAGTAACATTAGTAACATGTTATATGGCATAATTTCAGCTTTAAACTGAAATATGTAAATATTTTCTTTCTGTAAAATTGTTCGATATTTTACCACATTTATTAGATGCAGGGAAATGAACCAAATTATAGAGATACACCCACTTATTACGTATTACAAACAGCCTATGAATTTTTAGCTGTCAATGACGCTAGAGCTGGACAAACGAAAACATGTGTTCGTTTGTCCAGCTCTAACGTCATAGCTTTAACCAGCACAAACCAAAACTTTCATATAATTAGGAAAGGTTAAGCTCTTAATCTCGTGGAAGTCAGCCAAATTATCTCAGAAAAATACTCACGTATTATCCCTAATCCAATATCCAACTTTTCCATTTTGATGATTCTACTAACCATCGCACATCGTGACGCCAAGTAATGAAAATAAAACAAAATTAAATTCACTTGTCTTGTAAATTTACAACGTATTTTAAGAACATCTGTAGGTTTTCTTTTTTGTCTTTTTTGTGGTATAAATAAAAGATTATTTCACTTTTAGATATTTTGCGTGGTTCCGGAGTTTATTTAGATATTTTTCCTCGTGGTGTTGTGGATCCGGCTTTGTGTTTTGCCCCAGAGAGCAATTAAACACCAAATGGGTTTAAAAAAAATGCTTTCTCCCAGTGTCGTTGTTATTAATCAAATAAAAATTTATGGCGTATGTACCCCCACAGAGATTTCAGTGTCACGGTATTTATATAAAACATTGTTACACCTAATATAACGTTACGCTTGTATTCCCAGCAGAGATAGGTAGAGGTGTAGTACCTACCTACAGTACTTCCACAGTTCGCCAGTTATATATTTTATGTCCCATCCAGGAATAATTGCCAAATTTAAGTGGCAGCGGGCAGAGCATTGCTCGCAGAACCGATAGCCGATGGGGCAGAAAGGTTCTGTAGTAGCGACCGTGTACTGAAAGACGTAGTGGTTGTAGGCCTCCCCAAAGGTTGACTGATGACCTGGAGAAGATGACAGGAATCTTTTGGATGCGAAAAGCACAGAACCGGTGTAATTGCCGCTTGGGGATAGTCAAGCAGTGGACGTTTTTCGGCTCAAAAAATGGTAATGAAGTCCCATCCAAAAGGAGGCGAGCCCAGGATCAGTAGTCACGCTTACGATCACCCGTGTCTTCAAAAGACAAACAGTCAAACTGTGATACCTATGAGAATTTTAGTTCAAATACGTTTTAAAACGAGTATTCATTCTGAGCATTTCTCATGTGATAAAACTAAGGTAAGTTTATATATAAGAAGATGCAGTGCCAACAACTGAAAAGAGTAAGCTTAGCCTGGCCTTGTGATGGTGATGTTCTTCAGAAAGGTCAGGTGCGTAGTACTTCATACTTGCAACCGGTGGCGTTTATGAACAGATATCTTATATCTTTAAACGAGCAATTCTTGTATATATATATAATCTGAATCTCGGAAACTGCTTCAACAATTTTTATGAAATTTAGTATACAGGGGGTTTTGGGGGCGATAAATCGATCTAGCTAGGATTCATTGTCGTTTTATTCGTGTTTTCAAAGACCAACAACTTTATCGATAATCAACTTGAGCATAAACTTATTATTTTAAACACAATTTACCAAAAAAATACCGAGCAAAGCTCGGTCATCCAGATATTATTAACGTAAACCAAGCAAAAGGAGAATGAAAGGATCGCAGCAGGTGGCGTTCGTTTCTGTCAATCCTCATGGGGACAAGGCGTGAGTTTATGTATGTATGTATATTTTAGCTGTTGTAGCTGTTTATGATAACAGAGTAACGTGCAGTACAGTAAAGTTTCGAGTAAATACAGTGTATATTTTGGAAAGTTATGGTTCGACGTAGTCCTAGCCAAGACACTCGGCTGAATTTAGTTCTGTCTAATATCTCTGTTTATTTTGTGTTTTATTGTAATTGTTTCCATGCGTCCGCGCTTCGCCTTAGACGAGAAATGTTTAAATATAAGCAGAGTCTCGGACAAACATTATGTTACAGAAAAATGTGGCCAAGAGCAAAACATTGACTTCTCTTTTGTCTAATTCCTTGTTTTCCATTTTCAAGTATTATTTTTTATTCTATCTTAAAGCTATGTATTTCAGAGCACCAATTATTTCGTTATTATTGTGATTTGCGGACACTGTAACCATGAATTCATTACATGGTTTTAGATCCCTAACGTAGATAGTTTCCGCCTATAAAAAAACAGTTGTTTTATAGACAAGTATATAGCCTACGTGGTCAAAATGTATGGAATAACATTTTTTTAAGTAACTTGCGAACCATTTCAATCTGGGGGGTTAAGAAACATATAGTGAGTCTATGGTAACACGTTGCGCGACGATATCTCAGCCCGGTTTTATAATATCTACGCAAATGTCTGTTTATTATAGTTAATAATCGTTTACTGTAATTATTTTTATAAAGTCTCAGGATGCAATAAAGAAGGGCTGAGTGCTGAGACTACCAGGGAAACATGATGCGGCTGAATTTCAATCCACACTAATATTATAAATGCAAAAGTAACTCTGTCTGTCTGTCTGTCTCGCTTTCCTGCTAAAACTACTGAACAGATTTAAATGAAATTTGGTACACAGATAGTTTAAAGCCTGAGAAAGGACATAGGCTACTTTTTATTCCATCAGTTTGTCTGCGTCCGCGATAACCGACATTTACGCAGACGAAGTCGCGGGCACAAGCTAGTATTTTACATAAAACGACTGCCATTTCAGACCGAATCGACTGTCAGCAAGTTTACCAGCAACATCTGGTAAACGTGCTGACCTTCGGTATCATATCTCTTTCGGTATCACAATCTTATCTGTCTGAAAAGTGTAATAAAAATAGTTTACAGGAAGAATAATGAAGCCAATCTAATTTCTGAACATTTTTTCATGAAATGTTAATGAAAACTTTTCTATTTTGAGCCAGGTACAAATAGTCGGGCAGGTGTGTTGTACGTAAGAGGTCGGAGCTACGTGAGGAATGGATCCAAGGTCGATGTATGATGCATTGCGCGCTGTATGAATCATTGTGATGCAAGAATGACATGATGGATAGCTTGCGTTTCTAGCTTGCAAGCAGTTCATAGCTTGCACTTGTGCTGTTGATCCCGGCTGTCACTACTGGATGTTTGACAATCGTGTCGGATCGCTAGAAGCACAAAAGTCTGACAACCAGTCATACCAAAAGATATAGTTTTATCCGGTAACTGGGTTGTGGAAGTCAGGTCAGATATGCAGTCACTCTATATTTAATACTGGTAGTAGTACTACTGAATATTAACTACTAGTAGTACTACCAGTATTTAATATAGAGTGACTGCCTATACTTTTTTTTTGGGAACTGTGTTTTTAATAAATGCCACCTGAAATCTATGACCAAAAAGCGTTAAGGTTTGCTCAACAGTTGGAAGAGACTTTTCAACCCAATGAAAGCTCGATAGAAATAATTGTGAGTGAAAATTTTCTAAAAAATAAAAGAATTAAGCTTGTGACTCCTAACGAAGTAATGAGAGAAATTCAGAATAACATTAGCTCAAAAAAGTCTCCGGGTTACGACCTCATTACAGGTGAAATTCTAAAACACCTCCCGCGCAAAGCCGTAGTAAAGCTGACCAAGCTTATCAGTGCTGCATTTATTTTAAAACATGTAGGTACCTGAGTTATGGAAGGTTGCTGAAGTCATCATTGCGAAGCCTGGGAAACCACCCCATGAAGCATCATCATACAAACCTATTTCTTTGTTGCCAGTGTAATCAAAAATATTCGAAAAACTGTTATTGAAACGGTTAAAACCATTAATAGAAGATAAAGACCTTATACCAAACCATCAATTTGGCTTCAGGGACAAACACTCAACTATTGATCAGGTACATAGAATAACTAACATCATTGAAAAATCGCTTGAAAATAAGGAAGTTTGCGCCACCGTATTTTTAGATGGCGCAGCTTTTGACAAAGTTTGGCATAAGGGTCTAATATTCAAGCTCAGACGCATGCTGCCAGAATTTGCATCCTAGAGTCATATATAACTAATAGAAAGTTTAGAATACGGCAGGACGATGCTTATTCCGAGTTAAAAGCAATAAAAGCTGGTGTGCTTCAAGGAAGTGTCATCATCATCATTTCAGCCGTATGACGTCCACTGCTGGAAATAAGCCTCCCCCAATTTGGGGGGGTTTGCCATAATCGCCACGCTTGGCAGGAGGGTTGGCGATCGCAGTATGGTGGTATAGTGCATAAAGAACGCTGCTGCCCATTCTCTAGTAAGTCCCTTAGTCGCCTCTTACGACACCCACAGGAAGAAATGGGATGGTGCTATTCTTTACGTCCGGCATCACACGGAAGTGTGCTAGGCCCAATTTTGTACTTATTATACACAATTACACATGTGACATCCCAGAACTGGAAAACAACACCATTGCGACCTTTGCAGATGATACTGCAATTATGGCTACTGGATCAAGTCACAGAGAAGCAGTAGAAAAAGTTGTACTAGCTGTGAACAAAGTTTATGACTGGACACAAAAATGGAAGATCAAACTGAATGAGTCAAAATCAATTCACATTGACTTCACAAACAAACACTTGGACTATCATCCAATCTACATAAATAGCAAGCAAGTGCCTTATGCTAATACAGCCAAATACCTTGGCATAACTCTCGACGCCAAGCTGCGTTGGAAAGCTCGTGTCAAAAAGAAAAGACAGGAGCTCGATATACGTTACAAAAGTATGTATTGGTTACTCGGAAGGAAATCCTGTCTATCATCCATACTCCATACTTTATATTACTTTATATACTTTATATTTTATATTTTTATATTTTTTATATATTTATATTTTATATATTTTATATTTTTATTTTTTATATTTTTATCCACACTATCCACACTAATATTATAAATGCGAAAGTAACTCTGTCTGTCTGTCTGTCTGTCTCGCTTTCCTGCTAAAACTACTGAACCGATTTAAATGAAATTTGGTACACAGATAGTTTAGAGCCTGAGAAAGGACATAGGCTAATTTTTATCCCGATAGTATGTTCCCGCGGGATAATTTCCGACCTCCACGCGGGCGAAGCCGCTGGCAAAAGCTAGTTACATAATAAAATAACCCTATACAAGCATATTCTGATGCCAATATGGACGTATGGTATCCAACTTTGGGGCTGTACTAAACAAAGCAACGTCAAAATAATCCAACAATTCCAAAATAAAGTACTCAGAGATGCTGTCAATGCACCCTGGTACATAAGAAATGACGACCTTCACCGTGACCTAAAAATGGAATTCGTCACCACCATTATCCAATTTGCTGAACCCCATGAACACAGACTTCACCGACACGTGAATGTTGGCAATCCAGCTGCTAGACAACACAGACTTAGTGCGAAGGCTAAAAAGAACTAAACCTTTTGAATTACTGTAGTGTAAAAAGTGAGTTAATAATAGTAACAATATTGTGCTATACATATAACACACTAGCTTCTGCCCGCGACTTTGTCCGCGTTAAATTTCTCGCTCCTCTTAGTTGTAACGTGATGTTATATAGCCTATAGCCTTCCTCGATAAATAGGCTACCCAACACAAAAATATTTTTTCAATTCGGACCAGTAGTTTCCGAGATCAGCACGTTCAATCAAACACACAAACAAACTCTTCAGCTTTATAATATTAGTATAGATGAACATAGTGTTTAAAAATTGTATTAGACTCTAAGAAAGTGCTACGGACTTGTATAAAACTGCAAATGGACACTTCTTAGTTTTAACATAATCTATTACGTAACATATTAAGTTAGAGTTAAATTGCTTATTAGCCTTTCTGGCTAGATCGTAATTAATTACTAAGAATTTTGTTCTTACTAATAAATTATAAAAAAAAACATGAAATCAAGATTTGTGCCGGAGTAAAGGCAATAGGTTCGCTCATGGTAAAGTGTTTCCGCTGATAGTTGCGACGCGAATCTGGTTTTGCAAGAAGTTTTCATATAAATTCATATAAATAAACTCTACATGCAATTGTTGCTTCGGCGCAGTGTGGATGCCTTTTAACATGTTATCATCTAACTAGTCTGTATTGTCTCAGAGCCAAAGCCTTCCTCTGTCTATTCTACATAGCTCTTTCTCTCGCTAGTGCTGGCCACTCCGTTTGGTAGGAATTAAGTTCGTCCCGTCATCTTCGTCGTGGCCTGCCGTCGTATCGAATAGTAAACATCATCACTTCAGCCAAAGACGTCTCCTTCTGAACATAGGACTCCCCCAAACATGTTATGGCAATATAGTACATTACGTTACGTGTCACCTAAATAGTACATACTCATACGCCAGTAATTTTGATAGCACTGTGTGATCTAAACCCGCACCCGAATTCAGTCACGTTTTTCTGTGTAAAAATAAGTAGTCTTAAGACTCAAAAAAGGACTGTAGGACTTATTTTTACACCTCTGTTTAACCCTTCGCGGAATACAGGCATGAAGATATGCTAAAAGCTAAAAAAAGCTTAAAGATAGTTGAAGTGTTTTCCAATATTTTTACAATGCAATCGTAGGCGATCAAGTTGTTCCTTAAGTATTTTGCGTCTACCAAGTTTTTTTTTACGATTTTCTCTAATGACACAGATGTTACCAATAACTGCTGCAGCTAGACCAATGTCAGGTGGAGCTGTTTCCAGTGAGTTTTAAGTAAGAAACAATAAAGCTCATTTTTCTGTGCCACGGTCATTGGCTTGTTTATTAGTTTTTGGATTTGAGCTACAGTTCAATAATCTGCTTTTACCACGTATTACCTACGTGGGTTAGGTATAGATATTGTTTTATCATTTTTCAGTTGACAAACGAGAACTTTCATGTCGTTGAACCTGATTTAAAAATAAGCTTGTTGTGAAACAAGAAGAAAAATTATGTGCCAACTATTTATCTTTTCGCGAATACTGAAAACACGATTGATTGCAGTGAAGTTTTTTGCAGAGATTTACATTATGAGTAAAAATGTAGAGTGGAGAAGGCTATTTATTATTTTTTTGAATTATGTTCTCCGATCGTCTTTTATTTTTTACTTAGAATTTTCTCAGCGACACATAGCCAATATGTATACCTGGACATTAAAATTAAATATGAAGAAAGAGGTGCAATGTACCTGTTTATGTTTTCATATCCTTACTTATTTAGCGCTTTGCATTGTTTAAGGCGAAAGTTAGGGGACATACCGTGAAATTTGATTTTTTTTACGTTTATTGCAATTTGCAAGTCAGTTTCAATCTGTATATTAAACATAACATAATCCACGACCGTAAAAATATGGCTTAATATAATTATAATAATTAAGGTCATCATCAATCCCTCTAGAGCCGATTTTTCAATCCTCAGATAAACAGACGGATAGGGTTTATTCAATAGATAGTAAAAAACTGTGTTGCTCAATCGTCCAGTAGGCTTTATTCGTCGAATAATTCTCTTAATGGAGGAATAAATCTATTTCGCTCTTTGACGGCCTAATAACCGCTTATTCCATTGATAAACGACGTTGGCGTTACCAAACTTGAGGTTAGTTTTCGTTTTTAAAAAGTGTACTTAATGAAAATGGATGTTTGCGATAGTATTGGCGAAATGGCAATTGAAGATGAAGTCATAATTAATAAATATAAGTATATGAATGAAAATAAAGAAAGAATATGAACCAAAAGAAAGAATTGTAAGACCGAGTGTCGAACACTGATTCAGTTTTGCTTTCCATGATTATTTTAATACAATAGGGCCGATTTTTCAATCCTCAGATAAACAGACGGATAGGGTTTATTCAATAGATAAATAAAAACTGTGTTGTTCAATCGTCAAATAGGCTTTATTGGTCGAATAATTCCCTTAACGGAGGAATAAATCTATTTGGCTCTTTGACGGCCAGATAACCGCTTGTTCCATTGATAAACGACGTTGGCGTTACCAAACTTGAGGTTAGTTTTCGTTTTTAAAAAGTGTACTGAATGAAAATGGATGTTTGCGATAGTATTGGCGAAATGGCAAGTGAGGATGAAGTCATAATTAATAAATATAAGTATATGAATGAAAATAAAGAAAGAATATGAACGAAAATAAAGAATTTTAAGACCGAGTGTCGAACACTTTAAAGTGTGGGATTCAGTTTTGCTTTCCATGATTATTTAATACAATAAGAAATCACGGAATTACAAATAAAAATACCACACAACCAAAAAAAACAACCTCTCAGCGTAAAAAAGGGACATCTGGCTGCCACTGATTTTTTTAAAACATTGACAGTAAACAATGAAATAGTCCGTCCCGTTCTAACATTGGTTTATTCTGTATATTTGTTTCACCTCCCTGAAGTTAGCGTATTCACAGATGTGATATTCGGTCAGATAGTTATTCCTAAATAAAATAACGAATGAAAAACTGACGACCACTTATCAGACGAATAAAGAGTCTAATAACTTTATTCTTTAGGTAGCTATTGGTACTTTTATCTGACGATTGAAAAATCGGCCCTAAGAAATCACGGAATTACAAATAAAAATATCACACAACCAAAAAAAACAACCTTTCAACGTAAAAAAGGGACTTCTGGCCGCCGCAGATTTTTTTATATCATTGACAGTAAACAATGAAATAGTCCGTCCCGTTCTAACATTGGTTTATTCTGTATATTTGTTTCACCTCCCTGAAGTTAGCGCATTCACAGATGTGATATTCGGTCAGATAGTTATTCCTAAATAAAATAACGATTGAAAAACTGACGACCACTTATCAGACGAATAAAGAGTCTAATAACTTTATTGTTTAGGTAGCTATTGGTACTTTTATCTGAGGATTGAAAAATCGGCCCTCGGGTCAACGGCGTGTAGTGTTCCACGCGCGCCTCGAAGAGATGTGAGCAATACTGAAGGGATCTGCTAGGACCGATGCCTGCCCGGGTCACGAGACTCGTTCGAAAGAGTTACCGTGGCCCTGGCATATGGGCAACTGAAGGAACACGGGTGGGTTTTAGTCAATAAAAGTCTGACACGCCCTCCCGCTCCGCCCAGAACGAGAGAAGTCATTTGATGATTTCCCATCCAAAAAAAAAAAAATCCCGTATTGAGCAGAAGATTTAACAAGGTTTATTATTTAATTCCATTGAATGACTCTAGTTAAAGGAGGCAAAAGCAGTATGTACGGATCGTAGGTGGCGTTCTGTAGTTTCTGCCTACACCCATGGGGACAAGGCGTAAGGAGATGTATGTACGTATGTATGAATGGCTATGTCATGAAAAAGTAATTCAATGGCATTAAATGAACAATGAAAATAAATCTAAATACTTACGTGTTACGGTCGTGTTTTAAATTACAATCAAAATAAAACCTGGCAGTGAACTGCAAATTGCAAAAAAATTTAAGAAATTCTAAATTTCGCGGGTTACTTTGGGGTTTTCACCTTAAGCGTAGGAATGAAACGGAATATGTTAGTAATTCTAACAATAGTAAAACGTTTTATAACGAACCGTATATTACCCAAGTCGTATATTAACTTGTGTTTTAATTTATAATGAGCACTGACAGTTTACTGTTTCTAAACACTTAAGTTTCTCATAAGAGTAATGTCTGCGCCCGCGGTGTTATATTTAAGTTCACGATACTTATAAATATAAAGCTCATGAAATTTTTACTGGATAATTTTTTAATAAATGATATTCAGCATAATCAGGCTATAATGTTCCCACTGCTGGGACACACGGCTCCTCTCAATGAGAGGGAGCGTGGGCCGTAATCTACCACGCGGGCCCCGTGCGGGTTTGTAGATGTTACATGTTTTCGATATTTTGGGTTCTAGGACATGCTAGATTTCTCACGATGTTTTGCTTCACCGTTTATAGAGCAGATCAAAACGGTGAAAGTATATTATTAATATATTAAAAGAAAATAAACAAGAACGCTTTGTTTATTTTAAATTTAAAATGAACTTCTTTGCACAAATAATAAAATTCTTGTAATATTAAAAATTCAACATGGCTGCCACGTAAACGCTATACGCTACGTGATGTTAAAAACGTAAACAATAAGAATCACGTACACTTTAAAGAAGTCTGATGCACCGTTTTGTGGTGAAATAATGTTAATGCATAACATAAAGTGAAACTGCTGCTTATACTACAGATATAACAAGTTTATTTATAATAAACAACAGACTTTCAAACAGAAATACTACAAATTAAAAAAAACTTTAATTTAAGGAGTCGGTGTCTTTGGTTTTGTATTTACGTTTTTTTTTTGCCAGCGACTACCGAAATTAAAGTTATGTTTCACATTGTAGTGCTTTTTTGGAAATATACAACAACAACATACAACATACGTATTATTGAAGCTACCTCAAAAACAACTATTCTGAATTTCATCAAACATTCGACAACACTTAGGTGAAGAAGTTTTTGAATCGCTTTATCAATGGCGGAGTTCTAAGGTAACGAATAAAAAAATTACGACGGAATTGAGAACCTCCTCCTTTTTTTTGAAGTCGGTTACTTAAAGGAGATCGATGGTCGTACCTACATCATTTGATGCTTGTAACAAAAATCCAAAACAATACGTTGTTGAGTCCAAACAGTCTCGAAACTTCAGGTACCTCATTTTAGTCCTAAAAATAAGCTCTAACTAAAAATAGGACATTACTTCGTCTCGACATAAACATCGGTCGGATGATTTCATCGTTTTAATTGTCAGTAACAAATAATACAATTAGCATTTCTGAACTGCGAACAAAACACTATCAGGTAATATCACCCTTATCGATTTGAAAATGGAAGGGGCGTGTTAGTGACACATTGACAAGTGTTCTTCCTTCCAAGATATTATCTGCAGGCAGCCCTGCTGCGATTGCAAACTCACTTCAAATGCTCTCGATAGGTACCTATACTTGCAAGACGTTGGAATATTGCGTAATGCCGCTTAGAGGAGGTATTGTCTAGAGCTGGAGGATTTTGTAGTACCTACATGTAAATTGAATGTCATTCACCATTTCCATGTTCAAAAACCTTGACAAGTACCCTCGTTGTACTTTTACCGGGTTCAAGGTGGTAAAATGATTTATTTTATTTTATTTATTTGTTTAAACAAATTTTTAGGATTTATTTCAAACAAGAAAATAGAAGGCACTTTTGAACGTCAATAGTAAAAAGTAGAATTGGTTCTTGTTGCCCCTTACAAAAAGTATCGGAAAAAATGGACAAGAAACTCCACCGTTACGTACTCTTTAGAATGTTTTACAATATGCATTCATCTTGCGATCTCTTACTGCTTTCAGCTAATTATTTAAAAGTAAAACTGACGAATCAAATTAATATATAATATTTGAAGACCGAAAGCTTGTAATAGTGACAACTTTTTTTATTTTATAATAGTGACCTTCCTTCTGTTTCTGAATCAAAATTCTCATATATTTTGAGCTGGCATATCATATTTTCGTAAAATTATAATAAAGATGGAATTCACCAGGTTTATGGTTAAACTTTAAAAACAGTGTGCTATAAAACTACGCTACGTTTCGTTTTATTTAGATCTGCATCTCTACTTTAAAAGAAATAACACAGATGCGAAATTATTGCTTAGATAACCCACTAACTACTTGCAAACATACATCAGTCTGGCCTGGTTACGATATTTTTATGTTTGCGCATGTTTCTAGATACTTAACAACTAATACACCCACACCAATGCAACTATGCTCAGATTTTCGATTGGTCCGTATGTCACAGCCACTTTATTCCGAAACTATAAGAGCTATGCTGTTGAAACTTGGTAAGTAGATGTATTTTGTGAACCGCATTTAGATTTTCACACTAAAATAGAAAAAAAAACAATAAATTTTGGGGTTTTTTCCATCAAACCCATACGTGTGGGAGTATCTATGGACAAGTCTTCAAAAATGATATTGAGGTTTCTTATATCATTTTTTTCTAAACTGAATAGTTTGCGCGAGAGATACTTTCAAAGTGGTAAAATGTGTCCCCCTGTAACTTATAAAATAAGAGAATGATAAAATTAAATAAAAATTATGATGTACATAACCATGTAAACTTCCACCGAAAATTGGTTTACATGAGAAAAACTACTTACTAGAAGTAGTTTTTTTTTAATACGTCATAAATCGTAAACCGCAATTTACCTTTCACTCAATTAACTCAAACATAAAAATTAAAAAAAAAAAATTCATAAACATAAACCTTATGCATAAACCGTGAATAGGCACCTACAGGTTTGTACGGAACCCTCGGTGCGTGACTCCGACTCGCACTTGGCCGTTTTTTTTTAGAATGGACAAACGATAACCGACGTGCAGAAATGATTGTGCTCGGCTCGTAGAGCTGCAAATACACCGCTCTGGAAATAAAAGTGACGCGCACATGTTGACGTACAATTACACACATTATTGGTAAGTTGGTAACACTGCACTACTGCTACAACATTAAAGCGACGCAATTTTTATGTTCATTTGTTACCACTTTATTTTTTTTTTTTTTTTGGTGGGAAATCATCAAATGACTTCTCTCGCTCTGGGCGGAGTAGGAGGGCGTGTCAGACTTTTACTGACTAAAACCCACCCGTGTTCCTGCAGTTACCCATATGCCAGGGCCACGGTATCTCGTTTGAACAATCTCGTGACCCTGGCAGGATTTGTTACCACGCAGGATGTGCTGTTTACTATAACTTTTGAAACGGTCGGCGATCTATTCTGTTTCCAAGTGACTTAGCTTACGGTGGAGAATACGGTGGAAGTTTGCCCTGCCTGGGCAGAGCACCGCCGTGTCCTCGTGGAGGCGATCAGCGGCGGCGACCTCTCGCGTCCGGCCCTGGTGCTAGCCATGGTACGGAGCGAGAGGGAATTGGAAGCCGTCACCTCCTTCTGCGAAGCAGTAATGCTCGCGAAGGAGGAGGCGGGGCGCGTGAGGGAATGGCTGTCTCTGCGCCCTCAAGTCCCTAGCCGCCGCAGGAGGAAATGCCGCGGGTGTCGGGAGTCCATAGTGGACTCCCGGCCACCGTAGGGGCGAGCTTGCGGGTGGCGAGCAATGGGTAGCTTGCCGCCCGGTAAGGACCAAGCTCGGGTCGACGGCGCGTAGTGTTCCACGCGCGCCTCAAAGAGATGTCAGCAAAACTGAAGGGGTCTGCTAGTACCGATGTCTGCCGGGGTCGCGTGATTGTTCGAAAGAGATACCGTGGCCCTGGGACATGGGCAACTGAAGGAACACGGGTGGGTTTTAGTCAGTGAGAGTCTGACATGCGCTCCGCCCAGAGCGGGAGAAGTCATTTGATGATTTCCCATCAAAAAAAAAAAAAAGTCATTTAGCTTGGCTACAAAAAAACTAGGTGCTTGTTGTCGTAAGTATAATTTATTCACGGTATGGTATAGTATGGTAGACTGGTAATACGTACATATTCGGTATCTGGTGTGCACATCTTAGTACAATGTTACAGCTAGCGTAGCCCACGTTCCCACGGACGAAATAAAATCGCAGCGGGATTTTTCACTCACTGGATCTACAATTACTTAGGGATAGTGCTGAGAGTTTATAATCAAAAACTGTGTTTTTTCAAAGCGCTGGAATCTGAATGCTCGGTTCCCGCCGCGATTTTATTACGTCCGTGTTTACTTAGACTTAAACCAAAAAAAAAACACAATAATATAAATAATAAAATCAAAAATATAATAGCAATAATGACCTGAAACAAATCCATATCTAAAAGTTAAATGAAATCTATTTACTCTATACAAATAAATAAAACTGAAGTGTCTGTTTGTAATTTCAAATTAACAGCTTTTCACTAAATGCATATGAAAGTAAATACGGTACTTACACCAAAAAATCATTTTTTATTAATTTTTGTCTGTCTGTCTGTTTGTTCCGGCTAATCTCTGAAATGGCTGGACCGATTTTGACAGGACTTTTATTGGCAGGTACCTGATGTAATAAGGAGTAACTTAGGCTACTTTTATTATAGAAAAAATCTTTTATTTTAGAAAAATACCTGCGTTAATTTCCGACATCCACGCGGGTGAAGCCGCGGGCAAAACCTAGTGTGAAATAAAATGCTTCGTCTGTAAAAAACTCGGAAAAATTATAGGTACAACCTAAAGAAGCTTTTTTGCAGTAGAAAGTTCGTTTCTTCTTTTTTACTTAATTTAACATTTAATTCTTTAGTGTGGTTGAATACCTAATTGGCGCCGAGTAAATGCTGTATTGCACTTCCTTACATATACTTAATCCAAAGTTATATCGTGGATTTCGAATAATTAGCAGAACTTTCCTACTGTACGTAAAATATTCTTTACAGTTTAAATTATATGTCTTAATATTTATTTCACCAATTGTAAAAAAAAAAACGCCATTATAATAGTAAAAGTTTTTTTTTTCTATCTAATATTTAAGCTTAAGATTTAAGCTTGACTAATAGAAATGAAATGACTAATAGAGAAGTGTGGAAAAAAGACATGTTTTTCAGTATTTTTTGAGTAGTTGCGTTTTAGTTTTTACTAAGGTAAACTTACTTTATCCAAATTAGCTAAGGACCTTAACAAGGTGCCATTCTATCAGCGAAAATGATGATAGAAACGTCAAAAATGTATTGGATTGACAAAAGCTACCGTAAAGCTTATGTCAGTGCTGTTGAAAGTCTTTGTAGAAAAACGAAACACTTTGATAGCGATTGCCACTTATTACTGGCGAAGTTCTAACAACATTTCGCCATTTATTTGTTTTAGATACTTATTTTTACTATTAATTTTATCCCTCTCGTATTCTGATACTGACTGCCCCGTTAGATAGTGGTCGCAAATGCTACTGCTGAGCATGATGTCCGAGGTACGATTCCCAGGTCAGACAAAGTGATATTGTGTTTTCGTATCGGAATTTTCTTAGTATCAGCCCAAAGTCTGGATTTGTGCTCGGTTGATAGCAATAGGCTCGTCCCCTGTTACATGGGTCTTTTAAACATAACTGGCGAAAATTGATTATTCTAAAGTTACATCTCTGCTAAACCCTTCCTGATGTTATTTGATGCTGTCTTCGTAAAATCAACAGTTAAGTGTGAAACTGTGAATAACTCTTCCGGATTCATTCGCTTATTCGCTTGGATTCTCCTTTCGCATCTGATGAGACGGAAGTCCGTAATAGCTTACCTATCGGTCGTTTCGATCTCGATTTTCGACTCTAATCAATCTCCAGTTCCAAGTCATTTGTCGTTGGTTTAAAAGCTTTATCTGTTCATTATTTCTTATGTGCTTCTTAAGAAACACTTAAGTAAGTTTTTGTATTCTACTACAAAAGGGTGATTTTACCAAGGCGATAGATAACTTTTATTCGCGGAAATATAAAAAAAACCGGCCAAGTGCGAGTCGGACTCGCGCACCGAGGGTTCCGTACAAACCTGTAGGTATTTTCGGTTTAAAAATATAAATATTTTTTAATTTTTATATTTCAGTTGATTGAATGTAAGGTAAATTGCGGTTTACGATTTATGACGTTTTAAAAAAAAAACTACTCACTCGATCTCGTTCAAACCAATTTTCGTTGGTAGTTTACATGGTAATGTACATCATATATTTTTTTTAGTTTTGTCATTCTCTTATTTTAGAAGTTACGGGGGGGGGGACACACATTTTACCACTTTGGAAGTGTCTCTCGCGCAAACTATTCAGTTTAGAAAAAAATGATATTAGAAACCTCATTACCATTTTTGAAGACCTATTCATAGATACCCCACACGTATGGGTTTGATGAAAAAAAGCATTTTTGAGTTTCAGTTCTATGTATGGGGAACCCCAAAATTTATTGTTTTTTTTCTATTTTAGTGTGAAAATCTTAATGCGGTTCACAGAATACACCTACTTACCAAGTTTCAACAGCATAGCTCTTATAGTTTCGGAATAAAATGGCTGTGACATACGGACGGACAGACAGACAGACAGACAGACAGACAGACATGACGAATCTATAAGGGTTCCGTTTTTTGCCATTTGGCAACGGAACCCTAAAAACCATCAAAAATCCAAATTTTTTATCTCAGGACCTATCCTAAGATGCTAAGTCCTAACTTATTCTAAGTATAAAAGTCTGGCAAAATTCGGCCGTACGTAAAGTAGGTACTATACCAGAACAATAGGTATTTTGCAAAACTACAACAATGTTGTGTCCACAACGGCAAAAATCTTAATAATTTGTTTTCAAATCCAAAGGAGGCTTTTATTCATTCTTGTTTAAATAATTATAATATTGAGTTTTTATTCCTCTTTAGAATATCTACGATGATAATAATCGACTTTAAAAATTCCAAAATACTTAGGTATTCACTTTTTCTATTGACTGTACCTACGTGATGTCTGCATCGCATTCTAAAAAGGTAGGTACTGTGAAAATAGTTAACAAAATCTTGTTAAATCTATAAAATACTGGCTTTAGCCAGCGGCTTGCGGCGCCCGCGTGGAGTTAAGATATTTTCCGATAGAAACGTAGTGCTGGGATAGAAGTATACTCTGTGTTAATCTAGGTTATAAATTATCTGTGTGCCAAAGGGTCATAGCAGGTTAAGTATTGAGAAAGTGCCCCCAGTGCCAAATGTAATGAATATGATATTGTTAAGTACGCTGCTCATTTGCTTTACTATTTATGTAGTTTTTGTCTGCCTAGTTCTTACTGTCATTGAGTTACCTTAAAAAATGTCCTAATAACAGACGTTTTTTTAAACTTTTCGTGCTCTAAAACGAATAGAGCTAGGAATGTGGCGTATGTGTGTGTTTTTGTTTTTTGTAGCTGCCTGGAATCTGGATTTGTGCCCGGTTAATGGCAATAGGCTCGCCCCCTATTACATGGGACTTAAACATAACAGGCGAAATGTGGGTGTACTATAGGTACACCTCTCCCCTATCCTTCGGGGAAACAAGGCGTGATGTTATGTTATGTCTTATTTAGATAATTAATTCGGAGAGTTTCATGTGTATGATACATTCATAATTTTACTTTTCTCTCTCCGAGAGGGAGTGGGCTGTAATCTTCTTCGCAGGCACAGCGTGGGTTGGCAGATATCACCAGTCTTCGAATTATTTGTACGAGGACTTGCTGGTTTCCTTACGATGGTAAAGGAACTTCTCGAAACGGTAAAGGGAAGCTTTTACCGTTTTGAGAGCAGCGGTGCGGAGCAGTGGTGGCCCAAAGGTAACGGCCCTGACATACGAGATGCCTGTCGTGGGGTCGAACCGAGACAGGTTCTTAGTGTTAAACAATAAATAAGAAATCTCGATGTTTTGTTAAGTCGTAAAATACATGCCTATGCATGTATAGGGTGGGTCGTTAGTACGTATGTATATTTATAAAAGATGTACAGATTATCATTACTGTGTCTTAAATATTCAGCATATTTCCAAGAAAGCAAAACACAGCGCCCAACTAAGTTCAAAGCAACAATAAACTATAATCCAAAATGATAAGCTGACGAACTCATTGGTAGTCTTGTAATTTATGTTAATCGAGGCTTTTAAACACAATGGCCCAGTCTCGGGAACACTTGAGAGTTCCTTACCCCTTCATAGAGGGGATCCCTAATACTATGTAACTACTCATCAAGAGGTTCGTTGCCTCGAAGGGTGAGCTCGCATTGAGCGATTGGACAGGGCAGGCATTGACGTCGCGTAGAAGTCACGTGTGACACATTACATAAATGTTTATATAAAAATTATAACACTATATAATTACACTAGCTTCTGCCCGCGACTTCGTCCGCGTTTCTCTTGTTCCCCGACCCTTCCCGTCGCGTCGAATCGCCTACCCGTGTGATTTTCCCAACATTTTTCATTACTGCTCCGCTCCTCTTGGTTGTAGCGTGATTTTATATAGCCTATAGCCTTCCTCGATAAATAGGCTACCCAACACAAAAATATTTTTTCATTTCGGACCAGAGAGAGAGAGAGATTTCTGAGAGAGAGAGAGAGATTTCTGAAATTAGCGCGTTCAATCAAACAAACAAACAAACTCTTCAGCTTTATAATATTAGTATATATTTTGTTCGGCGTGTGGTGCCGGACTTAAAGAATAGCAACATCCCAATTCTTCCCGTGGGTGTCGCAAAATACTAAGGGACTTACTAGAGAATGGGCAGCAGCGTTATCTATGCATTTTACCACCATACTGCAGTTGCCAACCCGCCTGCCAAGCGTGGCGATTATGGCATACCCTCCCAAATTGCAGGCATATGTCCAGCAGTGGACGTCTTTCGGCTGAAATGATGATGATCTTTTATCAAGTATTTTTTAATAGAAAAGGTAAAAAATGCTCATATGCAATAGTGAATGATTATACAACGATTACACTAAAGACTAAACTTTTAACTAGAGTCCCAAGATACAAGCTCTGCTTAGATTGGGGGTCAATGGCCAAATCACAAATTCTAATGTACAAACTTGTATTTTACCTATGTAAGATCGTCTTTCATCTATTACAGACGATATTACCCCATTAAGAATTCAATTCAATTAAAATTGTTGAAAAGAAAACGTGGTGACCTTTTCCTTTCGCAATTTTTTTCTTGTAAGCACGGATTTCCCGTCATTTTCCGTCCACCAATCTCTTATTTATTAGTAATACCTTTTGTTTTCGTTCGTTATCATCATCATTTCAGGCGAATGACGTCCACTGCTGGACATAGGCTTCCCCAAGCTCCGCCACTTTGACCGGTTTTGTGTTTTCGTTATGATTTACTTTTTACAACAAAGCATACAGTAGCGTTTCCTTCCGTTGGAAATCATTTCGTTGGTTGTCTTCAAACAATTAGCGTTCGCGTAGTCTGTACCGTTCTACAGGACGTCTACATAGAGTCTACTGGCCGTCTACGCAGTGGGTATGGAAAGCATACGCAGACTTTACAGAAGTTTACGGCTCACGCGCAAACGCCTACGTTAAAAAAACGCCCAGCGTAAAGATACCCTTAAAAATGTTACTCACAGTTTATTTTAGCAATTACCCACTCATTGCTTGCTTTTGTTAATCAGACTGTACCAATCCTAATTTCAGTTGAAAGGTTATTTCTTGCCAATTTTTTTCATTATTATCGTCATCATCAGCTTATAATGTTCCCACTGCTGGGACACAGGCCTCCTCTCGCTGAGAGGGAGTGGGCCATAATCCACTATGCGAGCCCAGTGCCGGTTGGTAGACGTCACGTCATGTCTTCGAATTTTCGGTTCTAAGACATGCCGGTTTCCTCACGATGTTTTCCTTCACAATTTTGAGAGCAGTGGCGATGAAATAATTTACACAAGGTAAAGCGCCTGCTAGGGTTCGAACTCACGACCTTCTGCTCGTAAGTCTGGGCCACCTGTTTCTGGTTTTTATCCGAAAAATAAATGACACCTATCTTCTTTACTTCATCGCTTTCCAAAGTAAGCCTGCATGACGTCCCCTTTCTGCCGTCGAAGCATTTTTGTTTCCCCACGATAAAGAGTTGTGATTAATGACTAAGAAATTTGGAGGAGAAAAAAAATACACAAAATACGGGTAGTTTTATTATTACTTTTTATTCCACGGTAATTCAGGACACACCATACTTACATTTAAATAATATTTTAGTGTTTTATGATTTGCTCCTACTTGAGCGAAAAGTTCCCAATAATCAAAGACAGACTACCTACATGTATCTATTGTTTAAACTTTTAAAGAATCACACCTGTACTATATCTGATTTGAAGTAATTTTGACAGAAAATACTATATTTTGCAACACGTACTGGTTTCCTACTTATATATATAATATATAAATTTGAAATATAGTTTTTTACGCTTTCACGCTAAAACGGCTGAGCGAATTTGGAAGAAATTTGGCACAAAGACTTGGGTAAGCCAAGTTGACTTCTTTTCATCCTGGATCGCAAGCGAAGTCGCGGGCAACAGTTAATTATCAATAAAATTAAATAAATAAATAAATAATCTTTATTTCTAAAAAGTGACAACATAGTTACACACATTACTTTAAAACATACTGACATTGTATCACAAGCATCCCCCCTGTCTCCCAAACTAGGTTTATACCTGTGACTTGGGAGTCGGTGTTCCTCCATTAACTTTAATCTCCATTAAAATAATCCCTTTTGTTGTTCAATAAAAGCGCCTAATATAAGTGACTACAAACCAACTTCACTTATTGGCAAATCTATATAACTCCTCGTATCAAAACAATTAAGCGTAAGACTAAAACGTTTACTCAAAAACCATCGGTGTTTAACATAGTATTTCACAAATGAATGTCTTTATTTATTTAACCATTTATGTATACATATGAACAGACAAGAAGAAGGGAACAGAAAAATTCGCAGCATACTTGCGATAGGAGAGAAGATAAAAGGAGGTGGAGACAACGTGTGTAATAGTAAAAGGGAAAACAAAATCAAAAAGTATTCTCAAATTTAAATGTACACATCAATCAATCAACTCAGCCTATCGTAGTCCACTGCTGGATATACGCCTTTCCCAAGTTCCCTGTCCTCCGCCTTCCGTTTTCAGTCTGCCCCAGGCACTTTCTTAAGGTCGTCGGTCCATCTAGCTGGGGGGCGTCCCACGCTACGCTTGCCGATACGCGGTCTCCACTCCAGGACTCGTCTGCTCCACCGGCCATCGGTCCTTCGACAGATCCCACAACTCAATAACCCATTTAGAAACTCTCAAAGCCGGTGAAGAGTCTGCGATCACCTGCAGTCTCTATGATGAGTTGGTTGGTAGCGGGTCCAAACCCATATGTGTTGAGCCAATTGTAACGATAGACTTAACTGATGATACATTTACTAAAAACAAATTGTTTACTAGTCACAATAAGCTAAAAAAATACATTAGAATTAATAGACTAATCAGAAAATATCAAAAATCATTGAAACGCCAAAAAGTAACTCAATTAAACACAAAACTTAGGCAAATAAATCTAAATTTAAAACAAGAATTAAAGAAGTGTTATAGTGATTTACAGTTATGCAATACTTTGTATGTATGATACGGACACTCAGCACCTTCGAGATGAATTGTTTGTTAGGGAATATGCTCTAAAGGATATCTTTAGTAAATATGAGGCTACTCAACAAGACCTGAGTAAGCGCACGCACGAAGCCTGTGAGTTGGCAGACCTGGTCAAGAACAATGCGGAGAGGTATGAGTCTCTGACAAATAACTTCTCTAGCTGTGCTTGCTCACAGACTCAACTTGATACATCCACACCCTCAGCAGCTCACCCAGTAGATTGCTGTATTGTTGATAATAATAGCATGATAAACACAACTTATATTTTTCTGACAAATTTGGTCAAGGTTATGGTAGCATATTTAATCAGTGTTCACAACAGTATGTAATTAATAATTGTTCACCCGGTGCCAGTATTAGCCAATTATTAAGTGAAATTAAATTGTCAAAAATAAACCCTGGTTCTACAGTAATATTATTATATGGGGATAGTTTAAATGTTAGAAAAAAAGAAATAATTCAATGTGTCCATTTGATGTTACATCTCAATGAGACCAATCACTGTAAATTTATTTTCTGTGCCTTGCCTTATTCTCAATACTTGTCTGAAGAGCAAAACAGGCACATTTATAATTTAAATATGTTAATTTATAATAGGACTAGTTGTCACAGTGACGCTATTTTATATTTTGATTGTAATCAATTTATTACTGATTACAAATTGACAAATTATACTATGTATTTACCACCTAGTTGTAGGAGACAAATTGCTAATCTTTTAGCATACAATTTACACCGTGACACTGGTACCTGTAGCGTACCATCGATTACTATTAGTAGTGGTTCTAGCACCACTTTTGATACACCTAGTAGTTTAAACTATTAGGTGCGACAACGGGTAACCCGCATATGTTGAATGTTGTTCATCAAAATATGCAGGGTTTGTCCGGCAAAGAACTAGAGTTAAGTTTATTTATAGAAAACTATGATGTTCAGGTATTATGTTTGACTGAACACTGGTTGAAAGAACATGAAATAGTGTTTATGAATGATGATTTTTTTACTGTGCAAAGTGCATTTGTGAGAAAAAGTGCTATACGCGGTGGATCATTAGTTCTTGTTTCAAACAAGTTGAAATGTAAACAACGTTTAGATTTAGTTACTCTTTCCATCGAGCGCACTATTGAGTTGTCTTGTGTTGAACTAGAGCGTTACGTCATAATATGCGTTTATCGTCCCCCCTCTGGGGATTTTATTCGTTTCGAATCGGTAATGGAGGATTCACTCAATAAATTAAAATCAATTAATAAATGTATAATTTTATGTGGAGATTTTAATATTAATATTTTAGATGTTACTCCATTAAGTATTAGACTACTCAATCTGTTTAAGTCATTTAATTTAATAAACTTGTTTTTCGAATCTACTAGGATCACAGCATCGTCTTCGACTTGTCTTGATAATATATTTAGTGATTGTGATGCCAATAATAAGTTAGTGTTAAGTGACTTAACGTCTGACCACTGTGGATTATTAGCCAGCTTCCCTTTGCCATTACAAAAAAAGCCGCATAAAATAGAATGCAGGCCCTATACAGTTAGTCGTTGCAACAAATTTAAAAATAATATTGCTCATAGGATTACACCATCTATAGTAGAACACGAGAATCCTAATGAAATCTATGGAGCCCTTTTTGATATTGTGCAAAAAGAATACCAATCTACTTTCAAGACCAAAACTATTGACATTAATAGCACCTCTGTTAGCTTCAACCAATGGGCTACTCCAGGTATTTATAAAAGTAGAGCGAGACTATACGAGTTATATGGTTTAAACAAATATATATTTGATACTCCTTTTCTAGAGTATGTCAGAAATTATTCAAAGTTATTTTAAAAAATCTGTGCTTTCGCTAAATCTAAATTTTTAAGCGATACCATAAAAAATTCCAGTAATAAAATAAAAACCACTTGGAAAATTGTTAACAATGAAACGGGTAAATCGGTTAAACAGGAAAAACAACTAGAGATTATGATTAACAACAAATTGGTTAATAAAGCTGCCGACGTAGCTGAGGCATTTAATGAGTTTTTTGCCAACGTACCTATAACTACGACTTGCTCTTTAAATTCGTCCCCGTCTAAAGCTGAAAACCTTTTGCATAGTAGTGTGCCCAGATGTAGTCGCTTATTTAGTTTTGAACATGTAACGCCTCGTGACGTGGTTAATATTTTTAAGACACTTAAGTCAAAAAAACACTGAAGATTACTTAGCCCCCTATCTAGCTGTAACTTTTAATAAATGTGTTGATTCAGGATCTTTTCCTGACCTCATGAAGAGTAGTAAAGTCATACCATTATTTAAAACAGGTAGTAAAAATAACGTTGGCAATTTTAGGCCCATTTCTATCTTACCTGCATTTAGTCAAATATTTGAAAAGTTTATACTCAAGCAGTTACTAAGACATTTTAATTTAAATAGCCTCCTTCATAATGAGCAATATGACTTTACAAAAGGTCGTTCGACAACAGATGCGGGTGTTGCTCTGCTAAAACACATTTTCAACGCATGGGAGAACTCGCAAAATGCTATCGGAGTTTTCTGTGATCTCTCCAAAGCGTTTGATTGCGTTCACCATGACACACTTTTGCGTAAACTACGTCATTACGGTGTTCAAAACGAAGCTCTCAATGTCATAAGTTCTTATTTGCAAAAAAGGCACCAATGTGTAGATATCAATGGTGTAAAATCTTCCGGGCTACTAGTTCAGTTAGGTGTACCTCAAGGCTCAATACTGGGTCCTTTCTTATTCTTAGTGTATACAAATGACTTACCATTCTATTTAAAGAATATCTGTGACATTGTACTATTTGCTGATGATACCTCACTTATCTTTAAAGTAGACAGGAATAGAAAAGATTTTGACGACGTGAATAATACGCTCTCAATGGCCACGGATTGGTTTACTACAAATAACCTAGTTCTTAATGCTAAGAAAACGAAATGTATAAAGTTTGTAAGGCAAACTTTATACATTTCGTCCGAATGTTAGGAACCTGGGACCCAATGTCGTTTTAAATAATGAGGTGCTTGAAACTGTTAACTCGGCAGTTTTTCTGGGCATAACAGTAGACGCCAAACTTCAGTGGGGATCACATATATCAAGCCTAGCAGGAAGGCTCAGTTCGGCCGCCTACGCCGTAAGGAAAGTTAGACAGTACACGGACGTTGATACAGCTCGATTAGTCTATTTTAGTTATTTTCATAGCATAATGTCCTACGGCATTCTGCTGTGATGTTTGTTCTTCAAAAACGAGCTGTTCGAGCGATTTACCAACTAGGTGCTAGAGTTTCTCTGAGAGATTTGTTTAAAGATATTGGTATTCTTACGGTGGCATCACAATTCATCTTCGCCAACATCTTATATATTAGGCAAAATATACACTTGTACACTAAAAACAGTGATTTTCATAATACTAATACTAGAAATAAGGACAAACTACGAGCCCCCTTTCACCGGCTTCATAAGGTTCATAATTCTTTTGTTGGTCTTGGTATTACCTTTTATAACAAGCTTCCCTCTGCTTTGCTAGATTTGCGGTTTAATGAGTTTAAAGCTAAAGTAAAATCCAACCTTTGTTCAAAGGCATACTATTCTATCAACGACTACTTAAACGATAAGAATAGCTGGTCGCTGTGATTAACTCAAGACAATGTTTATGTTCTTTCAATCCAGAACTAGCTTTCCTACCGACAGTTTATATGCGTAGTTCATATAATTGTTTTTTTATTTCACTGATTTTGTTAATTTATTTTATTTTCTCTTAATTTCATTTATTGTGGACATAATCTACTCATTACAATGATTTTAAATGAGTTGTATTGTAACATGTAGTTAGCTAGCGACCTCGTCAGCTGTTCATAATATTCTTGTCTGACCAACCGGCAGCAAGTTCGTCATGCTCCCTTAGATGTCACTGCTTGCGGTAGCGTCGGGGGTCGGGTTACCACCTTCCCTCAAATATGGCGAGGGGGGTAATGGCTGACCTTTGCGTTATGCTCGTGAACGGGTGCTGCTTGTGGTGACTGGTCGTCTTGCTGACCATGGTTTTTGTTATTGTTACTTGTATTGACTGTTATTTTATTTTGGTCCGGAGGTCCTAGTTTAACTATTGTAACTTCAACTTAGCTGTATGTATCAATTTGCATCGTTGAATATGTAAGCGGACACGCCCTTTATGCCTGGAGGCTTTATTTAGGTTTTAAGTTCTGTTTACGATTTTGTTTCATTATTTATTTCAGCTAGAGTTTAGTTTTCAGTGTTTTGTTGGTGGTATATTGGCGTGTGCTAGCTGACATATGTGAATAATGTATGTTTTGTTTTATAATATTAATTACTTACACAGTATTGTATAGAATCAAGTTCTTCTAACTTAACAGAAAGCTGTGCTGCTGGGGAGTTTGTTCCGCCACTTCTTCTTCCCAGCTAAAGCACTAGGAAGTGTCGAAGGGCGGGCGTTTTGGGGGGACTATCTTTTGTAACTTTGACGTTCAAAAAGTGCAACTCTCAGCCTAGTTTGAATAAATGACTTTTGATTTTGATTTTTGATTTTGATATGGCCAGCCCATTGCCACTTCAGTTTGCTTACTCTGCAAGCTGTGTCGGTAACTTCAGTTCTTTTCCGGATAATTTCATTTCTGATTTATCCTTCAAAGAAACTCCGAGCAAAGCCCGCTCCATAGCGCGCTTGAATTTGAGGACCAGAATGTCACTGTTTACGTTTTGTCACCGTAAGTCATTACGGGCGCGCTGGTTGAAGACTCTAGTCTTCAGACACTGCGGGATAGGCGACGACAAGACTTTTACGAAGTTTCCAAAAATATACACACACAATATGAATATTTATATACATGCTCGTACATACCTACATATAACTAGAATAAATAACACTAAGATATATATATATAATTATAATGTAATTTAAATATAATTAGACTCCCTAAATAACAATCCCACAATCCATAAATCACTTTTTATGACACCCATTAGAAACCGCATAAGCATAGATACATATGTACATACTAGTTATTAGTTCCCATAACACGGGTAACTAAATTACAGTAGAACACCAACTATATTCCCGAAAACACTCTGTAACTGAGAATTCATCAGGGCATATTCGATGGCGTAATTGGTTTTCAGTGGTTACCGTGGAAATGCTGGGCTAGCTTATTTTCGGCTAAGCATTGCAATGTCAGAATCCATTCTGCTTATCCTAATTGGGATGGACACCGAACTTGTTTGAAAAAAGATTTTTCACGCAACACTAATTCGTAGAGAAGTACGAATTCGGACCGTTCTCTCATGAAAATCAAGTTCAATTTTATTTCTCTGGAAAGTCACCCATCGTGCCTTTGTTTACGTAAGTATAACTTGTCAGTCGGATCATTGTTAAACAGCTGTTATATCATTCATTATTGTGAATAGTCGGGTTTATGTTGAAAATTTTAGAAGACCGCGATTGCCACAACAAAGAAAGTTTCCTTAAAGCAATCGCAGCGTCGCCGTCGCGTCGCCCTCGCGTCGTCACGAAGAAGGCTTTACACCTTTAACACAGTTTTCAGCCATTCTACTCGGCGTCTGTTGCTGAGTTTCAAAAGCGAAATGCGTCAGATAGGCTCCTAAAACCAGTAAATTGAACGAGGACGGTTTTGCTTTGATCAAGGACAAGAAGAATCGACAGATACACCCATATTTCGCCAGTAATTTAACATTAATATTGCCATTTGAATTCACAGAAACTTTAATCAAATATACTTTTAACGCTGCTTACGATTCAGCTCATTTAATATAAAGGAGACTGAGCGACCTTGTATGTGAAGTGGTGTATGGACCAATAACGATACGGTTTTGATATTGATACTTTGGAGGTATGTGGAACAGGGTGTAAAGTTCATTCAACCTCCGTAGAAAAGGGAGGACAATCTTCTCGCGATGCTTAATTTTTCGTGACCTCAGTGTAACGCATAGTTGGTATTTGGCACTGTAGATGCCGCTACAATACCTTTATCTATGTATACATAATGGACACAATTTTAAACTTTTTTTTCTGGAATACGGCGCTTTTGGCTAGTTTGTATGTGTGCATTGGTTTTTTTGTTGTGTATTTTGTTTGTTTAGATTAATTAAATAATAATACATTTTTCTTTCTGTACCTTCGTGCAAAGGGTTCCTAAAATTGGGCCGAGTCCGATTTTGATGCCACTTTGAGCATGATAAGTGGCATTACACAACCATATCGCTATTGTTCCAAAGAACACTTTTGCCCAGTCTCCTTTCCTTACGCAGTGCTCGTATATTTGATTTATTGTTGTCAATCTGACTAAGGTCTCTTCCTAATCTCAATGACTTAGTATACCCTCTTACTAATAAACACAGAATAAGTTATTCCAAGTTTAAACCCATGAAAATGTGTGGTTTTTCCTGGTATAACTGAATGAGGTGTTTATTAGTAAGAGGGTAGATAAATAAGCCATTCTTTGTAGTAAAACCTTACTATCAGGTAAGTAAATACTTACAGTTACGATGTGCCAGCCCTAAACTTTGGCGTGATACCTAACTTGAGGTAGGTAGAAAAAACTGAGCTCTTGAGAGCTCAGCCTTTTCTTTGACATTAAAAGAGTTGCCGAAAAATGCAACCAGCAAAAATAATGAGGCAATGTTTCTTTCTTACTCTAAATCCTTATCCATCTTTTCTTCTCGTCTGTACCTCACATCATTTGTGAAATCTCACGCTGGTAGTGGAGGGAGATGCTCTCAGAAAACAGTTTGATTTTCTTGGTGTTTATTCACGTTGGTATAGTTTTTAACCTACACATTAATGAATAGATATTTACGAATAGTTTTTTGGATAGCTTTCTTCATTAATTTTAATACTTTTATGTTGAATATCGTAATTTTTAACTTCAATTGTAAAATTAACTGGTTTTCTGGATACAAAGACAATAAAACAACATTAAATCCCTTGGAAATATTTTTATGTTTCAACTCATCAATTGCACTATAATATCCATACAAAACTAAACATAGTTTCACTACACTTAATATAATAAATAAGTTTTTTTGCATAATGATCTAAATGGAACTACAGCTTTACTGTTTTCATAGTTACCAAGAGATCAAATCAAGTAGTACCTACAAGAGGCGAAGTAGTTTTACATTTGCCCAGCTCTTAAAATGTACAACTCTTCGCGGCAAGTTTATATAATATACATACATATATCTAATTGGAAACAGAGATTAAAGTAAAAGGAGACAGTCTTACTTCAATAGTGACTAGAATATTATCGATATCTATAACATTTAAAACACTTTAGCTGATCATCATGGAGGAAGCATTTGACAGTTCAATAATTTATTTATTTTAAACACTTTTTAAAGAAGTTCTGAGTAGGAGCGATGAGAATTATACATATATATATATATCCACGAATAACATTTTGGTTAACAACATACAAGGTACTAACTGATTATTATGTACACATAGCTTATAATTAAGTCGAATAACATCTAAAAATCGATTGTATTTTGTTTAATATGACACATAATGTACGGTAGGACTTATTGTCCTTAATAAAGAGTTGATAATAAAAGTTTGACGGGGGCGGGTAGTATTGTATGTAGATGTTGGTTACGGATATGTTGCGTGTTTATTCCTGTTGTCTGTCGTCTTCCACGGAGCCGTTGGCTTTCACTTCCTGGGGCAGGGCCGACTGCAACACAATTTACACAGCATTAGTAATGCAGGGTGTCTAGACTCTCACTTCTCGGAAGTTTACGTCCGTCTAGAGAAATGTGTGTGTTACTATCTTGAGTTGCAAAAAGTGTAGTAATGTTTTATTCGAAACACTACAACTCTAGGAGCATAGAAAATTCATGAAGCAAAATGTTCTGACTTCTTTGGGAGTCTTTTATCACATTAACATTTTAAAACATTACTATAAATTTAGTATAAAATACTGACTTTCGTGTTCTCTAGAATAAATTCTGAAATACTTTGTGTTAGAATTAAAATTCAAAGTCTGTGGGAGAAAATAATTTTGCAATTATAATTATTTTAATACTTTGAACGTCTCATTATAAGTATTTATTTGTTTATTAACAAATGTAGAGTACGTACTTCGTAGGGGAGTAAGAACATGTTGTTGTCTGACCGGCGTCCGAATCGCAGACGGATGGACGGGGCACGCACGGCACGGTCTTGTTCCTGTGTTAAAAACTGTACTTCATTTAATATACACATAAGTAAACATACAAACATAGGTGGAAAGCAGTAGGTAATGATTCGACTGTAAAATCACAATAACCTAATCATCGTGTTTCCGAATAAGCACGAACGTCGCACTACAGAGTAGCCACCACAGAGGCAATGCTTTTAAGTTGTATATTACCGCGCTTTATTGTAGTGTCCTGGTATTGCGTGTTTGTATGAAATCTGTCGGGTTACCTTCTCTGATTACAAAACGTCATTATCATTCGAAAGTTATTTGGAATTGCATAGAGTTGTTAATCTTTAATAGATGTTCCATGCCCATAACAGTTCTATATTAAATCTCATTATAGCGCGTTCGTTTTTCCGAATAACGACGACGATACCCGAAGCTCATACTTTTCTTTGGAATGTAACTGTTAATAATGCTGAATTATTAGCACTAATTAAGCGATTGTGAGTTATGTTATGTTATTAAATTTCCCAAGAATCGAAGAGCCACTTTTCCTGTTAGAATTTAGTATGGAATCGGGAGCCAAACCTTCACTATGTCATATTATCAGTGACATACGGTTCGTTATTATTAGTAATAATGTTGAACAAATAACATGACAGCTCGGAAATTCCCAGAGGACTGCGGTGCACAAATATTAACACCATTTGCCTCACCCTTTTAGGCAACGTTTGATTGATTGAATTAGATCATTGTTTACATTAGAACCTGTCGAATAAAATATATTGAGCATTCTTCGGCCCACATTACGCTTTTGCGAATTTTCTGTCATGAATTCTTTATTGACATGACATATTTGAATAAATAATGCTAAATTTTATGTCTAAGCATGGGTGCACGTTTTTGGCCAATGCATAACTTCCAATGGCTTGTCTATCTTTTGAAAGAAAGATTTATTTTTTTATTAAAAAACAAAACTTTAAAATTGCATTTAACAAATGTTTCACCTACTCATATGTACAATTCTTTACCTGATTATTTAAAAAATGAAAATAAAAGCTTTCGAAATAATGGAATCGTCTGATTGTTTTACAAAAAAGGTTGGACATAAAGCTGGTCAGTTGTCGTAAAAGATCTTATAGTGGCTTGTTAGGTTGAATAACTTCATTACACGGGTTTACACGGCATCAAGGGTTTACGATGTTCGAATCAATAGTATCTTGGAGTAGATACGTCTCTTCGCAAGATATATATAGTTTTACGAGGTGCTATGAGTTCGTATAAAATTTTGTAGCTATTTTTATTTGTGAGGTAACGTGTCCTAATTTATGGCATATGTTATGGGTCAACCAGGTAGTGAAATATTTAAGTTATATTGAAAATGGACTTCATACTTCCTACACGTTGTCCTAGCGTTGGGATTTTTCGCTAGTTCTTAACAAAGTAAGTTATCATTGCCATAGGCACATTTCGACCTCGTAGGCATTGCACTTTTCTATATCCAACCTCCGAGGTGTTGAGAATTAAGAACTGCAACCTTGGTTACAGGATGTTGGTCGATGTATATTTATAATTATCATTCGATATTCTCAATTTAGGACAGTCGAGGCTCAAATCATTGTAGGGGTCTACTAGGACCGATGCCTGCCGGGGTCGCGTGATTGTTCGAAAGAGATACCGTGACCCTGGCACATGGGCAACTGATGGAACATGGGTGGGTTTTAGTCAGTAAAAGTCTGACACGCCCTCCCGCTCCGCCCAGAGCGGGAGAAGTCATTTGATGATTTTCCATTCAGAAAAAAAAAGGCTCAAATCATGAATTGATCCTGAAGATATAAACCAATAGACATAATTAATTTTGTTTTTATAACACTTACTGCACATTCAACGCCGACTTGGGACTAATTTTACCAAACTCAGGTGGTTATTTGTCTGAAATTTTTGTATAGACAAACTGTCAAAAATTAGAAATTAATTCGCAGTATGAATTTAAGTACGGTCGAATTCGCCCTTAGAACTCTTTTCCAAAGTTCTTTTGTCTTCTTCTTTGCACTTAGTATACACGTTGGATTGGTATAGTTACCTCTTGGGGGAAGATATGGGGCACGGCGCGTTCTTCAGAGCGGCGACCGAAGCGCAGGCGCACGGGGGTACGCACCTCGCGAAGGGAAAGGAGCTCGTTCATCTCGTCCAGCTGAAACAAAGGAGAAATTAGTATGACGTTATACCTAGTGATTATTCTTTTAGAACCAACAAAAACAGTTGATAAACTGAAGTCAAAACAAAAGAGATCGTAGCTATATCGACAGTGGAAATTTGAAATTGCTACCGTCGAAATTTACAATGGAAAACTTGCAGCCTAATTGCGTTTTCAATCACAGTTTAAGGGTTTGAAGGAAAATCTTAATCAATTGCTTGATAGGTTTGAAAATAGTCTGCTCGACAACGTAAAACACGAAATGAATGTGGTTGAGTGATCAAGATGAAAAGCATTGACAAACTGCGTTAAATGTGTAGACACCCCTGTTAAAGTTTGAAACGTAACCGAGATACTGAGAGGCAAATAAGTAGTTATAAGGTAGTATTCATGATAATTTATTTTCACCACCTAAAATTTCAAACTTTGCCGCCGTCGGAAATCTTCAGCGTAAAAGCAAAATGGAAGAATTTTGGACACATTAGGGAAACCGCCAAAATATCTTTAAAGAACACAGGTGGGAAGCACAGCTTTTACCATTACATAAAATCTTTAATACCGTTTCCAACTTACTCACATTTTGATGGTCACTAACGACATAATAGCTAACGATTAACTACAAAATATTAATTTTGAAGGGACTTAAAACACGAAAGTTTAGTGAAGTGTGTAATTTTATCGTTAATATTATAGTTGTCTTAATATTAAAAGGCAAAACTATTAACTGGTACCTGGTTATACCTTTATGAGGATCTAATGGAGCGAGGGATAAGACGGGGCTTCATAAAATTAGGGATGAAAGGGTGTATAAGTTAACAAAATTGAGTTATACAAATGCGTTGGGGCTGAAACGATGCGCACTATCACGTGTGACGTACATGCGGTTATTTATTAAAAATATGATTGTTTGTCCAGCAGTGGGTATACTGGGTATTACTTTATCAAACTCAGTGATAATTGAGTACCACGATAACATTAGGAATTGCTTTAATTTTGATAGTTCAATAAAACATTGATTGCATTATTTAGTTTTTTGAGCAGATTGTTTGATTTCCAAGCTAAGTCTGTGGCGAGATGGTGCTTCCCTACCAAACCCATTTGTAACACCTGCTGAAAATCTTGCACCTGGACATATCCAGGTGCAAGATTTTCAGCAGGTGACTTTAAGGAAAATAAACTCTTAAGTTGCCTTTATTTTCCTTAAAGTCTTTAAACTACAAATAAAGACTCCGGACTCAAGTGGACTTCAAGAAAACTTGCTCAGGTGGAAATTCACAGATGGCACTGCTCTGGACTGTAAATGTGGTGCGGTCCCGTAAACATTGGGGAACTTAATATCTTATCCATCATGTCCTGCTGTCTGCACGCTACAAAAGTTGATGAACGCTGCTGAAAGTGCCAAGCTCTAAGCCAAATTCTAGGCTAACTGTATTTAGATTGATATCGACACGCTAAGAAAAAGCAATATCATTCACAACTATTCTGATTCTGATTGATTATGTTTCAGGCCATTATCCAACACCCTAAAAGCGTAACACACTTTCAATATCCAATCAATTCAATGTCCATCGCTTTATAGCTATGTTTGAAAACATCTTTACTGGAAAGCGTAAATAACGCAATGAATCTTGTTTAACTGTCAAAATTAAATGCTTTAGTGTATGAAGAAATTACCACACAGGTTTCCATACGATGTTTTATTCACAAGCGATTTTGAATAGCAAAAAACCGCTTTTATAAACGTTTATTAAATATTATTATTTACAAGTAAGCATCAACTTCACACTTCTATTCACAGCCCGCCAAACGCAGCGTGTAGTTAGTAAATACTTGTATATTCATTTTACCCTTCGTATAATTTATTCTTTCAGCGCTAAGTTCCATTAACTGTAAAGAACTTGATGTCCATAAACTAGCGTTATTGATTAATAAGTAACTGTTTATAAGAGGTATATTGTATAACACGTGTTTTTATTAAGAAAAAGTTAACGCCAGTAAGCGCCTGATATCTGATCTTAGCCTAATGAAGGGATTATATAATGTCTGCTCGTTAAATTGCTAGCTAGGATAGACTGCTTTGTTTTCTCTTGGTTGCACCCACAGATTTTTATAGAAAGTTTTACCTAACCTTGGAGGAATAAATATTTAAGAATAAGAAAACGTAAGTAGAGCAGCAATAATCGTCACACTTGGTAGTCGAAACTGAAACGGTTTACCAACAGTCGATTGATTCATGAACCGTTGGTCAACATTATCTTTAAACCATTAAATTTTCATCCAAAGGACTTTTCATCCACGAACGTTTCGCCAGCATAACTCTACGACAGTGAATGCTTAACCAACAGAATGTTTTGGCCAATAACTTTTCACCCAAAGAACAATTGGCCCATGGACTACTCCCCAACAGAACGGTATGTACGATATTCAAATAAGGACTCATATTACAAACGTTGTTTTATGAGATAAAATCGTTTCTGGCACTCGCCGGCACCACTCGCTTCGCTTGCTCGGCTCGTCAACTTCAAGTCATTCGTGGTACGAGTTCCAACTCTTGAAATCGAGACCTTCCTCCAAGGCGGAGTTTTGGCCGAAGGGTGTCGTGTATCGGCGATTCCGCGGAAGGCTACCCGACACCACGCAGCGCAACACGATGCCGTCACTTCGTGTACAATAGTTTTATGTTTACATTGCTTTTTATTTGTATGTATGTTAGTCTGTAAGGTATTTATGTTATGGGTCTTTGTAGCCCGAAATAAATTAATTTGATTTGATTTGTAACCTCCCTAGACCATGTCGGATCTGCCCCGAAGGGTATTTCAAGGTATTATTGCTTCTAGAGGTTACCTAAACACTTACTGACGTAAGGTTCCGTTGGGAAACAGTCCATGGGCCAATTGTTCTTTGGGTGAAAAGTTATTGGTTAAAATATTCTGTTGGTTAAGCATTCACTGACGTAGAGTTAGGCTGGCGAAACGTTCGTGGATGAAAAGTCCTTTGGATGAACAGTTAATGGTTTAAAGATTATTTTGACCAACGGTTCATGCACCAATCGACTGTTGGTAAATCGTTTCAGTTTATTGGTAGTCGGGTTGGCGATCGCAGTATGGTGGTAAAATGCATAGAGAACGCTGCCGCCCATTCTCTAGTAAGTTCCTTAGTCACCTCTTAAGACACCCACAGGAAGAAATGGGACTACTCCGAATGTATTGACAAAATAACAACTCTTTATCGTTGTCTTCAGAACTTAATCTACACATTTTGCACTAGAAAAGTAGTTGTAGGGATTATTACTGCATCAACTAATAAACCCTGTTACCGTTTTATTGTTACGTTAAAAGCCTTTGTCTAGTACTCGCTCCATTATATAAAGGCTCTACTAGAACGATAATTCAATAAACATTAAATGGAATCAGATATCAGTCAATTTCTTCATAAATATATTACTAAGGCGCAGGATAACTGATAATACAGAGCAAGTCAGATATGACAAATCAAATTACACAACGCATTCACTGGCTTAGGAAATTAAGATTATAATTTACCAAAAAGAAGAAAGGTATGCCCGTGACGTATGTTAGGGACAACTCGACAATTAAGATCTTTGTAAAAGATAACATACAAGGTATAATAATAGGTTTGTAAAAGATTATGATAAAAGATGAATAGACTGAATTTAATGAAGTTAAGGGACTTGTTTTTGGTATTCAAACGTTGGTAGATGGAGTGAAAGGGATGGTGAGATAGCTTTTAGTTCAGTGAGCGTAGGTAGCTGTGTGTAACATTATCTGGTCGTCGGTGAACATTTTAATGCATTATCCACTCGAGAAACACTTAGGGCCTCCGTTAGAAAACTGTTGCGGTTGTGGGGAACCTGCGCGTGCTAGGGGTCTTTATTTTGCTTTAAATATCCCTTTCCTTGTTTGGTTTTATTTTTTATTCAACAGTAGGGTTCATGAAGGACGGCTCACAAAAGGTATTTACAAGGCAGATGTGAGTAGAAACACTGAGAGGGATGCCCTAGGAGGACCTTATTGGTGATGTTCTTCAGAAAGATCAGGTGCGTAGTACTCGCAACCGGCGTGTGTGTATGACCAATTGTATGAACCTAAAAGAGGCAAAAGGAGTGTGTAGAGATCGTAGTAGGTGGTGTTCCGTGGTTTCTGCCCACCCCCATGGAAAAAAGGCGTGTGTTTATATATGTATGTGTGTTAGGGTCCATTAAATATCTATTTGTGAAACAGTATTTTAGTAGTCTCTACGGGATAAAATAATGTACTAAAACGTTTGAATCGAAATTTTAAAATTACATACGTTTGATTTAAACATTAGTTTAATTTGTCGTGGGATTCAGTGGATTTGGCCAACTGATAAACAAAATAAATTGGCAGGCATATCGACTCGCACACTATAACCGTGAACTCAGCACATAGTCCTAGCGTAGAAATTTTTCGTCAATTATCGAAAAAAAATCGGCTGTTTCATAAAAAAGTACAATACCTACGCGGTCAAAATATATGAAATAGCTTATTTGTAACCGACTGTACTCAAAGCATGCTATTACGCGTACATATTGCGCGTTGATGTCCACCCTGTTTAGCAATTAGACTTGGAATAAGGTCATAGTACTTGGTGCAAGGAAGGAAAGTATCCTTATTACGATTAATATTTAACAGAACTGTTTGTATAAGCCGCTCTCATTTTGCAATGCAAACAAAGGTGTTCGTATGTGTGTGAACTATCGACAAGTTTTTCATTACTAAGATGAGTATCTCAATGAGGCTAGTTGCACTGTCCTACACTAGCTAAACCTAATGATATGTACAGTTGGATTCGAATTAGTTTTGCATTTATATAACATATACTACAGATCATAATAATATTATAATTGTGAAAGTTTGTATGTTTAGATGTTTGTTACTTAATCACGCAAAAGCGGCCGAACAGATTTGCTTGAAATTCGGCCCACGGATAGTTTATAACCTGGAATAACACATAGACTATTTGATCCCGTGGGATAATTTTTGACCTCCACATGGGTGAAACCGCTGGCAAAAGCTAGTAACATAATATCACGCTCTGTTTACCCGAAGGGTTGGGAACAGAGGTTGAAGTCACTACGGCCATCAACCTCTGGTCCTCTAAAAATTCAAACTCCTGGTCTGAATTTGTGCCCGGTTCTTCGGATGTGGATTCCGTGGTCATACAAAGTCTTATTAAGTTTTCTATTTAATTTTTTTATCAGTAAGAAACATAACTAGCGAAATGTGGGTACTATAAATGCACACTTTTGCCTAAGTCTTCAGGGTAAAAAGGCGTTATGTTATCTTCTTCTATAACTTAAATAGTATAAATCAAAGTCACATTTCGTGTTTGTACGCAATAGATCTTTTAAACTACATGACTGATTTTAATATGGTTTTCATCAATAGTCAGATTCAAGAGGAGAAGAGAAGTAATAATTTTTTATTATGAAAGTGTTTACATTTTATAGCTTTATGCGTGAACCTTTTCATTCAACGATATAAAGCTCAAAACACCAACCGCAAAACACCGGCACAGTAACTTAATATCATGTATTTAAATATGAGAGCTGATAGAGATAATCCGCGAAGACGGCTCCTGGAGATGTGATTTTATTGGAATGCTCGACAGAACGTTAACCGACAGATTACTGATGTATTCAAATTAATATAATTGCTAAATACGAATGATTCCAACGGATTGCTCTGTCTGCTGACCTTGCCTGTGTCTAATTGTGGATTATACTAGCGAGATTTTAGTTTGTTCCTAAGAAAAGGATTCAAGCAAAGTTCAACCATTCTAGGATTATCGTCTAGAATTTCAGACGGTTCTCCGGTTACAGATCCATTCATTGAATCTTAACTACAAGGAAATCAAATAACCGAGGAAACATTTGAGATCTATGACAGAATCTGACCTAAATATGACACGTCGAGTTTTAAGAAAACTTTATCGTTTTTTTTTTTCACCTTTGTAGAGCTTCGTCTCTATTAATTGATGCCTGTTAGATATTCTCGTTTTAAAAGTCAATGTGCCATATTAACGACCACCACTCATTGGTAAGTTTTAGCGTGACTTTATCATGCATTAGATGGCGCTAAGAAGTTCATTAGAAAATCCAGTGGACCAAAAAATCAGCCTTGAAAACCTTGGCTACCAGGGCGTTGGGTGTTTCATCTGGCGTGTGGTATTAATCAGATTCGTTTTTGTTTTACTAGGTGATAGTTATGTTTTTCTATTTGTTACTTACAGGAGCTTGAGGAGGCATGTCGGGGTCGGAGCGGCGCCCGAAGCGCAGGCGGCGGGACGGTGAGCGCACCGACTTGCGCGCCAGAGCGTGCCCGCCGAGCGCGTCGTGCTGGGCCAGTAGTGCGTACAGCCCGCCTAGCGCACCCCAACCGTTTTGACTGTCCGCTGCTGCTGATGCTAAACAAAAGAGAAAAAGGTGTGAGTCAGTATAATTTTAAAACTGAGATACGTATCTATCTATCTGAATGATTCACTACCGTGAACCCATTTGGTTATGACTTCATGCGCAGTAGCAGCATAAGATAGCTAAGTAGAAGGGATGTTGAGAGGGGTTTGCCTTATAGACCAAAAGGAAGAAGAAAGCATATGAAGAAGAAGAATAAGATAAATTAAACAAGGGTAAATTATTTACCACCGACAATAATACGTTTCACGTTTTCAAAAATATATGAAAAATGAAGATACATCCAGAATCTCCATTTCGATCTCAACATTTCTGTTCAAACGTGCTATTTATAAATCAACAATTCAGGTGAGTATGTAGTTCCCTTACAAAAGATGTTTTGAGGCAAAATTTCTTTGGAATTATTATTATCGCTACAGAAATAAGTCTAAATATGTTATGTGGGTTAAAATACGACAGACAGTTCTGACCGCCATCTTGTTTACAGTAGAAGAGATTATACCCCTGAGCGCCCATTTGAATACTAGGACTTAGCATAGAATTGATTCATCTGCGGTCCTATTCACAACTTGAAACTGTCTGGATCGCGTACACATCCATACAAATACTGTTTCTATTTAGATATTGAACAATTCCATGTTTCTGATAGGTATATTTTATCTATACTTTAATATTATAAAGCTGAAGAGTTTGTTTGTTTGGTTGAACGCGGTAATCTCAAGAACTAATAGTCCGAATTGAAAAAATATTTTTGTTTTGGTAGCTTATTTATTGAGGAAGGCTATAGGCTATATGATGTAACGTGAAATAGATGAAAACTGGCAGGCAATTCGATGCAACGGGATGGGTCACGGGAGCAAAAATTTGACGGGGACGAAGTCGCGGGCAGAAGCTAGTAGTAAGTAGAATAGTTAAATTTCATGAGGATATTTAGTGATGTCCTCACTAGAATTGTACGGAATGCCCGACTAGTTCAGGATTAAACGGGAGAAGATCGTTTTCAGGAATTAATCACACGTCAACGTTACTTTTTTTAACCGACGAAAAAAAAGGAGGAGGTTATCAATTCGACGCGTATATTTTTTTTTTTTTATGTATGACCACGCATAACTTTGTACATGGTAGTCCGATTGTGATCATTCTTTTTTCTTTGTGGAAAGGGTATACTCCCAAGGTGGTCCCATATAAATTTAGAAAACAAAATTGAACCCTAAGGGTCGGAAAACAGGGGATGATTGATTGTTCACTCACTAATCGTAATGTATAACCACGCATAACTTTATACAGAGTAGTCCGATTTTGATAATTCTTTTTTCATTGGATGGGGTATACCTTGCCAAGTATTATTAGTACATTCAAGCCACAAAAAATATAAAATAAAATCTTAAAATTTTGAGTCGGCGCTGAAAAATCAATGAACAAAGATCACTCAAAGCGCCGACTCATAATTTTAAGATTTATTATTTTTTGCTTTTCAGTTTTTTCGGCGGTTAAATTTTTTGTTATTAAGCATTCACTAGAATAAGTATAATTACGTACTATTTAAATAATATTATTTATTTAATACTAGCTGACATCCGCGTGAATGTCGGAAATCATCCCACGTTAACGTACCGGGACAAAAAGTAGTCTATGTCCTTCCCCAGGATGCCATATATCTCCTTGCCAAATTTTGTCTTTACCATTCAATGGCTGAGCCGTGAAAAGGTAGCATACAGATAGAGTTGATATTTAAACTTTCTGCCTTAATCGTTACCGTTCAGTAGTTTAGGCGTGTAAAGACATTCTGATAGAGTTGACATTCAACCCGTCTGCCTGCAAAGCAAGAGTGAACAGACATCTTCTGGGCACTCTCGTTCCATAATAGACCATCCACCGCTTTCCATCAGGCGTGATTGAGTTCAGACAATGCGTATTCGAAAAAAAAATATACTTTCGAATTTATAATATTAGGATGGATTTCACTTAAGTACAATAAAACATAATTATATTATTATGACTAAAGGAGACTGTCACCCAGACAACTTTTCTTATTAGTCAAGTAATATAAGTTGTAAGCAAGTTTTATTGGGACAAGCCTTTTGGGAGGCCAAACAAAAGTTTTTACAGCTCAACTGCGGTACATACAGGTAAACTTGTTTAAAAAGATTTATCCTCGGTTTATGTGTGAAGAATAACTAATCTGTTGAATGTTGAATAAAACTTTTTCAACAACTCAGTTCTGTAGTCGCGTGGGAATTTTTTTTTTCTGTGCGTATCGAAGGCATTCGAAATGGGCTCCTCCCAGAATTGACGCGTTTGGTGCCATCACTAGTTCCCATCCTGTGCCTATAACGTGCAGCTGACAGGACACGCAGTAAATGTCCCATCGTTTGTGGAACACGTGCGATTGGTCCGTGTATCATGTTCGATTTCCAATGGAGGTAAATTGAGCCTTTCTTTTGTTTAAAATTAAGCACATTTTCACAGTGACTTCTTGGCTTAGTAGCTGGTAGATTGAATCGTTTGGCCAAAGATTATTCTCGGTAAATGATAAGGAACTTAGGTGTCCCAATTGTTTTACAAGGGTAATGATACCGCTTTCGCCGTTCAATAGTTTACAAAGATAATATTCTGCGTGGTAACTTTAACCAATACGCTTCTCCCTAACCGTTCAGCGTAGGTGTACCTAGGTGTAATGTAATGTTCTATTTTCAAACTTTTCCTATTCCTCTGTTTCAGTTTTCGCTCATCTGGATGTCAAAGAAAAATACACAATGTGCCGTCTGTCTACCTTTCCTAGAAGACTGTTCTGTATTTTTCTAACAATCGTTTATTTTTCGTCTCAAGTAGTTCTGTGACGCTTTCTGAAACTGTTTCCTTTGTCAGCTGTTATTTAGAGGTTATACAAAGAACTTCAACCAGTTAGTATGCGTTTGTTTATTTGAATGAAATGCAAACTATTGTTTTCCAACACAGTCTTTTGCAGGATTTGTTAACTGAACATTCACATTGCTTCAATCCTTATATTACTAAATTAAAGTCGATTTTCTTCAAACTATATAACGGCTTTTGACCATCATTTTGAATATTGTATATTACTGTGTATAATACATTAAATGTAATAATATTAAACTACCTTATAATAAATAATGTGCTTTGATCAAGTCCTAAAACCGGACTAGTCGTTGGTTTTTGACTAACTTATTTCCAAAAAATAAACTACAAAATCTCTGAAACTATTTAAAAACTATGTATATTCTTCGTTCATATAACTCAATATACGCATTAGCCCTCCAAAGCTTGGGTTCCGGTAAACATGAGCGCAATGTATTATAAAATTAGATCCTCCGTAAGATTTAGCGAGGGGAGGGTCGGTCTAAGGGTCGCTGGGCAGTCAGCCATGGCAGTGTCCCCGACATCGATGTGACATTTACACGGACACGTCTTCATTTATTATAACTAACTATTATAAAAGAGTAGGGCTGTTCACTGACGTCGACTTTTGTATAGTTAATTTACCTCTACATTTTGTGATATATACCTACTCGCTATTCGATTTTGATTATTAATATCGATTACGTACCCACAATTATAAAGTAGAATACGTTACAGCCTAAATAAAAAAAAAACCGATGAAAACAAAAATAGTAAAAAAAGGAATTGACCCTTTAAGTTCAATAACAAGTTGTAGGTAATATTTTGATCAAGGGATCATCGTGTCGAAACGGCTGAAACGAATTTAATAAAACATGTCTAAAAACCACCGCTAGAAAGCAAACTTTTAAATTAAAATACCGCACCCGAATCCGGTTCACCCGTTTAAGAGCTACGATGCTACAGACAGACCCACATAGCGGTCAAACTTATAACACTCTTCTTTTTGCGTCGGAGGTTTAAAAAAAAATGAGGTAATTAGATTCATAAATCTAAATATATAAAAGGCAAACCTGACTGACTCATCTATCAACGCACAGTCGAAACTACAGAACGGATTTCGCTGAAATTTGGCATGCAGATAGTTGTAATGACGTAGGCATCCGCTAAGAAAGAAGTTTTGAAAATTTGCCCCCTAAGGGGGTGAAAAAGGGGTTAAAATTTTGTATGGAAGTCCGTCATTTTTAGAGCTAGAAGCCTGAAACTTTGTTTTTAGATTAACAATTAGAAATAAACAGTTACATGTCACAGGGTTTTTGAAAATTCAACCTCTAAGGGAGTGAAAAAGGGTTTGAAAGTTTGTATGGGTAAACAAGACTAGTTAAACTATTTTATTCGATACTTCACAGGAATACTCCTATCAATAAATGAGTAAACACATGTGTCAGTCTTTTTCAGAATTCAACCCCTAAAAGGTGGAAAAGGGGTGACAAATTCTTAAAATCAACATGGGTATCGTTTTTATGGTTTATCCGGTCGCTGATTACGAAAACAACAACTATTTCACAAAAATTGCACTAAATTACACCTGAACAAAAAATAATCATTTAAAAATCAAAAAACAATGAAAATAAACAACCAAACCAATTTTTTTTACAAATTAAAAGAAAACAACCGTAGGTGCCATTGATTAGTACTACGCGTTCTTCATATAAATTACCGATTTGTCACAAATGTTATCATCGACCTGTCATCGTATAACAGAGGGTATTGATGTATATTTCCCTAAATTTTCTCGACAATACTCTCGAACGGACATGATAAATGAGACGTGAATTATTTTCAATATCCTCCTCTTTATTCCGAAACGGTCTACCTTTAAAAGTTGACTGTGTGTAACAAATTTGCTAAATTGATACCGACATTGTAAGTATTGATATTTTCTGGTTCATAGCACGGCTAGACTGGAAACTAACCCTAAGATAATTGGAAAAAATGCAGAATGATGGAATGAAATGAAATTAGGATATCGGAATCAAATCACACGTATTTTTTTTTTAATATAAGCTAGATGGAGTTCTTAAACAATATAAGATTGAAGGTCTTTTACAAATTTCCACTGGTAAACACTAAAAAAAAAATATATCTACAACATAAATAAGGAACTAAATAGTACAAGATCGACAAAACAAAAAAATGTTTAAGCAAGACGAGAATCACTGGGATTGAATATAACTAAATTATATTCACTGGAACATTTTATAAATCCTCTCATATTTTATTTCATCTTTAAAGCCTATGTAACTATGAACGACATAGAAACCGGGCTGTTCATGAGTGAAAACATCAGGCAGCTACATTTTCTACAACCGCTCACCCTTGACTTATTTTATATGGCTTCATTACTGATGTCTGCGAAACTATGTTAGCGTGTAATTGTAGAAATGATACTGGAAACTTCGCTTAACAATGTTATAGTTACCATTATCTGTTGCGTACGTTACGTAAAATTTTTAACTTGGGAGTGTCGACAAAAATATCTGATAGGTATCCTTCCTACAAATATTATAAATTCGAAAGTTTGGATGTTTAGATGTTTTTAACTAAATTTTGCTTAAGGGCGGAATGGATTTGCATGAAATTTGGCAAACAGATAGTTTCTTACCTAAATTAACACATAGGATACTTTTTATCCCGGTCATGTGTTCCCGTGGGATACCGCAACGCGGACGAACCCGTTGGCAAAAGCTAGTAATAAATAAATAAAATAACAATAATGATATTAAGATTTTCACTAATATTATAGAATGTACTACATATATGTACTTATTTTATGTTCTAGTGTATGTAGATTGTGTGTCAGTACATCCATTACAAAGACTTATGGATGCTTGTCATTCGATATCTTCGGTTTTTAAGGTAGTTTTCCTCCGGCGTGTTTTACGATGTAGTGTCAGGGCCTAGAGCCGCTATCATTTATTTATGTATCCTAACAGGCAGGTGCAATATCTAATGTTGAGTTTACGACTAGTAGTTTTCTTTCAAAGTATTTATGGGTCAAAGTAGAACGCGGTGAAGGTGGTTTGACGACCTGATGTTTGCAGGGCCAATATTGCCCGTGATCGCATAAGACAGAGTGGTTTGAAAACAAAAAGGCCTTTACCCAGCTGTGGGACACAATAAAGGCTAGAAAAAAAAAGAAGAGCATGTCCAACTACCTACCCAACTGCTAATCATCATAATAAAAAATAAGCTCGCACTACTCTTTGTTATATCCAGAAGATGAATTTTAATGTGTCGTGTATTGAAACAAAGTTATCAACTGTAAAATATCGTTGATCATCAAAGGGGAAGTCAGATATTCCTAATTACGTTTGCAATACACAACTTTCAAGTTTGTAATCCGTGTCACCATGGGAATGTTCACAGGTCTTAGCGCTAAGGATTAGTTCACAAATTAGTTCACTACAGCCCTATTAATAAGGAACCTTGCTGTGCCAATAATTTGTGCATCCTTGTCACTTGAAGTTTGTTCCTCCGAGATACAACTCCGAAGTTTAACGTAATTACCTCAATGTTTCACGCAACTGAAATTGCGTTTGCATTGAAAAAGAAGGATTCCTTCGTGGCTCGAAAAGTAATTACTCGAGGGACTTGTGGTGGTTGTCTCCACGACGTTACTTTAGTTGTTTTGGAGGGCGTTTGTTAGGCTGGAGCGTGGCAATTTGATTTTGTCAGAATCAATAAAAGACAACAACATCTTTTCTATGAATGTTTTGAAAGATTAGAGTAGGTGGGACACGACCTTTGACTCAGAATTCTTTGTTTGTTAACAACAGTGCCTCTAATTCTAATGCTTCAGAAATGTTCTCGAAAAAACAAATTGAGAAAGCTTTTTAAAAACACAGTTTTGTAAAGGTCCATCCCGTGTTCTAAACGTGACAACAAATGATTGTAATTATAAAGGACACTTAAAGTTTCTCCTACAAATGATTAATTTATAAGCCAGGATAAGAAATTGATTCGAAGCTAACAAGGCGCCACAACGTAGTTAATATTCTAGTTGCACACCTTGCATTTCAATTTTGATTAACAAACTTGAAAGGCGGCTCGGATTGCCATGATAAGGGAATGTTGATGTTTACATCGCTATTCATTGAAAACACTGGCAAGATAGAATAAGACAGGAGAATACTGTATTTTTTTACTTCCTGGGTTTATCTTTGACATACGGACATCAGTGACGAAAAAATATCGCAAGCAAATCTGGGCTTTATATTGTTAATATAAGTCTGAATCACTCCTTCTCTGAATGACCGGACGCCTTTTTCCCTGGACAGTAAAAAACTGGTATGTGTACTTTTCTCTCAGCTCTTTGGCTGTTTTCAACCATATTTACGGATCATGCCAAGTAAATCTAGCATGTGGCATGTAAGATCTTATAAATGTTTATGTGTTGTAACGAGGTCTTACTCCGTTCTCTTCTATCTGACAGAAGGTACATAAAACCTTCTGTAAAATTGTAGGTTCATGTAGTGTTATATAGAGGGTTTCTTAAAGGTCTAATATTTTAAGCTATGGAGAGGAGAATTTGGAATAACGCCTGGTGTGGAATGAACTATTAGGACTACGTACCTATACTTTTTCCTGCCTCCAAATTCTGTTTACTTCTTCTGTCAGTGCAGCACATTTACTAATTTTATCACGTGTATTAGGAATTGCATTATCTATTAAGTATGTGATTTTTTTTACTGTATCTCTGATATTATTGTAATATTAATCTTAGACACCAAAAAATGCCGAATAAATCACTATCACAGCGGTTAGCATGATCTAGATTGGTTATCACAATTTCTAGGCAAATATAGGCAGGCGCTAGATAGATAGAATACTGCAAAGTACACTTCTAAGTGGTTGCTGCGGTGCACTCATATGGGATGGGGAAGGCCTATTCTTTATTAAAACGCATACGGAGTTATAGAATGTATCTAATACTCGCATCCGCTGAACTGAAGCTAATGAGTTTCATCCATTTTATTCGACATCGATATTCAATGTGTCTTTATAATATTTTTATTTGGATCGAGTAACGTTTTTAATTATGAAACGTTCGACATTTGAATACGTGTTATTTTTATTTGATGAATTTGTGGGAGATTTATTGAAATGTCAATCAGCTGTATTGTTTTAATTTTCGTGTAACGTGACTCGATTGTTTGTCAGATTGGGCAGCGGTTATCAATAATTTAGCATAAATAAAAATAAAATAACAAAATTGACCGCCTTTTAGGTTTCCATTAATTCGTTATTTGTTTTAGACCTTTCGAATGGACCAATATATTTTAATGGATATGAAACGATAGCCTCCATCTGTTTATACTCATAAGTCATAAGTCATTTATTTCTTAACAAAATACATTGTGTTGAAAATCATTATAAATCAAATAGAAAAATCAATAATACTAACTACATCAGTGCATTCATATCGTAAAATAATAAAAAATAGAATTAAAATATGTCAGTAGTTCAATAACAAAAATAGTAATAATAATTAACACAGCATTTAAGTAGAAAAAGTCAAAAATCAGAACAAAAAAAAAAACATACACACAAGTCATAATTTACAAATCATTTAGTTAAGGCCTTCGTTTATCGTCAATGAACTCATCGACACTGTAATAGCCCTTCCTCAATAAATATGTCTTCAATTTATTTTTAAATAAGGACACAGGGTTTTTTTTACTAAAGGACATTATTGGTTTCGTAAACAAACATTGAAGTTACGAAAGAAAATAAAAATGCTGTTTTTTTTAATACAGTGAAACTCTACAAATAACCATATTGGCTGCTATTTGAGTTTAAAGTTCCAAAAATCATTGGTAGCCCAGATATATTAATATTATTAATATTTCTTTAAAGACGCAAAAACTGATTGCCCTTGATATGAATGGACATGATAAAACCACTAATACATCAAAATAAAAATAGAGTTTTAGTATTTTCACACTTAAATACTGCTATTTAAGTGTGAAAATCCAAAAAACTGGAATATAAGGAAGTGTTAATGGTATATTCTCGTTGTAATGGTAAAACGATTTGCGGGCGTTCTTTCCCATAGACAACCTTTTTTCTTAATGTAATAAACCAAACAAACGGACTAAAGTCCTTTTTACTTAAAATCGTTCAAACTTCTTCTAATAAAATTGAATGTTTTTACTATTTAGCATGTTAATTGTGTTTTACATACAATAGGGGCTAAAATTATGCAAATCTCTCTGTTATCCCAACGGGCGATTTGATTAATTTTCTGAGTTAGCTTGATTGAATTTACGGAACATAAAATCTACAATTGTATTTAAAGGTAACACGGGTTTTAATAATTATTTCAATATTAATAAACTACTGTTCTGACTTTTCCTGAAACATGTTTTTTTGGTGATTTTAATACAAAATGCCCGTATCGTATCGCTTTTGCTTATTGTAATTCGTCTTCTAGATATGCTCAGCATTGTTCCCTGTTATTAAGTGATCCCAAATGACAGTAATGGTGATGTGATCGTTAATAGGTTTCGTGACGTCGGCGCACACTACAGATTTAAGCGCACCACTCGAGTTGTTTACTTACGGTCTTGTCGAGTATGTTATTATATTATAAGCTTGACATATCGCCTCTTGTTTTACGAGTACTATCGAATATTTCAATTTCAGTGCTGTAACTTGGTGCTGAAGTATTCGAAAACAAGCAAGCAATTTGGAAGGAAGTGTTTTTAAATAGGAAGTCCAAAACAATTCAGTCACAAGAAAATTATATTGATATACTTAAAATATTTATTACAGTATTTGTGGTTTTGGAAAAGCTTTAGAACGTTACGTATGTAACTATAGATGATATTAAAATAAATAATAATTTCCTTTATTTCCTTTGACCTTTTGTACATACACAAGATTTAATAAACGAAAATGTTATATTATTATAATTTTTGTTTATCTATACTTAATATTATATAGCTGAAGAGTTTGTTTGTTTGTTTGTTTGATTGAACGCGCTAATCTCAGGAACTACTGGTCCGAATTGAAAAATTATTTTTGTGTTAAGTAGCCTATTTATCGAGAAAGGCTATAGGCTATATAACATCACGCTAGAACCAAGAGGAGCGGAGCAGTAATGAAAAATGTTGCAAAAACGGGGAAAATCGCACGGGTAGGTGATTCGACGCGACGGGAAGGGTCGGGGGAACAATAAATTTAACGCGGGCGAAGTCGCGGGCAGAAGCTAGTTAACTCTAATATTAGTAAATTAGCTGTTATCAGCTAGCAATCAGAATAAGTCAGGCTGTCTTATGACATAGGCCTACTCTATTTTTCTCCACTTATTCCTGTCCAGTGCTGTTCTTCGCCACCCTTTTGGCAGTTCATCACCCATCTTTTTCTCTGTCTATAGATAAAGTTTTGAGACTTTGGTCTAACTTGGATAAGTTAACTTTTGCATTTTTACAACTATATTATCTTTGTAAAAAATAGCGTTACCTACGATTTTCCCACATTACTTTGTCACTACAAAGATAATAAACTTAGTGAACCGATATGCCTCAAAGGACTATAAATTACGCCTGTGAGTCTGTGCAGTGGAGCCGCTGGGTCCAGAGTAGTCAGTCTGTTTATTTTTGAACTTCCTCAGTGTACTAAAAAGCAAGAATATTCTTGTATTTACGCTTTACATCACAGGAATAATTAGTTTGTTACTAAAAATATAAATTGTCTTATAATATAATTGTTACGTAAACTAAGCTAGAATTATGGAACAAAATAGTCTTGATCATATCAAATGAACAACTTTCTCTGAAAATAACGGTAGCATCTCTAAGGATTATTATTGCCCTTTGATTTCCTGTACCTATAATTTTATTTTTGGCCTTTAATAATTACGTCAACCTTTAGAAATACTTAATACTTCAATTACAATTTAGGTATTGTTCCAAACTTGTACAGAATTCTATTTCCATCGTGTTAATTAATTTTGCGGACGTCATTCAAATGTCTAGTCACATAGATTCTTATAAATAAAACATAGGATCTTAGAACATCTCCTGAGACAAACGAGACAAACCAAGTCCCACTCACAACTTCACTCGTCTCGTTTATTCGACGAAAAGTAATTTAAGTGCTAATCCTATCCACGGGTACATTTAGACACTCCTTTACCTGAACTAAAATCCTTCAAGTGCGCTCAACCGTGACGTCCTAATCGAGTAACAGACATCCAAAAATGTCCATTTATAATATCACAGAAGAGAAAATTAAACGAAATGTTATAACCGTGTTCATTTGCGCGAAGGAGTGTAAGTAGGTCCCGGAAAATGCCTAAGATATAACACGAGTAGGTACAAGTAACAAGGACTCTTAATAAATCCTCCAAATTATTCGCTTGTAACGTTAAAGATATGTTGGGGCACGTAGAAAAGCTTTGAGAAATCGTGGGGAATTAAAACGATATCTATTTTATCATCTGCGTAGTAATAGCTTGTCTTGAAAGGCCTTTTCTTGATATCTATGATACAATAACGCCCAAATATCTACATATTTTTTTAACTGGCCTGTTAGTCTAGTGTTTAGTGACCCTGACTGCCAAGACGGGGGTCGTGGGTTCGATTCCCATCCTGAACAAATCTTTGGGTGATGAGCACAACTATTTGTTTTACGCCTGGGTGCAATTTATCTATAATATGTAGATACGTATTTAGAAATACATAAGTATACTAGCTGACCATACAGACGGTGTCCTGTTTCCTAGAACTCGATAGCAGCGCCACCTACCGGGTCCAGTAGTGAATCTAAACCATCCAGGGTGCCACCCAAAGGCATACAAAAAAAATCATTCAAATCGGTCCAGCCGTTTAGGAGGAGTTCAGTGACATACACACGTACAGTAGAATTATATATAAAAACATTTATCAGTGGTTTTGTTGCCATAGTACAGGCTCTGCCTTGTTTGGGATCAGATAACGGTGGTTGTCCTAAGATATTATTAAATATCTGGTGAAATGGTGGTTATCTGAAGGTCTCTCTCTAAACCTTTCGGTGAAAATAGGCGTGATGTTATGTTATGTGTATTTAATAATAACATACACCACATTCTAAGTAAGTTGATACTTAACACGTCTTTTATATGAATCCGTATAAGTTACACAACAATTGTCACGCAAGCGACACCTAAAAGGTTAAGTGGAAGTATATTTTGTTACTCCCACAGTTTACGGAGTGAAGTTTCACGTAATAAGGCAAGTGTGTAACTAAGCATGATTATGTTATTACATTAAGTTATAGGTACGTTAAGTTATAGAGTGAATTTTGTTCCCACTCCCATTCATCATCATCTGCCTAGCTTTTTCCCAAGTATGTTGGGGTTGGCTTCTAGTCTAACCGGATGCAACTGAGTACAAGTATTTTCATGGAGCGACTGCCTGCCTGACCTCCACTTCCCACTCCCATTGGTATAGAATTTTTATTTTACTTTAATCACAGAATTTTTAGGGTTTCGTTCTTAAGAGTCCTCTGATTTGGTGACGGCATCTCTCCTCGTAGGTCAGTCAGCCAGGAAACGCCAGCGCCATCTAGTTCTAATATTTTAACCAAATTTACTTGTAAAATTGTTTAAATAAATCTACTTACATAAACTTACTTTAAACGAAACAGTTTTGGGGGACTCTTCGGTATACGTTTCTCATCATATTTCCTTCTTTTACTAAATACTGAATTGTTTTACTTATTAGTTTATCTACTTACATTCATATGGAGAGACGAGCGCCTGCGCATTAGCAACAGGCAAGGAGCAGATCGCCACGAATCCGCACACCGCCAACGCAAACATGAAACTCGGCGACATGACTGAAACAATGGGAAATCGCACATTAATGTAATTGACTTTGGATCATCAATTTCTTGAAACAAAAATTACAATCAGGATCAGTACTAAGTTGTCAGTTTTGTATTATAAGAATTTTATTGTAGTCGTAACAAAGTCTGATATCCAAAATGGGTCCATGTTGTCTTGTAACAAGACGGAAACAGCCAAGAACTACCCATGTGCTGCACTCATGAATAAAGGTCTATTGTTAGTGAGACAACTCCTGAAACGATCACCATTTGATTGGATTATCAGTCCAATCGTACCTACTAGTTTAAATTCCTACGTTATGTTTCTTACAAACCTGAGCCACCTCCAAATTAAACTTATACGTGCCATTTAAAATAAAAAACACACGACTATTAAATTCGTGCGTGTTCCTGACTTACTTATTTTAATCTAGTTGAAGAATGAAAGTCACTCATTCACTCACATTAAGGAATGACCGAGACTTTTAAACAATGTTAATCTTAATTTGTAGATGCCTGTATATTTATAAATATTTAAATTCAGTCGCAGTCTTAATAGATCAACACCCTAATTGAATAACTCACTACCTATCTCTAAGATATGTTTAAAAAGATGAATGTACCTAATGTATAAATGTAATTCATACGGTAAATCAATTAATTTAAGGACAGCCTTTATTAAAATTCTAAAAGTTGTGATTAGTTATTTTTTGAGAGAATTATCGAAAGGCTAGTTCCCGTAATGGAAAGCGTTCTAAGTCGCATTTCACAGTTCAAACCATAATCGAATCTCAGCGATAATCAATGTCAAAACTTGTCAAAAATTTATGAAAACTAAAGGAATTTTTGACAGGTTGAGACTGGGATTTGATATAGATAGACATTATTAAAAATACTCGAATTGCCTCTCTGCAAAGTGAAAAAAAGATTGATTTGCATCCACAAACAAATCAATCTTTTCTCGTCTTTAAGGAACCGTTCTTCCAATAACAATTTATATAGAACTATGAGCAAATAGAAATAGGAATATGGAGTATTTATATATGGAGCAAACCTCTCAATAAATACCGAGTGTGTAGCAAAATAAATGAAGTTTCCGCTTCACTACATTAAAAAATATCGTGATTTTTTAAATAATATTTATTGTTTGCGAAGTGGAATGTTTGCTCCGTTTGATACCCGTATGAGTGTTCGTTGAAAGTTATCAAATGTTAAATGTCTGTGGTTACCGATGCCACTAAACTATAAAAGTTAATATACGTGTTATTTTTTTTTTCTAATAATACTAATTAGAATAAAATTATGCTTTACTTGAAATCAGTGCGTATTTATTTGTAACTAAATTACGTTTGGTAATAACGATTAAATACCCTGAATTTTCGTAGAATATACCATGCCGCATAACTGTTTTGTGTCTTATGTATAACAGACATCTCGTATTTGTAAGAATCATACTTATGTTAAGAGATATCGTATTAAAATTTCGGCTTGTACCCCACAGCAGGTATGAGACCCATTTATCACATTCATATTTTAGCCTTTTTATTCCGCTAGATGGGAGCATTCATTTGTCCGAATTACCCGCGGCATATCCGCTATTTGCACATATTCTGCCAAGCATAACCAGATGTTATGTGGCATGATAGCATTAACCCCTTTTTGTTAGAGGGTTGTCGTGTCCAAAATGTGCAACTTTTTCCTAACACGTGCTCTTGGTATGTATGATGAAGTTATTATATATATTTTACAAGAATTAATTTAAGTTTTTAGTTGCACTTTCAAGCATATAGTTTAAAGTTCGATGAAACTTCAAATGGAAACATTTTGTTTCAAACTTTTACTCTTTGATTTTAAATGAGGTATCACTTTCCAACAAATATAATATCTCCATCTTCCTATTCGAATTTCCTCTAGATAGCACTTATTCAAGGCATTCATTTGAATGTCAATGTGAATTTATTTATTTACAAGGTCTTCAGCACGCGATGCAAACATTTTTTGTACATTAGACATAAATTATCCGAAACCGAACCTTAAACACGTTACCAATTTCAATAGAATTAGGTACATGACATTACGGCTGACATTTACGGAATATCATGAGCGAGGGAATAAGTACATGGATATATGAGCTGTCAGTCAATAGAGCTGACGAGCTGACGCCATGGTTATAGATGTACGGCCCTCAACCGGTCGTTACAGGCTGATGGAAGGCTCAACAAGTAGGGTAATGCGCGTGTCGTCGACCCCCCCGCGGACGAATGTCGCGGTGACGTCATCAATCACGCTTATCACTACGACGTGATGTGCTGACACGTCACACGCACCACAACTGCTACTAACACGACGTTTACACGCGAATACTAACATTGAACATTTTTGGTACCACTTGCTACGGCGTAGCTCCAGTGCTACGAAATTGTTACGAATAAAAATTTAGTACCTACTAATTTGTTTTTTATTACATTTGAAAGCAATTACAAGGTAATAAAAATATTATACACAATGTAATTCGAAATACTACTGAGCACAATTTAAATTAATAAAAAGTAATGCTTCTTTAAAGGGTCATGCAAAGTTCTTGTTTAACAACCCAACGCAAAGATTTACACTTTCAATAAAAACACTTGTTTTAAAAGTAATCGATATAAAACAATAGAAAACAAATAACAAGTAAAATAAAGAATGCAGCTTTTAGTCAGTAAAAGTCCTACAGATGTTTTATCTTGTAAGAATATGCTCTAAACTAAAGGGTACCGAAACCAGTTACGGTATTGCAATAACAAAAACATAATTATTAAAACATGGCAGCACTAACTAAGCTAACCTCTGCGTTCGTGAGTATGAAGGGATGAGTCTCGTTATTTCTGTCACCTTACACTGCGTATTATTAATGACCGTCACCAATTAATGACACCACTACTCTCACTGACTGTTAAGTGTTTATTCCTTATATAATGAGAGAAAAATTATGTATTTCTTGTTAATGAGGAAGTGGAAATGTATTTTGTTGAATTTCAAGTGTAACCATACCTACTTTAGAATCTACAGTATAAAACTATAGTTTTAGATTTATAGTTTTATAATAAAGTATAGCATTTCCTCTCGTTGCTTTGATGGTTTTCTGGAATCTACGACTTTAAATGAGGGGTAATATTCGTACTTTTAATATCGTTCACAGTCTGGTCTCAGTTCCAGTCTGTCAAAAATATTTCCGAGTTTCCACACATTTTTGACGACTTTTTGACATTTCTTTGTCACCGGGATGAGACTGCGACTTCGACTTTGTGACTGAGACAAAATTTTTGAACGTTTTTATTTATGAGAACTGGCGAATTGATGTTAAAAGATAATAGTTTATAGATGAAAGTAAAACATGTCAATTTCAACGTTAGGTTAGCATTCACACTTAAACCTATTGCAATAATAAAATAAATAATTATCTATGAGATACAGCCAATAAACAAACTATTAGTAGTTTGATATAAAGTTTATTTATATCTAAACTTCCATTTTTTAGACTGGCCTGTTAGTCTAGTGGTTAGTGATCTTGACTGCTAAGACTGAGGTCGTGGGTTCGATTCCCACCCAGGACAAATGTTTGTGTGATGAGCACAATCATTTGTTCCGTGTCTGGGTGTAATTTATCTATAATATGTATGTATTTAGAAATAGATAAGTATGTTTATCAGTTGTCTGGTTACCATAGTACAGGCTCTGCCTAGTTTGGAATCAGAAAACGATGTGTTGGTTGTCCAAAGATATTTATTTATTTATTTATTTAAGAGTAACCACAAAGTTCGTGTTTACGTAGTTTATATGAAACTCTCATTCGGGAACAGACCTCACTTCACAGAAATGCAATTTGTAAATGTTAAAGAACTTTTAATTGACGGTAACGCAATTATAAATGCGGTTGCAATCGAGTTGTTGCTGCTTATTTACTTGGCTATCTACTCTGTGTATACAAAGTAAGCCTTCTGTTTGTGGGTAGGAAATCATCAAATGACATCTCCCGCTCATGGTGGAGCGGGAGGGCGTGTCAGACTTTTACTGACTAAAACCCACCCGTGTTCCTTCAGTTGCCTAAATGCCAGGCCCACGGTTACTCTTTCGACCAAATCTCGCAACCCTGGCAGACATTGGTCCTAGCGGACCCCTTCAGTTTTGCCGACAGCTCTTTGAGGCGCGCGTGGAACATAACGCGCCGTCGACACGGGTCTGGTCTTTACCGGGCGGCGAGCTACCCATTGCTAGCCGCCCGCAAGTCCGCGCCTAAGGAAACAAAGTAAGCCTAGAGCAATTACGAACGCTGGCATTAAAGCCCTGGATTAATATCTCTTATATTTATTTTTTGTCCAAGATCAGTCGTTGCATACACCAGCCTTTTATTGTCCCATTACAGAGCAAAGACCTGTTCTCACACACATTAGTTAGTAATAATAGTCCAGTTTAGGAGGTGTTCAGTGACAACCACAAGTACAGACGTATTATACAAGGTGTTCCTTTTGAAATCCCATAACTCTAGGTTAATACCCTAGAGACCATGTCAGAGAATCAACTGGCATATGACTTCTTATTTTTTCGTTTTTTTTTTTTTTAATATAACTCGACGTCACGATCATTTATGTAAAACACCCGTATTAAAATATAATAAAATTGCATTTTCTATTACTTTGGATTTAAATTATTCTGGATTTGAATTTGAATTATTGGTGTGAATGAAAATGATTTACTCGTAATCTATCTATATATATAAAAATGAATCCCTATTTCCCTTGGTCACGCCATCACGCGTGAACCGCTGGACCGATTTCACTTTTGTTTTTTTTGTTGTGTTTGTTATTGTCAGGAGAAGGTTCTTATAAAAGAAAAAAATTAAAAAATTGCGCGGAAAATTAGAAAATTTAAGAACACTTATTTAAGAATACAAAGTCACCTAACATGGGTGTTTGATAACTAGAAAACGCTTTATGTCTTCGAAGTACCAGGTTGGCATAACTTGGTAGGAGCTCAACTAACATGGGTGTGTGGTAGCTAGAAAACGCTTTATGTCTTCGGAGTACCAGGTTATCATAATTTGGTAGGAGCTCACCTATAACTGGTGTGTGGTAGCTAGAATACGCTTTATATCTTCAAAGTACCAAAAAGTGTCATAGCTTGGTCTAACATGGGTATATGGTACTTGGTGCTCTTTGCTTTGTGTTGGTGGGATCTGATAAGTTAACACTACATTTATTGATTCTGAGGCGGTACGAAGTTCGCTGGGTCAGCTAGTTATCAATAAAACTTAAATCCGTATTCAAGAAAAAAAATCGATTACTTAATAAAACAAAAAATCTAATGTCAGTTGATTCTTTGACATGGTCTACTTCCTTTTTTTTTTCTGAGTGGAAAATCGTCAAATGACATCTCCCGCTCTGGGTGGAGCGGAAGACCGTGTCTGACTTTTACTGACTAAAACCTGGGTGGGTATTCCTTCTTTCAGTTACCTATACGCCAGGGCCACGGTATCTCTTTCGAAGAAATCTCGCGACCTTGGCAGCTCCTTAACCCTTACACCCTTACCCTGGAGTTATGGAATATCAATAAGAACACGTCGTAGATGTATATAAAAATAAGTCCAGGTTTCCTCACGATACTTAGTTTTGGTTTCCTAATTACATGAGATATTCTATCAAAATTAACCTCAAATTGACTAGTCAACCTATCGATCCTAAACTAATGAGACACAGTTAATGATTTATCTATTGTTCTTGATTAACAATATGTCACAAAGGTTAATTAATTAAATAGAGTAAGACTTTTCAACTGAATTTAGATGCCCAAACAAATCTCATAATATACAGGCACCAGTAAGCCAAGTCTCGTATTTAAAAACGTTCAAAATCTAGTCGCAGTCTCATCTCAGCGACAATCAAATGTCAGTGGATACTCGAGGTATGTTTGACAAATTGACACGGAGACCAGACTGTGAACGTTCTTAAAAATATGAGAATTGCTCGTTACTCGTAAAAATCTGTAATCTGAAACTAAGATTTAATATACACGTGATTCAAAGCTGTAGTACACAAGTATTTTAAATTAATTTCAGAAAATATCTATTAACATCAAAGATATGATATTTGCTGAGATCAGTGAGCCGCACTTTAGGGTCGTATCCGCTTCACAGACTCGTAAAGATCAACGGAAGTGTCCACCACCCTTTGAAAATTACAACTGCAAAATAATTAACAAAACTAAGTACTACAAGACAGATGTGAGTGGAAACACCGGGAGGGGACGCCCTAAGAGGACATATAGTGACCTTATTGGTGAAGTTCTTCAGAAAGGTCAGGTGCGTAGTACTCGCAACCGGCGTGTGTGTATGACCAATTGTATGAACCTAAACGAGGCAAAAGGAGTGTGTAGAGATCGTAGCAGGTGGCGTTCCGTGGTTTCTGCCTACCCCCATGGGAAAAAGGCGTGATTGTATGTATGTATGTACTAAGTACTACCTACATTAACCTCTTAGATTTACTCATAATAATGTTATGTGTAGGAATAGACTACAGAAAAAAGGAAATAAATATGAAACTCGCTAATTCCATATAGAATATATTTTCTTTCTAGAGGAAGGCAGATCAAAAGCGGATTATAAAAGCATATTACACACACAAATAGTGGAATAACTTCAAAGGCTTTCGGATTCTTTATGATATTTCAGGGTTTTTTGTAAAACTGTAGAGACATAGGTAGGGTACGAGTAGGTTGGTATCTTTTAAGATGCAATTATACAAATTACGGGTGATAATAATTATAGCTCATTACTTGAGGACTCGCCTCTCATTTTCGAGGTTGTGCATTCTATTTCTGTCAAGTTTACGTGAAAGTGTACCAACATCCATTGGTCCATCCATAAATCCTCACAAACCTTCGCGTTAAAAATATTAGTAGGATATAATAGGATAGTAGTACTAGTACAATAAATAGGAACTAAACCACTCACTTTTCCGACCTATATAAATACCTCTACATGCAGTAAGTTGAATGTAATATACGATATACTTATTGAAGCAAAACATTATGATAAAATTATAATAATAGATAAAGAGGTATAATATTCACATGCGATTTTATTAAAAGGTCCAATCCTATAAGCTGAGGTATCCCTTTTTGTAGCGAAGTTTCTTTCACAAAGCGGTCACTGGTCGACCCTCCATTCTATAATATTCGTTATCTCATGTTGTGACGTCATCATAAAATAATGTCGCCTCATCAATCAACTGTTTTCCCCTCACCTTTTTGGTACACCCAAGTAAGGCAAGTGTTTTTATTTTCATCTAAAAAACGAATATTGACATTAATAGTACCTAATCAATTTGTTGTGTCATTCCTTTTTTTTACTTATGTGTGGTCTTTTTCTAATACTAGCTTTGAAGGCGCGACGCGATTTTGATAGAACAATATTTTCATAAAGTTTCCATAGAAATTATTCAATGGCTCGTATGTGGGAACCTTTACTTCGACAATCTTCTCCTGTGTAAATTGAATATTATGTGTGTCTATATGAACATTATGCAGCTATATTATTAAATTACCATCATCCATTCTTGAACAATAAAAAAGATCCTTTAAGCGAGCTTTGATTCCGCAAGCTACCGGAGTCTGCCATCTATTTTCCAAGATTCTCCCTAATGCCATCGTTATGTTATGATACCACGGAAAAGCCAAATAAGAGCACGATTCAAAGCTTGGAAACAAATCAAATTAAAATTCCCTGTTTGAAATCTCAAGTTATTTATTCAAAGGAGTAGGTAATGGGACATTAAACAAGTCATTATAAAAGGTACAAAGTAAGCCAACTGCAATTAATGAAACTCTTCACGTTGCTCTGCGAGCCGTTTATTTAAAGGGTAGTAAGTAGAATCAAACTACAAACCAACAAGACTTAATTACTTTTTATACTTTTGGGATTCCATACTCACCAATGTACTACAACTAACTGTTAATTAGATAGTTGCATTAACCGTTCTTATTTAGTCCCTAAGCATCCGTTACTGTAAACATATTTTCTACACAAAGAGTGCATCATTACATCTCTTTGTCCTCATTTGTCTCCATAAATTTTAAAACGGATTTGGAATAGATTTGCTAGACACTCCATTTCGACCGAAAGTACGAGTATAAATTCAAAATGGCATCAGACGGTGCCGTACTAACAAGTCATAAAAACTGTCGTCTACTTAAGGCACTACTGTCCCACTGCCAGCGACTAACGTGAATCTAGTAGAGTTAGCAACTATAATATAATTAATAAAAAATAACATATTGACACCATAAATACTGACATTACAGCAACCATAATTGCCTAAAAATATTGTGGGCTATAATTGAAATAATACCACATGGGAGCATCTGGAGCCAAACTAGGTGAAAAACCTGTATCTTGGTGCCATCCCACTCTGATAAACAGACAGGGATTTTTTTTATCACTCATTGTTTATTAAAACTAATAGAATTATCGTTACTATAGAGTATTTTAACACGCTTTTATTCGCTTCAAGCGAATGTTAGAATGCATGCCTATGTAACGGAAACTTTGAACATGATTTTGACCCCCTTTAAAACGCCGGATTAACTCAAAATTTGACATTCTTATTAAAGACCAATGACAATACAATTGTGTTATTTTGTGCCATTATCGTCGCCGAGGTTACCAGGACAGCAAAAAAAACTCTCTTCGAAAACTACGCTGACATACGTCACAAAATTCGAAACACCCTAAAATATAGAAAATAAATCATAGTATATAAACACTAAAACCACGTTTCCATAGAAAATCAAACTAAAAAGTAGAAAATAATGGAAAAAGGTGAGGGGTGCTTCATATCAATTAAAAATACCGCAAAAAAACACCCTACATAGATCACGGCGTAGAGTATTTTTGAACCATAAACGAGTCAGTAATCAACTTTTAATATACTTATAGATTTCTTCTTCTTACACGAGACCTACAATCATTTGTGCGTTTTTGAGATAATCATTGATAGTTGCTACGTCGTCGGGGCGGTGGTCAAGGTGCCTTAAATCTTTTTTAAAGTTTAAAAGAAAATGATGTAACTTGATTGATTGGATCGTTCGTAGTTAGGTAAACTAGTAAAGTTTATACAATGTATCACAACAGCCAACTTGTATAACAAATAGACGGAACTTTTTTCATTCGCTTCAACGCTTCGTTGTTTCAAATTAAAATACCTTTCTGTCAACACGGGACAGTGAAAATGTGTCACTCATAAGCGTTATGTAAAAGTAATTTAATTATTTTGTTGTTTATTATTTAACTTGTTTACCCGTGTAATGTATGGATCAACTTTTTAAAATTATTTGTATAATAAGTCAAAGATGAGCAATAGTATTTTTATATACATAATTTTATACAGGTTGGCTGATATATCGACGACCTGTTATCATGGATTCAGTACATGCATTGAACAACATATGGCAATTTTCTATGAAAGGGCCAGATTTTTTTGTTTGGATAACTCCGAAAAATTTTGACGCTAGTATGTCTAAGGTCACGTGCTGATTACATGGTTTCATTTTGCTCGCCACCCTGCCACCTTGTGTACATTATTATGTGTACTAAGCATTGCATTAAGAATTTGAATTAAGAGTGAAGAACATTATCCGTATCGGCAAATATGGCAAAATGTTTGTGTAAGTACCATTTATCGGGTTACAACTTTAAGATATTATCAAATTGTTTTGTTAATGATGAGTAGGTATCACAAATTCGATGTATGGAAAACATATTCTAAAAATAGTGTTCTAAATATTGTCAATGTTCTTAACAGTTGCTCTATAAATATAACCAGAATATATTATAATGAAAGTACTCCGACTTCTTACTAAAATATTTTATACAACATCTCGTAAATATGCCGAAAATATTTATAAGTTTCCATAGCTTTCGAGTTCTCGTTATCCTGTCCAATAACTCGCCATAGTTAGGGTGTATTGAGGATGTACAAATATTTCATGTTTATGTATACAGCATCGTGGACTCCGGGTAAATAGAAACAGATATACGTAGTTCAATCCCTCAACAAACTCAGATATCCTTTTTGAAGACGGCTTATGTCCACTTGAATGATCACACAGAAATAATCTAATCGTTTTGCATCAACTTTGAAAACTGCAAGGCTCAGTATAACTCGCAAGAATAAAATTTTATACATTTTTGTAATATTTACTTATTCTTATTTTCGTGGAAGTACCTTTAAGTTTATAAATACTTTCAGTTTAAGCATCTCCTTTGTAGTTATTTCGATCTAAAACCTGAAATGACAATGGTTGTGTGAATGTTCGTAAGTGTTCCGAATACAATACTGTATACAAGAAATATTGATTTATTTTTCTTGTCCATGATATTTTTTTCAATCCGCCTATTTTTTTTTGGCCGAAAGTGTAATGAATGTATAAAATAGACTGAATTTGATTGATACATTTACTCAAAGATATCTGACACCTCAGAGTGAGTTGCTTTAATTAATTCAGACTTATATAAATGGGCGGTTAATAATAAATCTATGTCTTCAACTCAACTGTTTAATTTAATATACTTTGTTTAAATGTCAAGAATAATATATATTATATTGAAGTGTATGGAAATAAGGCTGCAGTCAGACAGACCTCTGCGATGATATCCACAAACTTTGTCTTTCATCTCCCCGTTTGTACGCTACTATAGTTTTCTTCGAAGACAAATGATAGCTAGAAAGAAACTTCGAAGATTTCTTCTACTGAACTAGTTTTCTTCATAAAAACATAAATGTAGGTAAAAGTCCACTGTTTAAATATGCCTTTTGTTAGCCTAGAAAATCTTTGGAAAAATGCAAAGCTATCAAAACTAGTAAAAACTAGTTCAATACTTCAAAAGAACTCGCCGGCACATTGGCTATCTATGAAAAAAATCAAATAAAGTCTCGAACAAAACATTGAACGCGTGATTCGGTATCGACTGACGTTATTTAACGAGCGGTGTACGGCTGTACGCGTACGGTATTAGCCATACGTGGCTGTCTTTGATCACCCGAGCGTTAAATTGGAACTCAACACGAAGCTACAGGTGTGCACTAGCCTAACACTATATGCGCTTACACCCTATTCAGAGGCGAAAACTCGCGTCCATTATTATTTAACACTTTTTGTTAAGTTGTTGTATTTCGTTACACTTTACGAAAATTCTCTTTGTTTGAAAAGTGTAGCTGTTGCTTTTGTAATGATAAATGATTTTATTTCTGTAAGTAGGTTTGTTTAAACACTTTTACACGTCAGACATATTTTAAAAGTAGATGAGTGAAGACCGTATTGATTGGTTTCTGAAATCATCTTTTGAGGAAAGAACCACACAGACTGAGTGGAGTTGTTCAGTCAGTGCCTAACATTATAACATTTTTAAAGCACTGGTTGTCGTTGTCATGTAACATCTAACATCACCGGCGTCGGTGAGCAGAGCTAAATATCAAATGCAAAGCTGGCTATCTTTCACAAAAATGCAACGAAAATTTTGCATTTCCCGCATATTTTGCAAGCGTCATCGTCTATTCGGTGCACCTGACATTTAGGGAAAAAATGTTTGACCATTTCACGCCAAATGCCACTCATCCTCTTCTACAATTGGCATGGTGACATTTTTATTTTATTTGTAACTCTACAAAATGTTTTTCAAATACCTACCTAGTGCAAACAAAATTATAAAAGCGGCGAACGCTAAAAAATTACCAAGTTGAAACGTTTTAAAATAACTGCTACAAAGACAGAAGTGACGCCATGACTACCTTCGTCTAGCGCTTTATATTGACTGTAGCGCGTGGTAATAACGGGAATATGCCTTCCAAAAACTTTTAAAGCCTGAAATTTCTCTACAATTCCATTGATTTTACAGATTTTTTTCTATTCTCTCATTTGACTATGCCTTCTATCTGTCCGAACTTTTCTAAATGAATAGAATAAGAAATGAGTACATATAAGAGAAAGTCTGAAAGTGGCACCAGTAACTGAAAAGTTGTGTGGGAATCGGTTGTCATGGTATGGTCACGTGATACGGAGGAATGAGGAAAATATCGTGAGGAAAGTATTGAGTATGAATGTCGATGGCTTTAAGATAGAGGGAGACCAAAGAAACGACGGATGGACTGTGTGAATTATGATATGGATAGAAAGGGGGTGACTACTGAGATGACGACTAATAGAGAAGTGTGGAAGAAAAAGACATGTTGCGCCGACCTCAAATGAATTGAGATAAGGACAGGAGAATGTTGAGTTATCATGTAACTGTACGTTATTTATCTGTCAGTTTGACTGGAATGCTACAGTCACCGTGGGATCAACACCATCCTCTGATTAAAATACTTGAAAACACCTGTGTATAATCGTTTATCTTTCCATGACACTTCGTCGGATATCGAACGATAAACTTTGTTATTAGTTCAATCAAGAGAGAAACTTGTAATCAGTTTTAAATTGTTTTCATTTCTTTATTAAGTTTCATACGATTTCTAAGAAAATATTTCTGAGATACTAAGTGACAAATGATAACATGTGGCAGAGTGCATTATAATAATTAGTTTTATAAGAATATACTAGCTTTTCTCAGCGGCTTAGCGCGCGTAGAGGTCGAAAATTTGCTCATAAGAACGTACGACTGGGATAAAAAATATCCTATCTGTTAATCCAGGTTATAGTCTGGCTATTTTTGTGCAAAAATCCAAACATCTAAACATCCAAACTTTCACATTTTCTCTTATTATAAGAAAAGTGTAATTTTAAATCAAACTATTTTTTTTTAGGTTTAGTTTCTCTCACCTTAGTGCGAAGGTGTTTAAACCCAAATAATTTAATTGTTAAATGTCAGCGGACGGTCGAAGTCAAATGTCTAAGTATGGTATTGTTAGAAGAACGACGTTTTGGCACTACCGGGAAAGTTTAATTGGTTCCGCACTCACTGCTTCCGACGGCCAAACACTAATAGCAAACACCTATTTAGTTTCAGGTGAAATTCACTTGACAAGACTATTATAGATTCAAACAGAATTCATAGATTATTAAAACTTTCAATCGATCATAAACATTGATTGGATTTTCAGAGACACAATTAACTAAAGCCCTGTTTTTGCTAATTAAAAAGTTACAAAATTCACCAAAGGTCGAATCGGAAACGTATCTATTCAGCTAATCGTCTTAAGAAAGTGAGCTTAAAACTTTATCAGTTTACCTACTTTCCTACATAATCTTTCCAAAGCTATGAGATGAACACGTTTTGTAATTAAAATTGTTTTACCGGCTTCCAAAATTGACGAGTGAAGGTAGAATGAGTAGCACACCAATCACGGTTCCGGAAAACATGCAGTAACGAACCTCTTTCATGAAGGAAGGCGCAAAAAGTAAAAAAAAAAACATCATGCAAACGTTCGGAGAGCGTTCAGCAGGGTTATTGCCAATTCGTAAACTGAAGTACGAAAAGTAAACGAGAGTCAATCATTTTAACCCACCCACGCTGTGATAATGTCATGCATGCATCAAGTTACGACGCAAATTGCACACAAATTGTCCCAAATATCATCGTCAGGGCACATAAGGGCATTAAATCTGACATTTTCGATATCGGCTTACAAAGGACCTTAATAAAAAGGGCTTTCGTGAAATTTCCATGAACAGCTTGCATGGGCAGTTACATATTATTGTTTCAGAGCTTTGCCTTAATGCGGGTTTCTTTATCTTAAAGATGTTTTCTTAGTATAAAATCACGCATTGTACACCCACATTGCGCCAGTTATGTTAAAGTCCCATGTAATAGGAGGCGAGCCTATTGCGATCAACTGGGCACAAATCAAGACTCCGGCCAGCTACTGAGAAATTCCAGAAAGAAAAACCAAATAACATTTTACCAGACTTGGTAATCGTACCCAAAACCTCATGGTCAGCATAAGCATCATGTTTGTCAAATGTTTTCTTATTAGCCTACAATTGTCCAGGAAAAAGTATGAGTTCTCTTCATACAAAAGAAGAGGGGAAAAAACATGAAATATTGAAAAATTACTACTCTCTGACATCTATCACATTAGCGGTCGTAATTGTCTTAAGATTGAAAAAGGGAATAGAGATTGGATTATTTGTGCCGTTCGCTTGCAGTTAGGATTGTTAGGGATCTACTCATGGCCGTAATGAACCTCGTCTACTGGACAGACGACCGAATAATACTTTCGTCTTTCATTTTCCGATGAAATCTGATTTACATGCGGCTCTTCTGCCACATAATTACATGCCAGCATTTAAATGAAATATTACTGAATTTTGCGGCTTAGATGATATGCCACAAAAATGGGAAATGGTATCCACGTACACGTAGTCCTGTTTCTTTGTCCTAAGGCTTTCTTCTCCTAGGATTTATATTACTTTTGAGAAAAAAAAAATAAGTTCGAAAAGGTCTACTTGGGTGTCATTTTCATTTCCATCTACAAAATATTAAATTGTGGTCTGAAACAAATTGTTTCATTATTCACATGGGCGACTCATCGCGGCTGGCAGCGCTGACGCTGAGTGTACGTAAACATAATAATATTAAATAAATAGTGGTATAGCATTGCCATTCCATTGCTCATGCAATCATCTTTGGGAGATGGCATGTTTAACGTGGGAGCATCAAACGTTATTTTACTAGAAAAACATGTGGGTTTGGTTTCTGTTGGTTCATAGTTACAGTGTTCCGTGTGGTGACGAACGTAAAGAATAGCACCTTCCCATACCTTCTCGTGTCGTAAAAAGTGACTTAGGGACTTATTAGAGAATGGCTAGCAGCGTTCTCTAAGCATTTTACCACCCCGTACTGCATTCGCCAACACGTCTGCCAAGCGTGGCGATCATGGCAAACCTCCCAAAATATGACAAGCAATAACATGTCCAACAATGAACATCTTTCGGCTGATATGATAATGATGAAGATAGTTATAGAGTATGTACGTGACTCTAGGCCTCAATCACACCATTAACATATCTTTTTGCCGAATTATTGTATGAATTGAAGATAAAATGTTAGTCACGTACTGATTCCTCAGAATAATCAATTTATAATTTCACAAAATTTTCCGTTATCTTTGCTTAAATATTTAAATCTTGTTTCGTGACAGAAATAAAAGTAACAGATGACAAGAAAAGCGGTCTACGAAAATGCCTAAACACATTTGAATTTTGATGATTCCGCAGAAAAATTTCAAAAGGGAACCTCATCAAATATACAAAACTCAGCCACTTCGCAATCGCTATTTATTAACAAACAACCCACTCACAAATAAAATACAGTGCACCGTATATAACAAAATGATAAACGATGACGTTGTTATTCTCATCGGGTGGCTGTTATTCTTAGGGCTGCCTACAGAGTTCCAAGAAGCCACAATACTGCGGCCAGCGGGATTAAATTTTCCTAACAGAGTTAGGGAGACGAGCGGCGTTGATGTGTATGCGAAGCAATAACAGGGATTCACCGGGTAGCGCTCAGGGCTGCCAGACAGACCCTCGGGCTATTTGTAAAAAAGTCAACGCAGTAATTGATCATCATAAGGCGGTGAACAATTTACTAGGGTTGGTACACCTCGTGATTGTAAAAAAGTTAAAAAAAAAACAACCGATTTCCAAGGTGTCTTTGGTTGTTTTTTTTTTGCACCGACTTCTGAAATTAACGTTATTTTTCACTATTTAGTGCTTTTTTTGGGAGTCAGTTTTTTTTCACTGTTTAGTGGTGGTAAATACCCCATACAAATTCTATATCTACATTTTGTAAGAAAATATTAAGTGACATGAAATTATTATATCATCCACATAAATTAAGTGGAAACAAAATACGAAGTTCTGAGGTAAAAAAACAACTGAATTGAGAAGTTCCTCTTTTTTTAAGCTTGTTAAAGGTACAAGTTGTTTCACATGATTATACATTCACAAGAAGACGAATTGCGACACATTGAATACCGTAAACTACACATTAAATTGTGTAGGCTCCTGTTTGCTTCTTGACGCCTAGTCAAACATACACTAACAACACTTGTTATATAGGCATAAATTTGTGCTCACATAATGTAATCAATTCCTTATTTATAATGCTTGAAATGATATTTCTTGATTGATGTACTAACTAAGATTCTATCAAGTTATTTAAATGTGTTCACAAAATCTATCATGGAAAGTAAATTTGAATATGATTCCATGATATTCCGTATTGAAAAATAAGTAATAAATTGTAGTGAGCTATCTTGTCAAAAATCTTCTTTCATAACAATATTTCACTTCCGAAGTTCGCTTCCACACTAAATTGATTAAACTATTGCAGATTGAACTCAAAATTACAAGTGACACGCTAGTTCTATGAAATGTTACTAGTGGAATGAGGGTTTCCATAATATAATTTTCAGCTTCGTTAAAGATAAATTTCCATTTTGGCGTCAACATTGAAACGTCGATGTTATATGTTTGTATCTGAACATATGTAACATCAGGCGTGACACCAAGGGGTTTAGTTATCCGTTTCTAACATTGCCTAGGTTTCTATTATATATAGTAGGTACTCTATGTATTATTTCTCAGTAATAACTAGAAAACTGCAGCAAAGGGGCTGCTGGCTAAGTGGCTAAGCCGCACAGGGTGATCTATCAGGTTATAGTACGATTGCCGCATTTTATCCGTGCATAGGTGACCATCTTCAGATACCATGAAACCTCCATGCCTCGAAAAGCACGTTAAACCGTTGCTTTCGGCTGTCATTTGTGTATCTTTGACAGTCGTTACAAGTCATCAGAATCCCGAAAGTCTGACAACTAATACCAAGGGGTATCGTGTTGCCCAGTAACTGGGCTGTGGAGGTCAGATAGGCAGTCGCCTAATATAAAATACTAGTATTCAGTTCCATCCGGTTAGACTGGAAGCCGATCACAATATAGTTTGAAAAGGCTAGGCAGATGATGATGAGCTAAAATACTGAAGTAATTCATGTTTATATAAATACACTAGATAAGAAACGTTTTGTTTCCCAATAAAGTTTTCCATTTTCTTTTCCTTCATAGGTCACGTAGTTAAGGTACAAATTGTTTTGTTCATAAAAGCCCTTACTATACTTATTTAGCTTCAATATAAGAGTACGTTGGAAGTAAGGACGCTGGTCACAAATAGGCTATTACTGAAGAGGACACCTTCATTTTATCGTTTAGTTGCTTTCTCTTTTCTGAGAAAAATAAAGCCAAAGTAATTATTTCGCAATATCTCAGAAACCATCTTACATAAATACTAGCCTCACTGTTGTTTAAAAAATTCTGATGAACAAAAGAACCTTTGATCATTTCCTTTAGTATTTCCAAATCTATTCGTAAAAAATGGTTAATAATTAAATTGTACAATGTCAAAGAGTAGTTGTTGGTTTTGTTTCAAAAAAATTAAGTAACCAGTTAAATGGAATAAGGTATCAAAGAGTACAGAACTTCCTTTTTCGTCTTTGAACATTGTTTTCTTAAAAAAACACTTCTTTTAAGCTTCTTAAATATCTTATTAGGCGAAATAAATACTCTTTTTCAATGTTAACTAGGCGTTAAGTTACATTTCAAATTACTCCAACGGTAGATAATTATTGAAAAAGTCTTTTTCTTTCATCTTTATAAGCACCTAATGAAATGAGATATATAAATATCTTGTACCTAAGTACCTCTAACGTACACGTTATCCCGAAACCAAAATGTATTTATGCTTTGACATTAACTAGTGCCAAAATAACAACCTTCAAGTGGATGCAGCGCCGAGTCAGATTCTATGTTGTATGTAACAAATATGGCTTAATAGCATTAAAGTAATATGTTAGTATGGATATTTCCTGACAATTCGGGGGTTAACCTGGCACTTATACCCTTACACTTTTTTGGTTTAAACTTGATAAGAAAAAGCAAAAACATCATACTTGAATATAATGATCAGACTGTTTCGTTGCAATTATTTGTCTTGAACCTAAGCCTATTTATTAGCTGACATACCGAAACTCTCCCAAACCTCCAATAATAAGAATCTATAGCCACTTCATAAAACCCCACTTTATATGATCGAGCTAAGCGAGCGATGTAAAGACAGAAATAAAAATAATATCGGCGACAATATAACGCACGGGGCCGTAAACCGCGTCGTTCAACAAACACGTCGGTCAATGAACGATCAACCGCCGCGCCGCCAGCTAACTGAACGGCTTCGGATACAACGATGTATTAATGAAAATGTACGAATTATACACATGTGCTCCTAATCATATATCGTTTTATTGAACAGTGTGTGACATTGACATAGTTAGTGAAACACTTTCGTCATAAGATCTATTGGAAGGAACGAATGAACTTGGATACGAAATCATTCACTCGTTCCAGTAGGTATCTATTTCAAGGTTTCTAAGTTTTTAGTCTTTGAATATACAATTCAGTTCTTCATTTTGTTTGTTTCCTTTGTGATCCCAATGCATTTTAAAAGCATTCTCAAAGAAGCTAGAAACTCATAGAACGTTATAGGCATTTTATTTGGCAAACTTCCAAGAAAGTTTAGCTCAGGAAGATACGCGCACATACATTGAAAAGTCGCAGCCAGCCTGTTTACTGGACAAATTCTATCCAGACATTAATGTTGACTTTAAACTCAAAGTGAAAAATTGAAACCCATTTCATGCTCTAACAAAATAAATGTTAGGATTGTGAGACGTCACATGTTTATAGCATCGTATTAGGCTTGTTTGTGTGATATATTTGCTGTATCATTTCTATTTTTCCACTTTGGTGTTGATATCCACCTTATTGCCTTCAAGGTTAACAATTTCGGTTTTAAAATCTAATAAACTCAGTTTATATAATTTCAGAAAATTAGGAGTCATTGGAATCGAATTTGTGATTACAATATTTAGTTTATAAGGATTCTATCAGGTCTCGATTCTCTGAGATAGAAATAATGGAACATATGCGAGCAATGACGCGGAAAAAAGAAAACTGAAGTGCGCTATTAAGATCGTTTACATAAGCCGGGACCGGCAAACATGAGCTCCTTCATGTGAGTGATACCGAGTGGCTTGCCTTTCTATCGAGGGCGCATATATTAATACAGCACTGATAAGCACTCTCGATTTATATCGGTACACAAAAGCATAGGGAAGGTGTAGAGCTAGGCAATTTATTTCACGAAGAAATTATTATTTATAAACTAGCTTTTGACAGCGGCTTTGCCCGCGTATCTATACTAATATTATAAAGCTGAAGAGTTTGTTTGTTTATTTGATTGATCGCGCTAATCTCAGGAACTACTGGTCCGAATTGAAAAAATCTTTTTGTGTTGGGTAGCCTATTAATCGAGAAAGGCTATATGCTACATAAAATCACGCTACAACCAAGAGGAGCGGAGCAATAATGAAAAATGTTGCAAAACGGGGAAAATTGCACGGGTAGGCGATTCGACGCGACGGGAAGGGTCGGGGGAACAAGAACTTTAACGCGGACGAAGTCGCGGGCAAAAGCTAGTTACACATATAAACCTTCCTCTTGAATCACTCTGTCTATTGACGAACCGTATTGAAATCTGTTGCGTATTTCAAAAATCTAAGCGTACAAACACTGGAAGTGACTGTTTTATACTATGTAAAGATAAAGATGGGAAAGATGGGGTTATCAGGGTGAGTGATGCGCAATACATGGTTGCATATGCAAGAACAACCACTTAGCCTCTCCTCACCAACTCCACTCCCACCTACTCGTGGTGAACCCTGTTACGTCGAGTAACCTATTACCGAGATTGTGGTACGCAACTCCTTTGGAGATATAGGTCGACAAGCAGACGGGAGAACGGGGGTCCGGATATATCTTTTCATTAACCGGATGTTAGGCGTTGGCAGCAGGACGTACTGACTACTCACACGACATCACTGCGGTGCAGAAGGCAAGGGGAAACCACTGCACTATTTTTAAAAAATAAAGAGAGCGAGAGGATGCGATCCGGCTACCACCCGGCGCGATGTTGAGTCCAGGTCTCATGGTGTGAAATTTGCTACTGGCCACACTGTTGTGACTCACCAGGCACAGTGCGGACAGTATGTTACTGGTGACAAAACAACTGGTCATCGTACACAGCTTCGCAAAAAGTTTAGATTGGGAACCTGGAATGTTCGAAAAATGATCCAACCAGGGAAAAAGGAGATTATAGACAAAGAGCAGGCACATTACGACCTGAAAATACTAGGGATCACCGAAACTCACATGAGAGGTTCAGGATACTATACAACCCCGAAGGGCCACACTGTATACTTTTCAGGGCCAGAAAATGAAAGTAAAAATGGCGTGGCTGTGTCTGTATCTCCTGAAGTCAACAAATCGGTTCTAGGATATAACCCGGTAAGTGATCGGATACTAATATTGAGAATCAATACAAAACCATGTCGTGTCAATGTTGTAGTGGTATATGCCCCAACGTCCGCCTCAACAGAATCGGATGCAGAAGCATTCTATAACCAAGTTGACGATACTCTGAAAAGTATATCAAAAAGAGAAATCACAGTTTTGCTGGGAGATCTTAATCCTAAGGTAGGGAACACGTCAAGAGATGACCACCTAAAGGACGTTGTGGGTAAATATGGATTTGGCAGCATAAATGACAGGGGCGAGAAATGATTACAATTCTGCGCTGAAAACTCTCTAACGATCATGAACACCTGCTTTAAAAACCACCCGAGGAGACTGTATACGTGGATAATGCCAGGTGATCGAGCACGTAATCAAATTGACTACAAGAGATGGAGATCGTGCATAAGCTCTACTAAAACGTATCCTGGAGCAGATTGCAGAAGCGACCTCAAACTCCTAGTAGCAGAGATGTGCCTCAAACTGAAAAGATGCCAGCGATTAGTTCAACCAAAACAAAGGAGACCTGAACCTGGAGAGCTCAAGGCCTTCAGTGAGTCATTTCAGACCAAGTCATCTAACTTTGCCATAAACTGTCATAACGACACTGACGACAACTGGAACAGAGTTAAAAATCTCATCCTTTCATCACGCAATGAGAGCCAGAGCAAGGCAGGCAATGCTCCGAGAAAGATATGGATAACCGACGAAACATGGAAGGCCATCAGAGATCGAAAGGAACTACTCCAAGGCAATGTTGAGGGTGCGCCTTCAAACTACCGGGAAATTTCGGCAAAGGTTCAACGTCTGTGTCGCAGGGACTATAATGACTACCTGAATTCAGTTTGTCAGGACATAGAGGATCATGCGCAAAAATCCCAAACAAGGGATCTGTTCCTTGGGCACGCCACAATTGCGGCGGTAAGTCCCCTCTTTGAGGAGTGGATATAGAGGCGTCACGGCGTCCTCACCTTCCGCCTGACGCAGGTTCTCACCGGGCATGGGTGCTTCGGTGGGTTCCTGTTCAGGATAAAGCGGGAGGATACGTCCGGGTGTTTCCATTGCGAGGATCGTCTGGAGGACACGGTGGAGCATACGGTGGAGGTGTGCCCTGCCTGGGCGGGGCAACGCCGTGTCCTCGTGGAGGAGATCGGCGGCGGCGACCTCTCGCGTCCGGCCCTGGTGCGAGCCATGGTACGGAGCGAGAGGGCATGGGAAGCCGTCACCTCCTTCTGCGAAGTAGTAATGCTCGCGAAGGAGGAGGCGGGGCGTGTGAGGGAGTGGCAGTCTCTGCACCCTCACGTCCCTAGCCGCCGCAGGAGGAGACGCCCCGGGCGTCGGGAGTCGATAGCGGACTCCCGGCCACCGTAGGCGCGAGCTTGCGGGTGGCGAGCAATGGGTAGCTCGCCGCCCGGTAAGGACCAAGCTCGGGTCGACGGCGCGTAGTGTTCCACGCGCTCCTCAAAGAGATGTCAGCAGCAGTGTAGGGGTCTACTAGGACCGATGCCTGCCGGGGTGGCGTGATTGTTCGAAAGAGATACCGTGACCCTGGCACATGGGCAACTGATGGAACACGGGTGGGTTTTAGTCAGTAAAAGTCTGACACGCCCTCCCGCTCCGCCCAGAGCGGGAGAAGTTATTTGATGTTTTCCCATCCTGAAAAAAAAAAAAAAAAAAGTTCTGTTCCTCAAAATTAAAAGTATCACTCGAGAATTCAAGCCGAAAACATGGGCTATAGAAAATGAGGAGGGAAGACTGTTGACCGAGATAGATCAAGTTGCGGAAAGATGGAGATCATACTGTGAAAGTCTGTATACCGACTCTGTAGTACGAGCGCCAGGTACCTCGTTTGTGGACAAGCAAAGCATGGAACCCGACATCCTCGAATCTGAAATCCGAGGTGCACTGCACAAACTCAAATCGAACAAATCAGCCGGTAGAGACAAAATTTTTGTTAAAGAGCTTAAACACCTCGGGGATCGAGGGGTGAAGATAATGCTTGACCTATGCAATCAAGTCTGGAAAACAGGAAAGTGGTGTACTGACTGGAAAGAGTCTCTATTAATTCCTCTGCACAAGAAAGGCTCCACAAGAACGTCCGGGAACTACCGGACAGTCGCACACATATCTCATGCTAGCAAGATACTGCTTTATGTAATCAACGGACGACTACAGTCGTATCTCCAATGGCAGATACCCAGTGAACAGGCGGGTTTTGTGAAAGGTCGAGGTACAAAGGAACAGATTGTTAATGTGAGGCAAATTATTGAGAAAAGCCGAGAGTTCAACACGCCCATATTAATGTGTTTCATCGACTACTCGAAGGCGTTTGATTACGTCAGGTGGGATTGCCTATGGACCATCTTACAAGAAATGGGCGTACAACACCTCATTTCGTTGATCGTAAAGCTGTACCAAGACGGAGTATCCATGGTCAGGGTTAATGACGTAATATCAGGCCCCTTCAAGCCAGAAAAGGGCGTAAGGCAGGGGTGTATTCTTTCTCCCATTCTCTTTAATATATATGGTGAATACATCATGAGGAAAGCCTTGGAGGATTGGGAGGGAGGCGTCTCTGTCGGGGGAGTAAAGATCAGTAACCTGAGATATGCGGACGACACTACACTCTTTGCATCATCAGAAAAGAAATGGCTGATCTGTTTCATAAAGTAGAGTACGAGAGTGGACTGGTGGGTCTCAATATCAATAAGTCGAAGACTAAGGTCATGCTCATCGACAGAACCGGTCAACTCTCCAGGACGAAAGAACTCGCAGATTTGGATTTTGTCAGCGAGTTTGTATACCTCGGATCGCTACTTACTGACCAAGGAGGAAGCGAAAGAGAGATCAGGAGAAGGACGCAAATGGCTAAAGCGGCGATGAGTAAGCTGGCGCGTATCTGGCAGGACAGAAAAGTCTCCAATGTCACCAAGGTGAGACTAATCCGGGCACTGGTTTGCTCGATATTCCTTTACGGATCAGAGTCGTGGACGATTGGGGCAATAGAACGGAAAAAGATAGAAGCGTTTGAGATGTGGTGTTGGAGAAAAATGCTTCGCATACCATGGACCGCCAAGAGAACGAATAAATCTATCCTAGAACAGCTGCGTATAAGAGATAGACTACCAACTATCTGTTACCAAAGGATTCTCGGTTACTTTGGTCACATTGCCCGTCGAGAACCGGATAACCTTGAAAAGTTGGTGGTGGTGGGTAAGGTAGATGGGAAAAGACCTCGCGGCCGGTCACCTAACCGCTGGTCCGACCAAGTAACCGTCCTCACTGGACTCTGTTACAACGGCCATGAGAGAAGTCGAGAACCGAACGAAGTGGAAGACCATCATTCAGAAAGCCACGAAAGCCTTTCAGGGACACGACCTTCAGCAATGAAAAATGCGACTTAGAAGAACAAAGATAAAGAAGATGTATAAGAGAGAGAAAAATCGTCTGCTCGGCTGCGATTAAATATGTGTGGAAATCATGATTCAGTTCTTGCTTACGATCGACACATTGTTATTATATAAACTAAAAATGCTTCGTATCTTTTGTCAAAACCGGTTTATCAAAGTTCAAATCGATAGATTGTCCTCATTTTCCATAATCTTTTAAATACGGGCATTTATTTTAAAATATAGGTTGGCTTAGTCTTTCTGTGCCATGAATCACACCCTTTCTGTAATTTGTAAGGCGAGATAAATTAAGGGGAGAACTATAGTAAAGTCGTTAATTTGTGTTAAATACAGAACCATGAGCATGATTGTGAGTTTATGATTGAATTATAATGTTCAAGCTGCTTGTGAAAGTTCAACCAAGAGTAGCGTCGGTCACTTGTTCAATAGGGTCAATGTAATCTTATCAGACTTTAAATCTCCAATTCTTGACATTGATTGTTCTTAAACATATAAATAAATAAACTCACTCCAGAACTACAAAATAGACGTTTTAATATAGCCAAATAGAGGAATGTTTTTCATAACATAAGCAATTAGGGAAAGGTAAGATTTCCTCGAAAACTTTTGCAAAGAACCAACTAGGAATTTTAAAAGACACACTCATATGTTACACAGAAGGCTTTTGAATATGATCTTTCTAGTGGGATTGTTATATCCCTCTCGACTATCCCAAGTTGACTTAATGATGTACATGTACGTTCATACTGGCAAGCCTTTATATGCAAAGAGTGGTATGCAAACAGTCGCCAGGACACAAAAGGCGTTCGTCCCGCTGCAGCGCTGGATAAAGCGCCCACGGTTGTTATTCAGTAGCCATTTTGCTATAGAAGCGCTGAAAGTTCTATTTCGCTCAAAAATTAAAGCTATCTTGATATACTTTTTTTAAACGACAGAGATGACGATTATTGCCTTGAAGGCAATAGATAAGCAAGCCCGCGCAGTAAACATTTTTTTTTTTTACTGAACTGAGCTTGGACCTTACTTTAGTTTTTTAGAACAATTCTAAAATTATGTTAGTCCTCTGGATAAAACGCCTGTCCTTGTTTTCCAATAGTCGTTTATAGATCCACGAAAGATTATCTTGAAATTGACATATTTTTAAAATGGGCAGATAATAGTTACTACATATTATTTTGTTCATTTAATTAAAACAATATCTGCTGTTGTATATTCCAGAGTCAGCATTTTTACCTTTGTTATAAATTTATAATGTTCGTGAGAATTACTGTATGATAAGCAAACAGTACTGGTAGAACCATCAGCTTTTATACAACTTTATGTAGTACTAGTTTTTGCCCGCGGCTTCGTCCACGTGGATGTCGGAAATACATATAACGCAGGTATTTTTCTAAAATAAAAGATTTTATCTAAAATAAAAGTAGCCTAAGTTACTTCTTATTACCTGCCAATTAAAGTCCCGTCAAATCGGTCCAGCCATTTCAGAGATTAGCCGGGACAAACAGACAGACAGACAAAAGTTTAAAAAAAAATATTTTTCTGTGTAAGTACCGTATTTACTTTCATATGCATTTAGTGGAAAGCTGTTAATTTGAAATTACAAACAGACACTTCAGTTTTATTTATTTGTATAGATGTTTGTTAAAATGTGATTCGCAACCGTAACATATGCCTTCTAAATTTATTTAGCCCATTGAATGATTTATCACTTACTTAGTTCCATATTTCCTACATAGCGCAACCAGATTTAGTCCACGTTTCCCTTCTCTGATCGCTTGTTCATTCTAAAAGGGTTCTACTTCACCAGCCATTAGAATGCCCTCCTAAACGTCTATTGTTCTACCGGTCGCTGTTTTAGAGCTAAAAATATAGGCAAATGGGGAGACATTGTAACTGAATTTGAGCCTGCATTATAAGGAAAAAGGGAGTATGATTATTATATTTTTTCATGTGGTCCAAAAGTTCTTATTCCTTCTCCAGGCGTGGCATGAGTAGAAAGTTTTTTAAGCTATCCAATTAGTGAATATAGGATGATGGCCAAATGGCGTCACGGTGCATTACAGCTCCTAATATATCCGTCAAACGTAATAGTTACTGCAATATGCCTCTCCTAGGGGCGTTTCATGAAATTACGGCCATTGCGAGGCATTGGACATTAACGGACCCAAATTATAACATTGCATTTAAGCCATCCTCATTGGCATTCCATTGATCTGTGGCTAGGAAGCATTTCTTCTATTTTTCCTGTTTCAAAACTTAGAAACGGTGAACGAGAGGGCGTTTTACGATATGTTTTTGTAACTTTTACTGATGAATTGGCTTTTGATTTCGACACCAAAGCGAAGTAAACTAAACTAAATGTCTGTTTATGAAACAAAGTAAAAATCAGTAAGCACGATTTACGTAAAAATGTACCTACGAATATATCCCACGGCCCTACCTCTCTAATAGAGGGACAGCACGCATTTATACCATAACAGATGTGATTTTAACATGAAATGGTGCTAATTAACATTATGGACGTACCTTTGTATTTTTGCTGCTGATAGGAAATCTGTAACAAAGAAATGTCAAATTAGAATTAACAGAGGATTTCACACAAAAATTATTGGAAATTTGACACAAAAATATGCGCGTAAAAACATTTTGTTAGTTTGTTTCTTAATCACCATTTAATGGCTAAATACTCGTAGATTAAATAAAATGTAGAACAGAAATGCGAACAAAATTGTCGAACTTCAATAAAAAATAATTAATTTCAACAAAATTGATTGACTACGAGGCTTTTGGCTACTTGGTCTATGTTTTTTTTTGTAATATTCGATTTGTTTGAGCAGAAAAATAGTTTTAAACAAAAATAAATAAAATATTTTCAGACTGTTACTTGTAGTAGATATCCTAGGATGCGATATAACAGCTTGTTACATATAAAATACATGTTCAAACTATGTTTCAAGAATAAATTACTGTTATAGACGATTTCGTAGTATGACAGACAATTTCTTCCTACGCAAACATACAATCAGCTTTGACAATGGTTGTGTTCGTAATTAACAATTAAGTTCAAATGTAGGCACAATTGGTATTATTTAATGTTATGTTTCACTATGTGTGTTATCAACGAGTATTTGCGGTTTTGGTCCACTTATTCTGAATGTGAAAACTACAACTATGTTTTGTTTGACAGTAGGTACTAATAGATGATATTTCACCTGTCTGTCAGTTAATTTAACATGTGAAAAACAGTTTTTAGAAACGCAAACATAAACCAGTCTGTCGATAATTTCAAAATTTGAACATAATTTCCAAATAACACTCCAAATACCTATCTTATCTTAATTGATCATTACAGCGTAAGTCCGCATAATCCTACATAAGTTCCTGATAAGCCGATTTGAAGAGTATTTATACATTTTTCATTCACATAACTTTCCTCCCAACGCAGCGTTTCATGGCCACCATTATTTCCCCATATTTAGGGCGAGGGCAATAACAGTGTTACCACTTCATTACCTACGCAACGTAAATTTAATTTTCTCTTACCGTTTTTACGGAAATAAATATGTTGATAGAAGGCCACATCAACATTTTAGGCTGTTTTTAACATTTTAGACATTCTGAAAGTTTGCAACGTCACAGATAGCTGTCAAATATTACGCTGTTTTTATTAATTTGTCAATTCAATATTTCATACTTTTTGAATAATTGTACTAAAAAAACAATGTTATTTTACAACATTTTAAAAGACTAACCATGGAGTTTCTTGCCCGTTCTTCTCCGAAACTAGCTTTTAGAAAAGGCGCTTAGAATCAATTCTATTCTCTTGAACATTTACTCAGTATATATATGATCCGACTTTATGAAATTTCGTTCTGTAATATTTTTGCCACCTTTCAGAATGTATTCGCTTCATTCTCTTGCTTAGTAGCAGGGACCCACTAAATTGTAAAAAGAGTTATATTGAACCCTTGAAGCCTAAGTTGAGAAAACAGCAATTATTCGAAAAGAAGTCGCTGGTTGGAACATAACCTATAAGAGCCAAAATCGCACTTCAAAACTGGTGTATCTTCGTGTAATATTCCAGCGTCAGCTAACATGATGTTTAACGAGATTCAGTCCTAATAAAATCAAGGATCCCGGACCGGTAATGAGAAACTAATTATGATTCAAGGTGTTCAACATCTTGTGCACATATTCTAAATGGAAAATCCTATGTAAACTCCAGATATGATGTTTATTGTATCAAGATCTTTAAGGTGGTGTAAATTGGTAAATTTTATGGTAATTAGGATTAAGCATCGGGAATTTGCAAAAATACTAAGTATGTAAGTACAACCGAGTTAGGTAATTAATTTGTTTAAATTAAAGAACCGTTTACGTAGAATTCGTAGTAACGCAAACTGCAAACAGGCCGTTGCGTTGTTTGAACCCTAAATAGCTTTTTGCTAAATCAGGTACAAACCCGTCTATTAAAATAAGTAAGTACACCTTATTACATTTAATGTGAATCAACCCATTTCTAAAAAGCGTTAACTGAGTTAAGTACTACTTTGTTTTAATTTTCGACTTAAAATGTCTTTAGATGCTGATTCATAAAAAGCTGAAGTTTTTATTGTTAATGAAACTTTTGAAATTACCAAGCATAACAATTAATTTCAATCTGCGTAACGGATATATCAAATTAGAAATAAATATTCTTCGGTAACTTAATAGAATATTTGGAAACGATAACTCAGAAGCAGAACGCTTCGACCGTAATTCGAGCTATTTAAGTTACCTTTGCGAGCCACAATTGTAAAATCAAATTAATCAATTCCAAGATAATTCGGTAACCTTCGAAGAGTGTCTATTACCATTGTCCTTTATATTCATTTCAGTAGCATAATGACTTTATTATATTATCATCGTAATGTTTGGTCTTTAGAGAAAATTGTTAATGTAAACAGTGGTGATAAGGGCTTCTTATAATTGGAAATATGCAAAGCGAAAGTATCATAATCCGCTGAATGTGTGCGTCGTCTTGCCTCGTAGGCGGTAACACGTATCCGATGGCCTTCAAAAAGTTCCAAAGTTCATGTCTATGAAACTTGATCTTTAGAAGAATTAAGTACCAAGACATTTTACCTAGTACGTGAAGTTACATAAGGAAATAGTACACAGTCACAATACGTGTGACTAATGTTCATTATTGCTCGTCGATATTAGCGTAACTATGTACGTATCGTAAACTATTTTATAGCACACAACTATTTTATAGCTTTTGCCCGCGACATCGTCCGCGTCAAATATTCGCTTCCCTTCCCGTCGCATCGAATTTTCTGCCAGTTTTCGTCCATTTTTCGTTTGCTGCTCCGCTCCTTTTGACCATAGCGTGATGTTATATAGCTTATAGCCTTTCTCAATAAATCGGCTACCCAAGACATAAAGATTTTTTCGATTCCGACTAGTAGTTCCTGAGATTAGCGCGTTCAATCAAACAAACAAATAAACTCTTCAGCTTTATAATATTAGTATAGATGTGACCTAAACTCACACTTAGACCACACTTTTCTGTGTAAAAAAGTACTACTTAAGTCACAATAAAGCGTAACTTAAGTGCGGGCTTAAGTCACACAGTACTGTAAATAATTTTGAGGGCATTTTCATAAGAAGGCATGGGTATCAGTGGCATGCACTGTCTTACTGTATAGGTAGACACTAGGCCGCTTGTTCTTGTTTAGACAGAAAGATTTCTTTTAGGTTTGAAAATTTTGTTAGTTTCTTAATAATTTCGGGACACACATTACAATGTAATTGACAGACTCTTGGTGATTTTTTGAGGTTGGCACTGCTTATATGCCTGTATGCAATGTCCCACTAATAGGTATCTATTGGGTATGTACTTTAAAGTGACTATAACATATTTAAGTAGAGAGAAATAGTTGGTCTGAAATGCCTGAAGACTTACTTCTTGTTGTTCTTCGGTTTCTAATATTATTTACGTAGTAGAAAACGCTCAGTTTTGATTACCTTTGTCCCGGTTGTTTGACCTCTCGTGAGTAAAGGTCAAGAATGTTTCAACGTTCGTGTAATAACCTACTATTAAAACCATCCCAATTTTTTTTTGTTTGTCTCACATATGTTTTACAACTATATTCATATTTATAAACTACCTTAACTTTTTGACAAGTTGGTAAGCTTTTACAAGACTTTTGATTGGTTAAGGCCTTCCTTGTCAATTGAAAAGTGCCTATAAAGCTTTGAATTTAATACTAAACCAGTAAAAAATTCGGATAAAAATATCTCTTACTAAAAATCATTAATGAAACAATACGTACTAGTAGGATTATTCTGACTGTAATCCTCAGTCGACCGCCACTTCACGCTATGCCATGTGTGTTTCGTGTATAGGTAGATCTTTCAGTTTTAATCAAGCTGTGCGCTGAACGCGGAGATTCATCCGTATCTAACAGACAGATCCCGACATTCACTAATTTCTAGTTTGCATTCGCTCGGAATAGAAGAGCACTAGGTGTTCCCACGAACAATTCATCTACTGTTATAACCAAAGTTTAATCAAAATGAACCCTTTTGCTTATAATATCTTCACCTTCTAATTGCTAATTTCATGCGTAAGAATGTATGAAATTTCTGCAGTTTGCGGTGCGCAGTAAATTTCTAGTCTAAATTCGAGACCGACCGAAGCAATTTTGAGTGAAACTTACATTAGGATTACCTGTAGGTGTTATAAAGGAAAATATGATTTATTTTATTGTTTTATTTGGTGAAAACGAATCTGCCGTGAGTACGGATTCTTGTGCCTTTTAGGGATTATAAATTAATTTTAATCCACCAAACCCTTTAGAAGTAACTTGATATTTTACCTGTAAGCAATATGGTTTTTTGTTTACGGATTTTATGATACCAAACATTATACGCTACCGTGTTAAGTTCCCCTTTCTTTTGTCTTAATATTAGGCAATACCCTTCTATAATTCCAACGCTGATTCACAAAAGTTGGGAGATATAGATAACAAACCACGATGTATAAAACTTTTTAAAAGATGCAAATAAATATAAATAACCACATTGAATAAATTAGTCAACACCAACCACAATTTATTTTTTCTGTAGGTATAACACGTATCGGACAAAGTTATGAATGTCATCACGTACCTACATAGGTCACCATTGAAAATGTTCGCTCGAATTCAATCTACAAGTTGAATATTCATAAGTATTAGGTGAACACGGTGGGTCAGCGACTAATTTGTGTAAATCAAACGTGACTAATCTTAAATTTAATTTGCTGAAGACCTATTTGTTTTGCCGATTGTATGGCTGTTCCGACCTCGAGTGTGACGGGCTCGATTTGTAGCCGGTGTTTTGTTTGCCATTAATTAAGGTGTTTATACAAATATAAATGCTAAACGTATTAACTTGGTAGTGTTGGTCAGATAGACTAACTCTATAAAAATGCTGTTATTGAGCTGCATCCTAACCGGATGGACTGGGAGCCGACACAACATTGTTTGGAAAAGGCTAGACACATGATGATGATGATAAAAAAGAAAGAAAGAAAGAAAAATGAGTTTATTGGCATTAAATCATTAAAATAAAACTTAAAACTATAAAAAAGGAGAAAACAAAACAACAATATTAATGCCAAAAGGGCCTCAGCTCAGCATAATGTCAGATGCCAACACAAGGTGTGTCATCCGACGCTGATTTTCAGCTGCAACCCACGAGTGCCATACGCAAGAGTAATAAATACATAGAGTGTGTCCGTAATAATAAATGAAGAAAGTCAAAAAGAAGAAGAAGAAAGATAAGATGAGATAAGTATAGATGTTAAATATGGTGGAAATTGTTGTTGTTCCTTTATTTTGCTATTAATAGAATTTACTGTTTCACTTTTGATATGGTCGTAAGTACAGCAGTAAATTCTGAAATTCTTCGGCGCAGGAAAATCATATTTTTTCTATTAGAAGTCGCCTTAGAGGCGAGCTGGTTATGAATATAAATTCAATTTACGGAGCAACCTGTTTTTGTCCCGTAGATAAAGTTCCTAACATTTTTTCACAGAGTACTACCGAAGCATAAATTAAAAATGTACCAAAGGCTTTAGAAATAAATAAACCATGATGATTGCCGGAAAGCTGTGGACAAAGTTTTAACGAAGTGATTTCTGCGCAAAATAAAGTTTGTTACCATTCCAAATGGTTCTACAACTACTGTAAAACATTTATGAGTTAGGTACTAAAAACATATTTCTAGTCCCTCTTTTTATGTTTACGTGCTATGAAAATCGTTTATTTGAATCTACAAATTTACCAATACTTTTGAATATCTAAAGTCACTTGCAAATTAGGGATTTGCTCACACCACACATTATGTGCGTGGTCGAGGTGTATATAAGTTACATATTTGATTGTTTTAAAAATCAGTATAATTCATACTGATTGTGCCCCGAATATCTCAAAAGCATAAAGGTAAAAATTGAGTGGATGCTAAAATTAAATTTCCTTTGAATTCGTTACAGGATGTAACAAGCGGTCGCACCGGATGACGGCCAACAATAAGCCGACAAGCTCTGATCACTGTGTAAATTCGAATTACCTTCTATTTACCTTTCATGTCAGTGAAAGAGAGCAACTTTAACATAATATAACATCATGCCTGTAATGCTTGAAAGATATAGCAGATTTACCTGTAGATGGTCCACCCACATTTCCCCAGTTATAATGTTTAAGTCCCATGGAATAGGGCGCAAGCCCTTTGCCATCAAAAAGGCACAAATCCAAACTCCGAGCTGATACTGAGAAATTCCTGATAGAAAAACCCAATACTACTTTGCCCGACCTGAGAATTGAACCTAAGACCTCATGCACCTACGGTGGACGCCATCATGCGCGTGCGAGCCCTCACGACGGGGGATGCAGTGGCCTGGGGTGGGGTCGTCTTGGCGGTGTCTCTAGACATCGCCAATGCCTTCAACACCCTACCCTGGAGTTGTATTAGGGAGGCACTCCGGTATCACCGGATGCCGACCTACCTCTGTCGCGTGGTCGAGGCCTATCTGACGGATAGGGCCGTAATCTACCCCGGTCACCAGGGAGAGTGGAACCGGCGAGAGATGTCGTGCGGTGTCCCACAGGGATCGGTCCTGGGGCCGCATCTGTGGGACATCGGTTACGACTGGGTGCTGCGCGCCGACCTCCCTAGCGGCGTCAGCGTGGTTTGCTACGCTGACGACACGCTCGTCCTTGCGCAGGGGAGGTCGTACGAGACGGCGGCCGACATAATGACACGCGGGGTTGCGATAATCGTCGAGAGGATCCGGCAATTGGGACTCGAGGTGGCCTTGCACAAGTCCGAGGCCATGGGTTTTCATGGTCCTTGGAACGCGCCACCTGCGGGTTCCCAACTCACGGTAGGAGGGGTTCACATCGGCGTCGAGTCAACGATGAAGTACTTGGGACTTGTCCTCGACAGCCGGTGGAACTTCGTCGAACATTTCCGACGTTTGGCTCCCAGACTGGAGCGGGCTGCGGCTGCATTAAAGCGGCTCCTGCCCAATCTGGGGGGTCCAAACGCCTCCTGCCGGAGGCTCTACATCGGGGTCGTGCGGTCCATGGCCCTCTACGGGGCACCGGTGTGGGCGCCCTCATTGAGGCTGCGCCCAGCGCGCCGGTTGAGTGCGGCCCAGAGGGTCATGGCTATCCGGTTAATCCGAGGATACCGCACGATCTCGTGCGAGGCGGCGAGCCTCCTTGCCGGAGTGCCGCCATGGGATCTGGAGGCAAAGGTCCTCGCGCACATGTGGGAGTGGCGCGAGGAGGCGAAACGCCGGGGCGAAACTCCGCTGCCGCGACAAATCGCGGCTCGGCGGACAGAGCTCCGGTGTGATCTCATGGCGACATGGCGGGTACGATTGTCGCAACCCAGCGCAGGGCACGCCACAATTGCGGCGGTAAGTCCCCTCTTTGAGGAGTGGATAGAGAGGCGCCACGGCGTCCTCACCTTCCGCCTGACGCAGGTTCTCACCGGGCATGGGTGCTTCGGTGGGTTCCTGTTCAGGATAAAGCGGGAGGATACGTCCGGGTGTTTCCATTGCGAGGATCGTCTGGAGGACACGGTGGAGCATACGGTGGAGGTGTGCCCTGCCTGGGCGGAGCACCGCCGTGTCCTCGTGGAGGCGATCGGCGGCGGCGACCTCTCGCGTCCCGCCCTGGTGCGAGCCATGGTACGGAGCGAGAGGGAATGGGAAGCCGTCACCTCCTTCTGCGAAGCAGTAATGCTCGCGAAGGAGGAGGCGGGGCGCGTGAGGGAGTGGCAGTCTCTGCGCCCTCACGTCCCTAGCCGCCGCAGGAGGAGACGCCCCGGGCGTCGGGAGTCGATTGCGGACTCCCGGCCACCGTAGGCGCGAGCTTGCGGGTGGCGAGCAATGGGTAGCTCGCCGCCCGGTAAGGACCAAGCTCGGGTCGACGGCGCGCAGTGTTCCACGCGCGCCTCAAAGAGATGTCAGCAGCAGCGTAGGGGTCTAATAGGACCGATGCCTGCCGGGGTCGCGTGATTGTTCGAAAGAGATACCGTGACCCTGGCACATGGGCAACTGATGGAACACGGGTGGGTTTTAGTCAGTAAAAGTCTGACACGCCCTCCCGCTCCGCCCAGAGCGGGAGAAGTCATTTGATGATTTCCCATCCTGAAAAAAAAAAAAAAAAAAAGACCTCATGCACAGCAGTAGCACTTGTGGACCACTAGACAAACGAGGTAGCTTTTTAACCCTTAAATCGATATCGGGTCCCCTGGGATACGTTAGTTTCAGAAAAATATATTTACAAACAGGAAAATAAATTAACTTTGGAATGACGCGGCAGACACGTGTCAGTAATGTTACTCGTGCTGTTGTTATTCAATCAACATAAATGTCGTGAAACAAGTGATTAATGATCTCATTCTCGATAAGTTCTCGGGCATATATAACCAAGGAGTTTTAAAGTTATCGGAGAGGATAAAATGCGAAAAAGAAAATGGCCAATCTTAGTAAAATTACCTAATATTCGAATCATGCAAAATTTTGGTTGGTACCAACGTTCTGCAGCCCAAATTTTACTTTCATGGAAGTCGATCTGCTAGTCAGAAAATTTAAACCTTTTGCAAAGCGTAGACGGTAGTCTATGCTTTGCTTTCTCTCAATACCATGGAATTCCTTCCTCATCCTACTCCATAGGTATATGGAGAAGGATGAGGAAGGAATTCCATGGTATTCTAAATAATTGTGCAGATTTGGGAAATAGTCTTTTCATATTACGTACTTTTCCTGTTTATAACTGAAACAAGTTCACCATTAATGTTATTAATCGTAAATTGCTGGTAGTTAATAAAATCTTCACAAATAAGATCGACAAGCGGTTTGAAAACAGCAATAAGGAAACAACCTTCTGATTTCCGTTCTTTGGGAAAAAATTACTCCCACATTGCTATAAACACGTCATCGTTGAACATATTGATAATGTTTTAGTTAGGTTATTGATTTTCTTACCCTTTATAGTCTATACTACATACATACAATTAAAATTAATAATGCAGGTGCAAGTGTAGGTCTTAGCGCATCAGGCAACTTGAAAACGTTGATTTTCTGTATGCAGCCTTCTGCTGCATCTTGTACCATCGCAAAATTTGCTATCTAGGCGCACTATATCGTAGATTATTCATGCACACTAATGAGTCACCTCTTTACATTGTTTTAACTTTCCCTTGTCCACGCTCTAAAAATGGACGTTTCACCGTTCTCAACTCCTCAAGAAATAAACACAAATATGTAGGTAAACCAAAAAGCATTCGTGTAAAAAATGGACAAAGCAAAAAAATACTAAAAACAAAATGTATTTTCCTTTCGTGTATCCTTAAGATTGGATGAGAGATAGAGCTTTATTACTGTCGAAAAATCGGTCACCAATTCAGAGCCCTCGGGAATAAGTACAATCAAAGTCAAACCGTAACAATAACTCATAAAAAATTCAAAATCTTAAACGAGTATATTTTAATTATTACTAACGCTTCAAACTTCAAAATGTCAATCAATAACGAGAGATCAAGTCGTACGAATGAGGATTAATTGTTAATAACTAGAAACATTTTGACTGTTGGAGTATCGAGAATATTCGCGAATGTCAGTAGGCCGTTAAATTTGCGCGTAGGCACGTCACGGGCTCTTAGTGGAATACTCCGCGTGATGTGCAAACAAGTGCTTCTGTTTTATTAGGACATGGCGACAAAACAAATTTCGTAAAGAGATCATCGAGAGAAGTGGAACGTTCTGTTGTCTTCCAAACTTAAAACAGCCTCCCAAGACGATATTCTAAGTTCTAGGTGCTTTAACTACTGATTAGATTTTGGATAAAAGAGGAATAACACATTTTTGTAGCTACTTTTCAAATCCGGATAAACAAAACTGCCAGCTATCAAGGCAAAAATTACATAATATTTTGTTCCTTTTTCAAATGATAATCGTAAATAACGTTGGGAACGTCAAACACAGCCGCCTTGGCTCGTGGGCGGCACGTTGTACGATCCGACATTGGCACGGTTATGGTACCTAAGTACTTACATATTATAAACAGTTACCGACAGAAAGTAGCAGTAAGTTATAATCATTTGTACATTTATATAAAGAAGATCGATACGGTGACATATCAGCGCATATGAAAATATTTTGAGGAAAAGAAACGATAAACTCATGTTGCACTTTACCCGGACCATAAATAACATTTTATCCATTATCGGTTTAAGTTATCAGTGCACAGTGCCAAAAATAAGTCGTATCTAAGTGAGTCATTGTGCTAATCGCTTCACATTTAGTTGATCTCCACTTCATTACATCAGCGTGTACTAAATAAGAACAATCGAGCACTATAAAGCTTAAAATGTCCAATCCATGACATTATAATAACCCATTAAACTTAACAGCCAGTGGTGACGTAGCAAAAAAAAGATGGAGTCATAACAAATGATGGCGCATAGATTTCCGTGACAGTGCGTCGGACATGTGCCAACGGCGGACGTGACGGTGGACGGTGACCACAAGCGACGCCCTATTGAGGCACGCCGCAAATCGATCAGAAGCACGTCACACAATGACTGTCGCAAACAAAGATACGAAACTGAACGTGTCGACACGACGACGTTTAGTGGAAACTTGCATAATAGACGCCATGTAGCGAACATATGGACCACGGTGAACGTTGAAGGGTAAAAAAGTAGGTGTGCGGACAAAAGAACACACGTACAATAAACGTTTACTTACCTTCACCATATGATGGATCACTGTACAATTTGGCAATAAATATTTATATTTTTTTAGGAAATGTCTACTGCAACAACAATTAAAAACATTTCATCGTGTCCTTCATTTGACGAAGTACGACATAAAATGTTACAAACAAATTCCACAAGTCCTTGTTTTGTAGCTCCATCACGAATATTTTACTGCAACGGTTTCGCTAAACTAGCTACGTCATACAACTATGTAGTATCTAGCTCAAATATGTAAACCACAGTTGTTAATAAAAACTTTTATGGGCTATTTGAACTATTTAATATGTTGGTATCATGTGATTTTGCGCATTCTAATATGTCACTACATATATACTTTATGTAGTGACATATTATAATGCCCAAAATATTATCATGATATTAGCAAAATAGGTGAAGTTAATGGCCGAATAAAACTTGATTATCATACAGCCTACAGACAAGACCCTGACTAGAAGAAAATCTTCAGGATATTTTCAAGATGCCTCTCATTCACGAACTCAAATACACGATGCAAATCTATAAGCTCCATATATAAACTTTAATAGCCACTATTTAAAACTATCTCAAAGAATATTACAAGTATCTAGGCAAACAATTCGACGTCACGACTCACGAGCGCACCCGTAGGCAGGGCTAGTCTCTCTAACTACAAAGCTGTTTGCCGAACACGGTCTCTCGTTATCCTCCTACTAGCGGTCGAGTGTAGGCCGGCCTCTTTTGTTAAGGCCTCCATAGGACCTCTTAAAGTCTCAATGTAGATCGGACGAGGAACTGTGTCATCGAACAATGGAATTCGTTCTAATATACGTTTATCTTTGGACGTATAGGTACTGAGTACCTCGTGCCCCTTTATTGCCTGAAGTCTAGTGGAAGTCGTTTTCCCGAGCAATGAATAGTTAGAGCGCTCGTGGAATATTTTTTTATGAAGTAAGGTTTCTATTTTGGTTATAATACTAATTTGTGAAAACTTTATTTTCCTGCTAATATTTCTGTTGATCCTCCTGGTTAAAGGTAGTTGATGTTTTGAAGAGAGCTTATATTGTGTGTTAAAGCAGTAGGGTAGTTTGAATTTCAAGAAAATATTCTTGAAACCAATAATTTTTTACCGAAACGTAAAGATAACGCAAATCACAAGCTTATCAAACACATATCTTTATTACTTAGACACTCTAAATTGTTTTATTGTTATAATTCGCGTCGCGACGCCTCAGATGAACATAATAAATTTTAAGTAACAAGTTAGAAAACAACAAAGAGTAAGAAAAACGTGGACCTGCGTAATTTTGTTTTGAAACTTCTCAGCGATAATTTTCCGCCCGTCTCTGAGCTTAAGCTGACATAAAGAACGTGACTTGTTAATCTGGTTTCGTGCATTGGTCAACAACTCTTTACAAATTAACGGGAAACTTTGAAAAACCTTGTTATTGTTATTTATTGTACTGTTCCGATTGTTTATTGTTGACATTTTTTTACTAAGAAGGTACAACAAAGTTGAACTCTAAAATCTTTTGTGTGAGTACAATTCTAATTACTTAGGTTTTGTAAAACTAACTGATCTTGTGATATGATTTTTGTTATTTACAGTGTCAGCAAAGTTTAGCGTATCTCCTCCCATAAACATTTTAAGGAGAAACTTTCTAGAGATTTTCAGATATGCGATTAATTAATAATATTAGAACGTTCCCACCAAATAAGAAACCATTAAGTTGATGAAAAAAATTATGCACCCGAGGACGCTACGTTTAAACACCAAATTTTCTAACATTTCTAAAAACACATTTCCCGGGGCCGTAAACCGAAGATTCCATTAAGTAATCAACCGCACGTTAGCATGAAATATTAGAATTTTATGATAGTGAATGAACTAGTGTGATTCGTGTAAGAGCTTTTTTTAAGTGCATATCAGAATGCATACAAGAGTCAGATTAAATGTCTCAGTGTCAATGAAACTGTAAAAGAAGTTTACGGCCGTCCGGTGGGGCACAGGAACGCATAATTCCACCATAAAACTGAGTTTTATTATCAGCAACAAGGCACAACTCTTTACTGTTTACTAAACTGCGGACGTAACGCCTGCAGACGAATAGAATCTTCATATTTTATATCGCCATCGTTTTACATGGATATAAAAAGTTCTGCAGTAACAGCGCTTTAATATATATTTATTAAGCACGCCGTGTGCGGAATACGTCGCTACTAATCGAAGTCTAAACGTTTATATTTAGAAAGTAGAATAAAACCTTGATGGTTAACCCTCGGCTTGTTCCAGATTGTTTACAACTCAAAAGTTTAACAACTCTATGCGCAAAATATTCCTGTAACTACTGTCGAAAGGGAATTGAATCGGGTCACACCGTATCAATTTGCATGGCGAATGACACAGAATTGGCACTGAAAAGTCTTTATTCGATTCATGTCACCGTCGCGTCCACGTCACAAAATATAACGTGTTTCACCTTGAGTCTTTACTGGAATTTCATTTTCGCCCCCAGCTCAGAATACTTTTAAAATATTTGGAATGTTAGGAACTGGCCAGGAGGTAAATCTTCTTTTTTTTTTACTTTTCCGGAGAAATAAAAACGGGTTCTGCGACATTCGAGTAGAAAATATAGTTATCCCATTATACCTAAGACTGTCATTGTTTACGAGCGGCTTTAGATAAAATGAAGACATGAGTGGATGAAGGGGATATGTCGCAAAATTCTAATTTCGAGAAAATTGAGTTCAAAGTTTTGCATTAACATTTTAGGATATTTCAAAACGCCTTACATTTATCCAAGGGTGTCTAGCGGCGCCAACCGTTTAATATTTTTAAGGTTTAAAATTGTTTGTATGGACATAACACCATCATTCATGCATAGAACAGCGAACATCTGAAAATGCGACATATCCCCTTCATCCACTCATGTCTTCAAATATTTTTCAAGTAATATTGCATACTATATTCTTCAGAACAGAATAGCGATTTCAATAAAAAAATCAGTACTGGATACACAAGACTCGTAACTTGCCATAAAATAACATATTTTTACAAAGCTTTACCAGGAAATTTTTATAAAACTCAAACGGTCTTATTACAAAAAACTAAATAAGCCTTGGTTTAAACCTAAACTATCAAGTCCAAGCTCATCCGTAAAACCAAGGTCTAAACTTGTTCGTATTACAAAACATTTTTAGATCGTGGTCTTCTTAATACAGTCATTTAAACCATTATCTTAATATCAACCACAGATTAACACAAATATCACTCGTTCGTCATGATATCATTCTATTGCAACGTTCCGTATCCCAAGAAAAGAAAACGTTTTGATAGTATTATCAATGATTTAATTATGTAAGGAACATTCAAAATATTGAGACTTTGTTATTTTGCATGGACATTAATATTACTTATCGATTGCAGTTTTGTTTAGGTTTAATCACATTACTAATGTATTAGGTAGTAGTACATCTAAGTTCGTGTAACGAAACGTAATATTTTCGGGCGTTTTAAGAAAACAAAATTTATTTATGCGTTTCTTCGACTTGCGATACTTTTGTATAAATTTTGTTTTCTACTTTTGCCTGAAATCTTCATCGGATAACTCAATGAAGGGATTGACTCGAACCCGATTTCTGTTGAATCGGCGTGACCTTTCTAATGACTGAATAGCTTCAATATCCTGATTATCAATTAAATCTACCATGTTAATGTCCATTTTTGGATAAAAACAACACAACACAACGAAATAAATGATAATCTAAAAGTGGAAACTTAACAGATGCGACTTAGACCCATCGATAAACCAGGGGTCGCCCAGGTTTAACGTTAAACAAAGGTTTAGTCTATGGTTTATAGCAAAACCTTTTTTGTAATAAAACTTAAACTTAAACCATTCTTTAATGAGGTTTAAACCTGGGTTTTTAGTTAAACTGCTTTTTATAATGAGACCGTAAGTCATGCTGACACATTAAACTTAAACTTGTTTGCTACGTTCACATAAAAAAGTTAAAAAGCTGCTGTCTTTTTACGTTCCAACGTGATATTCACTTTAAAATAACGTCCACGTACGTTACAGGTTATTAAACCGCCTTCACGCAACAACAGTCTAACTTATTTAGTTTAATAAGTTACAGGTACTTGCTACGCCGTAGCGCCTCGTAGCATGTTTTTTAGATTCTCGTAGCTGGATCTAAATATGGGCTACGAGCTGCTACGGCGTAGACTCGTAGACTTGGTTGGCAAACCGAGTGGCCCGCATTGGACAATGGACAAACAAAGCATTAAATGAAAGCTTAAAGCAAAGAATCTTGGCACTGATGGAGAAGCTCTTGCCGGTATAACAAGCGACTCAGTCGAGTATTAAATTCTACAGTTTAGCAAATAACGGACATGCTTTATTACAGTGCAGTGTGAGGATCTCCTTGTCTCCTTTAGTTTAAGTAGTATTCAATATATTAAAAAATATTACTGCAATGCATAACTGGATTTGTGAATTCGAAAAAATACAACAACATATAAACGGCAGAAACCCTATACTTATTCGATGTACACTTTTTAAATACTGGAAATAAATCAAAATTCACATACATGATTTCAAATTATTAGAATATTTAGTTATGTCCTTTATCCAACCACAGAACACTAAAACCATTGGCAACATTACCTAAACTCCCGCACACGAGTAGCATACTCATCAAGTACTTAATAAGCGTTAGTATGTCCATCGCGGAGGCACAAATCATATTTGGATGAGTGAGAATCGCATAACGTTCATCAGTGTACCACAGAATCAGCTCGGACGAACTGAAGTGTGACCGCAGCCTCCACACTTATTAAATAACTATGTAGTTAGTCGCGAGTTTGATCAAATATCAGCTTTAGTCCGTTAGACTATAGAAATATTTTGATTCAAACGATCATTTATTAGTGGAAGTATTTGTTTAGAATTTGTTCGTAGAAATGCTACGCAAAATTCGGCGTATTTAGGTGCTATGAACAAATTGGCGCATGAAAACTGCTACTCAATAATTCGACCATTGACCTGCTTTTTTTTGTGGGTGGGTAATCATCAAATAACGTCTCCCGCTCTTGGGTAGAGCAGAAGGGCGTGTCAGACTTTTACTGACTAAAACCCACCCGTGTTCCTTCAGTTGTCCATGTGCCATGGTCACGGTATCTCTTTCGAACAAATCTCGCGACCCTGGCAGACCATAGACCTGCTACGCCAACATTCAAATTACACACTTACACTAAAATTTCATTTTTCTTTCTTTATTGGTTTCTATTCTTCAGACTCTCAGTCATTTTTATAACGGATTCATTAGAATAAATTCGGTTGTATAATAATTTGAGACCCAATAAATCTAATGAAATTGATGTCAAATTAATCGCTGCTCGCTCAACTCCTGAGATTTATGTCGATCTGTTTTAGACAATTAATTGGGGTTCTAACTTGACAATTGTAAACAACAAATGATTTGTGTGAAACATTAATTTTGATAGTCGTTGATTACCGTTTGTAACATATGGAGATTTATGTTATAACCTTGTTTTATCGTAAAGGAGTAATCTGTTCTATCTGCACTTCAGTCTTTGTTGAGCCGCTAACTATGTGAATATATAACGATTCTCTTTATGTGATGAGTAATCAACTATGAATGCAAATGAGCACCGGATTAAACTACAACATTATTGTTGAAAATGCTATTTGTTGATACTGATAGCTGATCACTATTATAAAATTTGAAAGCCGGTTACTTTTATATTTTTTATGACATACCATTTAAATGTATGTATTTATGGCAAGTGTCTGTTTGATTAAAAAACGTTAATTGTTCACAATTATTATACCCTAGCTTCTGCCCGCGACTTCGTCCGCGTTAAATTTCTTGCTCCCCCGACCCTTCCCATCGCGTCGAATCGCGTACCCATGCGATTTTCCCCGTTTCTGCAACATTTTTCATTACTGCTCCGCTCCTAGGCTACCCAACACAATTTTTTTTTTCAATTTGGACCAGTAGTTCCTGAGATTAACGCGTTCAATCAAACAAACAAACAAACTCTTCAGCTTTATAATATTACTTTAGATTAAATACTTAAAATTTAATAAAAATTTTGCTATGTTCCAGTTTCAATGTCCATAAAATTATCGAATTTAATTAGTTAATTTTTCGAATTAAAAATATATAACCATTCGGGACTACCCAAAAGTTTACACCCATCATTGTGTAAGACCAGTAAAAGCAGGAAGTTACAACTTGACTGCAAACTAATCTACTTTACTGAATTAAAATAGTTACGAAACAACGCTAGCTCATACCAATCGCCCCAATCACTAACTACTTGGGATTACATTAACCTAATTGGTCAGTGGTCACTGAAAACAAAGGTGCAAACTGCCTTAATTTAACCTTACATGGAAGGACTAATTTAATATAAGTAACAGTTGAAACAAGGAAAAGGCTGAAAGTCGCAGGATATGACTGTCGTTGTCACTTTAGTAAGTCGTTAATTTTGAAGAACTATGTTTGTATGGTATTTTTTGTCTAATAATTGAGTGTTGAGTTGAGCTGTACGATAATTTACAATTACGTGCATTGACTGGACCGCTCCACTCAAAACTGTGTGGTTCTTCCCTCAAAAGATCTCTTCGGACAACAATAGATATGGTCTTCATAGGATCTGGCCAAGATTTTGTTTGGACTTTAAAATAGACTGTGACCTCTGAGTTTGACTCGGGTTTGTTCTTAGAGTAGTCACGCCACATGTAGTTTTTAAAACATGATTGACGTATACAAGTGTTTATGAAAACCTACAAACAGAAATAAAGTAATTTATCATTTGAAAACCAAACATAAATTCTCCATAGGAACAAAACCGTCTTGTTGAGTCTGGCTATTTATGTAGACTGGTATCAGATTTGAAACTAGAGAAACTGTTAAGTCGGTGAGTTTAAGTTGACAAAAGCTGTACAACGTACTGTTACCTACGTTATATAGCATTTCGTGCGCTTAATATAGCTAGACTATGATCACAAAACCTGCAAACAGCATAAATTATAATATTTTTTAGCAACAGACTTTTATCCTATCATGTTTATGATAAAGGAATCGACTAGACTTCTAAACAAGTACTTATACCAACACACCCAACATTTAGGTACACACGCTTACTATAGGTTCTTGTTTATAAGCTCAGGTAAAGGCCACAAGGTGACAAATAAAATTAGTCAACCGTTACTAATGAGAGATGGAACACCTTGGAACGTTAAGTGGCTATTGCACAGATTACCTTCTAACATAATTTAGGTAGAATATTTACCAGACGAAAATATTGAGTCAAATTTCGCCCGCAAAGTAAGGGAGCTTTACATTCACGACAGATGCATGTAGAGAAGGAAATAAATATACCCTTTTGTTTAGATGCCGCAGAGATTTGTGTTGCGTTCCAGCCTTAATCCATTGGAATTGGAAAAATAATCCAACAATTTCAAAGTTGGAACGTAGTCTTCCAAGATCCATGCGATTACATTCTATAAGACTGCTTTCTAACCGAGACTTGAACTTAACTTGGCTTCAGTCAGGGGAGTAATTAAGTTAATTGTATAATTACATATTTATCTCAGTAATTACATATCTTACGAAATAAACATGTTAAAGTAAATGGCATAAAATTACATACGGATTAACTTAAATTTTGTGTCTATTGCGGTGTGCTAATTTTAAATGACAGAACATGAATGTTGTGTAATTAGAGATGGGTTAATTTATTCTGAATCGTATTATATACAGAGTTAAAGATTTATACAGTGTGATCTCAAGCGAGATCTTAGGACCAACCCTTCTAAAGGTATATTTAGACAACGAGAAATAGCATAAAATATTTCGAAAATATTATGTTGTCTCATCATTCAAGTTTTGCAGCATTTTAATGTCTTCCTTCAAAAACTAATTTGCTAGCCACGTATGTCTAGACTGCTCGGGATTAGTATTCTACGATTTAATAAAAGTTTATGGTTATTGAAATGGTTTATCGTTTAAAAATAAATTAAAACGAGCTGGTTTCGATTTACGACCTAGTCGTAGCGGCGACAAGTTGTCTGTTGGTTTACTGGACGTATCTAGAAAACTGCTGTTCTGATTGTCAAGTCACAGAATAGCCGTGCGGATATACATATATCCAGGAAAGGTATAGATACGACGGTACACTACCTTAAAATTTCTTCTATCAACAAATTTTAATGATATTACGATGTTCAAATATTTACTTAGAAAAGAAAAAGTTATGTTCACTTCCCGAATAACAATCAAACGAAAGTGACTTTAATTTCCTACGAGTTAACAACTATCACACATTGTGATATGTAGCCGATATTTGTACAACGGTGACTTACATTTATAGAGAGCCTGTCCATCTTGTTGAAATCATCACCATCGTCATTTCATCTGGACATAAGTTCTCCCAGTTTGGGATGGATTTATCATAATTGCTTTTCTGAGCAGGCGAGTTGGCGATCGCAGTACGGTAGTAAAATGCGTAGAGAACGCTGCTGCCCATTATTTACATACATACTAAAAATCTCTCTCTTGTTGAAATACCAAATGCTATCTCATAATACTCAATAATAATGTACACCATTCAGTAATAACTATAGAAACATTTTGCATCACAATTTCAAGCAAAGAACGTTATTGGAGTTTCTCTAAGTACGTGCGTGACATTAATTTGATTCGATTACGTAGTAAAGTTTGCCCTATTTCTATTGTACTGTGGTACAAGTTTCCGTATTAAACCCTTACCAATTGAAACAGTGAGACCCTACTCGTAATGATTCGCTAAGTGTTTTTGTTGGGAATTGTTCAACAAAAAGATTGTGATGAATAAGCTTTTATAAACTATTGGAGCAATTTAACTTAGCAGAGTGATAATAAAAAAATAAATGTTATGTTACTTAGTTTGATTATAAATTATTATAGCCAAGAGCCGAAAGTTTTGGAAATCAATTGTTACTTCAAATCTTTTTCATTTTTATGATCATTAATTCCAAAAAGAGTTCTTCTTAAAACAAACCTACTCCAAGGCAAATATAAAATGTTCTTAAAAACATTTATGAGACAGGTCAAACTTTTATTTTAGTTTCGATTGTAATTGACCACTTTTCTCGCTTATTAAAATATATTCCATGGTTAAACTAACGCGACTTCTTTGGTGTTTTGTATTAAAATACATTGCAAGACATCTATCAACAAGGTACCTTAAAACAAAATTTATATTCATTAAAAGTTGCGAGAAAAAGAAAAACAAATAAGGTTAATTTATTTAAGAGAAAATAATTAGTAGCGTCAGGTATTTTTGCAATCCTATAAGCCTTAATCCGGACATTTAATTAGGGCCTACGAGTGACCTTGTTGTCTACTCTTTAGTCGTGGGCGGGTAAAAATAATACTGAGCACCATAACGTAAGGAACACTTTAAGTCCATCTCATTACACCGTATGAATATTTTGTATGATGGTATAGAAATATTATGTCATGCAGAATATACTGTGTAAAGTAAATGTAATTTAAAAAAAACTTGGGACAAAAAACCGATGTCGCGTCTTTACCTTATTATTTACGGAATGTTTCTCAAAATCAAATTCTACGTAAGTCTTAAGATTATTTTGTGTACAAACGTAATAAACAAACAGTTCACTTCCAATTTTTATTTTACGTCTAAATACATCATTTTTGTTGTGATTTTAATTGGGTAGATCCGTAAAATATTTTTGACCTATTTCAGAATCCTATGAGCTATTTTTACAACGGGTTCGGGGCTAATGATGTGTGGGAAGTATTTGTAACATTGTAACGAGCAATGAAGAAACCGAACGCTATATATACATACAAAAAAGACTACCGAAAGCTATACGAGTATATAGGTAAAAATGTTACAACATTTTTGTAAAAGTTGAGGTTCGATGGTTTACGAAAATACTTCGATGTTTTAAGCAGGTTCGAAATAATTTTGTACCTGCCGAAGAATATTCTATTTTCGGTATTTTAAGGGATACTTAGGAGAAACTTAATAAGACTAAGACGATCCATAACCACGAAGTAGTGGGTGTTACTGCCGAGACGGACACTTTGCGTTATGTAACGATTTGCAAGAGGGTTTAAATATTAATTCGTGCTACTGTCAGCATGTCAAAGCCGACTGCACAAATAATTATCATACAGAAATGGAAAAAATGTCGGATTACGGTTTCATAAAAAAATGTATCACTGACACCCAGGTGGGTTTATATTTTGTTAAATTCTGGCGTTTATACCGACATAATTCTTTTATTTATTTATTTATCTATGCCTTATTGTAGACCAGAAAATACATAAAACAAAATATATTTAACACTAGCAACGCCCACGCAAAATAATATTACCGAGATAAAAGTTATTATATGTGTAGGTTATCATATTAATTTTGACTGTACGTAAAGTAATACTTTCCATTTAGAAAAAAAAACACAAACATATGTGTTTATCAATCCCTGTTACTGAAAAAATACAATCAATCATTGTGACTTGTTAATTGAAAGTTCTGAATTAAATTTCGTTTGCAAGCTTAATTTATTATTATCTCAATTTTTGATAAATCCAATATGTTCTGAAACAAGCTTGAATAATTTATTCGTTTAAAAATGAACGGACGTATTAAACCTCTTTGCGTGTGATTGCGTTTGCGACGTACGATTTCTCCTTAAGCTTCAATGCACGTTCTTCGTATTCGGATTTATATTAATGGAATTATGTTTATTGAAAAAATACGGCACACAGCTTATCTCGTTACCGAATGTTCGTCTTAGTACGAGTACGAGTATATTTTGCATATTATTAGATACCACTGAAATATGAGAGGAGAGATATACATATTATTAATATTATGTATGGAAATTTCGGCCCACTCCCTCTCATTCGGAGGACGCCTGTGTCCCAGCAGTGGGAACATTATAGACTGATTATGCTTATGCTATGGAAATTTTGGGAAAGAATGACTTTGAAGGATTGAAGGCTTCAATTTATTATGCTTGGCTGGCTACAATATATTTACTCCCAATATCTAGTATATTACATTTTTTCATTGTACTGCATTTTTTTTACACGACGAAAACGATTGAAATGCGATGAAAATGTAACACTAATCAATAAACAAATGACTACTTTTGGAAAAACAATTCCATGTTTTTAAAATAAAATTAATTTGAAATTAGAATTCTTAGACAAACAAAAATTATTTTGATTTGAAATGGCCAGTACTGCAGAACGGCAATTTCATAGGTAAAGACCTAATATTAGGTCTTTACCTATGAAATTGCCGTCGTCGTCATCATGGATACGTTAAAAATTCGAGTAATTATGGAATATGAGTACCGTCGTGGCAACAACGCGGCACAAGCGGCACGCAACATCAACGACGTTTACGGAGCTAACACTACAAACCAACGCACCACCTATGATGATGGTTTGCTCGCTTCCGTTCTGGAAATTTCGACCTGAAAAATGAACCTTGCGGTCGTCCGAAGACTTTGGTCGACAATGACGAATTAAAGGCGATTGTGAAAGCTGATGATACACAATCTACGGCTGAATTAGCAGCAGCTTTCGACGTTAGCGTCAAAACAATATTGGTCCATTTGCGTCAAATTGGCAAGGTAAAAAAGCTTGACAAGTGGGTGCCCCACGAACTCAATGAACGCCAGCGCGAAGTACGCGTCGAGACGTGCCTTACACTGCTCAACAGACACACAAATGAAGGAATTTTGAACCGCATTGTTACTTGCGATGAAAAATGGATTCTGTTTGATAACCGCAAGTGCTCAGCAAGTTGGTTGGATCCTGGTTCAGCACCTAAACAATGCCCTAAACGAAAACTTACCCCTAGAAAAGTGATGGTCACTGTTTGGTGGTCTAGCGCCGGTGTGATTCATCACAGCTTCTTACCAAACGGGGTGAGCATTACTGCAGATGTGTACTGTGAAGAACTGAACTCAATGATGGAGAAGCTGGCACATCTCCAACCAGCATTGGTCAATCGCTCGTCTCCGCTGCTCCTGCACGACAACGCGCGACCTCATACTGCACAGCAGACGGTCTCCAAGTTGCAAGAACTGGGGTTGGAAGCTCTCCGTCATCCGCCCTACTCTCCAGACCTTGCGCCTACAGACTACTACTTTTTCCAGAATTTGGATAACTTCTTGGCGGGAAAAAAATTCAATACCCGAAATGCAGTACAAAATGCCTTTGAAGAATTTGTTGCCTCCCGTCCAGCTGATTTTTTTAAGAAGGGCATCAATAAACTGCCACTGCGTTGGCAAAGATGCATTGATTGCATGGGTGATTATTTCGATTAATACAAAGAAAAATACATGAAAAAAATTCGTTTAATTTTTTTCATACAAAACGGCATTTTCATAGGTAAAGACCTATTATTATGTTACACTTTTGAGTACAATTTAATTTGTGCCAAAATTAACAACGCACAAAGTAACGTTTCTTCGATTTCAATTTTTTCATGTCAGTTTGTAAAATTATTACTTTTTAGGATCGTTTAGTCAGCTTTCCATATATTTCCATTGTATTGAAAGATACTCGTACAATCAAACAATATCCTTTTGTACGGCCTCATTTGATTTGAAGCCCATTGTGTGGGGCATGCTCATGAGAAATGATCATTAACATTTTTATAACATGTCAGAATATACAAGGAATTCACACACATTACAACATTTATTGTAGCCTCCCAGAAGTAACGTTTACAAATATTTATTTTTTTTATCTTGATGTTTGCCTTTATGTTTGCTTCGGTTTTACACAAAACTTCCAAAGCATTCTACACTATATTACTCTCTACCTTACCTGGAGGTACAGAGGCTTTGTTCTAAAAAACCAAGTCGAAAGAACCTCTCACAGTCACGATCATAAAAGCCAAACATCCATAACATACATAAGCTAACAAATTTTATATTTTGACGGTCGAATTATGTGACTTAAAAGTATTACATACAAATTAATTAGTCTGTAATTTGAATCTGCATTCTATCTCCTCAGTACTGGAGGAAAAGTCAGGCTCAATATATTCCTGTTTTTTTTTTACTTTTAGGATAGAGGTTAGACTGAAAGCCTACCTCAAGTTGATTGGGAAAAGGCTAGGCAGATGAAGATGACTTTCAGGATAGAGGTATTCGTCAAGGTTTATTTGCAAAAACAAATGTTAAATCACTTTACTATTCATCCAGTGAGGAGTCGCGTCTCGTAGACACCAATTGTATTACAGTGCAAACATTAAACTGCGCGAAAAGCTGAATTTACATTTTCCAGGATTTTGGGACCTCCACAATATTAGTGTAGTTAAAGTCCTGTGTTAAAGAACAGCGTCGTGTCTCAAAATAAAAGTTTTATCTCGAAAATAAGGTGACAAGTTTTAGTTTAAGTATTGAAGTGTACCTAATAAAAATTATTTCGCCGTAATTTTCTGCTATCGCTTTTGTTTTGGCAATTCGGATTCAAAACCCGGAAAAGATAAAAGTGGTACGTATTTTCATACTAGAAAATGGAACATATTACACGTCGGTAGTACTTAAGCCGAGGGTAATTAAATGAAATTGTAATCAACAACGTTGTGGAAGAAATAAAAAACTGCCTGTCCCGAAGGGTGCCAATCCCTCTGGACAGTCTGGACATAAAGTAGATTGGACACTGCATGAGTCACAAATGTTAATAAGATTAAAGGATTATGGTGGCTGCAGTACCATTTCTCTAGGTTTTGGATAATCACTGTCTGCACAAGACAAACTTTTATACTGGAACTAAGATCTTGTGGATATATTCGGTGTTTTTTTGCACTTAGTCATAATATCACTGTAAGAAGTTTCTAAATGACTGCATTTATTCATATATTTTAGTAAACGCCGTCTTCCCTTTTGTTAGGAAGCGAATAAGTCACTTTTGCAATGGTGTTTTTTTTTAATTAACAGGTATTTCAACTATTGGTCAACTTACGAATTAATTCACAAGTTTCAGGAAGTAAAACAGTAATTAACACCTTTTATGTATTATCATCTACTCTGAAATATAAAAAATAATAATATATATTAATACGTGAAACAAAAGCTTTGCACCCTTATTACGAAAATAACGCGGATGGAAGAGTATGAAATTTGGCACAGTTAAAAGTTTTTTTGGAGAATGAGTGCAGAAAGCTAATATTTTGTTAACATATAATAATGCCCTAAAATACATTCAATTAATAAGTTAATTGTGTTTGAATTTCGAATACAGGGCAACCACTACTAATTATAATTATGTGCTGTAAAATTCTGGAACAACTTTCTAGTGTTAGAAAAACTTCATAAAAGTTTTGTGCCTAGTTACTGCAATAACAAAATTTTTAGTTTTGAATGAGTGAATATAAATGGTTATCTTTAAAGTTACTTGTACTAAAATCTATAGAAAATATTTAACGAACTATTTATTCTATATTTATTTCCGCCCTAGAATTTTATTTCTTGTGTCCAAATTATTTACAACAACTTACAAAAAAAAAATCTAAGGCCACATAAATATTTATGAGTGCACAAAAAACTTCGAAATCAATTCAGAAATATAATCTGAAACATTAACATTTATATCGGATCTAACTCGTCACATATAAACTACGTGATATTTAACTCAATTCCATGAATATTTTTCTGCACGATGGAGCAATGTGGTGGCACTTACCTGAGCTGTGTCGGAACCGGGAATGTTGGATCGTCACTAGTGAATACTTCGAATCACGTTTTCGAAATGATGGCGCGCATTCAATAACAAAGTTTCAGGCATGCAGAGCTTATATAGCTGTCCGCCCCGCCCACCGCGCCGCCTTCGGGCGGGACGACCGCGCACTACAGCCTTAGAGCTTTTTACTTGACGCAACCACAACTTTTTCTTAACTTTTAAACGCCGGAAAATTTAGGCGTGAAAAGATTTTGTGAAACGTATTGCCGAGTGTACGTGTTATTACATGCTTTTTACCTAGACATTATTTTATTTAAGATACTTTTAGTTTATCAGAGCCTATCTTTTGTACTTACTTTCTGAGAATATTGTTGAGTGTTTTATAAATTTCCATAATACCTCATTTATTTTATGGAATACAAAGAAATGCTCCAGTCACTCATACCGCTTTTAACTTTTTGATATATTACACATCGGTTTAAAAAATATTCTCATAAAGAACATATACAGTTCACTTTAAATAGGAGATCAAATAAGTCATACAGTTTTAAGATAACATAATGATTTCGTGAGTCGACAAAAGGAAAACAAAACATTTACTATCAGGATTCTAAAGACATAAATTCTATACAGAAGGTCAATTATCAGAAGTGGGATTTTTTTGTTCTTGCTCGTTGTTACTTTATTTTTTTTAATAATCGCATATTTATAAAAAGAAGAAAAAAAAGATTTATTGCAAGTTACATTTCGATTAAGCGCGATAAAAATAAAGATGTTGAGGGAAAAAGTACCAAACTAAATGGAGTTTCCTTTTCAATAAAAAAAAACATCAATTCCCCAACGGAGGTATACGCCTTACCTAATCGTAATTGTAATAGAAAACAGTTCGGAACCAAAGGATTTTCCACAAAATCTCTTTCATACTATATGTATAGCTATATTATTTTTAGATATATTAAGAAACATTACTTCTGAATGAAACCCTTAATTTTATAATCGGAAGAGTTTTGTTGGTGTTATATAAGTTTTATGTTTTGTTGGCATTTAGCAGGTTTAAAAGGATTATTCCTGGAATGTATGTGAAACCTTGACTTTTGAAATAATACTTATAGAAAGGGACCTTGTTATTATAAGTAAAGCATAATCAGCCTACAATGCTTCACTACTGGAATACAGACCTCCTCGATGAAAGTAAGTGGGCCGTAACCCACCACGCGGGCCCAGCGAGGGTTGGTAAAAGTCACTGTAGAAGTCTTTGAATTTTTGTTTCAAGGACAAGTCGGTTTTCGAATGATAAATTTGTTTTGATAAATTAACTGATTGTTTTCTATTAATAAAATTAAATTTTATTTATAAACATCCATCTGTTTCTTATCTCTTTTGGTAACCGTACTCCGTATAGAAGTAACCTCTATCAATATAACTATTGTCCAGATGAAACCCTAATGTGAAACAGTTTTTAACCCTTGACGAAAACGGTGTTATAAGTTTGTGGCGTGCGTCTGTCTGTAGCATCATAGCTCCTAAACGTATGAACCGAATTTTGATTTTGTTATTTTGACTGAAAGTTGGAGTCGGAGGTATACACCGTGACATTTTAAACGTCTTACAACGGCAGCCCACTTCATGTATCCAATGACTACTACACATCTATTAGAAAAAAAAGAACATTTGATTAACAAAAAAATAAAAATATTATTCATTACGCATGACGTAGTTTGAAAATGATATTTTGTCTCATGGACAATGGAGATGGAATGATCTAGTCGACTCGTGCTGGCTAGGTATGTTCTCTACCGTATGATACGTAAACATTATTAACAGGATGTTTCATAATTCTAAAGCATTATTTATTTTTCTTAGTACCTATTATCTTAATTAATGGTAACAATGTTTTAACCACGCCTAGAAGTATATTATATCGGATACATTTTTTTTTTTTTGGATGGCATATCATCACATGTCTTCTCCCGCTCTGGGCGGAGCGGGAGGGTTGAGCATGTCGCTGGCTGGCTGGCTGGGCATGTCAGAATTTTACTGACTAAAACCCACCTGTGTTCCTTCAGTTGCCCATATGCTAGGGCCACAGTATTTCGTTTGAACAATCTCGCGACCCTGGCAAGATATCGGATACATTGAGTGGACAACCTTTGTAAGACGACTAAAATGTCAAGGTGAATATATACATAAGCAGATATAAAAATAGCTAATGATTCAAATAAATCTGTTCAGCAGTTTTAGATGACGCACCTTCCACGGGTCGAAATTTGATAACCTGAAACTGATGCTGCAGCATCACCTGGTACTGGCAGAATAACCAACTACCTCACCAACAAACAGCAGAAGCATCGTATTTGGGCTTATAGGAACGGTCTCAATTACTAGATTATAGAAAGATGGTGAACAGGGTCTGATGATGGAGTTGAAAAGAGGATTGCGAATAAATAAGTAACTAACTTCACTGAGGGTAACGCGACGATGCTTTAATCAAAATATTACCTACAACTTATATTAAACTTATAGGGCCAATACATATCTCACACAGGGCCTAACTCTCATGTCCTTTTGTTCTGCCCTACAGGGTCCATAATGATCTAAATAATATCTAAATAATATAGTTACCGCATAAGTACACATTATGGCAATAAAGATATTGACTATATTTTTTTTTACTTTTTAGAGGTTTTGTGACGCGGTGTTTTAAGGTTCCATACCTCAAAAGAAAAACGGAACCCTTATTTTTAGTCTGAACGTCTTTGTTCTTATTTTATAGTTTCTCACAAAGTTGTCATATGTCATTTACATATCACGATGTATGTTAATGGAAAACATAAAAATTAATAAATGCACAGACTGCACAGTGTAATGCCCTGTCATTAAATTGGTATGAACTTATATTGTACTTTTAGAACTTGACTGTGCGTTACATTGACATTACAATATATGTGCGAAGAATTTGCTACAATAGCTGTGAGGAATATGTCGCACGTCCGCCTTTTACTAGGTTCGTAATATTGAAGAAATCAAATTCAGTAGAGTTAGTTAATAACTTTAGTTTCATTCTTTTCCCTTTGCCGCAAAATCTCTGGTGAAAAGATTAGCTAGTCAGCAAAATTTGAGCTACGAAAGTCACTACTCCAATCTCCTTTAATGCATCACTGTGTTACTTGGTCAATGCCATAGTAAAATATTGAGATAACTGTGTCAAACTTTATGATGAAACGATTTAAAAAATAGTAAATAAACTCCTTTATTTAATCTTGAACTGGTTGACGTTTGAAAATTTGGTAATATCGAAAGGTGTGTTAAAGTATTAGGAGAAAATACCACCATCACCAAGGGAATAGTAGTGAGGGTCATTAAATTTGAGAGTTTGGAGAAAAGTTAAATTTTGATGACGAATCCTGGGGGAATTGGCAAAAATGTATGGTAGCTGGTCTAAGCACCAATAAAAACACATATTGCCATTGGATAGATATTTTGTTATAATACTAAAAGCAAATAAAACAATGTTCTTTACAAAAATAATAACTTTAATGATTAAACTAAAACTTTATCACAACGATTATTGATTTCGGTCTGCTTGAACACTTAACAACAAAAGTAATATTTATTTTATACGATACGTAAGTGATGCGCTAGTCCGCGGAGCTGTCACCAGCAAAAGTGAACGTCGAACGATGTTATGTTGGAACTGTCAGTTGATTTTGACAGTTTAGCTAACTTCACTTTGTTGATGTTTCCTTACAATACAGTAACTATTATGGCTACTCATTTCAAATTGCTTTGTGAAAAAGTTATGGCGATATTTCGTATGACTGCCCTAGACGCTAGATAATTGAACCTTTGTAAAGTATATCACTTCTAGTAGTCATACTTTAAAATATTTGGAAATGTACGCATTCCGATGATATTACAATAACATAGTGCTACCAAGCTGGCCTCTGTTCTGCTCATTTTACAGATAAAATGAGCAGAACAGAGGCCAGCCAGCAGTCCTCGTCATCACATAAAATGACCAGACCGCATTGACATCCCTCTACCGACTCCACACGGGTTTACTAGTAGCTATTCGAGTGATCCGTTATAGCATTCAGGTCAGCCATCAGGTCCTCGTCATTCTGATGACGAGGACCTGACGACTGACCTGGGTGCTAGATAACGGATCTCTTGAATAGCTGTTAGTAAACCCATCGAGTTTGGAGTCATTAGACAAGTTTCAACGCGGTCTGTTCATTTTATTTGATTACGAGGACCTGATGACTGACCTGGATGCTAGATAACGGATCTCTTGAATAGCTGCTAGTAAGTCCATCGAGTTTGGGGTCATTAGATGTGGTTCAACGTGGCAATGCATTTATTTGATGACAAGGACCAGACAACTGACCTGGATGCTTAATAACAGATCTCCTGAATAGCTACTATTAAAGCCATCGAATATGGAGTCAGTAGATGGGTCTCAGCGAGGTCTATTCATTTTATCTGATGACGAGGACCTGATGACTGATCTGGATACTAGATAACGGATCTCTCGAATAGCTACTAGTAAACCAACCGAGTGTGGAGTCATTAGATGTGTCTTAACGCTGTCTATCTAATGACGAAGACCTGATAACTGACCTGGATGCTAGATAACGGATCTCTTGAAGAGCTGCTAGTAAGTCCATCGAGTGTAGAGTCATTAGATGTGTTTCAACGTGGCAGTTCATTTTATTTGATGACGAGGACCTGATGATTAACCTGGATGCTAGATAACGGGTCTCCTGAATAGCTACTAGTTGAGTCATCGAGTGTGGAGTCAGAAGATGGATCTCAGCGACATCTATTAATTTTATCTGATGACGAGTACCTGATTACTGACCTGGATGCTAAATAACGGATCGGTTGAATAGCTGTTAGTAAATCCTTCGAGTGTGGACTAATAAGATGAGTCTGTTAACGAAGGTAATAGGTAATAGGTAGAACGGGCTGGTGTCTGCAACTCCACGTCTGAGCGCGTATTTTGCGTACGGGGGGGAAATCGGTTATTCGATCCACCCCAGCTCCTCGAGAAAAGCCAGCAACGCCTTGATGTTGCTGACTATCTCGCGTAGGGTACCTGGGTTACCGAACTACTTGGCCCTGTATGTGGTTGGGCAGTTTAGAAGCACGTTCGCTGCTGTCTCTCGTCTGTCTCTCTGTCTGTTAACGAAATCGTTAACATAAAATGAACGCCAACGACCACGTCACCACGTTTCCCCCTAATTATGAAAGAAAATCACAACAATTGTATTTTGTCTAGACGTGGACTTCACAACAGAAGGTAGCAGCGTCACCTTTCGTTTGAAGACATCTGTCAAAAGCCATGCCCAAGCCATACCATCCAAGGATTCCGTTATTTAGCGTACAGGTTAGTTACCAGGTCCTCGACATCAGGTTTAATGAACAGTAGGGGAGACAAAGGTGACTTGAAACAGTGTCGATTTCTCGGAACTTCAAACCGTTAGCGAATTAGCAATGTTGCATAACAATCACTTTTCTTAGCCCGCTGACGTGTCAGTTCGCGATGGTGGCTTAAGTCGCATGGTTGTGGAATTCTGCGTGCCATGAGACAAAAATCGTGAAAAGAGACAAAAGTTTTTTTTAACGTATTTTTACGATGCCTATATTTTGATAAGTGTTTTGTTTTTTAGTTTAAGTTACATATGTTTCGAAATCTCATTAACTAAAGGTTTATTATATATGTTTGGTACAATTGATTTCTGTGTATTTGTATTTTCTTCGTTGATTGTGGATTGAATAAAAATTGGGAGGTTTTTCTTACTGAGGAGATTTGAAACAGACTGTTTCAACTGTCCTCGTTTTCAATTTTATATTAGACAGCAGTCAATAAATAACGGGCACAAAATATAAAATTGTTTTAGGTGATTTAATTTGTTTCAGAATGCCTACTGATCATAAAAGAAAGACATACAGAGGTATGGCGAGTCACGAAATATATGATGTCGCAACAGAAGAAGTAATTTTGCGATTTTATTTTATTTAAACTTATCAGTACATAATATTAATAAAAAAAGTTTGTTTCGTACTTTAAAAGTTTAATTCTAATAAATACCTTTAAATTATATCATAATGTTTATTATACAACCCTTAATTTTCTTAAAAATCATTTGTTTCAACTCTCCTCGACCCCTGTTTCATCTTACCTTGGTATGAGGGGAGTTGAAACAAGTTGACTTGTTACGGTTAAGTCGATTTTTCACCGTAATATTTAATGCTTACAATTTCTTTAAGTCAGTCATTCGCTAGCTTAAAGAATGACCTATCGATTGGTACAAATAGCATACGATTTCTGTCTATAGTATTTGGTGTATGAAACAAATGTGAAAATTGTTTCAACTCCCCTCGGTCTCTCCTACTCGTCTAATGAGCTCAAATTCGAAGGGTTCACTACACTAGTAGCCACTCAAAGGTTCCGTTATCTAGCGTCAGGTCTGTCATATTATGAGCAGCTCGATGTTATTTGATTACATTGGAATCCATACATTTGGAAATATTCAAACTAAGACGTTACCAAAATAGGACGTACCGTCCCGGTACGTCCTATGAGACATCACCATATATATTTTCACACAACGATTTGGTATGAGTCGCCGTAGTAGTTATTGCTCTATAATAAAATGTCAATCCAATGACATCAGTTTGACTGAATCCCATGAATTTTCACCTGAATAAAAGGTAAAATATGTAAATGGGGAGTGCTTAATAGTTGCTTACTTTTTTAAAACGCGGCCGGTTTGTACTTGTCCTTAAACTGTGCTTTCACACACAAAAAACGCAACCGACATTTTTTTCATAGATTTTTTGAAGAGGGTTATTAAGAGAGTTATTCTGAAAATACAATAAAATTGAAAATCTATACCAATATTATAAAGCTGAAGAGTTTGTTTGTTTGTTTGTATGTTTGTTTGTTTGTTTGATTGAACGCGCTAATCTCAGGAACTACTGGTCCGAATTGAAAAAATATTTTTGTGTTGGGTAGCCTATTTATCGAGGAAGGCTATATAACATCACGCTACAACTAAGAGGAGCGGAGCAGTAATGAAAAATGTTGCAAAAACGGGGAAAATCGCACGGGTAGGCGATTCGACGCGACGGGAAGGGTCGGGGCAACAAGAAATTTAACACGGACGAAGTCGCGGGCAGAAGCTAATCTAAAATAAAAAGTACTATTGATTACTGACTCCGTATCGTATTGTTATATGATATAACAACCTCCTGAAATGTTTTGCATTTTCAAAACCGCATCTTGTATTCGTAATTTTCCCCGTCAAGGAAATTAATGGTTTATGAGATTGTGTTTAAAAGAATTACATTTCTGATTTGAATAAACAGTCACTTTAAGTTTTTAGTCATTTTAATGAACAATTAGTTTTCAAAAACAGCTGACTTTCAAAAAACCACTACAAAGTGAAATATAGTGAAATATATCATTGAATTCTGAACTTGGTGTCTTTTGCATTTTCATATTTTCGCCACCATCTTCACCTTCAGTCTGATACTGACTTGCAAATTGCAAATAAGTAGGTAAAAAATAATTTTTCGAGGGGCTACCCTGGCGCTCCCTCTTAATAAAAGCATTGCTTATTTTCGTTTGACGTTTTAAACTAATTACTTAAATTGTTTACAATAAAAGGCTTTACAAACAAACATCCCGCACGTCGATGGTAAGCTATCGGGAATCGTTTTCCCCGACGCATTACGTCACAACGCTTACACAGCAATCCATCATTCTTGAACCACTTGAAAACAATAATTACACATTCTGTTTACATTAAAAGCAATTAAAAATGATTTTTGTTTGACATACTCCAATTACACAAATATACGATGCCCATTATGGATATGGGCTCAGCGGTTAAAGTGAATGAACTCAAATAGTTAAACTATTGTTTAGGCGCGGCTCGTATGTAAGTAGGTACTTTACAAATTTTTCGTTAATTATCCAGTAACCCAGTGTATAGCTTAAGCATATTCAGCCTCCAATGTTCTCACTGCTGGGACACAGGCCTCCTCTTTAATAGAGGGAGTGGGAATCCACGCGGACCCAGTGCGGATTGGTAGATGTCACAAGTCTTCGATTTTTTAGACCTAAGACATGCCGGTTTCCTCGAAATGTTTTCCTTCACATTTTTGAGAGCTGTGGTGATAAAATTACTTACAGAAAGTAAAGCAGCTGCCTGGATTCGAGCCCACGACCAACTCATATGTCGAGGCCATTACCGCTGAGCTATCACCGCTCCATCGGTAGCGAGTACCCAGTGAGTAGGTACTGTTTTACCAAAGGTCCAGCAAATGAAAAGATAGGAGCATATTAGAGATTTAACTTTGTGTTGGCACCCAAATGTACGTTTTCCTATCAAGTACCGATTTCTAGATTAATGTCGTACCTATCCCTTAAATCTGGGAGAGAAAGTCCTTTTGTTTCTTTCTTCTCGCGTCAATCAGTTCATGTATTGCCAAGAGCCATCCAATCAGGAGTACGGTGTGACCTACAGAAAAGGTACTTTGGGACACTCGTAAGTGACGATACAATTGCCAATGAAAATAAAACTGTGCTTACACGAAAACATCGCAAGGTTTTTTTTTTTGATGAAGCAAAAAATCATGCCAAAGTGAACTTTATTCGTCAAATAATAAGGTCCTTTTTAAGACAAAACCCTATCTGACGTAGTTTATCTTTCTTAACAGATGAATGAACCCTCACGCAGTAGAAGAATATGTAAAATTTTCCTATTCTCAGTCGGTGCTTGGAGTAAACTCCTATCTACTGATATTGTTTTCCAACGATGTTTTCCACATTATAAAATCTTAGATATGTTTTATTTTAACATGTCATGAAACATTTATAAGTAATACAGCTCCTTTCAGGAATATTGCCTGTAAACTGCATAAGTGGCCTATACATGGACTCTTTCAATAAAGTTGGTTTAAGTGCAAATTGTTGCGTCTTTGTTTGTAAGTATCAGTTCTATTATCAAAACAAAACAGACTTAGGTACTTACGTTATGTAATGCATTTGACTTACCTAAGTAGATTGGAACTTCCCACCGCTATTCGAACATTTTCTTTAAGAATAATAATTATTGTGTGGACATAACATCACGTCTGTTTACCCGAAGGATAAAGCAGAGGTGTACCTACCCACTTTTTACGAATTATGTTGAATACTCATGCAAGACACGTATATGTTTTCATAATGGGCCTTATTATAAGACAGAAAGTCATCCAAAGGGCAGTGGAGAGAGCTATGCTTGGAGTATCCTTACGTGATTGAATCAGAAATGAAGAGATCCACAGACTAACCTAGCTAACCGACATACCCCGAAGAATTGCCAAACTTAAGTGGCAGTGGGCAGGGCACATTGTTCGCAGAACAGATGGCCGATGGGGTCGTAAGATCCTGGAGTGACAACCACGTACCGGAAGACGTAGAGTTGAAAGGGCTCCCACAAGGCGGGCTGATTACCTTGTGGAGGCCGCAGGATTCTGTTGGATGAGGGAGGCACAAAACCGGTTGAAGTAGCGGAACTTGGAGGAAGCCTCTTTCCAGCAGTGGTCGTCTTTCGGCTGAAATGATGAATGACTCATGTAATATTGCCTCAAGCTTATTGCCATCAATCAGGCCCAAATCTTTTCTCTTGGCTGCTAATGACAAAAACCCAGTAACGCTTTACCCGACCTGGAAATATTCTTTCAAGCATTCTGAATAAAGTGCCTAAGGAAATAGCCACAAAATTGGAAAACAAAAAACCTCGTTAAATCAACTTTACCTTTGACAAGTCTAGAATGCGGGAGGGGCCAACGTGTGGGTTCACTAGCAGACTAAGACTTGTGAGTGAATAACTTAAATCTGAATCGATAGTGCACATAATCTTACCTCAAAAATATTGAGCGTTAAAAAATATGAATGCATGTGGAAATATTTTTTTTTTTTAACCAGGACCAAATGCTCGGTTATATGTATTTACAAAAATATAACAATAGCAAATGACGTGCTTATGGCAGACGTAATATACAATCGTATACCATTCTTCCGAATACAAGGATTTCAAATTCAAGAGTTGGTCTTTCTTTGATCCTTTTAGATTCCTATCTAATAATTCTCGAGTAAATTGCGTGGGCCAGTTTTTTGGAATAATCTTGGAAATTTAGGGTAAACCCACGCGTACGTATTGAATTCTTTGTAATTCCATGATTCTATGGAATATGTGGTGAGTCATTTTTTTTACTCGACTTCAAAAAAGCAGGAGGTTTTATGTTCCACTGTATATATATGTTTCCCGTTTTCTCCACCAAGTGTGGATGGATTTCAAAAACTTTTTTTGGATAGGTAATTTTTAGGGTTCCATAGCCAAGTGGCAAAAACGGAACCCGTATAGATTCGTAATGTCTGTCTGTCTGTCTGTCCGTCCGTATGTCACAGCCACTTTTTTCCGAAACTATAAGAGCTATGCTGTTGAAACTTGGTAAGTAGATGTATTCTGTAAACCGCATTAAGATTTTCACACAAAAATAGAAAAAAAAAACAATAAATTTTGGGGTTCCCCATACTTAGAAACAAAACATTTTTTTTTTCATCAAACCCATACGTGTGGGGTATCTATGAATAGGTCTTCAAACAGATATTGAGGTTTCTAATATAATTTTTTTCTAAACTGAACAGTTTGCGCGAGAGACACTTCCAAAGTGGTAAAATGTGTGTCCCCCCGGTAACTTCTAAAATAAGAGAATGATAAAACTAAAAAAATATATGATTTACATTACCATGTAAAGTTCCACCGAAAATTGGTTTGAACGAGATCTAGTTAGTAGTTTTTTTTAATACGTCATAAATCGTAAACCGCAATTTACCTTTCATTCAATCAACTCAAATATAAAAATTAAAAAAAAAAAACATTTAATGTCATAAACATAAACCTTATGCTTAAACCGTGAATACCTACAGGTTTGTACGGAACCCTCGGTGCGCGAGTCCGACTCGCACTTGGCCGGTTTTTTTTATTGACTTTGCTTTGGTAGTTTTTGCGTTAGCTTCGATAATACATATGTAATTCAGTTTATTTATCTTAATATTCTAATACTTCCTGTCACTGCTATTGACTTGAACAGTAGCGGTATAAGAATTAGTGCGGGGTAGATACCATAACAACAAGTGGAAAATAAAAAAGTGTCTTTGGATCTGTATTTTAGTTTTTTTGCCACCGACTTCCGAAATTAAAGTTTTCTTTTTACTTTGTCGTGATTTTTAGGAAGTCGGTTGTTTCTTTTTGCAAAAAAGTTTTCATGTTAATGTGGTGATAATATAATAATACTAATGGTGGTACTATAATATAGTAATGGAAAATAAATGATTTCTTGGAAAGTTTGTATTGTTGGAGCTAAGTTTCCAAAGAACTACAACGCTTTGTATATCAAGTTGAACATAACTCGGGAATATAAACAGGAGAAACCTATGTTTACCGAACTTTTATTAATACTAGGAAAACCTGCAGGTCGAAACTAGCACATAAACACTAGTAATCGTGCCCTTATGACCATGACATATGTATGGATACATGCTAAACTATTTTACTTACTTACAAATCAGTCGGATCATAAAACAAGGCTCTTAATGGGCACTTTCCCTGAAGCAATAAACGGGACACATTAAAGTTATACCTTACTGATTTTACCGTGCCAATGTTATTGTTATAGTCCATTACCCTTTTCCGTAACAATATTAGGATTGAAAGTCGATCAAAGCCGTCAATGGACTCGGAAAAGATCGATTTTGTAATGAAATGTGAGTCAGTGGGTTTCATTCTGAGCATAATATAATGGGCGTTAATATCTCACATGGGAGGTTAATGTGTCTGTGTACAGGCGCGTTCCAAATGTACATTAAAACAATATTTGGTCAACTTACTAATGAGCTTTAATAAATATTCTTACCTATGAGTGTTAATATAAATTCGTACCTATTTATGTAAAACAGATATTACCTGAACAGATTGTTATTTCCAGTTTTGCAGTCCTCTTGGTCACACCACATTATTAAAGAATCATGATAGGTATATCCAGTTAAAAGAGTATTATAAAAAAAAATAAAAAAAAAAACAAATACACAGTGCGTGTGTCAAATCACATACGCGTGAAAAACAAAACTTTGTCTTTGCTGTCGAGCATTCGGGTTCAAAGATTTTGGAGCACAATCATTTAAGTTACGGGACATGCATTTAAAGGTTTTGTGTCGATAAAATCTAAAGTAATAAACTACGAAAATGCATAAAACAAGAATACCATATTGAGTACAAAGATGCACTGATGCAGTGATAAGCCACAAAAGTGGCGAGTCACCCAATAGGTTATAAACTCCGGAGCAGACGGGATCGATGGAGAATAATAAGCGGACAAAGGTCTTCTATTAATAAGCTTGCTTAGGGTTGCTGCATCAGATATTAGAGAGGCAGGGTAGAACACTTAAGTAAAACTGATACTAATCTGTAATATAATATACGTTCAAATCGTTTTTCCAGTGTACCCGTGCGGCCGTATAGTGTTTTTAATTACGCAACTGATTTTGCAGTTTTCACCATCATTAAGGGAATTTATATTGGAAGGTTTATATGTTTATTAAATTAATGTTAAACTTAAATATAATATAGGAGTACCAAAATTACGAAATCCTGGTATTCAGCTGCATTCGGTGAGACTGGAAGCCGACCCAAACCTAGTTGTGATGCTGAAGGGGTCTACTAGGACCGATGCCTGCCGGGGTCGCGTGATTGTTCGAAAGAGATACCGTGACCCTGGCACAAGGGCAACTGATGGAACACGGGTGGGTTTTAGTCAGTAAAAGTCTGACACACCCTCCCGCTCCGCCCAGAGCGGGAGAAGTCATTTGATGATTTTCCATCCAAAAACAAAAAACCTAGTTGTGAAAAGTCTAAGTAAATGATAAAAATAAAGAAATCGTGGTCTACCAAGTCGTAAAACCCATGAAAAGCAGGGGTGGGTCGTTAGTCAAGTATCATTTAAGAAAGTTATGATACTTACTTAAAGCATAAATGTGCCCGATGGCTAAAAAGTTGGGGAGGACAAAAGAAACGACCGTGTCATAGATAAAATGGCTAGAACCGACGTAAAAACGTAGCATGGTGGCTGAAAGAGGAAGTTAGAAGAGAAAGACTAGCTGTGCGTAGCCCGAATAAATTGACAGGGAAATGATGATCAAAACAGGCATGGCAAGGCACGAAGGCTAAGGTAGTTTGCTACTAGCGTTAATAAAATTGTAAGTCACGGTGATGTTACAGGTGTGAAAAGCTGCTGAGAACAGGCTACTGCGTCTAGACGATGCAGTAGGTGGTACGGAAATAACAAAATTTTACTTCGACAAAGGCTGCAGCCTGGCAACCCTATTCACGATGCATCCGACCGATGCTTCCTAGATCGATCTGTCCAGCACCTGCTCCATATCGCTGACTTAATTAAATCCGAGTGCTTAACGACAGGTACACTGACTGGCTAACTAAGGCTTGTGGCTAAGTAATTATTAATACCATGAAATATATCGAAAATATTATGTTGTCTCATCATCAGGAGCTTGTCCCTGATGATGAGACCACATAATAATAGTCTTGTGTAGTTCAAGAACGAACTAGTTCGTAAGAGCGCTCCCATAGATGAACTACGCGAACTAGTTCGCTCATTTCCCGATCCATAGTTCGTTAGTTCATCAGTTCGCGACCGAATGAGCGAGGATGGCGTCAACCGAACTGATACACGGGACAAAATACAAAAAGGTTTTTGTAATCACTAAACTAGTTATTTATTGCAACAATAAACCTTGGTATTTTTTACAATCATGATCTTTTTATGAATTATCACTCAATAGTTTTTGCTGTTTTTAGAGTCCAAAAATTGTAGATAAAAGTAGAACATTCCATAATCTTGTCACATGCAGTACGTGCAAAATCTAAACGAGCGAAGGAGCGAACGATCTGCCTCTCTTTGATTCGAGCTGGGAGCGGATGAACTAGAGGAGCGGATGAACTCGAAGAGCGGATGAACTAGAAGAGCGGATGAACTAGAAGAGCAGATGAACTAGAAGAGCGAACTAGTTCGTTAAGGAGCGGTGAACTAAACTGAGCGATCTCAGTCGCGAACTACTATGCCCAAGCCTACATAATAATTTCTGGCTAAGAAATAAAACAATACTTATAATTCTTAAATTAAATTCTATACAGTATTATTAAAACAGTAGGTATAACTTATTAACTAGGTAACTAAAAATATCCTTTCTCTCACTAAGCACCCAGTGTTCTTTCTCCTCTCCTACTTGATCTTGCTGTGCGGGCTGTGCCCGACAGGGTCCATTATTGTGATTTTATAATTATTTTCCATCCAAATATATATATACATATACATACATTATGGTATGCAATAAAGAATTGACAAATGATGACAGCCGCACGCCGTGCCTCGGAAAGCACGTTAACCCGTTAGTCCCGGCTGTAATTCCTGGATCTTTGACAAACGTTACGGGTCGTCAGAAGCCCGAAAATCTGACAAGCCAAAGTTGTACCAAAGGGTATCGTATTACCCAGTAACTGGCTTGTGGAGGTCAGATATGTAAAATACTGATATTCAATTGCATCTAGTTAGAATGAAAGCCGACCCCGACATAGTGGGGAAAAGGCCAGGCAGATTGATTGACTTAACGACTAGTGTCCTGTGAGTAATTTGATTTTACAAAAACCTTATTGAAAGAAATCTTCCTCTTTGTGTGTTCTCGTATGAATTGAAGTATTCAAAAAAATCTAAATCTAAATATTTTATTTCACATAAATCTACAGGCTATGTATGAAACGTCACAAGCACACTTCCAATTTGATAATTCCTATGGAGAAGAGCCGGCAAGAACTCCATGGTTACTTTTTTTTAATAAATGGCGTTTATATAGTCCTCCAGACCGTATTTCGGCCACGGCGGCCAATCTCAACGGAGACTAGCCATCGGCGCGGGAGATATTATAGTGCTCAAGTGTGTGCAAAGACACAGGAACACTCACTCTTCCCTCACTCTCATAGTCCGATGGGACGGCAATTCGACACGACCGGAGAGAGATCAGGCGCAGGACCAACGGCTTAACGTGCTTTCCGAGGCACGGGGGTATCACACCACCAACTTCCAAACTCCGGGCAGCTACTAAGAAATTGCTAATGGAAAAACCCAATAACACTTTGCCCGACCCGGGAATCGAACCCAGGACCCCACGCTCAGCAGTCGCGCTGGCGACCACGAGACCAACGGGGCAGTTTAATGGCTTTTACAATGGTTTCAAATTAAAGTGTTCATAGGTATGGGAGGACAGTGTAGGCCTGTCAACAAGTACCAGGTACTTAATAAAACTAGTGATCGCCCATTGGTCGAAATTCGATCGTACTTCATTTGAATAGAAATACAATATTAAATGAAAAAATATAGATAATAATAAATATTAAAAAAATATATGGTTATATTTGACATTCAGTAACACTATAGAAAAATTGTTGACGCTGTACTACTGTGGAGAGGGTTCGCTGGCGGGATGGTGATGGCCAGTACCAGGGCGTAGGTGTAATGAGTAAAGAATATTTCTTCAGCACTCTCTTTTTTATTTTCTTAATACTTCTGCTACTGCTGGATATGGAACAATATGGAATGAATTATCACAGAAATTAATTGTTCTGTTTTTATAGAATTTTCCCTATTATTTTTAATTAATTATGACGGTTCCAAATGTCATAATTATAACCAGCCTGTACAATCTATGACCAGCCTGTACAATCGTGAGGCATACAACCTCTACAGTTTGCACACGACACTAAGTTTTGTATAGAAAACTTACTAATGCCATACTTGACACTCCCCATAAAACCACAAAAAATATTTCTTATAAATCTAAAATAAATTCCTATCGTCGCTAATACAAATAATATTCTCGATAATTATGATCATTTGATCATAGATTTTTAAAATGAAATAGGTTATATATCTACAAAATTAATTTATTACCTATGGTTATACTTGACATTCAGTAAGGCTATCAAGGCTATAGACACAAAATCAGGCTTACCAACAAAGGGGTTTTCCCAAATTTAGGGGGTAAATAATAGGATTGAGATTTTTTAGGGGCGCATTTCTCATTGTGTTTTTGATTACAATAAAAGTATTAGCGACGTCTAGTACGGTTCATCGATACTAAGAATGCAGAGTGAATGATTAACAAATGTCGCGTAATAAATATAGACAAATATTACTACTGTGTGCCGGTCTATGATTACTGAACATTCGTTGGTTATTTTCGTTATAATTGTTTAGCGGATTTTTTTAGTAACTGTGGCAATTTTAGGGGTTTTTAACTTAAGCTTTAGGGGTAAATATTTCTGGGTGTTGGTAATACTGCACAAAATAATAAAGACAGATTTGGACCATAAACAAAAGAATATCTATGCATGTGTGTATTAGATACACGGTAATGAACAGTAGTGTGTGTAACGTGTTATTTATTGAAAATAATGTATTTTAACGCATAATTTAAAAAAAATATTAGCATTCGTCACTTCTTCTCTGTATAAACTATAAGTGTGCGAAATTTCATACTCCTCCGTCCGCCCAATTTTCGTAAAAAAGGATCCAAAGTTTTCGCTTCACGTATTAATATATAGATAGTATATAGTCTACAAGGTAGTCTATTAAGTATTAAGATTCAGTCATGTAATCGGTTAAGCAAAAATAGCTAGTAAAGTGCTTTCTAATCGTGTGATGTATCCTGTAGTGAATAGGTATGCTTCCACGGGTGCATAGCTACTTAAAAGTGGCGAAGAAAAATAACAAAAACAGCGGGGTGAGCACGGCCTCTGTGATACGTCACGCATTTTATCACGGTTTATGCTCCCAAACTGTGATAAAAATGTATGAGGCAAGCGTATACGCCGTGCTCGTCCCGCTGATTGAGAGGTTAGTTACGGAGAACAGCTATGCAAGAAAGTATAGTGACAACTCAAGGGGCTGGTGAGATTAGAGTGATGGCTGCGATGGTAATTCATGATTGAATACTAGCTTTTGCCAGTGGTTTTGCCCGCGTATTAACCTTCCTCTTGAATCACTCCATTTGGTTTAAATAGGTTATTATGTTTTATTTATGTAATACTATCATATAAGTAAATTCTTTTATATTTTGTGAATGTGAGAATGTTGTAGGTCTTGTAGACTGTAGACAATTTTCTATTTTATTAAGTACCTGGTTGGTTGGTGGTTTTAGTAGTACTTGTTGACAGTCCTACACTGTTCTCGCATACCTATTAAAACTGTTGTTTGAAAATATTGTAAAACCCAATTATTTTTAAAAGAGTAACCGTGGAGTTTCTTGCCGGCTCTTCTCCATAGGAATCAACTATTTGGAACCGTGCACCTAGCTTCTAACGTTTCATAAGTGCCCTTGCAGGCTTATGTGAAATAAAAATATTTTGATTTGATTTGATTTGACTCTGGCTATTGATGAAAACCGCATTAAACTCCGTTGCGAAGTTTAAAAGATCTAAGCGTACAAACAAAAAATGCGACTTTATTTCATAGTTTGGCTAGTTATTATTTGGCTAAATACTAGGTGTACTTATTTATAGTGAATCGCCAAACACGTTTAGCTTTTGATTATAATTAGTACATTACTATGAAACAGGTAGGTTAGGTCATTTATTTTCCAGTAATTTTACGTTGTTTACGTAACTTATTTGACCCAAAACGTCACTAACCGCCCTGAAACGTGTACCTAGCTACAGCGTAAAACCCAATGCCCGCCAAATGTTACCACTATCATGCGCGTTGCATTGCCACCGCAAAACTCGCCCCAACTATGCGATAAGTACGAAAACTCACACATTTTTCACTTTTGACTGTGTCAGTTCATTCGTGAACATCTGTGAAAAATATTACCTAATGAAATCAAAATATTCATTTCAGTAATTTGCAGAACATATCCTGGGCGTACAGAAAGAACTTACTAAGCAGGTACTGAAACAATATGTGATTTTATTAGCCATTCAAGTATCCAGTAGTTGTTGAAAGAACATTAACTTTTTATTTATTGTTGCATTTTATGAGTGTATCTAGTTACCAAAAATGTGTTTATTTTGTAGACAGAAAGAGCGTATTACGAAATATATGGTATACCGTGTTCTAACTCCCACATTCAATTTCATAGTAGTAACCTCATAAAATATATGGGAACAAATTGTACACACGTGCCTTTTGCGATATGAGTGTTGACAATCGACACATGCTTATCTACATTCAACGCGTACACCATAGCATTAGCGTTAGCGATGTCAGAATTACATTCTTTAATATAAAACGCGTTACAGAAAAATGAGAGCGTCCTACTCGCTAACAGGATTCACTTTATGATATGTAGGTAATATGTGTTCTCGCTTCTCCAATTTTCCCCCTCGATGTTTTAAAAAATACCTGACATCTTAGGAAACATTAACCGGTGTTTTATGATATTTTAGCTTTTTTATAATGGCTTCCGTGGTCAAGGGACTGTAGAATTCAGCTACAATTTTTAAATTAAAAAGTAAAGGCCATGATTGATTTGATTTCTATTAATCATATCTTGCCTTACTAAGATATAGAATTGTTTTATCTACCTTTGGACAGTTTGGAGGTCGCCGTTCAATCTGTTGTGCGGCCAAACCACCTGACTATTAATAAATAAATTTGAAACCCACATTAATGGGGTACATATCGAAATCCCGAAAGTTCATAATACCTATGATTGAAATACCGACGTCCAAAACACCGAAATTCAAAATACTGAAAGTTTTAAATGCCGATAGTCGTTATATCGAAACACAAAATACCGATGTTCAAATGCCCGAAAGGACGAAATCCCGAATGGACGAAATCCCGAATGATTGAAATATCCATAATAATTGAAACGCTCATCTATTACATTACAGAAAAATCATAGTTGGCACGCTGTATGCAAACATGCAAACAAGCATACAACATGCATGCAGCAAGCCAGCAAGCATGCTAGATGCAAGTAAGCATGCAGCATGCAAGCAAGCAAGCAGAATGCAAGCAAGCATGCAACATGCAAGCAAGCATGCAGCATGCAAGCAAGCTCACAGCATGCAGGCGAGCATGCAACATGCAGCATGCATGCTTTCTGTCACGGCTCCGGCGCTGCGTGGCTCCGGCAGTCCCACTCGAGCTCATTGTCGCAGATGGTTTTACGCTCACCACCGCAGCTTTGGCTTGCTGGCCGGCTCCGCCGGCCAGCCTCAGCCGCGACGGCGCGCGTCAAAATCACCTGCTCCTCAACTCGCGGGCCGCCTCGCCCCTCCGCGCCTACGCGGGCTTAAATTACACTCTAGAGCAGTCTTTCCCAACGTGGGCGATAACGCCCCCTTGTGGGCGCTGCAGGCCTAAAGGGGGGCGGTAAGAGACCCAGAAAAAAAAGGGGGCATTGTATAGGGCTTTGGGGTCGATTTATAATTTCATCTACCTAGCTAGGAAGACTCTTAGACACCGACTGAGCTCTCGACTCTCGACTACATCTTGTGAACATCAACTAATATTAATTAAGATGTAGCTCAAACTCGGTTCGATATAAAAGACCGCGGGCAATCATGTTTTAACAAGTTTTTGTTAAATAATCCGAATTGTACATTCCTTTACCAATCGGCTGGTTCTATAATACTTGTTCTTGCTTGTCGAGTACGATTGGGCGTCGAATGAGATAAAAGAGTTTATGCACGTTTGTCTTATTCCTGTTGGTGCGTGCTGCTTATGCAATCCTATATAAACGACGTAAATTTATTTTATTTTCATTTGCGGTTTCACGCATAATAGATAAGCAGTACTTGATTTCAACACTTACGTATTTCTTAAAACAAAACAATGTCGGAAGTTAAAAAGAAGAGACGGCAATACTCTGCGGAATATATTTAATTCGGATTTATTGAAAATCCCACAAACCCGTCGTCGCCTTTGTGTCTTCTATGTCTAAAAACATTTTCGAACGAAGTTTCTTTCTTGAAGGCTTCATGCCTTCAAGACTGCAAGATCATTTGATTAAAATGCATCCAGATAAGACAGAAAAGAATGTAGCATATTTTCAAGACCTAGAGAAGAAGCATAATACTCAGCCAAGTGAATCAAAACTATTTTCGGCGGCTGCTAAGCAAGATGACGACGGACTTCGAGCTTCGTACAATATCTCTTTGTTAATTGCTCAAAAAGGCAAACCACACAACATCGGAGAAGAGTTAATTTTGCCAGCAATAAAGGAAGTAATAACTACTGTGCTTCATAAACCGGCCGCAGATATTATCGGAAAAATTCCTTTGAGTAATAATTCTGTGCAAAGACGAATTGATGAAATGGCTGAAAACATTGAAGAATCTTTGTGCAATCATCTGAGGACTAGTCAATTCTCAATTCAGCTCGATGAGTCCACTTTACCGACTAATGAAGCGTTGTTGCTATCTTACGTGAGGTTTATTAAAGATGAGAAAATACGTGAAGAACTATTGTTTGCCAGAAATTTGGAGACAGATACAAAAGGCGAAACCATATTCAATACATTGGAAAAGTTTTGTGAAGAGAAAGAGATTCCTTTGAAAAATATTATATCAGTTGCTACGGATGGCGCTCCGGCTATGACAGGGCGCCATAAAGGCTTCATGGCATACTTAAAGAATAAAATTCCAGATGTCCTTGCTATACATTGCGTTATTCATAGACAACATTTGGTTGCTAGAAACTTAAGTGAACGACTATTTCAATCACTGCAATATGTCATCAAAGCAGTCAATAAAATCCGTAGCAGCTCTTTGAATGATAGATTATTTCATCAGCTTTGTGTTACTAATGACGAAGATTTCAACCGTTTGTTGCTTCATACTGAAGTTCGTTGGCTGTCAAGAGGCAATTGTCTGATTCGATTTTACAACCTGTTTGACTCTATGATAGAGTTCTTGGAGACTAAAGATACAGAACTGCGCAACAAGCTCATAACATCAAAGAATGATATAGCTTACATGACAGACCTGTATAAAATGTTCAACGACATGAACCTCCAACTGCAAGGCGATGAACTAAATTTAATTAAAACAAAAAATGTCGTTGCTGCTTTCGCAGCCAAACTGCTTCTGCACAAAAAGAATATGGGCAGACGTGAGTTTCACAATTTTCCGAATTTATCAGTATACTGCAGTAACGACGACTTGTTTGCCTACTGCCAACATTTGGAAAACCTCCACATTGACTTCACCGAACGATACCAGGACATTTTAAACTTGGAAATACCAGACTGGGTGTTGGATCCGTTTTCAAATGTCAACACAGCAATGTCACCTCAGCTGGAAGAAAAACTTATAGAATTGACAACAAACGAAGAAATAAAAATCAAGTTCAAAAATGGATATCAAGAATTTTGGCTACAAAAACCGATCCCGCAATTGTACCCTGGATTGTGGTCAATTGTTCAACGATTTTTGATAGCATTCCCATCGTCATATTTTGGGCACGCCACAATTGCAGCGGTAAGTCCCCTCTTTGAGGAGTGGATAGAGAGGCGTCACGGCGTCCTCACCTTCCGCCTGACGCAGGTTCTCACCGGGCATGGGTGCTTCGGTGGGTTCCTGTTCAGGATAAAGCGGGAGGATACGTCCGGGTGTTTCCATTGCGAGGATCGTCTGGAGGACACGGTGGAGCATACGGTGGAGGTGTGCCCTGCCTGGGCGGAGCACCGCCGTGTCCTCGTGGAGGCGATCGGTGGCGGCGACCTCTCGCGTCCGGCCCTGGTGCGAGCCATGGTACGGAGCGAGAGGGAATGGGAAGCCGTCACCTCCTTCTGCGAAGCAGTAATGCTCGCGAAGGAGGAGGCGGGGCGCGTGAGGGAGTGGCAGTCAGTAGTAGTGATTCGCGGATTCTGGCGCAAGCGCCAGAGCCCGCGCTTGCACCAGAGCCCGCGAATCTGTAGCACCCATCGTAAAAAAAAAAAAAAAAAAAAAGGTTTTGGTGTGCTCTGATCTCAAATCTGCGGTCCATTTTAGCGTAGGATGCGTGGTTCTGGAGTTATGCAAATCAATTAACTGTTATCTCATTGATTTCCGGTGGTCCTGCACCCTCATTAGCATTCCATTGTTCGCCTAATCCTTTTATCTATTATACTTCGAACACCTCATTACGTTGCGCCAGAACCCACGAATCTGTTGCCCTACGGTTGATTTGGCGTTCTTATCTATTACTCATTGTATGTCTGCTTTTCTATGTCATCAATAAAACACATTCATTTTTATTTCAATATTTTATTACTTTTTTCTACAAAATATGAGCGGAAGATCTCATCCACAAAAATATCATTGTGCAGTGTGTTCCCTGTAAATATGTTCGTAAAACTATGCATTGAACATCCCTGAAACTTAAATAGCAAATACATTAAGCAATATTCACCACAAACTGAAGTCCAATCATTCTGAATCCTATCAACATTCCAGTCCCATCTCTTACAATTCCTTTTCAAAAACTGGAGATGATATCGCTCAGGTGTTCGTCCATATGAATCAAAATATTGACCGATACCATTCGTATCGATATGTACAGCTACCCAGTGTGAACCTGGTTTATCATCCGCATCCAAATTGCATATTATATACGTTGGTACATGTGTATACATAGGTAGTCTATTAGCAGCATAAACATTATTTTCTAGACTGGGATGAATCTTTTTCATATGTTTTTGTAATTCTAGTGTATCCATGATATTACTGTTATTAGCAGATTATTACAGTACCAATCTATTCAATGGTTGTCATAGGAATGTTCAATTATAGTGATTTGTAAATATTAAATCGCATTCTTTGTGGGAGTCACAAAGCTTAGGATTATCATTTTGCTGCAGCTAATTTAAAGTTTGTTATATGGGTCTGATAATATTAAATAAAACACTCTTGAGTACATAGACATTTTTAATTAACTGTTCAACACAATAATCATTAAATAAATAAATTAAATACAGACATATTATTATCAAAATACCATTTTCTAATACACACAGCATTATTCAATGCACAATTCAATTTATGGTTCACACAATTAAAATCAGTTTTATTTTTACAGAACTTTTTTTTTAATGTCGCAAAATTAGGACATCCCTTCTCACCTATGTCAATCACTTCACAGTTTGCACATAACTCTTTAATCCACGTAATCTTTTCCAAACCCTTTGTCATAATTTTTTTATTTTCTAAATATGGTAAAATAACACGTTTAAACTCTTTGTAGTCTATGTAGCCTTCACTCCAGTAAATTCCTCGATTTCTTTCTAACCATCTCACCTGCTTTTTTTCTTCTAGTGTTAGGTAATGGAATGAATATGGTGGTTTCACCAAGAACGTCTGTGTATGATCATGACTCGCAATGGCCAATTCTTTGATAATAAAATGATTTAAAGAATCTTTAAATCCTTGGAGTTCCACTATAAGGGTGTCCGTCTTCATGATATCTTCTTAACAATGTTACTTAATGGTTTGTATTCAACAATGCAATCGTTCAGAATGAGACAATATGCTGAAGTTTGATCTGGTATCTCCGAATCACTTTCAATTTCTACTCTCACGTCCACAACTGGCCCTGTCTTTAGATTATCCACTTGTCTAGAGCAATCAATGACAAACAGCGGTGCTAAATCTCTAAACTGTTTTTCGCTTAATATGGGTTCCGGTCGACGTCCGTAATACGACTGTTGAAATCTGGTGTATTGCTCGTTGTAAATATTAAATCGCATTCTTTGTGGGAGTCACAAAGCAGGTTGATGCCTGTTGCGAAGGAACGTGAGATAAGTTTGTTGACTCATAGAGTTACAATCAGTTTCGTATGTGCTTATGTAAAGTTTAAACTCGAACACTGTTTTGTATAAGATTAAATAGGAGAGGTTTATAAAGAAATAAAAAATAGTATATTGCATACAATTTGTTTTATTTAATTTTATAATGTTATCTTTAGTTACACACACACAAAATGCATTAAACATAACACATATATCTAAAACACAACACACATTATAATCCTAACTACTATAGTCTACAGTAACATTTCTATTTTTATCTATTTCAATAATATTATCAAACTCAGCATAAACAATACAGTTAATTGTTTGTATTAGTGAGGATTCAAATCGTACTTCTAATCTTACACTACCATGCTTTATGAGATTCCAATGGGCTGATGAGTTAGCTGATAAATCAGGAGTTAAATCAAATGCTAAAAGACAGTAACCTTTGGCATACTGTTCACGAGAGATTGCATTTCCTTCATTAAGAAAGTGAATACCAGTCCCCGAGAATAGAGTATGATATGCTGATGTAAATATATTATTATTAAAAGATGGTTGCAAAGCTTTGGAAGGTATTTGTTGACCATCAATATATAAGCTGAAAGAGTTAATACCATAGTTTTCAAAGTTAAATGGATTTTTAGTAAGTGAACCATTAAATGCAGAATTATTCACAAAACCAATAATACATCTTTTGGGTACCTGTCCTAAGAATATATTATCAAGAGTTTTTCCTTGAACACCCGATGCAATTGTTAAAACTTTAACTTCAGCACGAGTAATAGGATATTTAGCAGTGGTAGAAGCTAAAACTTTCTGATGTGCGAGTAATACACTTGGATTAATTCGTGCTCTTCGAACAATAAGAGTTGCGTCCGTAATGCAAACTTTAAACTTTACATCATTTGACCCAGCAATTAAATTAAAACTCTCTCTTGACCGAACTAATTTTACACTCATTTCAACGCCATTAATTAAAAATTTATCTTGATTGAAAATGTCACCATGAAGATGACCAATCATTTCTATTTCCCTGCTTTCATTAACTAATTCCTGTCTTTTAACAAATCCTATGTTTTTACCATCTGTGGAATCCATTTTTCCTGCTGTATCATCATACCAAAGACTACAAGTAAGATGAGATTGTTTAGCAGCAGGAGCATAGTTTAAAAGGGTTTCTATGTATGCTCGATAGGCATAGGTATTATTAGGTGGTGATACAAGTTTTTGGTTTAAATAAACATCGAGTTGACTAAAAAGTGAATGCAACCAATTATTTACAGGTGCTACTGCTGTAGCTGATATCAAGTTTGTTGAATCTTGATTTAATACTTTTGCCTTTATGTGGAGTAATGTATGAGACAAATCTATGTAGTCATCGCCTGTTCCAGGAACTTGAAACTCCATAGGTCCATCATCAGCAAGAGATGAAATTGGTTTATAGTGAATCCACAATCCATTTTCAATGCTTGTTTGTGTAGACGGTAATGCAAACAAATCTAATTCTGACTTAACGCACTCACAAGAATGATTATGAAGGAAAGACATACTTAATTTGAAAATATATCTTTGATGTTTTTTGGTTTTAGACCAAGTTTTTTCGTAGCTTTCACTTTAGCTGTTAGTGGTGGAATGAACGAGGCCAATCGTTTTCTTTTACTTATATACCCAGATCCTGTCATGTTAAATCGATCAATTTTGTCATCAGCCTTTCGTTTTAAGTTTGTACTAACTTGCTTTAGACGATCTTTTATTGAGGCTTCCATAGGACGGGCTTGAACCATATCCGATAAAAGTCCTACTCCAGCGTTTAATGCCTCCTTACCAACCACTCGAGCACCACTTGAAAGTAAAGGTAAAACTGATCTAAATAACCCTCCTAAGAAGCTCCCAATACCATGACCGCGTTGGTATGGTGAACCCTTATAAATTACTCCAACTCCTGATCCAGCTTGATGTGAATAATAATTTTCATATGGACATTTATGATGATCATGAGGAGAATACATTATTATAATTTGCGGAAATGTAGTTTAACACACACGGTTCCAAACTGGAATGGTATTTTTTGTCCTGTGCTCGATCTTATATCTATTTCCAGCGTATCGAACTCTCTTCGCATAACAGGTAAGTAGTGAGGTGGAGAGAAAATGTACATTTTATTCGCACCATAAATGTATTTTGAAGGATCTAATGAAATGACTCTTAATAGTGGAGTCATAACATCACCCACAATCTGAGGATCGATAATGTCGCAATATAGAAATAGTTGAGATGGTAACCCTAAGTGTAAATTAGCAGGACACTTCCCAAAATTTCTGTCTAGGAGATTTGTATTTGGTTCATAACCTAGTTGTAAACTTAATTTGGGTGATAATGTTACGGATGTTATATTTTTATCCAAAACAGAAACAGACACAAATTTTGTTATTTCATCATAACGAAATTTCAAGCTCTCTCTGATACCATTTAACGCTCTTAAAATATGTTCAACGTTATCGTAGTTGGTAGCGGGAATATGTTTTTTGTAGTACACTGTTGATGGTTTATCTTCATTAGGCATTAACATGGTTTTTGTGATGTATACAACATTTTCATGATCTTGAACAGTAAACATGGTGCATGGATATTGAAACTCGACAACTCCAACCGACCATTCACCTTCTAATTTCATAGCTTTTGGTAATTTTGTTGAAAAATTTGTGGTCTTGTTATCAGGAAAGTATTCCATTGAACTATTGCTGAGCAAAGTTAAATAAAAACTTTCTTTATTCATATTTCTTTTAAACTATAAGCTAAAATCCAACTGTTAAATTTATCTGGATAACCTTTCCACGTCACTAATACTTCTTTTCTGTTACCCGAATAACGAGTGCCAATTATTTTATCTATTTTATATTGTGAGGTGGGGTTGTAAGTGACCTTCTGTAATTCTCTTTCATAAAAAGTACCAACTATTGGTTCATTTTGTAAATCTGTTATTGTATAAACAACCCATGGAGATCTATCAATTATTGAAGATATAATAAATATTTCATCACTCCAATTTGATTCATATCCTTTTTGGAAAACATGTTTATATTTAGTTATTCGAACATAATCACCCACGTTGAAATTTGGTTTTGGATTTTCTAGAGAAAGTTTGTTTGACCCTCTATCATAAAGATTAGTCCAAACTGTCATAATATTGTTGGAACTTACATCACATGGGCACATCTTAATACTCGAGTGAATGCTGTGATTATAAGAGTATATTAAATCTTGTAAAACATCTATATATCTATAAGTATTATTATGAGTGAAATAACGCCACATTTTCATTTTTAGAGTTCTTTGAAATCGTTCAACAATACTAGCCTTAATATCAGGATTGTTAGTGGTATAGTAATTTATCTTTTTGGATTTAAAGTATTTTTGTACATCTTTTGAAACAAATTCTGTACCTTTATCAGATTGTATGTGAGTAGGTGTTGTATTACTTTCAGTAAATATACTTTCAAAACATTCTTTAGTTGTTTCTGAGTTTTTCTTTTTCATTGGTCTTGCAAAAGCATATTTACTAAATACATCAATAACACAAAGTATGTAGTTGAAACCATCATTATATTGAGAATAAGTTCGCATATCACTTAAATCAGCTTGCCAAAGCTCATTAATATTTGATAGAATGTACTTATTACGCGGGAATTTTTTCCGAATGGGTTTATGTAATGTATATGTTTCTTGTGATTGTAACCATTCCTTTGCTTGCTTTTTATCCATTTTACCCTTCATAGCTTTTGATAATTTATCAATACTACCAAAACCAGCGGGGTTAGATGGATCATAATAAATCCTGTTAATTTCTTCTAGTACGGGGTCCATTTTTCCCAATCGATCTTTTTATGTATTTTAGTTATAGATCTTTTATCTCCACTGCTCGGTGTAGAAAACTCTTGAACTTCAATCTCAGAGGTTTTGTTCAGATCTTTTACTTGAAGTTGGTTAATAAACTCACATCTCTTTGGATTTCCAATATAAGTAAGTGGTACTTTAATATCTTTTAATGCTTTAGCAAATCTATCCCACCCTATCGGATCACTTTTTTTTAAAGGTCTAAGTGAATCATTTATTAAATCAACAATATTACTTCCTGGATTTTTTTCATTATCAATTATGACTGTGCCTTCATTATCCCAAAGTATTTTACTTTTACTTGTTCCAATTAAGTTTAATAATGACTCACCTTTTTTATTATAAGTTTTTGGTATTAAACTGAGTATTTGTGTTGATGAATACAGTGGATTTGCCTCACTTTCTATACTTTTAATAGATCCTTTCTCCTCCAACAAAGATTCAGCATCAACTGAACTTTTTAGATCTCTATCTTTATTTTTAAAACCAATTTTAGACCCATTTGAATCTTCATTAGATGTATCAGAATAAATTGGTAATCTGAGTGGTTGACGATCCTCTTCGGTAAAGTGAAGGTATCTTTGTAGTGTTTGTAAATATAACATCCACTTCTTTCGGTCTTCCGTCTTACTATTCATAATATTTTGCATTTCAATATCTAATCGAGACAAATTACTAGTAACCTTATTTTCTTGTTTTAATTTTTCAATCAATCCCGGTTCAATAAGTATCATTTTCTTAGCATTTTCCATGTTAACTGGCTAGTCCACTTACTAATCCACTCAATATTGCACCTAATATTATTGGTAAGAAAGCCCCTCCTTTTTGTATAATAATATTTTTTCTTAGTTTATGTTTACACTTATGCACCAGTTTACGGAGTATATTTTTGTGTTTATTCAATTTTTGTTTATCTTGATCTTTAAGAGGTATCTTTCCTTGTAAAACGTTATGAATACATTCACAAATACAATTTATTTCTTCTTCATCACACGTTTTAAGTAACGCTCTTTGATATTTTGGTTTAAGCGTATGCAAAGCGTTTAGCAAATGTTTATGCGTTGTGAGTCGACGATGCATCATTTAGAAATGATTTGAATTGTTTGATTCTTGGTGTATTTAAACTCTTTCGTGGGGACGTAGACTGTGCAGTAACCATTAAATGGGAATACATTTGTCTTGATACGACAAAAATCATTTGTATTCTGTTTTAAATCTACCATTAAATATCCATGCGCTTCTAAAGTTGCATCCCTGTAGGCGTCTTCAATGAATTTTGGGTTATCTGGTGACACTTGTCGTGCTAAATATCTTATTTGAGTTTTATCTCGAGGGTTTTTAAAATAAATTATATAACTTGAGTTTAAAGAAATGTCTCTTTGACCTTTACCTTGATGAAATAAATTTTGTGTTAAATAAAATACACTAAGATTCCTGTGATGACTACCTTTTGTAAATATATCCACAATTCTTCCATCAGACTCTCTCATTAGATCATCAATAATAATAAGGTGTGGGTTTTCACCATCAAACATATTAAGATTTGGAATTCCTTGATGATAGTTAACATTTGGTAAATTATTTAAAGCCTGCATTTCATCAAAGCACCATGTGATCTGATTAAAATCACAATTACATATTTCTTTAACTGATTTTATGAAATTTGTTACAAAATTTGACTTCCCACATCCACTTGGTCCTGCCACAATAGCAGTAAACGGATGGATAAAGTGAAACATTTCACACGTCTAGAGTTTTAAAGGGATGAAATAAAAATGAAAATTTTGGTGTAAAAATTAAATATATATATATATTGCTAAAATTATATAAAACATGTAATTTGTGAAAAACAGAATGATCTGTATACTATTTCTAACACAATTAGTACTTATCAGAATTTCACAATCACCTCAACGTCAAATTTAAGCACACAAATAAAAACTACAATTATTTTACATTATTTACAATCAAACAATAAATTTTAAATATGTAATAAACTATTATATAACATTACAGTAATATCATAATTTTACAATCAGTACAAAATTTGTATATACACACAGAAATAAAAGTAAAAAGTATTACACTTAGCGTAATTTATAATGTCCCCAAGCCAATGTATCAATGTTGTTGTTCATAATACATCGTTTGGTATCATTATATGATAAAGATGTTTTATTTATTTTTTGTGTAAAAATAGTGTGTTTGATTGACTTAAATCGAAGCATACTACAATATAATACATTTTTATTAAACAAACACGATTTGTAATTTTCCATATTCATTTTTTTGGTAACACTTTTGTTAACCCCTTTTGCCTTTGCTATAAATTTATCTTCTATTTCTAAGGCATACATTTTTGATCGCAACCCTACAAATTCCTTCAATACTTTACCATTATTCTCATCTTTAAAAAAACCTAACTTTTTTTTATTTATTTTTGGATATCCGTAAATATTATTTTCCGGGTAATCTGATGTATCGAAATAGTGAAGTAGATCTGGTTTTATATCCTCATAAAAATTGTCTGTAAAAATTTGATATATCAAACTATCGGTATCGGTGTACAATAACTTAATTTTATTATGAAACTTTTTAATCATGTAGTTATAATGAAATTCATACATAAGGGTCTTAGATATATCTAAAATACAAAATCCTAAATAAATCGGCTTATCATAAATTAATTTTGTTTTGTGTAATTGTATTGCAACTAAATGTTCTGAAAATATTGATAAACTATGGAATTCTGGTTTTGCAATCCAATCCTGAGCACCTAAAACTTTACCACGATTATCCCAGTGAGTTAGTAGTTTAACGTTTACTCTTTTTTCAATATTTTCCATAGTCTTACCGAAGACAGAATTGTTCATTAATTTAAAAAAGTCTTTTTCAAAGTTTGATGTAGCTAACGTTCTCAAACTAGTATTTAAGTCTATGTATTTCTTTAACCAAGAACTCTGTTTAAATTTTAAAATTCTATGTACTTTAATTAATTTAATCCCCATTTCAATGCATTGTTTTAAATTCCTGTAGTGAATGATGTATTTATTTTTATTATTTAAATTAGGAACTAATTTAGTTTCTTTAGTATTACCCACACATATGTTTTCAGGACATAACGGAAAGTCAGAATGCAAATTATGAAGTTCATCAGGATATTCCAAATCAACTTCTAAAACATAACCGAAATCAGAGTTATCCGACACATTATAATCTGTATTAGAATCTATCCATTCGAAACCACCAACAGGAAGAGATTGAGACATTGCCCAACCATATAAATTATTCGCATCAAAATATGTTAGATATGAATTAGGTTTTTCACTATCATAATCTTCCATGAATTTATTATTTGCTCTAGCAAAACGATTGCTACACTGAGATACACCCCCTCTAATACCAGCTTTAAAAAAAGCAATTTTGTCATAGTCCGTTAACAATTCTAATTCTATTTTGGTAAATTTTAACATTGCATCCCAACTTAAACCTGGGGCAGTATAGTAATGAGCAGGATCTAATCCATAAGTTTTAATACAAAGCTTTCTAAAGTTTTCGAATACATCAGTCAAAAGTAAAACATCAGTTTTTAAATATAAATTGGAATAATCAGACATACTACTACACTTAAAATGTTGCCAAATATCTTTTGCGTGATTATAATCATCATTTGAAATATTTGAATCTGTGAGTGAACTATAAAATTGGTGTTGATCAGGAAGTGATGGATGTTTCAAGCAATCACTATTACACATAAATTCATAAGGATAAATACCTTTCCGTCTTAAACGTGAAAAATCTTCATTATTAGGATAGTTCCTTTTTAGTTCTGTAAACTGATCATCATTAAGATTTTTAGCTAGTTGATCTAAACTACACGATAAAAATTTCAATGAATCTATGAATCTTAAACTTACTGGTTGATTATTTATTGTTAACTGTTTTGAAAATGATATGTATCGTTCTTTATTTTGTGGAATAACTTCAACTTTGTCATCATCGAGGTTTTTTTTTTTTTTTTTTTTTTTTTCAGGATGGGAAATCATCAAATGACTTCTCCCGCTCTGGGCGGAGCGGGAGGGCGTGTCAGACTTTTACTGACTAAAACCCACCCGTGTTCCATCAGTTGCCCATGTGCCAGGGTCACGGTATCTCTTTCGAACAATCACGCGACCCCGGATCGAGGTTTAATGCATGGATAATGAAATGAGCATCGTAATGACTGAGGTTATGTAAAAATATTGGAATATGACGAGGGGTTCTGTACTTAGAACTACACACTTGATGTGCAACACCCCTAAAACTGCCAGTGTGCCAATCAAAATCGTAAAAAAGATCTTCATTTAACTCAGTTTCACAAATATGACATATGTTTGAATTTGAAATTTTAATTTTATCTTCATCTGATAATGGAACGAGACATTTTTGGAAACTATTTTTTTTAAATATTGTTTTCACATCTTCACAAAGGCGATTCATAAACACTTGTGCACAGTTTGACCCACTATACGTCTCATATTTTGATAATCTGTTATCATATGAACATTTAATGTAATATCCAAAACTATACACTTCATGTTTTTGAATATTAATTGTACTAGGCTTGGATGGATCGTTACTACATGATTCTATTGGGTTCAAAAATGCCTCAAAGTCTGCATAAACCACAAAGGGCATTTTCAACTTTTTCACGAATTTATCAAATTTTAATTTATTATTTGAGGTTGCTTTACCAAACCAATCCTTTTTGGAATCCTCACCGTTTGGTAATTCCGTACAAATGTGAGCGCAATCATATTGTTGATGGTTATTAAGTCTTTCCTCCGATGGGAAATGAAGTAAACATGAATCACATATATAAACTGCACAATGATGTCTTGATATTTGTGAACTAACTAATCGCGATAAGTTTTTAATATAACAGTAATGATTGTTAGTACCATTCGATATATATAGTAGGTTAATATGATTAGGTGTACGACATTTTATTAAATATAAAGGACCTACAACAGAATTACACTTTTTTTCTTTATTATACTCTAAGCCAAAAACATTAATACTAATATTGTTTAATTTCTCTACTTTTGATATATCTGCAATTATAACCGGAAAAGAAATACCAGTAAATTTTAGTTTATTTCCATGAATTGCGTAAGATGCTACCCGATCTACACTTTTACATACAGGATATAAACCAGAGAGTAATGCCCATTTGAAACACATATTATCATTATTTTTAACATTTATTACAGCTTTTTTTGATTTAATATCTTGAGGAAGGTCGATATATGAACTACCACGTAGGGGGTTGAATTTGTTAACATTCATATCTATGTATTTAATTTGATTAAGACTCCAACCACTATCTTTTTTTTCAAATTGACAAATTTTACCGACTACAGTGTCTATTAATGATGAATAAAAAATATTTAAGTCATCTCCCTGACAAATTATGTAATTAAACGTTTGAAAATCAAACGTATTTTTAATATCTTTAGTTTGTTGTATGAAATCAGCATGCAATATGAAGTTTATTTTAAAAATTGTATGTTGTTGAATACATTCATTTATCAAAAATAAGATATCAATTTTTAGCGAATTTAAAAACGATTCCGGTGTTTCAAAATGTTGTCCCGATTGAAGTGTTTTACTATTAATTCTATATGTTAAAATTCGATTGCCAAAAGCGGTTTCAACAACTGTAACATTTGTTAATGAATTATGTGATTTTAAAAGATTATTTTTATGTGAATTGCTTTTTAAATGGTTGTTTAGATACCTTTTATTAATATAAACATGACATGTATCACATTCCACCTTATTGTTGTCCACGTCATTGGTTTCAATTGATGATGTAGAAGCTCCTTCATCAAATTTTGCTTTCTTGGTAACCTTATTTTCATCAGTAGTGATACCTCGTTTGATACCTCTTCCAACTTGTTGTTGACTGTAACAAAAAGAAAATTATTAGGCAAATCTTAAAATAAAACATTACTACAATAATATTTCTTATTGAGTTTGTACTTCTAATACTTACATCAACTTTGTTTCAACCATCAAACACTGATTATACAACTCATCATCATACGATGAATCGAACAGTTCATGCTTCTCTATTTCATCACAAACTTTAGACAGCTCCTGATTGAATTCGCTGTTGGATTGTTCTATATTCTCTTCAATGGGCGCGGAAAAGAAAGCACTGGTGCACATTTCACTGAAGTTTTCCATCTTTATAATAAAGAAGAAAGTATGTAGCACAGTAAGTAACAGTTAAGTGTTGGTAGAGCAACTGATACCCAATTTCAAATAATGTCCAATATTCATAGTCTAGCAAAGGATTAGGAAAGTCATGTAAAATCTAATGAGTACACAGAAGTACTTTAAGTAAACAGAATCACATTCACTAATCCACTAATGAGTGTCATTGTTAAAAAAGTATTTTTTAACTTTTTCACTTTCTGCTATTGTCTTTGTAATATTGTATACGAGGCCGTTTGTGTTGTCGTAGATGCTATCCTTATTATTCTTTATGTAATATTTAATCCTCGTGGTAGCGTGCTTCCAGTGATCACTAGTTGGAATCTTGGATAGTTTCTTCATATCATACATTTCAATTTTTATGAGATGCGTCGCTTGGTCTCCGTCGTCAGAATTTGTAGAGATGTATGATACGCCATCTCTAGCAGCTCGTGTCACAGTCGAGGATAGCAGCTTCTTCCTTTTTATTTTTGGTACCACTTCAAAAAATTGATCAATCGGTTGCGATTTCCTTTTTCCACCATCGTCTGTGTTATTAACGACGATATCATCACTCTCTTCTTCGTGTTGAGGAGAGAGTGGCGAGTAGTAATACTGTTTATAGGTATTTTCATTATCGTCTGCGAAGCTGAATGATCTCTGCAACAACAGAGTTATCACGTTAATATCAATTTGTTTACACTTAATCACACACGTTAGGAAACAACAACAGAAATACAAGTAAGTTTGTCAATAGAATAAACACTTACCTCCATGGCCATTGATGCGTTGAAGTAACACAAACGTAGTATTGGTAGACGTATACAATCCACTGTGGTCAAACGACCATAGACTGACTGCATGACTGCAACTGTTCGATCTTATATAGCACCATTCTTATCTAAAGCAAATTACTAAGCACATACGAAACTGATTGTAACTCTATGAGTCAACAAACTTATCTCACGTTCCTTCGCAACAGGCATCAACCTGCTTTGTGACTCCCACAAAGAATGCGATTTAATATTTACAACGAGCAATACACCAGATTTCAACAGTCGTATTACGGACGTCGACCGGAACCCATATTAAGCGAAAAACAGTTTAGAGATTTAGCACCGCTGTTTGTCATTGATTGCTCTAGACAAGTGGATAATCTAAAGACAGGGCCAGTTGTGGACGTGAGAGTAGAAATTGAAAGTGATTCGGAGATACCAGATCAAACTTCAGCATATTGTCTCATTCTGAACGATTGCATTGTTGAATACAAACCATTAAGTAACATTGTTAAGAAGATATCATGAAGACGGACACCCTTATAGTGGAACTCCAAGGATTTAAAGATTCTTTAAATCATTTTATTATCAAAGAATTGGCCATTGCGAGTCATGATCATACACAGACGTTCTTGGTGAAACCACCATATTCATTCCATTACCTAACACTAGAAGAAAAAAAGCAGGTGAGATGGTTAGAAAGAAATCGAGGAATTTACTGGAGTGAAGGCTACATAGACTACAAAGAGTTTAAACGTGTTATTTTACCATATTTAGAAAATAAAAAAATTATGACAAAGGGTTTGGAAAAGATTACGTGGATTAAAGAGTTATGTGCAAACTGTGAAGTGATTGACATAGGTGAGAAGGGATGTCCTAATTTTGCGACATTAAAAAAAAAGTTCTGTAAAAATAAAACTGATTTTAATTGTGTGAACCATAAATTGAATTGTGCATTGAATAATGCTGTGTGTATTAGAAAATGGTATTTTGATAATAATATGTCTGTATTTAATTTATTTATTTAATAATTATTGTGTTGAACAGTTAATTAAAAATGTCTATGTACTCAAGAGTGTTTTATTTAATATAATCAGACCCATATAACAAACTTTAAATTAGCTGCAGCAAAATGATAATCCTAAGCTTTGTGACTCCCACAAAGAATGCGATTTAATATTTACAAATCACTATAATTGAACATTCCTATGACAACCATTGAATAGATTGGTACTGTAATAATCTGCTAATAACAGTAATATCATGGATACACTAGAATTACAAAAACATATGAAAAAGATTCATCCCAGTCTAGAAAATAATGTTTATGCTGCTAATAGACTACCTATGTATACACATGTACCAACGTATATAATATGCAATTTGGATGCGGATGATAAACCAGGTTCACACTGGGTAGCTGTACATATCGATACGAATGGTATCGGTCAATATTTTGATTCATATGGACGAACACCTGAGCGATATCATCTCCAGTTTTTGAAAAGGAATTGTAAGAGATGGGACTGGAATGTTGATAGGATTCAGAATGATTGGACTTCAGTTTGTGGTGAATATTGCTTAATGTATTTGCTATTTAAGTTTCAGGGATGTTCAATGCATAGTTTTACGAACATATTTACAGGGAACACACTGCACAATGATATTTTTGTGGATGAGATCTTCCGCTCATATTTTGTAGAAAAAAGTAATAAAATATTGAAATAAAAATGAATGTGTTTTATTGATGACATAGAAAAGCAGACATACAATGAGTAATAGATAAGAACGCCAAATCAACCGTAGGGCAACAGATTCGTGGGTTCTGGCGCAACGTAATGAGGTGTTCGAAGTATAATAGATAAAAGGATTAGGCGAACAATGGAATGCTAATGAGGGTGCAGGACCACCGGAAATCAATGAGATAACAGTTAATTGATTTGCATAACTCCAGAACCACGCATCCTACGCTAAAATGGACCGCAGATTTGAGATCAGAGCACACCAAAACCTTTTTTTTTTTTTTTTTTTTACGATGGGTGCTACAGATTCGCGGGCTCTGGTGCAAGCGCGGGCTCTGGCGCTTGCGCCAGAATCCGCGAATCACTACTACTGCAGTCTCTGCGCCCTCATGTCCCTAGCCGCCGCAGGAGGAGACGCCCCGGGCGTCGGGAGTTAATAGCGGACTCCCGACCACCGTAGCCACGAGCTTGCGGGTGGCGAGCAATGGGTAGCTCGCCGCCCGGTAAGGACCAAGCTCGGGTCGACGGCGCGCAGTGTTCCACGCGCGCCTCAAAGAGATGTCAGCAGCAGTGTAGGGGTCTACTAGGACCGATGCCTGCCGGGGTCGCGTGATAGTTCGAAAGAGATACCGTGACCCTGGCACATGGGCAACTGATGGAACACGGGTGGGTTTTAGTCAGTAAAAGTCTGACACGCCCTCCCGCTCCGCCCAGAGCGGGAGAAGTCATTTGATGATTTCCCATCCTGGAAAAAAAAAATCGTCATATTTGTGTGAACGTGGATTTAGTGCTGTGGCAACGCTGCTTACTAAAAAGAGAAATCGTTTGCGTGTTACCGAACGTGGCGACTTGCGGCTGTTTTTGAGTAAATTGGAACCTGATATCAACAAACTTATTGAACAGCATCAGATTCAACCTTCACATTAGTTTTTATCTAGGAATTGATTATGTTTGTTTTATTTTCAATAAAAGATACTCTGTCCGAATACTATAAATTTGCGTTTCAATAATCAGTTATAAGTACTTAGCGGTTTTTAAGTATGTTTAAAAAGGGCGTTAAAAAATAATTTATTCTTAAAGTGGGCAGTAGACAAAAAAAGGTTGGGAACCCCTGCTCTAGAGGTAGGGCACACAAGACTACGTGGAGTCGGTTCTGCAGCGATTCGTTTCTGTCAATAACTTTTATAGCACAACATATCATGAATACGAAACGGTCGCAATTTAGGGATTTTAAACTTCGGGATTTTAAACTTTCGGGCAAATGAACTTTCGGGAATTTAAAATTGCGACCAAACAACCATTCGGCGTTTCAATTATCGGGATTTCGTCCATCGGTATTTTAAAATTCGGTGTTTAAAAAAATAATGTGTTTATTATATTAAATCTAGATACAATTTAGTTGCCGGGGCTTCCCAGAAAGTAATCCGAAGATACTTATGATGGGATAAAATTCGGGATTTTGATACGTACCCCATTAATGGCAGGTATGTAAGGATCATTTATGCATTTTACCACCATACTGCGGTCGCCAACCCGCTTGCCAAGCGTGGCGATTATGGAAAATCGGGGGAGGCCTAAGTCCAGCAGTGGACGTCTTACGGCTGAAATGATGATGATGATGATGATGATGTAAGGATCATAGCAGGTGGGGGTATGTAGTTTCTACCAAGCCCCATAGGAAAAAAAACGTGAGGTTATGTATGTATGTATTCATGGTTTCTGAAGTTAATTAAACAGAAGATTATTTCCCCTCATAAATAAATTCCCACAGCATCTCTTTAGCAGAATTCGACAAAATCAGAAGGTGTAATTCTCAAATGAAAGATTTAAATATTCCGTTTGTATTAATTTACTCAGCTGCTCGTTATAGAAGCTTTATAATTAAAACAATGATTTTAATTAGATAAAGTAAATTTCATTGCAAACAATCCAGTTGGACCAGAGAGAAACGTCTGCCTTCAACACCAAAATAAATTAACACTGAAAGTAGTAGCTATCTAATCTCTTGTGGCCTCGGAGGGAAGAATAAAACGAACAACGAAAAACTGAGAACCTCTCTTAAATTTTACGTACCTAGGTATTAAATGCAGAGTAATTATACATTTCCAAGTATTGGCTATTCTTCTTTCTATTTCTCTATTCATACAATCTTCAGTAGATATAAGTTGACCTAAATATTTTTTGGTTTGGTCTCTTAGCGAAATAATGAAAAACGAAGAAATGCCAATGAAAGGAAAAAAGAAAGTATTTGAAATATGCATTATGCCATGTTTACTATACGGTTGCCTAACATGGGCTCTGACAGAACGACTGGAAAGTAAAATACAAGTCTGCCAGAACGCGATAGAAAGAAGTACAATAGGAATAAAAAGAAGGGACAGAGTCAAATTAAAAGAAATAAAATTGAAAACAAAATTTAAAAATGCTCTCACGGCTTACAGACAACAAAAATGGCGATGGACGGGGCATATGTTACGAGAGAGAACAGAAAAATGGACTAAGTTAGTAACTGAATGGTATCCGAGAGGCAATAAAAGAAATAGAGGTAGACAGACAAAAAGATGGGAGGACGACTTCACGAAAATAGCTGGTATGTTATGGAGTCGTGTAGCAAAAGATCGGATTAAGTGGAAATCTTTAGAGGAGGCCTTTGTCGACAGACAAGCTGTTAAAGACAAACAACCGTTTGCCGATGATTTAATTTAAATGTAAGGTAGCTTAACAGTTACATTTGTTCAATTTTATTTAGCACGTAGGCATAGATGTAACAAATACTTAGTCATTGTAAGAAAGCTAAACAGCAATAAAGGCTTATTTTATTTTATTTATTTTATTTATTAATTATACATTGTACAGTGTTTTCTATGCATAATCAGCCTATATTGTTGCCACTGCTGCGACACAGGCTTGAGAGGCGTGAGAGGGAGTGGGCCGTAATCTACCACGCGAACCCAGTGCGGATTGATAGATATTACATGTCTTCGAATTTTTGGTTCTAGGCCATGCCGGTTTCCTCACGATTTTTTCCTTCAATGATGACGAAATTATTTAAACAAAGTAAAGCGCCTGCCTGGGTTCGAACCCACGACTACAAATCGTATGTCGGGGCCTTTACCACTGGGCCACCACTGCTCTTGTGTGGAGCTGTATTCTATACAGTGACATATACACATTGCATATTATGTGTGGCCAGGCATGGTTCGGACGTCTGTCGAAGAATGGAACACAGAGTTAAGGTGGCACACAAATCACACAAACTCTGGTGACCGCAAATTGGCGAACGTTATGCTTTTCTTGTTGTATTGCACGTACCTACCTATACAAAAGCTCGATTCCCTATTGAGTAGCGTAGTAGTACGAAACGGTTTTCTTGCATTTTTAGTAACGGAGATTGTTATTGTATATCATTATTGTATATCATTAAAATAATTATGTATCTGCTAGAAAATTAAACAAGTAGGGTCAGATGAATATTGGTGGACGCTAAATGCCAAACAAGTAAAAAAATCTTCAGTTATAATGGAAAAATAAAGAAATTTCAGAAGGTAGGTGAATACAAATAAGCTATTTATTTATCGTGATATAAAGGTCACTTCTACAATTAACGAAATTAAACAGTCCTAGACCTATGTAGTTCCACATTCTGTATTATTGAACCTCCTAAAAATAAAACAAGAACATATAAAAACTGTCATAACACAAAAACGTGTTTTTGTTATGACAGTTTTTTAGAGGATGTGCGATATTTATACTGTCTAGATTTCAAGTTCTAATGAAAAAGCGCCGGATGATAATAAAATTATTCGTGTAACTTTGAAGTTATGACCAAGAAAGTTATACCTACGTTTCTTTCTGCAACTATGCAATTAAGTAATTGAATGCTTCATTTTTCTTTGTAGGATACCCTTGTGCCTACCCTTAGTTACTTGAAGATAATATAATGAATGAAAATTCCTTGGAACTCTTTTAAGTCAAGTTTCCTTTTCTTTCGTTCCCTTTTTTCTCGTTTACCTTCTTTTCTCGTTGTTCTAATAATCACTTGCGCTACTGCTGTATAGCTTATGTTCGATTCCCCGTTCGGGAAAAGTGCTATTGAGTATTTACTATTAGTTCTCAGATATAGAAAAAGGGATAGGTAAATACATGAGAACTAACTGGGTAAATGTGCGTGTTACAATTACAACTCTGCCTAGCCACACGTACCAATGTTCATTATCTTATACCTATAAACGAACAATTCTTGTATATATCTGAATCTCGGAAACGGCTCCAACGATTTTCATGAAATTTACTATACAGGGGGTTTCGGGGGCGATACATCGATCTAGCTAGGATTCATTTTTTTAAAATGTCGTTTTATTCGTGTTTTCAATGATCAACTTTATCGATAAAAAACTTGAACATAAACTTATTATTTTAAACACAATTTACCAAAAAATAGCGAGCAAAGCTCGGTCATCCAGATATTGTATATATATATATATAAGTATAAATATATATATATATATAATCTGAATCTCAGAAACGGCTCCAACGATTTTCATGAAATTTAGTATACAGGGGGTTTCGGGGGCGATAAATCGATCTAGCTAGGATTCATTTTTATAAAATGTCGTTTTATTCGTGTTTTCAATGACCAACTTTATCGATAATCAACTTGAACATAAACTTATTATTTTACACAATTTACCAAAAAATACCGAGCAATGCTCGGTCAACCAGATATTGTAACATAATGCGCATTCATGATTTGCATCGACGGACGGTAGATATGTAGGTGGCTAGGTACCTGGCTGCAATTTTATTACTTCATCATCATCAGAATTTCAGCCAAAAGATGTCCACTGCTGGACATAGGCCTCCCCCAATTTAGGGGAGTTAGCCATAATCGCCACGCTTAGAATGCGGGTTGGCGATCCCAGTATGTTGGTAAATGTATAAAGGACGCTGTTGGCCACTCTTTAGTAAGTCCTTAAGTCGCCTATTACGACAACCAGGGGAAGAAATGGTTTAAACTTTAAACCATCACCACCATCATCCAGAAATTTTATAACTTATAGTAGGGAAACTCGCCAGTTATTCGTAACTACGAAGCCAAGCTAACTCCGGATCCTAAAAATTAGTACCTCTTAGTGTTATTACTGCAATCTCACTAAATCTTAATTAATGACTTTACAAAATGCGATATTAAAGTTAAGTTTAGTAACGCGAAGTGATAGACATAAAACTAACACGAGCTGCATTTCAACTCCAATTAAAGCAAATTCATATTTGTATAGAGTCTGTCAATGTTCATGCATACCCTGTGGTAAGACACCCGGATTAAATTAAGATTAGAGTTTGCATTCACGAGTTTCTCGTACTAGGGTTACCATCCAATCGGAATTTTACGGACTTGGTCGGCCTTTTAGCCTTACGTCCTGACTTTTTTTGGCATTTCCCGCTTTCGGAGCAAATTTTCATAAAAAAATTTGAAAAGTGAAATAAAAAAAATATAAAATGTACACCATAATCAGCTTATACATAGGTACTTAATGCTCCCACTGGTGGGACACAAGTCGGCTCTCTTCGAGAGCTCTTCAAGACTGAACCATAATCTACTACGCGGGCGCCTGCGGGTTGGTATTATATTTACATATCTCCGAATTTTCGGGTCTTTATTTTTGTATCCTCACGATGTTTTTCTTCACCGTTTGAAAGCAGTGATGATGAACTTGTTTACTCAAAATAAAGTACCTACCTAGGCTTTCAATCCCACTTCCTACAAGTTGTAAGTCAGGGCCGTCATATTACCGTTGGCCTTATTACCTTCCGCCGATAATTTACTCTTTGTAAATAACTGGCTTATCTCAGCACTTTCCCTGTTCCAAAATGCAAACATTTCCTATACAGGAATACTCATGGTTACCTCCAACGTGACTGTTACCTATTCCTGGTTATTCGCGCGCTAACTTCGCTAGTTCCCAGTCCTCCATAGACATTCTAATGGAAATGTTTTGTTTTGCATTTTCTAACTACGCACTAAGCCCGCTATATTAGTTTGATTCTGAAATTTTATGTGACTATGAAAGAATATTTTTGCATTATTCGTAACTAGTTCTGCAAAGAAACTCTATATTTTTGCCGTTCATTATATAAGAAAGTTAAAGAAAATGCACCCGGCTACTATGACTTTTCTGTTTGTTTTGTTTTAGTTTTCAATTATTGCTATTTCATTCTGAAAGTATACATAAGCTACCCATTTTCAGTTACAATATGACACGAAGTAGCCAAAGTTTATGATAGGAGCTATTGAAAAGCAAGTTGGTTGAGAAGGCTTCTTACCTTGATTACTAATAAAAAAAAGGCATAGAATTAACTTACGAAGAGCTTGTGCAACTCGTACCTATCTTTTTTTTTAGATCCTACATCGTCATCTCACCTGCATTTACTAACGAATTCTTAAGAGTGGTGACATGAAAAGGTACCTATTATTACATAAGATTCAGCTGCTAGCCTCAGACATCGTTAATGCCATACTCGGAAGTATGGCGTTAACGATTCATTGATAAACTTCTTACGTAGGTAGACCTACCTACCGTACCTACCATACGTGCCGACAAGCACGACTCGACATGCGACACGATTTAGGTAGAACAATGTTCATGAAGTTTTCTTAGAAATTGTTCTACTAGTCAGGTTACACCGCACCCTTTACGAACAGTATTGGCAGAAGGAATACCTATCACTCTTTATTTGGGCAAATATTTTGGGGATTCAATAAAATTTAATGAAGCAGGTCTGACCTTTTCATTAAGAAGTTATCACTGGGTTTCCTGGAATTGATAAAGGGCACAATAGCTCTTATAATAAACTAATAGGCGACTTGATAGACACCTTTACATATACAAACCAACTACTGAGGTATCTATACCGTTTTAGTTTTCCATGCATTTGTGCTGGATTTACTTCGACTACGTCCGAAAGTGTTGGAGCGCAGGGATTTTCCTTTAATTTCTTTCAGTAGCAGCCCGGAGTCAGGATCTATATATTTAATCCTACTAATATTATAAATGCGAAAGTTTGTATGTATGGATGTGTGGATGTTTGTTACTCTTTCACGCAAAAACTACTGAACGGATTTGGATGAAATTTGGAACGCAGTTAGTTTATAACCTGGATTAACATATAGGCTACTGTTTATCCCGGTAGTACCTACGTTCCCGCGAGATATTTTCCGATCTCCACGCGGGCGAAGCCGCTGGCAAAAGCTAGTATTACATAAACGTATGGCCCTGGAAAAGGATGCCTGGAGGGATTTTAGAGAGGCTTTTGCTCAGCAATGGGACAGTGTAGGCTAATTTAAAAGAAAAACATACTAAGGTTTAATTGCATTAACTATAGTCGCTAAAAGCAATCAGGTGTTCCTTATATTTTGTTATATTATGTAGGAAAATAGTGGAAAAAATAGCTGGTGGTAGGTACCTACCACCAGCTATTTTTTTCCCACTATTTACGTGTTGATTCCATAGTAAAAGTTGTTGACGAACACGGAACTCCAGCCTCTTAAGGTTCTACCGAAACAATCATTGTACCTATAGGTACCAAAAAATTTAACCTAAACTTAGCCTAAACTTACTTTTTAGTCTATTAAAACTTGTATATAAGGTTAAATTAAATTAGCTGGCAATTTTTTACCTACGTGTTGGGTATCAATATCGAATCCTAATGAACCGAAAAAAAAAAAAACAAAAAAGAGTTTTTTTCATGATGCAACTTTGTTCAATACTTTTAAAGACACAGTGACATCAAAAGCATTGAAGAATAACTTAGGTGCATTAAGGCAACCAAACAACTGTTATGTTATGTTAATTTTTTTTTTGGAAATTCTTTAAAAATGTCTATGTTACCTAGATACGAAAAATTACAAAGACAGCTGACCGATAACGGTTATTGATTTTCGCACATCAAATAATGTTTTTATTTTGTTCCATTCGTGGGTAAAGTATTGCCGACTACTTTAATTTGATATACTGACCCTACTGTAGATACTCTGCCTATACCTTTAAGGAAGACAGGAGAGTCCCGGTACTGTGGGAAGTCAAAAAATATACCTACTATTTATCGTAAACAAGAAATAAAAGGCTATAACTCCTATGACGTCATACAATAAAACGTTTAGGTCTACTTACGCCCAAACCCTTCATCCGAACGTTCGATTCAAACAGTAATATAAGTTAAACGAGTATCTCCTAAATTTTAGCGTCCGTAAACTGAAGATGTCATTACGTTGAAGACGTAAGAAGCATCACTTTGAATATCCGTTTTATTGTTCGAATATAAAGCCCTTTATTATTACTCTGTTTGATTGTAACACGTTTGAATCGAGTTTATGATGAAATTTTACATATTAATCATTGAGATAAAATTGAGTTGGCGGTGTTTTGAACTGGTTCATTAATCACATAGATACCTACCTTCGCTACGTCGACTGTGTGTAGGTATGTTATTACTCAAATACTCATTAGGTTAATTACTTTATTCACAGGTCACACGGGTTGATGAAATACAAAACTGAAACATTTCTATAAATAATTTTTGCTCAGATTTTACAAAAGTATGGCTGCTACTGATAGTAGTGGTGGCCCAGTGGTATCGTCCCCGACTAACCGAGTTGAAGGTCATGGGTTTCACCTCCACCGTATGCTCCACCATTTCCTCCAGATGATCCTCGCAATGAAAACACCCGGCGTTTCAATACTCAATACTCAATTCTTTATTGCATTCCATATGTTACATAGATGGTTAAAAAATAAAAATGGTACAAGATCAAATATGGACCCTGTCGGGCACGCAAAAATTAGGAGAGAGGAAGAGGGCTGAGTTCAGCCCCGGATCTATGGGGGGGCAAGCCGGGGCCCATGCCCCGGGCGGCAAGTTCAGGGGGCGGCAAATTCAAGCTTGGCAGACGTATGGTCAAAGCGTTAATGAGGAGTTGTAACGATATAACTCATCATAACGCAACTTTACCATTGAGACGTCCAGTACTTAGCACATTAATTATTTTTCGTGAGTCGCATAGGCATAGGTCAACAACCGCATCAATCGCGCACGCCCCGCTCGCAGGAATTGCAAACTGTGACAACGCATGCATACGCAGTGGCGTAAATAAATAGGGTAAACAGAGAAAGAGCAGCGCCCACATCAGTCTCCTCAACGTTCTCGGCAAAATCGACGAGAGGCTTATTCATAAGCGTCTCAAAGTCTATGCCGAAGCAAAGGGGCTTATCCCTAACGAGCAGTTAGGGTTTCCGAACCCAACACTCATGCGTCCAACAAACCCACCGCATCGTAGAGCACAAAAGCGCTGGCTTCCAGCGTAGTGCGATGACGGGCGCGTTGCTCTTCGACATAGCGAAGGCTTTCGACTAAGTCTTGGCACAATGGCTTATTTTACAAGCTTTCCCATCTAGGTGTGCCTGAACGTCTCGTGCTCATCCTACATGACTTTTTATCGTACCACACCTTCCGCTATCGCATCGAGGGTTCTCTCTGTTCCACTCATCCCATTCGTGCCGGAGTCCCCCAGGGCTCCGTGATATCTCCCCTCATCTTCACGCTTTTCACCAGCGATATTCCAAAAAGTAAAAAGGCCCAGTTGGCTCTATTTGCCGACGACACAGCCATTTACTACACCGGTCGCTGTCAGGACGCTATCGCTCGTACTCTCCAAACCTCCGCAAAAGTCTTAGGCGCTTGGTTCACGAAAAGAGCAAGGCGGTTTTCTTCTCGAAACCGCGCAAGCTGCTTCCGCCCTCCCTAGTCCGATCACTTTGTACTGTTTTTTCTTTGGATGGGAAATCGTCAAATGACTTCTCCCGCACTGGACGGGGCGGAAGGGCGTGTCAGACTTTTACTGACTAAAACCCACCCGTGTTCCTTCAGTTGCCCATGTTCCAGGGTCACGGTGTCTCTTTCGAGCAATTCGCGACCCTGGCAGGCAACGAACCCCCTCAGTTCTGCTGACATCTCTTTTGAGGTGCGCGTGGAACACTATGCGCCGTCGACCCGAGCCTGGTCCTTACCGGGCGGCCAGCTACCCATTGCTCCCCGCCCGCAAGCTCGCGCCTACGGTGGCCATGAGTCCGCTATTGACTCCCGACGCATCACTTTGTACGGTAAGCCGAATGTCCTCCGCCCTGGGGTGGTGAGTCTGATAGACCAACTGACTAAAACCACCCCCGTGTTCCGTCCCACACCTACGTCGGGGACCACGGGAACCAATATGTCTGCTTCCGCGATCCCCGACTGGTGCCGCCCTGCCTTTGCGGGCCTCCTGACGTTAGGGGGGGAGTGAGGTGTTAAACTCTCACCCGTACATCACAGAGAGGCGCGCGTGAAACACTACGCGCCACTGTCTCGGGTCCTAAGTAATAGGGGGCGACGGATGTCCCCAGATCCGTCGCCCCTGGACCTATTTTGGGGGACTGGAAGAGGGTGTTGTCCGCCATCCACCGATGCCCGGTGCGCCTGCTGCGGGCTGGGTGAGCGGAAGATATCTCCCGCTCCCTTTCCGCAGCCTGCGAAACAGTCATGTCGCAGAAGGATACCACCGCGTCCCAGGACTCCTCGCTGCCGACCATCGACTCGACCACGGCCGGCAGCGACAGGTCACTGCCTACTCCTGAGACGAGGGCACGACGCGGCTCCTCCCAAGCGGCACATTCTGCCAGCGTATGCCGCGCCGTGTCCTCCCGGCAGTCGACGCAGTGGTGACACTGGCCGTCCGGCTCCCTGTTTATGCGACACAGGTAGTTCCCGAAGCAGCCATGCCCCGAGAGCAACTGCGTCGCCCGAAACGACAGGGAGCCGTGCCTCCTCCCAAGCCAGTGCCCGAGTACTGGCAGTACCGCCTCGACCGTGGCAAGGCCGGCCTGGTAGGGCGTGAAAGCCTGTCCTGCCGGCCCGCCACCAGGGCTGCGCGGAGCTGTGACCGACGAAGCTCCATGTGTCGATCCGTCAGTCACTTGCGTCGCTCCCGCGCTTCCTCATGCCACTGATACAGCTAGTACTTTCGCCTTTAGGTCCCACGGTGGGGATCCAGCCAAAAAAATAAAAGAACAGCGATGCTGCCGGCCGTCAGGTCAGCCGCCCAGAGCGGGGCCCCGTACAGGGCCATGGATTGCACGATCCCCACGTAGAGCTGCCTACAGGCAGCGCTCGGGCCCCCCATATTGGGAAGCAGCGTTGACAGCACCCCAGCCGCGCCCATTAACTTGGGCGCCAGTCCCCGGAAATGGGGGCCGAAGTCCAACCGGCTGTCGAGCACCAATCCCAGATATTTCTTGGTGGACTGCGATGCGAGACCCCCCGACCACGATGTGTGATCCGGCCGGCGGCGCCTGCCGGGGAAGCCGGTCCCTTGGGCGAAGCAAGCCAAATACTTAGGTGTGATCCTCGATCACCAACTAACCTTCAGGGAGTACATATCGATGGCTCGTTCGCGCGTCGCATTCGCTCTTGGTAGACTCCACTTCATTCTAACCGCCCGTAGCAAATTGTCCCTTAGGTGCAAATTGCGTATCTACACCGCGGTGATACGCCCTATCATGACTTATGCATGCGTCGTCTTCGCGCACGCTAAGCCTCAACACATTCATAGGATGCAGACCCTCCAAAACCGTTTCCTTAGAAAGGTTACGGGAGCTCCTTTATGTGTCCACACCACCTAGTCTCAAAATGTCAATCTCATAATGCCCACCATTCAGCAGCTTATGAAACGCCTTGCAAAGCGTTTCTGTGGCTCTCCTGTGAAGCACCCCAATCCCCAGATCGCGGCAGCCGTCCGCTACACTCCCTCCCGTATTAGTACGATTCGCCTACTGCGGCATACTCTAATCATTCCCGATGACGCTACAACCCTTCTCCAGGAGAGTAGTAAACTAACTAGCACACTCAAGACATACAAACATAGACCGCCGTCTTTCCGTCCTCGCCGCCGAGGCACGCCGCGACGCCCTAATCCTTGTCCGCTCCGACCCTTGCTCGAGCCAACCCGCGCCTCTGAGCCTGTAGCTTTAAATTCGCCCTTAAACAATAATCATTCCGATCCAGCCCGTCCCTTACTGCCCTCTACCAGCGATGCCCTAAGCCAAGGTCTGTACCCCACAAGGAGTGCCCTTAGCGAGTAGTCACTCGAGTTTTAAGTTTTTTAAGCCTTGACTGGAGGCCTTAATTTATTAACGTAGCCACAGGGAAGTCCGGTGAAGCAGCCGACAACCTCATAGGTTGACGTAATTCAGACATAGACGTAATTCAAAAAAAAAAACAGAGCAGCGCTAGATAGGTCCTTGTGGCGTTCTATCCGTGAGGCCTATGTCCATCATTAGGTATCTGATGGCTGAAATAATGATGATGATAAAGGTAAAGATGTAGACGGGCGGGGGCGGCATTTTCAGTTTGTGCCCCGCCTCGAAAAAATTCAAGATCCGGGGCTGGCTGAGTTACAATTTAATTAAATCAGTATTCTCATTTACTGTCTTTCATTTGGTATATAATTATATTGTATACATATTATTATTATGTTCGTGTAGATAGGTATAGCATATCAGTTATTAATTATATATATTTGCACGAGATTACCCCCGCCGCCGCCGGATTTCCTCCCGCCGTATCCTGAACAGGAACCTCCCGAAGCAGCTATGCCCGGTGAGGACCCGCGTTAGGCGGAAGGTGAGGACGTTGTGGCGACTCTCTATCCACTCCTCAAAGAGGGGACTTACCGCTGCAATAGTGGCGTGCTCTGCACTGGGTTGCGACAATCGTACCCGCCATGTCGCCATGAGATCCCGCCGGAGCCCTGTCCGCCGTGCCGTGATTTCTCGCGGCAGCGGAGTTTCGCCCCGATGGGTTTGACCCTGGCAGACGTTTTATTTTGTGTAAATAATTTCATAACCGCTGTACTTTCAAAACGGAGAAGGAAAACATCGTGAGGAAACTGGGATGTCCTAGTACCAAAAATTCGAAGACATATAACATCTACCAATCTGCACGTAGATTACGGCCCTCTCACCAAGAGGAGGCCTGTGTCCCAACAGTGGGAACAAGATAGGCCGATTATGATGATGATGGCTGCAACGGCACGCTTGATAGACACAAGCTCAGATGACAGGACTCAGTCTCATTTTATCGTTGTAGATACGATAATAATTTGGTTATTTCGTGGTGAATACTAGCCAGTAAGCAGTTGGTAGTCGGGTGCACTCTGGGCTAACTGCTTATTGTTCACGGTAACGATGCAGTACTATTTTATGCATTTTATTCTTTGTCGAAATAAAGTCGGAAAGCTTGATTTTTGTGTGCAGGCAAACTTTTTGTACCTTCCAACTTCGAAACTGTTTTCATCTGGTGCCCTATAAAACGGATGAGTGCGTCACTACCTGCTGTTTTGATTTGTGACTCAAATATTGCCCGTACATTTGTTATAGCAATCCAAACTTTGATGAATTTGTCATATTTGGGCTATATCGCAAGCTATACATCAAACAACATTCGTATGTGCCTATCTAGGCTTCCCAATAACCGTTACTATAGACGGTTGTAGAAATATGACGACGTTTGACATTTGACAGTATGCTGTTTTTAGCAGATAGCGCTGCTGTAGCATTCTATAGAACGGAAAGTTTTAGAGACTGTTAGGAAAAGAAAACACCTTTGATTCTGTATAATATATTTTATATTGAAAATGTTCTTACACAAGCTTGAACAAGAAAAAACTAAGTCGAAATAAGTAAATAGTGCAACAGGCAATAAAAACAAACTTGACTTCAGATCTAATTAAATGTAGTTACGCATATACGTTTCACCAAATAAACATAATATAAAAGTTCAGAAAATGTTACATCTCGAAGCCACTGGTGAGGCTAGCGCACAACGGCGAAGCAAATATATTTTGATTGTGCACTCAACCTAACATAACTTAGTTTCCGTATAAACACTATTTTCAGTGTAACTAAAAACTTAAAACAATCATTAATAAAAAGTTAAAGAGCAAATAAAACATCAGCTTTCTAAACATCGATCATAAGGCACTGATATGGAAAGCCCTCGCCATGTAAGCCATCCCGGCTTCGCTATGCTATTATTTAACCAATACTGTAATGTATAAAAGAACAACTCTTTGAACGTAATGTTTGTACTATTAGGCTTCGGTAAGAAGACATTATACGGAATTAATAGACTTACTTCACTGATTTTGTCTCCATAATATTAAACTTACAATAACAACATATTGTGAATAACGTTACATAGTCTATAAGTATATAACATAACGTATAATTATTCGAACATTTTAAGTCTACCATCGGGAGACTGAACTGAACTGAGTATTTCATAAAGATGTTAGTTATTCGAGTTGATCACATGTTAATTTCCATGTCTGATGAACATTAAATATCATAAAGTACCAACGATACAATAAACTCCACGATATAATAAGTAGATACGTAAAGGAAGACTGAAATCTTGTCATAACTTACAGAATATTAATCTTAAATAGGTAAATGCATAGCGACATATTATGTAAATATACTTGAAAAACGTTCAAAGATAAATATTGAAGTTACAGAAAAAGGGAAATATGTTTTGTAACATAGTTGATAACGATTATTTAACTCATACATGTCATTTGTATTCTAATAAGGAAACGTCCATCTATGTAGTTAAACTATCATAAACAGCCAGAAAGTCGGCCGTCACAAGAGTAACATTACTGTTAACGATATTTTAGGGCAACTTACAAGGTCTCTCGTATTTTACAAGGTTGTAACATTAGTAAGGACAAATTTTTCAATAGTCAAACAAATTTTATCTGAAGAATAAATATGACAGTACCGACATATTTCTCAAAAGCTGTCCAACCGCAATATTTACTCATCAGTCTTATGTTATCTGACTATAGAATAATTAGCCTCTAGTGGTAAAAATATGTAAAATCATTCAAAACTCTAGCTACATACACAAAATATCATTACCACGATATTCAATTCCATAATTGTACTCAGCATATCCATTGCATTGACAACATCACGTAAAGAATGTATTATAAAAATATAACAAGCACACGGTTCTCAAAACAGATAAACATCGATACACTAAATATAATACATAAGTAAATAGTCCATATCAAGCACTGCAAGAAGAGTTCAGCGGAAGCCTTTTGGGGAGAGGTGGTGCAAGTTAGCGTGATAGGCGACAGCAAGCAGTGCGGTGCGAAAATCAAATATAAGTAGAAAGAATTGTGCCAACCACTCAGTAGGCGACATTCTTTCTACTGCCTCATGTCAACGCCCTTGCATGAGTCGTTGGCACTGTGCAAGCAGATACTTCTTCTGTTGCTCGTCGTACAAGAATATCACCTTCCCCGAGCCCGAGGTAGGGAACATGCCCAGCACCTTTCGTTTGGCGGTGGGTACGTACACGCCCTTGTTCACGGCCGTCGGCACCTCGGGCAGCTCTGACCATAGGTACGTCCACAGGATCTGTTGGGAGAGACGTGCGTTCTTAGACAACCTTTATTGTTACTCACGGAACCATCAATGCAATCATCTAAACAACAGAATACTAGAACAAATGATGAAGAGGTTCCATTGCGTACTTTTTTTCGGTACTGCATTTGATTGCGTCGAACGTCGAAGTTTCAATAATATAAAAAAGAAAACAGATTGATCGTTAACATCTAGAGGAATCAAACTAAGTTCACATGATATTATTGTTGCTCTACCGAGCTTTACGATAACACATATTTCCAAGAGTACGTTGCCGTGTATTCATGAAATATTCACTAGTTATAGGAACGAACGACAGAATGAGAGACGATAGTTTCCTATAAATTATACATGACCCTCGGTTTCCGATAAACAATTTAAGTACCAAAACGACTACGTAAGTATAACTATCATCGAAGTACTACAATAATTTACTACGTTGAACGCCCACTATATACTTGTAAACATCATCAACTGATGCTGCTGTGTTTTAATGTACCACACGTCTACTTCTTCTTGGGCTGTAAATATCACAAAACCAAACAAATGATATAAGAAAAGTTTTCATACCTGCCATCCACCGAATACATTGTTCTTCTCAATGTACAGCATTCGTTTGTCGGTGCACATGACCACTTCTTTGCCGGCGATGACCCATACGTGGGCCTCGTACCTGTCTGTGCTGACGTACTTGCCCTGTTTTACGAATAAATGAGATGAGAATAACTAAAAAGAGATGGAGCGAAAAATAGTGTCACAGATGGTAAAAACACCCCTGTAGACGTTAGATAAAAAATATATTAAAAAAAAAACAAAAACCAGGCTGCAAAAAAGACAATTTAAAGGTTATGCACTAAAAAAACCGAAACAGGGTTGAGAAAACAAAAGAAAATTAAAATATACTATTTTTTTATTTTTTTATTTAGCCTACACTGTCCCACTGCTGAGCAAAGGCCTCCCCCAAAACCCTCCAGGTATCCTTTTCCTTTTAGCGCGGCGGGTTATGGTCCAAATCCCCCCCATGGATAGAAGCATAAAATCCATACTAATATTATAAATGCGAAAGTAACTCTGTCTGTCGGTCTGTCTGTCTGTCTGTCTCGCTTTCCTGCTAAAACTACTGAACCGATTTAATTGAAATTTTAATTGGTACACAGATAGTTTAGAGCCTGAGAAAGGACATAGGCTACTTTTTATCCCGGTAGTATGTTCCCGCGGGATAATATCCGACCTCCACGCGGGCGAAGCCGCTGGCAAAAGCTAGTATACTATAAACAAATAAAACTCTACTGCGTTTTAACAGATCATATGCATGTTAGTGTAAAACTGCTGTAAACTTTTAATAACAAAAGAAACATCCTAATAATATCTCTCGAGACTCTAGGAAAGCTGTTGGATGAAGGATTCAAAAGGCAGTATTCCTCAATTCGGATGGCACTGTTAGGAGGTTCCTGTGTCTAGATCTTGCTCCCGATGGGAGGATTTATAATTTTTAAGGTTAGAAACCTAACTGATGTATACTGGCAAAACACAATGATGAGGGGATAGAGTAGGAGGGGAAGGTATAATGTCATACAGACCTTCTCCAACTCGAACAGCATCTTGTACCCTTCTGCGTGCAACCTCGAGTAGGGCTTGACGCCGCTGTCGGGAGCCATGTATCGCGCCGGACGTCTTTTAGTCACTTCTTCAGACATATCCGCGGCTCTATATTGGCAAACGCCCAAATTCAATATTAGGTTAATGGTATTTGAATAAAAGAGAAAAATTAAATAGGTACCTTGCAAGGATTGTTTGGAAACAAAAAACATTTATTTTTCAATCATTTACTTCGACTACTATGATTGACATGATCAACAATTTCATGGTAAAGGGGATAAAATTGTTAACGATATTTATTTCATTTACTACACATTTTTAAGGAATATACGTGTGTTATAGTTATCAACCACCAATTAGTTACAAACGTAAACATTAAATTATGAAAAAAGCATAGACAAAGCAAACCATAAAAGCCAAAAAGCGCTAGGCACAAAAATATACGGAAAATGTGATACAAAAAAAGAACTATTTCTTGGTTTCTATTATAGAAATGATTCCAACTCCTCCCCTACCATTTCAGTACCTAAAGCTCAACAGTAACTAGTCTATTGAGTGTACTGTACCTAATGTTGCAAAGGACTCGAGTCCACGAGTCGTAATTTTAAAGACTCAACTCAATTATGCAACACTCAATGTGCTCAAAAGGCTCGGAGTCGTAGAGTCACGCCGAGCCCGAGTAATTCTCGAGTCTAAAAAAGGAACTTGAGTTTTTAAAAGCACTCGAGTCTTAAAAACGACTCGAGTCTTAAAATGAACTCGAGTCTTGTAGCTCATTATTCGAAAAATCTCGAATAACTCGTCAGATTTTTTTTGTACGCAAAGTTACATCATAACCACTAATTTGAATTTATTGTCTTCTTTCGAGTCTTTTCGAATGATGAGGTACAAGTTTCATCTTCATGCTCCGAGTTTTTCTTTAAGACTCGGGTTCATTTTAAGACTTGAGTCCTTTTCAAGAGTCGAGTGCTTATCTGTACACTCCGAGCCTATTAAGCACACTGAGTCTTGCATAATTGAATCGAGTCTTTAAAATTAGGACTCGAAGACTCGAGTCCTTTGCAACTCTTACTGTACCTGGCTCAAATAATATACAGGGTGACTGGGACATCGACGAGGGACCTGTTACCATGGTTTCAGCACATGATTCTAAACCCGCTGCGTTGAAATTTTAACTGGTTATTAAAAAAAAAAAAAATTTATACATTTTGACTTTTTATATATGAGGATTTTTTTTTTCATATCGACGAAAAATTTCTAAGCTGTGTTGTCTAGAATCATGTGCTGAATAGATGGTTAAAGTTTGCTCGTTGACGTCCTAGATAACCTGTAATAATATTCAAACAGAGTAACGTCCACACGAAAAGAAAAATAACTAATCTATTAAAGAGACGGTCAGTCGGCCACTACATTCTAAGGCCGCACCCTAACCATTTTTTTTCGGCGATCTCGAACGCGTGATTACGTCAACCGACAGCGTCTTCTGGTTATCCGAAAAAATGAGTGACACGAGAATGAACGCGACGATCGCGTATTCGCGCAAACGATCTTTTTGGTTAGGACTCGGGGTAACCCTGCTCTAGACCCGTTAAACCTACGACTATGAAACATCTACAGAGTCCGGTAACCTCACCACCTCCAAACAGACGTGAGTAGTCCGGAGGTGAAGTCCACGACGCCGCCGACGGGCCGCACCACCAGCCCCACGGCCCCGCGGCCCAGCCCCTTCACGAACCCCCCCGCACCCCCCTCGTGGGCCCCCTGCAGCGGCCGCAGCACTACGCCGCATACGCCGTCCACTACGCCCTGATATTTAGTAAATATACATACACTTGGTTCCGTACGTCGTTTTTGAATGACCATTGAAAACCGGCCCTGTGCAACAGCACAACAAGGCTCCAACAGGGCTCCTATAGCACAGAAACTTGCTAAGTAGACGTTTTCTTGTCACAGTCACGATATGCAAGAGCTATCTTTTTGTATGCACGTGTTATTGTGACAAATAAACCTATTTTATTTCTTATTTTAAGTTATCCCCAAGGGTATCGTCGATCGAACAGTCGAACCATGATTAATCAAGTAGGATATATCCAACTTGTATTTTTTAAATAATGAAGCATTTTTACTTTTGTTAATCGTATGTCAAGCAGAATGTTTATTTATCTTTACACAAGGTATTGTGTTGTAGTCTGATGGCAAGAAAAGTAAGCCTCCAAAAATTACCAATACTCCTCATGAAGCATTAAATGTGATCAAACATTTGGCAGGATGTGTCACGAGAGAACAGAAGAACAACAAAAAATGCCTGTGCAAAAATACAAAAGCCGCAAAGCACGGTGAACAAACATGCAATACACAAGCTCATGCAAGGCTAGCACTCATTGCATGCATCACCTCTTGACGGCATCAAGTGAGCCGGACGCGAAGTCTACGACGCCGGCAGTGGGTCGCGCTACCAGCCCCACGGCTCCCTTGCCCAGACCTCTGAAGAAACCTTCCACGCCTTGCTCCCTCGCGCCCTCTATAGGCTTCGTGAATACTCCAGTCACGCCGTCTACCACGCCCTGTTCATTTGGAATGTTTGCACAGCTTATAGATAAATACTATCTTTGGCTTTCGTCCTTTATCGCCAACGTATGATTAGTAAAATCTTAACAAAATCATGTTTTAACTAGCTATCAATCATTCAAAAATCGTACGAGGCATTTCTTGTGACGATTAGATTTTACAAAAAAAAAAAAAATAATAAGTTTTATAGATGACACTTTGTAAGTCATCACTTTTAACGACTGTATTCGAAATACTTCAAATTGAATAGAGGATTTACGTACCATGACCAGTCCTTTTCCGCTTCTCGCAAGACCTTCTTGAAGATTTGCAGGCGGTTTATTGATATTGTCACGACGACGTCGCTGGTAGTCCTTAGAAAAGAAAACAGATATGTAGAAACAGAATGTTTTAAAAAAAGAAATCCTTATGGATAACACATCACAACCTCTTTGTCCTCCTCCATAGACATACTGAAATATCCGCGCCGCCCACGGTGTGGCCCACGAGCGAGCGTATATAGTGAGTGTTACCTTGTCCAGCGACAGCGCGGCGAGCCCGTGTCCCATGGCGCCGGTGATGCGCGACACGGCGCCGGCCGCGCCGCCCACGGTGTGGCCCACGAGCGAGCGTATATAGTGAGTGTTACCTTGTCCAGCGACAGCGCGGCGAGCCCGTGTCCCATGGCGCCGGTGATGCGCGACACGGCGCCGGCCGCGCCGCCCACGGTGTGGCCCACGAGCGAGCGTATATAGTGAGTGTTACCTTGTCCAGCGACAGCGCGGCGAGCCCGTGTCCCATGGCGCCGGTGATGCGCGACACGGCGCCGGCCGCGCCGCCCACGGTGTGGCCCACGAGCGAGCGTATATAGTGAGTGTTACCTTGTCCAGCGACAGCGCGGCGAGCCCGTGTCCCATGGCGCCGGTGATGCGCGACACGGCGCCGGCCGCGCCGCCCATGGTGTGGCCCACGAGCGAGCGTGTATAGTGAGTGTTACCTTGTCCAGCGACAGCGCGGCGAGCCCGTGTCCCATGGCGCCGGTGATGCGCGACACGGCGCCGGCCGCGCCGCCCACGGTGTGGCCCACGAGCGAGCGTGTATAGTGAGTGTTACCTTGTCCAGCGACAGCGCGGCGAGCCCGTGTCCCATGGCGCCGGTGATGCGCGACACGGCGCCGGCCGCGCCGCCCATGGTGTGGCCCACGAGCGAGCGTGTATAGTGAGTGTTACCTTGTCCAGCGACAGCGCGGCGAGCCCGTGTCCCATGGCGCCGGTGATGCGCGACACGGCGCCGGCCGCGCCGCCCACGGTGTGGCCCACGAGCGAGCGTGTATAGTGAGTGTTACCTTGTCCAGCGACAGCGCGGCGAGCCCGTGTCCCATGGCGCCGGTGATGCGCGACACGGCGCCGGCCGCGCCGCCCATGGTGTGGCCCACGAGCGAGCGTGTATAGTGAGTGTTACCTTGTCCAGCGACAGCGCGGCGAGCCCGTGTCCCATGGCGCCGGTGATGCGCGACACGGCGCCGGCCGCGCCGCCCACGGTGTGGCCCACGAGCGAGCGGACGCCCAGGAACAGACCTTCCGCGAACTCTCCGGGGCCTTGGATAGCTCCCTGCGAAAAATTACTTTTGTAGTATCGACAGTGTACAGTCACGAGCAATAACATAGAAACGCCCTTATAATTCAAATTCATCTAACAACATTAAATCGCAAAAATAAGTATGCTAACTGTGCCCAATAAATTATGTAAACATTATATTGTGTCAAAATTAACTACACCTTTTTATCACATTTTCGTTAACAATAGATTACCAAAAAATAATATTAACTTTTAGTTACGTAATTATGAACCCAAGGAAATTTCAAAAACATGTTTACAGTACAGTTTCGAAATTATGTAAACAATTACAAAGCAGCAGTTTCAAGCAGCTTGAGCTCGGAAATAAGTCGCAATCAAATTGTGGAAATAACCTAGCCTAATTGCCAAAATCAGTGTACTTAAATAGTTATAGGAGCTTATTGTATTACTTATTCTTATTTTTAGATTTTTTATCATTAATTTGCGTTATATGTACATATTGTGTCATAGTAAGGTAAATGTAGCCATCAGCGGGTGGCATCGACTCGCCCGTCGACAGTTTTTATTTCCGTATACCGTCCTAAAACTATTGTGCTATTAGATTCCTACTTTTTAACCGACGAAAAAAACGGAGGAAGTTCTCAATTCGACGCGTATATTTTTTTAGTTTTTTTTTATGTATGACCACGGATAATTTTTTTACATAGTAGTCCGATTGCGATAATTCTTTTTTATTGGAAAGGGTATACTCTGAAGGTGGTCCCATATAAATTTGGAAAACAAAATCGAACCCTACGGGTCGGAAAACAGGAGATGATTGATTGTTCACTCACTGATTGTAATGTATAACCACGCATAACTTTACAGAGTAGTCCGATTTTTATTGGATAGGGTATACCTTGCCAAGTATTATTAGTACATTAAAGCCACAAAAAATATAAAATAAAAACTTTTTAACAAAAAATTAAACCGCTGAAAAAACTGAAAAGCAAAAAATAATAAACCTTAAAATGATGAGTCAGCGCTTTGAGTGATCTTTGTTCATTGATTTTTCAGCGCCGACTCAAAATTTTAAGGATTATTACTTTTACTATGGGACCAAACGTGAAATCGCGAAAAAAAAATCTGCTGTTTCATTCAAAAGTTCAATACCTACTCCATAAAAATGTATGAAACAGCTGATTTTTTTCGCGATTTCAGGTTTAGTCCCATAGTAAAAGTTTTTCATAATGATGAGTACAATAACCCCTTAAGAGGGTGTCCGTTAATCACGAGACATGTTGTATATTTGAATAACAACTACGCATAACTATGCTGTTATATTTAATAGGCTTTATTAAAATCATTACGTTTGCGACACTGATTTTGTAAGTTATGTTTTATTGCAGTAACCAACCCCTATTTATTTATAAAACTGTAATTATTACTGTAATAAACTTAACAAAAACAGGAAAAAGTAGGTATACACTTTCAATATCATTTTAATGTATCCATGACAATTCCTATAACACGTATACAATTGTATATATGTTATAGAAATTGTCATGGATAGTTCAAAATTACATTGGAAGTGTAAACTTTTTACTGATTCTGTTTCGTTTATATTACTGTGAAACCAATGTATACCAAGTTTTGACACAGCTTGATGGTTAGGTAATTTAGAAAAAAAATATCGTACACATATTTTTTGAATGGTAGAAGTTAAGATATTTTAGAAAATGTGACAATGTATATATATTATTGCTCGTGACTGTACTGTGAATTACAAAGCCTTACTTATATGCAGGATCTGTAGGCCTCACTCTAGTTAAACGTCTAATATTTTTTTTTTGTCTGGAGCGAAAATATTGGGTAGAGAAAAACTTTGATTCTATTTTATAGGTGTAAAGTTGTAGTAAAAACTCTTTGATGACATTTTACAAAAGAATAACAAAAATTAATAAGTAACAAATTCCCGCCATTTTTCAAACTGGCCGTCAATGATAAATGATAAATGACTTTATTTTTGCAAGTAGGTTTGTACAAACACTTTTACAAGTCAATCATATTTTTTTAAACTAGATGAGGTCGGCGTTTCCTATCTGACTACTCTGAGAAGAAAGGCCGAAACAAACTCAAAGGTCACAGTCTCTTTTAAAGTCCAGACATAATTTGGTTAGATCATGTGAAGACCATGTGGATTGATGTCTGAAGTGGTCTTTTAAGGAAAGAACCACACAGATTGAGTGGACCTGTCCAATCAGTGCACGCATTTGTCAGTAATCATGCAGCTCAACTCAGAACTTAAGGAGGTCAATGATTCGACGACCAATACCAAAGAAGGGACATTTGTGTAGGTCGCATAAATTACTCAAACTGTCAGACTGTGATAAAAAATAAATGAGAAGAAAAGGAACCTAGAGAAAAAAAAAATAACACCCACTTAATCTTCACATTTACAATAATTAAAACAATATAATACTTAAAAAGTAAATATTAATGACATTGTACAGGTAAAATTCATCAATGTCAATGTGTATATAAAATCAGGAGATAGTCGCTGTCTGATAATTTGAGGATCATGTACATGGAGATGTCTGAAATGGTCTTTTGAGGAAAGAACCATACAGATTGAGTGGACCTGTCCAGTCAATGCACGCATTTGTCAGTAATCTTTCAGCTCAACTCAGAACATAAGGAGCACAACGATTCGACGAACAATACCAAAGAAAGGACATTTTGGTAGGCCGCATTAAGTACTCAAACTGCCAGATTATCATTAAAATTAAAAGAGTAAATATTTAAAAAAAAAACATCTACATAGTCCTCACATTCAAAATTATTAAAATAACAATAATAGTATACTCCTCAGAGTATATATTCATGTCATAGTTAAGCAATAATCAAAATGTCAAAGTGTATATTCCCAATAAATAATTAATAAAAAAAGGAAATTAATTAATAATAAAAAAATAAAAAATATAATTCAGTATAATAATATTTTAAAAATAAAAATTGGAGCAGCTTAATCCCAAGCTTTTTCTCTTCTTAGTCCTCAATATAATCTTTAACAGTGTAAAATGCTTTCTGGCACAACTTACGTTTAATGAATGATTTAAATTTATTGAGACTTAGATCTTGAACATGGCTTGGAAGTTTATTATAAAAGCGTATACATTGACATCTGAATGAGCCACCTATTTTCTTGAGCCTTGTTGAAGGTACAACAAATTTGTGTTTGTTCCTAGTAATAGTAATATGAATGAATGTAACAAATGAATTCGATACTTTTTGAAATTTTAATACAAAAAATTGAAAACTGCGACAACAGTAACGAAAAGAATATCTGAAATTTAGTTGATTCAATCGTTTTCAGTCAGGGAATTTTGATGTCAAAGATGCACCTCGATCTGGTCACCCTACCTACGTACGAAGTTTTTCTAAATAAGCAGTATTTTTCTTTTTAACCCAACACTTAGTCTATCATTCACAGCCTTTTCCATATATCCCCATAACCGCACTATTAATCCCACAACTTGTAGATACTGTCTACAGGATTGTCCATATCTTTATAGAATCCTGTAATCGTCACAGTTCTCATAAATCAAAGTCATCTCTGCTTTGCTCACATAACACTCAACCTACAAATACAGTTCTTTAAAAAAAACCTGTGACATCGATTACAGCAATCATAATGAATTGCCTGATTCGACAGTCGCCACCTTTGGATTTATGTCCGTTTCCACCGCGCGGCCAACTCTTCAAATTTGATGAAATTTTGCCAGGAATTAGTTGTAATTTGTTACAAAACACACCTCTTTTCCTGAATTTGTTACAAAAAAAAACTAAGACGCTACGACCAAAAACAGTTGGCCGCTAGAACCGCCACTTGCCGTAGTGATCGCCCGTGATTACACAGAAACTAAATAATGCAGATAGGCGAATGATACATCAAAATAAAGGTCTTAATTTGTTGTATTTGTTACAAAAATAAAAATCATCAAAACTTAAATATACAAAAACTTATGCTATATTTAGTTTTCAGGTTAAGTGAAGGTACGTATCTCACCATAAAATCAAATTAATAGAGGCTAATGTGTATGGACAATTAGTTGCTAATTTGTTGCAGCAAATAAATAAGAAAAATACTAGAAAATAGGTTCAATATGTTTTTTACAGTCGATTTTAGTTGGCCGCGCGGACGGCATTATGCCTAAAATACAATGGCGTTTATTGCGTTATTATTAGTAGGTTCAAACTTAGTTCTAGTACTAATCGAAAGGTATCGTAGCCAAGTTTGGATAAATGTGGCAAATATAATTACAGGCTTTATATTTTAGGAGATATTCATTAAAATATAGTAGTATGAAACTGTATTAGTGTAGAGTGACCATAAATTTTCATAATAAAGTGAGACTGAATCGCCATTATTGGAATGTTCGGTAGTCATATCTTAATTTTTTAGGGTGAAACTCTTTAAGACATCCTATAGCATACTTTATAAAAGTCAAATTCACAAATCGATAAAAATGTCTTTATTCAAAATCATCATAACTACAGGCAAAAATCAAGTAATATAAGTCAACAATTTTTTTATTTTTTTTTATTAAGTTATCATAACATTTATAAATTAACTGAAACTAAGTAAGAAACAGAATGTAGACACATTTTCTTACAGGTACTTATTTCAATTTTAGAATAATTTAAAAAATATAGTAATTTTATTTATAAATGACATAGTGATCTATTTTTGTGCCTGGTATAAATTCTATGGCACTAACTAAGAAAAAATCTTTAATGTTAATACTAATCGGTAGTTCAGTAAGTAAAACTGAGTGCGGTACATTGCAATTGCAGTCTTTATTTTAGAAAAAAGTTTTTGTCATTTCAGTTCTACAGTTTAGAATTTACCTTTTTCTTTTCTATAAATATTTTTAGTCAGGGACCTAGTCCGGCGTTGTTTTGATCTTAATTAACTTTGATGTTTGAAGTTTTTTTGAGTAACAAGGCTAATGTGTATGTACAATAAGTTGCTAATTTGTTGCAGCTAATAAACAAGAAAAATACTAGAAAATAGGTTCAATAATTTTTTTATAATCGATTTTAGTTGGCCGCTCGGACGGCAATATGCCTAAATTACAATGGAGTTTATTTCGTTATTAAAAGTAGGTTCAAGCTTAGTTCTAGTACTAATCGACATGTAACGTAACCTTGTTTGGATAAATGTGGCGTAAATAAAATTACTATATTTTTAAAATTATTCTAAAATTGAAATAAGTACCTGTAACAGAATGTGTCTACATTCTGTGACTTACATTAGTTTCAGTTAATTTATAAATGTTATGGTAATTTATAAACAAAGAAAAATATTTTGTTGACTTATACTACTTGATTTTAGCCTGTATGCTGATTTTGAATAAAGACATTTTTATCGATTTGTGAATTTCACTTTTATAAAGTATGCTATAAGATATCTTAAAGAGTTTCACCCTAAAAAAAATAAGATATGACTACTGAACATTCCAATAATGGCGATTTAGTCTCACTTTATTATGAAAATTTATGGTCTCTCTACTCTAATACAGTTTCATATTACTATATTTTAATGAATATCTCCTAAAATATAAAGCCTTTAGTTATATTCGCCACATTTATCCAAACTTGGCTACGTTACCTTTCGATACACATTAGCCTCTATTAATTTGATTTTATGGTGAGATACGTACCTTCACTTAACCTGAAAACTAAATATAGCATAAGTTTTTGTATATTTAAGTTTTGATGATTTTTATTTTTGTAACAAACACAACAAATTAAGACCTTTATTTTGATGTATCATTCGCCTATCTGCATTATTTAGTTTCTGTGTAATCACGGGCGATCACTACGGCAAGTGGCGGTTCTAGCGGCCCACTGTTTTTGGTCGTAGCGTCTTACGTTTTTTTTTGTAACAAATTCAGGAAAAGAGGTGTGTTTTGTAACAAATTACAACTAATTCCTGGCAAAATTTCATCAAATTTGAAGAGTTGGCCGCGCGGTGGAAACGGACATTTGGATTTTACTATTTTAGTCACAAGATCACAGTACAGCATGCATTAATCTGCAGACAACATCCAAATGTCATACAAGAGGGAGATGAACATTTCATTATTTTCGACTTACTGCTGATTATTTGAGGAAATCCCAAAAAAGCGGCATTCCAAGTTACAGTGAAAGTTAAGGCTGCATCATAACACTAAGTTTTATGATGCAGCCTTAACTTTTGTTACTCGTATGTCGTCAAACATACGAGAAATATCATATCGCACGCGACTTTCATCGAGTTTACAGAAATGCGTTGCTGGGACCGAATGACGGATAGCTGGCGGATCGACTCAAACATGGTGATTTCGAATTCGTTCGAACTTAAAGCGTATGGTGCCGACTACTCTATGTTCGGCAAAACGATATAATTTTTTATGACACTTTGGAATGGATACCTGTGTGACGTTACATTTTGTTACTCGTATTTTACATGTTGGTTGAGGATTAATGATGATTAAAATTCAATGGCTGACCTGGAATGGCTCGTAGAACAGATCTTCCACGCCTTTCTTCAGTCCGATGACAAGTCCATACGGGTTTCCTATCACATCTAATCCTAACACTAGCACATACAGCTGTTTCAGCGCCTGTCCTGTGTAGTGATTCTGTACTTCGCTGATCAACTCCTTCTGAGATAAGAACTCATAGTTCCTTTCGTAGTAGGATAATCTGGGGATAAGTGGAACATATTAGTCATTTGAATCAGTATTTATAGTCACTAGTTGTAATTTGGGTTTTCTTATTTCAGGCGGAAATCCTTAGAATTAACGTAAAATGTTTGCATTTCATGCTGGTTGTTCCAAAAGAGATTGTAGATATTAGATTCTGAAGAGAAAACTGTTATTGCTTTCATCTCTTGTTATTGCTTTCATCTCTGAAACCGAGTTAACTTATTTTATTTGTTTAATCTACGAATTATGATCATAATAAGGTAATGACAGTCTTCTGTCCATCACAAATATATCACACGAAATGTTCGTGTTCGTGTTGTGTTGTTGTTTGTTGTTGTGTGTTATGATAAGACAACTGATTACATAATAATTAATTAATAATCTCACTTGAAAACCACGTCGTTCATGTCTGTCAACGTAACACCTATACTTTGGAGTATGGTGCCGATGAATGAGGGCAGTTGAGTCGCTCCACCGAGGGAGAACGAAACATGCACCTAAATTATACGAAAATAAGATAGTTAATTAAATGGCAATAAAAGAAATGTTATTGAAATATTTTGATTTGTTATCAATTTACCTTTAGCGGCGACAAATGCAGATTGTCGTAGAAATTCTTGAGATCTGACGCCACCCCCATAGCTGCTAAAGCTTCTAATGGCTGTCGTGCAATTTTTAAATCTAGTTGGAATGCGTCCAGCTGAAATATAAATTGTTTATTTATATCTGTATACAAGTAGCGATATCAAATCGAACTATGTATTTGCTGACTTAAGTTATAACAGCCTATAGTTCTGTGAGTTCTGTTTTAACATTCTAGTAGAATTTCTTTATATTGCTTGGTCTTTCAAAAGCCAGGTGATTGTAACTGATAAATTACGCCCATTTTCCCGAAGGATTACGCAGAGGTGTACATAGTACACTCATTACTGCCAGTTATGTGTAAGGCAAATGCAAGCCTATTGCCATCAACGAGGCACAAATTCAGACTTTGGGCTACTGAGAAATTCCTGATGGAAATCTACTGGTTATTAAAAAATACTAGACGTATTAAATAAATCCGATATTTACCGCTTCTTGTTCATTGAGTAATCGTTGCGGGAACATGCCCAAGAGCGCGTTGATCAGTCCCATGTCTACTTTAACGTGGAACTCCTGAATCAACACCTTGTAGTATTTGTACTGGCGAACCTTACTGTGCTCCATTATACGCTCTACTATCGACACTTCGATGAACGGTTTCATACCTAGAATAAACGGAAATAATTAATATCGATTTTTTTTTATCGACTAATAGAGTAGCTTTATCGAGCAAGCAAAACTTCCTAGTTCGTCTAGCGACAGTAAGCATTTCTCCGTACCTCGAGGCACTATGTTTGTATCCACAGTCATGCAAAAAAAGATTAGATATAGTTTAGAAAAAGTCCTACTTATTCCGACAAGATCGGCATTCGATTTCTCATTTATGAAGAAATCATGTATGGTTGTTATAGGTGCAGTCAAAGTGGATCTCAAAGTCTTTTAGATCCCAAAGTTATTCAAGGTTTGGACTAGAACCTACCTGTACCCCCTTATTAACAAACGCTAAGTAATATTACATACAAACTACCTATCAACAACAAATAATTCAGAATATCCATACATTTTTCAAGATGTAACTTGTCATAAGTTTACTCCGCGCTTATAATAAGGGGTTTAGTGTGTAAGATGATTTGTGTAATTTACTTAAGTACCTTGCTTCCACATTATTGAACATGACATTTTAGCGTCGAACATATAATTTGAAACGAAACGATTTCAGAAATAAGTAAATGTGTCTATCTGAATAAAGAAACTATTTTATAAATAAGTAGCGTGACACTTAAAGAATTTCCACTTACTAAAAGAAACATCACACAAAACACATAGAGAAAGAATAAGAAAAGATGAAGAAAATTGATTAGTATTATCTAACATGAAATATTTCGGTATAAATGATGAGCTTTAAGAGTAGCGAAAGATCAAAGAAATGATAGATAGACTGTATGAGAGACGTTATGGCTAGGACGGCGGTGACTAGCGAGATGATGACTAAGAATAAAAGAATGAAAAAGAAGAAGAAGAAATATGGAAAAGAAGACATGTTGCGCTGACTCCTAATAAATAAGAGATAAGGTCAGGAGAATATCATAAATTTTTAGAGTCACAGATATAATTAACTAGCTTTTGCCCGCGGCTTCGCCCGCGTGGATGTCGGAAATTATCGCAAGAGGACGTACTACCGCGGTTAATCTATTGAATGCATTAATCCAGGTTATATAGGTAATAAGAGAGCAGTGGTGGCTCAGTGGTATCAGCCCCGACTTACGAATTGTAGGTCGTGGGTTCGAACCCAGGCAGGCTCTTTACTTTGTGTAAATATTTTCATCACCACTGCTCTCAAAACGGTAAAGGATATCGTGAGGAAACCGGCATGTCCCAGAATCAAAAATTCGAAGACATGTGACATCTACCAACCCGCACTGGGCCCGCGTGGTAGATTATGGCCCACTCCCTCTCACCAAGAGGAAGCCTGTGTCTCAGCAGTGGGAATAATATAGGCTAATTATATATAGGTAATAAGTACTATCTGTGTGCTCAGATCCATTGAGCCTCTTTTGCGTGATTGTGAAACAAACATCTAATCATACAAATGTTCACATTATAATATTAGTAGTAAGTAGGTTTATAATTCATATTACTTCGGATTCATAGTTTATGAGAATATCATGTGTGTTCGAATACTCAAAATAAACCGGGACGGCCGGACGCGGGAAGGCCCGCTAGCCGCTCTGCGGCGATTTTATTATAATCTCTGATATCTTCTAAAATATTAATTTTAATGATATGCTGTAAAGGGCAATTTTAATCTACATGAAATGCACAATTTATTTAACGTACTTAATTGCATAAGGATTAATGCTGTATTGCTTAAAATCGCATTCATAAATAAGCCATTATTTCTCGTAAAAAGTAAAGGATAAAAATGGTTATTATGGGTTATCCCTAAGAGTTAGACATATACCATCGCGGACTTTTTTGTAAAACTTTTTAAGGTGTACAATACTGTAGTACATTATTTTGAGCTATTTCGTAGGGTTCAGCCAGCGTTCGCAATGTAAGTGCAAAAAAATGTGTTTATTTATGACATCACATTAGAAACCTCTAAAATTATCAGCGTTTCTTTACTATATTATGCATGTTATATACATATAAACCTTCCTCTTGAATTACTCTATCTATTTAAAAAACCTGCATCAAAATCCGTTGCGTAGTTTTAAAGATATAAGCATACATAGGGACAGACAGACAGCGAAGTGACTTTATTTTATAATATGTAAAGATTTCTGAAATATAGTTTCATATTTTTGTCTATTATACAAACAATTACTTGTCCTAAAGCAGGGCGAAGGTGTCCCTAAATAAATAATAATGTTTTAATAATTTCAACTTACTATAAAGAAGAATATATCCATCACACAAACAAAAAGCACAGAGAACAGGAAAGAAGAATAACATCAATTAGTATTAATCAACCTATTTTCATAATGTCCACTTACCGCTAGGATCTTCACTAGCAATGGACCTAGGTGGCGGTACAGGCGCTAGTACGACGGGGAAGGTCGGCAGCGGCAGTTGTTGGTCGATCTGTAGTCGGTACAGGCGAGCGTGCAGGCGTCGGGAATGAGGCGTCAGGCCGTACGACGCCCACAGTCCTGGTTGTAGCGTACGGCGGAGTAGACGGTTGGTAGGTTTGAGTTGACGCATCTCTTCGAAGTCAACCTGTGACATAACATCATGCTTGTATTTGGGCACATTTCTCCAGTTATTTGAAGTCTATATGGGGGCGACTTCATCATCTGTCTAACCTTTACCCAATTATTTTGGGATTATTTTGACATGCAGCGACTGCCTATCTGACCTCCAAAACCTAGTTTCCGATACTACAACACCCGTTTGTAAGACTGGTTGTCAGACTTTCAGGCTTTTAACGACTCGTAACAACTGTCAAAGACCCACGAATGACAGCCGGGACCAATGACTTAATGTGGGAGGGGCCTTGGTACGTTAAGATGGTTATACATCCATTGATCAACCCTTTATCTGATTGAGCGACCCATACGGCTATTATAACTTAGCCACAAACCCTTCTAGCATTGGATACTTTTGAAACAGAGCATAGGTATTTTCTGATTAAGTACAAAATATCCCTATGAACTAATGTTGCCAGTGCTTTCAGTTCTTGTCACCCCCATATGGCATAGTAACGTTTACTATTGGCATCTCTAGATGTTAATATTTTAGCTAATCACAACAAGTCACATGAGAATATAACGAATATTTACTAATTATTGGCTTGATCCGTCTTTCTACTAGGAATGACACCCATTTTCCTTGAATTATTTTAAACTTGTGGTATTTGTAAGACAACAATATGGATTAAAAGCGAAATTAGTAAAAAGTTATAGTTTACCTCAAGTTTATCGTCTATTTGGACTCTGGGCGACACAGGCTCGTCGCTGACAATTTTTTCAGACAAATAACGTTGATAGGATTCTTCTAATTGCAGCAGTTTCGGTCCATCAACCTTTTTGTAACGCCGTGATCCTAATTTACACTGTTCCCATATTATACCGGAGCTAAAAGTAAAATGAGATGAGTTTAGACGATAATGTAGTCAGAGAAAATACTGGTTAAGCAAAACGACCCCTTGCGTCAATTTTCCGTGTTATACATTTCAAATAACGGTCCTGCGTTCAATATTTTGTTCGATCGTACAGCGCTGTATACCTAAAAGTTCAGTGCAGCTCACAGTCAACATGGGTGGAACCTTGATCTGGATGATGTTTTAAACACCTTTTAGTAATTTATGGTGCAAGCAGGTCTAAAAGTCGTTGCGTATGGCAAGTTAATCAATTCGGGTTTCTTAAACAAATATGTACTTCAATAACATACTTGGATATACTGATGTAAATGATCTCCAGTTGTTCGGGATCGTTGACGAGTGACAATCCAATGCCCTGCATCGACAGTACTAGTTCTGTATCAACTAATTCCGCTTCACCTGAAAGAAGTAGTTTATTTTTAGTGATATTATTAGCAGCGCGACCCACCAGCCCCTGTTAAGCACGGTTATTACGACTTGATATAACATCGACATCGGTGCACATCTGTCCGCAAATTAAAATCATGAATTCAACACATGATTGACCCCTAGCGAAGAAATTTTTCGTCGGTTATCTTTAAAAATGTGTTGTTTCATGGAAAAGTTCACCCTCGCGTTCAAAACGTAATGAATAACTCATTCTTATTTTTAAATTTCAACTCTTACCATTGGAATTTTCGGTTCAGAATCATGCACTAAATCTTTGGAAACAGCTTCTACAGATATAGATTAGTATTACCTATAGTGTGCGCCCCGCTTGCTAGGATCGGATCGTCCGTGAATAATATCACTCGCTGCAAACCGTCGAGGAAGGATACCCAATATATTCTTTCAGTTTCGCTGATCCTGCAAGTAACGTTATGATTAGATTTTGTCGTGACTGCGGGGTCAGCACAGCCTCTGTGATAGGCTTGGGTCACGTATTTAACTACGGTTTTGTTCCGAAACTGTGATAAACATATAGGACTCAAACCGATGAAATTAGGCCATGCTCGCCCCGCTGGTTGGATACACTCGCTGTGGAATAAATCCTATATTATAGGACAAGCGATACGGCAGTTTCTTGCGCGTTCTTTTCCATAGGTAAATTGGAATGGGCAACTGGCTTCATTTTTCAACTCACTGCCTAGACAATTACTTATTACTTGACAATTCAAAAGTGCCCGTAATTGGTTTATCTGTACATCTATACAAATAAATAAAATAGTGTCTGTTTGTAATTTCAAATTAACAGCTTTTCAATAAATGCATATGCAAGTATATACGGTACTTACAACTAAAAAAACAATTTTTATATTTTTTTTGTCTGTCTGTCTGTTTGTTCCGGATAATCTTCGAAACGGCTGGACCGATTACGACGGGAAATGCACTGGCAGATTGCTGATATTATAAAGAGTAACATAGGCTATAGTAATATACTAGAAAAAGTCACCACGCCTGGGCAAAAGATCAACAGAGGTGTTACATCTGCTATAGGCGGTATAATGCTGTTTTCCGACATCTACGCGAACGAAGTTGCGGGCACAGCTAGTTTGAAATAAATGCTTTGAGTTTGAGGCATTATAACATTTTTTTTTTAAGGTTAATATTATCCCGCAGATAATTTAGTTCAAATTCTAGTCACCATCTCATGTATCGACTATAAATGCCACAAAGACAAAAAATTATGAAAATTAGAGGTATTTTTGACATATTGATTAATTTGATTGTGAACATTCGTAAAATAAGGCAACTGTCCGTCCGATTTTTTTTTTTTTAATAAACATTTTTCCACAACAACAAAGTTTCCTGATATTACAATGATTTAAAGATGTTTTTTAAATGAGAATGACGTCAATTCAGAACAAGTAATTGAATGGACATTAACAAAGATACTTACATAAAATCTCCGATGCCATCCTTCCTTAGGTCGTTTTCGACCTCTTTCCTCTTATGACCTTCGAATATTAGCATGCGCGGTCCTGCAGGATTATCCCACGTATACAACATCCTGTGCATAGATTCTAAGACCCTGAAAAAGATAAATAACAGTGAAGGTAAACAAAACGTGGTCTCCCATAAGTTCTTCTTTGCGATAATACTCGCAAGCACACACACACTCGTACATATAGAAAGAGGGAGAAAGAAAGAGAGAGAATAACGCTTTTTCGTTACATGACGATTTCTACCAATCAACCTCTACCCCAAGTCGCGTTATCGAACTTGTTTGTTTCGATAATGGTGTCGTCAAGTTTATCATCTTAAAATGTTTACTCCCGGAATATTAATTGGCACTTTTATGGCACGAAAATATTAAGAAATCGTCACGAAAACCCCCAAAATAAGGAATATGCATGCAATTCAAAACTATTGGAGTCAAGAAACAACTTGCTATATTTTGTAAAAAAAAATATGCATCTCTTATTAGGTCTTTACCTATGAAATTGCCGTTCTGCAGTACTGGCCATTTCAAATCAAAATAATTTTTGTTTGTTTAAGAATTCTAATTTCAAATTAATTTTATTTAAAAAACATGGAATTCTTTTTCCAAAAGTAGTCATTTGTTTATTGATTAGTGTTACATTTTCATCGCATTTCAATCTTTTTCGTCATCATGGATACGTTAAAAATTCGAGTAATTATGGAATATGAGTACCGTCGTGGCAGCAACGCGGCACAAGCGGCACGCAACATCAACGAGTTTACGGAGCTAACACTACAAACCAACGCACCACCTATTATTGGTTTGCTCGCTTCCGTTCTGGAAATTTCGACCTAAAAAATGAACCTCGCGGTCGTCCGAAGACTTTGGTCGACAATGACGAATTAAAGGCGATTGTGGAAGCTGATGATACACAATCTACGGCTGAATTAGCAGCAGCTTTCAATATTGGTCCATTTGCGTCAAATTGGCAAGGTAAAAAACTTGACAAATGGGAGCCCCACGAACTCAATGATCGCCAGCGCGAAGTACGCGTCGAGACGTGCCTTGCACTGCTCAACAGACACACAAATGAAGGAATTTTGAACCGCATTGTTACCTGCGATGAAAAATGGATTCTGTTTGATAACCGCAAGCGCTCAGCAAGTTGGTTGGATCCTGGTTCAGCACCTAAACAATGCCCTTAACGAAAACTTACCCCTAGAAAAGTGATGGTCACTGTTTGGTGGTCTAGCGCCGGTGTGATTCATCACAGCTTCTTACCAAACGGGGTGAGCATTACTGCAGATGTGTACTGTGAAGAACTGAACTCAATGATAGAGAAGCTGGCACATCTCCAACCAGCATTGGTCAATCGCTCGTCTCCGCTGCTCCTGCACGACAACGCGCGACCTCATACTGCACAGCAGACGGTCTCCAAGTTGCAAGAACTGGGGTTGGAAGCTCTCCGTCATCCGCCCTACTCACCAGAACTTGCGCCTACAGACTACTACTTTTTCCAGAATTTGGATAACTTCTTGGCGGGAAAAAAAATCAATACCAGAGAGGCAGTACAAAATGCCTTTGAAAAATTTGTTGCCTCCCGTCCAGCTGATTTTTTTAAGAAGAGCATCAATAAACTGCCTCTGCGTTGGCAAAGATGCATTGATTGCATAGGTGATTATTTCAATTAATACAAATAAAAAATACATGAAAAAAATTCGTTTAATTTTTTTCATACAAAACGGCATTTTCATAGGTAAAGACCTATTATTTTATGTTACATTTTTCTGGTGGAAACGAACGCAAGCTTGAAACTCGTCGTCTTCGAAAATTTCGAAAGTGACCTCAAAACACAAGTCATTCCGATCATTGCTTATGACATCAGCATACGGAATACCATACCTAGTATTAACGTTCTCCTTTTCATAGATGGTGATGCTGCTGTGCGGCGTGTAGTTGACGAGCAACGCGGGCGCGTGTCCGTCTCGGTACTGTCGTATTGTGATGTAAGTGCCTCCTTCCGTCAGTTGCACTTCTACGAATAAACCGCCAAACTGAGGAAAACATGAAGTGTATACTCTCAAGACTTTCCCTGCTATACAAATATAAACATTAAGGAAGTAGAAAAAACAAAAGCACTTCGCCAGACAACGAATAGTGCCTTTACATGAGAGTGACACAATCATTCACAGTTTTGTAGTTGTCTGTAACTGTATGTTTTGTACCGTTTCATTTATTATTTGTCATGTATTTTTGTGGTGTATAGTAAAGTATATATAAATAAATAAAGGGTCTATGTGCAGAGGGCGGTTTTTGCAACTTTTTCAAGTGCAGACCGCACTTCAACTCAATTTGATGGAATGATTTCCGATTCATCATCATCTGCATCCTTCAGTTATGTCAGCTTCCAGTCTATCCGGATTCAGCTTTATATCAGTATTTTACATGGAGTGACTGCCTATCTGACCTCTACAACCCTTGTAACCAGCCTATAATAGTTCCCACCAGGACACAGGCCTCCTCTCTGTGTAGTGAGAGGGATTGGACAATAATCCGCCACGCGGACCCAGTGCGGATTGGTAGATGTAACATGTCTTCGAATTTATAGAATCTAGGACATGTCGGTTTCCCCACGATGTTTTCCTGCACCATTTTGAGAGCAGTGGTGATGAAATAACTGACGCAAAGTTAACAGCCTGTCTGTGTTTGAACCCACAACCTGTAAGTCGCGGCCGTTACCACTGGGCCACCATTTCTCACTCACAACTCGTTTACTGCGTAATACGAGGTAAGACTGGTTGTTGTAATGACTGAAGATTTCTGATAATGATTTGTTTATCAAACAAATAAAGCTTTATTGATATTAATTTACTTCCTAACATTTCCATGCATTGATAGAAATAATTCTAATAATATCTTACCTCATCGTCGAGCTTCAAGCAAACGGAATGGTGTTCGGTGTATAAGAACGGTGCGGAGTGCTTGCTGGAGCTAGCGACGCGTAGTAACAGTAACTTATCATCTCTTTCTATGACGGGCCATAGAGGCGCGCTAGAGTTTTGTGCCACCTGGAATACAATAAAAATAATGTCCTTGAAAAATTCATTTTTAGTAGTCAATTTTTGCGGGCAAACTCGCTCGTTTGCCCAATTAAGATACATATGGAAATTGGTGATCGGAAGACCAAAGACAAGATGGATGTATTGTATGAGTACTATGAAAGAAAAGGAGTGAATGATAAGAGTGACGGCCAGTGGCGAAGGGTGATTTTATTAGAGAGGTAAGCCGGAGCAAAAAAATATGCTTACCTAGGCCGGACGTGGCGCACGTAGTCCAGTTACTTAAAAACTTATTCCTACAACGATACTGGTCAAGTATTTCTAACAACTGTTTGGATAAAACTTCAACAGTTCGACTTCCGCGAACATCGTAAAAACCTAGGAATCGTTCTTCGATTCCAGTTTCAGATAAATATCGAAAAATTACAGTCAATTGCTCCCTATGACTGACATCGGGAGTTTCGTCAATCATTACAGACAGAAATTGAGCTTTATCTATCTCGTTTCTAATGTTGTCTCGTAAAACGGATGCTATACTATGTATTAAATCATTTTGAATATCACTAGAGAGACTAGAAAACGCGGGGTTCTTCAGTTCAGAACATAATTCCAAATGAGAGTCCATTACGGTGTCATACTTGCTCAGATATTACAAGGTTCCAATATAGTTACAGCGGTTATCAGAATTCGGACGTTCATCGTGGCCGCGAAAAGCTACTTCTTGTTTACCTAGCAAAATAACGCAGTCAATAAACCGTTTCATTAAATTCCTATTTCGACCTACTTTCCTATTATGACCTTCATGCGAATTAGTGAAAAATGGTTCTATCCTACTATTCCCGAAGTCATGTAAATCTAAACAGCTACGAATATAAAGCATATTCAGTCTGTCATGTCAGTCTGAACATGTTTTTTTGATGAATTCGTCAGATTATTAACCCCTTGAGTTACGCAGTTCGACATAAGCAATTGTGTTTCTATTGTGTCTCTAATTACGGCATTCGATGAGTTAATATCTGTAAAGCCCCCTTTATTCCATAAACTACTAGAATCTGAGAAAAGTAAACATGGAAAACAAAACATCTTATTCAATTTACAACTACCAGTCAGCCATTGATATTTATCGTAAAGGGAAACATTAAAATGTTTGAAAAACCCATCGCTCGACCTAACCTAATTATGTGTTTCTTATTTTCAAAACTTAACCTTGAAAAGCATGTTTCCTCACGAAACAAATAATCTGTCACACAACAATCTAAAACTATTAATGCCGCCATCCTACTAATAACTTTTCAAATCTACTCTTAAAAAGTAATTTCAACTTGCTAATCTATCGACTTACCGCAAATTCCTAATTGCGAACGCACAATTCCACAACAAACTCACAATTATCTAATTCTAATTGTTACACTAATAACTTATATGAATACAACGAAATAAATGCTAATTAACTACAAGTATCAACAAAATGACAAAATTATTGTTGCGTCGAGCGAGCCAAGGGGGCCGGCGAGCTTCCACCCGACACGACCCGAAACTCAACGATTGCTTACGAAATTCAACGAATGGACCGATATTTCTACTCTGTCTAACTCGTTCATAACTCGACTTATTCCGGCTTCCCAAGGCCTCAAAAAAATACGTGGCACGTGACCTGAAGTGACGTCATGACGAGATGATTTTGTTTAGAAATTGATGTACTTCATAACCCGGCGTTGTCAGCGAGTTATACTGCAGAAAAATCTTCACGCGCGGTGCCGCGCAAAATTCGCGCGCACTTTAAATGTTTTGTTTTCGTTGGAATATAAAGACAATTTTTTTTTATGTAGGTTGGGGTTTTGTTATACTTTAATTTTATGGTGTAACATTAAATACATTCAGTGTGATTATTAAACACTGCTGAGAACTACTGATTGTCATAATTTCCTAAGGGAAGCCGACAGGAATCGGCTTATTAGTTACCTGCGCCACTGGTGACGGCTGACAGGGGAAAATGAAATTGAATGGGAAAGCAGACGTTGCGCCGAACCTCAATAATATGGGACAATGACAGGAAGATGATAATGGAAATATTATGATATAATGGAATCAAATGTAAATAACAGATTTCGAACAAGGTCGTCTTCAAAAAGTTCATCCACCTTCGTCGTTCAATTCCATAGATATCAAGTCAGCTTTGAAACTAAGTGCACGCGGAAAATGTTGGCTAACGATCAAATTATAACTGCGTATAAGACGCAGTTTAACGTACGACGCAGTTTAAGTTTAACGCAGTTTCGTATTACAACACAAGCTGATGGGATTTCCTATCGCCAAAATGATCAAACTTCCATACAAACTTTCATCCCCTATTTAACTCCTTTAAGGTGATCACCTTCGTTTCTCGTGCAAACTGTCATGCTAAGACCCAGACTGCCAGACCCAGCGGCTTAGGTAGAACATTGTCTGTCAGTGTGCGAATGAATTTAAGATTTCTGTTCAGTGTGGAGATGGATGATAAGGAAATTACTTTGATTATGTGAATTATGTAGACTTACGTTGATCCAAGGGTCGCCAGATCTGTGCAGCTCCTGATATTGAATGTCGAAAGGCGCTTCGTTGATGATCAGGAAGTATGGCGTAAATATAACCATCTTGGTCAAACTGTTGAATGTCAGCTGATTCGTAACTGCCACCTACAAGAAGTAAGTTATTTTAAGTGATCTAAAATTTAGAAAAATACTATAATTTGATGGCCTCTGTAGGTTTTTGTCCCGTTTTTTCCTCTTTATTCTGCCACATGATTTACTTCGAAATGATTCAGTCCCTTACAACCATTCCGTTAACAAACCTGGTAAGTCCTGCCTTCATGTTTGCACTGTATAACTCCAGAACTGCCGGGAACGTCCAACGAGAACTTATCGGACCATTCACCGAACTCCAGCCTTATAGCAGCCTTCTTCTTTCCGAAGAAGTTCTTAGCACGGAACGAGAACAGTATCGGTTCCTTATAGTCTTTAGGATGGAATATCACGTTGCCAGTTTCATCCACATTCTAAAAAAACAAAACACCTAATAAACATTCGATCTTCTTCTTTTTTTTCTTTGTGAATTGCCAATTTTGCGTCAAGTGTAATTTTACACTATCCTGTACCTGAAGCTTGCTTACCGTACCCGCGAAGCTAATTAATAACAAGGTGAAACTGGTACTTCACTTTGCGTATCTGATAATACAAAGTTTACCTTAGGAGCGATTCCATCATGTCAAATTTGTATTGTAGAATTAGTTGCCTTGTGTAGTACCAGTATTGAAATAGTCTCTCGAAGTGGGTGATAATGGAACTCAGATTAATGTGTGATCATGCAATACATCATCGAACATGCTAAGTATTGTAATTACGACGAATTATTACAACACTGGTTTAACTAGTATAAACAATTGGATACTTATATTAATTTCATGCTGCTAAAAAGCAAAATAAATACAGTAGGGCCATGGTAATCCACAAAAATTAAAGTTACGATGTGTGCATTTATTTAAAACAACCAAACTTAATTCGATAAACTGAACCCAACCTTCAAAGCTTCGTTGGCTGATCTGTGTCAAAAAATACACTATTAATTCAATTATCATTTATCTTTACCCAAAGACCCCACCACACATTACTTAAAACTTATTACAGTCATTACCAAAACCTCTTTAGAGTGCTCAATGTAAGTAGCAAAATAATATAACCATATATTTTTTAAAGTGCTGAAGTAATGTTTGCACTTACCGGCAAACAAGAAGTATGGCGTCTAATAAATTTACTGCAAGGTGAATGTTTAATCTGTAATTTACATAAAATGGATAACCCATACAATATTCGTTTCTTTAGTCTATGACATTACATATCTAAATATAAATAAACATATCCAACACACCAGACGAAATTTATCGTGCTAAATGCGTGGTAGTAACTGATATACGTATACTTTCGGATTAGGCTATGACCCCACTGAAAAACGCATGCTATAAACAACAATTAACAAGGCAATGATCATAAGTCTCGATGCTAAAAAATCCTAAAACTATCGCTTTGAGATAAAGCTTGTTAGACTCAGAAAGCAGTAACCGACCGAATCGAGGATTAAATAAAATAATGAACGAAAAAAAACTATTAAAAAAATATTCACAGTTAGATCATCTCAAAGATACCTTGTTGGGTGTGCTGGAATCTTTTTCTGGTTTCTTTGATTTCTGTAACCACGCAATGTATTTATGGCCAATATAGTATTGATATGAAGGTCTACTCCAAGAAGTACGCATGAAATTAACTTCATGAAGTACATACAATGACTTAGTAAAATGACAAGACAAAGACAGTTAGTATAGCCGAATTAGAGTATTTACTTACTGTACCGCTCTTACTTGATAGCTTCGATAAAATGCTGGAGATACAAATGTGGTTTAGTAACCATTTCAATATAACATACAATGTCAATGTTACCCGTACTTATTACATAAAACATCTGGCTTATGTTGTAGAAAGATATATATGTAGAGTGCAAAAAAAAATACAGAAATTGATGTGTAAAGTTTTTGCGCACATACACATACATTAACACAAAGTTAAAGTATTCTGCAGCGATAATGTCTTAAAATGTTGAACTTACAACTCACATTATTTACTACAAAACCAGACTTCAATACCAAAGCCAGCCTGCATACGTACATACAGAACGCTTTAAGAAAAAAAAGAGGAATATTATAAAAATGTGGACTTACCCTATAGCAAAGAGTAAAGCCTGTTTTGTTGAGCATCCAGAACGGACAATAGAGGGACAAGACTTGCGTGCCTTCCGTGTCCACGCTATGCATACCCAAGTCTAATGTCATCACTGAAGGGCTGTCGTGTGATTCGAAGGACCATACTGACAGTTCTGTCTCGCTCTCCGGCAGGTTCTTCGTACAAACCCAACATTTGTCGAGATAGTTTTGAATCTGAAATTTTGTATTTTGTTTGTAACTTTTTCCGGTGTAAGGATTGGCAAACGACATCAAGCCACCATGATGAAGTTTTTATTTCAAGATTGAGCGCACAAGGAGAACCAGGAAGATTTCAGGATCACATCCCGTGATCTTAAGTCCTACTTGTAACAATATTCTACGATGATGCCATTTGCTCATTTGAGTGATTATGGCTTCATCCCTTTGCGATCAATTTATAATTACGGGGTATAATACTAATGACCCGCGATTAACAAGCTGTCATTATTGAAGGTAAAACTATTGTCTAGTTTATCATTGCTTTAAATCCACCACAAGAAATACTAATTAAGAGTGTTACCAAGATGTTTTGGGACTATATGACATTGATAGGGGCGTTGCTGGCAAACATTTGTGATTTTTTCAGAGAAATTGTTTCGAAAAAAAATGCAAGATGGCGGTGTTATGGTCACGCACCAAAAGGTCCTAGCAGCATTATGCTGAGCGATGTCCATTTTGCGTGAATGTGACGAATGTTTTCCCCCAGACTTTTCTTTTCTTGTGTTTGTTTGGTATTTCGTTGTGACATGTTTACCGCAAATAAACGTATATTTTTACTTCTTCTTTTTTCTTTCCTTGTGTCATTGTATATTAAGTACTCACCATAATAACAATAGACGCCCTATAAGGGGACAGGTGTGAAAGATGGAACATCTCTCCAGGCTTGAGCACTTGTGTCCTCTTCAGTCCTAACTGAGAGACCACAATCTCGACCGGCAAGCAGTTCTGAAGCTTGACGGCGGGTTTCAGTACGATGTCGTAGCAAGACGATGCGAACGTGTGGCGGGTTGTATGTTCGTAGAATACTTGCTCCATTTTGCCGACGGCCTGCATTTAAGTAAATAATAATTACATTTAATATTAAACAGACTGAAGGACAGTTCCCGTATTTTTAAGTACGTTCTCATTCTAATATTAGGATGACACGGATGTATCAATCTGTCAAACATTTCAAGTATCATAATATTCTTTTTATCGATTGCTGCTGAGATGCAATAGCGCCTAGATTTTGAACGGTTTCAATTACGGGAGTTTGGCTACTGCACTTCATTAGTTATTTCATCGATTAAAAATATTAAACAACAACTCGAAAAACACAGTGTCGAGTCCTTGTGGTGTCTTGACTGTATATCAGAGAATTCTGCCAAAACAGAGAATGAGCATGTATTAACAAGTGAATACAAAATCTATGCAAGCAATCCTTTTTCCTTCCGATTCGATTGTTTTGATAAAATAATTGGTATTCCTGACGGACCACAGTAGTACGAAAAATCAAAAGTCATTTATTCAAACTAGGCTGAGAGTCAGCACTTTTTGAACGGTAAAGTTACAAAAGATAGTCCCCCCAAAACGCCCGCCCTTCGACACTTCCTAGTCCTTTAGCTGGGAAGAAGTGGCGGAACAAACTCCCCAGCAGCACAGTTGTCTGTTAAGTTAGAAGAACTTGATTCTATACAATTGTAAGGAGGTAACATTAAGAGACACAAAACATTCAATTAAATGATTTGCCATATGTCAGCTAGCCAACCCAATATTCCAAACGTAGAAGACTGGGACTTTCGTGTTCCGGCATCCCACTGATATGTAGTACCACTACCTAAATGTTATATTAAGTCACTACTAGTTATTACAAACTATAATAGCCTTATTTTTTTATGTCATGGACCTCCCGATTTATGAGAGTAAATACAATTATTAATACTATCGTAGAACTATTTGTAAGTTATACCTGCAGGTAGAACTTCTCTCCAGTGTTCTTATCTTTAGATTCGCACTGCAACAGTTTGGATATGTTCACTTGCTGTTGAAGCTCTCGCCAAATGAATGGCGATACTGATACTGTGAAACCTGGAGAAAAATCAAATAATAAAATGTATTTATTAAAAAAAAAAAACAATGTAGAAATACAGTAATTGTAAATCTTAGAAAATAATATAGGTAGTACAAAGTATGATGTCTGTACGCACGGCCACAAATCAAGCTATACATTTCCAGTATAAGCTGACTGCTCACTGTACGAAAAGTGTTTACAATGCTAGCTTAGCTAAAACTGGAAATGTACAGCTTGATGTGTAACCGTGTGTACAAAGATAGACCTGTATCACTGGCGACATGAGTTTTTACAATTAGTATTAAGTCAACTGATTTCTTAAGTTACTTAAGATAATATAACAATAATAATAATTAATATATTTAACTTAAGTTTTATTTATACATTCAAAAGTTATCTTTAGAAGATCGCCCAATGTGTCTTGCTCCGTGTGTCACCCTATGTAAAATGCCTACCTTTATATCTGTATTTTTTATGATATTTCATAATGAGGAGTATTCTATCCTAAAAATAGCAACAAACCTTCAACAGAGAAGAACAGCTCCGCAGTGGGAGTGTGCACGGCCTGTAGCGGCAGGCGCAGTATGTCGCCAGGCTTCACGTCGCCCAACAAACGGACCTCGTTGCCGCTCAGCGTCATGTAGTACACCGACACGTTTACTGATAACGTGTTTGTTACCTGACAACGAAAATATTCAACTAATTATGCGAGTAAATTATTATTAACTAACCAAAAAAAACTCTAGTCAAGGTAGCACCAGCGTCCAGCTAGGGTCACGGATTTTTTCGAAAGAATTACCGTGGCACTGGTACAGGGAACTGTAGGAACACGGGTGGGTTTTAGTCAGTAAAAGTCTGACACGCCCTCCCGCTCCGCCCAGAGCGGGAGACGTCATTTGATGATTTCTCACCCAGAAAAAAGGTAGCACCAGTAATGTGGAATAACGGATGGGTATAGCTATTACAGATTTGTAAAACCCCTGTCTTTCAAAATAGGAAAAAACCGAATCTTGAAGGACAGTGTTCTTTAGTGGTATTGATATCGTTTACGTGCCTTCATGCGCGTGAAATTTCTTGTGAAAGCTGTCCTGTAGCATCACATCGCCCGCTCACAACATTACTGCGTTTTTTCTTAGCGTTATTTCTGACTTTTTAATCCTTTTAATCGGCTTCTTAAGAGTCGTTATAAGTTCAACTGGTGGTTACGGAGTTTACCCCCTACTAAAAAGTAGAGCGTCTACTTGCTAAGGACACACCCTATAAACACCCCCTCGCTAAGAGTACAGACCTCGGCTTAGGGCATCCTTAGCAAGGGACGGGTTGGATCGGAGTGAGACACTGACCTGTACCACACTACGCAGGTATATGTGCAGCGCGGCGTCCTGCATCACGACGTCAGAAATCAGGCCGCGCGGCTCCACGGCAGCCACGAGCGGGACATTCTTCTCATTCGTACCCACAATTTTGCGGCCCAGAGGGAAGTATCTCTTGTCAGCACGGTCCACCGGGATTTGGACGTCGTCGTCTATTTCTACTATCTGAAAAGAAAGAAAAATATTTTTATTCGGACACGGATAGAAAATACCAAACAAGAGAAAAATGGTCGTCATTGACCTCCGAGCACCGTGTGGTGCCGGACGTAAAGAATAACACCACCCCATTTCTTTCCGTGGGTGTCGTAAAAGACGACTAAGGGACTTACTAGAGAATAGGCAGCAGCGTTCTCTATGCATTTTACCACCATACTGCGATCGCCAACCCGCCTGCCAAGCGTGGCGATTATGGCAAAACCCTCCAAATTGGGGGAGGCCTAAGTCCAGCAGTGGACGTTTTACGGCTGAAATGATGATGATGAATGATGACCTCCGAGCATATCTCTTTGTTTCTTTTTTTCTATGGCTTAGACCAAAGAGAAGCGGAGAACGGAGGAATTTCGTGATATTAAATAGTAAAGTTTAAAGAGAACCTGCGCGCTCGATTACGCCCGAAGAGTCTTCAAGTTCCGCGACAATGCTCAAACAAATTTTCACTTCATTTCCATGATTTTAGGACATACTTATATGTAGGAAATGAATTGCTGTAAATAGCTTGCAACTTTCAATAAGACAGACAAAATTACGTTATAGAAGTATTAGTAATATTCTTTACCTTAACATTTAATTTGAGCGGTAGGGGTGCTTCATTCAGTTTCATCAAGTTCAATCCACCATGTTTCATTTGCAGTGGAACAGACGCGCCTGGTTCCAAAACCACTTCCCTAAAATAAAAGATTTCGAGAGAGGTACAGTCAGGGCTCAAAACGATGTATACACGGACCAGGAACCATTTTATTTATATCTACCGTTTAGGTACAAAACATAGTAAGTAAATAATGGTTTCTTTTAGCAAAATTTATATACCCTATGATCACAATATCCACAGCGAAAGTTCCAAAATGAGGTCATGCTACTTTTATTGAACGACACAACTTTGTGAGACTTATGAAAATTACATTGTTTTGAGACAAACCGACACTTATTTTTTTTTTTTTTTGTATATTGTATTTCGTACCTTTACGTGGATAAAATGTAATGGGACAATGATTGTAGACATTAAAATGGTTCCTTATGCGCGTATACATCTTTTTGGGGCTGACTGTACATTTTATTAAAACGATATAAAAACCTTTAGTAAATTGCAAAAACAATTTATTTTTATAAATATGCTTTCTTGAATACTACAATTGTAGTTACTTTTTTATAACCGACTTCAAAAAAAGGAGGAGGTTATTTTAATTGCTTTTTAATTACTAAAGGTGGTATGCATGGTGGTAAGCATGGTAACGTGATTGAACTGTTTTCTTCACAAATGAGTCATTTCCCACTCGAAATACTTTACCTGTAGTCTGAAGCAACATAGTCTTCAGTGAGCATTACGGACAAGTCATGGTTTTCATTCAACATCAATTTAACAGTCAGACCGGTGCAGTTGTGAAGAACATAAGGCGCGCCGTGGAAATTGTGAGACTGCAAAAAAAAATACGTTTAAATAAAAACAGATCAAACCCATTTCACGTGTTGTTCAGACGTGTGGTGGCGGACTTTTAACCTAAAAGTAATTGTGTTTTTTATTAATTCTCGTAATCATAAATGTTCAAAATCTGGTCTGTGTTGAATGTTCAAAATGTTTGGAAACTTGATAGATTGCGGCTAAGATCAGAAGGCCATTTCTCGTAATTTAAAAGCGGTCAAAATATAGTTGCAGTCTCATCTCGGCGACAATCAAATGTCAAAAAGTTGTCAAAGATCTATGGAAACTAGATGTATTTTTGAAGAAATTGAGGCCGAGATCAGACTGTGAACATTCTTAAAGTTACGGGAATTGTCCACACAGACTGACAGTCAAAATAACAAGAACAAAACAGTAAAATTAACAAGACAGTTAAATTATAAGAATTGCCCAGACAGTCAGTGGAGACACTGGCTGTCTTAAAAACAAAATAAAAAACTAACAGAATAATGGGCTGTTTCACTGCCTCTGAAAGACTTCCAATGCAGATCTGGCAGATAACGTCAAACTTTTAATTTATTTATCTGATAGATATTGCCTATTTCAGAGGTGCTGAAACAAGCCAAAATTATTTTCATATTACATTCTACGACACTGTTACTCACATCATCTTTAGATTTGGATAGAGTCGTAGTCCCGCCCTCGGCGATAGCAGTTGAAAACGAGTTTCCTAGTTGAGTTAACACCTGCAAAAGAAGAGTAGCTATTAACATTTTTTTTTTTTACTAATACTCGAACTATTCAGTTAATTGTTCATGTTTAATATGAAGAATTGCAATACAACACGATCGTCAGTTTCGCATGACGTAGATAAAGATTTTAATGCTCTTATAATTTACTCTACCCGATTACTAATATTTAATTGAACTTGCGGAATTTATTAACATTTATCTTTATTTTTATTCAATCTTATGATTCAACGTCAACACGTGGACGCTGATTGATACCGTAGTCTTAAGTTAAGTATATTATAACTTATTTTATTGCAATTAGATTCCAATTCCTAAAACTAAAGAAGAAAAAGTCACTTCCTCAGTTTCTTTTTTTTTTCTTCACCCTATTTTAATGATGGTATCCAACGATAACCACCAACATGTTTATGTGCATTGATGCTGTTAAATATTTATAACACCCCTTTTCACTACATCATAGCTTAGCGCAGAAATCACCTTCTTTGAATTTTTCATAGATAAAGTGCCAATAGTCTAGTCATATGGACAGACGGACTTGACGAAATTATAAGAGTTCTGTTTTTGCCACTAGGCTACGGAACCCATATGTGTGATCTCACCTCCATGCCCGTCCTAGTGATGGTAATCTCGAGCGGTTCACTGCTGGACAGTGTGATGGTCTTACTGGCGTGGCGTTTGGCTACGGCCTTCAAGTTAGCGGCTTCGTCCGTCGTGTCGATCACTGCTTGCGCCTCTTGTGCGTGCATCACTACCTGTTTCATACAAAAGACTTAGATGTGAATTTTTTGTTTATATAAATCACGGGAGAGAAAAGACGCTTTATGAAGCCGAGAGACACTTATATTTTGGTGCCATTGTGATATTTTTTGTACTCGACCATACTTGGGAATCTTCTGGTTAGGGAGATAGTTCCAAATTCCATTATCTTTGTTTTTCACTGACATGTTTACGTTATAATATAACTTAACTTGAAACACAATTCCTGTATCGTTGTATGCATCCGGCAATAATTTCTGTTCAATGTCACATATTTGATATACAAAATGTTTAGACAAAAGCTATGTGATAGGTCTTTTATCCTGCAAACTGATTTATTTCCCATTTAAAGACCAATATCAATGTTAAAACTTTAGTGCAAAGTATGGCTACTGCCAGGGTCGCGAGAATGTTCGAAAGAGACACCGTGACCCTGGCACATGGGCAACTGAAGGAACACGAGTGGGTTTTAGTCAGTAAAAGTCTGACACGCCCTCCCGCTCCGCGCAAGAGCGGGAGACATCATTTGATTAATTTTGTAGTAAAAATGTTAATATTCATGGTCTTCCTTTTATTTTTGACACTATGTTATTTAGCAAAAAAATATCCTTATGATGAAGCCTTTCGATCGGTATTATAAAACTACAGGGTGATTATTTTTCTCGGGTAACGGGTTCGATTCCCGGTTCAACCATGCAATTATTTAAATATCTATGAATGCAGTTTAAATTGTTTTTAAAATTCAAATAATGTCTTCTTTCAGTAAAATGTTCCATCTACAATATTCAAGGTACTTTCCCTCCATGTGGCATATCTGTGGGACGCCCTGTATTTCATCGAAACCGTGCTTAGTGTAGACTAAACACTAAACAGTTAACTGTATATTTTTTTCTTAGCTGATTACTAAAATAAATGGTTAAAATTGAACGACGATTGTAATAATAATAAAAATCATTTATTTCCAAAAGTAAATTACAAAGTAGTTATGCGCAGCATTTGCAGCTTAGGATTTACAGGTGCACAGAAATTTGATCAATGACCCCCATGCTACCTAGCATGGGGGTCATTGATCAAATTTCTGTGAAACCTGTGTTACAGGGGTCATCCATCCGTCCATTACACGAAGTTACAGGTAAGTAAGTAGTATTTATTTTTAAGGGATACAATCATGTTTTTAATTCTAGTGTGAAAAAGATGTGGTGAGTGTGCGTGTGTGTGGGTATGAGTGAGTGAGTTTGTTTGTGTGTGTGTATGAGTGAGTGAGTTTGTGTGTGTGAGTATGAGTGAGTTTGTGTGTGTGTAAATAGTTGTTGATCATGTATACTGCAATTTCAATTGATGAGGTAGTAAAATGTGCATTTTACCTCCATCTTGAGTTCCCATGGCACATGTTTATACTGGTAGTCTTTGAGTACTTCCACAGGTTCTAAGAGCGGCTCCCAAACAGCGCGCTCAATGTTATAGTACGACACTTGCATCACCCACGTTGATTCGGCGTAGAACTAAAAAGAAAACGAGACATTATTATTTCACACTTGTTACTATTGCCTCTTTGAAGAAAGTTTTTCTTTTATTAAAATAAATAAACGGTTATATATTTTTAACATGTATCTATGTTACGAAATCTCTGAATGTGACTTTCAACTCTTTCAAAACGCCGGATTAATTTGAAACTTTGCAGACTTATCAAAGATAATAAAATAATTTCATAAATTTGTGCCATTATTCTGGCTAGGATCACAAGGTCAGCGAAAAAAATAACGAAAAACCCGCATATGTAGCCCTAACCGAACTAAAAAAAAAACAAAAAATACACAATAGTTTTAAAATCTAAAAACACGCTTCCATAGAAAAACAAACTAAAAAGTAAGTTTTCTATGAAAGCGCGTTTTTTTAGTTTTTTTAACCGACTTCAAAAAAAGGAAGAGGTTGTCAATTCGACTGTATTTTTTTTATGTTTGTTACCTCAGAACTTTTGACTGGGTGAACCGATTTTGATGATTCTTTTTTTATTTGAAAGCTGATGCTTCCCGTGTGGTCCCATTTTGATTTAGTTCTGATAATGCCATTCATTAGAAAACCATATAAGTCTTAAATTTGCATTAAGGATGTGCGCGACAAATGGACGAATAATGCGATTAGATTAGTGCGGGGTACATACCATACCTAAAAAGTTGAAAATAAAAACTTAAAAAAAAAATGCAACCTTCCTTAAAATAATACAGATCCTAAGACACCGACTTCCAAAATTAAAGATTTTCGAAAAAAGTTTTTTAAAACTATTATTTATTCGAAAATGGAACCTCCTGTCAAAGAGTAAAAAAGTTGCACGGTGTTCATGAAAGTTGTACAACAAATAATAAACAAAAAAAATGTTTCTTTACTTAAAAGTACTTACGAACGAGCTCCAATCTTTAACTTGACCAGTTAGCGACGCTTGCATGACCAGCACAGGTATAGTCTCGTTACCGATCTCCATTTCAAAAGACGTGACAATCGACGGACATGACAATAAACAAATCTCGCCAATTGGAGGACTTGTCACCACTTCAACTTCATCCTCGGCGTCGATTGCCTCTTCGGCCTCCTCTGAAGGTGAAATAAGAATATTGTAGTTATTACTAATTACAAGCCATTTTTAAGTATTTAAAATCTCATAATTTTATTTGGACGGTAATGTTCTATTTAGCAGAAATTTCTAGATTACATAGTCAAAAATAACCAAACCTAAACATCGTTTCTTATTTTGGTCAATAATGCAATAAGAAAAAAATAACAATCAACAAAAAAAATATTCATTCAAAGAGGCATGCATTTACCAGCTTTTAGGAACCAATAACAGTTCGGTGAGAATGGTTGAATTCCCCACAAGTTATCATAGAACACAGCTTTTTTTTCTTCTACTTTGTTGTCCTCTTCAGTGCTTGTCATCGTGGCTAACACCCGATTCAGTAGAGATATGATATCTATAAACAAAAAAAAGTATTAATACGATTTGCTTTTATGCAACGCAACCTTTAACATATCTCTGACAGTTATTATAAGTAGATGTAAAAATGGTCAGTGATGAATAGATTAGCAGATGTTGAAACCGATAAGAGCCCAATATTTATATGCAAAATATCCGTAAAATTATTTCATAGAATGTTGTCAAACATGAATGAGAACATTGAAAAACTAATAAACGTAGTAAAGAACCAAGACACCAGCTCCAAACGTCTTTAAAATCACAATGATATGGCCTACAGCGTTTCATACGTTTCACTAGTTGGGATCGTAACGGTTGCAATCCTGACTGGTTGAACGCCTTCAAAACCGAATACTTTAGCATCGTGGCGTATCATAGTATCAGTTTCACTGCTACTCAAAATATCCTTTCTATGCCGACGATCCACTAAGGCACCAGCAGGTAGCGCGGCGGTGCGGGCGCGTGCCGAGGGAACTCACCAGGTGAGACGGTGATGACGATGTCCGTGATAGCGAGATCTATGTGCATGCCGCTGAGGGGCGGCTGCGACAGCGCCAGCGACAGGTGTGTGGGCGCCAGCAGGTAGCGCGGCGGTGCGGGCGCGTGCCGAGGGAACTCACCAGGTGAGACGGTGATGACGATGTCCGTGATAGCGAGATCTATGTGCATGCCGCTGAGGGGCGGCTGCGACAGCGCCAGCGACAGGTGTGTGGGCGCCAGCAGGTAGCGCGGCGGTGCGGGCGCGTGCCGAGGGAACTCACCAGGTGAGACGGTGATGACGATGTCCGTGATAGCGAGATCTATGTGCATGCCGCTGAGGGGCGGCTGCGACAGCGCCAGCGACAGGTGTGTGGGCGCCAGCAGGTAGCGCGGCGGTGCGGGCGCGTGCCGAGGGAACTCACCAGGTGAGACGGTGATGACGATGTCCGTGATAGCGAGATCTATGTGCATGCCGCTGAGGGGCGGCTGCGACAGCGCCAGCGACAGGTGTGTGGGCGCCAGCAGGTAGCGCGGCGGTGCGGGCGCGTGCCGAGGGAACTCACCAGGTGAGACGGTGATGACGATGTCCGTGATAGCGAGATCTATGTGCATGCCGCTGAGGGGCGGCTGCGACAGCGCCAGCGACAGGTGTGTGGGCGCCAGCAGGTAGCGCGGCGGTGCGGGCGCGTGCCGAGGGAACTCACCAGGTGAGACGGTGATGACGATGTCCGTGATAGCGAGATCTATGTGCATGCCGCTGAGGGGCGGCTGCGACAGCGCCAGCGACAGGTGTGTGGGCGCCAGCAGGTAGCGCGGCGGTGCGGGCGCGTGCCGAGGGAACTCACCAGGTGAGACGGTGATGACGATGTCCGTGATAGCGAGATCTATGTGCATGCCGCTGAGGGGCGGCTGCGACAGCGCCAGCGACAGGTGTGTGGGCGCCAGCAGGTAGCGCGGCGGTGCGGGCGCGTGCCGAGGGAACTCACCAGGTGAGACGGTGATGACGATGTCCGTGATAGCGAGATCTATGTGCATGCCGCTGAGGGGCGGCTGCGACAGCGCCAGCGACAGGTGTGTGGGCGCCAGCAGGTAGCGCGGCGGTGCGGGCGCGTGCCGAGGGAACTCACCAGGTGAGACGGTGATGACGATGTCCGTGATAGCGAGATCTATGTGCATGCCGCTGAGGGGCGGCTGCGACAGCGCCAGCGACAGGTGTGTGGGCGCCAGCAGGTAGCGCGGCGGTGCGGGCGCGTGCCGAGGGAACTCACCAGGTGAGACGGTGATGACGATGTCCGTGATAGCGAGATCTATGTGCATGCCGCTGAGGGGCGGCTGCGACAGCGCCAGCGACAGGTGTGTGGGCGCCAGCAGGTAGCGCGGCGGTGCGGGCGCGTGCCGAGGGAACTCACCAGGTGAGACGGTGATGACGATGTCCGTGATAGCGAGATCTATGTGCATGCCGCTGAGGGGCGGCTGCGACAGCGCCAGCGACAGGTGTGTGGGCGCCAGCAGATAGCGCGGCGGTGCGGGCGCGTGCCGAGGGAACTCACCAGGTGAGACGGTGATGACGATGTCCGTGATAGCGAGATCTATGTGCATGCCGCTGAGGGGCGGCTGCGACAGCGCCAGCGACAGGTGTGTGGGCGCCAGCAGGTAGCGCGGCGGTGCGGGCGCGTGCCGAGGGAACTCACCAGGTGAGACGGTGATGACGATGTCCGTGATAGCGAGATCTATGTGCATGCCGCTGAGGGGCGGCTGCGACAGCGCCAGCGACAGGTGTGTGGGCGCCAGCAGGTAGCGCGGCGGTGCGGGCGCGTGCCGAGGGAACTCACCAGGTGAGACGGTGATGACGATGTCCGTGATAGCGAGATCTATGTGCATGCCGCTGAGGGGCGGCTGCGACAGCGCCAGCGACAGGTGTGTGGGCGCCAGCAGGTAGCGCGGCGGTGCGGGCGCGTGCCGAGGGAACTCACCAGGTGAGACGGTGATGACGATGTCCGTGATAGCGAGATGTATGTGCATGCCGCTGAGGGGCGGCTGCGACAGCGCCAGCGACAGGTGTGTGGGCGCCAGCAGGTAGCGCGGCGGTACGGGCGCGTGCCGAGGGAACTCACCAGGTGAGACGGTGATGACGATGTCCGTGATAGCGAGATCTATGTGCATGCCGCTGAGGGGCGGCTGCGACAGCGCCAGCGACAGGTGTGTGGGCGCCAGCAGGTAGCGCGGCGGTGCGGGCGCGTGCCGAGGGAACTCACCAGGTGAGACGGTGATGACGATGTCCGTGATAGCGAGATCTATGTGCATGCCGCTGAGGGGCGGCTGCGACAGCGCCAGCGACAGGTGTGTGGGCGCCAGCAGGTAGCGCGGCGGTGCGGGCGCGTGCCGAGGGAACTCACCAGGTGAGACGGTGATGACGATGTCCGTGATAGCGAGATCTATGTGCATGCCGCTGAGGGGCGGCTGCGACAGCGCCAGCGACAGGTGTGTGGGCGCCAGCAGGTAGCGCGGCGGTGCGGGCGCGTGCCGAGGGAACTCACCAGGTGAGACGGTGATGACGATGTCCGTGATAGCGAGATCTATGTGCATGCCGCTGAGGGGCGGCTGCGACAGCGCCAGCGACAGGTGTGTGGGCGCCAGCAGGTAGCGCGGCGGTGCGGGCGCGTGCCGAGGGAACTCACCAGGTGAGACGGTGATGACGATGTCCGTGATAGCGAGATCTATGTGCATGCCGCTGAGGGGCGGCTGCGACAGCGCCAGCGACAGGTGTGTGGGCGCCAGCAGGTAGCGCGGCGGTGCGGGCGCGTGCCGAGGGAACTCACCAGGTGAGACGGTGATGACGATGTCCGTGATAGCGAGATCTATGTGCATGCCGCTGAGGGGCGGCTGCGACAGCGCCAGCGACAGGTGTGTGGGCGCCAGCAGGTAGCGCGGCGGTGCGGGCGCGTGCCGAGGGAACTCACCAGGTGAGACGGTGATGACGATGTCCGTGATAGCGAGATCTATGTGCATGCCGCTGAGGGGCGGCTGCGACAGCGCCAGCGACAGGTGTGTGGGCGCCAGCAGGTAGCGCGGCGGTGCGGGCGCGTGCCGAGGGAACTCACCAGGTGAGACGGTGATGACGATGTCCGTGATAGCGAGATCTATGTGCATGCCGCTGAGGGGCGGCTGCGACAGCGCCAGCGACAGGTGTGTGGGCGCCAGCAGGTAGCGCGGCGGTGCGGGCGCGTGCCGAGGGAACTCACCAGGTGAGACGGTGATGACGATGTCCGTGATAGCGAGATCTATGTGCATGCCGCTGAGGGGCGGCTGCGACAGCGCCAGCGACAGGTGTGTGGGCGCCAGCAGGTAGCGCGGCGGTGCGGGCGCGTGCCGAGGGAACTCACCAGGTGAGACGGTGATGACGATGTCCGTGATAGCGAGATCTATGTGCATGCCGCTGAGGGGCGGCTGCGACAGCGCCAGCGACAGGTGTGTGGGCGCCAGCAGGTAGCGCGGCGGTGCGGGCGCGTGCCGAGGGAACTCACCAGGTGAGACGGTGATGACGATGTCCGTGATAGCGAGATCTATGTGCATGCCGCTGAGGGGCGGCTGCGACAGCGCCAGCGACAGGTGTGTGGGCGCCAGCAGGTAGCGCGGCGGTGCGGGCGCGTGCCGAGGGAACTCACCAGGTGAGACGGTGATGACGATGTCCGTGATAGCGAGATCTATGTGCATGCCGCTGAGGGGCGGCTGCGACAGCGCCAGCGACAGGTGTGTGGGCGCCAGCAGGTAGCGCGGCGGTGCGGGCGCGTGCCGAGGGAACTCACCAGGTGAGACGGTGATGACGATGTCCGTGATAGCGAGATCTATGTGCATGCCGCTGAGGGGCGGCTGCGACAGCGCCAGCGACAGGTGTGTGGGCGCCAGCAGGTAGCGCGGCGGTGCGGGCGCGCCGCGCGCGGCGGCGGCGGCCTGCAGCGTGCGCACCACCACCTGCAGCCCCGAGATGCCGCCGTCCGCCACCATGCGCTCCGCACTGCGCCGCAGCTTGAAGCGAGCCTCCATCTGCATGCAGCATGCAATCCAATATTTGAATTCAGAAGCTGAGATCGGAACGACAAATGTCAGAAATTACAGCTGTGGACATTTTGGCGTATGGTCAAAATCGGAACTAAAGCCGCCATTTTGTTTTCAGGGTTCCGTACGTCCTTATGAAAAAACGAAACCTTTATAACAGTCACTAACTCGTGTGTCTGTCTGCATATCTATCTACCAAAGCCAACTTGCTCCAAATCTACTGGGCTGATTAAGTTGAAATGCATACAAATATGAATGTCTAAGACACGGACGTGTAACGCTAATTCGGGGCAACTAGAAAATTTGAAACAAAAGTTTCGCATTGTGTACCGTGTGACATATGAAATCAAAGGTGTTGTAGTGAGGTTCTTGATATTTATTACGTACTAGATTTTGCCCGCAACTTCGTCCGCGTAAACGTCCTTTATCGCGGACGAGGACGAAATTGCAGAACAAAAATAAGCCTATGCGTCTCTTGTGATTCAAACTTAGGTACACCGTATCAAATTTCATCAAAATAGGTTCAGTGGTTTAGTCGTGAAAGCGTAACAGACAGACAGTTACTTTCGTATTTATAATATTTATTAAGTATAGATAATTTTACAATTTTGTTTTGAAGTTGTTCAAGAAAACATATGACAATTGGCCAGTTTTGTTGTTTTCCAATTGCGAAATGACCCGTCCGTCCAGAAAATGAGGCTATCATCTTTTCCCTTGTTTTCTGCCCTTCTTTAGATTTGTGGGAAAATCTTCGAATGGAATCCATTGCGCAGACTGTCTTTTAGTTTCGAGTTCGTAACAATATATCCAGATTTTATAACCTGTGACGATGTCATATACAGCATTCGAGTCATCTTATTTTTCAAGAATTGAGCGGCACCAATATAAACGGCAGTTTGATCTTTCCTCAAATTATGAGGTATACATCTAGTACAAAGACTTCTGACGCCCAAATGTTCATGTAAGAATTTTTGTACTTGACTCATACCAATGCCTAACTAAAGCTGCCCGGATCTGTTGATATGTCACCCTTCTATCAGCTTCTATCATTAGCCGCACAGCACTCACCTTATCTCCAGTCGTCGGCGTAGAAGGACGTCCTACTCGCGTTTTATCAGTGTATACTTCGACCACGGTTAAACTCATTAAACCAGTTATAGACAATGGGACGGGATGGGGCCTCATCATGAAATGCTAATCGAAGTCTCTCATAACATTGTGGTTGGGTAAGTAACACCGCAACGAAAGTCGTCAAATCATTGAGCGGAAATTTTCTCTAGTCAAATCCATTTCATCGCACGACAGACAGTGTATAATTGCCGCTAATTTGTAAAAACAAATGACATAAGAATCCAAAGAGTTCCTAATTCAAAATTTTAATACATTTTTCATCGGCTGCTTTTCTTACTGGCCTATTCTAAAAACTAATAACGTTATAATAGCTAGATTAAAATGTACATAAACCACAAACAAGAACCGCTTTTTCGTTAGCTATGAAGAAAGTAACTGCTGAATTGCAAGAGATAACTTTTCTACACTGGACAGCAAATAAACCGAGCCACCCGCTACCTAGGCACTCTAATTCGATTTTCTCAAAAACTAAAAAACCTACAATTATCAAAGTTGTACCTACAGAAAGTGCGTTTCATGGTGATTAAAATGAAAGGAAACTCATTGGGTTTTATCAATATTTCAGTGTTTATTAAGGATTTTACAAAGAAGAGTCGTTTTCCAGTCGTGAAAATCGTTAGTAATGATAAAGTGAAAAAAAAATTAAAACCAAAAACAAAGATAAAGTAAAAAAAAAGTTTTTAATCAATATTCCGTATTCCCTCCCCTTGCTCGGATAACTGCCAGCATCCTTGTATTCATCGACCTTACGAGCCTGACGATAAAATCTTGAGGAATTGTATTCCACTCCTCTTCAATTGCGATTCTCAGCTCTGGAAGCCTTGTTGGAGCAGGTACCCGGGCTCGAACCCGACGTTTCAGCTCATCCCATAAGTGTTCTATCGGATTCAAGTCCGGGCTTCGAGCTGGCCAGTCCATCGTACGAATGCTGACGTCGCGTAGATACTGGGTCACCACATGAGCAACATGAGGCCGTGCATTATCATGCATCAATAATTGCATATCCTGTCCGATATATCCTGCGTAAGGTACCACATGGTCTGCGAGGATTTCAGTAATGTAGCGATGAGAAGTCAGTTCACGTGTACGGCCCGTCGGTTCGATGAAAACTAACGCTGTATGTGCTGTTAACGAGATGCCGCCCCAGACCATTACAGATCCTCCTCCATAAGCAACAGTTTCCTTGATGCAACACTGAGAATAACGTTCTCCAGGGCGACGATATACTCTCTGAAGTCGATCACTTCCATGTAGACTCACCCTGGTCTCATCAGTGAAGAGTACATTACTCCACTGCTCTAATGTCCAATCCCTATGCTCTCGAGCAAATTCAAGTCGTGCTCGACGGTGTGCTACCGTTAATGCTGGGCCTGTTGCAGCTCTTTTTGGGGTCAGGTTCCGTTCAGCAAGTCTCCTTCTGACGGTATCTGAACTTATGACCACTTGGCGTTCGTCACGCAGACTTTGTTGGACTTGAACTGCGTTGAGGTGGCGATTTCGCAGAACAGTAAGGTGGATATAACGATCATCTGCTGCTGATGTAGCCCTAGGTCTGCCCGTACCTGGACGGCGATCAAATGCTCCAGTCTCTAGGTATCGTCTGTAAACTCGTTGCACCGAAGATCTGCTGATTCGAAGCCTTCGAGCGACTTCACGTTGCGCAATGCCTGCTTGAAGTAATGCTACAGCTTGAGCTGCTTCCTGAGGTTTTGTATCCATTATTAATCGAAAAAAGTAGCAAAAACACACGCGTCTGAGCAAACCATGGACAAAGACTAAAGAAATGATAAGAAATATCCGACTACCCTCATTGTAGAGAAAAAGAACGCTAATTTCAAACTCTGGTGAAAACAGAGCAAATCGTTAGCATTGTGTTTGTTGCTTGATTACAATGTGAGTTGACGGTACTTTCGAATTAATTTGTAGTCATTTTAATCACCATGAAACGCACTTTTTGTAGCTATAACTTTGATAGTTGTAAGTTTTGTAAGTTTTGTAAGTTTTATACTTTTTGAGAAAATCGAATCAGAGTTCCTAGGTAGTGGGTGGCTCGGTTTATTTGCTGACCAGTGTAGGTGTAAGGGTTACGATTTTTACATGTTTGTGTTATATCTGAAAAATATCATCGGTAAGATGAAAAGAAATAGAACAGCCTACAAAAATAAATTTTATCCCAACAAGAAAATTTCATGCGAAGTTGCCAAGGCTTACCGCTTTCACTGTAAAAACGTTATCAGATTTAATGTAGAGCCAAGACCCTAACTCTACAAAGTCTAACTCAGCAAACCTTACATCTTATGTTACGTACATAAATCTTGGCTACCTACTTTATATGAAACTAGCTTCTATCCGCGACTTCGTCCGCGTCAAATTTTTGCTTGTCTGACGCTTTTTTTTTTTTTTTTCAGGATGGGAAATCATCAAATGACTTCTCCCGCTCTGGGCGGAGCAGGAGGGCGTGTCAGACTTTTACTGACTAAAACCCACCCGTGGTCCATCAGTTGCTCATGTGCCAGGGTCACGGTATCTCTTTCGAACAATCACGCGACCCCGGCAGGCATCGGTCCTAGTAGACCCCTACACTGCTGCTGACATCTCTTTGAGGCGCGCGTGGAACACTGCGCGCCGTCGACCCGAGCTTGGTCCTTACCGGGCGGCGAGCTACCCATTGCTCGCCACCCGCAAGCTCGCACCTACGGTGGCCGGGAGTCCGCAATCGACTCCCGACGCCCGGGGCGTCTCCTCCTGCGGCGGCTAGGGACGTGAGGGCGCAGACTGCCACTCCCTCACGCGCCCCGCCTCCTCCTTCGCGAGCATTACTGCTTCGCAGAAGGAGGTGACGGCTTCCCATTCCCTCTCGCTCCGTACCATGGCTCGCACCAGGGCCGGACGCGAGAGGTCGCCGCCGCCGATCGCCTCCACGAGGACACGGCGGTGCTCCGCCCAGGCAGGGCACACCTCCAGCGTATGCTCCACCGTGTCCTCCAGACGATCCTCACAATGGAAACAACCGGACGTATCCTCCCGCTTTATCCTGAACAGGAACCCACCGAAGCACCCATGCCCGGTGAGAACCTGCGTCAGGCGGAAGGTGAGGACGCCGTGGCGCCTCTCTATCCACTCCTCAAAGAGGGGACTTACCGCCGCAAATGTGGCGTGCCCAGCACTGGGTTGCGACAATCGTACCCGCCATGTCGCCATGAGATCACACCGGATTGTCTGACCCTTCCCGTCGTATCGAATTGCCTTCCAGTTTTGGTCTAATTACGTCGCTGCTTCGCTCCTTTTGATCGTAGCGTGACGTTAGCCTTTCTCAATAAAGTTAAAGTTCCTGAGATTACCGCGTTCAACCAAACAAACTCTTCAGCTTTATAATATTAGTATAGATATATTTGGGGAGTAATATATTCATTGCACGGAACCCTCGTGAGTTCAACTGGCGCTTGCCCGGATTTTTCAATACATTAAAAAAAAAAACAACCAAAAAAAGAAAAGTCATTCCCTATCCCTAAATCAACAGGCGCCTCTTGATAACGTAGCATTCGTCCGTTCGACGACCGCCTACCCGCGATTCTCGTGTTCGTGTACTTCTAGGTGAACATCGATATATGCTGTGGCTGTGCGGAATAGTTCTTAATTACTGTTTTGGTTATTTTTTGTTTAATAATGATCTAAAGAATGTTCCAATGTCAGAAGTTCCTGTGATTAATAAATATTTTTATTTCAAAAGATGCATTTTATTTGGCGTTGTCGGTTCGACGAATGTTTAGTAACCATATAACAACGAAAATAGTTTAGTTATCTAGGGTTAAGAACATATACTAATATTATAAAACTGAAGAGTTTGTGTTTGATTGAACGCGCTAATCTCAGGAACTACTACTACTACTATCCGAATTGAAAAATTATTTTTGTGTTGGGTAATCTATTTATCGAGGAAGGCTATAGGCTATATAACATCACGCTACAACTAAGAGGAGCAGAGCAGTAATGAGAAATGTTGCAAAAACGGGGAAAATCGCACGGGTAGGCGATTCGACGCGACGGGAAGGGTCGGGGGAACAAGAAATTTAACGCGGACAAAGTCGCGGGCAGAAGCTAGTTTTTTATATGACTGCAAAATACAAAAAAAAATACAATTTTAAATACGTACGTTCAACACCAAAGCATCGCACTCCTTTGTTTCCAGGGACTCCACGAGAATAATATCTGGCTGCTCAATCTTAATGTTGACCGTCATCATCGCTAGTTTGGGTGGTTCTATATTAACTGACGTTGACACCGCCGTTGATCTTCTCTTCTGTTACAAACAAAAACAGTTTTCTTAAAATAAGTCCAGTTTCAATTTTAAGGTTTAGTAAGTAGTTAGAAATCTAATTAAACCTGAATAGTTTGCTTCTTCGTTATAATACATTAATATGTTAAGTTAAGGAGTGATATCAGCAAACTGAAGGCTGTTTTAAATTATTCTATAAATTTCAGAAGTCACATTTTTGGAACGAAATTCTTAACGCGGCTTATGTGCGGCGACTGGTAGAAAACGTCACCTAAGGAAAAAGCGTTATAGGTCCATGCGACTTTCTCTGTCTCTTTCTATTATAAATGAGTTTATGTATGTGCGACTATCGCGTAGGGAACTTCGTTCCTAACAGTAGTCACTCCACTGCACACGTTTTTTTTATTTCGTTCAGTTATCATTTGTAAATCAGTAGTTTTTTAACATTTCTGACTATTCTAGTACTCAAACCTCAGTTGATCTGATAGAAGTTAATGATACTTATAATAAACTGGATTGGCATTAAACAGTTTTGGTCAAAACTACTTTCCCATTTTCTTACTGACTACATTTTTGTCTCAAAATCTGTGAATGAAGGTCAAAATGTCTCAAAAAACTAAGAACGGTCTCCTAAGACCGTTTTCTTGTAGCTTCAACGGTGCCATTACTGTTTCGTCTCAAAAATTCACCTATATTAATAATATAATGACACATAGTGATTTAAAAAGAGACGGTCACAGAGGTATGATCAACATTGCCAGGCTGCTACCAACACTCGATCGCGAGATTTGTTCGAAAGAGTTACCTGGCATATAGGCAACTGAAGGAACACGGGTGGGTTTTAGTCAGTAAAAGTCTGACACGCCCTCTCGCTCCGCCCAGAGCGAGAGACATCAGTTGATGATGTCCAACCACAAAAAAAAAAAGATAATAATTCGTTACAGAGACCGCGGTCTTCAAAGCTGTTAAGTTTCTGAAACTCTATTCTATTTCTATTTTTATGAAATGGCAAGTAAAGCCGATGTCGACTATTCTGCCAATGTTCTGAAACTCGATGTGCCATATTTACTTTTGTTGCATGTCAGCATGCTCACTATTAACTCAAAAACAATAAGATTGTTTCTCGGTTTTTTTAGGTGTCTGGGGCACAACAGCTTGCTTACCATTATTGCGTCCATAGATTTCTCTGGAACAGCCTTAATGATCGACCCTTCTTCTTTCGCTTTTGGTTCTTCTGCTAATCCAGTTGTCATAAACTCAGCGATTTTATTGAGGAAATCCATCGCCAGTATGAGATCGAAGCTGAATATCCTCATGTCGACTGCAAGTTTGATAAAAGTTGTTTTAATACATTATGTATATAATTATGTACAAAGCACTTTGAAAAATATTATATTTGATTTGTGTTGAGAACGACGTAAAATTACCTTTAAAAGTGACAAAAACCAACTGATATTTTATAGGCCCATTTATAAATTTTCGTTTACTCTGAATTAACATCATATAGATTTACCGTAGAGGCGAAATCAAATTATTATTACAATTGTTAGAGTCGATTAAAGCTAACCTAGATTTTTTTTTATATACATCGCACTAGAAGTTAATCGAACTTACTGAATGTGTCAGAATTCTTCATGGTATATGTAACGTCGATCATGCTTCGTAACTTATCCTGTGTCTCCATGTCAGAGTCGGCTCCGCTGGTATCACCTTTATTACTGCGCCGTCTCTCCAGGTATCTACCAATATTTGATTAAATAAATTCACGATGTACTCTGGTACGGTTCGTTAACAAAAACCTTAACCATATTCTACAAATCAATAAAACGACTCTTTTAGAGAAAAGTTTTCATAGTAAAATAATAAAATCGGAAAAGTGTGAGTCGGACTCGCCCACCGAGGGTTCCGTACAAATTTATAGGCACATATTATCAAATTAGTAATTCAATAAAATTATTATGTTACGTAGATCGTAAAGTCTAGAAACATCACGCTAACTCCATCTCAGTAGGGGGCAGTGTTACGTAGATCGAAAGTCTAGAAACGTCACGCTAACTCCATTTATGATGATGTTGCTGGATGCGCTAAGGCGCAATCTGATTCTGAATTAAATGATTAATTAATGAAATAATTCTTTCAACATGATTTAATTAACTTAGTGGATTGTATTGATGTTGATTTTAAAGATTATATTTCTTATAGCCATATTTTTTACGGTAGCGAATTATATTTCAATCAACAAACAACTTGAAACTGACCTGTTCAAATTGCGCATTTAACAGGCTAACCTGGTGCTTCCCGTAATCAATTTAAAAAAAAACCGGCCAAGTGCAAGTCGGACTCGCGCAACGAGGGTTCCGTACAAACCTGTAGGTATTCACGGTTTATGCATAAGGCTTATGTTTATGAAATTAAATGTTATTTTTTAAATTTTTATATTTGAGTTGATTGAATGAAAGGTAAATTGCGGTTTACGATTTATGACGTATTAAAAAAAACTACTTACTAGATCTTGTTCAAACCAATTTTCGTTGGAAGTTCATATGGCAATGTACATCATATATTTTTTAGTTTTATCATTTTCTAATTTTGGAAGTTACGGGGGGGGGGACACATTTTACCACTTTGGAAGTGTCTCTCGCGCAAACTATACAGTTTAGAAAAAAATGATATTAGAAACCTCAATATCATTTTTGAAGACCTATCCATAGATACCCCACACGTATTATGGGTTTGACAAAAAAAAAAAATTTGAGTTTCAGTTCTAAGTATGGGGAACCCCAAAATTCTTTGTTTTTTTTCTATTTTTGTGCGAAAATCTTAATGCGGTTCACAGAATACATCAACTTACCAAGCTTCAACAGCATAACTCTTATAGTTTCGGAAAAAAATGGCTGTGACATTCACGGACAGACAGACAGACATGACGAATCTATAAGGGTTCCGTTTTTTACCATTTGGCAACGGAACCCTAAAAATTACGTCATAATTCGTTTTTTTTTTTGCGTGTCGACTCACCTCGTCATCTTAGTGCCTCTGCCGGGCCGCGTGTCGTCGAGTGTGCAGTCCACAAGTAACACCGACGTTTGCATGGAGTTGTCTGAGAGCATCCTGCCTTTCACAGACAGCAGCGCCATACAAAACCGCGCCAACTCCACGTCTTGTGCAAACATCGTGTATTCTGATGTCGGCAACTACAATATTAAAAAAAATGTTACTCACACATAATCCAGAATTTTGTTAGGAGTAGCTAATGTGTAAAGGCTTCTATATACCGACAAGCGACATATCGTGATGCGATATCTACCCCTATTCGTTCTATGAATTCGCGTGTTACTCAGGAAGGGATTGCGGTGTCTCAAACTCACAACACGCCATAACATGCGACAAGTTACGTCGAGCGTGACATTCCTTTAGCTATAAACAACGGCATAAATAAGACCAATATCAATAACGAGTTTTTGCCAACGCCTTCGCCCGCGTGGAGATCGAAAACCCACGGGAACGTACTATCGGGATAAAAAGTATTCTCTGTTAATACAGTTAATAAACTATCTGTTGTGTGTCAAATTTAATCCAATTCCGTTTAGCGGTTTTTGCGTGATTCAGTATCAAACTGCCAAACGTCTGAACATAAAAATTCTCACATTTAGCATAGTAGGATTGTTATTATTAGATATCAATTATAATTATACTTGAAAAATATCTGTATACTTACATTCGAAACAGTATTCAGGAGATCAATGACGAGGCTGTCCATTGTAAACGAGAACTTTATAGTAGTTCTAGGTTTCTTTAAAGCCGGTTTGGACGGTGCTACTGCTACTGATGTCTTTATCTGACTCTTGCTGCTCTGTTGACCTCTAAGACCTCCTTTCGAAGTTGTTTTTGGTATGGCAGTAGGTTTCTCTTCGATTTTTTGACCTTCTTGTAAATTCTGATTTAGAATTTTCATGATACTCTTGTAATCACTGTGGCCTATTGTGATCTGAAATATAATACATTATTTTAAGTCACCGCGTCATTAGCAGCAGTTAATTACCATAAAGAGTTTTATTACAACTTCGTCAAAAAATATTTGACTAATAATTATTTATTTATCTTTATTTCTGACACATCACCCATTATTTTGCTAGCATAACTTAAACTATGTTAGTATAATTAATGAATATACAGATATAAGCAAATTAGGAACAATAAATAATGAACGTCAAAAGAAAATTCGTCTTTTAACTTCGATAAATAAGAAATGCGCAGACTCACAGCAATAGTGTTCATTCTCCCAGAGATATCTAAGTCCGGCAATGATTCGTACCAAAGCGAGAGGCTTCGTTTAACGAACAGTTTGAAGCTGGTGGGCCTTAACAACTTTCTCTCGTGGATGGATTCATTGTAGTCTTCTTCGAGCTTAACGCACGACACTTTCATGTTGTCTAGCTCGAGGGTCAACTCGTCAACTGTCACCTTGTTGCTTACATCCTAGAAGAAAATTGAATGAAGAATCACATTACTTGCAGTTTTTCTAGCGCTAGGCGAACGGGCAGCCGAAGGAACACGGGTGGGTTTTAGTCAGTAAACATCTGACACGCCGCCCTGGAGACACCTTTTGATGGTTTCCCACCAGAAATAAGAAAGCATATGGAGCATCCAAAAAAGACATTCACAAAGACATGACTGAAAGAGACGACTTTTCTAAAACGCGATGTATCATTTACAGCTGCGTAATATATGTCGCATCCGGTCATTAGTACGGACACGAAACGAATCGCAATCGCGCCACTAGTGACATCACCTACAGCGCGCTTCTACAGGACGGCGACATTTAAGCCTACGACGAGGACATTCAGTGCCTGATCGCAGCGGACTTAAGACGTCGCGGAAGTGTACTCGATTTGTTGTGTTGTGATCAGTATAAAAGTGATTTGTGATTTTAATAAAACCAGTGTATCGCACCCAGTGTGTTTTTATTGCACGAACCCCATCTTCTGCCCACATAGTGTCCGAATCTAACGGAGTAAATCCTGACGATCCTACATATACATGTAAGCTTCGAGTTGAAGATAGCCGTTGAAATAGCAAATAAGACATCAATTGGTTTATATTTAGCCCGGAGGCGAACACTACATATTATTATGATACAGTGCTGAATATGATGAGGTATGATCTTTCATCTCACAATATACAAAATATTTCAAGACTCAATACTTACAAGAAGGTGCAGATCCACAAACTTATTATTCAAGGTTATGTGACCCAAATCCACGAGCATAGCGTTGCGACTGCTGGAGTTCTCCGGTATTATGATGATAGGTGCCTTCAGTCGTAATTTGAGTGATAACTTGGTCGAGTTAGTATATGCGCTCTGTACGTTCGCACGGGCAGCGTCTGCGGCCTGAGATGACGCGTCTATGATCGCTTGTTGAGCTGTTTGGAAGTTGTTCAGGAAGTCCTGTAACGAGTTTGTTCTATATTATTGGGGCTCACTAATAAATAACACTTTGTCACATAACTTTAAGTTATATTTCAAGTTACTCATTTTGGCTAATCCTGTGTTTTATCTATGTCCTTTGTTAATATTACCTGGTACTCATTATTTACATACATTACATTTATTATTTTTGAATGTGAATGCCTTATGAGTCCAGAAAGACCAATAAAAATAAAAGTCGTGTCAAAAATTGCTAGAAATGTGGTACTATAGTTATGACAGCTAAGAGACATATGTGAAAGACGGCATGCTATATCAACTTCAAATAAATTGGGATAAGTGATAGAGTTGGTTACATTATTTCCCTCAGATTTCCCAGTCTTCTAGTTTTGGTCTCGTTTGTTATGATCATGTGATATGGCTCAAGCATTTTAATCAGAACATTTGAATGCCGGGTGACTTAGGTATTCCTAACCGGAGTTTATTTTTTAGTTGTGTTATTGAATTAGAAAAAGTTGCGTTTCTAAACAATTCAATTACTTAATAGATAATTTTCTTGAATCAATTACTATTGACAGTATATTTATGAACTTCAGAAACGTCGAATAATGGATTTTAGAAGCAAACTTTAAAATAAAAACAGAATGTAGTTTCTTTTTCAATCGATTTTTGAAATCATACTTCCGCCACTTGAAAATGTTTAGTGATAAGTAAATATGAACTATGGAACTTCTTCTAATCGTCATAAAATGCAGTTACTTACCAACATTGAAGAGACGAACCAATTGAGGAATATAATACGCAGGCAGCTAACTTGACAATCTATCGACATGTTTACATCACTAACAGCCGGGTACTGTTCCAAATTGTACATCACTATTTGTACGTTCATCACGTCGCCGCCGAGCACTTTCAGTATCTGAAGAAGATTAATTTATGAAACTCGTGTGGAAAAAAAAAACAAAATATATTCCACAGTGTTAAAGAACTGCTGCAATCTAGTTTTACCCTTATGTAACATTAAATATTTTCGTAACTAACCTCTTTATGGATAGTGTAAGGGTTCAAATCTTCCACTTTGATGGACGCAATGGCGCAGTCGACTTGAGTATAGGAAGTTTTAAGCACGAGACCGGCGGTGGCTCCCTCCAGCTTCACCAACGACAGCGGACGGTCCTCCGTCGCAAAAACTATCCCTATTGCTCCAATCTTACAGTTCACTTTCATTTGTATGCTCTCGACTTGTTTCCGGCGAGACGGCTTCGATACACTAACTGTAAATTCTGCATCAAATTAACTTTTTAATATACACTGTTTAATGCCGCACGCAGAGACGTCACATGCGAACACAATGGATTATCTTTTTTGCGGGTATACACCTTTAGATTTGTTATTTTAACTTACCTTTGGACTTAGCTGTGATGAACTCTTCGTCTTCTACAATAGTCTCCAAGGGACCTGCATTGGCTGTCCGGTCTACTGTACTCTGAATGGCTTGCAATCGTGTCTAAGATACAGTCGGGAATGTTAATCATAAATTCGGCGAATTAATTTACAAATACACACAGAGTCATATTACAAAGAGGCTCTTTTGTTGGTTATTAAAAAAAAAACTGCGCTTCTCGTCATTTTACTTGTGTAGACATTTTTGTATGTAAAAGCCGATTACTTTTAACCGACGTAAATATACTGTATTTATGGTAATAGTCTTCATTACGATGTCCCACTCCACCGATATTCACAGTAGAATGGGACGCACAGTTCCGGGTCAGGTACTTTCGGGACCCACACCGTCCAAGATTAGTGTTGTCATTTGTTTATTTGTCCATTCAGAATTCCAATGCTAGCTAGTCATGTTTATAAATAATATAGATTTTTGATTACGTCACAAACACACGATCAGCACTTTCAGAAGTCACATCACTCACTATTACACTATTATTTATTAATAAGGCAGTCTAGACATCATATGAACCATTATAAGTATTAAATCTACATACCTGATACTCATTAACGATAACAAGAATCTCCCGCAATCCTTGGAGATGAAGTAGAACCCTTAAATCAGTGAAATCCAACTCAATCATTTGCTCAACAGATCCAAACACACCTCGGAAATCTGGGCATTTCTTATCAACCTGCAAATGATAAAATATTTTTAACAATAAATCTTACCTAGTATTTTTTTTTACATTAAACGAGTATGCGTAATGCATGTAATCATCATCATTGCAGCCGAAAGAAGTCCACTGCTGGACATAGGCCTCCCTCAGGCTCCGCCACTTCGACCGGTTTTGTGCTTGCCGCATGCAGCGGATCCCTGCAGCCTTCACAAGGTCATCGGTCCACCTTGTGGGAGGCCTTCCAACTCTACGTCTTCCGGTACGCGGTCGCCTCTCTAGTAATTTAATCATTTTTCTTTAATAACTACCACTGGCCTGCTAATACAGACAACAGTTTATCTGCTCTAATTTTTGCAACGCATTTGCAAATTAAAATTAATATTCTTAAAATTATACGACCAATAACAAAAAATCTACTTACATTTCTATAAACAACAGTAAACAAGTACTTGTGATTTGCACCGTGTGTATTGATAGCTAGATCACTAGGTTGAGATTGATCATCATAGTTGATGATATCAGGTGTCTCAATTATATCCAGGGCCTGGAGTCCTTGTCCCACCCTATGATGCTGTAGTTTCACAGCTCCCAATTTAACGGTCGCTTCTAGCGTAAACGTCTTCTGAGTAGCCGTGATTTCTAACAATGATAGAGAGAAGACAAGGAATCTGTCGTAGCTTTTTGATACGTCTTGTGTCTTACGGTTGATGCTGAGGACAAGTTCTGTTGAAGAAAATGTTATAATTTATTTATAAGGATAGTTGTTACAGCTGCTGATGTACAACCACGAGTATAAATATATGAATAGGAACAGCTCGTCAATGATATCTGACTTCATGATTCATTCATTAACTTCTGTCGTCAAGATGATGGCAAATATATGTGATTATTGTGAAAGGTATAATGCAAATGACTATTATACTCGTAATGACTGCAGTACCTGTTGTCGACATGAAATACCTCAAATATAAGAGAGTATAATTCTAGTGACCTAATTGGTGATGATCTTCAGAAGGGACGCCGGTTGCGAGTATGACTAGATATACGAATGTAAATGAAGCAAAATGAGTATGTAATAATCGTAGCAGGTGGTGTTCTGTAAGTTCTGCCTATCCCCGCGGGAATAAGGCGTGAGTTTATGTAAGGATTTAGTAAAATTCTAATGCACCAGTAATTTCGGCCGCATCAGTAGCCAAACCAGAAATGCAGTAATATATATTCAATGAGCTCTATTTAAACCAAATACTTAAAAATATATGCTTACATGAAAACTTTGTGCTCACCTTTCATAATGAAGAAAGCCTCAACTTCAGTCAGCTGTACAGTGTGCTCATCTTTTTTGCTCTCTTTGGCACGTGCAGTTTCACGCCTTTGCTTTTCCATAGGATCTAAATATTTTAGTAATGACAAACTCGATCCCTTTGATTCACTTGGCTAAAATAATTAGTAAAATTTAAAAAAACACGTCACCGATTTTTCTGATGAAGAACTCGACTAAATGAACACTCGTACTGAAATATTATCTAAGATCAACAGGTGCTAAAAAATTATGAGATATCTATTTACTATCTTCTTCTAAACTATGGACATACACTATGTTTCATTAATGATTTTCAATTATTTAGTGAAATCTAAATAAAATAGTAAGGTGAAATTAATCACGTCTACTGTTTGTAAAAGAAGTTACCACTATCAGAGCGTGAATTTGCAGTTGTGAATTCTCGAGAGAAAGAATTTGCTCTGGCACAGTACCAGTTAAAATGTACGCGAATTTCAAGCAAAATATCTTTAAATTAAAAATAAGGATACGATTAATCATTTAAAAAATATAATTTAATTTAAAACAATTTCAAGTTAGTCATACATACCTTGAGTTGGGTTGATTCGTCAGACTGTGGAAGAGGCATGCTTACTAATATTTCGCACAGTGTTAATAACCTGTAAAATAGTATTACAACACATTTTAAAAAAATGGCTTCGACTTGAAAAACTTACTAATACTTTACTTTTATAAACTTTCATGAAGAAACTAAAAATGTAGCTCTTTGCCCAGTAGACACAGTGGTGGCCCAGTGGTATTGACCCCGAGTTATGAGTAGTAGTAGGTCGTGAGTTCGAAAGCAGAAAGGCACTTTCCATTGTGTATTTTAATTTCCCCACCACTGCACTCAAACCAGTAAGGAAAAAAAAGTCTGGTGACATCCACCAACATGGATATTTTCTACTTACTCTCACAGCGTATGTATACCCAGCTATGTACTAGCTGGTGAATCCTGTAAATCTTGAAGATGCAGCGACTCATGTTATTATGGTCAGTTTTTATTCCAGAGTAGGTTTGCTTAATCTTTAATTATAGAATTCAAATATATCCTATCCTAATCCGCAGACAGATTTCCGCCACACTGATCAATCGTAAAGTAATATTGAAATGTGAGACGAAGACGACGCACGTAGGAGTATTACACATAAAAAACCGGACAAAATTGAAAATAGTGATGTTAATCCAACCGCACCCAAAATACATGTTTCTTTACCTACGATAACCGGTTTATCAAAAGGCAGACCCCCAACCCTCAACTCCCGCGCGCATGTGCCACAATGTCAATCGAAACCCAGTCATCGTACTGTACGCGTGTCTTTATTCTCGGCGCTCTCGTTTGTGTTTATCAGTTTCTGTGCTAAAATGTCTTTGTGTAGCAAACAACAGGAGATTAGCTATTCGGACATGGATATAGAAGGTTAGTACTATTTACTGAAGTATAATTTATTATGTTTCTTCCAAATTTTCCACTTGTATAGCCTAGTGTCGCTGCCGAAAGTGCCGCTGTTTATTGATATACTTGTATAGTATATCAATAAACAGCGGCACTTTTTTGACTTGTTTTTTAAAGTTTGAAATATTAGGTTTGTGCATAAGTTCTTGGACACTCAAACACATTTACTAAAAATAAATTTATTTTTTATTAAAGAAATATTAATTCACAATATAATGACCGTCATGTTCAACGACATGTAACCATATCTCTGGCAAAGACATTATGCCGTGTTCACAAACACAGGAGGCTGGTGGTCAAAAAACTCGGTGATGTCGTCTTGGAGTTGTTCATAGTTTTCAAACTTCTACTTTCTTAGATGTAACTTTAGAGCCCGAAACAAACAATAGTCCGACGGCGCAATATCAGGACTGTATAGTGGGTGAGGTACCACTGTCCAGTTCAGCTTTTCCAGAATGTGGCGGACAGACTTCGCAATATGTGGTCAAGCGTTGTCCTGAAGAAGTGATACAGACAGCCTTTTTGGACGCTTAGTCGCTATCTCTGCGGCTAACTTTTGCAGTTGCTCTCTATAAATAGTAGCGTTAATAGTCTGCTTCTCGTCCAACAGTTCCCAATAGAGAATGCCCTGCCAATCCCAGTAAACTGATAGTATTATCTTTTGTCCATGACGATCTGGCTTTGGTTCCGTTGGCACCCTTTCCCCGCGTGGAACCCAATAGGCCTGCCGCGTTTTGTTGTTGTAGTGAACCCAGGATTCGTCGACAGTAACAATGGACCTGAGAAAGTCTTGTCTGTGTGGTTGCAGGAGGAGACTTTCGCAGATGGTCACGCGTGCTGCTCGCTCGCTGTCTGTCAGACCGTGGAGCGTCCACCGACTCATTATTTTGTGCATGGTTGCATGCAGGTGCCGAATTATAGTGGAATGGTCGTAACGAAGTTCCTTCTCCAATTCCCTGGTAGTCGTATCCGGATGTCTTTCCAAATGTGAGCGTAGAGGGTCTTCGTCAAAGACAATTGGCCGACCGGAGCGAGGTTTGTCTTCACAACTCGTATCTCCCTTATCGAAAGACTTAAACCAATAACTCACTGTGGAATGATCAATAGTGCCTTGTCCAAACGCAGTGTTAATTGTCTCGGCCGTTTGCCTTGCACTCGTTCTTAGATTATGCTCGTAAATCATGATCGGTCGTAGTTGACGCGGTTCCATTTTGAACTAAACTGAACAACTCGGAATGCGCGCGCCCTTTTATACCCCTTGGCGTAAAGCTCCTAGAACATTCTGTAGAATGATAGACTATTCTAGCGTGTAACCGAATTAAAACCTAGAATATTTGTTATGAAATCCAAGTGTCCAAGAACTTATGCACAAACCTGATACATTAGTGTTTTTGTTTATGTGTCGCGCCTTGTCACCTCAAAATTTTTATGTGTGCATAAAATGTAGACTCTAACGGAGTAGAAACATGAATAAAAAGTCCCCCAACGCACCCCATATTTTTTTAAAATACTTCAAATTTTATGGGGAAGATTATAATTATATTGACAAAGCTTATTTTTTTGTTTTCTTTTGTCATAGATCCTTCGGAAAGAGTGAAAAACTCACCAGAATGGAGCTTTATACTATTATCAAAGAGTTCAAAGGAAAGAAGATTGAAGAAAAATTTTCGTTGTTGGAAGAAAGACTTGCCCAACTAACTTCATGTCCACCCAAAGACACAAGTGTTCTTACCTGTTCTTTTAAATAATTCAAGGACAGTTTCAAAGAAAGATGATCGGCATCGGTTACGGCAATATTAAAGACGGAAGTACGTCGAGAATATATTTTGACAATCCTGAATGCTCATCTCGGATTACTGGAATAAATATAGATTTGATAAAAAGGTTCCAAATCATTCTTGAAGTGATATCAAGCGAATATGATATTGATCCTGCGAAATTCGATGACTTTGATCACACAACTGCCAAACTGTACGTGGAACTGTATGGTTGGCGCTCAAGTAATATCAAGTCACATTGTACCTATCGGAAAGCTATCAGAGGAGGCTGCTGAAGCCCGGAACAAACATTTCCGTAAATATGGCGTAGACTTCTGATCCCTTCATCAGCTGCAAAAGAGTAAAACGGAAGACGAAAAGCAAGTCTTTTTCCCAGGAAGCTATTAGTATGCTTCTACTGAAAACGCTGAATTGTGAGAGTTCCTACGACGAAGATGATGAGGACCAAATCACCTGTGAACTCAAGAGACAGTGATTCTGATTGATTCGGTCTCCTCATGATTATCTTCTTGAAAACAAATCCTGTTTTAAGAGTAAATACTCTCTTAGATTTGTATTTTTTTTTTGTTTTTCTTTTTGAATAAATGCCTAATTATGATGAATTATTGACGTTTATTTAATAAAATAGTAAAATAAAATATAAAATAATTTTGTCCGGTTTTTTATGTGTAATAATACTCCTATGTGCAACGTGTCAAAGGTTCGTCTTCTTGGCAGTGGTCAGTTCCTTTGTATATTGAAATCCTTCAAGCTATGACTATTTCATCCGAAACCAAACAACAAACTAACGTAAGTTCAATGAATTTTCCATCTTCCTATCACCACTTATCATCAGGTGATTATAGCTAACCATTATAACCAAAACATTGTATGAACTTACCTATCTTCTGAAGCACTGATGGCAATCTTCTGCAGTTCCCCTATAACCCTAATCTTGGGCAAACGAGGGTCATCCGTGATCAAACACTTGTGAATCTGTATAACTAAGTTGGTGGGTTGAAGTAAATGTAGCGGGGTTCCTTCGTCGTTTGTCGTTGCTATTGCAGACTGCCAGTCTTCGTCTGGGTTTGCGATTACAATCTGTATAGAAAATATCCGTATGTCAATTGTACCTTGAGAACACACCATATGAACGTGAGTCAATATGCGAGCAAACGATACACAATCGCGTGTCTAAAATATCTTCATCAAAGAAAATGTTATTTTAAAATTATCTTCAATCAATTAACCTACGACTGTTTGAAGCACTCGTAAAGTCGTAACGTACTCCCAAAACATACATCGAACTATCATTATTAATTCATTACGAATACTCAATTTTACGACCAACATAAAAAAACAACACTGTGCGGTGACCCCCACTCCCTTTTTTACTGGGTGGGAAATCATGAAATGACGTCTCCCGCTCTGGTACCTCCCTTGAAGGCGCTTCCTCACCGAAACATCATCTGAAACGTAACAATCTATCCACTGTAAGGGTAGGTAATGTAAAGAGATAATTGAAACTAGCAAAATAAGTTAATACATCTATATATTAATACGTGAAGCGAAAACTTTGGATCCCTTTTTACGAAAATTGGGCGGACGGAGGAGTATGAAATTTCACACACTTATAGTTTATACAGAGAAGAAGTGACGAATGCTAATATTTATTTAAATTACGCGTTAAAATACATTATTTTCAATAAATAACATGTTACACACACTACTATTCATTACCGTGTATCTAATACAAACATGCATAGATATTCTTTTGTTTATGGTCCAAATCTGTCTTTAATATTTTGTGCAGTGTTACCTACACCCAGAAATATTTACCCCTAAAGCTTAAGTTAAAAACCCCTAAAATTGCCACATTACTAAAAAAATCCCCTAAAAAATTATAATGAAAATAACCAACGAATGTTCAGTAATCATAGACCGGCACACAGTAGTAATATTTGTCTATATTTATTACGCGACATTTGTTAATCATTCACTCTGCATTCTTAGTATCGAGGAACCGTACTAGAAGTCGCTAATACCTTTATTGTAATAAAAAACACAATGAGAAATGTAAGATGGCAAAAAATCCCTAAGAATACCCCTAAAAATGGAACGCCCCTAAAAAATCCCAATCCTCTTATTTACCTCCTAAATTTGGGAAAACCCCTAAGTTGGTAAGCCTGATTTTGTGTCTATAGTCTTACTGAATGTCAAGTATAACCATAGGTAATAAATTAATTTTATAGATATATAACCTATTTCATTATTTTTCTTTTAATAATGTATTTCTATTACAATGAAGTGCGGTCGAATTTCGACCAATGGGCGATCACTAGTATAATTAAATAGGTAGAAATAACATGGCTAAATACCAGGTAAAGATTGCATTACAGACGGATGCACTCGGTAAGGGAGCGCCTTAAGGCTTTAAAACCCTGAATGTAACAAAACGTTCTTCTTTGATTAACATACCTGCATTTCAGTAAGCTCGAGGGCCATCTTATCATAGCTATGACGAGCTATCTCCGCCAGTATATCCTCATCGGCGAGCCCCTCCAGATACAATTTGTGAACGTCGAGCGCTTGGGAGCGAGGCTCCGACTTCACCTTTATGGCACCAAGTTTTACAACCACGCATGCCTCGTTTCTGTAAATATTTCATTGTTTAGAAGCTTCTTCAACTTAGCCTTGCATCAAGCTAAATTAAAATCACGTAATTCTCAGTATTTAGTTCTATAAGACAATGATTTTTTTTTTTCAATCGTATCTCGGCACTCTCTTTGTTGCCCTGAAGAGCACGTTTTCAATGGGTTGTACAAATGTTTTAAAATAAATTCACGGCATTTTTTTCTTTATGAGATTTTCGACAGTACAACCAAGTTTCACTTTTACTAGAAACCCGGTCAAAGATAGGTTTGTTACAAAGGTTTACAAGGCAATACTTACTCCTTATAGACGCCAGTCTTCGGCACTATAATGTATGAGGCAGCAATATCAATGTCGAGGTCTATGAACGTATGATGATGCACCGCGTACTGCATGCCTAACGCTGACTTCTCCTTAAGGTCCGACAGTTTGTTTTCTGCTACTGCTTGTAAACTAAAAATTTTATACGTGATTATTATTTTTAAACTTAATAAATAATTGACTTACTTCCTTAGTAGAGATAGATTTGATTTAGATTAGTATAATATTGAAAGAAAATTAAGGTGATCGATCAGTAACTTACGTAGATAAAGCTGTAGATTCGGTGGGTGGTTTGAATACGTTAACTATTTCTATGACAGTTTGTGCGTCGTACACAATTTGTAGAGGACGTGCATGCACTTTCACTCTTTGGTCGCAAGTACCATCTGGAAAATGAATGAAGAATTTTGTTTTAATCTTATTATTATACAGGTAGGCATCGAACTGCAAACTGTTATTATGAATTCAGCACACGATTCTAGACCCTTTAGACTAGAAATTTGATCAATTATCAAAAAATTATCGGCTGTTTCATTGACAAGTTTAATTCACTTACTCAGTCAAAATGTATGGAACAGCAATTGTTTTTAATAACCGACGACAAATTTTAACAAAGAGGGTAGAATCATGTACATGAATCATGGTAACAGGTTGCCATCTCTGCCACCCTGTATGTAAAGAGGCTTGTAGATTTATTGGGTAGAAAACAAGTTCCATGATAGTTATTATAACTAGCTTTTGCCAGCGGTTCCGCCCGCGTGGAGGTCGGAAAGTATCCCGCGGGAACATACTACCGGGATAAAAAGCCTATGTCCTTTCAACTATGACGGGCTCAGGCTCTAAACTATCTGTGTACCAAATTTCATTTAAATCGGTTCAGTAGTTTTAGCAGGAAAGCGAGACAGACAGACAGAGTTACTTTTGCATTTATAATATTAGTATGGATATGGATAGTATGGATTAGTATTGATAGTATGGATTAGTATGGATAGTATGGATTAGTATGGATAGTATGGATTAGTATGGATAGTATGGATTAGTATGGATTAGTATGGATAGTGTGGATTAGTATGGATTATCTCTGCTCAGTTCCGTATGGTGCCAGACGTAAAGAATAGCACCATCCCATTTCTTCCTGTGGCTGTCGTAAGGTGCGATTCAGGAAATAACAAGAGAATAGGCAGCAGCGTTCTCTATGCATTGTACACAATGCGAACGCCAACCCGCCTGCCTAGCGTGGCGATTATGGCAAACCCACCCAAATTGGGGGTGGCCTATGTCCAACACTGGACGGCGTTCGGCTGAAATGATAATCTCTGCTGCAAGTGTCCCAGAGGTGAAACTGAAAGACTTCTATTGATGACAGTCGAAAAAGATTCTAAAAGTATTGTAATTGATAACGTCTCTTACCCAAAGGTTTAGTCTCGAAGACTACATTCAGCAGATTGACATTGTGTGTCACTGCCTTGGAAGTGACCAGTTGAGGTTCAAAATCGCCTTGCTGCACACCAGTCACGCTGAAAGCCTTCATTTGAACGTCCACTCTAAAATAGAAAGAATATATTATATACACGTATACGTATACACGGGCCGAACGATGAAAGCAGACGAAAAACATTGAGCTACCAATAAAAACCACATTTCGTGCTTTGTTATAAAGTCGAAAATTAATATTTCTCCACGTCCGCGTGAGGACCAAACCGGACTTCGACATGAGTTTTTATTTATTTATTTCCGATTGTATTCCAACTTAGACAAGATCGATATTTTTGTATCCGGCGCATCACGCGGTCTCGCTTCTTATTGTCTCACTGCGGTCTGTTTTTTGTTACTAGTAATAAATAAGCCCTTATTTCGATTCGAGCGCATTACTATTTAACTTACCGTAACGCATTCGCACTAGGTCGTTGCTTCATATCAACCTCAACATGATCGACAGAAGCTCTCAATACTTCAACTTCATCAGTCACGTTGAGTTGAAGTCGGTCTAGTTGGAAGTAGCTCTCTATGGCCACGTACTCTACGGGCAAGTGTAGAGGCGCCGAGTTTTCTTGATAGTCAATGGCACGGAATAGCTTTTCTTTCTCTTCGGGCGTCATTGCCTTTTCGAATTGTTGCACTGAAAAGAGTTTAGGAAAATTAAACCTGTTCAGATTTTTATGCTACGACCCAATATCTCGTGCTCCAATCATTCCGTATCCAGTTACATGTTTTCAAGCTACTGAATCTACTTTTAAAAATCTTTAATTCGTGCGTTCACTGTCATCGAACGCATAGCCGAAACTGCTGGGGTCTAGATTCAATAGCCAGCTTCCAGATTCTAGAAGCGTGAAATTTTGCAAAATACTTCCTTTTATACAATGGACTTGAGTACGAAGAAGTCTTTGGAAATGCATCCCCTAGAGGGGTTAAATAGTTTAGGGTTTAATATGTTTGGAAGTTAGTCATTTTTACCGATGGGAGATCCCCTATACAAACAGCTTGATCTTAATAATATTACTTACTAATAGCTGTGCCCTCAGCCATATCGTCGTCTTTCGAGCCACCTCCGTACCACCAACCGCTGAACCAACCCCGTGTCTTCTTAGCTTCCTCTTCCATTTTTCCTAGCCTTTCAACCTGAAAAAAACATAATTTATTATAGTATATAGTAGTTATACTTTAGTATAGTATAGTATATTTTTTTGTGGGTGGGAAATCATCAAATGCCGTCTCCCGCTCTGGGTGGAGTGGAAGGGCGTGTCAGACTAAAACCCACCCGTGTTCCTTCAGTAGCCCATATGCCAGGGCCACGGTATCTCTTTAGAATGTAGATAGTAAAGAAACTTAGAAGAGGTTTTAAGCTAAATCATTATTTAGTTAAGCACTTAAAACTAAACCAATTGACAAACTTGGCTAATCCAATTATTCTTATCCCAGGCAAGAAACCTTAGTTTAATTACAACTAACCGACGATCCGCTACAGATGTAAATGACATCTTAAGCCCCTCACTGGCGGTCAAAGGGTTGAAAAATAATTTCTGACGTATGGCTAGATTCTTAAAGCTTAATGGGTACACACCTCCATTTCAATCTTTTGTCTGATAACGACCAGATTCAACAAGTCCAGTGTTTTCTCAGCCTTTTCCAGAACACATAATTGTTCCGCGTTCACTTTGCCCTTATTAGTCAGTTTACATTGATACACATTCGCATAGTTTTTACAAAGCTGCCTATGTTCTAACATATGCGTCCAGTTCCAGTTTCGGCGTCGCCTGCGGACTTCTTCCTCTAATATGCAACGATAGGCAAACTGCCACCATTCTTTGTAATGGCGTTTGTATGAAGTAAGGTTTGGACGGTATTTTCTGTAACCAGAATGCAGTACGTTAGTATTCATTCATAGCAATTTTGGCATGCGTATTGTAGGTTGTTGTTATCTTTATACAAATAACCTTTATTATCAAATCGTAATGAAAACTATGCTTTGATAATTGAAAAACTTTTTAAATAAAAATAACAACCGACTTCCTTAAAAAAAAAACACTACAAAGTGAAAAATAACTTTAATTTCGGAAGTTGGTGTCTTAGGATCTGTATTTAAGGTATTATTGCCACCGACTCTTGAAATTAAACTTTTTTAACTTTTTAGTTATGGTATGTACCCCACACTAATCTAATCGCGTTATTCATCCATTTGTCGCACACATTTCAGCACTTGTTGCAAATTTACGACTTATATGGTTTTCACATGGATCCCATTGTCAGAATGGAACCAAATTAAAATGGGACCACACGGGAAGCACCAGGTTTCCAATAAAAAAAGAATCATCAAAATCGGTTCACCCAGTCAAAAGTATTGAAGTAAAAAACATAAAAAAAATACAGTCGAATTGAGAACCTCCTCCTTTTTTTGAAGTCGGTTAAAAAAGGGATAGCTGCGAGATGTGGGAACGATTCTAATGCCGAAAATATAGTTCATAGAATGTTTGACCGTTTATCTGGATGTATGTTCCGGATTGATGCATGATCCAGCGAAACCCACAGCGCCATATACTTCGTATCTATATTGCACAATAGTAACTGAGGGTACTCCTTAGATGCACTTGCATAGTACATACAGGAATAATCGGAGGTTGGTACTTCATTCTATTTAAAATGGTTCTTTTGAGTGCAGTTGGCTTCGGCCACTCGTATGCCATCCAAAAATCCGGGACCCTGGGGTCCCGAAATATGTAAAAGACAGTTAATAAAACATTATTTTTTGAAGGAAGTTATGGTGAATAGAAGTTTGTTAAGACCACAAATTCTTGCTGTTGGACTGACATCATGTTGGTTGACTGACATCTTGAAGAGTAAAACTACGGTTTCCTAGAACAGCGCTGGCCGCCACTTAACGGCCGCAATATTGTTGAAGGCTAATTTGATGAGCATTTCATAAATTCGCAGCACAACGAAATGTTATTTTTTCACATCCACGCTTATAGCATCGCAGCTTTCTTAGTATATGGAGTAGCATGGACTAAGAATGCTGTGCTTTGTGCAACACAATACTAATTCTCGTTTTTCTACTTGCACGAGGACATACATGTTAAAGCTAGTCTTTATCATATTCATCATCAGACAGAACGCACACCAAGAAGACTTGACCTACATAAAGAGCTGTAAAAAACTGATTCACGGGTCACAGAGCAATGGATGAACAATAACATCAATCAAGATACCTGTAAGGCGCCTGTTTGTTCATTCTATCCATAGAGTCAGCTAATAACATCATGTCCTGGTACTGGGCTTTGGTCAGGCTGACTGTAAGTTGCTCCATGTGTAGACTTAGTATTACTTTTGGTGAACTGAACTTTGGTACGTCGCCCTCTGGTTTAGGGTTCAGTTTTAGTTTTGCTGTTGCGTTAATTGGACCCAGAGCTAAAAAAAACAAAGTTTATGTTACTTTTCTGTTAGTTACTTGTTACTGTCTCTTTCATTGGAATATTAGATAAATAAATGGGCTATTGCGTTGAAAACATTATTTTTCAAGTAATCAAATCTTTATATAAATAACAAGCAAAAGAATTTAAACTGTTTTATAATATCACGCTAAGACCGCTACGGTGCCTAATAAAAAAACCGGCCAAGTGCGAGTCGGACTCGTGCACCGAGGGTTCCGTACAAACCTGTAGGTATCCTCGGTTTATGTATAAGGTTTATGCTTATGAAATTAAATGTTTTTTTTTTAATTTTTATATTTGAGTTGATGATTTTAGACGTATTAAAAAAAAAACTACTGACTGGATCTCGTTCAAACCAATTTTCGGTGGAAGTTTACATGGTTATATACATCATATATTTTTTGGAGTTTAACATTCTCTTATTTTAGAAGTTACGGGGGGGACACACATTTTACTACTTTGGAAGCGTCTCTCGCGCAAACTATTCAGTTTAGAAAAAAATGATATTAGAAACCTCAATACCATTTTTGAAGACCTATTCATAGATACCCCACACACACAGAATACATCTACTTACCAAGTTTCAAAAGCGTAGCTCTTATAGTTTCGGAGAAAAGTGGCTGTGACATACGGACGGACGGACGGACGGACGGACGGACGGACGGACGGACGGACGGACGGACGGACGGACGGACAGACAGACAGACAGACAGACAGACAGACAGACAGACAGACAGACAGACAGACAGACAGACATGACGAATCTATAAGGGTTCCGTTTTTTGCCATTTGGCAACGGAACCCTAAAAAGACAGAAAGAAAGCTAATAGAAAATAACTCAATCTTAAAGTACCTAACAATGTATTAATAATTAAAAAAAAAATTAAACCGCCGAAAAACTGAAAAGCATAAAATAATAAACCTTAAAATTATGAGTCGGCGCTTTGAGTGTTCCTTGTTCATTGATTTTTCAGCGCCGACTCAAAATTTTAAGGTTTATTATTTTATGCTTTTCAGTTTTTCGGCGGTTTAATTTTTTGTTAAAAAGTTTTTATTTTATGATTTTTAGTGGCTTTAATGTATGTACTAATAATATTTGGCAAGGTATACCCTATCCAAAAATAAAAGAATTATCAAAATCGGACTACTCTGTACAAAGTTATGCGTGTTTATACGTTACAATCAGTGAGTGAACAATCAATCATCCCCTGTTTTCCAAACCTTAGGGTTCGATTTTATTTTCCAAATTTATATGGGACCACCTTGGGAGTATACCCTTTCCAATAGAAGAAGAATTGTCACAATCGGACCACTATGTAAAAAGTTGTGAGTGTCAGTGAGTGAACAATCAATCATCCCCTGTTTTCCAACCCTTAGGGTTCGATTTTGTTTTCCAAATTTATATGAGACCACCTTGGAAGTAAACCCTTTTCAATAGATGAAGAATTGTCACAATCGGACTACTATGTAACAAGTTATGCGTGTTTATACGTTACAATCAGTGAGTGAACAATCAATCATCCCCTGTTTTCCAACCCTTAGGGTTCGATTTTGTTTTCCAAATTTATATGGGACCATCTTGGGAGTATACCCTTTCCAATAGAAGAAGAATTGTCACAATCGGACCACTATGTAAAAAGTTATGCGTGATCATACATAAAAAAAAAAAAAAAAAAAAAAAAAAAATATACGCGTCGAATTGAGAACCTCCTCCGTTTTTTTTCGTCGGTTGAAAATACGCCGCGTCGGGGGACCGCTTCAAACCTAACAATTTAATTACCAATAGTCTTATTACCTAACTAAGCAGTCAACGACGTCTGCACTCGCGGAGCGGTCCCCCAACGCGACGTTTTTTTTTTTTGAGTTATTAATACATTCTTAGGTACTTTAAGATTGAGTTATTTTTTATTATTTTTTACTTTTTAAAGGGAAATTAGGTTTTTGTGTCGGGGGTTTTTTAAATTTTTAATTAATTTTTTTATTTTGTACTTTTTATAGGTATATACTTAATATAATGTAGAATCAAAGGAAGCTAAGAACACTTTCGATTAATTCATCAATATTCTCTTTCAGTGCGCTTTCATTTGAGACCCCAGTCGAGTATATTTGCTGACATTTGGTTACTCTTCCCCACTTTCCCCCCCACAACTTTTAAACGGCTCAACCGATTTTCATCAAACATGTCTAAGAACACTCGCAGATAAGTCACCTTTAATACATTTTTTTTTTTATTGAAATCGCATCATCCGTTCGGGAGCTATGATGCCACAGACAGACAGACACACAGACAGACAGACAGACAGACACGTCAAACTTATAACATCCCTCTTTTTGCGTCGGGGGTTAAAAAGGAAGTAATATCGCGGGCGGGCGAGGCGATGCTATAGGCCCCCGGAGGGTCCCCGGGAGACTGGACGGGAGTCCACGTTACATTTAATCTTCACGCCCCGAAACCAATAAAATGCTGAAAGTGGTCTAGGAGAAAAATCGTTTAGGAAAAACTGCTATAGGATATTTTTCATGTAATAAAAACAAGAAATTTCACGTGGACGAAGTCGCGGGTACAATCTAGTATTAAATAGACAGCAGACCTAGCCTTGTACGACAAATATCCTAATTGATCTTCTACTTGGAACAAAGTGAATAAATATCGATTAGAGCTATATTGCAGCCATGATATAAATTCGGATAATTGTTGTTGTCGTTTAATTCGTTGTTGATTTCGGAAATAGACGTATTAAGCTTACCATATCTGTAAAATGAGGGTTTTGATGATTTTGTTGCTATCTCTCCTTGTAATCTCTCCTTTATCTCCAGGGGTCCTGCCTTCGAATACAATTCAGTTGTCGGGTTCCAGTAAATTGCTAAAGCTTCTAAATCTAGAATCTGCAAACATGAAGACAATAATTTTATTCCCTGACAAAGAAGAAACAGGATCATACACATTTCTTAAAATTGTTTCAAGAGTTATGTCACAGCTTAGTAATAATTTATCTATAAAGTTGACAAAAAAATCTCAAATTACAGATTTTTATTGCCAAGGTCCTCAGAGTTAAGCCGTGGACACACAGAAGGACGAATAAACGGTGTTTGCGAAACCGATTCCTTGTTTAAACTATGGAAACATAAAAATGAGATTTTTCCCTGAAAAAATAATTTAATTAGGAAAAAATTTAGGACATAATTAAGTACAACAGAATAAATTCATCTAAAACGAAAACTACATTACGACCTTTTGATTCTTGCTTTTTAACTTTAACTTAAATATCAGCCATAACACCACTTCGACCTTTATTAAAGGTCAAGCTTTCCAATTATATACATAAAAGTTTAATGAAAAGTAATTAACTCTTTTTGAATTCGAATATTACCTTGAAAATCTTGGTAACAGCATCAGTGATTACAGCTTTCTGCCAGTTTTCGTCCGTGGTGTGGACAGATAGATTGTGTAGGGTGATACCAAACGAGAAAGGATCTTTAGGATTCGTGATGCTGTCCTCGTATCTTATGTGTATATCTGTTATCTTTAGTTGCACATTCTTGATTATCTGAGTCACCAGCTTCTCGACAAATGTCTCGTCGAGCTTGCTTTCATCTATAAATAAGATGGAAAATTAATACTGGAAACATCAAACGTACTGGTACTGCTACGCTCATCAAAATAGCATTGCACAGTAATAATAGTTTCTTCATAGAACACCGAGCTTGATAGTGAAAATATTATTTGTTTCTTGGCGTATTTGTGAAGGTTCCATTTCTGTTATTCTTCTCACAGAGAGCAGGCCGAGTCGCAGCATTCGGAACCTTTTTTTACATATTTGATTTTATTATGTTTTATTTCAATACCATCTTCTTCAATAACATCTTGCGTATTTCACTTTACACGTGAGGCGTGGTGATACTTGAACGAGTATGAGACATAACATCAGTATATTTGACAAGTCACGTTTTATGATTAAATTTCGATTAATCCATAAAATTTCGTTTGCATATAGGTATCAGATCAAAAAGCCAAATAATGCTTGTTATATTTAATATGCTTAATCTTACTGATAAAAAATGATGAAAGTTTGGATGTTTGTTACTTAATTACACAAAAACGATGAGATTTGGCACGTGGATACGTAGTTTGTAACCGGGATTAACATACTTTTTATACAGATATTTCCACTGGATCGAGACTTATCCGGATGAAACCGAAAGACGCTGCTAGTGAGTAATTAATATGAGACTTGTTATGATATAAACTAGAGCTTCTAGAAAGAAAAGAACCTTTTGTTTGTCATCTTATTTTGCGCATATTTAAAACAATTATTATGTGATTACTGTGACTCTCGATTAGTCATCATTCAAGCCAACCAAAAACCGGCTAACCTTCATCTCAGGCTAATCAATAAAACATTTAAAGAAACAAATTCTGCTATATAATTCTATTTAAACAAGGTTTACGCTTTCATGGTCACTAAAACAGCTAAAACGTGTGTTCTCTTTGATTAATAAATCGTTTCATAAACAACAACACAAAACTGTTTCGTCAAGCTTATCTGTTATCGTTTTTATCCATCTAAAAGCGTAATAAATATAAAATACAAGGCATTTGAGCTATTGTATTTTCGAGTTATTTGGTCGTTTTATTTTTATTCCGCAATCATTTATTCCATAATAAGGCACGATAACGAGTTGCATTGTACAAGTGTAACAGACTGGCTGGTGATAAAATGGCAATAATAAATACGTTTAACATACCTTTTTGCGCCTCTTGCTTTTTGGCTTCTTCAACCCTCACCAGCTCTGCCTGTTTGGCAGCCAGCGCCATCTTTTCCTCCTTTTCATGGTCGTACTTAACTTCAGCAGTAGGGTTGACGATCAGAAAGAGACGGTCAACTGTAGCTTCCACTGACGCGCCATAAAGATTCTTCCAGGGAATCTTAAGTACAAGTTTTCCTGTATGCAAAGAATGAATAACTTAATTCACATTCTTTTAGAATGTATTTAATACTCAAATGTTAACGACCTTGTAAGAGTGGCGTAACTTAAAAATATTAGCATAGTATTATAGCATAAAATTACGTCAAAGCACGTGAACCAGTATCATAACAACATACAATTAGAAAAAAAAAGACGTTAGAACCTAGATTTTGATGTATTTAATATCAATTATTGTTTGATTCTAATTCCTTGGTAGCAGTTAGGTACCTGCACACGGCTAATCAATTTATACATTTCCAGTTTTAGCTGACCTCGCACTGTACAGGTTTTTCGTACAATGAGAGTAGTTAGGCAGAAGTTAAGCTTATGTTGGAAATGTATGGCTTGATTTGTCGCCATGCGTACTTGAAAGCTTCTTAGCTTTCAAGTACGCATGACGACGTATTTTACGTACCTTCTTAGGTACGTAAAATACACTGTATTAAACGTCATGTTTTGCCCATTTTCGTCAAACGTTAGGTACGTTCGACGAATCGTCGAAGTCGTGCAATTTCAGTAGACCTATCGATCAGCCAAGCCAATTTAAATATTGACAATACCGACACGAGGCGCCGCACCTTGATGTTTTTGGGCAGGAAACAGTGGAAGAAGAGACACTTTGTCGGCAGTTTTAAGTTCGTTTTCATATACTGTTAATCCTTTACTAAATCGAGGCAATACCGATATCAAAAGACATCATTTCGTCGCCAAAAATAAGTATTGGTAAAATAAAGCTGTTTTCTTTTTTATTATTATTATTAGCCGTTGCTGTCCCACTGCTGGACGAAGGCCTCCCTACTCTCTTTCCACGTCTCTCTGTCCAGAGCTGCCAAGGACCAGTATTAAAAGAGTCCAGGTCATCCCGCCATCTCCGTCTGGGCCTGCCGCGATGCCTCTTGCCAGTAAGCGGGACCCATTGGGTCGTAAGTTTGGCCCACTGATCGTTTAACATACGGCAGATGTGTCCAGCCCAATTCCATTTAAGCGTGGCAGCTTTCCGAGCGACATCAGTTATTTTAGTAATGGAACGGATTGTTGTATTCTTAACCCGGTCCACAAGTTTAATACCCAGAATACTCCGTTCCATATCAGCTCTCTGGCAAACCCCGAGCGTGGATATCTGCTGAATTGTCAAAGACCATGTTTGAGAACCATACGTGAGTATGGGAAGAATACACATGTCGATGAGTCTTCTCTTGAGGGATAGAGGAAGATCACCCTTCATTAGATCTTTCATGGCCCAATAGCTCCTCCAGGCATTTTCGGTGCGTCTTGCAACTTCTTTGTTTTGTTTTGTTTTCTTTTTGGAAATATGTTTTAGGAAATAGGTTTTGTTTTCTTTTAGGAAATATTATCTTGAAATTTTTTAAATATTACAACGACATTTAACTCTACAATTAACACTCTCACTGCTGCATTGAGTTTAAAAGTACCGAAAATCATATTTTGCCAACGATATTTTGGACATTCTTAAATTAATGTTCAAAACAAAATAGCGTTAGCGAAATATGATTTGACGCGAACAATTATTGCCCATGGTATAAATGGTCAAAATAAGATTTTTGTATTTTCACACTTAAATATTAGCAACTAAAGGGTTAATTGTATGCTCTAGTTGGTTTAGTAAAAAAATGTAAAGAGTGTTATTTTCCCTATGAAAACCGTATTTTTATTTTTGAGTATAAAATGTTCGAAACCTGAATGATGTCCTTTGCAGCGAAACAAATTGGAAACAATTAGGGAAAAAATGGAACATACAACGTTCCCTCATGAGTTTTAAAGGAGTGGAGCTTAAATAACGACAAGTAATATTTTTGACAGGTCAAATACCTTCACAGACCTGTGACCTTGTGACCTGCTTTTTAGGTATTGAGGAGAGCCGAACAGTATTTCGTAATGTCGGTAGGTATATCTACCAGTTTGCCCACGCTTTTTGATAAGTGGTAGGCATAACAATAAATCATGCGATTAATTAATTAATTTTATCTCATTAGCACTCGGTACCTAATTTTATAAGTTATTTACAGACCACAGAGCTAAGGAAAGCTTTTAATCCCTACTTTTATATCCCTACTAATATTATAAAAGCAAAAGTAACTCTGTCTGTTTGTTACGCTTTCACGCCTAAACTACTGAACAGATTTTGATGAGATTTGGTACAGAGATAGACTAGACCTTGGGAAAGGACACAGGTTACTTTTTATTGCGAAAAGACGCTTGAATGGGGATAAATTCCGACATACACACGGACTTAGCCGCGAGCAAAAACTAGTCTTCTATATAATCTACAATGAACATTAGCATTTAATTTAACACTGTCTTAGTTTCCTACATTTGTTTTTCAGATCATACAGGTTCTTAGTTAGCACTTGTTGTACTACTAGATGTGCTAATTGTACAGTTTGTGAGGCCAATACACAATTGTTTTACAGGTTTCTTAGTTCTTTACTAGCTTTTCATATATGTATAGGGAAATTATTATAACCTCCTGAGACCCCTGGTATCACCAGTGACCGGCGTGTGTGTATGACCAATTGTATGAACCAAAACGAGATTTTTTTAATTTGATGTTTATTTATCTCTATGTTATATTAAGCCATTAAAATTAACTTCCATCAATTAAATATTCGTAAATACGTCCCGGGTCTCAGGAGGATATAATAATAATATCTTTGGACAACCAACACACCGTTATCTGATCCCAAACTAGGCAGAGCCTGTACTATGGTAACCAACTGATAAATATACTTATATATGTTACGGGCAACGTGATTAACTGGGCATTATTAATAAAGACCGGCCATTATTAATAATGCCCAAGAGCGTCGGGCAAAGTGATTCATTTCTCACGTTGACCTGCCATTATTAATAATACCCGACGGCCCGTGGTCCATGTCAGTGTTTGAGATGGCTTGAATTTATCACTTGGACCGGGCAGTATGAATAATTCCCGTCTTGTAGCCGGGCAATGTGAGAAATTGGACCGCAGCCGCTGGATGCAATCGGGATTTTAAGGCATCCCGACTCGGATAGGTTAGATTAGAAGCGGATGGCGGGGTCGTTTGAGCGAGTGAAGCGAGCGAATAGACCCCGCCATCCCCTTCGTGGCTATTTTTTTATAAACCACCCAGAAGTAGGCTCCGTCGCCCAAGCCCACCCTCGACCATGCTGCCATTTATTATGGCGCTTAAATATCATGTGTAATGATTATTATGGCGTTTAAATATTATGTCTAATCATTATTATGGCAATTAAAAATATGAAAAACAATACGTATGGCACTCGTATCTTATGGTATCTAAGTTTCGGGCAATTAAAAGTATGTCATATGTCTTTTAGGGCAAACAAAACATTCGAGCAAATGAAATTCGGGTAAATGAAATTCGGGAATATGATGATTATGGTATATGATCTTCGGGTAAACAATAGACAACCAAGAAATTCATATAATACTACAGTTCACCTATTTTATTACTTTGCCCAAGATAGAGTGGGCATTATTCATAATGGCCGGGAAAAGTGATTAATTCTGCAGTTTTAATCACATTGCCCAATTGAGTCGGGCATTATGAATACAGACCGGCCATTATTAATAGTGCCCGGACTTATCAAATTGCCCGTAACATATATATTTAAATACATATGGTACTTTTAATATAATTACTTTACTATGGACGGGTAATGCGATACACATTTCATATCAAGATTAAGCTTAGGTACTTCTTTTTTCTTTAAAAACCAATTTATGAGTGATAAAAATAAAGATAAGCATGAGCAAAAACCTATAAAAAGGTAATTTACACATGCAATATAGGAAACTGATACACTGTGACATAGATTGATACGCCAGTCTTAATTCTAATCTAAAAAAAATGAATTAAGCGTGTTTTTTACGGCAAGGTCACCAGAAGCCATATACAAGTTGTGACAGGATAAACGCAAGTCCCGAAAGTAGTTTATTCTTAACTAACTACTGAATCGATTTCTGTACCTTGTAATATGGCCATGTTTTTCAAAAATGCTTTTGCCAATACAACCGCCAATTGGAGCAAAGAAAATTCAATCTTTTGGTTTAGACAATAAGACTCAATTTTTAAATGCAGCTGTGGGACTGAATAGGTGAAAAAAAGAATCAATTTTAAATGACAAGAATAATGCTAGGGTAATCACCAACAGTGTTTCTTAATAAAAAGTTAGCTTTAAAAAAATTGTTTAAGCCATTCTATTATGCTTTTAACTCAATACTCTATTTGGGGTGTATGACGCCTTGCGTTAATTATGTTACATGTCGTATATGACTGATTGTTGATTAAGGATTACTCACAAATAACAGTTAATTTGATAATAAATTTCCTAACAAGTGAAATAAATAAGTGCCTGATAAGTCTTTGTTTTGCTGTTTTGTTATTTATTTTGATCACTCATATTTGATAGCGATATCACAGTCTATTGTATTTGCACCATTCTTTTTCAACACACTTGTAATGTGTACTGACTCATGGTGGCAAGTCTGACTGTTTTGAATGGTTTCAATGTTTATTAAAAAAAAAACTCAAATCTATATTTAGTCATCAAATAATTTAGACCAGGATAATAATGTAGCTCAGTTCAATGTTAACCAACGTTGATAAAAATAATCACATATATACAATGAGAATATTTTTCCTCTTAGGGAAATTGGGCACATACATAACATAAAATAACATTTGTAGGTCACGATTTTGACCTTGAGACTGAATGTTTCGCAAATGGAATAGTACTGATTTGATGGGATGATGTCACCCAGACAAAAGTTTATAACTGTGTAACAATTACAAACAGGGATGCCAGTATCTCTATTGCATGTTAAGTGGTGACTGACTGATGTGATAACCTTGCCTAATTGGGTAGGCTGGTCCATAGCCTATAGCTATAAATAGATTTCAATGTTTATGTAGGTATTTGATTTTTAGATAATTTGTTTGTCTTTTACATAAACTTACTTGATTATACAGAGGTTTTCACATTTTATTTAACAACCTGTATTCTGTATTATTAAAAAGCCTTGTTGGTTTTATGGTTGCAAGCACTACTGCTAAGCACTAGGATTTGTTTCCCAAGTCATGCAAGGTGTAAATGGATTTTCTAATCAGGAATTTGTCAGCTGCAACTCGGAGGCTGGATTTGTGCCTGGCTGATGGCCATGGACTCGTCCCTTATTACATGGGACTTAAACATAACTGGAAGAGTCTACATACTATAGGTACACCTCTGTTTAACTTCAGATAATACAGTTATGATTTTATGTTATGGTTCTTCCTGAATAATATGCATTAAAATCATGAAATATATATTCCATAAATAACTGCATTTAACGTGTTGTTAACTGCGATTATCAATTGAATAAAACCACAATAAAGACTTATCCTAGAAACAAGACATTAAAAAAAAACTATGGTATAATAAAATTTGGGTAGTTAAATTAATTTCTCAGTTCTCTGGAATGGAGTTTATTTGTATGTGGCTTATTGCCCCATAATAAAATTCACATGTTAATAGGGGTTATTCTATAAGAATGTATAGTTATCTGTATGCCTGTTGCATTTATAAAATTGTTATTTTGTTTTATAATCTAATCTATTATAAACAATACCAGTACTAGAGAAGTGTATGTGAATACCAGTACTTGTTTTACACTTTAAAAATGTATGTTAATACAGAAGAATCTCACTAATCTGGCACTATTATAAACCAGAAGATTATTGGAATGTTCGGATTATTTATATATAGAAAAAATCATAATAAATAAAATAAAAAATTTCATAAAGAGAATATTATTTATTTCCATTAATGTTATAAACGTCATTTTTATACCTGTAATATATCTCACAACTAAATAATTACATAGTTTTAAAATAATCCTTGATTAAGGTCTGTTTTTGTGTAACGTGGCGTAAGTAGAGGCAAGTGAGGCGTGGGCGGAGGGTGCCCGATTTTTGGTAGTATCAGTCTATTGAAGTGCCGGATTCGTGAGATTCTACTGTACTAATATTAAAACAAATCACCATTATATGGCAAAGGGTTAGGCAGACAGAGGGCCTACATTGCTCATATTTCTTCATTTGGGCAGTGTAATAATGGTCATTTATGTAATTAAAGTTGTCATTTTGAAAGTGCAATAACAAATGCTCAAATTGAAGTGCTGATATTGTCTGCAGATATAGATTAGATTACATTACATTAAAATAACACTTTATAAATGCAACAAGCATACAGATAACAAAATATTCTGTTGTAATGGAAATTTTATGATTATTTTAGATTGGTAACTAACACGAACAGAAAAGATTAAAGGCAATTACATACCTTCATTCTGAAAACATTTTCTATGCCATATAAATATTTTACATGGATTATTAATATATTGAATAATAATGTGGAGCTGTCCCACAAATAATAGGGCACTTATTATTGTCTAGCATGTCCTGTTTTCTATACACCACAGAAGTCGATGGATGCTGCTGAAATTGCCAAGCTCGTAGCCAATTTCTGGGCTGGCTGTATACAGATTGCTATTGACAAGACTAAGAGGAACATTCTTCCAGTTTCATTAATCTAGATACTAACATAATAAAGTTGACGAGTTTGTTTTTTGTTTCAACATACTAATCTCTGGAACTACCAGTTGGATTTGAAAAATTGGTTTTGTGTTTTGATAGACCACTTCTTGAGGAAGGTTATGGGTTATTTAACATCAGGCGACCCTAAGAAGCCGAGCAGAATGAAAAACATGCACACAAAGTTGCAGGCAGAAAATACTGAGAATAATATTTTAAAATTGAATTTTCAAGTTGTATAATATTTGAATTTAAAGTTATCCTAGAACCAAGATTTAGTGCGGCATACAAACAATAAACATAGCTTATATGACCTTACACTAACAGCAAATTAACATTCATGGTTTTGTGTCACACTGATGGCCTATATTATACAGACATACCTATAGCAAAAGTCCCTGACCTGCTTGTAATCAGTTAAAAGAAAATAAAAATATTGCACAAGGTTATCTGATATTTACAAAGAAAATAGTGCTCTGAACCTGGTCCACTGCTCAGCTTTATGAGTGCTTTTACGGCTTTATTTTCGGAAGGTACAGTAATCTAAATTAATTTTACCAAGTGTTTATATTTTTAAGGTCACTAAAAATGCTATAAATTTGCTCACCCAAGTGTCCATAAACTGTCTGGACAGGAATATTGAGTTCCTCCAAGGCATTTTGTTTGAGTATGAGATTTTCCAGCACAACGTCGCCTGCAAAACATTAATCGAAGACATAAATAACCGCAATCAAAGCAGTGCGGCACTATGACATCACCCTGGCGCAAAAACTCACCGCCCCATATTCCCAGCTTTAGCTGGGACCTGTTCAAGTTCTCTACATAGTTCCCCAGGAACCGGTTCAGCACGTCCACCACAATCGATTCGAACACCATCGTGAACGAAGAATTTCTTATTTACTAACGAAATTAATTTTTTCGTCACTCATGTCATGGTCCGGCGAAACACATTTTTGCTTTAATTTTAACCAATACACTTCAGTGTTAGTTACTATTTAGAAATGTTCAAATAAAAATGAATTTCGATAACATTACGCGCGATACCTGATTTGAAAAATTAAAAAGTAACAATTTCTAGAGTTCAACTCGGCCCGCAACGCAAATATCAGTGTGCCAAGACTAAATCGGCGCTTACCGCTGCTTACCACTTACACAGCAAAATAGGGAAAAAAAAACTTAAATAATAGGAAGGCCGCTAGGTACATACAACAATAAGATGATATCGAACAAATTATTTTCATTGCAGTTATGCAAATATATGCATAAAATTCAATAATTTTCACATCTTTTTTCAGTCCTTGTTTCTTCGATCAATAATAGCACTAGATATAGGATCAGGAACAAAAATAAGGCGCTCAAGTGGCCACGTTTGCACACACTTACACATTTATATTTCTTACTACGAAATATAGAAAAACGTTTCATAATAATAACAACTTCAGTTTATTATAATCCTTAACACTCAAACATAAAGCATAATTACGATTGCAAAATATTCATATTTAAGTCCTTTTGTCACCGGAGAAAGGTAAAGAGCAATAAATTTAAAATGTCCCTTAAAAATCGCAAGTCATTTTTATATAAGTACAAAATTATTTATTCTAAACTGAAACTTAAAGTCTAAGCAATAAGGTTAAAAACAATGTGTTGACAATTTCGTGCTTACTCTATTTTGGAACTAGACGTATTTCTTGGTATTACATTTCAATGCTCAGAACACAGTACTTATTGAAAGACGTAGAGTTGCAGAATATAATTTTTTAGGTGAAAAGGTACGTTTTGATGGTGGCAAACATTTTTAATCGATTTAAGAAAGTAGTAGGACTAAAATAGTATAATAGTTATTTTATTTAATTAAGTGCGGGTTAAATCAATGTGATCCACCCGTATAAAAAGGAGTGCGTCTACTTTTATGTACCAGTATTTAGAAGTTAAATTTGTATTAAATCAAATTATTTTTTCATTTAAATTAACACTAGAAGTGCGGGCGTCCCAAATTTGACCCACTTCGATATTCTTCCTGCTCTAATTAATATTTTATTATGTATATAATCGTAACTTTTTATGACTTTTCATGAAATATGATGATTATTATTATTTATACGAGACTTCAACCACGTAATTGCAATATACATATTTTTTTATCCTTTACCTCAGTCGTTACGTTCCGCGCTTCTAGTGTTAAAGTTCAAATATGAATTTTTATAAGGTTTGTATATTTCTTCTCCTCTTTCTTTCGCTACAATAAATACCCATTCTGCACAGCGAAATGGCTCGCTAGAAAATCTACAAACAAAAATAAAATTACAATACTACTTCATGCATTCTCTGTTCCAGAACAGACAATGTTTGTTACAATAGTTGGTGGGTTGTCGCAAACATTGGTCAAACAACCATGATATGTATTTGCTAAATGATTTATATTTACTATTTGATTGTTTTTATTTTATGAAAAATACTTAAAGATTTAAACTTATGAATATAAAGATATTCCTTCCAAAAACTTGGTGCTACAGTGGTTATTTACACAATTTTTGAACGCGTGCTGCGGCATTTAGGACGTCTTATCGTTGGCTATCATTGGACCAAACTAATTTCAAATAAGAGCACAAAAATATTTGTGCTCTTATTTTTCGGGCCGTTTTTGAAGCGCTCATCGGGAATCTAGTACATTTTTGATCGAAGCCTTGTTTGCAAATTTTCGTGACAAAATCACAACTGAACGAAAAAATATTACCTTAATCTCGGGAAAAACAATTGCTTGCAACATCGTAATCAAACGTCAGTGTTATAAAAATCACCTTCAGCACGCCTTCAGCGGTGCGTTCGATGGTTCGGATATTTACACAATTTTAATTGTATTGTAAAATAAAAAAGAAAATATTATATTTTTTTGGATTTTTATATTCCTACTACTGATCGATTGACGAAAGATAGAATACAAAAATGCATTGCTTATATGGGACAGATAAACTGTGTAACTGAGAAAATAGATGCATAATTATTATACTTATAGCGCCATGCTCATGTATAATCAGCATAATTATAATGTTCCCACGGCTGGGACACAGGCCTCCTCTGTATGAGAGGGAGTGGAGGTCATAAATTCATAACCATAACCTAACACACAGGCCCTATGCGGGTTTGTGAATGACACGTCTTCGGAATTTTCGGTCTAAGCTATGCCAGTTTCCTCACAATGTTATCCTTCGCTATTTCGAGTTTGAGAGCTATGGTTATGAAATTAAATGCAAAAAGTAAAGTACCTGCTTGGTCCGAGCCCGCGGAGCGGGGCTCCGTCAACCTATCTTAGCGCAGGTGGTAATCAGTTACTAGTTATGTTTAATGTCTACTGAGGTTACTATTCATATTAGACCAAATAAATTTTATATGTTTTGAGTGGTATATCAAACGATGTTATCTTTAATGTATGTTAGGCTTATAAAAATTAGTTATTTTAAAATTATATCAATCGTTCATTATATTAACTAATCGCTATATTAAATAAAATTATAGGTTCCGTTGTTATATGTTGTTAATATTAGAGATTTTGTTGTTCTATTACTCACATTATTTTTAGAAAAGATACGAGTTTTACGTATGTTTCAATATGCACGTTATGTTTTGTTTTTAAAGTAGCTTTCAACATTGAGTAAATACTTCACATTGTAGATGATCTCCTCGTCTGTGATAAATCTAAAAAAATAAGATAGCAACACCGTCGCCGAAAAACTGCTTGCGCCCTTTGTAAGTCTCCATTCATTGAAGACATGGTATGCTTTCAGATATTTCTCGCAAGACTTCTCAGGTAGGAAACTTAATTCTGCATTAATAACTTGTTGTTTTAACTCTTCCGGTGTTAAAATACTGTTCTCGTAGCTAGTTTCACTCATATTTTACGATTATTTTAATATTTTTTAACTTATTCAACTCTTTACGCCAGCTACGAAATTTAATTCCCGCTCTTTTATTTAAATTAAGGCATGTTCGGAAATAGCACCCCACCCATGATATTTTATTATTCAAAATATTTACGTAACATTATTGAAACTAGAAATAAATATTTACAGGTTAAATATCAGTTTTATTTGCAGTAAATACTTATTTTCGTTTACAACAATAAGTTAAAAATTCAACAAATTACATTAAAAGACATAAAATAATTATCTTTTTTAAAATTTCTTTACTTAGTACTTTCCGAACGTGTTTGTCTTTGAGGTCGAATTCAAAATCGGAACTTCGAAAGGGCTGGTCTTTGTCTCTCTCTCTTTCTAATGGCGGGAAAGAGATAGAGTGTAAATGTTTCGAATTGTATGATTAACCCAAAGCTGATTAAGATGTTCACGGCTGCGGCTTTCTGAAAACAAAAATTAAAAAGTTACTTTGTCGCACCCAGTGAGCAAAACCTACATCAAAGCCTACATGTTTGAGCTACTGAAGTGAAAATAGTATTTATTAGTAATGTTTGGTACACTATACATGAAAAATGTACATACTACGAGAAAATAGTGTTTAAGTTTTATTTTAACATCCACTTACGTAACTTTTGATGAGGAAGAATGAAATCTATAGGTACATCTATACATACAAATAAATAAAACTGAAGTGTCTGTTTGTAATTTCAAATTAACAGCTTTCACTAAATCAGTGGTGGGTAAACTTTTTGAATGGGGAGGTCTAAAAAAATGGCGATGTAAAATTAGCGAAATTGAAAAAAAAAAAACACCGAAATTTGTTAATTTTTTGTTGCTAATTAGTTGGTAGAAAATTAATTTTTTTGCTCCACCCTATCGAAAAAAATCTGCGATAACGCTAACTTTACATTAAGATAGCGTGGAAATCACTGAATGTGGACTGATCGATCAAGCGAATAGGGGTCAATTTGTTGCTAATTTGTTGCTAAAAGATGCCAAGAAGAAAAAAAAAATGTTTTTTTTAATTATGCCAAAATAAATAATATCCACGCCAGCTTAACTCTCGAATTTTATGTTAAAAAACTATAGTAAAAATTTGTTGCTCCTCATAATGCAACTTGTTTTGGCAGAGAGAGTGAGCAACAAAATAAAAACCGGAAGTCAAGAGTAGTTGGAGACCGGTTTACAAAAAAACTGGCCACGCTTGCTTAACTAATGATTTTTCCGTGGAAAAACTATAGTGAAGATTTGTTGCAGCTCATACTGCAGCTTGTTTTAGCAGAGAGAGTCAGCAACAAAATAAAAACCGGAAGTCAAGAGTAGTTGGAGATCGGTTTACAAAAAAAAACTGGCCACGCTTGCTTAACTAATGATTTTTCCGTGGAAAGACTGTAGTGAAGATTTGTTGCTGCTCATACTGGAGCTAGACTGAGTACACAGAGTCAGCAACAAAATAAAAACCGGAAGTCAAGAGTAGTTGGAGATCGGTTTACAAAAAAACTGGCCACGCTTGCTTAACTAATGATTTTTCCGTGGAAAAACTATAGTGAAGATTTGTTACTGCTCATACTGCAGCTTGTTTTAGCAGAGAGAGTCAGCAACAAAATAAAAACCGGAAGTCAAGAGTAGTTGGAGATCGGTTTACAAAAAAAAAAACTGGCCACGCTTGCTTAACTAATGATATTTCCTTGGAAAGACTGTAGTGAAGATTTGTTGCTGCTCATACTGGAGCTAGTCTGAGTACACAGGGTCAGCAATAAAATAAAAACCGGAAGTCAAAAGATGTTGGAGATCAGTTTACAAAAAAACCGGCCACGCTAGCTTTACTGACGATTTTTCCGCGGACAAATTATAATAAAAATTTGTTGCTCCTCATAGTGCAGCTTGTTTTGTCAGAGAGAGTCAGCAACAAAATAAAAACCGGAAGTCAAGAGATGTTGGAGATCGGTTTACAAAAAAAACCGGCCATGCTAGCTTAACTCTAGACTTTTCCGTGGAAAAACTATAGTAATTTGTCGCTGCTCATACTGGAGCTAGTCTGAGTACACAGGGTCAGCAACAAAATAAAAACCGGAAGTCAAGAGAAGTTGGAGATCAGTTTACAAAAAAACTGGCCACGCTTGCTTAACTAACGATTTTTACGTGGAAAAACTATAGTAAAAATTCGTTGCTCCTCATAGTGCAGCTTGTTTTAGCAGAGAGAGTCAGCAACAAAATAACAACCGGAAGTCAAGAGAAGTTAGAGATCGGTTTGCAAAAAAACTGGCCACGCTTGCTTAACTAATGATTTGTCCGTGGAAAAACTATAGTGAAGATTTGTTGCTGCTCATACCACTGAAAAATCATACGTTAAGCAAGCGTGGCCAATTTTTTTGTAAACCGATCTCCAACTTCTCTTGACTTCCGGTTTTTATTTTGTTGCTGACTCTCTCTGCTAAAACAAGCTACAGTATGAGCAGCAACAAATCTTCACTATAGTTTTTCCACGGAAAAATCATTAGTTAAGCAAGCGTGGCCAGTTTTTTGTAAACCGATGTCCAACTTCTCTTGAATTCCGGTTTTTATTTTGTTGCTGACCCTGTGTACTCAGACTAGCTCCAGTATGAGCAGCAACAAATCTTCACTACAGTTTTTCCACGGAAAAATCATAAGTTAAGCAAGCGTGGCCAGTTTTTTTGTAAACCGATCTCCAACTACTCTTGACTTCCGGTTTTTATTTTGTTTCTGACTCTCTCTGCTAAAACAAGCTGCAGTATGAGGAGCAAAAATTTTCTACTATAGTTTTTTAACGGATTAGTCTAGAGTTAACCTAGCGTGGCCAATTTTTTTGCAAACCGATCTCCAACTTTTCTTGACTTCCGGTATTTATTTTGTTGCTGACTCTCTGTGCTTAAACAAGCTGCACTATGAGGAGCAAAAAAAACTTTTTACTATAGTTTTTCCACGGAAAAGTCTAGAACTAAGCTAGCGTGTCCGGTGTTTTTGTAAACCGATCTCCAACTTCTCTTTACTTCTGGTATTTATTTTGTTGCTGACTCTCTCTGCTAAAACAAGCTGCACTATGAACAGCAACAAATCTTCACTATAGTTTTTCCACGGAAAAATCGTTAGTTAAGCTAGCGTGGCCAGTTTTTTTGTAAACCGATCTCCAACTTCTCTTTTGTTCCGGTATTTATTTTGTTGCTGACTGTCTCTGCTAAAACAAGCTGCACTATGAGGAGCAACAAATTTTTACTATAGTTTTGCCACGGAAAAGTCTAGAGTTAAACAAGCGTGGCCAGTTTTTTTGTAAACCGATTTCCAACTTCTCTTAACTTCCAGTTTTTATTGTGTTGCTGACCCTGTGTACTCTACTAGCTCCAGTATGAGCAGCAATAAATCTTCACTATAGTTTTTCCACGGAAAACTCGTTAGTTAAGCAAGCGTGGCCGGTTTTCTTCCGGTTTTAATTTTGTTGCGGACTCTCTCTGCTAAAACAAGCTGCACTATGAACAGCAACAAATCTTCACTATAGTTTTCCCGCGGAAAAATCGTTAATTAAGCTAGCGTGGCCGGTTTTTTTGTAAACCGAACTCCGACTACTCTTGACTTCCGGTTTTTATTTTGTTGCTGACTCTCTCTGCCAAAACAAGTTACACTATGAGGAGCAACTATTTTCTACTATAGTTTTTAACGGAATAGTCTAGAGTTAAGCTAGCGTGGCCGGTTTTTTAGCAAACCGATCTCCAACTTTTCTTGACTTCCGGTATTTATTTTGTTGCTGATTCTCTCTGCTTAAACAAGCTGCACTATAAGGAACAACAAATTTTTACTATAGTTTTTCCACGAAAAATTCTAGAATTAAGCTAGCGTGTCCGGTGTTTTTGTAAACCGATCTCCAACTTCTCTTGACTTCCGGTTTTTATTTTGTTGCTGACTCTCTCTGCTAAAACAAGCTGCACTATGAACAGCAACAAATCTTCACTATAGTTTTTCCACGGAAAATTCGTTAGTTAAACTAGCGTGGCCGTTGTTTTTGTAAACCGATCTCCAACTTCTCTTTAGTTCCGGTATTTATTTTGTTGCTGACTCTCTCTGCTTAAACAAGCTGCACTATGAGGAGCAACAAATTTTTACTATAGTTTTTCCACGGAAAAGTCTAGAGTTAAGCAAGCGTGGCCAGTTTTTTTGTAAACCGATTTCCAACTTCTCTTAACTTCCAGTTTTTATTTTGTTGCTGACCCTGTGTACTTGACTAGCTCCAGTATGAGCAGCAACAAATCTTCACTATAGTTTTCCCGCGGAAAAATCGTTAGTTAAGCTAGCGTGGCCGGTTTTTTTGTAAACCGAACTCCAACTACTCTTGACTTCTGGTTTTTATTTTGTTGCTGACTCTCTCTGCCAAAACAAGTTACACTATGAGGAGCAACAATTTTCTACTAAAGTTTTTTTAACGGAATAGTCTAGAGTTAAGCTAGCGTGGCCGGTTGTTTTGCAAACCGATCTCCAACTTTTCTTGACTTCCGGTATTTATTTTGTTGGTGACTTCTCTGCTAAAACAAGCTGCACTATGAGCAGCAACAAATCTTCACTATAGTTTTTCCACGGAAAAATCGTTAGTTAAGCTAGCGTGGCCGGTTTTCTTCCGGTTTTAATTTTGTTGCGGACTCTCTCTGCTAAAACAAGCTGCACTATGAACAGCAACAAATCTTCACTATAGTTTTTCCACGGAAAATTCGTTAGTTAAACTAGCGTGGCCGGTTTTTTTGTAAACCGAACTCCGACTACTCTTGACTTCCGGTTTTTATTTTGTTGCTGACTCTCTCTGCCAAAACAAGTTACACTATGAGGAGCAACAATTTTCTACTATAGTTTTTAACGGAATAGTCTAGAGTTAAGCTAGCGTGATTATGGCAAAGCCCCCCAAATTGGGGGAGGCCTAAGTCCAGCAGTGGACGTCTTACGGCTGAAATGATGATGATGATGATAATGATGAAGCTAGCGTGGCCGGTTTTTTCGCAAACCAAATTCCAACTACTCTTGACTTCCAGTTTTTATTTTGTTGCTGACTCTCTCTCCCAAAACAAGTTACACTATGAGGAGCAACAAATCTTCACTATAGTTTTTCCACGGAAAACTCGTTAGTTAAGCTAGCGTGGCCGGTTTTCTTCCGGTTTTAATTTTGTTGCGGACTCTCTCTGCTAAAACAAGCTGCACTATGAACAGCAACAAATCTTCACTATAGTTTTCCCGCGGAAAAATCGTTAGTTAAGCTAGCGTGGCCGGTTTTTTTGTAAACCGAACTCCGACTACTCTTGACTTCCGGTTTTTATTTTGTTGCTGACTCTCTCTGCCAAAACAAGTTACACTATGAGGAGCAACAATTTTCTACTATAGTTTTTAACGGAATAGTCTACAGTTAAGCTAGCGTGGCCGGTTTTTTCGCAAACCAAATTCCAACTACTCTTGACTTCCGGTTTTTATTTTGTTGCTGACTCTCTCTGCCAAAACAAGTTACACTATGAGGAGCAACAATTTTTTACTACAGTTTTTTAACGAAATAGTCTAGAGTTAAGCTAGCGTGGCCGGTTTTTTAGCAAACCGATCTCCAACTTTTCTTGACTTCCGGTTTTTATTTTGTTGCTGATTCTCTCTGCTTAAACAAGCTGCACTATGAGGAGCAACAAATTTTTACTATAGTTTTTCCACGAAAAATTCTAGAATTAAGCTAGCGTGTCCGGTGTTTTTGTAAACCGATCTCCAACTTCTCTTGACTTCCGGTTTTTATTTTGTTGCTGACTCTCTCTGCTAAAACAAGCTGCAGTATGAGCAGCAACAAATCTTCACTCTAGGTTTTCCACGGAAAAATCATTAGTTAAGCAAGCGTGGCCAGTTTTTTTGTAAACCGATCTCCAACTTCTCTTAACTTCCAGTTTTTATTTTGTTGCTGACCCTGTGTACTCGACTAGCTCCAGTATGAGCAGCAACAAATCTTCACTATAGTTTTTCCACGGAAAAGTCTAGAGTTAAGCGTGGCCAATTTTTTTGTAAACCGATTTCCAACTTCTCTTAACTTCCAGTTTTTATTTTGTTGCTGACCCTGTGTACTCGACTAGCTCCAGTATGAGCAGCAACAAATCTTCACTATAGTTTTCCCGCGGAAAAATCGTTAGTTAAGCTAGCGTGGCCGGTTTTTTTGTAAACCGAACTCCAACTACTCTTGACTTCTGGTTTTTATTTTGTTGCTGACTCTCTCTGCCAAAACAAGTTACACTATGAGGAGCAACAATTTTCTACTATAGTTTTTTTAACGGAATAGTCTAGAGTTATGCTAGCGTGGCCGGTTTTTTTGCAAACCGATCTCCAACTTTTCTTGACTTCCGGTATTTATTTCGTTGCTGACTCTCTCTGCTAAAACAAGCTGCACTATGAACAGCAACAAATCTTCACTATAGTTTTTCCACGGAAAAATCGTTACTTTTTCAAGCGTGGCCGGTTTTTTTGTAAACCGAACTCCAACTACTCTTGACTTCCGGTTTTAATTTTGTTGCGGACTCTCTCTGCCAAAACAAGTTACACTATGAGGAGCAACAATTTTTTACTATAGTTTATTAACGGAATAGTCTAGAGTTAAGCTAGCGTGGCCGGTTTTTTTGCAAACCGATCTCCAACTTTTCTTGACTTTCGGTTATTATTTTGTTGCTGACTCTCTCTGCTAAAACAAGCTGCATTATGAGCAGCAACAAATCTTCACTATAGTTTTTCCATAGAAAAATCATTAGTTAAGCAAGCGTGGCCAGTTTTTTTGTAAACCGATCTCCAACTTCTCTTGACTTCCGGTTTTATTTTGTTGCTGACCCTGTGTACTCAACTAGCTCCAGTATGAGCAGCAACGAATCTTCACTATAGTTTTTCCGCGGAAAAATCGTTAGTTAAGCTAGCGTGGCCGGTTTTTTTTGTAAACCGCACTCCAACTACTCTTGACTTCCGGTTTTTATTTTGTTGCTGACTCTCTCTGCCAAAACAAGTTACACTATGAGGAGCAACAATTTTCTACTAGCAACAATTTTCTACTATAGTTTTTAACGGAATAGTCTAGAGTTAACCTAGCGTGGCCGATTTTTTTGCAAACCGATCTCCAACTACTCCTGACTTCCGGTTTTTATTTTGTTGCTGACTCTCTCTGCCAAAACAAGTTACACTATGAGGAGCAACAATTTTCTACTATAGTTTTTAACGGAATAGTCTAGAGTAAAGCTAGTGTGGCCGGTTTTTTTGCAAACTGATCTCCAACTTTTCTTGACTTCCGGTATTTATTTTGTTGCTGACTCTCTCTGCTAAAACAAGCTGCAGTATGAGCAGCAACAAATCTTCACTATAGTTTTTCCACGGAAAAATCATTAGTTAAGCAAGCGTGGCCAGTTTTTTTGTAAACCGATCTCCAACTTCTCTTGACTTCCGGTTTTTATTTTGTTGCTGACTCTCTCTGCTAAAACAAGCTGCACTATGAGCAGCAACAAATCTTCACTATAGTCTTTCCACGGAAAAATCGTAAGTTAAGCTAGCGTGGCCGGTTTTCTTCCGGTTTTAATTTTGTTGCGGACCCTCTCTGCCAAAACAAGTTACACAATGAGGAGCAACAATTTTTTACTATAGTTTTTTAACGGAATAGTCTAGAGTTAAGCTAGCGTGGCCGGTTTTTTTGCAAACCGATCTCCAACTTTTCTTGACTTCCGGTATTTATTTTGTTGCTGATTCTCTCTGCTTAAACAAGCTGCACTATGAGGTGCAACAAATTTTTACTATAGTTTTTCCACGGAGAAGTCTAGAGTTAAGCTAGCATGGCGGGTTTATTTGTAAACCGATCTCCAACTTGTCTTGACTTCCTGGTTTTTATTTTGTTGCTGACCCTGTGTACTCAGACTAGCTGCAGTATAAGCAGCAACAAATCTTCACTATAGTTTTTCCACGGAAAAATCATTAGTTAAGCAAGCGTGGCCAGTTTTTTTGCAAACCGATCTCCAACTACTCTTGACTTCTGGTTTTTATTTTGTTGCTGACTCTCTCTGCTAAAACAAGCTGCAGTATGAGCAGCAACACATCTTCACCATTGTTTTTCCACGGAAAAATCATTAGTTAAGCAAGCGTGGCTAGTTTTTTTAGTAAACCGATCTCCAACTTCTCTTGACTTCCGGTTTTTATTTTGTTGCTGACCCTGTGTACTCGACTAGCTCCAGTATGAGCAGCAACAAATCTTCACTATAGTTTTTCCGCGGAAAATCTTTAGTTAAGCTAGCGTGGCCGGTTTTTTTGTAAACCGATCTCCAACTACTCTTGACTTCCGGTTTTTATTTTGTTGCTGACTCTCTCTGCCAAAACAAGTTGCACTATGAGGAGCAACAAATTTTTACCATAGTTTTTTAACAGATAATTCGAGAGTTAAGCTGGCGTGGATATTATTTATTTTGGCATAATTAAAAAAAAACAATTTTTATTTTTTTTTATTTTTTCTTCTTTGCATCTTTTAGCAACAAATTAGCAACAAATTGACCCCTATTCGCTTGATCGACAGTCCACATTCAGTGATTTCCACGCTATCTTAATGTAAAGTTAGCGTTATTGCCGATTTTTTGCGATCGGGTGGAGCAAAAACATTAATTTTCTAGCAACTAATTAGCAACAAAAAAGCAACAAATTTCGGTGTTTTTTTTTTCAATTCCGCTAATTTTACATCGCCATTTTTTTAGAACTTGAATGGGGGGCCACAAAGCTTAAAAAATTCTAGAAGAGGGCCAGAATTATAGAAAAAAATCATTTTGTGTTAAAGCTTCTAATCATAATATATTAAAAACATTGCAGTGCACACACAAATGTTACAAATTAGCATTTACCTTAAATAATAATTAATTTAACTTCTATTCGAAGGCCCTGCATGGTAGGCGTGTTAGACATATGGAACTGTTTTTGATTCGTAATTATAGCGGCCCATATACTAACCATGTCGATGTACCCTTGGCGGGCCGGATTAAATACTTTCGCGGGCCGGAATTGGCCCGCGGGCCGTACTTTGTCCATCACTGCACTAAATGCATATGAAAGTAAATACGGTACTTACACCAAAAAAACATTTTTTTTTTACTTTTGTCTGTCTGTTTGTTCCGGCTAATCTCTGAAATGGCGGGACCGATTTTGACGGGACTTTTATTGGCAGGTAGCTGATGTAATAAGGAGTAACTTAGGCTACTTTTATTTTAGAAAAATTATTTTATTTTAGAAAAATACCTGCGTTAATTTCCGACATCCACGCGGGCGAAGCCGCGGGCAAAGGCTAGTAATTAATAAAATTTCAGTACAAAAATATTTTTTAGGTGCTATAGGCAAACGATTTCGTAGTAAAACAAGAAGCTCTTATAATTTCGACAAGTCTGTCTGTCTGTCTTTTTAGCCGCAGCACTCGGAGACCATTGTTGGCAGTGGCAGCCGAGTGGTACGGGCCGCGGCCGCGACTTATTTGTTGCAGGTCGTGGGTTCGAACCCAAATAAATCGAAGACATGACATATGCCAACCCGCACTGGACCCACGCACAGTGGGAAAATCGCGTAAGTTTCGTCTCAAAATTCCGTATCTCAGTTGTTTCAAAACGAAATGAGCTGTAATTTTGCACACATACACTTGGATATATATAGTTTAATGAAAATAATTTTGATTATGAAAATTATGTTTATTAATTCATTATAAAATTAAACTTAAAAAATACATGCATTTTATAAGAAAAAATACAAAATATGTTTGTTTAATTTACATAAAACGGAATATACAGTACCAAACAAGAAAACAGAGACGTACTCAATTCAACAAGCTACTACAGAGGGCCTAAAAAGGCCACATTAAGCAATTCATATTCTGAATTCCCAGCAATTCATTAGCAATTCCTGTAATTTACGTGAAAAGATGACACATATTAGCACAATCATACTCAATTCAGTTCAGAATGAACTGTCATTATGGGTTGTCAATTTGTGACCATATGCCATTTTACGATTTAAGTATAATATGATTCTTATTATCCTATTATGATTCTGCCAAAGTGGCCTTTTTAGACTCGCAGATTTTCATTGACAGCAAGAAGGGCCTTGGCTTCATCTAAAATTTCTTTCGATATTGTTTCTGAGGTATTTCTCAAACTTGATATAACGGGTGTAAGGGGAACGCTTCCGAAAACGAAGACAGGTGATAGGGCTAGTTATTGTCGATACTTATGCATAAAAAATTTTGTATTTTTTTTTAACAATTTTTACCAATTTTTTTTTTGCATTTTTTGTGGACTATGCTGTGAGAACAGTTAAATGAACCATTATTTGAGATAAAACACAAACACTTGAAAAAAAAAAATATTACAGCTTTAGCAAGCGATGTAAATTCAAATGTAAATATCAGCTGATCTCGGGTTCACCGCGCACGCCGACAGACTCGTGGACAACGACCCCCAAGTACATGCGGTGATTTTTACCTATTCTTTGTATAACGCCGCCAAAATAAAATAAGTAAATTGCAGAAGTATCACAAGTTTTAAATTGATGGACTGTGTCTTAGATTACATTTAATAACAGTTTTGTATGTTAGTTTATAATGGATAGTGAATGAAATAAAGTGAACGATCGCCGACATTAGCTATGATTGACTAAAACATTTTCATTACGATTACAGTTTCAAACAACTAGCGCACGTGAATCAATTGAATTTGAACTTTATGGCAATGTGAGTCGAGTCACACGACGCGAGCTTGTTTATTGCAATGACTGTATCCTTCATTTAGAAAGTAAACTCAATTAATTTAACGTGGATAATTTGATTAATTTAATAAACCCGTTAAATATTGAAAAGTCTAACAATTTAAAAAGTCCTATTTCCTAAAATTAAAATGAATTGGTTTTCTGTTTCGTCTCTGTTATGTGTACATGTAAAGATACCGCGGCGCCATAGCGGCGGACGGCGCGGTTACTTCCGAGAATCGGAGCCTTTGTCGGCATTCCGGCACCGCGCGCAGCGCAGGCGGCTTTGTTTGATCTTGTTCTTTCTAGTTAGTATCTTTCCGACTCAGTTCGAGAGCGTACGTGCGTAAGGTGTAATCGAGCGATAAGTATTGAATCGTATTAAATAGTTTAGTTTCAGTTCGAGAGCGTACGTGCGTAAGGTGTAATCGAGCGATAAGTATTGAATCGTATTAAATAGTTTAGTTTAAAACACTTGTCTTGTTATTATTGTTACGTTTTTAGTGCTTTTTTATCGTGATAAACAATGCCTGAGGCATACGTGTACAGTGCTCGTGAATACGGAAACATGCTGATGTGTTTAGGAGAAGCCCGTGGCAATGCTTCTCTTGCGTTGAGGATTTACCGAGACAGATTTCCGAACCTCCGGCATCCTTCTGACTCTCGCATGATAACGGCAGCGTTTCAGCGAGTTTTAGAAAATCGGCCGATTGCTCCGATGGCAGCTGGTGGAGGACAACAAGTGAATGTTCACACAGAGGAGCGTATTTTAAATGTAATTCGCCAAAATCCTCGCCTGGGCACACGAAGTGCGGCGAAATTATTACGGCGCCGGGGTGAACCGACAGTGTCTCACTGGTTAGTTCACAAAGTCTTGCGCCGGAACAGAATGCGGCCATACAAAATACACAAAGTTCAAGCATTGCTACCTTACGATCGCGTTCGTCGTCGTGCGTACTGTCGTTGGCTGTTAGATCAACAACAACGTGCGCCTGGCTTTATTGAAAAAAAAAAAAAAAAAAAAAAAAAAAAATCTTTATTGATACAAAAGAAAAAACCTTTGACATTGCTTAAGACTATGATACATAAGTTGTTAAACGAAAGGTCACACGGATATTGTAAACCCTGACTCCTAAACTAGGTGATCCTGTGACTCAGGAGTCAGTGTTCTGCTGTCAATGTGATACCAAAAAACCTTTAATTTGGTGTTCTAACTTTACAAAAATAGCCATTTACATTGAAGGTTACGAAAATATGTAGGTATATTAAAATTAATAATTAAGAAATTTTTAAGGAGTTTCTAGTTGTTTAAGTGTATGTATGTTAGAGTAAGGGGTGTACGTTATTAGAGTATGTATGTAAGGGTGAGTATGGGGTGCATGTGTAGTAGCGTTTAGGTTTGCGTGAGGACGTGTTGAAGTGCTTGAGATTGTGTTGTATATGTGGTGGTGATATGTTCCAAAAGTGACAAAGAATACTGAAAAATTGCAAACAACAAATGGAACAGGTTTATATATATATATCTACGACTACTGCTGGTGGAGTAGTAGTTCTTCTGTTCGAGCGTAGTCTTGATCCTGTAGCCAATTTTGTAGCTTACTCTTCACTTCATGCTGATTTAGCCCGTCTATCTGGATGGCTTTACATATATTTTTGTAAATTAATGTGCTAAGCACGTAAAACTGGCGCCTAGCGAAAGCAGTTTTATGGCGTACTGAAGGGCATACATTTTTTGCTTTGCGTTTAGTAGGGTCTGATGGCGGAGTTTGCTTATGCCTTCTGAGAGTAGCTCGAAGGACAAAGAGCTGTCTCACAGAAAGTAATTTGCAGTCCGAATATAATGCAGTAGTAGGGAATCTGTATGGTCTGCCAAGCATCACCTTGAGGACAGCCCTTTGTGCTCGCTCCACTGCAATGAACTTGGTTTTGGCAGCCCCTCCCCACACCGGGATGCAGTAGGTGATAACGGACTGACAGAGTGACTGACATAAACCATTTTTAAAATACTGGTGTCTGTGCAATGTCTCAGCGATTTAAAAATATAAATAAGTCTTCTGACTCTTGAGGCAGTATTTTCTATTTGGTTATACCATTTAAATCCATCATCAATCACTACACCCAGGTACTTCGTGTGATTAACACGGGTAAGTGTCGCACATGAGCAAAAACTGAGACCAGAGCACGTGTGTGCCATGATTTCAAAATCTGGTGGAGCCTTGTTCCTATGATTGATGAAGAAGGGAATGAAGTTGGTTTTGTCCACATTTAGGGTGAGTAGGTTGAGTAGCAGCCAGTTCATAACTGTTTTTAAGGACTGCTCCGCAATATTCTTAACCTCGCTCCAAGTATTTCCACAACACATTATCTGGACCGATGAGTCCACATTCACGAGAAACGGGATGTGGAACAGGAGGAATGCTCATGTATGGTCAAACGTGAACCCTTCTGCCACTCAAGAAACTGGTTATCAGACGCGATGGTCCGTCAATGTATGGGCAGGTGTATTTAATGGCCGAATTCTAGGACCAGTGTTTCTACCGCAGCGCCTCAATGGATCAGCATATCTTGATTTCATAAACGAAAATTTACAAGATATGCTAGATAATGTTTCGCTAGCTGAATATCGTCGAGCTTGGTTCCAACACGATGGCGCTCCTCCGCATGTTACGCGGGCGCCGCATACTTTATGCGGCGCCCGCGACGCAGCGACGGGCGCCGCGCAGACGTGCCCCGCGCCGGCGCCGCGCGCCGGCGCCGGTGCGCTGCGTGTCAGTGACCTTAAAGTTTGTACGGTATCCATTGATTATTAATTAAATATGAAGGCTTGTAAATAATCAATTTAAGGCGAAAGGTTATTGGTATCCGTTTGCATTTAGGTTGTGTACAACCTACGTTCTGGCTTCGGAAGCGTTCCCCTTACACCCTGTATATGGATCAGAAGTGTATGGAACACGTCTTCATTGGTAGCCGCTCTAGAACACTTTCTAGAATGATGAAGTCTAAATTTTTTATAATCCTTATTTCGGGATTCTTGCGCGTCTTCGGACAATTGTCCGATAGGTAAAATAGCATAATACTCAATGATTTTTTCGCCATGAATAAATATTTTATGCACGGAGGAAGGCATATAATACCAGTTATAGTTATTTACGTACAGTTGGGCTGTACTATATGCGTATTCACCGATTTTTTTTGAATCAATAGCCATTCCAGATGACATAGTTTGTAGTATTATGTACATTCGTTTTATAAGTTCTACGTGTACTCCTGTAATGTCTGCGGAGCAAGAGTAATTCTGAAAAAAATTCCGAGCTGTGTTTCCGTCATTACTATTTCCAGTGACTTGTCGAGGTTTATCGACATGCAGTCCCATTTCTTCCCTAAACCGCTTTTGTACCAGTTTTTTCTTTTCGTCTTTGTTTTTTTTTTTATTTTTGGGTGTAGTAGCTGACCACTTTTCAAAAGACAAATTATAAGAAATGTGTAAGATCATCTCCATACTCCTAATCCAAGCATGTAGTGTTGACAGTCCGTATTGAAATGAACTTTCGTTCACATCTCTTGTCCTAACTGCCTCTAAGTTATTCATTTGCCGAGGAGTAGCACCACAAACTGTACAAGAAGCTTGAACGAGTTTCAGTTAAAACTTGTGCCACTTTAGCGTCAATCATGGTTAAAAATAGGTCATGAGTAATTTCGATTACCTCACCATTCTTATTTATCAGGGAAGGAGACAGATTTTGTTTCTGATTGTTGATATCAGCCACAACAGACGTGGTTTTTTCAGGAGTTTCTTTGGCAAATTCTAACAGTATAGGTCTGCAATATCTTACAGATGAGCAAGTTTCATTCTTCCAAACGACAGTATTAGTTGTCTCATCTATGAGTCTAATGGGTACAAGTGAAGCAATAAAAAGGTTTGCATCTGATATTAAATCGCTTTCTTCGGGCAAATCTTGCTTGTATTCACTCTGCACAGATGACCCGTCACAACCTCATTTACAGAATAGTTTCAACTTTCTTAAACCGTTTTTGTAAACTGAACCAATTAGTAATATACGTGCCACAGTATGATCCAACAAGTCTTGCAGATTGACTTTTGCACTTAGGTTATGCTCGAATCTGGTGGTAACACATCTTCTTCGCTTCGAGTAAAGTTGGATAAGAAGGAAACACTGAGCAGTTTTTGTCCGCTAAACAAAGTCGAAGTTTTCCATACTGTTCTTTGTTAAGGTCTAAGTCAATAAATGTCTTAAGTGCTTCTTCCTTTGTAAAAGGTGTAACGTCTTCAGGGTTCTCAGTTACGTATTTAAGAAAAAAAAAATTATAAGTTCTTGATGCAGTTCGTATGATATTAACGATTGAGGCCTCCTCCGTCTCACCAATAGACCGTTATTCCTGAGCATATGCATTGAGCACACAGTCCAATCCGTACTCTTGTATCAATTCCATGTTTTTTCTTTTTTTGTTTTGTCTGAAGATGCTTCGTATGATTTTGAAGGTCTGCCAACACTACTTCCAGAGGAATTAGTGTCATTAACCGTGACTCCACACTATAGTGGAACACGAAATTGAACGTCTAACCAGTGGACGTTCTTACTTTCAAAGCGTTCTTTTCTTCGAGATTTCTCCAGCATTCGTTACATTTAGATACCAAGTTTCTTTGAATGTAGGAGACCACAGTAGCCATATCCTCTGGTAACAAATTAAAATTTTCTTGTAAGTACTCTTCTACATTATGCCCATTTCTCAACAAATTGCACAACTCTCGTTTGCTACAAACAAATTCACCCATTTTTGTAATCAGTCAACTCCTGCGAATATTTGAAAATAAGTAATAACTGCTTTTTAGGGCAACTGAATATCTGACCAAGAACTGTGAATGTTTCAGGGTTCGCCTTCCTTTTATTGGCCAATGAAATAGTGCTATGTGCAAAAAGATAAGAAACCAATCTTTTGCACTCTTCCCATAACCAACCTGTTTCAAATTCGACCCTAATAGATAATTGACCATATTTTATCAAGTAAGGTAGTCAAAACCACATAAAAACTAATAATAATTACTCATCGCTGTATATAAATTTGACCTAAATAAGTAAAAAATAATTTTGTGGGAAATAAAACGATTTTGAAATAATATATAATTTTATCTCACGATATGTTTTGATCCCGTGTCAGAAAAAGCGCAAGTATGCGCAAATTTTTATTTTTTCCTTGTATATACTAATGTATAAAGATCTTAATACAACAAATATCTCGACAGCGGCAAGCAGCGGTAAAGGGTAAAAGTCCAGTTAAAAAAAAATTGCACTAAAAATATACCATCTTAAACTATATTGGTTAATTTTATTTTATTAAACCAATGTATATAATATTAATTAGTAAACGTTATGGGGGCACTATAAGCATTCCAAAACTGTATAATACTTGTACATTTACATCAAAAACTTGCGAGTAATGTGGCGTTGAATTATAGTAACTTAATGCGTTTAAATTACGTTATTGAACATGAGTTAGCGTTGATGCCTATTTATATACATTACGGTTAACTAAAAAAAACTAAAAAATTACGAAAAGAAAGCTTATTTATTAAACTATATTAATTTATTAATTTTATTCCATTATAAGGACTTTCACGTAAAACAGTTTTGAGACGGCTTTGTATGGGGCTTTCCCACAGTGCCACGTGGTGGATTATATGATCCACTCCCTCTCACTGAGAGAAGACCGGTGTACCAGCGGTGGAAACATTATAGGCTAATTGGGTGAATCTTCAGAAAATATTATTTTTGAGTAAATTTTGTGGATTCTTAAAAACCTGCGTGCATCGCTCTTATTTTTTAAAAGTATTAATAGGTATGTTCAGTTAACAAGTTTTTCTTTATTTTGCCTCCAGATAAACAAGGATTTCAAGAGATAATCATGTTTTTGTCTAAACTACTGTTGAGGATAATGATATAGTGTGAGAAAAATGATTTTCAAGCTTAGGAAAATGACGATATGTTGAGGACAATGATAATATGCTCATGAGTTTAGTTTTTTACTTCTGTAAACGACGTAGGTAGGTAAATGAAAATAAAAGGAATTAAGTATCTTAATTTTATTTTTATTTGGTTTAAAGTACAGTAGAATCCGGTTATAACGACGGTGAAGGGACCGGTGATATTACGTCGTACTAACCGGAAGTCGTACTAAAGGACCGCCGCGCGCCGCCGCCGCCGCCGCTGATATTGCGCGCGTAGCAACATGCGCCGCCGCCGTCGCTGACTCGACACCGGTCGAGGTAGTGACTCGTGTAGGTACGACGACCCCTAAACGTGCCTACGCTGCTACCGTCGCCACGCACAAACCTGTGTCGCAAACCAGGAAGGGGGATGAGAAGAGCTGCTATGAACCTGATAACAGGGGTTCGAAGCAGTTAGGCCCGGCTTCAGGCACGTGTGACAGGGATGGCTTCGTGAAGGTGGAGAGGAAGAAGAGGAGGAGGCCTCCTAGTCGGTACCAGTGCGGAACCGCGCTTGCAGGACCCAACATGCTGCTGCGTCCAGCTACACCGACGACGCAGCTCTATGTGTCTCGACTACACTACACCACGAAGGTTGAGGAGATCGTGGAGTATGTACGACTGAAAACCAACTGGACTTTGAGGGTCGAGAAGTTGGAATCGCGCCACAACACGAACTTCAAGTCATTCGTGGTGCGAGTTCCAGCTCTTGAAATCGAGACCTTCCTCAAGGCAGAGTTTTGGCCGAAAGGTGTCGTGTATCGGCGTTTCCGCGGAAGGCTACGTGACACCACGCAGCGCAACACGACGCCGTCACTTCGTGTACAATAATAGTTTTACATTGTTTTTTATTTGTATGTATAGGTTGGCAAAAAAGAGTCTGTCGTGGTAACCATTGGAACTAAAATATTTTTTTGGTGGCAGCACTGCTTTGTTTATCATCAAAAAGTAGCTAATCTGTCATTGTGTTATGTTCCCAGTTGTATTTTACTTATTTCTAATTAACTATCAATTATGAATGCTTTTGTACATATAAAAAATGAATAAAACAATAAGGAGTAGTGGTGTGAGCTGTGATATACCAAGTTTTCGTAAGAAATTTGGCGGAATCTGAACCCGAACAAATTTTGTCTCCGATTGACAATGTTTTCGAAAGAACTTCCGACACGACAGGTATTTATCCAAGAAATTTATCTTTTAGTCAATGCCAGTCATTGTTTTTCCTTTCTTATACTAAGCTTTAGCGGTATTATAAGTTTCAAGCCATTTTATTTACTAATAGATTATTGAGGTTATGTTTTCTAGTTTGACAAATCGCGTGTACGTTGACTCCTGATGTTTGATACTTAAAATTGAAAAATGTACCTACATGGAATTAATATGATTGTCTTTATATTTTTTTCAAGGTAAATCTCACAGTACAATTAGAGAAATTGTAAATGAAGGTGAAAAAAATTAAGGATTTTTCTACACCTGGAGAAACACCAAAACAGTTGATGGGAGAAAGAATTAGACGATTTAGATCTGTGTGCAATTAGACAAATAGTTCAACACTGTAAAGAAACGGGCAAGTATTTTTTTTTTGTTAATGCTATTATCGCATACCACAGTAAAAAAAAAATATAATTTATATTTACTATTTTTCAGGTGCCTATTCTACGTAATAAATTACCTATAGTTTGAGGAGACGGGTTGTAATGGGAGCCGTAAACGTCTAAGAAAGATTTTTACACTATTTAGATTTCATAAATAAGAAATGTAAAACTGACACATCAGTGTTAATGGAAAAAACTATCATAGCACCGAAGAGGAATACACGAATGATGTTATGTCACCTTTTTCTTTTTAAATAAAACCATAATTTTAGCGTGTTCTTTCATTTTCATTGTCATGTGGATAGTGATAATGTTATGCACAGACGCCAGCACATCGTGCTACTACAATCTGTTAAATTTCTATAATAGATTTTTAACTTTGTCGCTAAAGCATTAGGTTCAATGTTAATTGGGAGAATTTGACAGTATCGAGTAGCTTGATGTGCTGGTGTCTGTACCCTACATAGACATACCTGACGCCTTCATTAGTCAACTGTTCAAGTTTATTCGATATTGCCCGCACCTTTCGAATGCGAAATGTTATAGATACTCTCTGACTTCCGATTAGTTTCCGACAGTAGGCAGCTGTAAGTCACCTTCTTGTCGACTATAAACTGTCAGCATTAACAGGATTCGTTCAGTATCATTCATGTCAACTTTGATACAGGCATACCAACCATCGAATGGTTGTGAATACCCTAGATGGTGACTGCAAATGCAATTGCTGAATATTATGTCTTGTGTATCGGGTTCAATCGGCAATCCCTGAGTGTAATTTAATTAAAATTTAAACTGAATAAGTTTTCACTAAGTTATTATGATGGCACTCTTAGATAAAAGGTTATTCCAGCGAAATAATGCGCAATCTACTAAATAAAATGAAAGTAAAAGACTGTGTGCCTATCAAGTCTTGAAATCTTGACTGATGAGAATTTCCGGGATCTCGTGTTTGTGGATTAAAACAACAAGTATCTTATCACTTTTAATCCTAGTATACAGGGTGGCCATACCTGCTAAGCAGGCGCCCTCATTTTTTCCAGACTCTTTTTTGCCAAGCTGTATGTTAGTCTGTAAGGTATATGTTATGGGTCTTTGTAGCCCGAAATAAATTGATTTGATTTTATTTGATTTGATAACAATTTTTGATTTTCATTCAAATCACATTCATTTATATACATACAAACATAATGTATTTAATGATATTTACGTGACCAAGAGAAAAAAAAAACATTTGAATCAAAATATTTATTTATTTCACATAATGTACATAATATAATGTATTACTAGTGATCGCCCATTGGTCGAAATTCGTACTTCATTTGAATAGAAGTACATTATTAAATGAAAAAAAAAAATATAGATAATAATAAATATAAAAAAATAATATGGTTATATTTGACATTCAGTAACACTATAGACAAATTGTTGACGCTGTACTACTGTGGAGAGGGTTCGCTGGCGGGACGGTGATGGCCAGGACCAGGACGTAGGTGTAATGAGTAAAGAATACTTCTTCAGGACTCTCTTTTTATTTTATTAATACTTCTTAACTGCTGGATATGGAACAATATGGAATGAATTATCACAGAAATTTGTTCTGTTTTTATAGAATATTCCCTATTATTTTTAATTAATTATGACGGTTCCAAATGTCATAATTATAACCAGCCTATGTACAATCTATGACCAGCCTGTACAATCGTGAGGCATACAACCTCTACAGTTTGCACACGACAGTAAGTTTTGTATGGGAAACTTACTAATGCCATACTTGACACTCCCCATAAAACCACAAGAAATATTTATTTTATAACTAAAATAAATTCCTATCGTCGCTAATACAAATAATATTAAAGACAAATATTCTCGATATGATCATAGATTTTAAAAATGAAATAGGTTATATATCTATAAAATTAATTTATTACCTATGGTTATACTTGACATTCAGTAAGACTATAGACACAAAATCAGGCTTACCAACTTAGGGGTTTTCCCAAATTTAGGGGGTAAATAAGAGGATTGAGATTTTTTAGGGGCGTTCCATTTTTAGGGGTATTCTTAGGGATTTTTTGCCATCTTACATTTCTCATACTAAGAATGCAGAGTGAATGATTAACAAATGTCGCGTAATAAATATAGACAAATATTACTACTGTGTGCCGGTCTATGATTACTGAACATTCGTTGGTTATTTTCATTATAATTTTTTAGCCGATTTTTTTAGTAATTGTGGCAATTTTAGGGGTTTTTAACTTAGGGGTAAATATTTCTGGGTGTTGGTAACACTGCACAAAATAATAAAGACAGATTTGGACCATAAACAAAAGAATATCTATACATGTGTGTATTAGATACACGGTAATGAACAGTAATGTGTGTAACGTGTTATTTATTGAAAATAATGTATTTTAACGCATAATTTTAAAAAAATATTAGCATTCGTCACTTCTTCTCTGTATAAACTATAAGTGTGCGAAATTTCATACTCCTCCGTCCGCCCAATTTTCGTAAAAAGGGATCCAAAGTTTTCGCTTCACGTATTAATATATATATAATAATAATAATAATGTATAATGTATTATAATAATGACACTTTTTTCTTCAACAGAGAAACTTTTTCGTTTTTAACTTCCGACGCAAAAAGAGGGGTGTTATAAGTTTGACGTGTCTGTCTGTCTGTCTGTCTATCTGTCTGTTTGTCTGTCTGTCTGTCTGTCTGTCTGTCTGTCTGTGTGTCTGTGTGTCTGTCTGTCTGTGGCATCATAGCTCCCGAAAGGATGAAGCGATTTCAATAAAAAAAAAAGTATTAAAGGTGATCTTATGTGCGAGTGTTCTTAGACATGTTTGATGATAAAAAACTTTTTTACAAAAAAAAAACAACCGACTTAAAAAAGTTTTTTATTTTTAAATTTTTCGTTTTGGTATCTACCCCGCACTAATTCCAAACAAACAATGCATATTAATGCGATAGCAGAAATCGCGGTTGATTTGCCGTAATTTTGTAAAGAGTTCCGGTGTCTGTCTCCGGAACTCATCATCAGATCTAGGTACATGAAATTTATATGGGACCATTTCAAAATAAACCCCTTTCGAACAAAAAAAGAATTTTGCAAATCCGTTTATATATGACGGAGTTATGGCCGAACATACATAAAAAAAAAAAAAAAAAAATATTAACATCCGAATTGATAACCTCCTCCTTTTTGAAGTCGGTTAAAAATCGGTTGAGCCGTTTAAAAGTTGTGGGGTAGAAAGTGGGGAAGGGTAACCGAATGTCAGCAAATATACTCGACTGGGGTCTCAAATGAAAGCGCACTGAAAGAGAATATTGATGAATTAATCGAGTTTGTTCTTAGCTTCGTTTGATTCTACAATAATGTACACATACTTATTATAAAATAAGTATGTAACTATAAAAAGTATAAAATAAAAAAATAAATAAAAAATTTAAAAAACCCCCGACACAAAAACCTAATTTCCCTTTAAACCTAAAATAATAAAAAAAACTCAATCTTAAAGTACCTAAGTATGTATTAATAATTTTAAAAAAATACGTCGCGTTGCGGGACCGCTTCGCGAGGGCAGACGTTGACGGTCGTATCCTAAATGCAATATTGTGAAGTAATTTTATAAAAGTTCTCTTTTCTTAATTAGTTAGGTAATAGACTACTATTTATAAATAAATTGTTAGGTCTGGAGCGGTCCCCCAACGCGACGTTAAAAACATGCGCCTATACTTACGTCGCTAAAAACGGTTGGTCGTTACATGCGAAGTCGTACTAAACGGATTCTACTGTATTACAATCAACCCGTTCTCAAGGCCCTTTAGAAGCTGTTTGATTCCGTCATACTCGAGGGCAAAACGCCACAGGCATGGAACAGAGGTGTGGTGGTACTTTTCTTTAAGAAGATTGAAACAATAAAGGTTGCTTAGGGGTTGGTTGTGCCGTGGGACATGCAGCACCACATGAACGGCACATTTTACCTCGCTTAAGAGTGTGATATTTTGTCTCACATATAAAAATCACTCTGCTCAAAGCATTAAAATTACACTGTATAGCAAACTAGGATAAACAACAAACATTTTACTAAAACTCTCATATTAAAAGCACGAAAAATGCTAGCTTGCGACCAAAAAGTATCTATACGAAAATATTTACTTACGTGCAGGGCCGGATCTACCATATGGCTTTTTGGGCTTCAGCCCAGGGCCCCGTGGATTCAAGAGGGAGGCCCCCAGCTAAGTCAAGTCAAAGTCAAAAATAGACGATAATGCGAAAGAATCCACAATTTTATTAACTTAAACAGATCATATGGTTTGCAGCTCTGTGAATCCTACGATTAATCAAACCCATTCAATTCATTTAATTCAAGTCTACGTTCAGGTGTTGGTATTTCGAACTGACAATTAAAATGTTCGGCTGCCATTAAACATTCATCTCAATTGTGATTTCAATCTTGCTCCGCTGTTTCCCTCTCAGACTCTGTCTCTTCTGCGAGGCGGCGAGCCTTCTTGCCGGAGTGCCGCCATGGGAACTGGAGGCAAAGGTTCTCGCCCACATGTGGGAGTGGCGCGAGGAGGCGAAACGCCGCACAGTGGGCTGGGATTACAAGGTTGGGTCTTAAGAGATCAAATGTATTTTGGTATCTAAGCATAAATTTAAAACGTTTTTATTCTGACTTTTTTAAATTTAACGAGTACTTTCGGAGATATAGCCATATCAAATTTGTATGAAGAGTCATGTTATTTTAGTTAACACTTTCACTGCTATGTACATAATTTGCATAAAAATTGGCATGCCATAAAATGTGTCTCGCAAATCTATAACAACCCATCTGTCGAGTCCATCGGCGTGATGGTTACGTAACGGGAACCCCATGCCACAGCACCCGAATCCGAGTTCAGTAAGCCACGCCCACAACCGGCCTGCCGAGTAGGGTTGTCGAGCGCCAATTTTTTTTTATTGAACAAATTAAACTACACTGTTCTTTCTTTATGTATTTTTATTTGTTTTCCTAGTTATTAAAAAATCATAACTCTTACGCCAAGAGAACTTTACAGGATATCTCTAAGGTGCCTCCGCAGTTGTATCCGCGAAATTAAATTTATCACAACATAAGAAAGTTTGATTTTCGCGGGTTACGACTCGCTCAAGCGATTCGCCTCAAGTAATTATCTAAGATCAGTGAATTATTAAAACAAAAACAAGCGACGCCTTTGTTCTTATTATTTATACCTTCAGCGGTGGTTTTTACCGCAATAAAACACGTGCAGATAAGGAAAAAATTGAAACATTTGCCTTCTTTTGTTTTTAAATACTTTATTGACGCCTGTGTTTTCAAATTTTAAGCTCCATAGAAACGAACCGACGCCTTTGTTTTAAACCTTCAGGCAGCTTATTTTGGCAACCCTAGTAGTACGTAACAATTTGCACGCGGTATGCGGGTGCTCGGCATGGTTGCAAGACACTTATAACTATTTATATGTAGGACTCGGATGCGAGTTGTCGGCATGCGAAAGAACTATCGTTCGACCCGGGAGCCGGGTGCTCGGCACTGAAAGTGTTAAGCAATTTATTCCAATTAAATTGAAATTAGGAGGTGTGTATTGTAACAAATTACAACTAATTCCTAGCAAAATTTCATCAAATTTTAAGAGTTGGCCGCGCGGTGGATACGGTCATCATACTTTTGTTCTATCATCAATAGTTTCCGCAGCGCATGCGACGAAAAATGTTTTATTGCATTTTTTTTTACACCTTGGGTTACGTTACTAAAGTTTTAGTAAGGATACCTAATCTTTTCTAGCAATAAATATATCCTGTTACTCAAGGTGAATGTAGCTTTCTAATGGTGAAATAATTTTTGAAATCGGCCCAGTAGTTTTTGAGTTTATGCATTACAAACATACAAACAAAAATACAAATCTTTCCTCTTTATAATATTAGTGCAGATAAATTACACCCAGACCCAGAACAAATAATTGAGCTCATCACACAAAGATTTGTCCTGGGTGGGAATCGAACCCACGACCTCCGTCCTAGCAGTCAGGGTCACTAACCACTAGACTAACAGGCCAGTCAAACCAATATTCAAACACGCCTTGCTTGAGAGCTTCTGCAAGCCACTCAGTAACTACACTAATGTTGAATCTGGTAGCAGCCCTCAGAAGTAGGTACCATACTCTGCAATATTTTGGTCCTGTCGTGAGGACACATCAAATTTTGCGTCTTGCGTTGTTTCATTAGTGTCCATTAGGCGCTGAGCAGACGGTGGATAATTTGTCCGTGACGATAAAACGTATGGGAAATCTAAGCAATAATGCACACGGAGGACAAAACGACATCGCCGACGCCTCTTCCCGGATGATGTCTCTTGCAGTCAAAGTTAGGTAGCCGCATTCAGCAGACAGCTGGAAAACTAGCTTATCACCAGGTCGGTCGGTTAATGGGATGAATAAAAAGGCCATCTTTAGACAGGGGAAACTTTATTGGCTTTTATCATAACAATAATACTAGAGAAAAGTTTACAACTGCAAGAAAAGTGTAATGGAATGCATCAATTATTATTAATGTTATCATTGCCTGCATATTTTTTTATTAAAAGCTGAGACTAGATGCTCGGAAAATCTATTGAAACTATATGAAAGACATAATTTATATTCTTCAACGATTACATAGTAAATAGGGTTTTAAACCTAATGAATTGTCCATCATAAAATATACATTTTACTTGTTATACAACAGCCATGTCATCACGTCCATGTTATTTTAATTAACATCACAATTTATAATATTTGGGGCTTAGGGATATAATATCCAAATATTATGTCTCTATAGGATCAATCAGTACGTCATTCATACAATATAAGTTTGTACCCTAAACATTGGTACTTATATAATTAATATCCGGCTTTAAAATAATATAATCAACGCACAAGTCATACAAAGTTGTGTAATAAAAAATCTCTGGTCTGGATCTTTCGAGACAAACTATGGCGAGATCACACTTGGAAAAATGTGGAAATGATTGTTTTTTAGTTTATTTTTTTTTGCATTTTAATCTGTTAAGTATCATTATGTGCATTCCATGAATTGATTAAAGTAACTTAGCACGTGCTTTGCCTTAGATTTGTTCCCGTCTCTCTCTTGCAATGGAGGTTTGACAGTTGTGCGACAGTAGTTGGCATAATTGTCCGTAATATGCAAAATGGAACCACACGACAAATTTAGGTTTTTACTTTTTTTGAAGAATACTAATTTAAAAGTGTCCGTATTTATACAAAAAGGAACCACCCAGCAAACACGCACTTCAGAGATATCAAAGGATTTACAAAAACATAGATAGAGCACTTTTAAATTTAGTGTTCTTCAAAAAAAGTAAATTTGTCGTGTGGTTCCATTTAGCATAAATACGGACAATTATAAGTTAGAGCATTTGCTAAGTATGTTTATTCGTTTTGGCCTGAACGAATATTCGACAGAGTGATCGTACAAAATGCACTGTCGAAATATAACCACTAATAATTTTATTTGCTCACAAAGGAATTACAAATACAATATTTTTTTAAATATTCGAGTTAAAAAAAAATAGTTCAACATACAAGTTATCAACTCAGAAAAAAAAACATTAAAAAAATTACACTTAACTATACTATTATTTGAAAAAACAATCCTTATGGTAATCACTATCAACACTTACCAACTAAATTGTAGGACAACTGAAATTATGTCATGTACTGAAAGTAAGTAAATAAAAATGGATTTTAATCAACACATAGTAATAACTTGTATGTTTCATGGAAATAATAATGATGATGTTTTTATTCATCTGTTTTCTTTTTTCCGTCCCGCATCTTTATCAATTATAATTTTTATTTCTATTTAAAATAGATACAGTTCGTATTATGCTTTAACTATTTACAGACTAGTGGAAAGGTATAACTAGATCTAAAAGAAAATAATAAAGTTATATAAACTGATGGTATTTGAAACTTACACATATTTCACTGGTTTTCATTACTATTATACCTTTCTTTTGAAAAAATATTCTTTCTTTTCAATTGAACTTGCAATGACAATCAGAATTCAATTAGATTATATTTTTTAAATATAAGTAGTATCACTTAAACATATTAATATTGAATTATATTAGTCAAAAACAGAATATTAATTGTTTTGTTTTTTGCTTACTCCATTAACGGCGGTACCATTTTCAATTACTGTCTTTTCATCAGATATACTTAGAGAAGAAACAGATATATCTTCCTCATCTGAAAATGAAAAAAATTGTATGATGTTAACAGCAGTTCTGCTGTACATTGAAATGTAGATCAATGGATTTCATGACAACCACAGTATCAAAACTAAATATTAATTAAACCATTTTTTAAACTTGTGGTTTTTTTCCTTAACTATAAAAATTATTTTACTTACCAGAACTGACGTCTGACTGATTTCGTGGACTCAACCGACAGCCTTTTGACAAGTAGTTCTTGAGTTTTCCAAGTGAAGCCAATATTAATCTACAATAAAAAGGAAAATTAGGTGACTTGAAGCATCATATTTTAGACAATTACTGTATGCAGCCAATTGTAACTATATCTGTATCATCATCATCATCCTCATTTCAGCAGTAAGACGTCCACTGCTGGACTTAGGCGTCCCCCAATTTGGGGGGCTTTGCCATAATCGCCACGCTTGGCAGGCGGGTTGGCGATCGCAGTATGGTGGTAAAATGCATAGAGAACGCTGCTGCCCATTCTCTAGTAAGTCCCTTAGGCTCAACTCACACCAAAAGAGCGTCGAAGAGCAGCGTAGCGGAGCGCAGTTTCAGTGTCATATGAATTTCAACTTTATTTTCATTACTATAATACTTATTGTCGCATGAGAAACTCAAACGAGTCGCGCGGATGCCCGCGGCGCCGTCGCGAATTCCATAAACCGAGCCGTGTGACTGCGCGAGAAGTCGCGGGAAGTCCCGAGAATGGTCGAGCAGTCACGAGCGGCCGCTGGCAATATCCCGCCCCTCGCGCCCGCTCCCCGCGCGCGTCTGTTGCGCGCGAGCATTCGCATTCATGCAGTGCAACGAATACGAGAAGGCGCGCGAAGTTCCGCGACTTCTCGAGCATTCCAGCGACTTCTCGAGCAGTCGCGGGAATCCGCGCGCCTTCTCTACCGAGCGGGTCGCTCCGCTTCGCTGCCCTTCGCCGCTCTTTCGGTGTGAGTTGACCCTTAGTCGCCTTTTACGACACCCACGGGAAGGAATGGGGTGGTGTTATTCTTTACGTCCGACACCACACGGTACCGTATATCTGTATAATATAGTAAAATTAAATGAACGGACGAAATTTCGTACACACAATGGGTATCGATCAAATAACTATAAAATATATCATGGTCATTTGTACAATTTTAACAATTTTTTTTTAGTTTTTACTATTTTTAGTTTAAAATTATCAGTTAATAATGAGCCACCCATCATGTCTGTGAAGTCTCTCTAACAAATTTATTTTTTAATTTGTCCATATATAGTTGCGTAATGATCATCATCATCTACTTAGCCTTTTCCCAATTATGTTGGAGTTGGCTTCCAATCTAACCGAATACCAGTGTTTTACATCGAGCGACTGCCTATCTGACCTCCAAAACCTGGTACTACTACTGGGTAATACCCTAGGGAAGACTGGTTGTCAGACTTTTAAGCTTCTGACGACCCATATTATATCTTCTTCGTATTGTTACGAGCTGGGGTTCGGGATAAATTAATTTAAACCAATTTACCAAAACACACAAACTGTTTAATTAAATAAACACAAATATCGCAACTACAAGAAACGTCACTTGGAATCGCGTGTACTGTATCACTCGAATCGTATTCGCTCGCTTCCGAAATCGAACTGCTTGTCGGCCCGACAATCCGCTATTTATATCCCGAGCAGAACATTCTCGAACATTCGACACTGCCACAGCGTAGAAGCTTCTAGTAACTTCCATTGAACTGTTTAATCCCACTATTCGGCAATAGATGGCAGTAGCGTCTACGTACAATTTCGTGTAGTACTTGCTACTCAATAACAGATGGCGTTAGTGTGTCATTTCCAGTAGTTTCTAACACTGCCCCGTCCTTAGATGGAATTAGCGTGATGTTTCTAGACTTTTCGATCTACGTAACACTGCCCCCTCCTTAGACATGCTCGTCCCGAGCATCATTATTCCCGTAGTATCGTGCCAATCCATCTACATGAATAATTTTAGACGCAGTTCGCATATCCTTTTACCGCCGCACAACTGGTGCATTTGCGACACCAATCCTCAACATCCTGTCGATAGTGGATCCAGTAGAACCGTTCTCTGATCTTCAATAGAGTCCTTTTTACACCCCTATGTCCTCCTGAACAACCGCTGTGGTAGTACTGTAGAACATCTGGTACCTTTGCTTTCGGGACGACCATTTGCAAGTGACAGCTATCCCCTCGACCATTTTCCTTTTTGCGGCACAAGACACCATCCTGGAGCATCATGCTCTCCCACTGTGCCCAATAATTCTTTGTGGTGGTACTCATCGCTGCAACATCACACCATTTCGGTTTGGGAGCATCAGCTTTAATCCACTCGAGAATTGGCCTGATATCTGTATCATGCTGCTGGGCATGCCGTAGGGTTTCCTTCCATTTGTCACGAAGGTCCGATCTTAGCACCCTAACAGGAACTACTTCCTTAGCTTCCTGTCTGACACAATGTTTGTACTGTTCAGGAGAAGGTCTTCTTGATAAAGCGTCCGCGTTACCATGGGATATGCCGTCATTGGCCTGTGACATCGAAATCCTTGGGGCTCTATTAACAGCAGCCAATACTCGCCCCGCACTCTTATCGCTTACGAATTTTTCTTGCTGTTGCGCTGTTATGTCGGACACCCTTCTAACCAGGGTGTGATATTCGCTGGCAGTGTTTCGCTTCGGGCAATTTGAACGGAGGTGGCCCTTTTCTCCACAAGTGTAACATCTAGGGCTGTACCTAATACGGTCACGAGCAGGTGACTCCACAACCTCTCTGAAGCGATGGGCTCGATGATCATGCCTCACTGCTTCCACCTCCAACGCGTGGGCCAAGGCGTCCTTCAGCTTCTCATGGTGCCCAAGTCTCACAGCAGCTCTTACTTCCAGATCCCGTATGCCATCTATAAATACTTGAGTCAAAGTCCCTTCGATGAGTGCAGGCGCAGACCGATACGCCTTTCGGACCAACTTTTCAATTTCTAGGGCCCACTGCTGCAGATTTTCACCACTGCGCTGCACACGATCCCTCAACTGGGCACGAAAAACGTGTTCCAGGTGCGCGTCACCATATCTGGCCTCTAACGCCTCAACGAGCTGCTCGTAGGTAACATTTTTGCCGAGAGCCTCTAAGACGGTTAAAGCCTGGTCGCGAAGGGCCAAAGTAAGCGCGGTCATGGCTTGCCCTTTTGTCCAACCATTTGCATCCATAACGGCTTCAAACTGGATTTTGTATGCCGACCAGGAAGATGTTCCGTCAAAGGGTGGCACTTTAAATCCACGCGCGGAAGGTGCAGCAACTACAGAAGCCACAGTCCCGTCTCCAGTCTTCCGATTTTCCAGCGCTTTTTTTATATCAGCGACCTGGATTTCGACCTCGGAGATACGATTTTCGTGTAGCTGAACCTTCTCCTTCATGGCTTTGATCTCTTTGCAAAATATCGCATGTAGATCTTTCAAAAGGAGAACCTGCTCCTCTTTATCACGCTGAAGCTGTTCTTGCAGGCGGCGCGTCTGTTCTTCCTGTCGGCGGGCCTGTTCTTCCTGTTGGCGGGCCTGTTCTTCCTGTCGGCGAGTTTGCTCCTCTTTGTCCTGCTGCAGCTGTTCCTGTAGGCGGCGGGCCTGTTCTTCCTGTCGACGGGCCTGTTCTTCCTGCCGGCGAGCTTGCTCCTCTTTGTCCTGCTGCAGCTGTTCCTGTAGGCGGCGGGCCTGCTCCTGCAGCATCGCCATTAGCGCAGAAAGATCCATGGCTGGTGATGCTGTAGGAACACCAGACGCTTGGGAGACTGGCTCTGTCGTTGGCTGATTACCACCAGGTGTCTGTCTAGAAGTTCCTTCAAACCGCCTCTGATCCACCTCCTGCTGGCGCTGACTCCTGGTACGGATACCTTCCGTATCCTCCTTCGGTAAAACTGGCATAATTTATCCCACTTCTGACACCAAATGTTACGAGCTGGGGTTCGGGATAAATTAATTTAAACCAATTTACCAAAACACACAAACTGTTTAATTAAATAAACACAAATATCGCAACTACAAGAAACGTCACTTGGAATCGCGTGTACTGTATCACTCGAATCGTATTCGCTCGCTTCCGAAATCGAACTGCTTGTCGGCCCGACAATCCGCTATTTATATCCCGAGCAGAACATTCTCGAACATTCGACACTGCCACAGCGTAGAAGCTTCTAGTAACTTCCATTGAACTGTTTAATCCCACTATTCGGCAATAGATGGCAGTAGCGTCTACGTACAATTTCGTGTAGTACTTGCTACTCAATAACAGATGGCGTTAGTGTGTCATTTCCAGTAGTTTCTAACACTGCCCCGTCCTTAGATGGAATTAGCGTGATGTTTCTAGACTTTTCGATCTACGTAACAGTATTGTTGCATAGTATTGGATTTAAATTTCTGCACCAACAAGTATCCATCACTTATGTTACTTTGGATCAATAGAGAAACAACATTCAAGCTACGTAATCCTTGAATGCCATAATTTACATGTTACTTAGTATTTAGGGGAAGACACAAGCTCCTGTAATACAGTGTACACTAGCGCAGGAGTTAGGGAATTCACAAAAATGTTTGTATTTTATAAAGAATATTATCTATCTATACTTATAATAAAACTGTAGAGAGGTCATTTCTGTACATTGAATATACATTCAAAATTAATATTGGAGGATGATTGGTGATCGATACTGATGCCAAAAATGCAATCAGTAAATTTTTTGTCTGTCTGTCTGTCTGTCTGTATGTGCACGCATGGGTCAAAAACTACTGAAAGGGATTTTAACCAAACTTGGTACGATTGTAGTCCATACTCCTGGGCAGGTTATAGGCTATATAACATAACGCTTAGACACATAGGAGCTGAGCAGTGACGATACTTGCGGGATATTATAGTAACGCGTTGCGCGTCGCGTCGTTGTGTGCTTGGTATTATAGTTTTGTGTATGTGTGTACCTACTACTAGCTGTAATACTGGAGACAATAAATTTTTATTCTATTCTATATTTTTCGACCTCCGCGCGGGCGAAGTCGCTGGCAAAAGCTAGTCAATCATAAATTTAAAAATAATAAAGATTATTATCAATTATCAGCATTATAAATGAAACTTACCCTAAGAAAGGTGGGCTAGGTGACAGTGGTCGTGATAAATACTCCGGGTGGAATTGTACAGTAACGTAGTAAGGGTGATTGTCCACCACGGCGACTTCCATTCTAGTCTTAGACTCGTCTTTTCCTACGAAGCGGAGACCGGCCGCTTCTAGACGTTCTATGTATTCCGGGTTCACTTCATACCGATGCCTGTGACGCTCTTCTATTATGTCTTTCTTGTAAAGTTGGGCTGTAAAAATATAATACAATTGAATACATAACAATATAGATAACTACACTTCGTCGCTGCATCCTCGAAATTAACATAATTCATTATGTAGAAAACTCCTCAATGTACTAGGCATCAAAAACTACTTTTTAGAGGCGATGACGTTTTAGTAAACAAAATCGCGTTAGTTTGTGATTTCAACCAAGTTTTCTGTCCAGAATACAATAAGAACAAGCAACAACAAATCCATTGAGTGATGTAGTAAATGTGTTTGATGTACAGACAGCCAGCACATCAAGCTACCCGAAACCGTCTAATTTTTCCAATCAATCTTGAACCTTATACTTTAGCGATAAAATTGAAAACCTTTTAAAGAAATTTGACAGATTGGTAGCATTTGTGTGCTGGCGTCTGTACGATCAAAAGCGTAGTAACCTATAAACTGATGTTTAATTTGCTAGACCAAAATGACAGTTGATACTATCTCTCAACTGCCATGTTGATAAAAAAACCGGCCAAGTCCGTGTCAAATCACGCACAATGAAGGGTCCCGTAGTTCGGATAAATTTATCTCAGGAACCAACATTTGCAATGTGGTTGAAAATATGTTCTACCATACATTCCATCCGCAAATATAAGTTAGTCGACTATTACTCTTTAACACATAACTCAAATCACAGTTAAGTAGGCTTTACAAGCCTACTTAACTGTGATAGTTTTCCCTTTAACTTCGTTACTTAAATATACTTCTACCGTGAATTTATTCACATATCCAAAGAAACCCATTTAGCTAGCAGGGCGAGTGGGGATAATTAGCTCTTAAAATGTCGTTTTATTCGTGTTTTTAATGACCATCTTTGTCGTTAATCAACTTGAACATAAATTTATTATTTTAAATACAATTTACCAAAAAATACTGCGCAAAGCTCGGTCATCCAGATATTAATACATAATATTTCATAAACGGATCCCTTAATCGAAATAAAACCTGCAATATTTTTTGAAAGTTCTGTTCAACGAACATCTCCATTCCATCCTTTACTCAAATATATTCTAAAGTATTCCCTAGAATATTTTTCAAGATATTATATTTGTCACTTTGTTGATGTGATTAATATCCATAAAAAAATATAGCCTTTTTTTTTAGTAGTTTAAGTCTCTGAGCTAAGCTGTGGACGGTATCTGACTGCCCACAGCGGGCGGATGGACATGGCGAAACGATAAGGGTTCCTTGTTCCTTCCTACGGAACCCTAAAAAAAGTCTGTCCAGCTGACATTTTAGTCATGCAAATTTAATAAAAGAATTTAGTGAATTATGTAAATCTTTTCGGATGGTCTTGATTAATCCAGGTCAAACCTCACAGGAAAGTTAGTTTAACCTTCAATTATGGGGTAGTATAAAAACTTAGGGAAATAGTGATTGACTATCAGTTAACAGTAGATTATTGTACACTCTTAGATACCCTTACATTTAGAAACCTAGTCCTATACTCTATATTTAATGAAAGGCAACCAGATTCCAAGAACTTTTTATATTACATTTTGGTACTGATCTCATTAGCCATTCTCATTATGATGGTATCGAGTTATATGTATGATTGAAAATGCTTACTTATTATGCTAGACTCGAGATAAGTCTTCCTCTTCCCTAACCGCATAGTTCCACCGAGGTTTCCGGGATGATGTTCAGGCATATCTATCACAAGTTTATCTTCACAGTTGGGATCAACCTCTGTAGAGTTAGCCCCTTTCAGTCCTAGCACATTCCTAGAGAATTCTATGACGGACGCTTGTAGACCGAGACATATTCCGAGCATCGGTTTTTGTGTTTCACGGCACCATTGACAAGCTTCGATTTTGCCTTCCATTCCTCTTTGACCAAACCCACCAGGGACTATGACACCACTGGAATATAAAAAGGAATTTAGTTAATGATAAATAATTTTATTTCTCCAAGTAGGTTTGTGCAAACACAGGACAATCATATTTTTTAAACTAGATGAGGTAAGCGTTTTCTGTCTGACTATTCTGAGAAGAAAGGCCGAAACAACCTAAGAGGTCACAGTCTCTTTTAAAGTTCAGACTAGTCTTGATCAAATCATGTGTCTGTCGGTGTCTTTTGAGGAAAGAACCACACAGATTGAGTGCACCTGCCCAATCAGTGCACTGTTTCGTTACGGTATGGCGTATAAACCACGCCGTAGAAAAAACGTATCCGTTAATAAGGTTCCATAGTAACCCATACGATACTGACGACCGTGTGTAGTATTTCACGGCATGAAAAGGGTGTGTGCAAAAGGTCCTAGGCATTTTGATTTTCTCTTTCTTAGGTTGTATGGAGTGAACATCCTATATTATTTCTGAATTTCAGTCTAGATTGCGATAATCATGTTGAAGGGTTTTGACCACATCTACCACATATACAAAATCTTTCAAATCTTAATGAACCATTACTTACTCGCTTTTGCAAAGATTCTGCCATGCTTTATGATAACTGACTGGATCATCTATCTTAGTCTGGCGCTCCAGGTTCACGGCTTCGATATAAGTCAGGTTGAGTTTGCTGCCAGAAGCAATACAGGCATGCTGCAAAGCTTTTGTGACGCTAGCATAGCTGTCCTCCAATTTTGTATATTTCCCAACTAGAGCGATATTGACTTCTTTACGGAGATTGTCAACCCGTTTGGCAAGATTGTGCCACTTCCGCATAAATCTGTAATTTAATACATTTTGTTGAATTAGTTTTCTATACACGGTAAACCATATTCTTATCATGATTTTCATTATAAACTATAACTCCCAAAGACAGACGAACTCAAGCATAACGGGCAAAATGTGGGTGTACTATAGGTAGACTTTTCCAAACATTTCATGTCTAATTTCAAATATTAACTTAAAATCCTCAAAAACAATGATGACATCATAGTTAAGTATTCCATAATAAATGGTGAATTATAAATACATACTCGAACGCACGGCGCCATTAACTTAATTAATTCATACACCTGATGAACAAAGAACTACGCATTTTATAGAACTTTATTGTGTAGTGTCTACTTCCTGCTTCTTAGGAATTTTATTGACAATAAGACAAGCGCGCCGCAAGTCAATTAAAGAGATACCTTATAACGATATTTCAAAACCAGGTCACGACCGATATTTTAATTGTTAAAATACATAGATAAGAAAACATTATTATACTTTTTACTAGACTAATCGTTAACCGACTTTTGCACTTGATATGTGATAATAATACTAATGTATATTTTGTGCTATTATTTTTTCTAGTGGATCTGTTTTCTTGGGGTCAATTTATCTGGCATGTTATATTTCACTACAGGGCAAAGGTTTTTATCTCTTTTTCAAACGTAGTCAAGCTCGATTCCCGACCTTCGCCTTTATCTGTCGTCGGTCAATGGGACATACTCGGCGGTTCTTAAACCCGCCTGGATCATAAATCACTTAACACATTTAACGACAAACGAAGAATCATCGATCTGTGTCTATCATGTGCAAACGATTGCCAGAAACAGGACAATATTTAAATACGTTTAGACTTAAATGCATTTGTTGATTTGTGCCGGGAGTGGGCCGAGTTGAATAGTGCATTATAAAATTCATACCGGAATTTTAGAACACAGAAAATACATACGTAAACTTACTTTCCTGGACGTGGCATGGACATGTTCAGTTGTAGCCTTTCATTTAAATACTGTACGACTCCTTGTTCTTCCATCAGCAGTGGCACATGATATACGGAGGTTAGATCGTGAATGCATATTACCTGAAAACAATAAGAACAATGCCGTTTAAAAAATATATACAACCGGCGGCTGTCTTTAACATGGCTTATGATTAAAGGACAAACATAAATGCCGTAGTTAAAATAAAATTAAAAAAAAGTTGTTTCCCTTTTCCTGTAAGGATGATCAAAGGAGGGCTACTGGACATAAGAATTGAACTACAGCCAGCAGTAAAAAATACTGTTTTGGTATTTTTTACTGCTGGCTGTAGTTCCTTATGATGATTCAATGAACTTTGGTATAAATTATTGGCAATTGGCATTCATTTAAACTTGACAGCAGTGGGGGCCCAGTAGTAACGGCCCCGACTCACGAGTTGTAAAGAAAGAAAAGAAAGAAAAAATATTTATTCTGCACAAACAAAACGCACAATATAAACACACACATCGCATCGCATACATCGTAGGTTCAAACCCAGTGAAGCGGTACTTTCTGTAATTTATTTCATCACCGCTGCTCTTAAAGCGATGATGAAAACATCGTGAGGAAACTGACATGTCCTAAACCAAATATTCAAAGACATGTGATTTCTCTACCAACCCGCACTGGGCATGCGTGGTCGATTACGACCCTCACCTCTCAAAAGAGAGGAGGCCTTTTGTTTTTTGTGGATGAGAAATCATCAAATGCCGTCTCCGGCTCTGGGCGGCGCGGAAAGATGTGTCATACTTTTACTGACTTAAACCCACCCGTGTTCTTTCAGTTGCCTATATGCCAGGGCCACGGTGGCTCTTTCGAACAAATCTCGCGACCCTGGCAGAAGAGAGGAGGCCTGGCAGTGTGAACATTATAGACTGATTAAGCTACTAATTTAAACTTAATTCGCAATCAAATTAATTCGCCTAGCTTTTAATAACAGGAACACTAACAGAAATCTCTAAGACGTCTGAACTTTCAGATTCTTATGGCCTCATTTGAAAACTTGTTTTATTTATAGTAGCGGTGCTTTCGCTGTTTTTGTAGGTATACGTTTAATATACATACAGTTGGCAGACAGAAATAGAATTGCAACCATACTAATATTACAAATCCGAAAGTGACTCTGTTACCTTAGCTAAACCACAGAACCGAACGTTACGTGAAAGATAGGTCTTTCACCTAGAAAAAGACTAAAGTTTTCATGCCTTCTTCCCATAGGGGTAGGCAGAAACTACAAACGGCACCTGCTAAGGTTCTTAAATACTCATTTTACCTCGTTTACGTTCATACATTTGGTCATACACACACACTGGTTGCGAGTACGACGCACCTGACCTTTCTGAATAACTTCACCAATAAGATCATCTTGGATATTTGTATTCAAAGATACGGCTCGGCTTATACGATACTAGCTTTTGCCCGCGACTTCGTCCGCGTAACGAAGACGCAGACGAAAGCGCGAAATAAAAAGTAGCATAATGTCCTTTCTTGGGGTTCAAACTTACCCCGTACCAAATTTCATTAAAATCGGTTCAGATATTTAGTCGTGAAAGCGTAACAGACAGAGTTACTTTCGTATTTTTTATAATATTAGTGTAGACTAGGTAGTATAGATAAGTATAGTATAGAAATAGAAGTATACATTAGGGATGCCCGATTCTTTGCTTTGAATCGATCTTCTGGATCGTAATGGATCGTAAATTCGTGAATCGATTCACGATCTAAATCTATTATATTGAATCGATCTTACTCGATCTCAGAAGATCGTATCGTAATTTTATAATAATAATGACACGCACAATATGCATGCAAAATTATTTATTTTAACTTAATCTAAAAAAGATCTATTACAATATTTATTACATAGTGCGCCACGGACGCCGTCATGTCAGATATAGCCGTAATAGGCGATGCAGACAGTGAATCGTACCAACTAAAACCTAAACAACGTACCGTACGAACTACAACACGTCGGGTATGTTAGTTAGCATTCCCTTCCGAACATCTGTTTTCTCTAGTTGGAAATACTTTGGTAGGTAGCCGTAATAGGCTAGAACTAGTACGTCTGTCGAAATTATTATCTTATACCTTTAAACGAGCAATTCTTGTATATATATATATATATATATATATATATATATAATCTGAATCTCAGAAACGGCTCCAACGATTTTCATGAAATTTAGTATACAGGGGGTTTCGGGGGCGATAAATCGATCTAGCCAGGATTCATTTTTATAAAATGTTGTTTTATTCGTGTTTTCAATTACCAACTTTATCGATAATCAACTTGAACATAAACTTATTATTTTAAACACAATTTACCAAAAAATACCTACCGAGCAATGCTCGGTCAACCAGATATTGAAAATTTTAATTATAGACAGATGGAATCTGCTTTGTGCAAAACATCTTTTATACTTTTCAAATTAATGATTTAATAGAGAAAACAGACGTTCGGAACGGAATGCTAACTTACCCGACAAGTTGTAGTTCGTACCGTTTAGGTTTTAGTTGATACGATTTCTTCATACGATCTTCTAGGCGCATACGGTACGATCTGGTGAAGATCGTATCCTGTTGAATCGATTCAAAAAATCGGTAGATCGTATGGCCATGAATCAATCTTCGGAAAGATCGATTCAGAACGGGCATCCCTAGTATAGATAGTATGGATTTTTCGAAGAAACGCGCCTTTAAACCAAACTCCACTAATTTCCTTTTCCAATGAATCGCTTACTTAAGGTAAGCGATTCATTGGAAAAGGAAATTAGTGGAAAGTAAGCCACTTAGATCGATCGATAGGCGCGGAATTACAGTAAATAGACACACTCATCTTATTAGTTTATACCTACCTGAATGTGATTCTTGTTATCACTCGGCGCGACTAGAATCAATTCTGTTTTAATGTTACTGTTGACGTTTAAAAGTGCCTTTTATGTGCCTATTTAAAAAAAATGCTTTGACCTTTGACTAATTCCACTACAGACTGCCCCCGAAGATTCGTATTACGAAACCCTCAGGAAGAAAGACGATAAATGAGGAATATTATCTCCATAATTCATGCTTTGCTCATTTGTTCCCTTAGACCTGCAACCACAAAGACTACTGCTGAGCCTGGATATGTGCCTGATTATTGGCAAGAGGTCCACCCTTTTTATGTGGGGCATAGACAGTATAATATGGGCTTAGTCATACCATACTCTGCCTATGCATTCAGCTAATACAAGCGTGATATATCTTATCAATCTTATTGCATTGTGAGTAACAAGTTATCATAGCTTTGCCAGCGTTCAAAATAACAATAATTTCTTATTAATCTTTACTGGGCATTGATTGATATATCATTGTAGTGAATAATAATATAATTAAGAACACATGTTGGAGGAGCAAGTATTATTATATTGTTTATAAGCACAAGTGTGAATGTTTTAGTGGTGGGCTAGCCTTACATTGAAAATACTGCACCAACCTTCATAAACAATGCATAGAATTATGCATACATAAACTCACACTTTTTTAAGCAGAACCCCGTGGGGAAGTCTTGGGTAGTACAAAAACCCAAGAGGACGATTCTGAACGTATTTTGCTTCATATACATGCACAGTACACACATAAACAGATGAGATTCACTCGAACATGTACATCATATGTACATCAATCTTAATATGACAAGCACGATACACGGATGATCTCCTTCTCTTACCCTTATCCTAATTTTATTCGGGGTCGGCGCAACAAGTCTTTTTCTTCCATACTTCTCTTTTGGCCGTCATCTCGGTAGTCACCCCATTTCTAGCCACATCCTCTTTAACAGAATACATCCATTGTTTCTTTGATCTTCGCCTACTCTTATAGCCATCGACATTCATACTCAAAACTTTCCGCACATTTTCTCATTTTTCTGCATCCGATGCTCATACATTGACAACTGATTTTCGCAGAACTTTTCAGCTACCGGTGCCATTTTAGGACTCTCTCTCTTAAGGCCAGCTTACTCCAAACAATTTTGAAAAAATAGTTTTTTTTTTCATATATTGCTACTGTATACTCGTAGAAATAGTATAGAATTAATTAAATTAAAGCGCTGCGGTAAATGCGGTAATTTTTCACGAATAAAAACATTGAACTGATTTTTCTCCGAACCACGTTTTTTCGCATGGATGACACTCTCATTTCAAAACTATTGCACTTATCGATATGAACCAAACGTGTTGTACTTCGTAGCACGACCATGAACGCATTCATTATAACTTTAGATGGTAATAAAATCCTTTTGATTTGTACTATTTTGTACCACTAATTAGAAATTTTGTACCTCTCAATTATCGTAGATATTCAGGTCGTGCTAGGAAGATTCCTATCCAGCACGACCACGCTAAGTTTGTAGATGACATTATACCTATAGATGGTACTAAAATCCTTTTAATTTGTACTATTGTATACCATTAATTAGAAATTTTAAACCTCTCAATTATCGTAGATATACAGATTGTGCTGGCTAGATTCCTTTCCAGTACGACCACGCTAAGTTTGTAGATGGCATTATACCTATAGATGGTACTAAAATCCTTTTAATTTGTACTATTTTATACCAATAATTAGAAATTTTATACCTCTCAATTATCGTAGATATACAGGTTGTGCTGGCTAGATTCCTTCCCAGCACGAACACGCTAAGTTTGTAGCTGGCATTATATCTATATACGGTTATAAAATCCTTTTAATTTGTACTATTTTATACCAATAATTAGAAATTTTATACCTCTCAATTATCGTAGATATACAGGTTGTGCTGGCTAGATTCCTATCCAGCACGAACACGCTAAGTTTGTAGCTGGCATTATATCTATAATATCTGGATGACCGAGCTTTGCTCGGTATTTTTTGGTAAATAGTGTTTAAAATAATATGTTTATGTTCAAGTTGATTATAGATAAAGTTGGTCATTGAAAACACGAACAAAACGACATTTATAAAAATGAATCCTAGCTAGATCGATTTATCGCCCCCGAAACCCCCTGTATACTAAATTTCATGAAAATCGTTGGAGCCGTTTCCGAGATTCAGATTATATATATATATATACATATATACAAGAATTGCTCGTTTAAAGGTATAAGATATACGGTTATAAAATCCTTTTAATTTGTACTATTTTATACCACTAATTAGAAATTTTAAACCACTCAATTATCGTAGATGTATATCTGCGATCAGCACAACCTGTATAGATTGTAATCTAGCTAGCACACCCTGTATTGGTTGTGCTGGCTAGATTCCTTCCCAGAACGAACGCGCTAAGTTTGTAGCTGGCATTATAACCATACATGTTATAAAATCCTTTTAATGTGTACTAATTTATACCATTAATTAGAAATTTTATATCACTCAATTATCATTAACACCATCTTGCGTCAAGTATAAAAAGCTTATACTGGCTTACAGGCAGAAAATGTTATTTTTTTGTTTTTTAAACAATTTACCACTAATAAAGTAAGAGCATTTTGAGTAATTTTTAGGCATGCTCCCGTTTCATTAACTTTTATTCCAGCTAGAAATTTAGCGTTGTCTTGCTGGGAAGGAATCTAGCCAACCCAACTTGTATATCTACGATAATTGAGTGGTATAAAATTTCTAATTAGTGGTATAAAATAGTACACATTAGAAGGATTTTAGTACCATCTATAGTTATAATGCCAGTTACAAACTTAGCGTGTTCGTGATGGGAAGGAATCTAGCCAGCACAACCTGTATATCTACGATAATTGAGAGGTATACAATTTCTAATTAGTGGTATAAAATAGTACAAATTAAAAGGAATTTATTACCATCTATAGTTATAATGCCAGCTACAAACTTAGCATGTTCGTGCTGGGAAGGAATTTAGCCAGCACAACCTGTATATCTACGATAATTGAGAGGTATAAAATTTCTACTTAGTGGTATAAAATAGTACAAATTAAAAGGATTTTATTACCATCTATATTTATAGTGCCAGCTACAAACTTAGCGTGGTCGTGCTGGAAAGGAATCTTCCTAGCACGACCTGTATATCTACGATAATTGAGAGGTACAACATTTCTAATTAGTGGTACAAAATAGTACAAATTAAAAGGATTTTATTACCATCTAAAGTTAAAACGAATGCGTTCATGGTCGTGCTACGAAGTACAACACGAACCAAACGGCATTTTACTGTTTAGATGTCTGGCTATGGCCTCAAGCAGAACCAGAAATATTCATTATTATTTAAAAAAGTTATAAACAATTAAAAGTAAAAAAAGGGTAAAAAAATCAAAAGTCCGCCATTTTGTTTTTTTTTCATTGAAAATGTTTCATTCTGCTTGAGGCCATAGCCAATTCGATACAGAACATGAAATCGTTTTGTTTTTTGCTTTCAAATAATTCTTATCCAAGAAATGATGTCATCCATCTACGAATTAGATGAGTTTCAGCAGCCATTTTCAGGACGGCCATATTGAAAAAAAAAAAAAATTTTCAAGTAATTTCATTTATGTGCTTTCATATGTAAAAAAATTGATTACTCAACATTTTTTGTACTAAAAATAAAATGTATTGAAAAAAATTACGTTTTTAGGGTTCCGTTGCCAAATGGCAAAAAACGGAACCCTTATAGATTCGTCATGTCTGTCTGTCTGTCCGTCCGTATGTCACAGCCACTTTTCTCCGAAACTATAAGAGCTACGCTGTTGAAACTTGGTAAGTAGATGTATTTAGTAAACCGCATCAAGATTATTACATTAAAATAGAAAAAAAAAATTGGGGTTCCCCGTACTTAGAACTGAAACTGATTTTTTTTTTTCATCAAACCCATACGTGTGGGGTATCTATGAATAGGTCTTCAAAAATGGTATTGAGGTTTCTAATATCATTTTTTTCTAAACTGAATACTTTGCGCGAGAGACGCTTCCAAAGTAGTAAAATGTGTGTCCCCCCCCCCCCCCCCCCGTAACTTCTAAAATAAGAGAATGATAAAACTCAAAAAAATATATGGTGTACATAACCATGTAAACGTCCACCGAAAATTGGTTTGAACGAGATCCAGTAAGTAGTTTTTTTTTAATACGTCATAAATCGTAAACCGCAATTTACCTTTAATTCAATCAACTCAAATATAAAAATAAAATAAAAAACATTTAATTTCATAAACATAAACCTTATACATAAACCGACGATACCTACAGGTTTCTACGGAACCCTCGGTGCGCGAGTCCGACTCGCACTTAGCGGGTTTTTTTGGAGTAAGCTGGCCTTAAGTACTCACTTGTTATTTTATCTATTCGTGTAACACCACACATCTACGCATTCTCATCACAGCTCTTGTTGGCCGAGTGTGAACGAGATGCGTTAGCACCAGAAAGGTGCGGAGTGACCGGTTGGAAATAGTTTCGCGTTATAAACCTACTTTTTAAACCGTTCACAAACAAAGTTGATAACATCAATGTACTGATAACAATACATTTATTTGTTATCAGTGCGTCACCTTCTTCCTGCTTTCGTGAGTTAGAATTGGGTCACACAAAGCATTGAACTTTTCTTATACTACTCGCGAGTTACTAAGCCGTCATTTTTTTTAAAACAATGATAAGGATTACCTGTGTTGAGAATGATACAATTTATGGAACAATGGTGACTGTTTTGAATTATTATAAATAATATTATTAAAATTGCAGATTTTGCAACGGTTTTTGTTGATAAAACTGTTAAGTATCTTGTAAATGTATTTCATTTAAAGGCTCCCACAGACAGGCGCGAAGCGATTCTAGTTGAAAATTTTTTATGAAAACTTCATGGAAATAATGGTTTTTGTTGATAAAACTGTTAAGTATCTTGTAAATGTATTTCATTTAAAGGCTCCCACAGACAGGCGCGAAGCGATTCTAATCGTAAAATTTATATGAAAACTTCATGGAAATTATTCTATCAGAATCGAGTCGCATCGCGCGTCGCGCCTGTCTGAGCGAGTCTTAAGTACGATACTATTATATTAGTTCAGACCAATTCATTTGGTTGTAAATATTTTCTTTATGCATATGTTTCTATGGTTTTGGAGCTATTAACCTACTTCACTACTTTCCTTTTGTAATTATCTACAAAATTTTCTTAAACAATACAAATGTTGTTGATAAACTGTACCAAAATCCAATCATGATCAGAGCTATGAGAATTCTCAGATCAATACATATTAAAAATAGTTTTAATATTGTTAGATGAAACAGAAATATTACCTGTTCAGGACCAACGTGGCAGAAGTTGGAAATCTTCTCTTTGACTGGCTGATTGATTGGTTTCTCTGACCGGCACAATATTAAGTCTGGTGACAAGCCCAACCCACGTAACTCTCTGACGGATGATTGTGTAGGTTTTGTCTTGGGCTCTCCTGTAGATTTTGGCTAAAATGTTCAATAAAGTATTAAATACAAAACGTTTGTATTTATTTAAATGGCTTGAAGTACTTCTTTCCTCTTTTGAGTTCAGAGATGGTGTTTTTGTTTCAACTATGTCTTCTATTTTAAATTTCAAAGTACAAAATTTCTCAAGTTTCTAATTTCAGATTGTTACAATTTAGATTCAATGATTTTTAATGAATAATAGTTACATTGTTTTCATATTCCGAGACCTGGAACAAGAAATTTGGTTTGCTGCCAGGTGACATAACAATGTATTTGGTTGCAATGCTCAGCATTGGGGGAAAGAGGAAGACGATGCAACATCAAATATTAAAAAAGATGGTAAAACTATAAGTAAATTCAGCTTACCATTGGAATTAAAGAAACATGTGCACAAATGAAGTTTTCCCTCTTTACTCTGAACTGGAATTGTCTAAATGCTTCTACAAATGACATTCCTTCAATATCACCTATAGTACCACCAAGTTCTATAATGCAGACTCTGGGAGGTGCATTGTCTGGTGTCACAGGTATATGAGCCACTCTTTGCACCCATTCTTGTATGGCGTCAGTAATGTGTGGAATGACTAAAAGTAAATAAAATGTTGTTGTTACTATTATACACACTTTATCAATCTACCCAGCCTTTTTCCAACTATTTTAAGGTCAGCTTCAAGTCCAACAGGAAACAGCAGAATACCATTATTTTACATAGAGCCCATAGAGCAACCATACACTTTATTTGAATAAATATACATCAATATGACCAACTCATAAAAATATGCAAGAAAAAGATGACAAGTGAAATTGGTGAAATGTTTTTATCAGCCATCACTGAGCAAGATTGACTCACTATTATTATTATTATTAAATATTATTTAGACCTGCTTAGCAACAGGATTCAATAACATATTCATGCACTTTACAGTAAATTCTTCTCATTTATCTGAAATAATTTTGATAGACAATTTATCTAACACCAAAAAAAATGTTTACCTTGGACAGTTTTGCCTAGATAGTCTCCTCGCCTCTCACGCTCAATAACCTGCTGATATATCTTGCCAGTTGTGATATTATTGTCTCTATGCAGTGTTATATCCAAGAAGCGCTCATAGTTGCCAAGATCAAGGTCAACTTCACCTCCGTCATCGAGCACGTAAACTTCACCTAGAAAATAAAAATAGACGCATGCAATAAATGCAACGATAGCACGCGGCGAGAAAAACAATTACTCAGTTACGTTTAAAAACCAAAATTACTTGTTCCACTTACCATGCTCGTAAGGAGAGAAAGTTCCTGCGTCGATATTTATGTACGGATCAATTTTTATTGAAGTCACATCGATGCCACAGCTTTTTAAAATTGTGCCAAATGAGCTTGCGATCACACCTTTTCCAACACCACTTATAACTCCACCGGTAACTAAAATATATTTCATGTCTGGCATAGTGATTTTTTAAAGCACGTTTATCGTACTGAAATAGTCCTAGTACATTCAGTATTAATTAAAAATATCTATATACGATGTAGCAAATTATTTGAAACGTCAATCACACGTGCTTCAACCGCAAACGCTGCGCGCCATTTGCAATTTTTGCTACAATTAGGGATAGGACTACAGTGCTAACATTCGGATATTCTGGGATATCCGATACTGTTAGTCAGCTGGACTAAATTATCGACTCTAAAAACATAACATTCAAGAAAAATCTTTTTACTTCGTTTTTATTAGCTTGCTAAGTATGTAGCTAAATGTATGAACATGATTTACACCCCTGTCAAAACGCCGGATTAATTTGAAACTTTTCACACTTATCAAGGACCCATAACAACGCAATAATTTAAAATAATAGTTTGTCACATTATTCTGATATGAATCTTCAAGATTAGCAATTTTTTATATCTGGAGACACGGTAGTATATTGCACCAAGTACTCGTATAAAATAAACTTTCCGGAGGAGCCTGAGAAACGGCGACAAATTCCGAGAGAGGCAACAGGCGCGCAAATTACCATTTTCCCACATAAGTTACGGACTTTGAGTAAAATATTGTGTACTGTATTTTTTTAACAAATTATATCGAATAAACGGCGAAGAAAAACATCGTGAGGAAACCGGCATGTCTTAGAACTAAATATTCGAAGACATGTGACATCTACCGACCCGCACTGGGCCCGCGTGCTGGATTATGGCCCACTCCCTCTCACCGAGAGGAGGCTTGTGTCCCAGCAGTGGGAACATTATAGGCTGCTGATGATGATATCGAATACTAGCTTCTACCCGCAACTTCGTACGCGTTAATTTCTTGATCCCCGACCCTACCCGTTGTATTAAATATATAATTTAATGTCTTTGGTTGCATCGAATCGCCAGCCCATGCGAGGTCTTGGTATTTGTGACTTTTTTCTTTTTAGTCGGCTCTTAAGAGTCCTAGCGTGATGTTATATAGTCTATTGCCGTCTTCGATAAATGAGCTATCTAAAACTAAACGTAGTTCCTGAGATTTAATTTAACTATTAACATTCAATTTAACTATCTCTTCAGCATTATAATATTTCGATTTGAATTAAAATCTTTATAGTGAGCCAACCTTATAAGATGCTTGTCCTATTGCAGACTTTTTTAAGAGCAACAATTACGTCATACATTATTGTTGCGTTACTTTAACCGTTTAGGCAGCACACGCAAGAGAAGCTCTCAAAAGGAATATCTTTTCCCTGTGTTTGCAACATTTTTCATTGATGCTCCGCTCCTATTGGTTGTAGCGTGATGTTATATAGCCTATAGCCTTTCTTTGTAAATGGGCTACGAAACGCTTTTTTTTATTCGAAGCACTAGTTCCTGCGATTAGCACGTTCAACTATACAATCAAACTCTTCAGCTTTATACGAAACTAAAAAGTAGAAAATAATTTTCAATAGATTTAAATTGTAGGTACTTTTCTACATTTCCAACAAATTGAAAAAAGCGTAGGATGGGTTTCCTTTAAATTTATTGAAAATTATTTTCTGCATAATATAAGCGTATTTTTTTTTCAACTATAATTTTATGCTATTGTATAGTCTGTGACATCGAATGAAAATTTGAACTAAAGAAAGACCGAGAACTGGAAAGACGCCATTCGTTTTGCATGGCATGTTTTCATCTGCTGTCAAGTTGAAATTTGTGTTGAACGAAAATAGTGGGTTATTTTTCACTTTTTACGAAAATGCCTAAGTATTATTGTGATTATTGCGACACTTATTTAACACACGATTCACCTAGTGTCAGAAAAACACATTGTACGGGCAGAAAACACAAAGATAACGTAAAGTTTTACTATCAAAAATGGATGGAGGAACAAGCTCAACATCTCATCGATGCTACTACAGCTGCATTCAAAGCGGGTAAAATAGCTCAAAATCCATTTAATAAGGGAGCTGCAATCCCTCCTCCATGGGATCCTAGTGTTATGGGTCCAGGAGGGCCTAGACAACCTGTGTCTGCGCAGGGAGGGCCACCGGGAATGCTGCCACCTCCGTCGATGGGTCCTGGAGGTCCAATGGCTCCGCCAATGATGATGGGACCACACGGACCTATGCCACCGATGATGGGAATGAGGCCACCTATGATGGGTCCAATAATGGGGCCAATGGGCCCTATGGGTCCCATGGGTCAGATGCGTCCACCACTAATGAATGGACCACCTATGAACAAATAGTGTCAGTTTATAATAATCGATGAGGACTGGGGATAGTTAAATAGTTGCCACAAACCGTGTTACATCAAGTGATTTTATCATAGACTTTGAGGTTATAAAACTGTTTTTATTTTGGTGACTTAACTTACAGTACCTACACTGTTTTACTTTATGTATTTAGTGCCTATAAGTAATAAGCTAATCAATCAACTTAACCTATCATAGGGTTCTCTATTGGAGACAACTGTTACAACCATTATTTAACTCTGTAAGTGTATAAGGCATATATCACGGGGACGCCATGGTGCATCACCAACAAAAGTATGGTTACCTGTATAACTAAGCAGACAAGATGAGCCACCGTCACCTTGGCATCACAGTGAGTTTTGACTCTTAGACAAAGTATGATTTTGGAATTTCAGTAGAAGATTCTAGAATAAAATAATCTATGTGCAACCTGCACATACATTATTCTATTATAGAATCTACACAGTTAAACTTAACCTGATAAACCTAAATTATTGTGTAAAAAATTTGTATGTAAGTAAATACTTGACTACAACAGACAATATTCCAAGGCTTTTGGATATTTTTAAATTGGTATTTAACCAGTCAATTACCGTAATTACAGACACAATCAAAAAACCATTATGTTTATACCAAATGTGGTATCTCAGGGACTTAGAGGCTAAGTATAAATGTTACTGCCTGCACATGTTACTATCTATTGATGACTTAGCTTGTGGCATATTATTGTAATTCTTATAAAATAAATAGTAATTAAGTCACTTTTTGTTTTATTAAGAGAATAACCAGGTTTTTTGTCACGACAATCCTTTGACCCTAATCCACTATCTTTTGTCTCATGAATGTGCAGACTACCTAAGGCTACAAAGGGGGATAAAAGAGACTTATTGAAAATAATAATCAGCATAAAAGCATAAACAGTCTAAACTAGTGTTAAAGTTACAACCAGCCTATGCTGGTGACTTTTTTGGTCACTAGATGGTTTAGTTGTCGCACACGCTACAGTTAGCATGAGGCCTTGGGTTCGAATCCGTCTGGCAGTGTTATTGGGTTTCTCTACCTGGAATTTCTCAGTAACAGCCTGAAGTCAGGATTTGTGAGTGCCAGGATGGCCGGTCACTACTTATATTTCACATTGGAATATTTCTTAAAAATTGCTATCAACACTGTCTAGAGATGTTTCGGCTTTAGTATAATAACTTTTAAAGTACTGGCCACATAAAAAGTTAATTTTCGTCAGCAATAACACGAATTTGGTCACCATCATTATTTCAGCCGAAAGACGTCCACTGCTGGACATAGGCCTCCCCCGTGGAATTTGGTAGGTTAGGTACTTACTCAGATACAATATTCAATTATGTTTGCATTAGGGAGGTACTGAAACTGATACATAAGCTAAGCCAGAGCTCGCATTTTGGGAGTCAGTCCTCAAATGTGGAGCATTTATGTATTTAGCGTCAAAGTGAATGGCGTGACGTAAATTAATATTTTAGCATAATTAGCACTTGTGAGTACACACTCATGGTGTATGAATGTAATTTTGCTGTATGTGCTGTTGAATGATTAGGAGTTCCCTCACCTGGAGGCGAGCCATGCCTGGGTGCAGCACCTAGGTGATGGAGCTCATGGTGAACTTAAGAATGGGCTATCATAATCGTTGAGGGCCTTCATCTGGGGGCCGATCTTGGGTGTAGGATCAGGTCATAGGTTGTAAAATTTCAACTCTGTAGGATAACGGGAACTGGTTTTGGTGTGAAATATCAAATGAAAGGACTCACGCACTTAGGTACGTCTCATTTATTTTTTTAATAATTAAAAACAAATGTTTTCCTTTAAGCTATTAATTAAAAAACTTTTTACAAAAAAAATAACAACCGACTTCCTTAAAAAAACACTACAAAGTCAAAAATAACTTTAATTTCGGAATTCGGTGTCTTAGGATCTGTATTTAAGGTTTTTGCCACCGACTTCCGAAATTAAAGTTATTTTTAACCGACTTCAAAAAAAGGAGGAGGTTATCAATTTGACTGTATTTTGATCTGAAATAATTATTATTTTAAACTGAGTAGATCTATAGATACAGATGATGTTTTGTGGTGTTACATCAGGTATATTTAAATCGGATAAAACGGGCCAAGGGCGTGTCAGACCACACACAATGTAGGGTTCAGTAGTTCGGATGAATTTATCACGAAAACAAACTTAATATTATAGTTGGAAACATATTCTCTTGTTGTGAAGGAGTATGTTTACCTCGGGCAAGTCATCCAGCTTGGTAGACCCAACTTCGAGAAAGAAGCCGACAGGAGGATCCAGTTGGGTTGGGCAGCGTTTGGAAAACTTCGTCAAGTCTTCTTGTCGCCGATACCACAATGTTTGAAGACTTGGTCTTCAACCAGTGCGTCCTGCCCGTACATACGCTGCCGAAACGTGGACACTGACGGTTGGGCTGGTCCACAAATTTCAAGGTCGCTCAGCGCGCTATGGAGCGGGCTGTGCTCGGAGTTTCTTTGATGCATAAGATCAGAAATGAAGCTATCCAGAAAAGAACTGGAGTTACCGACATAGCTTGCAGAGTAAGCAGGTTGAAGTGGCAGTGGGCTGGTCATGTTTGTCGAAGAACCGATGGCCGATGGAGCTTACGAGTCCTGGAGTGGAAACCGCGTATTGGCAAGCGTAGTGTGAGAGTGTGAGACCCAGGTAGATGGACCGACGACCTCAAAAAGGTGGCCGGGACAGACTGGATGCGGAAGGCGGAGAACAGGGTGTTGTGGCGCAGCATGGGAGAGGCCTATGTCCAGCTGTGGACTGCGATAGGCTGATTTGATTGATTGATTGAAACATGGTTCTCTCATTCATCCCAACTAGGTAGGTACTATGTAAGTTTAACAATTCAGAAATTTACCAACTTAGCCAATTTTCATCTATTTTTAACCGACTTCAAAAAAAGGAGGAGGTTATCAGTTCGACTATATACATATTTTTTAAAATGTTTGTTACCTCATAACTTTTGACTGGGTGAACCGATTTTGATGGTTCTTTTTTTATTTGAAAGGGGGTGCTCCCCGAATGGTCCCATTTTAATTTGGTTCCATTCGGACAATGGGGTCCATGTGAAAACCACATAAGTCTTAAATTTGCATTAAGTATTTGCGCGACAAATGAACGTATAACGCGATTAGATTAGTGCGGGGTATCTATCGTAACTAAAAACTTAAAAATGAAAACGTTTTACAAAAAAAAAACCGACTTCCTTAAAAAAACACTACAAAGTCAAAATAACTTTAATTTCGGAAGTCGGTGGCAAAAAACCTTAAATACAGATCCTAAGACACCGAATTCCGAAATTAAAGTTATTTTTGACTTTGTAGTGCTTTTTTAAGAAAGTCGGTTGTTTTTTTTTTGTAAAAAGTTTTTATTGACTTTGTAGTTTTTTTTTAAGGAAGTCGGTTGTTTTTTTTTTGTAAAAAGTTTTTATTTTTAACTTTTTAGTTATGGTAGATACTCTGCACTAATCTAATCGCGTTATTCGTTCATTTGTCGCGGAAATACTAAATGCAAAGGGTTTAGCCGGATAAGTATGACGAGTCTGCCCCCAAATAGAAACCTGTATCGAAACTTATGTTTTAATATCGACTTGATGAGTAAACACAATTTATGTAAGTTTTGTGATCGGCTTTCGCTTTGACCTTGAGATACGAGAAAAAATAATCGTACGCATGACTATTTTTCAAAATAATATATCTCAAAAACTAATTGAGCTAAAGGAATGAAACTAATGCCAGGCTTTAGGTTACATTACAGAGTATATCATATATTTTTTTTAAATTTTTAGAATAACTTTTTATATAAAAAAATAAATTTATTAATAAATAATAATTTCTTTTTTTGTGTTCTCTAAAACTTACAATCACGAAAATAATATATGTTATGCTCCTTTATATGTACTCATAAAAATTGCGTTAGAAAAAAATTGGTGCAACACTTCGAAAAAAAATAAAATGTGATTCGCGCCTTATAGTAGTACCCTTTACTATAAGGCCCACATCACAATTTTTTTCGAAGTATTGCACTAACTTGTTTCAGAATATAGATAACTAGCTTTTGCCCGCGATTTCGTCCGCATAAATGTCGGTTATCTATACTTAATATTATAAAGCTGAAGAGTTTGTTTGTTTGTTTGATTCAACGCGCTAATCTCAAGAACTACTGGTCCGAACTGAAAAATTATTTTGTGTTGGGTAGCCTATTTATCGAGAAAGGCTATAGACTATGTAACATCACGCTATAACCAAAAGGAGCGGAGCAGTAATGAAAAATGTTGCAAAAACGGGGAAAATCGCACGGGTAGGCGATTCGACGCGACGGGAAGGCCGACCCTTCCCGTCGCGTCGAATCGCCTACCCGGGAACAATAAATTTAACGCGGATGAAGTCGTGGGCAGAAGCTAGTCGCAGAATAAAAAGTAGCCTATGTCCTTTCTCAGGCTCTAAACTATCTGTGTACTAAATTTCATTTAAATCGGTTCAGTAGTTTTAGCAGGAAAGCGAGACAGACAGACAGAGTTACTTTTGCATTTATAATATTAGTGTGGATAGTGTGGATTATGTTCAAGAGGTAGAATAAAAGGTTGAAAAAAAGAAAAACATACAGTGCTCATTATTTATAATTATCGCCACTTTTATTACTTTTAGTGTTAATCAAAATTAGTTATTCTTTTCTTGTTGGGGGGGAGGGGGTTCGATGTCATCCGGAAACATGAATGGAGGTACGTGGAGCCAGAAGTTTGAGAAACCCTGTAATAGACGATCTAAATAATCTTTCAGTACAATATGTGAAATCAGCACCTTATATTATTAAAGCAGAAGTAAAATCAAGACAAAAAGCAAAGTCTATCGTATTTACTTTCATTGTATTTCCGACGGTAATGATTTATACAGTGTTCTCCGTTATTGCTGTGATTGCCCCAATGGCAACCATACAGTGGGATGCTGTTCACATACAGCAGCTATTATTTATTATCTGTCGTATGGACGATATTTGTCGAAAATTGTGCGTCCTGCTGAGATTCTAACTAAATTATTTGCGACTCAAAATGCTCCAGTAGTAATTACTCACAACAGTGATGATGATTAATATTTTTTACTAGCTTTTGCCAGCGGCTTCGCCCGCGTGGAGGTCGGAAAATATCCCGCGGGTATCGTCACTGCTCAGCTCCTATGTGTCTTAGCGTTATTTTATATAGCCTATAGTCTGCCCAGGAGTATGGACTACAATCGTACCAAGTTTGATTAAAATCCCTTCAGTAGTTTTTGACCCATGCGTGCACATACAGACAGACAGACAACAAATTTACTGATTGCATTTTTGGCATCAGTATCGATCACCATTCATCCTCCAATATCCATTTTGAATTTATATTCAATGTACAGAATTGACCTCTCTACAGTTTTATTATAAGTATAGATATAGATTTCTGGTATTCTTAATGCTCGGTTCAACACCGAGAGTTAAAAATCTCGCCGCGAAAGTTTTACGTCCTCGAGAACATGGTCTAAGTCTATACGTTATGTATCTGTCCCAGTTAGTCCTCTCTATTGAAGTAGTTTAATACCTATTTCGGGAAAGAGTTAAATGACACAACAACATAATTCAACACGTTTTATTTAAAATTGTATTCCGAATAACTTAAAAACTTTGAAAAAGTTCAAAACACTACTAACATAGTACCTATCATTATGTACTCAATAAATACTTACGTACTAAGTTTTATAACAAGCTATTGTGGAGTAGAAAACATCATTTACACAAAAAAAAAAATTGGCCCCATAGAGCATTGAAATAAAATTATCAATTTGAGCTCGAATTAAGAAATAGTCAAACACTGGTTATGGAAATTAAGTGCCTGCAAAAATGGCACCGTAAGCGAAAGAAAAGACTAGATTAAAGCTTCTATGAATTTCATTGCCTTATCATAACTTTGAGATTGGAATTTCAAAAGCACCGCTTCGACACATCAATATCAGCTTTATCATAATGCGGTTTCCAGTGTAGTAGGCGACACTTTGCCTCGGTCTGGAGACGATTTGCTTCGTGAGTTAGCTGACGGACCAGCCGCAGTTGGACTCTTGAAGGAGGTTAACTTGGGAGGGGATGATTCAGGGCAAGTATTGAAAAATTCTGCTCTCTTTGCTTGCATAATTTCTGTTCTAGATAGACCTTGTGACCTTATGAAGTCTGTATTGAGAGGAAATACTCCTTGATCAGTCGCTTGAGGGTAATTTCTTTCGATTTCTAAAGTATTTTCATTTAATGGAATTAAATTTCGCCGTGCTCCGAAGTGTTGGTTTGTTACAATAGGAACTGTTTTCGACGGTGGGGTTTCCGGTAGCAGGTCGTGCTTTTCACCTGAACTATTGGAGTTTTCATCTTCGTTATAAGCTTCGGGTATGGGAGTAGATAAAACATCGGATCTTGGACTGGCGAATCGCCACTGTGACTTAGGTGATAGTAATATTTTAGGCGTATTCTTGTGTTCTTTTATAAGTGCTCCAGTTCTCCCTGGAGAAGTAGGCTGGGCATTTGGTTTTATAACTTTTCTATGCGTATAGGTTTTAGGAGACCCACTCAAATCGAGAATATTTACTTGTGATCTATTAGTAACCTGTGGAGGGAGAGTCTGTGGTTTTTCTCTAGACAGTTTTAATTGCTCTACTGCTGACAATTTATTGGATTTATTTTGCGGCAAGGTATTCAATTTCACACTGTGTTGTAGCAAAAGCTTTTTGAAATCAAGTCTAGATGTTTGAGACATCGGTCCATGTCTATCGGCGCAGTTTGTTTCTTGCTTTTGTAGTCCGTAGATAGGACCAGGAGGAGGAAGGATATTTTGTTTCTCGGAGGGTGACCAGCTCATTCTATTTCTTGGGTCTCCTAAATAACCTGTTTCAGGGTAACGCTGTGAACCTTTTGTATATAGCGATGTTTCTGAACTGACTGGAGATAAGCTAATAGTAGACAACGCGGGCGATTCTGATCTCTCGTTGGGTTCTTTAATGTTGAGTTTCTTTTTACTTTTATGTATGACTGCATAAAGTTCTTCGTTGGTCATGGTTGATTTGACGGGGGATAGTAATTTGGTGCTAAGGTCAACAACATTTTCCTTATTAGATGGAGTTGAAGATTTAAAGGATCCCGATGTTCGTGGATCGATAGGTGATATTCTGATGGATTCGTTTTTGTTTGTAGGACTCTGTACCCTTTGGTCAATTGGGGGTTGATTTACGGATGCAGTTTTCATGCCATAGTTAGAGGCAGATCTCGGAGGCGCGTTGGATTCTAAGTTACTTCTTTTAGGAAGGGTCCAGAATTTCGGTTGCTCTCTCTGTGCTGCATTTGAAGAGTTTTCGTAATTGATGATGCCGTGCTTACCACGTAGATGAGCAGTATGATATCGATGTAAGGTGGGGTTTATCGCATTCAGATCTACAGTTGGTCCCTTGTCTTGGACTAGACTTGGCGGTATGTTCAAGTAGGGCTTGTCAGCACTGGAATGTCGATAGTCTGAAAATATAACATTTATTTTATTTAACCAACGTGTAATTCCATATTTGCGTCTTTCTGTTTCGATGGTAGGAACACCGCCGACATTGCCCTACACCTACACGCGTTTGCTAATTTGCGGCGTATTTCTAATTTTATAGAACATTCAATAAACCATCCCATATTCATTCCATACACATAAATATAACAGCTACTCTAAAATATATATCAGCAAAAAGCTAACGAGTAGGTGAAAAATAGGACCTCGAGCAGTATTGGTGGAGGTTATTGGTGCCTTATATAATACCTGTGTCTGATCACAAAACTAAAACGATTAGCGAAGACAGCAGTAGGATTATTTTATAATAGAGATGAGCCGCGTATGGCTTTGGCCGACTAGCAGATTACTCGGATAGAATGAGGCCGACTAGTCGGCCAAGCCGATCACGGTTTCGGGGTATTCGGCAATTTCCGTGACTTCATTTACAGCTAATTCGCACGCAAATCGCATGTCGTTGATAAACGGCATACACATTATTATTTTTTCTTTACAAGTTACTAATTTTAGACACTGATTACCAAAAGAAAGGTTGCTTTACATTTCTAAATGTGTAAGACTAAGATACAAACATAAAAATATTAATTAAAAATCAAGGGTTTTATTTGATGTAATTCCTCCTATGTACATTTTATTGATGAATACATACGAAGTAAAAAGCCGGATAGTCGCCGACTACGAAAGTGGCCGAATAGTCGTCTTTACCGACTAGTCTGAACATCTCTATTTTATAATGGACAATAATTATATTCTCACAATGAACACAGGTATTATACTTATTTATCAGCCTTAAAATGTGTCTGACGGGTTCCAATTTCTCACCCTGTATAACGAACCTACCCGTACGTACCTACACCTTTAGAACTAAGTAAAAAAGGAGGAACTCGAAATAGAATAAATGGAACAAAGCTTCTTCATGCTAATTAAAAAAAAATGTAAATATAAATATCAGATACAGCAAAATTTCAACGAAACTAGGTACTTACAACCTACTTAATAAACTATATTACACTACGTACAATAGAGGTCCAAACCCAAAAGCAAATCTAAGGCTAAAAACAACAACATAATCATATACTAACACCTAACTAATATATAAATAACTCAACAATTACATAATAATATATTTCGATGTTCACATATTTATATAAATTACCATAATGGCTATGTGAGAGCCTTAAAGTAGGTATATAAAAAGTGCATGGTATTTTATTCCTGACCTATCATTATTCAACCAATTTATGTTTAGTTTGTTATTACAATTTTGTTTAGTGTGGGCCACTAAGTGCTTTTGTTTAGTTCTTTTTAGTTGTGTTAGTAATTTTCGAGTCCCCATGCATCATGCCAAATAAGCAACACAAAACTTTACCTTTTAAGGAGGTGTCGCTAAAGACGAAACATTGGAAGCAATCTCCTTCACTGTGCAAAGCGATGTAAGATGAGTGCAAAGTACTGTACACCTATGTTTTAATCTTCGAACATTGTTAAATATTATAACATTGTGTTTATCCACAAATTAGTCATGTTATATTAAAGTTTCAGATTTAGTATTGCTCAATTGGTTATTATCGCCCATAGGTGTGATGTGAAAATAGATTCAGTGGATTATTTACAAAATTTTATTTTGTAGGTATACTTATTTTAAAAGCAAGTTCCGTTTATCGCGATTTATTAAAAATAAATCATTCTGGCAAAAGGATAATGTCAGATTAGAAGTGGACGAACATCAGATTTTCATTAATTAAGAAGGAAAATCAGATGCTCAAAATATAATTGATACAGCCGAATAAACAGAGCTTGTTAAAGTTTCATAGCCCAGTGCTATAATGAGTAGAGTGAGGGTGATAGCTGAAGGTGTGACATTAAATGAAATAAGTGCGTTAATTCACAATAATTCTATATATTATTTACAATAAAAACACAAGGACACAGAATAACACACCATGCACTTACATACGAAGAATATGAACCACTCGTAAGCTGTGCACACTGCGGTGAAAAAAGCCACCATGCATTATTTAACACTTAACACTAAAACATTATACTATGTAAAATAAAATACTGATACATCAATGTAGCTACAGAATTTAAAATTCATTCATAATAATATCATTAAAATTCACATTCACCTACGTAAAATAAAAACTATCACAGAATTCACAATTAATTCATAAAATTCAGGGAAGACCGATTTTGGTGCTAATTGTACGTTGGACGGATTAGTTCCTAATATTTTTTTATTAAATATAATAATTTCTAATTCTACAATTTAAAAATCGATTAAACTAATTGTCTAAACTTTTCGAGAGTGTTAAGCGTAATAACATTATTCTAAGTATGTATCGGTAACAGGGATTACGCGTAGTACCTATTTTGAAAAAGAAATAAAAATTGAGCTAAGAAAAAGTTTTAAGAATGCTTCCGAAGTTACCAGATTTCAGTGCCATAGTCGGATTCAGAAATTGATAAGATTCTAGCGCGGTGCATAGAACCGTCTACAGGTACAGTGACCTTGCTGGGAGTGAGAGGGCAAGCGGGTGCCGAGTGAAGAATACAGACATCGTCTGGGTCAGCATCTAAAATTGCCGATAACATATCTAAAGACGTATCTCTTCTATCAGGAATTATGGCCACTGTGTGCCTTTTGGGCATAGGGGTGGTAAACGGACTTAGCGTCAAAGCAGACAATTTACTCTCAAACTTTTCGTCAGTAAAGGAAGTGTTATCGTCCATACATTCACACTTTTCCAATTCGTCAATAGCTATTCTATGACTCAGTTTAGGGGACACAGTTGGTGGGTAGTTAATTTGATCGCGTAATAAATCTGCTGCTATTTCGGCCTGAATCATTTCTAACGAGTCTACTTTTTTAGTATTTGTGCCAAAACTTTCGAGTTTCAGTAGCTTTTTGATGGGCATCAACGGAGAGTTTGCCAACTTATAGCTATCGCTTCGTTTTATTTTATTAAGATTTGATTTATCGGAAAGTTCGTCGTTAGTGTTATTGGGACTTAATAATTCTCCGTTACTATTAGCATTGTTTCTATTAGTAAACATTCTTAAAACTTCAGCTACTTTACTGCCTGACTTGTTAAATTCTTGTTTATCGAATTTATTTTGCAACATTATGGGAGTTTGGAAGTTTGGAACGAATGGAATTATTTGTTCATTTACTTGGGGTGCTAGGTCAACGACATCTACATTTTGCAATTTTGTTTCGAAAAGTTGTCTTGAGATGGACTTTGAGCAAATATTCTTACCTGCTAAATGGTCTTTCGTCGGAGATAAGCTGACACCCTCCGCATCGTGTATATTTACATAAGCCCCGGTCCTAGTGATTGCTTCTACTACCCGCGGTATGTCTTGTGGTTTTTTGGTTGTTTTCGAGTGTTGTTGGTTGCTAAGTACTGGTGTTTCGGTTATAGGTGTAGCAGTAATAATTGTGCTGGGCTTAGGTGTCGGTAAAGTAATGAATTCTGTGGTCATAGGCCCATCGGGAGCAATCGGTGCTCTGATTATCATTTTTCCTAGTTGTGGCGACGTTGGCTTACTTGAAGGTGGTGGCGGTTCATAAGGGAAATCAGTTTCATCTATGACTTGCACAACATCAGCAGTTTCGCGTTGAATGACCGCAGTCGTAGGCTTGATTTCTTGAACAAACGGTCCCGGCTCGAAAGTGGTGTGTGCTCCTTTTCTTCGCTTTAGGGTGTCAGATGAGTAAATCACTTGTCCTTGAGAGTCAAGAGTAACTTTTGCACCTTTAATTTGATTATCATCTAATGCTGGTGACGGCTTATCTTCTAAACTGTGTTCTAAATAGTCTTTACTTCCACTAAGGCAGTTTGGCAATTCATTCAGTGATACGTATTCTGTTTCAGGTAGTTTTCCTGAGAGTACAGTTTGCAAGTTTTTCTGAACTACATCACTGTTACCATAAATCCCTCTATTGAGACTTAATTTCTGATTATTATTCTTGACATCAGCTATTGTTACGTAATCACCGGTATCGTAAAAGTCTTGATTCAATTCAGGTTCCTTTGTTACTGGCGATTTTTTACTGGACAGTTTATGAGGGAGAACACCTTTTAATTTGCACATTAGACTATTAAATGGCTGTAAAGAAGATTTAATTTGACTTGTCTTATTACTTGGCTTAGTTAAGTCTGTAGGCGTTTTCACTTCTTTAGGTTTTTCATCAACCGGTAAGTCTAATTTAGGCCGACTGGCTACTTTAGATAGTTCAATCTGAGATTTGATAACGATTTCTGAATCTTTAGTACTAATTTCGCTTTCGTCATCAGAGTTTGATGGTGTAATCACGCACATTGAAGGAATTCTAGAGCTGTTTATTGTTGTCTTGTATCTTATTCTCTCTATTCTTTCAGTGCCTTCGAGATCAGATGACTCTGAATAGTCTTGTTCAGACAGGCTGTTCTTCCCGTGTGCGCTTGACACGGAGTCTTCGATAGGGGAACTAGATGTGTTATGTCCCGAGTCTGGGGAACTTGTGCCTGTACTCTTCTTTGCACTTTCTAGCTCCGTCTCTGTGTGTACTTCAGCAACTGCCGTTATCTCTTTATGATTACCCACATTTCTGGTTATAGTGATTGTTGGAGGAGGTGCATCATTAATTTCTGGCGACGAATGATCATACCCTTGTTTATCAGTATATGGTCTTACTGGATTATACCTTAGGCTGCCGAACGGAGACTTTGAGAACGAGGAATTTATACTCCTGTCTAGACTAGCATTGGCACTATGTGCATTAGTACTTCTATTTCTGTTCATTATAGCTAATGAACTCTTTCGTTCCGGGACGGTTGGACCGATTACTAGTGATCTATCGCTTCCGGCGGCCATTAGCGTCGTACATACGGTGCCAGCGGAACTTGTAGTAGTACTAGTGGAACCTTTACCGAATAATTCATATTCGTTCTCCGCAGTCATTGTTTGACTATTGGAGGAGTTTGAAAGAGCATTGCTTGTGTGCATTGGTGTGCTAGGAGTAATTTCCTCTTCCTTCAAAGTCTTCAGGCCAGAGTCCATATGGAAAGATGTGTAGTAGCCTTCGGTATCGCATGAGAATTCTGAACTGGTTTCCAAGTCCTCATGCAAGTCATTAATGATATCAGGTGTAAGCGTGCCCTCACTTGTTACACTGCCAGAGCCAGAAGTATTGAGGAACCTTCGTCTACTTATTATAGAACTTGGTGGTCCGTGGTGTGCATTCAATGAGTTAATAGACGTTGCGGCTGAAGTTGTACTTTTAGGAGGTACTGTTGTGGAAGTTATTTCGGAACCTATACTAGTTCGACCAGACTCGGAACTTGCCGACCAGTTACCGCTTGACGAATGAGGTTCATCTTTGGCAGTTCCTGATCGTCTTAGTCTTCTTTGTACTGATGTTCCTCTTAGTTTAACACCGGTATTGATAGTAGCAATATTTGGTTGAACGGTAGTAGGAACACCTATACTCTTCTCTGAAGAGGAATACGATGCACATCTTTGATGTGTCCTCCTGTCTTCGTCTCCCGTTCGTTTCTTGCGCATCGTCACAGAATCTTGGACCAGTTCAATTTGTCTAGTTGGTGATTTTGAATCGTTGGGCTTCTCACATTTGGACGTGTCCTTAAAGTTATCCCTACTGGCGCTAGGAGATCTACCAATTAACTTTAATCTGTTTTTGCCCCATTGTTTTAGAGAGTTGAAGTGTCCTTTCTTGGTCACCGGATCAATAGGGCTTTTCTTAAGTAAATCACTAGACTTCGACCTGATGACTGTATTGCTATCTTCGATTTCTTCAGAAGCTGCAGCGTTTGATGTATCGCTACGATAGAACAAACCAAGCAAAGCATTAGTCACACGCTAAATGCATACCTATGGTTGAAAAATCTTTAAAGAGTGCCGCTTAGTCTTGTTACAGCGGAACAGTTTAAAGATGAAATTAATCATGAAGCTAATGAACAAATGGCACTATTAGTGAACAAGTGCACAAATGATTGGATGTCTTTGTTTCCGAGTTATAAGAGCGTTGAGTCAAACAACGACACCCAATGTTAAACATAATGTATTCACAGAAGCACGATAGTATTATCAACGAGTTGTTAAGAATGTGTGCTCAAGATTTGAATCGTATATCATCAAAGCTGTCCACACGTATTGTGCTGAACGGTTACTGTCGTTAATCGTGACGCTTTGAGATTACATTATCTACGAGAAAGTTTATTAAAACAATGAACAAAAACATAAAAGTGTTGATAAGTGATAGATAATGTAATCTGTGTGAGTGTATACAGTGCATACTAGAAGCTTACCCAGCTATAGCCTCTCTAAGCTCTTTTTGATCAGTGCCCGAAATGGTGTTTCGTCTTTTACCGCGAGGTTTCCTCGTGCGGGTCCTTCGTTTCACCGTGTCGGTCTCACCGGCCGTACTCTCTATGTGGAGAGATTTTCGGGAGCTGCACATTCTGTCGAAGAATTTCCCAGACGTGTCGATAGCTATGACCTCCGGGGGAAATCTGTTAGATGAAAAATATTCGATTAATATACTTTAAAAATACCAGAGTGCAATGATAAAAAGGTTGGATTATGCAAAAACTTGAAAACCAGTGCAGACTGATTAAATCGCCAGTTCAACATACAAGTCAAACATGCATAAATTTTCACTGTTATACACATGTGTGTTATCTTTGGCAATACAATTAATTAGTGACCTTATTTATTGATCATTTCTGTACTTATATGAAGTGTTTTGATGTTTATTTTATTGTTAATAAGTATTGCATGATAAAAACGTCATTTCATTACATTATTACTTTGCATAAAAATATATAAAGTCGTTATAATATTATTTTATGGAGCAAATGCATTAAATAGCGATAAACAGTAAAAATGGATTAACGAGGCACTTATTTGGACGGTGAACCGCGAAATTGGCTTTTAAGGTGCATTATGATCGTTCGTGGTCCGTAGCCTTGTTTTCGTGGGAGTAAAATGAAAATGAAGCAATTTTTCCTTTTAAAATTTGCCAGGGTTACCAACTTCATACCATATCGATACCGGAAATTTCAATTGTCGTAAAGGACAAAACACGAGTTTTCAGTAGAGCCAAAAAACAAAAAAAAATATTGTTTTTGACTTATATCTTTTTCAAACAAAGTACTATATTCATGATGTCAAAAGAAACCCTCACTAGTTTTTCGTGTTCTATCCATAAAAATGAATAAAATAAACCAAACATAATTATTGACGAAAATGAGAGTCCTTTACAGCCCAAAAAAAATTAACTGAAGTACTTTACAGCCACGAAAAATTGGTTATGATAAAGTCAGATGTGTCGTAAAGGACTGATCTTGATTATCATTGGATAGTACAGGTCAATTCAACCGGAGACTAAGGGGGTAAAAGGAACAAAAAACCTAAAGTTTTGAATAGAAATACCTACAATATGTAGTAAAAACAAGTGAAATTAAAATATTTTTTATTTATTATTCAAATATTTAGTAAAAAAGTAGTAAAACTATTATTCTAATAGGAATTCAAAATTTAAACAAAATGTTTTGCGCTATTACGTTATATTTATAATTTTATTGTGTTGTGATGGAAGGTTTTGTTACCAATTTGGACATTTTCCTGTTTGTGGCAAACACCAGTTTTTTTTAACAACCTCAAATGTTATTTGAAGTTTTTGCGAATAAAGTTGATTTGCCAAAAATTATAAGAACTAATTGAAACAATTCTGTCGGACTTATGTGTGCTCGTTGAGGAGCAAATGGATCTCGCGTAATCGCACGAGACGTACATTCATCAAAAAGTATGGGACATAGCTGCAAAAGGACATAAAATGGCCTGAGGTCGTGAGGGAAAAGATAACCCCTTCTATGGTGTTAGTAGAACAGCAACCATGTTCCAGTTCTGACTTCGCTATAAATGAGGGTGCATCAACATCCTGTGGACCGGAAACGTGCAGTGTTGGAACATCAACATCAGTTGTGAGTCCAAGAAAACCATTTGTGAAGCTAAGCCCGCTACAGAAGAGTGGAAGAGCTCCTAACGTACAGAACTGAAAGTCATGCTCATGCAACTGGTTTAAAAGCACAAAATAAGAATGTAGCAGATATCATTAAACTAGTCTCGGAGCATCCCGAAGAAGCTACAAAGATAAAGGAATTGTTAAAGGCATAGAAAACTATGCCCATATATTCTGCTGATAAAGCTTTAGGTATTTTGACCTCATTGAAGCTTTCGAAGTGGCAGTATATAACATTAATATATTGTGCAAAAGAAGAAGGAATACCATTGTATCCTTCTTATACAGCTATCCTTGAAGCGAAGAAGAACTGCTATCCGCCAAAAGATGCCATAGAAGTCACGGAAAGAGGGGTTAAAGTAAAACTTCAAGCTATTTTGAACAAAACTGTGGCTAGACTTGGAATATTTTTTCGTGTAGAATCTTCACTGCATGGCAAAGAATGTATACTTATATTCAAGTGGGGTTTTGATGGTGCTTCAGGGCAAAGTTTGTATGTTTGTATGTTTAGCAAACTTTGGCAGAGGATGACGATTCTAGCATTTTTATATGTTCGTTTGAGCCCCTGCGCTTAGTTTGTGGCGAAGAAGTGATATGGGGGAATCCAGAGCCATCTTTCACAATGTTCTGCAGACCATTATATTTTAAGTTTTCAAAAGAAAACAGGTTGAACATAGTTGAAGAACAGGCTACGATTGGAAACGAGATTGAAGACCTGCAGCCTTCTATTATGGGAGGCCATTCTGTTAAGCACTCGATGCCTACGACCATGACTGATGGCAAAATCACTTCCCATCTATCAAATACCTCATCTCCGACTTGTGATATATGTAAAGCAACTCCTACGGAAATGAATAAGTTAGACGTCTTTGTGTTTTTTGTGTTTGGGAAATCATCAAATGACGTCTCCCGCTCTGGGCGGAGCGGAAGGGCGTGTCATTATAACTCAGCCATAGTCACGGTGATTAACAAATGAGGTACTTAGTAACATCAGTTTTAGTCACTTGTTAATCAGCGTGATTATGATTGATCATGCAATTTTGTAAAAAAAAAAGTATTTGATCAATATCGTATTTAATTATTCTCATTAAAAAAGTCATTAATAGGCTATTAACTAACGACAGTACAAGTAAATCGATGCTCAACTTCGTTTGACCATGTCAAAGATTTGAAAAATCACGTATCGAAAATTCAAAAATTTGGTACGCGCGAAGCGGCACTGAAAGGTATATGAATTTGATGTCACCTTGATCGCCGTGTATGGTAAAATACCTCTTGTGAGCATCAGCCCTTCAGTTCCATTCAGTTTCAAATAAATTAACTTTAAGTGTTTTCACCCATACAAAAAAAAAAAAACTTAAAACTCTTTGTTCTCACGCGTGGAGGTTCCATACGTTAATATTACATAAAGGTATGTATACCAGACACATTGCAAACGTCCTTTACGCCCTAATTACGTAAGTTAAAACAAAGCATAGATTTGGTCGTAAGGGTTAAGACTATATCTTTATTATGTGGTTAAGAATGTCGTATAAAAAGTTTAATGCAAAAATGAGGATTACGACCTCTTAAATAATTAAAACATGACTTTACGCTCCCCTATTGAAAATTATTTTTACGATACATCCCAAATAGTATAAAAAATCGCGCTAGAGCTGTTAGAAAGCTAGGTCGTAAGGGGCTTTTTTTTAAAGATAGAATTTTTTTAAATATACCAATCGATAGAGCTTGCGACGCTGATTCCAAATATATATATAACTCATTTTCGGCAAAATGTCCTTTACGACAATTGAAATTTCCGGTATCGATATACATTTGCTTCTGCGGGTAAACCAATAATAAATATGCATTTCAAATGTTGTTAGATCATATCTCCGCAGATTGACTCTGTCAATAAAGCAGCTGTATAAATTGGATATCAATCGTTGAAGCGGATTGACAGCCATTGCATTGAAAACAGACATTAAAAAATCAGGGTTGTCAAAACAAAATGTTACTTGGAAGCAATGATCCTAAGTTGTTCATCGGGACTGGGCAGTCTGTGGTCGATGGGTTCGTCGTCTCCGGACCCGCATTCCGAAAGTTCGTCTGGCGTCAAAGTGACGCTGCTTGCGATCCTCATAGAAGCGTCCGGCAGGGCTGTCACGTCACCCACTGCCTCTTTCGACGTCCATTTCCGAAGCTGCTCAACGACTGACGGCTGGAAATGAGTTGTGTTTCAGTGCTTAATAAAGCGAATATTGGAAACGTTTCTCCGTTATTAATCTGAGTATCGCGATTATGCTGATTTTGTACGACATTGGAGTTCAATTTGGACGCGCTGCCTTGAATTCATGGTTTATTGAGCAAATGAATGAAGAACTTTTGTCAGTTAATAAATTTAAAATATTCTATATCCTCGTTATTCGCTTAAATAGATCGACAGCTGATTCCGAAGTAACCTTAGTTCTAGGAATTCTTAGTCGTGATATTAACATAAGTTTCTCCAAGTAATTTAAAAGCAAGACTCAACGTCTATGTTAATAAGAGTACTTAATTTACTTACAATGTGGGTTTCGATTTCCACATCGACCTTCTGGAAGACTCGTCTTCGTTTAGCGCTAAGGACTGGGGTACACAGTAGGTATGGGGAGTGTTCAGAATCCTTCCGTAGTTGGTCGAGAATCGATGCGGAGAGACGGTCTGTCGTCGCCTTATCATAGAGCTTGCGTATACTTGATGGTCTGAAAAGAGGAAGACTTGTGTTAAAAGTAAAATGTACATTTTGAACTCGGTTATTTTCGCATTGTGATAAAAGAGGCTCGGAAAGAAAAGAATAGAATGAAAGACCTTAAGACTAAAGACCGAACAGAGCGGAAAAATCCGGCTATTATCGCGCGTGTAATTCCGTTGTTGATGACAATGTTATAGACGAGTGTTTTTTTCGCCTAGGTGGCGATTTGGGACAATCTTAACTTGCTAAGATGGAGTGGTAAGAACCTCTTCGGAAATGCGCGTTTTTCCGCTCTGATTTTCCTTGGCTTTAGTACGTGCAATTTGTCATTCGGAGTTTACATAATGCTCAGGTGTGTTCTAAACCTACCTTATAACCGATGTCTGATACCAACCTCACTGGTCATCGGGGAACTGTGGGTGTTACAGTTAATAAATCAATTGCCTAACCCTTTGGGACTAAAGACGTGACTATTGTGTTAATGATACGGATTGTAAAACCTTATTAGCCATTGCGAAACTCAATGCTTCACTTACTAATTGCTAATAAAGGTACGAATGCAGGCTAATCAATCGTTTCGTAAGGAATCGTGCATAAGGTACAATTTGGTAACTCCTGCCCTAAAGTATAGATGCAATACAAATAGTTTCCTTCATTAGCGTACATTAATGTTCGTTAGTGATAATTAAATTAGAAAGTTAACGTTTTACCTGGAATCGGGTGTGAACAGGCCCTTTTTGAGGGGATGACTTGCCGTGTATTGGACTTTGCGAGCCGCAAAGTCTGACAGGCTGCCCTCCGCTGTAACAAGAAGAAATAAAGCGTTAAAATGTTGAAAGCAAAGCGAGATATTGTGATAAGAAAAGTCTAGTTTTGGCGAGGACAGACAAGACTTAAAACTAAAAAAAAATTTACTAAATAAAATTATTAGTTAGCTTCTTCCATAACTAATCGACTTTCTTCAAATATTACAACCACACACACAAAAATCATTCTGTTTTGAATTGAAGAACAACCTTTGGTAGCAACCTTTGGTATCTTAAGGTGAATGCTATTTCATCTAGCGTATGTATTCGCTCTCAGTTGCCTTGAGATTCTGGAGTGCTAATTAGCATTCCTAGATTCAGATTTGACCAAGTTTTGAAGAAGCGATCTGGTGAACATCTCTATACTGACAATGTCTGTGGGATCTCCGTCGACTGGTAAAATTATTCACGAAAGGTGACATTGAAACTCAGGTCTCCATTTCTTTCTACTCAATAAAATAAAAGCCACATTTTTCCGACGAATAATATTTTCTTCCAATTGACTAATGTTTCCCACATCGTTAGCGTAAAAGTCATCATAATTAAGTGTCATCATTCTGTACTAAATCTAACGAATCACCTCACCTTGCGACGGACGACGACAGTAGTTTATGCTCTGGCTCATAAATGTAGCCAGGGCAATATACTGCCTAGTTATGCAATTACCTATGTATGCTAATATGATATCCCATGATCGTAATCATTTTAGTCAGATCTTAACTTACAACAAGATACAGTAAGCTTATGGACAGGACTATCATTATATAGTATCTAAATACTATGATTGAACACTGAAAATCTATCTAAAGTTGTCTCTCATGATAAAAGACATATGTTATCCGACGTAAAACATTTTAAAATAAAACCTCCAGACTATTATGAATACAACATATCATTAAAAGATAGTTAGCCAACAAACAGATAAATGGTCGCTTCGAGTCCCAACACTCCATGAAACAGACAAATAATCCGCCATTAGTCAAGAGCCCGCCCCCCAGGTTATCGGGATTAATGTTACCGGTCCTCACGATACCTCATTTCACCTTTTCTTGATTGCCTCACACGTTTGTGCCTTGCCTTTATCAGCACATTACTACCATGTCTCGTGATCTACCATGACCTTTTGAAATCTAACTCCTCTATTCGCTTTAACAAATCACTGTCGGTTACAGTATATATATTTCAGACTAAATTAATCACGACGACAAACGCCCGTTTAGTAGTTTTGTTACATTGCGAACATATTTTGTTTTGGTAATGAAGAACGCTGATTAACTGTGATCCAGTCTAGATTACAGGGCGGTTTATTACAGTAGGAGGAAGCGATATAAAAGCGGATACAGAGAGAGTCAAGTGAGTTATTGCCCTTGCATAGAATCGTGTTCAGAGATCGTGACATGACCATACCTATTTTAGTTTCTAATTATCGATAGGAGAAAATGGATGATATTATTTATGGGCACAGGATGAATTGTCGGAGCACAAAGCTGTACCACGATACAATGAGAACAAATGAAGTAATCAATATGTACAGAATACAATCGAAGAAAACGCGCGCAATTCTAATTTGTAATAGTTGTTCGTCCCTACTGGATTTATTATGTGAATATATTAACATTAAATATGGCAAAGAAACTTCTCATTGCGAATCACTTAATACAAAGGGTTTTGTTCCGATCGAAATAAATGAATTAATCAGGAATCTCCTTATTCAATTCGAAGCTTCTTTGCATGCCGATGTAGCATTAAGATATATAGAAATAGACGAAACGCTGTGTGCTCAGCAATGCAATTAAATTTTACTACTAATACGATAATGGCAAAACTTAATTGCATTTCAAGGTATGAACCTGACCAGAGTGACCTTTGACTTAAAATGTCTGACTAGATACAGTATCAAGACAATCAAGAGAACGTAGATAGAGATAAAACAAATAAAAGACCTCTACCTTTCTTAAGAGGAAATTGAATTATATGAGGTTGATCGTGGCATAACTAAAAACGTTTTATCGTTAAATTAAAAGATTTTATCAGCATGCAATCAAATTTGTATCCAGTCATTTATTTGTTTTTTTAATCTACCTTCCAGTCGATGTTACGGTGTTAATTGAAAATGCTTTACATGTGCCATAACTGTCGAAAACGAGGAAAAATTCTCATGAAACCTGTTTCTCTGATATCATGGAATTGGACCTCGTATTTTAAAGTATGTAGAAATGTTTGCTGAGGTATTTACATGCACGGTCAAAGACAGCTATGTCGCACATTCTGTAGCATTCCCCAGTGGAGAGAATATATTTTCAACTGTGGTGGATCCGTGGACATACGACCGCCTTTGCATATGGCCTGACATTGGTCATTGTAGTCTGATAATGTATGCCGCATACAAAGGTGAAGTATGCACTCTTACATTACTTTACTGCACTCGGTATAGTAAGGTCTGCTTTAAAAAAAATACTAAATATATTCCACTTCTGGGAAATACATAATTTATCATCTTTAGCATCATTGTTCAGGCTTAAAATTATTCATTACACAACCCCATGGAAACGTCAGCATACCCGTCTTTCGTCTTACGTCTTTACTGACATCTTGACTCAATAAATAAGACTTATCAAGTGAAAGTCAAGATCTTATTGCACATTCAATACCCCTGTGAGCTGCAAAGTCTATGAGGGAAATGGCCTAAGGAAACTAGTTCCATATAAAATGGATAGTGAGATTGAATAGTATTGGATCGCAATAAGTACTGCAAAAGTGAGCCCATTGTGAGCCGGCCTTGGCTCCCTGCGGGATGGCGGGCGCGCGCGCAGGGACTACGTGGGTGGCAGGGGTACCGGTGCCCACATATTTACGATTGCCGGTAAAAGAAATGTAATTTTATACTATAAGATGGTAAATTCATATTTTTTACGAATCATAGCCGCATATTTCAATGACAGATCTAAGATCGTAATATTTTAATCTTTATCGATTACGGTTCGATGGATTATTTAAATTAGGGGTTTTCAATGCTGGGAATAGTGCCTGATAAACCTTCAAGGACAAAACGAAAATATAAATTGATTCCATCAATATGGTGACCGGTGAAAAGTAGTAAATTCGTGACTTGAATTTTATATGTACCTGTTAATGTAAGAAGTAAAATTACCTTTTAAAATTGCTGATAAGCTAAACCCAACGGACAACAAAGGCAAGCAAAACATTGCTAGTAGAGCTGGATGCATCATACGTAATACTATTACAGTGCGTATAGAAACTGCGCTGAAGGCAAGGTCCTATGAGGTCACGACTTTGAGAAGGTCTTGCAAGGGCGCTTTATCAGTGTATAGAAGCAACCTGTTCTGTAAAACTGGTTTCGTAAAATGGAATATGATGTGTTTGGAATGTGCCAGGGCGTCTGGAGAAAATAAAGTGACTTTCAGGTAGTTTTTATTATAGAAGATGCTAAGCTTACAACCATATCGTGACCAGCTCGTAAATCTAAGATAATATTCTAGTTTTTATACGGAAAAGTGTGGATCAAGTTCAAGTCAAATAAAATGTCCATGAACTCGGTAGAAGTAATTCGCACGCAGCCGTCCGTAACAATTTATCGGCTCAAACTTGCAAAACTGCGCGATTCTCTGCAAAAGAACTCCTTTCATCCGTAACTCTTCATATTAAAGCGGATGTGTAAGATGTGTTGTAAAGAACCCCTTTCTTTGTTTTTTGTCTTTATAACGATTCCGTCCCAGTGTTCATTGATTTATTGCTTGTTTAATATTCATGGGTGCAAGGAGTAATTTAGTTATTATAACTGTAAAGGAAGTGCTGCAACTGTAAGGACCAATTTGCAATATTCGAGAATTTTGTCTGCACTCTGTAGACTATTCATATTATTTTTAAAGTTAACAATTTCACTATAGTTTTCTACGGCTTGAATATTAAAACCACAGGGTATGTAGGACGTGTGGGATTAAAGAGCTATAATCTGACAAGGCTTCTTTAGAAGCATTAAATTTTCATGGGCAAGGTATTGCAACCTCTTTCATTTAAATTGAAGCCTACTTGCTTTTATACAGCGTATCCAATTACGTCCAGAGAGTGTGCATTTCGTATGGAACGTGGTAAATTAAGTACACCATTTATTTTTTAGGGTTCCGTTGCCAAATGGCAAAAAACGGAACCCTTATAGATTCGTCATGTCTGTCTGTCTGTCTGTCCGTCCGTCCGTATGTCACAGCCATTTTATTCCGAAACTATAAGAGCTATGCTGTTGAAACTTGGTAAGTAGATGTATTCTGTGAACCGAATTAAGATTTTCACACTAAAATAGAAAAAAAAAAATTTTGGGGTTCCCCATACATAGAACTGAAACTCAAAAATGTTTTTTTTTTCATCAAACCCATACGTGTGGGGTATCTATGAATAGGTCTTCAAAAATGGTAATGAGGTTTCTATTATCATTTTTTTCTAAACTGAATAGTTTGCGCGAGAGACACTTCCAAAGTGGTAAAATGTGTGTGTCCCCCCCCGTAACTTCTAAAATAAGAGAATGACAAAACTAAAAAAAAAAAATATTTGATGTACATTACCATGTAAACTACCACCGAAAATTGGTTTGAACGAGATCGAGTGAGTAGTTTTTTTTTAAAACGTCATACATCGTAAACCGCAATTTACCTTACATTCAATCAATTTAAATAAAAAAATTAAAAAAAAAATATATTTTTTTAAACCGAAAATACGTACAGGTTTGTACGGAACCCTCGGTGCGGAGTCCGACTCGCACTTGGCCGGTTTTTTATTACAGTAGAAGTACGGGATTTCACAAGACTTCGCATAATTTTTTCATCTTTATGGCACAGCACGTTTTCCGCTTCCTTAGTCTAGCTCTGGGAGTTAATATTAAGCTTTATTACATCTTAAAGCAGGTAGAAATAATATCCTAATGGTTTTATAAGCGAGAGTGCGTAGCTAATTCGAATCTGCTTGAAAACCACGTACATGCTCCAGGCAAGTTTCCTTCCAAGTGATATAATTCGAATACGTCGCATATTAGTATGAATGAATGTTAAATATTTGTCTACAGAATTTCAATTATCTGCCGGGTATAGTATTTTCCATCCAAACACATAACGTATGACTCATTCGGAGTTACTGATGTATGCCTATTTCGGGATCGTCTGGGAATCACAACAAATGCTGATCGTCTCAAGTAGTCCCATCTGTCTCATTATAAATCTTTCAGTCAATGAAATACGCCGCGAATAGTTAGTGGCATGATTACTGACAAGTTATTTGACATTTACTAGCAGAAGCTACTCAAAAATCATGAATCTTTTTTTCCAAAATAAGATTTACTATGTCTTTTTCTATACCTAAAGCTACTGCATGATACTTGTTTTTGATACAGACTCGGCAATAAATAATATCACGCTCCAAATAAACAAATATTCACTTCTTTATCGAAGAAGGGAGAGCTTCATGAATTGCTGATGTCAGCTGTAGTCAATAGCGTTTCTTTTGCAAATAAGGACGTTGCATAAATTTATAAGCTCACATTCCAGCGCAGTTTCCTTAAGAAAAACTGTTTATATCTGGCCATGATGTTGGGGGCAAAGCAAGGGTTTTGAATAAGGGAACGGGTTTTACTACAAGTGCAAGATGTACACACTTCAGAAAGCCTGCAAAAAATTGCTCATGACACTATGTTGTGTCCAAACGTTAAATTTGGAGCGTACTTATCTTGACCCGCCCATAAACCTCGACCCGAATATGGTAATACGAACATAAATAACGTTTGTTAAAAAAACCTGCTATCAATTCAATGTAAGTTTTTAGACAAGGTAGCATCAGGCTTATACGAAAGCGGTAAGGTTCTTATTCAGTTTCTCGATTGAAGTTCTTCCTGAGGGTCTGCATTTGGTACTGACACTATTGTCCTCCACTCATAATTCTAGTTCCTGAATCCAAAGTATGGCGGTAAAACTTATTTAAACTTTCTACGGAGAGGACGTAGGTAAAGGCTTTATGTGTTAGTACGTAGAGCCAACAATTCCGTACGTACATAAAGTTAAAGCTCCCTAAAGTTGACCGCATATTATTATACGTTAGTATGATGGAAGGGAGGGTCGGGTTTTATACCAATATTACTTGTCACATGTGAGAGTTATAACAGCCACAAATGTAGGCCTTCCCTCACAATAGCCGGGTCTACTAAACTTTTACATCGATTTACCAATTTCCCTATATTGCTCACTTCCCTTTCCATACACCCAAGGGCTGCAAAACTTCAGCGCAATACGTAATGATTCCCCCTAATTTAGAACAAATCGTTTAACAAACTTGCTATAAAAGTTTACGATCATGAAAGTTTTAAGGTTGATGTTTCACAGTTGGATTTGGAATACGTGAAAAATGTTTTACTATTGTTTGTGAAAAAGTACAAATTACTAGCAAGCAATAAATGCGACATTTTTACCGCCGCAGCGATTTAGTACGGGACTGGGGTTACCATTGGCACGTTCGAGAACATTAAACCTGGGCCCAACTGTTTCTCGCTATCGACATTCGAACGGGCTTTCTTTACTTGAATTCGAACGGATGCTACTAAAAAGTAATGGTGGACTGCGGAAATATAATGGAATCTTGAAGGTAATATTTTTTACAAGACGGATCCGTTCCCATTTTATTGGAGATTCAGGTGTTTCCGGCTGAAAAGTTCATGTGTCGGATGAAAAGGAAAATCTTAAATTTAAAGCCAGTTTTACAATGTCTGCGTTAACTTCCGCTTGAAATAATCCTTTCTCGAGAACTAGGTAATATTCAGATTAAATCCCTCGCTTTATTAAATTTATCGAATCTAGTTCGTAACTAATTAAAAACTATGTAAACTTTCTGAACACTGTATAACGACTTTTGGTTACAGACGCGAAATCACAATGAAGAATAAAATAATTACATTTTAACGATAAAGCATGATTTGTATTTTTGTCCCTGAGGACATCGAGTCCACATGCCACTTAAATGGAATGAAGGTGTACTCATGTTAAAACCGAGTTTGTAAGCACTGCACGTATCTCTGGTCGGGATCACCCCCGTTCGCCAGCATTGCATCGGGGCTTGGACCCAGACATTTTTTCGTTCCACCAGCATGGTAGGTACGAGGGTAATGGCTTTGAAAATTTCAAGATTGTATTTTTTATACACTTCGTTGGCGCGAACAATTTCGGTTGTCATTGATGGACAGCCGAATGAAGTGTTTAATAATGGATGAAAGTGTTCGGGACAGTCTATGCAGCCTGTTATGCCGGCTGTTTAAGTTTCTATTGTCTCATAATTGTCAAAACACAGTGTGACCATTATAATATACAATAACTTATATAAAGTTCATAATCAAAAGTAGCAGGTAGTGTAGATTCACCACAGTCATAAGCAATAAACAAGTTAGTTGACGAAGCAATATCCTCGGCTACTAAACAGACGGTAGTCTCACAATACAGGTAATATTCAGCCTCCGTTTTACGGCCCGCGGCGGCAACGTTAAAATATGTTTTAATTATTAGACACGAAGTGTAAGTGCAATAAATATTACATAGTGCGTACGCGGCGTTCTCTGTAAGGATTTATTGTGCAGTAGTACTAGTGCTTCAAGTGACCTTCAATTGGTGCATTTACCCCGCGATCCGGCTCTACAACCCATTTTATTCTCTCACAGTATTATTGTCGTTACATTCAGAACTATTTTACAATACTAGTATTGATAAACTAATCGAAACAATAATAATTGATGCGTTTAATCACTGGACAAATACCTACAAACATTTATCACATTGCGATTAATGATACCAGTTATTTGCTTAGTATAATTTCCAGACCAAGAAGAGGTCATGTTTATATTACATTTTGCATGCATGTGTCAGTAAATAGCGTGCAATATGCAATTACAGTCCACACCGACACATCGCACGATGTAGATTTTGTTCGTGATATAATCCCACAACCGATAATCGAATCGCTCGAAAAAACGTAAATCAAATCGATTTCAGTGATATCGAGTGTTGTAAAAGTTTGAAGTTAGTAATAAAAGTTTCTCAGAATATGAGTAGTACGTACGTTTTGCTTCACCGCTCACGTAATCCAGCATTCGTGCAAGCGAATCGTAGAAAGATTATGATCAATGTATGTGAAGATGACGTAATAAAATACCTGTAGGTACTAAAGAATCATAATTATCATGGAATAATATAACCCGAGGTACGATTTGACGATCCATTCAATAAGCCTTCAAAAGTAATACCTATCTTGTTTAAGTTTGGTGGTCATTAACAAGGCGTTGCTAAAACACCGCACACAACCGTGCATCTTTATTACAATGGATTTTTAATTGATTACAAAAAAGAACATTAACTTTATTACGTTTCATAGGCTGAGACAATTAAACTAAGTAGGTAAGTAAATTATCATCAACATATACCTAAAATTGAAAAGTTATGAATGGGCGAGTTCATTTTTGGCACGGAAATCCAATCAGAGCACAGTGTATGTGTAATGACTGAACATTTTTACGGTTTGCACAGAATACCACGGGGAATAGATTTTCAGTGCGTCCCAAGTATAAATCACGAGGCCAGATGACGCCCCATTCCTGAATTCTGAATGAGCTGGCCGAGACTTACTTTATATTAAGGATTCTCATGCTACCTCCTGCATTTTATGAAGTTTTTCTTTTTACGTACTTCTTTTATGGATTTCAATTGTTTTCATAAAATCCAAAGTAGTCACCACCATGTTCTTATTTCTCTGTAACAACATAGGCTTTGGCTTGTGGTTGAAAAATAACTAACATCCTACTATATCCTAGAAATAGAAATAATTATATTATATTCGTTTATTTTTAATTGTTTTTATACTCTAATATTCAATTTACTAGCTTTTGCCAACGGTTTCGCCTACATATTATACATATAAACATTCCTCTTGAATCACTCTATCTATTAAAAACAAACCGCATCAAAATCCGTTGCGTAGTTTTAAAGATCTAAGTATACATAAGGACAAACAGCGGGAAGCCACTTTGTTTTATACTATGTAGTGATATGTATTTACTGAAATAAAGGAGATATAAATGAAAAGAGACCAGTACAGCTAGACCAGCACACAAACACAAACCGTACCGACCTCGCCGCCGAGGTCCGTCGTCGCGACCCCGACTTAACAGTCCCTCCCGACCCTTGCAAGAGCCAGCCCGCGATGCTGCGCCGTTAGCTTTAAATTAGTCCCTAAATAATTTAACCCAGATCCAGCCAGTCCCTTGCTGTCCCCCTACCAGTGATTGCCTAAGCCGAGGTTCGTACCCCCCTCGGGGTAACCCTTAGAGCTTTCGCTTTAGTTTTTTAGTATAATAAGCCCCGGCTGGAGGCCTAAAAAGGTAACTTTTTAGAACTCGCCGGGCCACAATCCGTTTAAGTAGTAAGAATCTTTTCAGGATTAACTACGAGATGCCCCACAAAAAAAAATTGATCTTGATGAAATTTGGCACATAAAATTTATAACCTGAATTGACCCACATACTTCTTATCCCTGGAGGACGTTCCCGTGGGATAATTTCCGATGTTCACGGGGGGATGCCGAACACAAAAGGTAGTTGTACAATAAAAATCGTCATTTTAGATACGAAAGTTCGTATTTCATCAATATATTCTTTACAAGCGAAAATGTTTGCCAAAACGAATTCATGAAAAAACCAAAAAAAATTAATGCTGAAATAAATGCCTTTATTTTACGGATAAAGTCAAATATGGAGAAATGAGAACTAGATAAGATAGCAAACTCTCCAAGAAAGAGTGAGCGCCAGGTCCCGACATTTAAACCCACGAAAACCTCCAAAAGGAAGAGACAGAAACTTCTCTATAGGAGAGTTGTTTATAGTATAAATGAGACTGCCAGTAAAAGCAAGAGTCGAGTGTATTTACTATATTATGTTATCATAACTAACGCGCATATTATAGTTATTCTAACTAAAAAAAAAACATTACTTCGAGGGTTTTTGTGTCCCAGGTCATCGTTTTTGTACCGCATTCTTTTAGAACGGCCAAACGATGTGTCTGTACTGTATACAATTTTTTTGTCATTCTCATTACACTTGATGAGAATCAATTAAGCAATAAGATTCAACATGGAAGTATTAAAGTCTATTTTTATGTTCCAGTAAGTGATCCTGCACCTCTAACTTGGTTGAGATAAAAACTTTCTTAAACGAGAAAATAATTTTCTGTCCCTTGGACTCCCGCTCATCTAGGTTCTACTGTATTTTATGTATGTAACGTAAACAGGAGGAAACTAAAGAGCACAAGCCATATGAATTTTATAATGCATGCAAATGAGCAGTGTAAAATGCAAATACTACGGCAATATAGTCGCATAAGCAAATATTGCTTATAAAGCACGAAGAAAGCCGTTGTTTAGATTTAAGACGAGGTTCATAAAATAAGCAAAATATAAACGCGACTCAGTGTTATCTACAGTACTCAATGAACTAAACAATGTTAAGTTCACTGACCAATGTTGGCCGACGATAAAGATTAGCCGTTTGCTGCGACCATTCAAAGTATTTGCAAAAAAATATATGTAGTAGAAACGGAGAAAATTACACGCGTTGTGGTACCATTTAAGGATTATAGCAGGAAGCGTAGCGACCGGTTCCACATGGCACCGCGGTATAGGAACGCCGCCCGGGAAAAAACTAATCACTTCAGATAACTGAACATTCTCACAAGACTCGGATAAAGTACCACTGTGACAAATATGGTATTGTTTTTAATACCGTTAGTCGGTACACTCTACAGGACAGCACCGTATTGATTCTGTTTCACCGAGCTACGAAGCTTATAGCTGTGTTAGAAAACTATAAAATGTGATTTATAGACATTCATAACTCTTATACATTGTGTAGCCCGCATAGCTCACATAGACTAAATGCTGCCTTATAATAATAGTGCGGAAAATAAAAGACTAACCCTTTGAGCAAAATATTCCGAAAGATTGCGGTTTTTATACGAGCAAGCGGCTCTCTATAAATCGCATCATCAACACGGTCAAAGTCCGCACATAATATTTTAGGTTTCACCTTTGTTTCGTCACTTTCGAAGAGCATAGTGTATTCACGACCGATATTATACGAGGAGCGATAAAAACGTGATTTTTGTGATATATGAAAAGGGAAAATGATGTGGGAAAATACGGAGAAACATCGTACGTACGTTTTCGGCAGCACTAACACTGATAACAACACACCATTTGGTTTTGTACTATAATATTTTCTAAGCAAAATGAACCTTCTGTTTTGGTTATAAAATTTATGCAATACAGGAAGATGTCAGTGACCGCATGTAATGTGATTCGTTGCGGTATCCGCCAGCGTGTATAAAATTGATTTATTCACGTAACTATGTGGTACACACAACACAACCCATAGGAGTCGTATGACAAACTGCTGTAGTTTGCAGAGCTCTGATCTTCATCGCATATGGTCTAAAAGCTTATCTTTAGCATGCGGATGTTTGAGGCGCGTGAAATTTACTTATCCAAAGCTTTGCCTTGTTAGACCACGTTCGTAGGGACGCGTATAAATATCGCGGTGAGATTTTCTATTCTAGGTGCTGAACTGAGAGTGCATCTCAGCACGTCGACGAAACACACTGTTCGGTTTTCCACTTTCGGCGCTAACGAAGTTTGTCTTTCCTGTTGCCTTCGTTGAAAATCTAGTGCGCGAAAAGATACCGTCGTGATATTTTATCGTTCATGCGTACGTGGACTTAAGAAGTAGTACACAAAATTTTGTAATTTAATCTGCACATATGAGAGAATTAATGGCGCCGTCACCGGTGATACGCATTCAATAAATTAAATTTTAATAACGACGTTAAACGCGTTATAACAAGGAATAAGGTAATGAATTATAATTATGCGCGGAGCCGCCCGACCCGCGCGGTCTAATGACGATGGTACAACATTAGCCAAACACAAATTACCAAGAAATGTGTAAACAGGTATTAAAGGGATCGCCGAGTTTTACGTAGCCGAATTAGGGGAGAGTAATGTTCCCTTGTTATTTTTTTATCATTCTTCGCTAGTTTATATTTTGCGTTACGTAGGTGATGATGCGGAATTAATGCGTTGCTTGAATAAAATTAAGTATCAGAAACAGAAGTTTGAAAAGTTTAATTCTACTGTTTAATACAGTAGCTTTTGTCGGTTTAGAGGATTATTGTTGGCATTTAACTGGTCAGGAGCCCACACTGCGATAATATCGACGGCTCGTTAACGTTTAAGTTATAAATTTTAGAGAACTGCACCACAATGGAGGGCGTGGTTGAAACTCGTAATATTTTCTACTTGCGCTGAAGTTGGAACTGCTTCTGCAATATACGACTGTTTTAATAACATAATACATCTTTACAGTCAGTAAAAACTTATTCTGGATCTTCTTCGTTCTGTTAACAAAGAACAGTTCAAAGTAAAACCAGACCTGTTTGCGGCGATGCATTTGAATTTCCAGTCGGCGTAAATGTCCGGCTTCCCCCTAAAGAATATTGGTTTGCAACTCTGCATAATAGCAATCACGATCACAGTAGCTACAAACATAACTTGCTGCTGTCTACATTCTTATTGTCTTAGAAATAAAGTTGAGAATAGATAAGGGTGGGTGTGTTTTACAGGCTGGTTTACATTGCTCTGTGGTATGGTATTGAATGACGTGTCCTTATTTCAGTGCGCCGCATTCACGTCATCGGAGAATAGATTGAAATGAATAGGAAATGTATGGAGTAGACAGGGCATGTACCGTTGTGGTGAAGTGCAGATAAACCACTCCTCTCCTCATTAACGTTCCGAACACCAAATGTCAATGTCTCCACAACTTCTGCCATGTAATGGTACATGAGGTTTGCAAGCAATAAAAATATTTATTGCATTGCATTTATAGTCTTGGAATCATTGTGGTTAAGAAAGACAAAAGGAAAGTAAAACAGTTTTCATTATTGAACTCATGAGTTCTTGTTTTGCGGTTGATGCAATGACTACTGGCGCAACACTGTAGGAGATAAGTAGGAGTCATATGTACCTTTGTTTACTTCAAAATCAAAACATCACGAAAAGTTGGCACCCTCCATAAATACTTCTTGTGGCTTCACCGCAGTCCAATCGATTTTATTGAACCGAATGCGTGATGCCAGGTATGGATTAAAGCCACCCTTTTGAACGAACGAACAAACCTTTGGTCATGGTCGTTATTTTAGTGTAACAAAAAAACTAATATAGTAGAATAGGATCCTTTCAGATAAAATAGCCACAATGCGTCATTTGAGCTAAGCAAACGTTATAAAACATAGTAATGGTAAAGATAAGTATGTAGTGGAAGTTACGAACATCTCTGTACTTCGACATTTAAGTGTGTCGTAACTCAAGTTAAATGTTGCTGGTTATTTCGAACTGAACAATAGAAGACCAAAGAAAGGCAGTGTATTCGGTAACGAAATAAACGCAAAGGTGACCAAACTGCTGATAACAGCTAATTCCTACTAACCGAACATTACGCTCAAAATTACTTCGTAAAGTACCTACCAAGAAAATTTACAAGGAAAAGTATTAAAAATCATCAGCAATTAAAAAAGCATAATCTGAAGATTATCTGGCGAAGGATAACAGTTTTACAAGTTGGAGGATTTTTTCCTGTAGTCGTTTTTATTTAAGAAAATTGGGAACATGTCGAATAAAGAAAGTTATACTGAAGCTGCTTTATTGAAGAAAATTGGGAACACGTCCGGGGAAAGAAGCCTAGGGGCATAGAAAAGCTAGTTGGCGAAACTGAAAGAAATTTAGAATATATAAAATTCTACTCTAAGTTACTAAGCTGCTTCAACCGTGAAAAATGAAATAAAAATTATCTATACCTTCTTTTGGCTACAGATTGTCGTTGTTCGTCTACTTATATCGTTTTGAGCCAAATTAAATGAGCCCTTTCTCACGACGTAATCTTAATTAAAAGCTGTCATCAACATGTAACAGATACTTTGCGGTAAATGTAATTATTTTGTTCATTAGCATATATTCTCTAATGCTCTACCGTGTGTCCCTTTGCTTTTGATGGTCATTGTGGATCTTACCTACTATGTATGTATAATGTTTTAAAGCCACACGAAAGATATACAGTTAATTGAAATAACAACGGTTATTTCTTATTTAGTTTTTTATTGTTTATTTACGTTCACATGTTTCCAGTGTTTGTTCTTCGTATCTCCGTGTTCGTCCGGGAACTACGGTATGGTGCGGCTAGTGGCTTGCCAACATCCCACGAGGTGTGTAGAGTCGATGACCTTTCTCTCCAGGAAGTCTATACCTCAAATTAATAGCTCACTCCATCTAAAAGCCGTTAATAGTTATGGCGTTAAGTTTAAGTAATGTTTTACAAAGAGATACAATTTTGAAGGAGGAAATCAGGTATTGTTTCGTGTTGATGTAATTGAATCCAGACTAATATTATAAATGCAAAAGTAACTCTGTCTGTCTGTCTGTCTCGCTTGCCTGCTAACTACTGAACCGATTTAAATGAAATTTGGTAAACAGATAGTTTAGAGCCTGAGAAAGGACATAGGCTACTTTTTATCCCGGTAGTATGCTCCCACGGGATATTTTCCGACCTCCACGCGGGCGAAGCCGCTGGCAAAAGCTAGTTTAAAATAATTAATTGCTAAAATCTCTGTCATTTTCTTTGAAGTTAATCGCTATTTGCCATATCTCAGTTTATATGAATCTGTCTGTACCTATTCACAATTGCAGCTTTATATGATATGATAACATGGATAAACAAACTTAGATATGTGTAAATCCCTCATATCTCATGCATGCAGTAAAACATTTCAGTACGACACGTATGATACGACGGCTGCCCCAAGGGTTTACTGCTACTGAGAACGTTCATAGAACCAATAAACTTGTAATACATACACAAATCATGTCTACTTGGTACAAGTTAAAAACACCTATCTCTAAACAGGTTCACATGTTGTTCCAACGTATTCGATTAAATTGTGTGCACTGAAATGATAAGGTTTCTTTTTAACGATAAGTCAAACAGTTGTTTCCTTTCATACTAGTCTAGTCTATAATTTAGGAACAGTAAACAAACGGTAAATTATAGCAGTATATTTTTGATAGATAATTTATGTTCTTCGTGGAAAAATCAAAGAAAGAGATTGTACGAAGTTATTAGAATGGGGCCATAGGTTGCGGTAAACACCGAGGGCCAGATATCTGAGGCATTAAAGGAGACAGCCTCGTGCAGATAACCGCAACATAAACGAACCGTAAAGCTGTTTGTTCACTGCTTTTACGATTATTTGTTGGCACTTTAGTGCGACGAAAAATTCTCAAGGAACCGGGCAAAGAAAAATATCACGTAAGCGGAATAGGACTGTGGAAAAGATAACATCTTTGTATTGTTGGTGTTGCGCTGCCTTCTTCAAAGCGACGGTAAAAGTGTTTCTGCAAGCCACAGTGCGATAACAACGACTACCAGCATGTTGGAAAATGTAGTACGATGTCTAACTTACAGGGTCCGCTATCGAGGCAGTAAATTCCGTGCTGGACACAGAACCGCGAGCATTGGCGGTATCGCCTGTTTAAACAACCCAAACACTAGCCGCTTTGAAGTGCCGATGGCAGACGTTGTTTGACACAGGGCCAAACAATAAACCTTCATATACTCAACACCTCCGCTTTTTAACATCTTCAACGGTGTGTCTGGTTCTGTGTTTGGGTTTGAAAACAAATTGAGAAATTGTTATCGTGTATTTACTGTTCCGAAGGGAAAGTTTCCCAAGAGAAACATTAGCTTTTTAAGTTTTGTTAAATATTATTGTTTGAGATGTTGGATAGGACGAGAACTCCGGGAAAATAGTTACCATGAGGAAAAACAAATGTATTTTTGGGTAACCTCTAATTCCAAGAATAATAACTCGCTTTCTTCTTTCTCTCTTCATAACGTGCCTGTCGTAACATTTACTACGTGTCTATCTGTTTGAATGCATTTGTCAGATATAACACAAGCATGGACAAGAAGCATACATCAAACGCATAACAGGAACTCTTAAAATAAACCGCATGAAAAATGTTTGATCGCCATCGATTGACCTAATCATGTCGGTACCGTTTACTTTGTGGACTAATTAAAACGCAGAACAAGATGCGTTTCTCATAAACATGGCGGTGGAGTGCAATGTATGGTCATCGTCATGTGGCCCGTACAAAGTGAAATAGCTTCATTGCCCAACCGTGCGTGAAGCAACATTAAATCAGCGTCGTTCACCTACGGAAGATTACACCAGGATATCGAAAAACGTAACGCTATCAAACGATTGCTCCTTCAAACGTTTCTACAATCAAATAATATTGTGTTTCCGACATACGATTTCAAATTGTAATAGCCAATTCCGATATGAATTTTAGTATCGATTGGTGCCTTGATGTTTAAGGAAAACAAAAACATAAGCGATATTATACCTATTATGTATATTAAGTTTCCAAGAAGGTAAAGTCAACAGCCATTTCTGCGTACCTAACAGATTTGAATATATTCAAAGCACTTATGTTTTCTTAAGCAGCACTTGAATAAGGGTTTAAGAGATGTGCGAAATGAAGCTTCGATAACATTTCTGTATTCGGTCAATGATTGACATGCCGTACTAGGAATAATCTATTGATTAATCTTGAAACAAGATACGATGTCCTTTCAAATAATGATTTGCAATAGAGTCAACAGAAGCTATATAAGGTAAAACCAAGCTAAAGACGCAGAGTTACACTATACAGTGGATTGACTGTCATTTAATCTATCATAGGTACATTACGGGCAATATTTCACAACGTGTGTAACCAAGCAAGTTTGTGCAACAAGCTCATAGTCATTCAACAAGTACACAAATCAAGGTTGTTAACCCATTTGCGTTACGGTCTGATACCACTCTGTGTGGCTTCCTCGTATTCATTACGTTTTGCTGGTATTCATTCACAAAAGCCGTTTGATCGAAATTATGTAACCTTTTTTGCCCTTTCATATTTGTAACCAACCTCGGTGTGTAACTTCACGTTTTGTATCATCGTTTTTGTCGGTAGTCTTCTAGCCAGGTGTGGACTTTCAGACAGATATATGCATGAAAAATGCCAGGCGTCTAGACATTGATTTACTCCAAGTTGCTTTGCTTTTTGAAATGTGATCAATACAATATGTTAAGATAAGAAAAATATACCTTGTAAAGTTTCAAAGATAGGTCTAAGTAATAGCGTATAGAACAACAGTTCCCCTCGCGCTACGAAAAATACAAATGGCTGAAACTTTACAATTTTTTATGTTTATTATCTTATACTGTTCCACTGGTAGGGAAATGCCGCCCTCAAATCCTTCTAAGACCTCTTTTCAAACTATTAACTAATCTAATTTATTATTTTTAAGTTGTTATTCTTCCACTATTGTAACATTCAGTGCTGCAATCGCGCATGCGCGTTTCAGCACTGAATGTGTTAAGGGGGGGTAGGTACTTAATTTCTCCAGAAAACAGGTAGCCTAAATACATTAATTGTTTTAATGAAATTGTCAATGTTTTCTTTAGAGTGCTGTTGAAAATATAAGTTGATTGAATGAAAGTATAAACTTTACAGGGATCACAAGTAATTTCATTAGCAAATGGCTAACTCGAAAATTAATTATAAACGCGAAACGAATTTTGTATCCGAACACGAACCTTCAAAATTAAATGTTGTTATGTACCTACTAAGCAAAGGTGCTCAGTGTCACTCAGGATTACGAGTCGACTAATCTTCTACGTGACATATTTTTTTATTCATGTACATACATTATTTTAATAGTTTATAAAACTAGGTGCTGTTGTATTAAATCTGTCGTCGAATAGCTGTTCAATTGTTATCTTCGTAACAATAGCAGTGACCTAAAAAGTACTTGTTACAAAAAACACAAAATAGACTCCCCAGCTCATTTTCATAGACCTTCTGTTAAGCAACTGCGCAATCTCTTAATTTTTTTATTTCGTATACATTACGGGTAACTGGGCACGGCGTGCAACGGTGCATTCATATTCATACAGCCCGTAGTTCCGAGTACAATGTTTTAATAAATCACCAAGTAACGAGCTTGTTACAGTACTTACAGTAGCCGTTTCCCCAAATCAGGACACGGTATGAAGAGCGATTTATTTCGTTCGAAAACGGTGAGGTTCATTGACGAAAGAGAGCGAAGTGGGTGAGCATTTGCATCGTACTTGAAACGGTGAGATATAGCTACTAAAATTATGTTACTGTTGAATATAAATAGACTGTTACTGAATGTCCAGTAAAGTTTAGAGTTATGTAGGTACTTGCGGTTATTACTTCAACTAAATCTATTTCAATGCTATTCGCTTGTTCGTGGAATGTCCAAGTGCAAAATCGTAAACGTTCCACATTTTATATCCGCGAATGTCTGATAGCCTGGTCACATCCTAAAAGAGAAAATAAACTGCACGTCAGTGTCAACTGCATAAAAGCTTTTGTTTACTCTTCTTATTTCGAAGTTCGGAGGTAGGCACAGTAATAGGTACAGGGTAACCTTATTCTGATTTAATAGCTATCGATAACGCCCGATCCTAAACATGAACTACAAAGCAAATGTGGAACTGTTAAAACAGCATAAATTATTTATGAGACTCTTAAAGCACTTACTGAAAACACATTACTAGACTAATCTGTGTTAAAGGAAGAAGGAATTAAATCAAACTGCAGAAATTTCGCGGATGTCGAAACCATGATAACTTATTTGAATAATTAAGAAGAATAGAATAAAGCTTAGTTATTCTCCCGTTAGAATACCTTTCTGTAATGTATCCAGACATTGAATATGTATTTAGTTTGCATTTTATATCCACACTATCCACAAAGTAACTGTAAGCTTTGGTTCGATTAGCGGGACTCACTGCGGGCTAGGGTCCACCTCATTAAAATTTTACTGCTGCATCGCTATGATAAGATCATGGATTTCCACAAAGGTGTATATTATCAGCACCTTGAATTTTCGCAAAAGCTTTAGAACTCAAGAAGTGAATAGGTCATCAAATGCAACAGGTGTATGTTTACGTAAAGTGACCAAGAATGATTTATTTAGGTGTCATCGCCTCGCCTCTAACATTTACATATCTGTCGCTTAGAAAACGTAATGTAAGTGCGATGGGTAGAGCTTTATGCTAAATACGTGTGTACACCCGCTTACAATGACAAGAAACGTTGTACAAGTGTGGTATTTCACAAGGAAGTGGCACTCGGGATGCGGTCGAGTATTCGCCAAGTCCGCCTTTAGCTAGGGCTGTCAATCTGGTGACCACGACACAGACAAGGTGCAAGCTTCCGGCAACTAGCGGCGAGACCCTGTATACAGAGAGTACAGGTTTTCCGAAAGCGATACACCTAAGAAGAACTTGTATTAAGGTAACGTGATATATTGCGTCCGTCATATCGATGCAGTTACTCATACGAACATACGTGGGAATGGCAACAAATGTCTATCAGATGTTCATTCCCTGTGCCAACTGAGCTTTGATATATTTTATTAAATTAAAATCTTACAATGTGGAAAGCTTGATTTATACAAAGGATTTGTATCTGAGCGGGACACAACAAGACTAGCAATTTCTTAACCCTGCTCAATCTGCCGAGGAAAGGGCGACACGGGTTCGAAAAGACACGGATTTTTCTTTTTACAAACGCCTTTAGCTACTATTACAAGAATGGTAACTGAATAACGAATAGTTTTGCAAGAATTGAGCGGTATGAGCGAAAAAACAAACAAAATCAGTTATAGCTTCATATCGTCGTTGCGACTTTAAGACCTCTTATGTGTCACTTTTGGCAAAATCACTTTTATACGCCAGCTCTTTTCATATTTTGGAGCTCTATCTACTGCAAAAACTCTCATGTTTATACGATGATTTAATCGTCATTTGTTTACCAATTTCAAAATCTACTGTGTTTCCTAATTAAATGTTGGTGCTTAAAATATTTTATGTGTCAATGAACAGTATACGAGTTTTTTAGTTCTATGTCATACTTGGGGCCTTTTTTTTTTTTTTTTTTTCAGGATGGGAAATCATCAAATGACTTCTCCCGCTCTGGGCGGAGCGGGAGGGCGTGTCAGACTTTTACTGACTAAAACCCACCCGTGTTCCATCAGTTGCCCATACTCGGGGCCTTTCGGCAATTATTAGATCAAAATATTTATGATTTTGGGGAACCTCCAAGGGTGGACAGCTGTTCTAGCGGTTCCCTTATTACGCAAGAAGCCCAAGTCAGGCTTAATATCTTCAGGATTGAGTAATCAAGATGATGTTATAAGGTTTTTTGATCAAAGCATCAGCCTGCTCCATGCCGCTGAAGACCAGGGTATTGCGTCTGAAGATTACCTTACGAATGCTTCATCTGATCATAGCATCAGCATACTCCATGCCACTGAAGACGTAGGATTTGCATCTGAATCGAAGCAAGTGCTGTCACCAATATCTTTGAAAATTTTGAGCGATAACAGTGATGACGATCCAGATTGGATTACAGTGATTTCACGGCGGAGGCGGAATTTTTACCCATTGCGGAGCGAGGTTGAAGAACATTTGGACATCGATGAAAGTATCAGGTCGCTGTCTGTGCAAGATTTGAAGAGAAACAGGAATTTATTTTTAAAAACACGGTGGATGAGGATCTTGTCTTCTCTGGATAAAGAAGATAGTGATAGTGATGACAATGTTACTAGGGTATCATGGCCCGACAAGAGTGATGGTAATACCTCTGTATCTGTACAAAGACCACTTCCATGCACCGTTAAAGAGAAAAAAGACGCCCGCGTTGCCGGTAAATCGTACCTTGGGTATAAAAAGTTAGCTGACAAATGGACAGCGTGCGTTGAGAAGTCCGAAAGAATTTGAGAACACGTTACTCACACACGTGTGTAACTCCAAAATCTAAAAATTATTTTCTTCGTGCTCTTGAATCCGACGAAAAACGTGAACAAATGCATACACATTTTTGGAAGCTCGGGACTTGGCCAGAGAAAATGGCGTTTATAAAAGCATCAGCAGTGAGAAGGTGTATAAGGCGACGACGTACATCGCAACAAAGGTCTTCAAGCAAAAAACAAAGTGGCCACGATATCTTCATCAATAAATTGGACGCAAAATGCACTATGATGGAAGTGGATAGTGTTCACTCCACTATTGAGCAATACATAAAACCACCAATATTCGCTCCCAGTGATTACATCACCTGGATAAGACAAGCTCGACCACAAAAGCCCTATAATGTCAAATCCATTCACTATGATTTCTTTCTAAACTTCGAAGAGATGGAATCGAACCTAAAATCCATACGGCCAGGCAAAAAGAAGGGAGATCCTGTAGTGGTGGACATTAGAGGTCTTAAATATTTATCTGTCGGATCCGTTTTTATAGGTTAAGACATGTCGATGAATGGTCCGTACTTCCAAAGCGAAGAAACAACCAAAGAAACGGTCTGGTATCTCCGAACCGATTGTACAGATCTCCGTTATAAATTACTGAGAGCAAGTTTAAACATACACACCGTGTGGTGCCGGACGGTACCGTGTGGTGCCGGACGTAAAGAATAGCACCATCCCATTTCTTCCTGTGGGTGTCGTAAGAGGCGACGAAGGGACTTACTAGAAAATGGGCAGCAGCGTTCTCTATGCATTTTACCACCATACTGCGATCGCCAATCCGCCTGCCAAGCGTGGCGATTATGGCAAACCCTCCCAAATTGGGGGAGGCCTAAGTCCAGCAGTGGACGTCTTACGGCTGAAACGATGAAGTTTAAACATTTACAGGAACTGAAAATGGTAATAGATCAGGATTATCATCCGTTTATCCGTTTTATATCTATAATTATATTATGGGTACCTCAGAAAATAATGGTACTTTGATTTGTAACTTTTAATTTATTAATTTTTTTTATTCTACTGTTATATTAAACTAATTAATGTTTTCTGAGACGAACATTTTTGTTTTTTCATTAAAACAAGTGGTTTTTTATTTTAACTTTACATATGCCTTTTTGTTCTAAAGCTCTGATGTGAGACGTAAAGCGCAACGAAAATCTCTTATGTGTTAACTGAAACTGAAAAAATGTTTTTATTTTTTTTACTATCATACGACTTTTAATTTCAATTAACAATAGCAAAATAATAAGTAGGAAGTCATATGGCTGATACCTATATTTTTTGTTGCAGTTGGTTTCAATATTTTTTTTTCAGTAGACGGTTTTTATCGATTTTCTCATAAAGTTGAATTTAGCACATAAGAGGTCTTAAAGTCGCAACGACGATATTGAGATTAGAAGTGGAAGTCTTTATTGTAGTGCAGGCAGTTGCGGCGACTTATAGTTCACGACTAGCTTCAGGCGTCAGGAGTCACCTGTGTGGTCCGCCGCCGCGTTTGTGCAGGTTAATACTTAATTATGTGCCTTACCTGTGTTCTACATAGTCACATACACGTATTCAGACCTCTGCATATGACACATGGAATATTTAATCAATACCACCAGTTAAATGAAGCCATTGGTGAAGAAAATTGTCCGTTATCACGAATAAACAGCACGTGGACATGACAGTTTTATGGAACAGTAATTTGAGGTCGGCTTGATTTACGTGTATGAAACTTTGGTCTGTAAAATTATCATTTAATTGCGTGCCGAATAAATAAGCCATGAGGTCAACGTAATTGTAGCAAGTTAGCAACCGGAATGAGAAGATGACGGAAAATTTAAATAAGATTTTAAAAATTTCATTACACTTGGTGGAGAATTCGCCATCCACCCGGTACTACTTAAGCAAATAGAATTTTCACGCGTTCGTTCTAAGTATACGACGACGGGCGGCTGCAATTTGTCAGACGCCCCAAGCAAGCCCCTTCAAAATACACAGCTGTTGTTAAATTGTACAAGAGATCCTTTAATATAAAAGTCCGTGTAGAAACGATGACATTGCCTTAAATTCTGATTTAAATTAAAAGCCAAAATCTCACTGAAATAAAACATTAATCAATGGCGAAAACATAAAGCTTCAGGCCATGACGATAAACTATCTCCTGATTGCCCAATAGAGACTTATACGGGAACTTTACTATTATGCTAATCACGAGATGATGCTACAGCTACCAATAAAGTTAGAACGAGGAATCTAATGCACGAAACGGGTTTCAAAGCTTGGAATGTGATATTAAATCTAGCCCATGCATATTAAACAAAACTTTAGTACAATAGCTATAAACTGAGGTCTCTTAAAGTATACCATTCTGACTTTCTAATACATCAGCAAAGACTGTAAACACACAAATAAACTTGTGCATTTTGTAACCCTCTGCATTCGCTAGGATAAACTATGTTAATAATAGGTGTCAGTCGTGGAGTATGCTTTTAAGGAACAAAGTGTTGGGGCACTAGCAGTCAATCTTTGCGATATCGGGCTCTCGGTAACTGTTCCTTATCGCGAATAGCAAAAAAGCCTTTCCATGTCAAGAGCTGTCGGTAGAAAAGCCCCTTTGTTCCTAGTACGACACTTATGGATGTGAACTGTGCAAACGAATACGGTATTTACAGTTTTAGGGTTTGACACCTGCGTAAAATGTACAATGCTTTTAGGAACTATTTTAGATAAAAGTGGTCCCCAAATATGTTTCAATCTGCATCAGACTAAGTGAATGCACTGCAGAGCAATAGTGGCCTTATGGTATCGTGTAATGTCTAAATAATTTCATCAAAATTGCTCTCAAAACGTTGATGGAAAATGTGCATCTGGATTGAGGGCCCATTTTTTGAACCCTTGCGTACCGAAATAAGATTTATAGGGAAATTAGTTAAAAATAGTAAAAACTTAAAGCTTTGCTTTAAGTTTGTTTGATCTGGTGCTACAGTGATCCATAGATACGATGACTACTTACATGTATAACATACTGCTAGTCGGTTAGTTTGCCTTTCATTTTATGCAAACACTGTTGAAGCTAAATAAATGTTCTAGTTTTATTTATTTTTATAGAAATTACATTAAAAATAAGGAAAACCAAATTGTAATTAGTAGGTTTATAGTACTTTTAGCTGCAAATTATGACTTGCCGAATGCACTTTACAAAATGTACAGGTACTTTGAACATTATGGTCACTCTACAAAGAATTCTCTTTAAAAAATTTGAAAATCAATTTTCTCTTAAAGTATGACATTTAGAAGAACGAACGATATATTACAATTTAATTAAAAATAGTTAAAACTTTTATTCTAATTTGCGTTAATCTATGAGGTTGAGCCTAGTCAATAAAGCCGAAAATATTGGGCTCTCAGTTCAGACTTTTTAGTAAAATTCGACTTTCATTTACTTCTTAACAATTAAGTTTTGTGTCCTTATTTCTTTTTTACTAATTCACATAGGTGTGTAAGTAAAACATGTTAAAGTCGTATTTATGTATTTCTTCAGATATATTCATGTTTTGCAGATTCCTCAGTACAAACAATAATGAAGTGAGGGCCCTAGATATGCCGCCATAAATCGGTAATGTTATATTTTACAGATTTGGGAATTTCTTAAAATATTTAAGAAATTCTTAACTAAATTCTCAAACAAAAATTATTAACCCAGAGATAGTACTTACTGAGATTTAGGCTATGCCACTTTATGCACGCGTCTGAATTGAGGGCCCAAGTTATTTCATCATAACAGTTTTAATTCACGTTTAAGAAATTTATGACCTTTTGCTTTAAGTTTTTACTATTTTTAACTAATTTCCCTATAAATCTTATTTCTGTACGCAAGGGTTCAAAAAATGGGCCCTCAATCCAGATGCACATTGATGGAAATCATCAAACAAAAATTCGAAAATATGTGACCTCTACCAACCCCCTCACTCCCTCTCGAAAAGAGGAGGCCTGTGTCCCAGCAGTGGGAAAATTATAGGCTGATTATGCTATTATGCACTGCATTTAAAGTAGAAAACGTTCAAACAAATCCACTTCTTTCAATTGGCAAGGAAAATACTCAAAAAAAAACTTTTACCTCGGTCTGAATAAACTGCAACGACAGCCAAGTTTTATAGCTGTCATTGTCAGCCCTTCTTGTTTTCTTCACGCTATTTTTCTCTTCCAATAGCTTTTTCAATTCTCTATGGGTTTACGAGATGAAAACCAAGCGATAGTACTCTCACAATCAGCTATTATTGGACTATCGTATTCAAAGTCCCATTGTCCGCCCCCGAGGCGTTTTACAATCACCTCTATTTTGTTTTTACCTTACATAGGAATGTGTTTGTGTTTTTACTTTACACTGGTTTTTTTCTAAGTTAACGGGTAAAGATATCTGTCTAGATTTCAGATGGTTGGAGTTGACAATGTTACTAAAAGATAAATCCTGCTAATATTATAAATATGAAAGTTTATACAGTTTGGATGTTTACGCAAAAACGGCTAAACGGATTTGGAGGACATTTGGTACACAGATAGTTTTTAACATTTTTGACACAAAGGATACTTTTATACCGGTAGCAAGTTCCTGTGGGATAATTTTCGACTTCCACGCGGACGAAACCGTTGGCAAAGGCAAATTATATATTAGATATATAATTTACCAAAAATAAACAAACTGTTAAATCCATCTGTAACAATTAATTTACTGTGCTCAATTAATAACTCTGTTGTAAATAAAGGGAAATTTTCCATTATTTAAACACGTCATAGAAACAGAATGTCTGTGGCTGTCGTATGTATGTATTCGGGTTCAATAGGTAGGTCGGGTGGGGCATGCAGTTAATTTGTAGTCGTGATTGAATTAACGAAGCCGACTGCTTGGCAGAGCTCATTTCAAAAGCTGTTAGATACTATCATCTTATGCCTTAATACTGTCGACCGTAATAACGAAAGCATTTCTCAACTTTATAACAAGCCAACGACTTTATAGCTGCCAGGAATTGGCGAACCGTGGATTCTCACAGGTAAGGTACGACTCTGGTAATCTAGCTCAAAATTGAAAATTCATTCACTGTGACGACTTGCCATTGTGTGGCCATGCAAATGAAACGAAAACAGAAACCGAATAGCGAAATATTAATTTCCAACAGTACTGTCGACGGAATTGAACTGAAATGAGAAATTAATCTGGTTGGCTGTGGTGTTGGCGACTGCACAGAGATTCTTTTTGCCTGTCAACTCGGTTATCTACAAGTCGTATGAGAACCGATGTGTACGATTTATTTCGCGGCAGGGTTCTAGCCTTGAGGTTGTCGGCTACATTGCATCTGTCCGTTTGAGAATATTACGCATATGTCAAACTTGTGTTTGAGTACGCACTATACAAGTTTAGCTGATCATAAACTGTGAACTTTAAGATAAGCTGGCTTAAGATGAAATCTGTTTGGTTTAGTATAAACCTGCGAGTAGTCACAGTCGACTGGACGCTTGTCTAACGAGGAGTGACGGCTCTAGGACACAATACTTGGCGGTTCAGGTGTGTAAATTGTGACGGCAAAGAATGCTGTGTTCACACGAGTCACACGTAAGCCTATCACAGGTACAACGAAATTATTTAAGTGGAAATATTGTACGTCAATCTGAGTTAATGTTTGACGAGGCATAAAAGGAGTTACATACATATTTATGCCTCATATTTTCATGCTAATTATTGCAATGGGTTATGGAAAAATCTACAAAGTACAAATAACGGTACCACAATGAAATGTTAATGAATCATCATCATCATAGGAAACAAACGGGAAGTTACGTAATTACTCTTTGTACTCGTGAAGAAAGCGGTCAAATGTTAAAGAGATAATTGTTAGTACAGGAAATTAAAGGCATTTAGTAATGTAGGACAATCCTCGGCGGGCCCGCTTGATGGCAATCTTGAACAAAGTAAGCTAACTTGGTCTTATTACTGGCAGTAACGCTCACTGTAATCTTGTTCATCTCACGATTTTACAAGCTTTCCACTTGACATGCAGAATTCGTTTTTTGACTAAACATTCCTTCATGAATACAACGATAGTATGTTGCTTCAATTGTAGTAGGTATCACGAATTCGTATACACTATACAACCATGCTTGTTAAGTTTTATTGCACCTTAGTAGTATTATTTGATGACCTCGGTTCCCAGTGATTAGATAATATTGTCTGTTTTGTTTGTCTCCCACACTTGCTTATACAACTTATTCATATCCATTCTCATTTATTTGCAAACTAAGTTTGCAGTTTGCTTGTTTGTTCGTCTGTGGACTGTCTAAGTGCGTGAGTCATACGCGTGGGATTCAACTAGTGTACTGAGTTAGTACTTTAACAGTTCAAGTGATCATGATTCAAGGTTTCTCACCGTAAAATAGACCTTTAATAAGCTAAGTGTTCTGTGGGAAGTGCTTTATAAACTAATTTGGTTGTGAGCTAAAATAGGCACAATTTTATGCGATGTTGTAACTAGCTGTGTGGTCTAGGAACATATCTTAATTGGTTTTAATATAGCAGCGTCCGTTATGTGTCTTTTGAATAACAGTTCTGAAATGGGGGATACGTGTCTGCGAATCACTGCCTAAAGCTATAAACATTAAGTAAAGATCAAAGCTGATTTCCACTTATAGTTGGTCAAGTTCAAAGCGCTGGTTTTGTTTTTAATTTGCAATATTATGTCTAACAAGAACGACTTATGATGCGCATGCGATTATGCGAGATGGCCGTGTTGAGTCGGCTAGAACATCAATTAATTTACTTTTATGAGCTGCCGTTTGATTACAAGAGGCTATATTGGAGATGCTCATCCTGCGCTCCTTGGTACTATAAAATGATACAAGTCAAGCCACGATTAGTAAGACCGACTAGTCTTCAAAGTACCCTTTGGAGAGCGAGGCTATAAATATATGGTGCGTAGATCTATATCATAGTGTATATTTACCAATCAATTAAGTGGGATTCCAGTATCGCGTGGCTCACGCTTATCTGTCGAGTATTTTTTGTTTACGGCTCCATCCAGGGGCGTGGGCTTGCAGATAAGTCGACCGCAGGATTTGTCCCAAATGTTTTGAGTGCCATTTCGTGAAATAAAATCTTTATGTTCACGCAATCTTCAATGGAATTCCCAGCAATTCTTTTCATTATTTTGGTCTCACGATAAAGTATTAAATAAATTACTTTAAACAATAAGAGTAGGTAAGTATGACTGTCAATTAACTTCAAGAAACTTTTTCTTTAAGTAATTTATTTTTTTGTAAGATTGCAAAATAAATTAGTAATTGTGAATCGAGACCATTTAAAATTCTCTTCGGACTATTTTTTGTGATGACAACATTCCTTTTATGGACAACTTTCCATACCGTTCACGTCTGCAACAAACGTCGTGGACTGGCATTTATCGAAAGTTAACATAATACTACATATTTAATGTTTTCTGTGCAGTAATTGAAAGATATTTTACAGTTCCAATTATCTAGGTACTGATTTTATAATTATAATTATTGTCATATTCTGTACAATTGAGATTATTTCTGCTTAGCTTTCGCTGATATTATGGTGATTGGAATAGTTTATTTATGAGACGTAATTTCATGCTAATCGCAACGGTACAAATTTTATGAACATAACTGACAAAAAAAAGAAACATACTGCCTAGCTTTTTACTATGTTGGGGTAGGTTTCCAGTCTAACCGGATGCAGCTGAATACCAGTATGTTACATGGGGCGACTACCTATCTGACCTACACAACCCAGTTACTGGCTAATACGATACCCCTTGGTAAGACTGGTTGCCAGACTTTCGAGGTATTGACGACTCGTAACGACTGACAAAGACCCACGAATGAAACCCGGGATCAACAACATAAACTGTATTTTCGAGGGGTCATGGTATGCAACGATGGTCACCCATCCGTGGGTCAACCTCGGCAAGTGTAGCTTAAGCTGATCTATCGACCCGTGCTACGACTTTTATTACTTAGCCAGAAGCCCCTTGATCTACCACAGGCATTAAAAATACAATAATATTAGCTGTCCGTACTGACGTTGTCCTGTTTTCTAGAACTTGATAGCAGCGCCACCTACCGGGTTCAATAGTGAATCTAAACCATCCAGGGTGCCACCCAAATGCATACAAAAAATTCAATCAAATCGGTCCAGGCGTTTAGGAGGAGTTCAGTGACAGACACACGTACCGTAGAATTATACATATACATATATAAAGATTAATATTAGTATAATAATATAGGTACCAACGTTATTTTATATTTTCAGAAACTACTGCGGAGACTCAAACCTGATTTGCCGATTAGTTCGGCATTAACAACAAGTGGCTCAAATAATTAAGTAAGTACCATAACAAAATGGTTGTGAGATCCAACTTCCTCTATACCTACCTATCTACTCCACAAGTTGGTATTGTTGGCTGTCACGAGTGGCGTGACTAAGGACCATCGTGGCTTGATCCGTGCGAGGTCATTGGGCCAACATTTGGCGTAGCGATGCCAAGGTCAACGCAAGCTCTGTATTTCCTTCCAAAAGTTAACTCGTACTTGTAACTCATAAACTGTTTCATTATAATTCTGATATTATTAAAGATTAAGGTTGACGTATCCTTCTTCAATCTGCCCTAATTCATCATTACGTTGCAGTCACTCATACATTTTCCGGCTATCTTAATTTTATCCTGATTATTTGTCCAATGATCTTAGAGGTTATGTTAACGTGCACGTTAAGCTGTCCGTCTGGGTTGTCACTCGTGGAACTTTAACAGTCGTTACAGAGCGTCAGAAGCTGAAAGCTGAAAGTCTGACAACTAGTCTTACCAAGGGATATCGTATTACACAGTAACTGGGTTGTGGAGGTCAGATAGGCAGTCGCTACATGTAAAATACTGGTATTTAGCTGCATTCGATTTGACTGAAAGGTTAGGCAGATGATGATCCTCGAGGTTATGTTAACTCAAACGTAAAAAAAATATTGCGTTAAAAATTCGTGTAATCAGCCCATTAGCAAATAATCCAAATTAAAATCAAAATGAATATGATCCACTTAAAACAAGATTATGACTGCCATTTAAAAAAATCGACCTTGTAATATTTTAATAAGAGTTTTATTGGCACTACGCCAATTATTATTTTATGTATTTACATTCGTACAACCGGTTTGTGTTGCTGCCTGTTGTTTTGTCTCCTTACGTAGGTATGTGAACGTAACAAATTGATATTACGCAAAACTAACAAGCATTGCGATATTTGATTATTTAACTGTTAGATTTAATATTTTCAATACCGTTTTAATACTAATAATAAGACTTGTTGTGAGAGAACGCCATTCCATCACCTAGGCTAGGTTTTGATGTTCCCACTGCTAAGACACAGGCCTCCCCCCGGCTATAATCTAGCACGCAGGCCAGTGCGGGTTGGTAGATGCACATGTCTTCGAATTTTGTTTCCAGGACATGCCGGTTACTTCACGATGATTTCCTTGACCGTTTCGAGATCAGTGGTAATGAAATTATTTAGACAAAGTAAACCGCCTGTCTGGGTTCGAACCCAGACAGGCGGTTAAGAACACCCACTCGTAAGTCAGTACCACCATCACCTAATTCGGAGTAACAAGCACGTCAGTACTGGGAATATCAACAAACAGTTGAACTTCTCTTTACCCGCAACATGCAGGTTATTCACCTGACATAAGTAGTCATTTTACATATCACGGACGAGGTTTGTGAAATGAATAGCTAATTTAATACAAATAAAAATCGTTGAATGAACATTAATTATCAAGTGCATGCAAGGGAATTCATAAACTTTGCTATATGGACCATGTGGGCCTAAGTATAGAAAAGCGCCAAGTGCGTTTAAAACGATCTCTTTACTCATAAAATGGGAAGGAAAACTTGCGTCATACATAACATAACTGTATAAGGCATTTTCGTAGTACAATTTACATAATAGGGTCACTTTTTCCTTGTTGAGTTTTCGTAGTCACAGAGATAAGGATTGAGCGGAATAATAGGTGTTTCAATGACTACTACATTTAAGGAGCAAGAAAATTCATATTTCAGAGACGTCGCACATGAAGGTCCGTACCACAAGACAAAAAACGCAGAAAAAAAACACGTTTCTTGTATGGAGACCCCTTTAGTTTTTAATTTCATTTTTATTTCTTGTTATAGTGGCAACAGAAATATAGATTTTGTGAAAATTTCAACTGTCTACCTATTATGGATCATGAGATACAGCCCACTGACAGACAGGCGGACGGACGGGGAGACAGCAAAGGTTTAGTAATAGGGTTGGTTACCCTTCAGGTACGGAACCCTAAAAACTAGCAAATAAATCTTGAATTAACTACAGACTAATTAAATTAAAGTTTTCTTGGGACTGGTGCGGTTCTGTACAAAGTCGTTTTTCCTCAAATGAAAATGAGTTATATACTTATATTAAATGACTCTTATCTGATAAATATGTAGTTTTCTGCAAACTGTGGTTGAATGACATTACAATTACAACTTGTGCAATTAACACCACGCTCTACACTGTGGTTAAATAAATAAGTATTTGAGAAATCATCATCATCATCATCACTTCAGCCATAGGACGTCCACTGCTAAACGTAGGAGAGAACACTGCAAAGGAGGGAATTTGCCATAATTACCACGCTTGGCAGGCGAACAAAATTGCCTATAATTCGAAAAATAAGGGAAAATTACAATGGTTTCTTGTTTATATGTATTTATATTATAATTATCTATCGACTAAACATATTATATTTTTAATTTTCTAGAAAAATAGGGTTGGGACAACTGTCAATAGACAAGTTTCCAGTTAGTAGAGAAAGGCCCACTCATATTAAATGACTCTTATCTGATAAATATGTAGTTTTCTGCAAACTGTGGTTGAATGACATTACAATTACAACTTGTGCAATTAACACCACGCTCTACACTGTGGTTAAATAAATAAGTATTTGAGAAATCATCAGCATCATCATCACTTCAGCCATAAGACGTCCACTGCTAAACGTAAGAGGGAACACTGTAAAGGAGGGAATTTTCCATAATTGCCACGCTTGGCAGGCGAGTTGGCGATCGCATTATGGTGGTAAAATGCATGATATTTTACATGGACCGACTGCCTGTCTGACAGTAAACATCCCTTGGCAAGACTGGTTGTCAGACTCGTGGGCTTCTGACGACCCGTAACGACTCTCAAAGATCTATGAATGACAGCCGGAAACAACTGCTTAACGTACTTTCCGAGACACGGAGTCTCAATGTGTAGTTGGATAGTTACACACCCAAGAAGCTACCGCGGCAAGCGTAGGACCTAACCTTGTAACGACTCATACGGCTGTTAGATATTATTCAGCCACGAGCACATGGAAATTGTTTCTTCAGTTCATTGCCGTGTTACACAGCAGCAAAGCACATTAGTTTCTGTCATTTATCTCACTATTCTGAGATTTAGACTTCCAGGAATAGTCTGTAATTCAAAGCCGCGCTATATCATGTCACACCAGGAAACGGCGCACCTTATTTTGTTCTATGTTGTATAATGCAAGGCGTAAACACTTGTTAGGTTTTCCAATTGTAGCTTTTATGTGCATTTTCATTAGGTACAAAATAGATAAATTAACAAGTGGTAAGCTTCTACATACATATTACAATTATTAGGATTCTGTACCTCCTGCCAGGGTCGCGGATTTGTTCGAAAGAGTTACCGTGGCGCTGGCACAGGTAACTGAAGGAACACGAGTGGGTTTTAGTCAGTAAAATTCTGACACGCCCTCCCGCTCCACCCAGAGCTGGAGAAGTTATTTGATGATTTCCCAACTTAAAAAATGATTCCTTACCTAACAGGTGGCAAAGGGACCCTATTACCGTCTATCACAGTTTTGTATCTTGTTTTCTCACAGAGTGTAAGTATTACTATGGCCACAAGTTAAAAAAAAAAGAGGAAACCCCAATACAAGAAACGTAAAAAAAATGTAATGTTATATAATGTACGGTGGTACAGAATCCTTCCCAGCCGTTTTTTTTAAATGTGGTAAGTTATAATTGGGCTTGAAATTTTATATCGCATTATTTATATAACCAGGATAAACATTCCCCAATGTTTGTATGTAGTAGAGCGGAGAACGTGACTCCCGGTTTTAGTAAACAAACAATGTTTGTATTGTAATTTCAGCAGGTGGACTTTCTAGGCACGTTTCTGTGCTTGAATAACTTGGAAAAATGTACTCGTACTGACGGCATAGCTTTAACTTAAGTTACTAACTTAGTTCGAAATATAAATTATAACGTCTTATTTTATTCCAATTTTTATAATTTTAATATCTTTTTTACCTTTATAATTTCATCAAACCAATCTTTATTTACTAGGGTACTTCAAAATTTAACTATTCTTATTCCAATTCAGGATATCCATTCACGAACAAAAATAACAAGAAAGTACTTTTGAATTTTTTGTTTCATTAAAACATCTCAGATAAGTGGCGCAGTCGCCTGACCTTACAGGCCAAATTAACCGACACAGACGAGACGAGACGTCCAAAATTCTTTCACGTCCACTAGTCACGGTTTTAATGATTTGTGGTATGTGCCTTTACCCAACAATCATGTTTATTCCAAGTTCCGGGACTGTTTTTGTTACTCTTCGTTCACATTACTTCAGTCAGCCGCGTGAACATTTAAACTGATTTAAATGGGCAATTCAATAAGATGACACCGACAGATTCTTGGCACGTGTACAAATCTCCTTGCTTAGAAACTCATTAAGGGCTTTACCAGGGATCTATTACAGGTTTTATTATAATGGCTATCTAATAAAGTTTTATGTTTGATTTTGACGAGGTTTGAAGCAGTTTCGGTAGGACCGATTAAAGAAAAACTACAGATAAACTCAACTTCATCGAAAGAGATTTCTCAAAAGCGTCTTGTTCTGAACTACATTCAAAGGGCAATTTCTGTAATTCAAACACAATAAAACTGATGGTTTCATCGTCTGAATGTTACCATATGCTACTTTCCGCTCTTGTAAAGGTGAAACACAAATAGCTTCAGGACGTTACCCTTGTCAACGCTAGCTTTTCACTTACCTAAGTTATGGTCCTATTGTTCTAAATGCCGAGCGAGTGGCGTCCTGCCGCATGGCGGAGTATCTATTTTGCTCTTACTCCTTTGCACCAGCTAATAGCAAATCATTTCAACTGTCAACTTTATTAATGACTCACAAGTCACAATATCCCCTGATCCTTATAAAGAGGTATCGTGTTACCCAGTAACAACGTGGCAGTCCTTCCATGTAAAATACTGGTATTCAGTTGCATCCAGCTAGGCTGGAAGACGACCCCAAGATAGTTGGGGGAAGCCTAAGCAGATTGATTTAGAATATCCCCCGATTCATATTAACCTGCCTGATATCCTGTATTTCATTCTAATCGCATTTGTACGTAAAACATTGGCCATATATCTCTGCAATATGTTGGTAATGTTTGAGAAGCCTCGCGTTCGTTACCCTTTGTCATATGGATACGCCAAAACAATGCTGTGATTTATGTGTTCATGGTTTGCAAGTTTGCTCGGTTACACACCTACTTGTATACGAGAGGTATGAATGTTCAATAAATTATGTTCGGCCCAAACTGTCAGCTACGCGGTTTAGCCCGATATTATCAAATAAGTAACTTTCAAAACAAAATGTGACTTCGAAGTTAAGAGGAAAAAGTTTGGCTATCCTTGTATTGGTGAAGATGAAATGCCGGGAAAAGGAAATGTTCTATCAGTGTTAGGCTGGCCATTAATTCACGAGAGCCCCTAATTGGAAAATCCTTTTCAACGAAAGCCGTTGTAGACTAATGTGCATAATTGGACCCTCGACCGTGGACAATCGCTAGCAAAATGGGCCATCCCAAGTTTTTGTATAAGCGAGGATTGGACAGGCATCGTTTAATTTTGAGATAAAAGACATTATTTTAATACCTACTGCAGTCCGAACATGATTGTATTAATGATAGCCAAAAAGGTCTCGCAAAATGTAAAGCCTGATGATTATGATGTATCTACAATTCTGAAGATTATCTGCATAAACATGAGACAAAACACTAAAATATCTCATCAAGTCTCATTATGACAGGAAGTTACGTGTAGTTGGTAATTCAACTTTATCCGGCTCGGCAGCATCCCGGAGTTGAGGGCACTTTGCGTTCCGGAAGAGGCCATGTTGGATAAAGAGTGGCGAGGAAGCTGAACAATCAAACTTAGGTCACCGATGCTCCCCGAATATCGGATTACGAAATCAATTTTGCAACGGATCGTTTGGCAAGGACGCCATTGTAAAACATCGAAATTGAAATCGTGTTTTACGACACAAAACTGAATTGAAAATGCCAAAGTTTTTGCATTTTGCTCGAATTTATTAAAAACTCCTAATTACGCAACGATGACTGGACAAACAAGTGAACTACGGAATAAAACCATTAATTAATTCCGTATTAGTGTCAGTTCCCACAGAAATTATAGAGTTAGTGACACGTTAATAACGATAATTGGATAGAAATTTGAATTTTACACATCCATAATTTAGATGAAATGAATTGGTAGTAATTACCCGTTTGGATCTTTGATTAATGTTGCAATTCAATTTCTTTTTTTAGAGGCAACTAAGAGACCAAACCAGTTTCGTAGCAAAGCCAAGGCTAGGATTGTCCAATTCCAATGTCCATTCTTTATTCAATATTAATTTAACTATTTAAAACATGGCTACACCATGAGAATTCTAAAGCCTTCCCCTGGTCTATAAGAGGTATTGTCAAAGTCATGTATTTTAATAGGTTGTTCATTAAGGTCTTGGGCACAAAATTGAGATTGTAATGATATCCGTAATGTCTTGCCGAGGTCGTCCCAGATCATCTTAATAAGAGGCCGACTCCGTACAAATCGTTTAAGAAGCGTGTTTGCGAAGCGGTTTTGCCTTGATGAGCTGTTACGCAGACTCAAAGATCATGGGTACATGGATCATGGGCATTTACGCAATCTCAGTAGAGTTTGTCATCAAGTGAAATTACTTACCGTACCTACAAACGAATTCATATTTAAATTCTGTTAAGTATATTTTTGAATATTTACAGTTACACGAGGAAGTAATATAACTTTAAATATTTCGCAGTCTGGCACTTAATTAAATTCGACAAATTTGATCATCGAGGGGCGCTGCTCACAAGAGAATTCATAAAAGCAAGCACGAGGTCAGAATGAACAATGGTTTTTTAAATTAAAATTTAACGTAACTTGCCTTTTTGTTGTATGTTCAAGAGGCTTCCATTCTAATCCGCGTAGTATCGTTTTTTAATTAATTAGTTTTAGATTTCGTAATTCTTTGATTTAGTGTTAGTGCCAGTAGAACTTTGTTTACATTGTACTTTAGGATCCAGTAACAGATAACCAGACGCTTCGGTCGAGCCTTTTCAGTCACGCCGCCATTCGTGACTAACATTGATGTGGCTTTTAGATAAGCCTACGATATTATTTACGCAGAGAATTTATTCTTTAGACTGTTTGGTACACGATAAAATAGAATAAAGCTGACATTGTAAGAATTTTGTAAGATACAGTGATATTTTATGGTGTTTATTTCAAGTTCAAGAGTAAGAAATATTACGCAGATATCAAATATTTTCTCTCTTGTCCAGTGATTTGTGGAGCTGCAAAGTGTATTAGCAATATATAATCTTCGATAAACTTGATTATAGAGGATTTTCTTTGTAGTTTTTACATTATCCCTAAACAATCCTTAATAAAAGACATCTAATATCGTTTTGGGGGGATAAATAATCATTGGGGGAAAACACTCGCACTAAGCAGCCAACAAGGACCAGCAAGGGGCCATTTGTTTCGCAATAAAGTCGTCTTGCCCCATCTGCACAAATGAAAGGTCAGTAGATGGCCAGACCTTAATTAAACTCAACGAATTCGTAATCCAGTCAGCTCGTTCCTATTAAGAAAATATCAAGAACTTCTGACAAGAAACCGTACCGTAACGTAGTAAAAATGATACAAAACTTTGCCTGTTCGTTATTAGTTTACTGAAGTCTTCAAGTTGTAGTAAGAAAACTTCATGAAGTCACATTTGTAAAAGTACTTGGGAAGATTGTAGACTTGCTTCGCCTGAATAAATTATGAAAATGGATGGAAGCATTTATGAGCGAGGCATGATGAATGAGACGGTATTCCAAAAGAAAACAATACTTTTAAGGAAAAAGGTCGACGCACTGATGATGATGAAGACCTTCGTAATAACGCTCTACATATTATTATGTGTTGTGTTTTTGTATTGTGTCGTTATAGTAAAGTCTATACTGCTTACCTTACGAGATGGTAAAAATATAACAGCAGGGTGTACAGTGTACTTACCTGAAATCAAAATATTTACGTTAGCTAGATAGTTGGATAAAAATAAAAGGGCATAAGAGTCAGGACCACAAAATACAAATAAAAAGAATGGTCTTAAAATAAATGGGCTTTTTATTGTTTTATCGGTTGCACGAATTGTTTCAGTATGCAGGCGGCAACGATCGAAATGTTCAAGTAGGTTGACCCCTCTACATGCAAAGGGCTGCGGGATCACTTTCAATATTACCTCCGTGTTACTTATCCCGTTGACATTGGGTATAATTTCGCTTGGAACCTATGTATGTATGTAAATTAGATCCCGGTACAAATTGTTTACGACAGCGAAAAGGCCAATAAGATCGACCATTGTGGTCAATAACGGATAATTGAAAAATGCTTACAAATTCGATTGTGAAGCCATGCGGGAATATTTGTTATGATTTACGATTGGGCGAGGTTCATATACCGCGGTAGGTTATTCTTATTTTGGCAGTTATATATTACCTTTTCTTTTTTGCCAATGTGAACGATGTAATGCGGAACGTACGATCCGGATTTTACGACGAAGAGAATGTATAATTACGATATGAGGAACTTTTCGATTATGTAATTGGAATGTTTTACAACAGACTATCCAATAAAAATGCGGGCCCAGAATACAATTACGTTTAATTCTAATCATCTATCAATGGATGGAGCATTGTGGCGCCCGGGCAGTCGGGCGTGAAAATGTAAACCGATCGAAATAGGAATGCAACGATAAGTGAATAGGGCCTAATTAAACGAGGGCCGCTGTTAGATAATAAAGGCCGGCGCACTGTAGGTCACGAAGCTAAGGGACCGTGATGCGATCGCGCTTTTGTTCAACAGATGTTCGCTCACACATTGGATGCAGATGCTTGCGAGCTGTGACAGATTTGGACATTGATACTGATTCCCCTTTGTGCTCTTCACCTGCTTTTCGCTATAATATATTCAAATTAAAAATAAACGCCCCGGCCACAGCAAAAAATGCCTAATGGATTTTACACAAAAAATTCAAGTACCTCTCTATAAAAATAACGTATTTGAAAGTTATTCATGATGCACGCTTTTGTAGAATGACGTCAGTGGTGCATGGGGGAGGTGAGACGACATCTGGCGTATATCAAAAAGCTATTTTAAAATGATAAGCATGATAACATACATCCATAGTCATACCACTAATGCACCGCCCCGTGCGTTAAATTTCAATTACATTAAAGTCATTATACCGTGATTACTATTGTATACTCTCGAGGGGAGATTACAGGATGAAAGGACCATTATTACATCCTAAACGTTATATTTCTGCGGTCACATCGGCACGTGTTCAAAGCAAATTGTCGTTGAAATAAACGAATCTTAATTGCGACCACATGCATTTTATATTTGGTCGAGTGAAATTGACGTGATAACTTTCGTAAGGAAGACTTTTATGGGCAAATACACGAAAAAAGTAGCCATTCACTGACGATACAATCTGGTTACGGAAACCCGTCTGGACAGTAAAGTGAGGTAGAACGTGGATACTAAGTGCCCCAGTGAAGTCATCGGTAATTTCAACCGTGCCCAACTGACCGAAACGGATGAGCGTGAATAAGGATGAGCCCGCACATCACGAATACATTAAATTAAATGTATAAAACTACGGCATTAATGTCCTTTTAAACTACTCTAATAGCATTAGTCGTGTTGAAAAATTGGAGTGTTTTCGTAATTAGCTTCTAATGTTTGAAACGAGCTGATTAACGTTTTCAAAATTGGTTAAATGTTTTGACGTATTAAAATTTATTAAGCGTCAACTGTATTAAATTAATTAATTAATGTCCTGCGTTCACATTTTATGTTGTTGCTCTGAAATCATAGCACGTGTTTGGAGCAGCTGTTGGAAAGCAACAAAATATAAAAGTTATTGTGTCGACGGATCTGTGTATTATATTCGCTGAACACAATACACTTTATCATCTGTCAGTAAAGCGCAATTATATTTTTATCTCGTGTTTCACGTAGACACATGGTCATCCTTTTTAATATGGACGTAATTGTGCTCAAAAAAGTACCCCAAATTGAATGAATATTATTCGATCAGTAGGACAAGAAAATCGTGAAATCAAGTGGCTGCTACAGGGTGACTGAGACATCAACGCCCACATTGTAACCATGAATTCAGTACCTGATTCCATGAGACTTCCTAGAGGAGAATCTTTTCGCCAATGATCAAAAGAAAAATATGCTGAAAAGTGAAATACCTACGCGACCCAAATGTATAGAACAGCAATTTTTTTTAATAACTGGTGATAAAGGACTTTTAATTATCTTTGAAAATGTGTTCGAGGTGGGCCATCGCCGGGCATTGTCCTTTTAACGCAGTGGCTTCTTAATTATGTACTGAATCCATTGTTATATAGGCAGTGTAAGTACCTAGTACGTGTGTACTAGGTACTTACATCAAGTTATACATTTCCAATTTTAGCTGAGCTCGCACAGTATACATTTTTTTTACAATGGGAACTCAGCTTATAGTGGAAAATATAGCTTGATTTGTTGCCGTGCGCACCCTACGATTAGGTATTATACGAAGATTACCGGAAAAATCTATCAAAAGTTTTTCGTAGTTTTCGCTGCCGTGCTACCACAGAATATATATTAGTACCTTACGGTACAGAAGTTTCACTCCCGAGTTTAGGTATGATAAACGCAAGCGTCCGGCCACCGGACTAGTCTCAATAGGCTTGCACTCGCTCGACTTGTCGCACACGCAGCGCACGCACCCGCGGATCAAAAGTAAACTGTTAATACCGTAAAGTACCTACTATTGTATATTCTGTGCTGTTAATCTGTTGGAAATCTAATCATTTCTGTGTCGTGAGTGATGGAGGCGCCAAAAAAAACAAAAAGACAAAAAGATATAAAGTAGTACCTCTCTGAGAGCCCTAGCAGATTGAAGCGAGACGGCAGACAGTTATTGTACTTTGAACGCTATACGCAATGCAAAAGGTTGAAATTAGGTTGTTTTCCAGAATAGTAGGTAAATATCTCGGGGATTTTGCACCGCTTGTATGGAAGTGAGACAGGCCTGGTGCTACGAAACTACGAGCTACGCAGCTACGAGAGGTTAAAAAAAATCGAAATCAAGTAATTAGATGTTTACTCATATTTATAACACGTTCACGTCCCATAAACTAATATAATACACATCTAAACAATATTTACAGTTTTAATTAAGCTGTCAAACAATGCAATTTTATCGCAATCGTAAATGCAATCTCATTATTATCTTCTATTTTTACGAGGGGCCGATAATAATACCATGGAATTACAAACCATATGCGTGAGCGCAATGTATCTATGAATGAACCTGGCATGTGTTTGAGTGATCTTTTAAACGGCAATAAAAACGTTACGTTACTTTTTATCCCAATTTGGTTCATCCATCTGTCATGTTTTACTACGCAAGCACTCAATCTCTCGTCATACGCGAGAAATATACTTTAGTAAATTGCTTTAAATCAATGTAACAACTAAATTAATTCAATTTATCGTCACAAAGATACCAATAGACGTCAATGAAATGTTTAACCACTTAATTATTACTAAAATAGAGAAAACTGAACACAAAATGTACGAGGAAATTAATACAAACAGTGCTGTAATATGACCGGATCGGTGAAGTTACCAAATTACGGTATACGACGTCACGTAGACATCCAAGTGTTAAACGTAATATTGTACTTATTTATTGAAGAAACGGAGCAGAAACTTTCCTAATCATAACTTGAATTCAATATAGCAGATCCCGGGACAAGTCACTGCCTCTGGCTTCGAATCTCCCCAACCACTCGACTGCGGTTCGTCCCTCGAATCTTAAAGGAGCGTGTTTATTTTCCGGGTGGTTACTTCTGTCAGTTATATTAGATGACATTAAAGTTTGAGATGTTATTCGTACCGAATTTAGTACCTATTTCATACCAATTCTTTATTTGACTTACCTACTACGGGAAAAAGTTATAGTCGGTGTAATTGTAGGTTACCTAATGGAATATTGATTTCTCTTTTCTAATCGATTTTCCGCCTTAACAACCTGTCTTTTAAAAGGTACTGAAAGTTTGAGAGATTTCATTAAGGCGCCGATAATGCGTTTGCCCCCAGCGTTACGTCGATTGAGTTTTACTATGCCATTAACCGTGGCGAACAACGCATAAAACGCATCACTTTGCATGGGAAAAACAAATAAATTAACTTAAAGGGGCACTTGAAGAACAATTTATCTCAAGTTCTCGTCTTTAATAATTCACTGTTATGGTTGTGTTGGCAAACAAAAGCAAATACGGAAGAGTTGTTAAGTTGGTCGATGTTATAATATTGTTTCCTTGCCGTAGTCCGTAGTCGCGTAGGGCAGGCGAAAGCTAAACTTTACCTTATTCACTCAAAGCACGAAACGCGAGTTAACCGCGCACTTTGTCTTCGTGTTCAAGTAACACGGACTAATATGTCTCAACGTCACCGTTACGTTACGTTACCGGTTGTAAGATTGTCGGTACGCGGTTGGATCACATTTGACGCAAGACAAACATTCCGCATTATTTAATATAATAAAGGCCATAGGGAAGCCGTGATTTAGAGCACGGAACGTGAGTCTAGACGCCATTGTTTTAGTGCTTTTAATGTTCTGTATTTTATTGTTCCGGCTTCGAGTTATGAGTTACACCAGCACGACACCGTGTTCAGCTTCCTGCTTTGTTTTAAACTAATATTCTATTAGCTGTGTTAAAAAAATGCTCTATAGTTAAACGCGACAATGGGTAGCAGATGAAAACATCGTAAAAAAATAACGATCCAGCTTTTTTCAGTACTGACAAGATGGACCAACTGTTTGAAGGTGTATCGCATATCGCGGCGGGCCTCCCCGAAATGCGAAGACAATTTCGTCTAAAAATAAAAAGTAAAAGTGTGCATGAAAACAAAAGTTTTATAGTCGCTTAGATAGTACGTGACAGGATAATGTGTTGCAATGTGAATGCGGCGCCTAGCCTTAAATGGTTAAGTGAACCATTGGGTTCAAGTTCGTATGGACGATAGGATCGCGGTGGGTGTTTGTTTTGTTGTGACGTGAGAGCCGCAGGCGCCGGCAGCGTCTATGCTTCTAGAGGTGCTATTATAAAACGTGGAAATATTGTTACAGAAAACGGCCGCATCTATGTTTATGGAAGTGGCAATATTTTATTACTGAACTCTGATTTCAGCGCAGCACGTGGTGGGTAGGGAATGCAATCTCGTACGAGATTTCCGCCTAGCGAGATCTCGCGAGACTCAAAACCCAGTCTCGCGAGATCTCGCAAATTACGGGATCTCGCGAGATTGGGAGAATCGCAATTACATATGCAAATGCTTGTTTTAAGAACTAGTAATTGACACGATATGTAATTAAATAGAAACTGCGTTGCTTAGTTATAAAAATAATGTAAGTTTTATTTTAAAAATCAACAGAGTACTTATTATTTTGTCTCTAACTCTAATAACATTTGTTTATGTCTATAATTATTATACCTACTGTAGCTAATCAGTTCAAATTCTTACAATATTGGTAACAAAACAATAATTATCTATATTTAGTCTTTTGTAAATTATTACTTTAGTTTCAATAATTAAGAGTAATAGGAACATTACTTATGGTAAATAAATACAACAAAACAAAAACTTAACTTCACAAGTTCTTAAACAAATGTTGTGAGATCGTATTAATCAAATAAAAGAAGTTTAAAATAGAAGTCAGATGAAGTTATCACGGTACGGAAAGGCAAGTTAGTTTGTCTGAAAATGGCTTCTCAAAAAACACATCATGTCGAGAGTATCATCTGACAGACGACTTCTGATTTTGCATGCCAAATGCCCTGCTACCGGAAAAGCTCATTCTGCCTCAACACTTGTGGGAACCACAGTTGAGAGGCAGTTATGTACGAAGTTTAAAAGTTCCCCTCTTACTCCACCAGCTTCGTACAAATTCATTTCTTTTTTTATTAAAATGTCTAAAGTATTTGTTGTAGAATTTGTTGAGCGAGCAGTGGACTGTTTCAGTACTTTCAGCGATTTTTGCAGCTTTTCATGAAGTGTGATATTTTTTTCCGCCGAGACGGCAGAAAGAGGCATTGTAGTGTCTTCAATATCGAAGCCTTCATCGTCCTCTTGTGCAACCGGTGCAAAAACATCGACATCCTGCGTCTATGAGTTATAATTGTACTGTGTTTTGCAGTGCAATCTTACTATAAGTTTTTTTAATTTCTTTACGGATAGTGGTCTTCGGGGAAATAATGAATGTTTCATCTTGCGCATACTCTTCCAAATCATTTTCGTATTGGGTAAAGTTCCTTAAATATAGCAATACTGATGTCAAACATGTGCGGCGCTCAGATATACGGATTCTTAAGGATTCGGCCAGCTTTTTTGCCAGTGGCGTCGACTGTTCTTCCAATTCGCGTATCACGAACCTCAAAGTAGTTTCAGCAGTAACTAGGTCAGAATCTCGGTGGCATAAGACTTCAACGGCGTAATACGGATTTTATACGGATTTTTTCAATAAAAATACAGATTTCAAGCCTCCTCCATATGGCAACGCTGGTTCGCGCGCAGCCGCGCTATGAAATACACGTCGTCACGCTGCATTTGTCGATCTCGTTATCTCGCGAAATCTCGTACGAAATTTGACGAGATACAATCTCGTAAAATATGGCCGGGATCTCGCGAGATCGGGATCTCGGCGAGACGAGATTGCATTCCCTAGTGGTGGGAGTCAAAATAGTTTGACACATATAATTTTTTGGGTCCGTATTTTATTAGTTAAAGATCAATTTTGCTAATCGATCGGTTTATAATAATCATAAATAAAATATGAAATAAAAAATCACATTAGCATTAACTGGCGATTTATGATAATCTGGCTCAACATATTAAACAGATGTGGTGGACTATCTATATGCATATAAAAACCTCGGCTGCTTATAGAAATCGTTGTATGTCCGTCATTCAAACATGTAATCAAGCCAACAATAAAAGTCAAAGCAACTAATGTTTAGAGGTCCTTATAAGGACCAGAGAAGTCATCATAAACATTCGTTTAATTGATAGTGAACGACCACACCTCAATAATTGATAAGTTGAGGACGCTAAAAAGGCAAGCTTGTTAATGCGAATGGTATTCAAATTCTAATCACGCCCAAACCCTTCCAGCTAATCTAATTCAACGATTAAGTCCTCAATAGCGCCGCACAGTATCTGGTTTCTATATCGGAGTTGTTCAAGAGGCAACGCGGTACAAAAATTCGACAGAACGTCGGAGTAATGCCATACCGGTTTGGCCCGTGTAGGCGTGTGTTCTCTAGATTACTCTCTGAGTAGACTTGTCTTGTTCAGTTGCTGGCTCGATGGAGGCGCCCTAAAATATTTTTGTCTTATCGAATTTGATTTATGAACGCTCCACCCGTCTTTAGGACAAGGATACCAAGATACTTATCGACGAAGTTCTTATTATGAATGGATTTTCTATTTTCGTGTGTATAAAGGAATATGCAAACAAACCGGCGTTTATTTTTACTCCGTTGTGGAAGAGTGAATTTATATTATTGTTTATCTTTGAATCTCGTCAGATGATTTACATCTGCTAATATTGAGTGGAGATCTGGAGTGTTGATTCGATTTCTTTTTTCACGCTTTATATTAGCTTCACTTGTATATGTTTGTTTGTAAATGACTCCTTATAGCGCGATTTTGACCCACTTTAAACGATCAGATTTCATTTAAACTCTGTAGACTTATCGAGGACCGATGACAATACTATAAATTCATAAATTTGTGCATTATCCTTGCCAGGGTTACCAGGACAGCAAAAAAACTGTTTTCGAAAACTACGCTGACATACGTCACAAACTACGCTGACATACGTCACAAACTACGCTGACATGTCTCAAAATTGGTGTGCCTGATATCAATAAAAAAAAACCTTAAAAAGCACCCCACGCTTTTTTTCCATTATTTTCTACTTTTTAGTTTGGTTTTCTATGGAAGCGTGTTTTTTAGTTTTTTAAACTATTATTTATTTTCTATTTTTAGCCCCCGACGCAAAAAGAGGGGTGTTATAAGTTTGACGTGTCTGTCTGTCTGTCTGTCTGTGGCATCATAGCTCCCGAACGGATGATGCGATTTCAATAAAAAAAAAATGTATTAAAGGTGACTTATCTGCGAGTGTTCTTAGACATGTTTGATGAAAATCGGTTGAGCCGTTTAAAAGTTGTGGGGGGGAAAGTGGGGAAGAGTAACCGAATGTCAGCAAATATACTCGAGTGGGGTCTCAAATGAAAGCGCACTGAAAGAGAATATTGATGAATTAATCGAGAGTGTTCTTAGCTTCGTTTGATTCTACATTATACTAAGTATATACCTATAAAAAGTACAAAATAAAAAATTAAATTAAAAATTTAAAAGACCCCCGACACAAAAACCTAATTTCCCTTTAAAAAGTAAAAAATAATAAAAAATAACTCAATCTTAAAGTACCTAAGAATGTATTAATAATTCAAAAAAAAAACGTCGCGTTGGGGGACCGCTCCGCGAGTGCAGACGTCGTTGATAATAAGACTATTAGTAATTAAATTGTTAGGTTTGAAGCGGTCCCCCAACGCGGCGTATTTTTTTGAATTATTAATACATTCTTAGGTACTTTAAGATTGAGTTATTTTTTATTATTTTTTACTTTTTAAAGGGAAATTAGGTTTTTGTGTCGGGGGTCTTTTAAATTTTTTTAGTTAGGAAACTGTGTATTTCAGATTCATTAAGAAGAGTTCTGATAAATTTAGATCAGTCTACACTACACAATTGTTTTCATGATAACTACTGAAAACTATCCCATATAATAGATTACATTTTCCTACCAAAAATAAACATGATTAAGAAAACATTTCCATTTGAAGTAAATCTTAGAAGCCAGCCAGTATCTGTACCAATGATACCGTTTTCTTAATTAAAACATGAGCTAAGTAGTCTATTCGCTTGTAACAACAGCCCTTAAGTGCACCTTGAAAGAACATTTTCACAGAAGCACATGTATTTGTTTGTAACGCTCTCATTAGAAAGTAAAGACGTATTTATTGTTATGTTTACAGTTTTTAAGCTAAAAATAAAAGGAGTCTTAATGAAGGGCATGAAAGTATGCTTTACTTCAATTCACACCTTCCCCGTGTAATGTCATGAGGTTTGATTACCTTAAGGAGCGTGTTCCAGCTATTTTTGTTTAAATTTAGGGTGCCACACACGAAATTTGTACCTTTTTCTAAGAAATTACACTTTCCATTATGTTGGCGGGATATAAATAAACATACGAGATTGGTTTCTAATTATATAACAATATGCTCTGTTTTCTAGTTTAGACAAATTGGTTGTTCGAGAATGATGACAGGTTTCAAAGTGATTTTTAGTGAAGACCAGAAACATATTACATTATTTAACACAGGAACTCGTAGCAACTACATTTTAAAATTTCTGTAAAACTTTGGAGGTTCCAGAACCTTGTCCTCAACCAAGGTTCCTCTAATATTTTGCATGGTTTTAAATAGTTTCTTTGGGCCTCCGGGAATCTCTGGTATGACGTAGTCTTTATAAATAAATAACCCAGTTCAGTTATATTTCATTCACAGTCGTAGTTCAAGAGGCTATATTTTATAATACGTGCGTAGGAGTGTCGGAAGAGGTCTGTCGTCAGCATACGTCAGACCTCAAGGTGCCCACGCGCATAACTGTACACATACGCCACACTAAAACTAAAAATACCTATGTAATTGTATACAAGAACCCTATGAACGTCTTTATAAGACTCGACTCAAGAACTGCCCAATAAACTCTCATAAACCATCATACATCAATTTAGATTCATAAAGCCATTTTGAACAGCTTACATTATTCATATGGCCGGTTCTACACTAACAAAGGACAAAGTAATGACCCAATATAATCCACCTGTGATTAAAATCGATACAACGATCAGTTTTAGTACTTGAAATATATGATAAATAGCAATATAAAAGTAATGATGGACTTAAATGAAGAACTTCAAACTTGAATGACAAGATCTGAAACGATGCGATGGTTACGGGCCTATAATGCAGTTAAATGACGTGAAAGCATTTTGAGACCTATAGGGAGTGGCGAAAGCACTTTTAAAAAAAGAACAACGGTATGCCACGGTTGTCTTGTCTTACATCACATGTGAAATTTTTCCTCAGATTCGTCACATGATAAGTGAGCTCATATACAAGGATATTTGTGAGAGACGTCGTCAATTTCTTTGAAGAAAAAAAAAACGAAACATTAAGTGATAAATATTTCTTTATAGAACTTATCTAATCGTGTTAGTTACATACTTGAGCAAACACATTTTCGTGATAAGATATCCATGCTAATCTTTCACCTACATTTGAGTTACAACATATTGAAGGTAAATTAAATAACTTTTTCTTTCATCGATGCATCTCATACTTACAGGCAATGAAATACGCATGAAGGATCAATTTGTCCATCATGACGACGATCAGCAAAAGGTCACTGAACTTGACCATGATTTCGAATCGACCGACACCGAGAGCCATTTCCATTGATTTATTATTCACGTATTGCATTCAAAGAGATGCGTACTTTGAAAGGCGAATACAAATCAAAAACGATCAGACGTATTCACCCATAATGTAGGTACAGTTATCAATTCATTACAAGACAATTGAATAAATCATGTCTCAAATATAAATTTCTCCTCTTCTATTGTCTCCATTGAAAAGAAATAGGTCTTGAGAACTGTGGTGGCCCAATGGTATATATATGTATATGGCTGCGACTAACGACTTGTTGGTCGTAGGGTGAACCCAGACAAGTGCCATTGTGTAAACAATTTCATCACCACTGCTCTCATACTCTCAAAGCAGTGAAGAAAAATATCGTGAGAAAACTGGCATGTCCTCGAACCAAAAATTCGACGACATGTGGTATCTACCAACCCGCAATAGGCCTGCGTGGTTGATCTTTCGAAGAGAGAAGACTGTTATCCCAGCAGTAGGAACATTATAGTCTGATTATAATGAGGTATTATTTCCTGCAATAATTGTTGAATCTTCTAAGGCGTCAAGTGTAAAACTGCGTTAGTAAGAACACCCACATGTGATTGTAATGATTACATACAATAATATTTTTCTTGTTCGAGACTGACGGCTACATCGTATGAGTCAAGATCTGTAATGAAGGCCAAGGTGTCAAGTGTCGCTCCCTACAGATGCATTATGTGGAACGCTGACTGAATGTTTGCTTTCACTAGCTGTATGCATGCTCGTAACATTACACCGACCACCTAAGGGAGAGCCGAGGTAGTTAAACCGGTGGATTAGGCAGATAGCAACCAAGTTTTAAGGTCGAAATTCTTTAACAAAGCTCACAGTAGGAGTAAAGTTGTAGATATCGTCACATAACGAAAAAGCGTAATATATTACGCTTTTTCGTTATGTATCTCTTAATATATGTTAAGAGATAGTTTTCATGGTTTTCAAGGGTGCTGAAGCCAATCGTGAGGTCAAAATGAAAATCCGCGACGGTGATTGAAATTCTTCATCAAAGATATGCTGTAGCCGATAGTGAAGTCAAAATATAGTTTGAGTATTGAAAGACAGCCGTAATACGTCCACTGCTGGACATGACCTCCCCCAATTTGGGGGGCTTTGCCATAATCGCCACGCTTGGCAGGCGGATTGGCGATCGCAGTATGGTGGCAAAATGCATAGAGAACGCTGCTGCCCATTCTCTAGTAAATCCGGTAGTCGCCTCTGAAAAAAAATGAAATGTCTAGAAATGATTATTGAAAGACAGACTAAACGACGTTCGCATTTGAAGAAAAAGCCGACACTTTTTTTATAAGAAATAGCCAGCCTAGTGTAAACCAGAAATCTGGACAATTTCACTATCGTTAGTAAAATCGTGACCTCATCTAATCTAAACCATTTAACACCAAGTGACAAATTTTTATGTCTACGTAAATTGGTACGAATAATTTGTATTTACGAGGCGTGAACAGTGGTAGACCGAGATACGGGGTGCTACGGTCTGTTTATATTTAAGCTAAGGGCCGGTCTGCCCACACCCTCACTCCTACGCCCCATTGTATGATGACGATCAAACTTATTTACATCACAATAAGAAGGCTTGCTCGGCTTAGTTTAATGCTGTGTCATCTCCGTAGAATGTGCCTTCAGTATTTGCCTATCGATAGTTTTCAGAGGGAATTTAATCAAAATAATAACGTCGGTTTCTGTAGAACCAGGAAATCACTATAATATCAACTAAAGTTGGGCTATTGTGATAGAACTGAAGATAATATTATCTTAGCCATTATAACGTCACCACGCCTTATTTGCGAGCGAGCTATCCAACTAAAGCAGGAAAACTTGTAAGAAAATACGCAGTCATAATTTTCTTTTTATTACGATTCGGAGATATAATAATGAAATCACAATCATTATATACGTAATTTCGCATGCGGTAGGTAATACATTATTACGAAATATGAGGTAAGCAAAAAAATTACAATGTTATAATGAAACAGAAACAACACACCATAACTGAAATTCGATTCGTCCGACCGATTGTTTGTTCTTGCAATAAAATGCTCCTGCAATTTGTATGTCGGTTTCAAGCGAATTACGCGATGTACGTAAGTAAAGAAGTTTTTATAGCTACAGCACTTTATTCGAGTTCAATAAGAGCATTGAGAATGACGCGTTTGTCATAATTAAGTTGTCTGTCTCTCTCCGAAGCCGTTGCCACGATTGTTCCAGAAAACAAAAACTTCTGAGGTCTTTGTAACTCAATAACAGAGTTTTTGTGTTGATTAAATTACTTTTTATAAATCTAAACCTAATCGAATGCTGAAATGTTTCCGGGTCGTTGTACTTACTCAAGAATTTATGAACGGAAACATAAACAAAAACTGTCGTTGAAATCGTTCCTTCACATTTACAGGACGAGATAAGGGGCGCAGGCAGCGAGAGGAAAACATTATATTAATGTTTTGGAAAATACTGGGACAAGCAAAGTAATGATGGCAGCGGTAGTAGTCCAACGAAGCTGGAAAGCACACAGATGAAATGTTTTCAAGCAGGTTGTTCTAAGTTTTAAATAGGTAATCGTTAATAGTATTGCCGTAAGTAGATGAAGGAATGTAGGTAAGTTTTTTTATGGAAAATCAACAAATTTCATTAGGTATTCAAAAGTTTTCTAAACCCTTCTTCTTTTGTTTACAAGTAGTAGTAGTAGATAGTGTCACTGACTAGCAAAGACTGTCTAAGAAAGACGTGGTCATTGAGTTTTTTATTTACCTAACATTTACTCATTTTTACCGAAAATTTCTTAATTAGCAATATATTATGTATAATATGTTTAAACCTTGTACCACAGTAAGAAAAAAGCGAGCCATATCCATAGAAAAAATAACTGAGAACGATTGATTCTGCAACCGAGCACATTTATTTCCTTTTCCAATTTAGCATACAGGGCCCTTACCATTTGTCAGACACAAATCAATAGATCATTTAATTGATGTTTGTGTATCTGTTACAGTTCAAACAATTCAGCTATTGGTAGTTCAATATCGAATCATCACTACTAGGAACTGGGTCAAACTGAGACAGAGTTTATAAGATAATCGTTAAACAAACAATCGCAACTCGCAGCCGGTGGCTAGGTGTCAGAGTATCGAGTGACTGTGTTGTAATGCGATCGGTCACCAATCGATATCGGTTATCTCACACGCTGTTTGACTTACGATAAATAGCGGATGCAACGCGATGCAATAGCGCGTTCTATAAATATTTAATTAAAAGTGACATTACGTAATCTTAAAATTATGAAATGCAGTGCGCGTGAACAAACATTTGACTTTTCACAAACGCAGCTGCTAAAAATCTTCATAATTGCGCAAATAGTGCCGACATCTGTTATTGTAAAATGATAAATTGGAGTCATTACGAAATTAACAACGATATTAAAGGCAGACGTTGTAACATTCATCTTGGAGGGTACTATCGCGTTTAATATTGGTAAGAATTAAAACTCGGAACAACTAGTTATCAAAGTTATTATGCAAACGTGTGCTATTAAGGTTCAAGTCCACGTGTCTGGACACACGACACACGTCGCTCTCGGTTCAGTGGGCAACGTTCCCGCAGGTGGGCGACTAACGGTCGCTACACAATGCAACCGGTTGCAAGCGACAAAGTACACACCGAGGTCTCAGCAAGCGTGGTCATTTGCGCGCCAACCTGCCTTTAACGGTCGGTGATGTAACTTTCAAGGGGTTGTCACGAATCGATTTAAATGCAACTGCTAAGGACTCCTGCTCCGATTATTATTCATGGAATATCGCGATCGTATCAATAATATACACCCTTAAGTACAGCAAAACAAAAAGTGACATTTCGTACAATTCGCTCTGCCGGAAATTAAGGACCGTAGGGTTTATTTTTTTATGTGCCACGAACAGAAAATGTGGAATGGGAATCACCTTTGCCACATTCATTTGGTATTTATATGATACGTTGTAAGCGTTATTGTTAAAAATTTACGATGCTCGTGATTGAAATGCATGCATGCGATTTGAAAAATCGATGGAATACCTCGCCTGTCTCCAAATAATAAACGCTCATGCAAGTTTCAAACACGACACGTAAATCGACAAATAGGGGTGGCTCACCCTTCTATAAGACTCGTTTTATGGCTTTTAATAATTTGTTGGGTAAGCTGGCACTGATTGTTGAACTAGCAGCTGCTCGTTGTTACAGGGATTACCGGAATAAATAACGTTTTTTGGTAACCAAGGTAAGTGTGGAAACGATAAGATTAGGACGCATGTGTGATATTTACATTTTACAAGGTTCATAAAAGAACGGTTCAAAATAGAGATTATAACAGTCACTAAAATACTCATCAATATTCTATCTGTAGTCGTAAAGCAGTATCACGAAGCAATTCATATTGCAAGCCAATCAAAGGTATAACATGAAAATCGAACTTCAAAGCACTCTATAAATAACAGTTTAATCGTCATTCAAAGTGTGAATTCATGATACTTCGACTTGTGGTTTAATATATCACACTGCATTCACAGCTTATGCAATCCGTTCTTTGAATCCCATTCAATCGTACCTTTATGGGTATTACCTAGTCATTTTATCTCAGCCGGTTTGTAATGAATGAACGTGCTATGAGGTTTCTTACCCATAAACGGTCAATATGCGCGTCGGGTACAAAATCTTCTGCCGAAGTGCCGAAACCAGTAATACGACGTAGCGCGGTGACAGGGTTCGTTCACCTAACCCGGCTAGCTTCCACTGCCGCCGCGAAATAAATCATCTGTTACATGATCTCCGGTACCCAGGGCCAGTGACGTAACAAATTAATGAGCTGTACCTAGGGCAAATATCGCAAATCAGTCACAATTTGAACGCTTCATAAAAACTTATTATAATATACGCTTGATTGCAGTAACTGCGGGCAAAACTGTAATTACCGCTCCAGATGCAATTACCCGATACTTACGATGACTGTAATCACTTTCTTGATTTACAGACTGCATGCCGTAACAGTGTAACTGATAACTCTGCATTGTTGCTTATTAGGTCTCGTACTATTCCATTTGTGCATAAAATTGTATCCCTCATTACTTACTTGCCTATTATTCAACATTCGGAACGGCAGCATTTTCATTGATATAAATGAGTCCGTAATGGACACAAAAAGGTTTGATAAACGGCACTGGCAGTGCTGAAAGATAAAATTATTTTTCATCATAATGGAAGGAAATGGTCTTTGTCGGTGCATCACAGCGCACCTTTATAAGCGGCCATTATCGCATGTACGTGCGTACCTTATCTAAATAATACGTTGGCGATCAGTTATTTTCACCATTATTTTTATGCTGTCACCCGACTGAAACACTGCTTTATCTGTATGATTCACGTCAGCCATTTGCGCTGTGGAGCGAACGCAATTAGGTGTATATCAAATGGATTTATGTCATGCACATGCAAACGTTTCATTTTGTAATTAGCTGTCTATCGATGATACTGATATTATAGCGTTTAGAGTTCATCAAACGTTCGTGTGAACATGTACATTACTTGCAATTGAACAATACTTTTGTTCAAGCATTCAAGAGGGACCCATTGTAATTCAGTCTTTACTGTCTGTACTCTTTTACTCTATTAAAAAAAAGACTCCCCATGGGCCTCGAGTACCATGTAGCACGAGATGAAACATGACATGACCGAAGCTATCCAGTTAACAGACAAATCATGCCGTATAACCAGCCAGACGGACAATTTGAAATCAATTCAATTTGTTCAACGTTCCACAGCCTTGTAGCACCATGAGTGTATAAGTATCAGTGAAGTAATGATGCAGTTCACGAAAGTTGCAAAGAACATCCGCTTGCAATATAAATGATCTGATCGAACGAGAGCCTGCAATATGGATGAGAGCGGGCTTGTTGTGCCCATATTGGCTGTACTCGTTCTACCCGGGCAGTATGTGGCACTGTGGTCCGTGATGTGCGGACACACCAGCATCGCTAATGAGCTTGCAACGGAACCGTGTCGATAAGGTTAACATGATTGATTTGAGAGTTGCTCTGAAAACGCTCTTGTTTATCGAGATCCGTACCCTGTGTTTGCGTATAGGGTACGCTCGCTGTTGAACATCAATGCGGGCTGCGCAATGCTCACGCGTCGTGTATGAACAACGAAAGTAATTAGCTGCAACCGTGACTGGTTTACATAATATGCACCTCTTTGAAGTAGAGTTCATTTTTATAGTTCTCTTCTACAAAGCGTACTTACTAGTCTAATAAAATTATGAACACCTTGCCATCTTCTAGGAAAAAAGTTTTATTTCTTTTCCACGAGCGGGAATAGTATGTGATGCGCAGTAATTATGAACAATTTACTGCGCAGTAAAGGGGTGTCGAAGTATTTGCATCATTTCGCCCGGATTAATGCTACCACAACATGTTTATTACGACGTTAGCGTTAATGAAAAGGGGACAAATGCTGCGCTATCATTAAGTAAATACGTTGAGAGCAAAATAATTATTAAAACTGATACACCTTCTGACAAAAAATACAATTATGTAATATTTAGGCGTCAATAACTCGACTAGACGAAATATATATGTATTACATTACAATTAATTATGTTCATTAACCTCGGATACAACCATGAAGTACTTACATTGAAAGGTTAGGTTCCCATTCCCAATGCTTCATTATAAATTACGAAAGATCTTTAACCACGTCAAAAGCGTGCAAATGCTGTTAAACCGCGATCGTGATCTCGCAAATTTCGTCCGATAATAATATTACTTTAGATATACTTTTAAGTACATATGGGTACACCACTTTGTTCTTTTGTTGGCTGTCTAGACAAAAGATTAGTATAAATTACTTTTGGAACTCTGAAAGAACTTGCAACCCTATTCGGATCCCATTTCGATTAGGTAAGGAAGCACGTAGATGGACGTATAGAAGATCTAGACTATCTACTTTCAAAGGACCTTTGAAACATTCCACATCTTTTCCGTGAACTTTTTGGGCTCAGGCTCTCCCATTTGGACCGATTTAAGCAAAAATGTTCCAAATCACACAAACCTTATGACTCTTTGACATGTTAACATATACCTTATTTGGAGTAAGTACCTACATAGGTCACAAAAACTCGAAATTGTCGAAGTTGTGGGTTGGAACATTTCTGCTTAATCGGTCCATTTCATCTCGGAACACATCTCAAAGCTATCAAATCGCTCAACTTCTCCACCTACAGGATATTGCAAGAATAATTATGTTAATAATATCCCGTTTCCTTGTTCGATTGCATCATATTCCCACGTAGTCTTACGTCACGAGCTCACTTCAATGGACCATTAACAGAAACAGTGGTTCCAGTACCAACAATCAGATTTTGTCCACATGTTCGAACCAAAAATTTAATGTTCCAAAAAGTTTTATTGTATCGAAGCAAGCAGGAGCTATAGGAGCTATATTACATGTTAAGGACCATTAACATGATACTTAAGTAAATTCAAGTTTATTTTTTTTGTGGCAGGATGTGTATATCTGTCTAGATTTGTCTGCAACATTTTCTCATTAGTCGACAGACTTATTTAGATAATAATACCATACTTAACGATTTTTGACGACTACATCTGTACAAAATTGAAATTGCAAAGGAAACGAATGAGTCAAGGTCTCACGTTCTCATATTTCTGATTAACAGTCACCAGATTGATTCTAAGAAATACCTATTTCAATATTTCCGTTAAACCAAGTTTGTGGGGAACTATAAACGTTATTTGCAGAAGCCGCAAAACTGTCGAGTGGCTGTAGCTAGCGGGTCGCGCACAGACGCCTCGTGCCACTTCCACGCCACGTAACTCGGGTTAAAGCAATTAATTAATTAACAACTGCAAACACGTGACCAAGTTTCATATAGATTTGATATGTATCAGATGAAATATTTTGCACAACAAAGAGTAGACTGTCTATAACATACAGGTTAAAGGCCCCATACAAGACACTAATCATCATTAATTTATATCTTTAGATATCGTAGGAACTCAGGTGGTTCACAAATGTTACAAAGAGATTCTTTAATATTGAATACAAGTCCGGTACATAGGATACTGTAATAAATCATTAGACAAAAAATATTTAATGAACGGAAACACACTGGGAAGGGCAGGATGTATGTAGTTTATAAAAGGTAAAAAATAGTCTAGGTGTGTAGTTCGTTTATATTCGCATTGTGTCTGACAAAGCCGACAATTTAAAATAACCGCCTCCCTGTATATCGCGAACAATCGATCTTGTCGGCAATGGATCACACGCTGCGCGTGCGCCGTGCGCGGTCCACCATTGTACCCGAAATATTTTGAATAATGGAAAGCTTTCCCTCTTTGTCTGGATAAAAAATGCGGATATTTCGTAAGGGACAATGGAGCGTAACATACCAAATTCGTGACATCGAGGGAAATAAAACGCATGAAAAATGTCCATCTAAAGTTATAGTGACATCACTGGAACAGTTATTTTTTCGATCAAGTTAAAAAACAGGTTGATTTTGGTAAAACTCCTGACTTCCTTCCTTCCTGGAACTACAAAAAGTGTGGTTGAAAGTCGAACAAAGGGCAGGACTTCCGATCAGCTGCCGGCACCCCTACGTTTTACGGGCTTCATCTAATATTAACTAGGTGCTTAGTTGGTCGAAGTCACGCCACGAGATAAGTAAAAAATATGGGAATCGTCTTATTTAAAATGTATGGTACCGAGCCAAGTATGACTGTCTATTTTACTTATTTTCTATGGAGGAATGCATTTCTTCAGTACTGTTTTTATAAAAAATAAATAACGTGATATTTTAATTTAATTCATAACATTGAAAGTTGAGACACATAGACATCACAAATTGAGAACTGTGAGCACTAAAAGAAGTTTTACGGTGTTTACCAATAAAAATCTCAGTATATTTGATTTCGTATTTGTAACCACAGCTGGGCTTGAATATGAAAGTTCTAAACAGTACATCTGCAGGAGTCTGGAGTGACACGCGTGAGAGCAAAAGTCCTAAACCAACAAATATTACGTGAAAGGATTAATGAAAGTCGATCCGATTAAATATTGATGGACCGTATCGTATTAACTTGAAACAAATTGCACCTAAACCTTGCGGAATACCTCGGACCCTCGTCAATAGTAACAATGTCGGAGGGGAAACGAAAGAGGATCCATGTTAAGTTGCTGTGGTTACAGTCGAATCAAATTAAAATACATAGGAACTAACCAAAACCCCGTGAAACGAATGAAGGAAAAGTACGAGCTGTTTTTTTTTATGATTTCATTTCTTTGCTTTCGAGCTTTTGGGGCTAGTAAAAGATTTTTATGCGTCCCAGAGGTCAAACACTTCATCGTATCTTTTTCTCGATTTTATAGTTATGACCAATATTTGTAGTTCGCCCTTCGATATTTGTTTTCGTCGGTACTTTATTGGAGTTAACGTGTGATCAACTTCAGCTGTCGAACAGGAACATGTTGTTGAAAGAACCCGGCTCAAACAGGAAACATTTCATATTGTAACAAAGAGTTTATAGCTAGCTCAATCCGTGCATCATACACAACCCAACAATCGGTAAGAGCATTGGGTAAGTTTAAGTAGATTAGTGATTGCACCATATGCTGGTAACAGGAGGGGTTCCGAAAATTTATAGCCGTCGAATCGGTACGCTTATTGCATCATAAGCATCGATGCGCGTTAATTCAATCTTCCTTCTCAATCTTTTTTTCCGTACGTCCAATTAAATTGTGTACTGCAAACAGCTGCTGGCTCTAATTGATTTAATTGAATCCTCCCATCGGGGAGATACTTCAACTTACCTTCTTGGAATTCATTCATTGTTTTTCTCTAGTTATTTTAAATCACTTAAGTTTCTGTTTAACTTGCCTCAGATGCTAGAGCTAGTTGAGTCTTCGATCACAAGTATACGGGCAGTTAAATTAGGCACTTTATTATGTTGCGTAGCTATGTTGAAACGTGCCATGCCATGAACTAGTCTGGCACCGGTTGTCGATGTGTGTATAATTAGCGTGAGTTTCTAAAGGTCATTGTCACAGCCTCACTGCATTCAGGAATCAGATTTAAAATAGACTTTACAGACAACTTTATAAGTATACGATACAATCAATTTTATAAATCCGGTGCCATCTTGTCTATACTATTAGGAATGGTAAGGGATTAATTGACCATAGGTATAGATCACAGCCATTAAAGGATTAGTCAATAATAGTATGACTGACTAAAACAACACAAAGCGATTAACTAAAGTTTATGTTAAAAGTTTTGGGAAAGCATTACATAGAAGACAACTGAAATAGGTTTCGTTTCATGGGAAACATTAAACAGATATTTCTCCCACATGTTATGGTTAGGGGACAAGTCGTAGAAATATAATTAAGATTGTAATAAAATTTACGGCAGGAATATGACACACACGTGATATTTGCAACGTGTAGATTTCGTGTCATTAATCATTGTTATAAAATTCGTACGACAGGTACCTCAGTACATGGAAAGTTAAATTTGCCTTTCTGATTACAGATAATTATGATTAGCAAGTAGGAGGCAAAATTTTATAAATGCAAATTATTGGCTTATATTGGCATCGGTGTAGATAGTTGCGTTATTAAGGGCAAAATTGCGTTATGAATACTTAGTTAATTTATTCGCATATTGTTCCTATTCATCAATGATTTACAAATTCAAAGCGCTTCATTTATAAAGTTGACGGGATGGTCAATTGCAAAATCTTCTCTTCGGTTATGAATACAAAAGCTCGCATTAGTACCCGGCTACCTGGGTCGCATTCTTAGAACTTGCGACAAAAAACCCAGCTTCTCTGTTGGTTCTAAAAGTTCCCACAATGACTTAAGAGAGGGGTGAATATCTCAAGTGTGGTTTTTGTCGAGCCCATTTGTCGAGTGCGATAATAAAACTGTACCATAACTGACGTTTTGACTGCACAAAAAATGTCGAGGTGACGGCTCTCATAAAGAATATGCGCTGCAAAAATGCTGCAGTTGTAAACGGATATCCTTACATTACCAGCTCGGTACACCGTTACACTAAAGCCGCTTGGATTCCCAACCCTCCTTTCAAAAAGATATTATTTTTCGTAATTTATTCAGGCATAAAGCATTAGGCACAAAGCCGTTAGATTTAAGCTGGGGCTCAGATTACGCGACGAAGACTTGCTTAATACGGACCGACTGCAGTCATTCAATAGCCTGCAAAACAACACCGAGGAAAGGCACTATCGGGGACGAAAGGTGACACCGAAGCCTGTGGCATTAGATCTATAGGTGACTAGGTATCGCATGGAAATATTATTCAGTACATAGTGCAGTGGGGCTTATTACTGCTGACATTCCCAGGCGTGGCTTGCATTCATACATACATCAGTTTCGTGAGCTTGCAATTTGATACTGAATAGTAACAATCGATTCGGTCCAATCCTTAGATTATATTCAGTCTTATATTTTGATATCCAGTCTTTTGTACGAGCCTAACACGAATGGGCACGCCACAATTGCGGCGGTAAGTCCCCTCTTTGAGGAGTGGATAGAGAGGCGCCACGGCGTCCTCACCTTCCGCCTGACGCAGGTTCTCACCGGGCATGGGTGCTTCGGTGGGTTCCTGTTCAGGATAAAGCGGGAGGATACGACCGGGTGTTTCCATTGCGAGGATCGTCTGGAGTACACGGTGGAGCATACGGTGGAGGTGTGCCCTGCCTGGGCGGGGCACCGCCGTGTCCTCGTGGAGGCGATCGGCGGCGGCGACCTCTCGCGTCCGGCCCTGGTGCGAGCCATGGTACGGAGCGAGAGGGAATGGGAATCCGTCACCTCCTTCTGCGAAGCAGTAATGCTCGCGAAGGAGGAGGCGGGGCGCGTGAGGGAGTGGCAGTCTCTGCGCCCTCACGTCCCTAGCCGCCGCAGGAGGAGACGCCCCGGGCGTCGGGAGTCGATTGCGGACTCCCGGCCACCGTAGGCGCGAGCTTGCGGGTGGCGAGCAATGGGTAGCTCGCCGCCCGGTAAGGACCAGGCTCGGGTCGACGGCACGCAGTGTTCCACGCGCGCCTCAAAGAGATGTCAGCAGCAGTGTAGGGGTCTACTAGGACCGATGCCTGCCGGGGTCGCGTGATTGTTCGAAAGAGATACCGTGACCGTGGCACATGGGCAACTGATGGAACACGGGTGGGTTTTAGTCAGTAAAAGTCTGACACGCCCTCCCGCTCCGCCCAGAGCGGGAGAAGTCATTTGATGATTTCCCATCCTGAAAAAAAAAAAAAAAAAAAAAAGCCTAACACGAAAAAATCGACAAGCTATTCACTAGAAACACTCTCCAAAGTTTCTCTATTCATTATGTCAAAACTTGGAGCGCCTGAACGAGCTATTACAAAAGAGTATCCCTGGATGATGTCATAGCACTATCGAGACACCCGATAGGTACCTACTCTAGTCGGGTATGTGTGCGTCTGTTTGGTCTGTCCGTTTATGATCTCTAGTTAAGCACGTAGGACCCGTATGTGATAACAAGATGGTATATTATGATAGACAGCTCAGACGTCCAGACTGACTTAACGTCATTACTCGAAAGAGATGAGGAATGAATATTTATAAACATAATACAGTTTTAAATAGACTGAGTATTATCTGGTAGAATTTGGAACACCAAAACTGATCTAACTTTCACTGTCAAGAGTATAATGCCTGTCTGGCATTGATGAAACCATTTTTGTTTAACTTCGATGGATGACGTATGAAGAGTTGGCAGTAGTCTTGGTTCATAATAGAGTAATTGCCCAGAATTCATATTAGCTCAGTTTGAAATGTGGTGTGAGTACTAATCTAACGATCTAGCTGGTTAATAGCCAGTCAGGTTATCGACTATGGTTATTTCGAGATTAGATCGTGTCCGGTATAGAAAGCTAGATAAACACTGCTGCATAGGGAAATATCGCGTCCAGTTTGTTTAATCAAGTGAGATTTTAATTACTTTCTTTTATTATTTATTAAATGTAGGTTGTACTGAAATGATGAAGCACCGACCGTTACTTTAACAACGAGCATTAGATTAAAGATTAACTGAACCGATGCAATGGTTAAAGAAAGTAGAGTAAGCTTATCTTTTTCTTCGATTAAAACGTTACGGCAAGTCGGAACTATTTATTCCGTTTAGTTAGTTCAGTTCCGCAGCTGTTTCAACTTGGTTAACATCCTTAATACAATTATCTGCTGGAACTCAAAAGCACTTAAGGAACAAATTGCCCTCTGGATCTAATAAGATTTATATGTGATCAGATGCAGTGGACGGAACGCATAAGTCCATCTGATCGTTTAACTAGAGGAATATCTCCTTATCTGAGATGCGGGCAACGGAAACATTCTCTATTATTTCCTCCTATTCAATGTAAGAGATCAGTGATTTATGTGGACACTGTCACGGCCCTTCGTTATAATATAACACAGTTAAGAATCAAAATGGAATTATGTCGATCCCTATTAGATGATTTTGAGAAGAAACCGTATTAAAATTTGATACCGATCGCATACCAACAGTAATAGAAGTTAACGACTTAAAAGCGAGTCGAGGCCACCTTGAAATAGTTTTAAGTAAAACAAATCAATTTGGTTATTCACGACTCACAGGATACGTTTTCTATGAAACTGGTTCCTATAATATGTTGTAAATAAGGTTTGGTATTGCGTAACAGTGTACGTTTAGCTAACCTCGGTATCCATGCGGTTGAATGGATGTTCCTCACGCAGTAGATAAATCAAGCATGGGAAAAACCGACGCCATACAGCCACAGCTCTCTTTGTTTTCCAAACACCATGACATTTGATCGCATGCAAATGCAAAATAGACTTGGTATGGCTGAATGTCGAAGGCGAATCATGATGATCTTTGCTCACTTCGTATTTCTAACAATTTCAGAATATCTACTATGTGTAGTTGTAGATACGTCATTCGAGTTACATATTATCTAAAATACTATTGTTTACCTATATTGGAAGGCTTATCTCGGTAATTTCGCCACTGCCTAATTAATTCTTGCGACATGACTTCGTTTCCTAGTCACACAAAGAAAGCTGATAAGAACTTTATCGGCCAACGAACTCTGTAACAATTGCACAAACGTCGAGTTACAGTGACCATTGTGTATCTGACTTATGTAACGTTAATGCACTATTCACGGATGTATCAATTCGAGTATTACATTCGTGTTAACACAGTATTGTTGGACATTTAAGAGCTCGATTAGGAAGCTTTGTCTGAGGCCATTATTCAGGACATTGTGTTTCAGGCTACGGATCGGTAACCGCAGGTTTGATGACGCTGCTGTCCGTTTCAACCTAGTATCCGTCATATAGCTAGGTACAGGTACTCGCAGTGGCGATGGGTCAATATAAGCCCAATCTCATCGGCTTACTTTTAAGAAATTCTACCTCTCACCATCCATACACCATTAATGATTTCAAAGAACAATTAATTTTTACGCCTGAGCGTAAAAAAGCAAATCTTCAGAAATTCTCTGATTACAACTCAGTATCTGTGAAAGTGAGGCCTTATCTTCTGAAGAAACTTTAAGTATGCATCACGCGGTGGGTGTTTTTTTTTTTGTAATGGCTTACCCTGACCAAGATTCCACCCCTTGCTACTGACAGGTGCCTATATGAGGCTAGTGAGCCTAGCTAGTCCTTTTCGTTCATAGGCGACAGATTGAATGAAGAGCATTTGATAAAGATGTCCAAGAAAATTGGATGACAAGACTCGTGTTCTCCCTCCTAACTAAGTTATGAAAATTACTTCGTAATAACACATTAGTCATCTTCGAAACATAGAAAGTTTATGCTGTAATTGTGATTATACCCTTCACTTTACATGTTATACCGATAGCATCTGTGCAACCGGCCAGGTTGTGCGGCTAATAAATTATGAAACACGTCGTGTAACTGCACTAGCTTACAATATGTACTCAGTATTAACTAGCAAGAATTACCAGAGAACGAAAATGTTGTGAAAATATGTATACTTAAATCTTAGTAAAATAATTTCCAGTTTTAATGATGCAATGGCTCTAGGGATCGCAATTATGATCATTTACACCGTCAAGTCTGTCGTTGACTAATGCTGTGTAATAGAATAGCTAGGGTTCTGAATTTAATATGTTACACTAATTCTGACGAGCCTCGTAAGTATACAGATACATTTGGGCAGTTGTAGTACGTAAGTAAGTGTCTGATAATAAATGAGGAAAGCGTGTTGACTGTGAATGTGGACACTGCAGTATTGAACGCTACAGGCTGCCAAATGGACTTTTTATACGAAAGTGTGAGCCGAATACGGGCTGTATTTAAAGTAAGGGATTCTTTACAGTACAAATAAACGAGACCATAAAAGGGCAGACCTCCACGAGATGACACTCAAACAACACTTAGCGCTTATCGTCCAGGTGAAAGGTTGTTCAATGAAGTGCAGTGTTTATCCTCGCCACAATACCAACTAAGTCAACGGCTATTTTTGTTTGTCTCCTTTCCCTGTTGTTTATCTTGTTCTTTGTTTTCCGTAACAAATGCATTTAAAGACATTTTCGTGTCGCTGTTGACTGTCTGTGACTGAGTCGTGGTTACACAAAATTAATGTCCCCATTTAGGTACGTGTAATACGATTTGCTTTGTAAGGAATTTAACGTTTCCTGTTATCAGTTCGAATATTAATCAATGTAACAGAAATCTCGATAAGGGTGTACCTATTTTCGGCAGTGTTCCAATGTTCGATGGTAATTAAAGGGCGATATTATCTTTTCTGTCAATCGGAATAATAGGAGCGTACCTATATCATGAATAGTCAGATGATGTTATAAATAAAAGAACAAGGAATTCCTTCGTTCAAGTGTTAAATACTTGAGCGGTCAGAATCATCAAGCGGCGGGCAAGCATTGCATGGGTTGGAAATTATCTCGAGACGTTTTTATGGTTCGCATTGGAATCTGGGAGTTTTTTTCCCATTGCGGGTCCGTTCGAACGCTCAAACAGGTTTTTAGATAGCGTTCAAAGTAATGCATCAACGTGGTGCGTTTTTGTAAAGGCGGCATATTCAAGGGGGACAAGGTAATGAGGTTTCGGAACGGTCCTTTCAATGAGCTTAATTTACAAATGCTTGCCTGGACGTCTTTTTACTCAGGTGGTTGTTATATGATGGACGCAAGTAGCTTACATCCCTGTCGTTTATGAGGTAACCACCTACTGTACTCACTTTTAAGAGGCCATTCAGCTGAGAAATAACCTTCATAAGATGTTATGACCACAATATGCTTAAAAGCCTGTATGATACGAGCACCAGGGACACTTGCATCAAACAAAGTAGGCTTAAAATCTTAAAATGATTATTTTTCTTATCGGTGAATCCTAACAATGTCAAATAGATGGACCTCCTTGTATGTTTTTCATTGGTCTTTAGATAAATACCTAATTAATGGAAGCTAGGTGGAACTGTTTACTTACAAGTATTCTAGTTAGTTGATGACCTAGGTACCTTTTATAAACCTGATTAAACCTAGGCATGTAACTTTTACATTGGAGAACTGACTGCTTTGGTAGGTTTACTTGAAAAGGTATCAACCTATCTATATGTTATAAGCACTTATGGATATGTAACTAGGTAGGTAGGTTACTACCTACTTTAAGTAAAGACCTCGTTCTATTTTGTTAGGCAAATAATTTATAGTAAATAGATAAATTGAGATGTAATACAGATTAATTAATTGGGCTAATTTCATTCAATAGCGTGAATGAACTTAGCGGGTTATCATATCGAATTGAATAATCTTTGCACTTACTGACTTCGTTTTGTCAACAAACAAAATACGTAGACGTAGATAGTACCTACCTACCTGCGTAAGTACTTATTTAGGTAGGCTTACCTACTTAACAAGTGAAAAATGGAGAATTTTAAACCATCAGTGACCTGATTTTCCACAGTCAACAGACCATGAAGGCTTAACCTTTTAATGATAATTGCTGTGTGATTATACCTACCTTCAGTAGGTAGTCAAAATAGTTACCTAGAAAGTAGGTGTCGTTGCCCGATGAATATTAATTAGGTAGGTAGGTAGGTCTTGGATAACTAAAGCTAAACGTAAGCGCCAGTTCCGGCCTAGGGTTTCGCGTGAACTTCTTAAGACGGAAAACCATATTACCGGGATGCCAACAAACTAGATAAAACTAGCAATAAGTTGAACGAACCTAGTTAGTGAAAAGGATCAAATCTACAGCCACTTTTGAGATATTTACGATTGCAGTTCAAGAGGTTGTTTTTTTTTTTCAGTGGAATATTAGCACATTTTTATTAGTAATGTTATATTAACATATTCTGTTAGAAATAATTATTAAGAAGAGGAACCAGAAACTTTTAATTGTTTATGCTGAAAAAAAAAAAAAAAGAAACGCCGTACCATTCATTGGTTCTAAAGTTTAAGTAGCTATAAGCTTTTTTTTTACCTAGGTCGCTTTTACTGACCTGTAGTACGTTTATTTTGGATCGGTTTGGTGCACTTAACAATTTTTTGACCAAGTTGTGGATTTGATCATTTTTGCTTTAATGTCTTTGTTTTTGCTTAACTACGTCCAGTTGGTAGTTGAGAATACAATAAAAAGAAATAAAACTTGTAGGTACTCACGGACTGGCACTTTCTTCGGATCATATTGTTCAACGAGTTCGTTTATTTTGATGATCTTCGTCTGCGCTACTTTTGATCGCTCGGTTATATCTTGGAGTTGCGCAGTCAGTTCGCTGAAGATATCCTCCGCCAGCAGCACCAACGAGGCGAGCTGTCGGAGCGCATTGCTCAGGGTGCAGTTGGTGACCGCCTGGAGCTCTTCATCAGACACCCTGGGCTTGCCATCTTCGTCTCGTAAACTTGTACGCGATAAAAACTTAGGTTCCACTGCACGCTGCACGAAAGGCATCTCGATAGAAGTCCCAAAACACCTTGAACCACTTACTCACCCATCCCCGCGCCACGAATTAAACGTAATTCCGACATCCATTCAACACACCAACACAAAAAACGTCAGGTAACCGCCACTTTGAATTAACCGACATCCTGACCAGTGAACTTTCACTTATTAGCGGTTTTTAACAGTACCGTGCAGTTTTTGCTATGCTCTAGTTATTCTAAATAAGTTTTAGTTCATGGATTCAAGTTTTAAAAGTTTGACAAAACTTCATGTTGACGAAAGCCCGCCATAACAAATGCCGCGCGATACACAACAATCCACACCTGCTGCCATCGGCCGAATGAAATGAATGAAGCGGTCGGTGTTGCCATAGCCGACATTATACTATCCCATTCTTATTGTTATTATTTTATTGCAGAAACTGAATTATAATCAGAAAGTGCTTTATTCGAGGAAAATTATCCATATTGGTCCCATGAGTAAATAGTTCAGTTTGATTGCACCTTTCTGTTATATGCAGTATAGCTCAGAGTCCATCAAGAGTAATCCTATACAGATATACGATTACTCTTGAAGGACTCTGAGCTATACAATGTAGACTGTGAATTTCAAAAATCTGTTGTTTTTTTTGCAATTTGCAGATCAGTGTTAGGTTATATGTTAATGAAAATATGATTCGCGACCTTAAGACGTATAGCCTTACAGAATTATAATCATTAAAACCACCAATAAAATCCTCTTAGGTCATTTAATCCCAATTAATGACTATTTCATGAAATAGTGCAAATTGCAAAACACTTAATTTCACAGGTTTAATAAACTTACCTAGATGGTTGTATTATTCAGTATTGATGATTTTTATGATTAAAGTTTTGTAAATATGTTATGTTTATGTCGCGAATCATATTTTCTTCAAGCCTGACGCTGACCTGAAAATTGCAAAAAATGAAAAATTGAATTTCGCGGGTTACCCTGCACCCTAATTGCGAAACGCATTATTTGTCAGAATCTGAATGGGATTGAAGATTATTTCTAAACCATTGCGTCATTTGTTCGAATAAATTGTCGGCTCAGCAACGTAAATAACGCAATGAATGTTGTTTAACTATGAATGTTCCTACCGATAAAAAGTTCCGCAATTACCCCTCTGGTGTTTCCCTTATAAATGGAGGTTTTAGGTAAACTTAAGCATATGATTGTCTGTTACTGTTATCCTATGCATAAGTAACTTTAATTACTATGCAACAAGAGGATGAGAAAGTTATAAGTAAATTTAAAAAAGGCGCTGCTCAAAATTACGTTTTATTTTCACTACCTTTAAACACTGTAAATATTTTTAGGTTAAGGTATAGCAACATTGCCCTATTAAATTGAATACCACGCCATCTAGCACCAACGATAAAAACTATTTAAGTAGTTGGTGTACTCAAAGCTGAACATAGTACATGTTGATTTATATAGATAGCGGTAAGGTCGAAAATATAGTTAGTTCGATACCAACGACATAGATGGCGTTACTGCGAAAAAGATTAATAAACAACGACGTGTGCGTGAGTGAATAGCAGACATGGGACCAAAACTGAAATCTATGGCTGGGACGTTTATTAGTGGTTCTGTTAGTTGGCGCTAGGTGGATAAGCCGCATTTATTTACTTTGAAAGCACTTCTGGGCTATACAGGGATTTCAATAAAAGTCCAATTAGCACAAAAAATAATGTATTACATTTTGTATAACAAAGCGTTATAGCGTGACATTCCGAATACACGTCTACATATATCTGCTTAACGTAGGTAATGCCTGGCATTAATTATCATAGATATTATAATAGTAACATACAAAGGTAGCAATTTAGAAAATGGTTCAAATACGTTAAATTTCAAATGAAAAATACTGCTACATAACAAAACGATATCTAAAGAGATTCTTCTCAACGAAGAGTGAGAACTTTATTTTTCAACAAAAATAATGATGGATTAATTAAAAAACTTTATGTACAAATACATACATAGCCATAAGGTATTTATAAAATCAATCTAGTAATAATAAAATGTTTATTTGTACAGACAGAAAAACATATATGAGTACACAAAGATTAAGTAAAAAATTGTACAATAGAGTCACAATAGTGGTCTACAAATCTTCGAGTAATCAGTTTTCAACTAAGAATGGTGATTAAACAAACTTACCAGAATATTATATATATATGGATTGATTAAACAAGACTAACCCAAAAAGTATACTTAAATATACGTATAATTAATTATTTTATATGATATAGATACTTATATATTCAACAATTTGGAATTTTATTGCAAATTAGTGTAAGTAGAGCGACATTTAACTTACTTTAATGATTACATATTTGAAACGTTATTTTGCTCAGACAAACCTTTAGTCTAAGGTAGGTATTTTGGTGATTTTGCACCTAAGGCGGGCACACACTTGATTGGGTTGACATGATTCGGCATATTCGGGCGGCAAAACCGAATTTTGTAGTTCAGAATACTAAAGCCAAATTTAAAACAATCAAAACTAGTTGCGAAAACTAAGTTATCCATTGATAGTCTCACGCGGAAATAATAATTATCTATTTATTATATAGACCTAGCTTTAGGTACTGTTTGGGAAAAAGCCGCTCGGTTTAGTTCGGTATGTGCCAGCCGACCCGTACATGATTCAGCGATAGATGCCGAATGGAGTTTTGCTAATCGACAATAGCCAAACGAAAGCCGAATGTAGTACCTAAGGGTTTCAGGTCGGCTTTTTTCTTCAACGAATACTGCCGAATCAAAGGTTACGTATCATACTACCTAAGTTTATTCTAACTATTATTACGCAAGGTGCGCGCACGACCTGTTTTGGCTACTACTTCTTCCAGTCGTACAAATGCTGGCTTGCGTTCTCCTCTTCGTCGCCTTACGAGCAATTTTATTAAGAATTTCTGCAGTCTGGATCTGTTTGCTTTACCGCATAAAAAGTTTAGACTTATGGTACTTACTTAACATATTGAAAAATGTATGTGACACTGTTGTTCCACTTATGCGGCACTATTAATGGCTTTATGTTTTGTTGATTCTTTACTATTAACATTCCTCTTTTTTAATTGTTAACAACGCTAGTCTTCAAAAAAATCAAGTTGTCTTATCTGTGGAGAACGTGGTTGATTTCACATTTGTATCATTTCCTATTTTTTTTTTTTTGGTCAATCTTAATGTGAAATTGTTTGTTTTCCCGAATACATAAAATAAAATAAAACTATTTTCGAGATAACTACGTTTGATTCACATAAGTTCGTAACGCATATTGGTCGACTCAACTACTATTTAACTTACTTAATGTTGAGTAAACTAAAATCAATTGCACTAACGAACGAGTAATCTAATGATTTACTAAGATATTTGGTATTTCAACTAAAAACCTAATGGACGACTTTTTTTTTTTTTTTTTTTTTTTCAGGATGGGAAATCATCAAATGACTTCTCCCGCTCTGGGCGGAGCGGGAGGTCGTGTCAGACTTTTACTGACTAAAACCCACCCGTGTTCCATCAGTTGCCCATGTGCCAGGGTCACGGTATCTCTTTCGAACAATCACGCGACCCCGGCAGGCATCGGTCCTAGTAGACCCCTACACTGCTGCTGACATCTCTTTGAGGCGCGCGTGGAACACTGCGCGCCGTCGACCCGAGCTTGGTCCTTACCGGGCGGCGAGCTACCCATTGCTCGCCACCCGCAAGCTCGCGCCTACGGTGGCCGGGAGTCCGCTATTGACTCCCGACGCCCGGGGCGTCTCCTCCTGCGGCGGCTAGGGACGTGAGGGCGCAGAGACTGCCACTCCCTCAAGCGCCCCGCCTCCTCCTTCGCGAGAATTACTGCTTCGCAGAAGGAGGTGACGGCTTCCCATTCCCTCTCGCTCCGTACCATGGCTCGCACCAGGGCCGGACGCGAGAGGTCGCCGCCGCCAATCGCCTCTACGAGGACACGGCGGTGCTCCGCCCAGGCAGGGCACACTTCCACCGTATAACCTAATGGACGACTCACCTACAGTTTATTAATACTGCGCGCTGGATTGATTTCTAAAGTGGTGGGTAGTTACAATGTTAATCTCTTTACACGTTACGTGACGTGTACACATTTTGTGTTTCTTTTTAACGGAGAATTAGACAATGGTAAAAACATTTCTGCGAGCAACTTGGAAGTAGCGGCAGGTCACAGTTTTAACCTAACCTAACCTATTCACCCACTTCAAAATGACGAATCAGACACGTTTTTACCATTTTCTAATTATCCACTCGCAAGCAAATTGTAAGATTCGTCATTTTGAGCTGAGTGAGATAGGTTAAGACCAACCGTGCGCTAGCCGAGCGAGCGTAGCGAGCGGTGCCGCGGCAGCGGCCAGCGAGTGTTACTTCCAAGTTGCTCGCAAAAATGTTTTTACCATTGTCTAATTATCCGTGTTTTCGCAATATTCCTAGGGTTTTCGTGAAAATTCGAGTTAGCAAATCATCCAATCGAAATATACAAAATCACCAGTAAATCAAACACAAGACCACAGATAAATCAACAGTAGGTGAATCGACCATTAGTTTTATCAAACTTAGTTTAATTAATTGTAGTTGAATAAACCGTATGTAGTTGAATTGTCCTTTATGGATTTCGTTCATTAGTTATTACAAAAATCGGTGAAACGATTATTAGATATTTTAAACGATAGGTCTTTTGACCGTAGTTATATTGAAAATAGTTGGAATAAACTTAGGTATTATGATACGTAACCGAATCAAATGTACCTGGACAAGTGTACACCCTTAAATCAATGTGACGTTTCAGAAATGTTATTTGATGTAGGTATTATTATAAGGTTGGTACCCGTTTCTCCAACTCACTTTAGAAATTGGCAGAATAGTCGACATCGGCTTTACTTGCCATTTCATAAAAATAGAATAGAAGGTCGGTACCCACTATCTGCATTTCGTTTCTCTCTCACACAGATTTTCTCGCTTTTTCTCGCGCTTTTTTGATTCACCCACATTTTTTATTGGTTCGCTGGATATCGCAGACTTAACTTTTGGTCTCATGAAGTGCAATAGGTACCTACCATTTCATATATAATAGGCAAGTATGTATTTGAAGACAGATATTTTTGGAATGTAAATAGGTTTGTGCTGTTACAGCTACCGATATTATATCCTAAATATTATTCTTATAATTATTACAGTAACATTTAACTAACCACCCTATCTCAATGGCAGTATATTTTATTACATTTTAAAGGTACACACAGTCGCACCTCGGCCAATGGAAATTGGCATTTGATTAATAATTTATTAAGTAGGTATTAGTACCTACATGTTATTAGTTAGAAGAGTATGAGATTATTATAGGAATGTTTAAAAAGATAACTTCTACAAACTTCTACATGATAAAATTATTCAGTGATGGCACTTTTTCAGGTGGACAGATGTCGTTTGATCTCTTTTATCGCTTAGCAATCTTATAGCGGTATCTCACTCTGTCTTGACGTTTTAAGGTGCCAACACGAGATAAAAAATGCCCGAGTATCTAAACATATCTACGTCTTTGGAAATAGGTTAGGCGTCTTTACAAACCAATTTTTTTCAGCTTAGCTGTTAACAACCGTTCGATAGGGTTCCGTACCGAATCAAACATCGATCAATCGAAAACGTTGTCAAATAGACGATCTCTTTTTTTCTGGCAGCCATTTGCTTTTGGAATCGAGACCCAATAGTAATTAAAAATATGTCATTTTCGATTAGACATACGAATGGCTGTTAATAGCTATGCTGGTCTTAAACTAGAAAAGTTTTGTTTCACGTTTTTATTATAGGTAAATAACTATGTATTTTTCTAGTCTAACATTTTGACCTCACTATTTTCTTTCATATTTAATAAATAGTACAACATACAAAGCTTATAAATAACTAATGTGCCTACTTGGCTTAATATTAAAGTTCGTCTATTCGACACTGAGTATTTCTTAATGCGTACGATTATTTGAAATGATTGATATCATATATACATGTATTGTTTCTTAGTCGAAATAAAAATGAGCTTAGTGAATAAATGTGATTTTTCAAAGAATCGATACATGAAATAAATATTATGATTATACACGTGAGTAATCTTCTGTTCTTCATCTTCTTCTAACAGATAAAAACACTCTTTTCCATAAATGTTAAATGATCTTTTGAATAAAACGATTATTATTTTATTATTATTGTAGTGATAAAACAGATAAGTTACCTTCATGATCGAATACCTTTGTAAACTGACACATTCGGAACCTTAAATGAGTCGTAGAGGATCGCGTAGCATTTACAGATTCGTAGCACGTAGTTACGTATCACGTAGTTACGTAGCACGTTTTTGCGTACTACGTATTTTCGTACCACGTTGTTACGCAGCACGTAGTTGCGTACTACGTTATTACGTGGCACGTAGTTCACGCAGTTTAGTACCACGTATTATCGTAGGCTCCGACTTTCATTCATTTTAATTTCATGGTAGAAATACGTGATGTTACTTTTTGTAATAAATTTACATGTCAATTTTAAAATAACGTCTTATTATTTTATAGCCATATTAACCTCATATTATAACAATATTTTTGGCATATTATGTGTCCAATTACTACGATTATTTTAATATCCTAGTTTACACATTTAGTTCATAACTTACAAGCGTCACATAGTAAACAATTACAATGCTATGCGTATAAAACATAGTTACCATTAAATAACATGATTTTTCATACTAATTAGTTTGTCTATTTCATCTTTTGCCCGAGTTCTCAAACGCTCTAAAATATATTAAAACTCCAAATGTTATATAAAATACTACAATTGAAATGGATACATTTTTTTTTTAAACTGAAATGAAGTCCTGGAAAATCCTGAGTTCAATATTTATCGTGGTCTTCAATGTTTCAACAAAAAATAAAAACATACATAGATTCTTTTGTTTGGGTTCTAACGGAGAGATATTAAAGAAAGAGCAATGACTCGTATTGCCATGCTTAAAAACGACAACTATAGCTCAAAGTCATTAATATTTTACAATTTACATATGAGAAGAAATACAGTTGATTACATGATATGTGTACATCATAGATTTATGATATAATTAATATAGATAAGTAAGAGTTTCAGATTAGTATAAGTAGCTTAGTTTGTTAATAAGATAAGTGTCTATTCTATTAGATAAGTCCCTCGAGATGCCAGATGGAGTAAGAATAAATCGAAGAATAATATTGAGCGCTTTCATAATTCCTGAACAGTGACGATATAATTATCGTGGATGATTCAGTCTACGTCGCGGCATCACGATAACACAGAAGCTGTAAGGAAATATTTTATGGAGCCTTTAAATTTCCGTTTACGATAACGACAATATCGACGCAATAGAACTAATAAAAACGCTCACTTGTGTTCAGAATATCATAGAAATCGTGGCGATAGTTTGATAAGTGTCGCATATATAGTAGAGTAAAGCTCTTATTTTCAGCAAATGACTTACCTATATAACAATGTTGAACACATACAATGGCGTTACTACATAATGTACATTCAAAAACACCCATACATTTATAATAAATATTTGCTATCCTACTTCTGATTACAAATTATTTATTATTTTATGACAACATGAAAGAGTTTTTATATTAACGTGATAAGAAAGGTATATAATCGCGATGGCACGGAATAAGTATGATGTGAGTTTTTTTTGGTTCATATATTGTAGGCAGGTTTACCTGTTTACCTTATATTAACAGGTCCCAAAATATCCTACGTACAAGATTTCTCTCAACAAACTCATTTGAAATACAGATGTATGAAATCGCGATCTCTAATAGAATATGATATAATTAGATAAGTACATGAATCTATAGAGTGAGTAAGATTAGATATGTGTACAGTTAAGACGAATGATTATGTCCACAAAAGCTCTTCATTGATACAGCAACAAGATATGTATACAAATTTTGATTATGTAGTAGTAGAAGCAGAGATATTTGAAATTGTTGGAGTACAACGTCTAGAAACATACGAATTTAGTTTCGGCAGAGGTACACTCAGCATTTGAAAAATAAATGTTAGGAAGTTTACACTACAAATAACAATGCACAAAATTTTAGATTCCAACTGTATACACAGAATTACAGGTTTTAAAAACTAAATGCAGGCTCATTTACAACTGAAGGACATATATGGACGAGTACAGACACACTAGAATCTAAACTTACACTAAATAAAGAGTCCAATGAACCAAGTGGCGCAAATTAAACGAGTACTCGTCTCACTACTCGCCGCCAATTCCACCAACACTCCCTGTCTTTGATCTACCATCTTTGAATGCACGAAGATACGGAGTCAAGTCCGTTTCACACTTTGCAACATTTATCGCCAATCTAGGAATAAGGAAGGAATTATATAAATTCAATTTTGGAACGAGTTCCATAATTAAAAAAAAATATTGACGGATTACTCTCAAATTCAAGATGGCAGACATAAGATCATCATTTCACTTCAACTGTTGCTCACTCTTGGCGAAACTAGCGACGAAACGACCTTTGTCGGTCGGTGAAAGAGTGCCTCATTTATTTGCGCACCCCGCGCTATGGGTCCACCTCATGGCAAACCTCCATGTAGTCGGGATCGTGCATGATGTCCTTGATCATGTCTTTGAGCATTGTGTAACGAGGGAAGATCGGGTAGACCTTGGAACTGACGTAGTCCGACTGGAAACAGAAAAAAAGAATCGATTGTAGAAGATAAAAAGATGAAAGTAAACTGGCTCTAGATAACGATTTTAGTCAGATGGCAAATAATTTTTCTGTGTGTGCTACTCATACGCTGAGTAACTTGGTATTTATCAGAATGTTATAGTTTGAACAGCCGCAAAATCATTAAAACTGTGAAATTAAACAAATATAAATTCGTTTCCTGCATGTAAGTAATTCTACATTACCTTTAATTCCCTTATTAAGTTCCGCAAACCAGTATATTTCTTAAGCAGACGATACAAATCATTTGTCATCTGGGTGTTCTCCGTTTCAATCTGAATTGTTGTCATGTCTGAAAATGTTATAAGTTAAATGTCACAAAAGCTTTGCGATAGAAAACACTACGATCATAATATTTCTCTCTTATAGCTATTCCTATCCAATCTAAACCGTACGATGGTTCTACATCTCTATTTACAAGCACATATCCATAGAATACATGAATGCGAATTTGGTCCCGACTTCCCAAGTGTATTTGAGTGTAAGCCCGCTTTATTGTTTGCGCTTAATTTGTGCCTAGGTCAAGGTTTGCGGGCGGTCACGACGTTTAATTTGGATTCGAGAACCCCGACACCAATTTACTTTACGACGAAAATGTATGATCCGTAAATATTAATTAAAATAGACTCGGAACGCCTGCTCTTGGAAACAAGATTTTTTATTAAAATGACAGGTATTGTTATGCTAGCTCAAAAACATGTTTTTTATTACAATTTCATGTTCGAGATTGATCATTAAATATAATTTTAAAATGTTAATGACTAATAGGTGCCACTAGCGCTTCAAATAATTCGAAGCCCGTTTTGATAACGTGGACGTGTCTATTATACACGGCCTGAATTGTCACTATTTTGCGAAACCCATTAATATCAATCATGAACATACCAGTCATTATTTTTATCAGCTATCAAAGCGACATTGCATAAATTATTTCAAATGTAATTTTGGACCAACAATTTCAGCTGTGGTTTTAAACCAATGATTTTAAGTACTAGGAAAAGGCTGGAAAATTTAACGAAATGTAACACTGTGGACCGACAAGTTGGCAAGCTGCCAATAGTCTTAGGGTTTAGGAGGACGCTTTGGTTTATTTTCCTAATTTAATCGTTTGGTTGAGCTAGCTCAAAGTTAAATCGACACCGTGTCGTTATTTGAGCATGTAATCATAATGTAATTCGTGTTTAATGGAAGCTCCAAGATGCTTTTGGTTGTAATATCTAACTCTTGGACTTTTCTATGTGTATTTAATGAGATCCGCCTGGGATATATAACTTCATCAACAGACTATAATGTTCCCACTGCTGGGACACAGGCCTCCTCTTGGTGAGAGGGAGTTTCCACACAATGTTTTCCTTCACCGTTTTGAGAGCACTGGTGATGAAATTATTTACACAAAGTAAAGTGCCTGCTTGTGTTCGAACTTACGACTTACTGCTCGTAAGTTGCGGCTGTTACAATTGGCCCACCATTGCTCCTAAATAAAAATATAATGCTGCTTTAAAACTTAATTATCTTTGATAAATTACTATGACATTGAAATGATTTCACGTTACCGTTCAGTCTTTCTATCCTTTCCCTTTTATCAGCAGCTTCTTCAGCCAGTTTGGCAGAGGTCTTGACTCCTTCTCCAGACTTCTGCGTCTTCTCCATGATAGCGCATGCGCGCAGCACGAACGCCGGCACTGTCTCGGCTTTCTCCTGTCGAGGTATCTCCACCAGCGACCAGTATTGAGTCTCGAGCCGAATCACGTCCTGAAATATGAAAATTGTGACCTGATCAGAAACTATGACCAAACAAGAATATGACAATACAAGTAGTGTAGTGTGTTTTTGAATGCTCCAAAATTTTGACAGCATATCTTCAAAACAAAGCTAGTAAGAACCTAAATACAATCTGTTTACATATTTTCAAAATCAAATTAATATTTAACACAACCAGCAGTACAATCATGCATGGAAGAGATTTTTTCTCGTGAAAATAAAATCAGATTTTCATTTAGGTATGAAGATTTTTCACTATATGCGAAAATTGTTTGTTGGGTCGAATAAAAAAATATGAATAGGTACTGGACGGGTACGCAAAATAGGCTTACACTGAGCTTGTAAAAGAAAAAGTTTCATAGGCAGCTTCACTGAAACTCTGGCAGGATACTACAAACTACGAACTGGCCCGCTATTATTATGAGCAACTGGATTGAAAAGTGTTTTTCTTTGTCTTGAACATTGCCAGTTAGTTTGTTTCTGCTCAGCGAATACCGACAAGTTTATGCATAGTCTGCAAATCTTCGTTTCATTACTAAAATGGTTTCTTGCTGCTGGCTAATTTTTTTGCGTTTTTTTTACTTGAAGCAGTGCAGCTTATTACATTTTTGCAGCTAGTTAATATAAGTTAGCTGGTTATAAAAATGTTAATTAATTTTCCAAAGAGATTTTTTTATCCTCTTTGTTCTATGATTTGACTGATCTACTTATCAGCACTAAAATTAAATAGGTACTTAATATCGGTCCATTCGGCATGCAGTTTCGTTGCGAAGTTAATTCCAGTAACGACTTTCAGCAGACGGTGTGCCATGATATTTCAAACTGGATAACTTTTCGCTGGGCCAGCGCCAATTCTACCGATAAAGATCGTCTTCCCGCCTTGTAACGGCCCGTCTAATGAACCCACTGTATGTTCAAGTGCACCTACACCGTGTATTTGGATTATGCTAGTCTTGGTAAGAGCTTATTTAAAGTTGAAAATGTGGTGAGTTTTCTATTATGAAGATGTGGGATTGAAGGGGAATATTTATGAAGGATTTTATACAGGATGCCTGGAGCATCGACCGTCAACCTGTTAGTATGGATTTAGTTGATATATATATATGATTCTGGACCGACATACATTTCTACGGTAGGGAGCCGAAAATCACGTATTGAATTCGTGGTAACAGTTTGCGCGTCGACGTCTGGGAGGGACATCGACGCGCAAATTATTTAATAACCACTAGGGCTCACAAAACCGGTTTCACCCAAATAGAAAATACCTGTTTAACCGGATACCCCGTCATTTTTAGAAACCGGGTTTCAGTTTAGCGAAAACCGAGGTTTCGATTATTTCGGTTTTCTTTTAAAATAATAACTTATCCAACAATATGACATGTTCACAATGTACACATACTGTCTCATCAATTACAATTATTATATTCATCACACAATTGGTGCTATCTTTGCCTAGGTAGAGTATCAATCAATTGAAAAGTTTGTGTCTGAGGCTCAACCTAACAATAAATGAAGTCCACCGCTTCCCCTCTTTAAGGAGTGGCTGGAGAGGCTCCACGGCGTCCTTAGATTCCGCCATACGCAGATCCTCACCGGACACGGGTGCTTCTCGAGGTTCCATTCAGGATAGGGTAGCAGGAAACACCCGGGTGTTACCACTGTGTGGATCGCCTGGGAGACACGGTGGAGCATACGGTGAAAGTGTGCCCTGCCTGGGCGAAGCACCACCGTGTCCTCGTGGAGGCGATCGGCGGCGGCGTTCTCTCGCGTCCGGCCTTGGTGCAGGCCTTGTACGAAGCGTGAGGGTAGCCGTTACCTCTTGCGAGGCAATAATGCTCGCGAAGGAGGAGGCGGAGCACGTGAGGGAATGACAAATATGCTCCCTCACGCCCCTAGCTGCCGCAGGAAACGCCCCGGGCATCGGGAGTCCGTGGCGGACTTCCGGCTACCGTAGGCGCGGGCTTGCGGGTGGCGAGCAATGGGTAGCTCGCCGCCCGGTAAGGACCAGGCCCAGTCTATGGCACGTTGTATTTTACGTGCGCCTCAAAGAGATGTCAGCATTAATGAAGGGGTCGGCTAGGACCGATGCCTGCCAGAGTCACGGATTTGTTCGGAAGAGCGGTGGCCCTGGCATAGGCAATTGAAGAAACTTGGGTGGGTTTTTGTCAGTTAAAGTCTGACACGCCCTTCCGCTCCATCCAGAGCGGGAGACGTCAAGTGATGATTTCCTATCCGAAAAAAAAAGGACGTCCACCGCTATTGATACGGAATTTGAGAATTATTTAACTGCCATCATTCAAATAGAGCTAGCCCTTTAAGAAATAGGAGGCTTTTGCAGGTGTACAATAATTTGTTTAAAGTTCCTCCCTCCGAGTGTTGAGGCTAAAAGAATCTTTTCGTCAGCCGGTTACCTATATAACCACTTAAAAGGCCGTGACACGATTTTTTTTTCGATTTTGGTGATTTATGTGATTTTACAGTTAAAATACTGTGTTTCTATGTTCGTTTATCATTGCAATTTTGATCAAACTATGATCATTTCAATTCTGATGAAATGAATGAGCTACGTTTTTCTTTTTATAATTTGATTTTGATTAATCGACGTCAAACAGACTGTAAAAATACGTCTGAATAATAAAGTAAATCAGATTCCGAATCTCGCTGAAAGATAATACTTTAGACATTCTTTCAATTTTACAGTCGAATTACAAAAACAAGAATCGAGTTTAATTTATCGTTGTTTTAAGTCAGATGTTTTCTCGATTCTCAGGTACAATAATTGTTGTTTTTTTTTTTAGTTTATTCACTCAAAATGAGTTTTTCAATTTATCTGATTTAGCAATAAAGCTTATTAACGACTGTCGATGACAAAAATACTTCAGAACCATAAAAATAGGCTTAAGTAAAAAAAACATGGAAATAATCGAAATAACCGAAAAAACCGGTAAACCGGTTATGGGATGAAATGAAAATCAAAAAACCGGTTTCCTAATATACCAGCGGTTTTGTGACCCCTAATAACCACTGCTCTCAAAATAGTGAAGGAATTCATCGCTAGGAAACCGACATGTCCTAGAACCAAAAATTCGAAGTAATGTCGATAACGTCCCATTCCCTCTCATAGTGTAGGCCTGTGTCCCAGCAGTGGTTAACATTATAGGCTGATTATGATGGTGATGACTTCTCTTCTATATAATCTTTAACTTTACCGAATTTCATACTCTTCCGTCCGCGTAATTTTCGTACAAAGTCTATGCTGCTGTGCTGCAAATAGATTTTAGATGACACATGCAACGATTAGTGGCTTACTGGTGTGTTATTCGAGAATAGCAGACGTGTGACGTCATAAATACTTAAGCACACAAGTTGTGTGGGTTACATACCACTACACTTCTAAAAACAGATACGTCTGCAATATGTACCCACATATTCGATTGTCAAGCGACGTTACGAATCTCGGAAATAAAAGCCTTACAAGAAAATTATTACAACTACATCTTCATCATCATCATTGCAGCCGAAAGACGTCCACTGTTGGACATAGGCCTCCCCTAAGGTCCGGCACTTCGACCGGTTTTGTGCTTCCCGCATTTAGTGGATTCCTGCGACCTTCGCAAGTTCAGCGGTCCACCTTGCGGAAGGCCTTCCAAATCTATGCCTTCCGATACGCGATAGCTACTCCAGAACCTTTCGGCCCCATCGGTCATCTGTTCACCACTATCACCATTATCTGTGGCCACTACCACTTAAGTTTGGCAATTCTTCGGATTATGTCGGTAACCTTGGTTCGCCTGCGAATCTCTTCATTCCTGATTCGATCTCGTAGGGAAACTGCAAGCATAGCCCTCTCCATTGCCCTTTGTGTAACTTTCAGCCTCTACAACTACATAAAAAGATGTCTCTATATATTATCTTATACTTTTAAATAAGCAATTCTTGTTTATATCTTTACATATTATAAAATAAAGTCACTTCGCTGTCTGTCTGTCCCTATGTATGCTTATATCTTTAAAACTACGCAACGGATTTTGATGCAGGCTTTTTTAATAGATAGATAGATTCAAGAGGAAGGTTTATATGTATGAAACATGCATAATATAGTAAAGAAACGCTAATAATTTTAGAGGTTTCTAATGTGATGTCATAAATAAACACATTTTTTTGCACTTACATTGCGAACGCTGGCTGAACCCTACGAAATAGCTCAAAATAATGTACTACAGTATTGTACATCTTAAAAAGTTCTACAAAAAAGTGCGCGATGGCATATGTCTAACTCTTAGGGATAACCCATAATAACCATTTTTATCCTTTACTTTTTACGAGAAATAATGGCTTATTTATGAATGCGATTTTAAGCAATACAGCATTAATCCTTATGCAATTAAGTACCTTAAATAAATTGTGCATTTCATGTAGATCAAAATTGCCCTTTACAGCATATCATTAAAATTAATATTTTAGAAGATATCAGAGATTATAATAAAATCGCCGCAGAGCGGCTAGCGGGCCTTCCCGCGTCCGGTCGTCCCGGTTGGTAGCGGTCGAATAGTGCAGGATTAATGGGATTGTAATTCATATTACTTTGTCTTCATAGTAAATGCGAATATCATGTGTGTTCGAAGTACTCAAAATAAACCTAATTGTATTATTCCAAGTAAGAGACCGCGAAATATTGCTTAGATGTTTAGATTTTTGGATGGATTTGGATTTTTGGTTATCCTGGATACTCACCATATATAGCATATCATAGATATTTTATCCCGGTAGTAGTTTCCCGGGTGATATTTTCCGACAGCTATACGGGCAAAGCCACTGGCCAAAGTACTTTTCTTATAACTATGTTTAATTTGGTGTCTGGTAAATAACTGAGTGTTTATAGGTATAGGTAGAATAGGAGCGTTAAGAAAAACCAGGAAGACTTATATTCAATTTAATCCAGCCCTATGTCGCAGTCTTCTTACTGAATACTATTAGTTTTATTTTAAGTACATCAAACACACATGATATGTAAGGATCGTAGCAGGTGGCGTTCCGTAGTTTCTGCCTACCCCCATGGGAAAAACGCGTAATTTTATGTATGTATAAAATGGATTAATACATTCTTACCGCGGTAATACGTCCTCTTGCGATAATTTCCGACATCTACGCGGGCGAAGCCGCGGGCAAAAGCTAGTGTATATATATAATCTGAATCTCGGAAACGGCTTCAACGATTTTCATGAAATTTAGTATACAGGGGGTTTCGGGGGCGATAAATCGATCTAGCTAGGATTCATTTTGATAAAATGTCTTTTTATTCGTATTTTCAATGATCAATTTTATCGATAATCAACTTGAACATAAACTTATTATTTTAAATACAATTTACCAAAAAATACCGAGCAAAGCTCGGTCATCCAGATATTATATATTACATGAAAAAACTAAAGAGTTTATAAGATCCATTGAGAATTGTAGCAAAAGTTTAAGACTGTATGAAACACTATTGTTCCCCAGATGTTTTTGCTCGAGAATCCTCTTGGGGAACGATGAGTTTTCTTTAGATATAACCCAAGATAGTCATCTTATTATTATTGTCTAGAACATTTTCTTGGTTCTTTTATAGCTACAGGGCTTAGACGATTCAGCGTCTATATTACCGGAATATGCATTTCAAACATAATATTACTGCTTGGAGGAAATTGTGAAGAGCATTTTATCTGAATTAAATTCTCAGCTCTTGTTTGTTGTTGTGGCAAAAGTTCATGAAATAATTTCTACATATATGATTACTGGAAGGGATTTATATTTTGTAGAACAGTTTAAATAGCATGGAAAGATTTTACAGCTCAGAAAAAAAAAAACTTGCAAAATTATCAATATGTCTATCATTTGGGTATTATCATTACCATTTAGGTGTCTTACAGCTGATTAAAACTAGCCGCATGGGTCAATCTATCCGGTTAAGTTATGTTTGTCGTACTGGTCCGTGGACGGGTGACCAGCTTACCAAGAGCCCTCGTTGCCTCAGATCCCACGTATATCCTTTGGTCGTGGCTGTCAATTGTGAATCTTTGTAATGGGTCGTCCGAAGCCCGAAATTCTGACAACCAATTTTATCAAGGAGTATCGTATTACCCACTTACTGGGTTGTGGAGGTCAGATAGGCAGTCACTCTATGTAAAATACTGGTACTCAGCTGCATTCAGTTTGATCTGAAGCCGAAGAGAAGCTGAAGAGAAGTGAATAGGTTAGGCAGATAATAATTATTATTTTGGTAAAATATTTTGAGTCATTCATAAACCAGTTTATAAGCGAACCAATCAATACAAGTAAGCACCCTAAACATGTAGAACATGATAAATGACTCCATCCTTTTATCTTCCTTCGCCAGCTTGTATCGAAATTGATGTTCGCATTATTGAGAATTTTTTGAACCCCCAACTCGATTATACCAGATATACCAACAAAAGTTGATGAAAATGTAATTTATGACAAAAGCCACACACGAGCCGAGAGCAGGCTATTATTTTCATTCGATTAATAATGTTTTACACAAAATTATTAAATATATTCATGCTTACAATGGCTGCGGGATTGCATTTTCACACAGGCATTATCGGGCAGTGTCAAAGCCTTAATACGATAAGCGACGATTAAATAATAATCACGTGACAATTTTATAACATGAACTAGCCGTGCCCGCGGCTTCGCCCGCGTGGATTTTGGGAATTATCCCACGGGAACGTGCTACAGAGACAAAAAGTAGTTAATCTTCCACCAAAATCAGTCCAGCCATTTTAGGGATTAACTAGAACAAACAGACAGAGAAACATTTTGAAAACTGGTTTTTTGTTATTGGCACTTTATAGACTTTATTATGTAACTAGCTTCTGCCCGTGACTTCGTCCGTGTCAAATTTTTGCTCCCGTGACCTTTCCCGTCGCATTGAATTGCCAGCCAGTTTTCATCCATTTTTCGTTGCTGCTCCGCTCCTTTTGATCTTAGCATGATGTTATATAACCAATAGCCTTCCTAAATAAATAGGCTACCCAACACAAAAATATTTTTCCATTCGGACCAGAAGGTCCTGAGATTAGCGCGTTCAAACAAACAAACAAACAAACTCTTCAGCTTTATAATATTAAGTATAGATTAGTATAAAGCTGTTATTTTTAAAGGTACAAACAGACACTTCAATGTTATTTATTTGTATGTGTAGATAGCGTAGCGTACAGTGAATTTTATTTAACCGTAATATTCGATGCATTAAGAACACGTTTATTTATCGAATTGATTGCAAGTAAATGAAGTGCAAGGAGTCCGGAAATTAAAATTCATTTAGATTTTTCTCGTAGCTGCGAAGAACGGGTTTCCTTACTCGTTCTTATTCTAGTTTTCTTTCGTTTTCAACTTCCTGTTAGCATGTGGAATTGTATGAAACATTTATTTTACACTTTATTTTATTTCCGTGTGGTCCCGGTCGTAAAGAATAGCACCATCCCATTTCTTACCGAGGGTGTCTTAAAAAGGGACTCAGAGACTTACTGGAGAATAGGCAGCAGCGTTTTCTATGCATTTTATCATCATACTGCGACCGCCAATCCACCTGCCAAGCGATGGCAAACCCAAAAAAAATTAAACGTGTGGTGGTTCTTCGGGGAGGCCGATGGCTAGCAGTGGACGTCTTTTGGCTGAAATTATTATGAATTATGACACTTTATTTTTTTTCGGTATTCAAACTCTTCTTGCTTGCTTGCCTGTTTAGTTTTGTAAAAACTTATTTCAATTACAGTGTCTAACACCAGGTTTTATAAGGGAGCTATAACTTGCTCTTTTATTTTTCTTATTAGACAAAAGAAAATTCTAGTTCTGAATAATTTTCTTAAGCATCCGTTTAAAAAATGTGAGAGAGATTTTACAAAAATAACAGTAAGAATTTATTATTTGTTTCAACTCTGTATCCTATCACAAAAACGTTTGTCTACGGAAAAGACAGTTGAATTCACGTTCAAAAATAAAACTGAACCACAAGTTTTATACTCAAGGTAGAACGGTATAAAACAAAGTAATTCGTATGGTATGAATCGGAAGCAAAAAGTATGAAACCCGGAGCCGGCACGCTTTCCCGCCGGAGCAACTTATTTTAAATAATAAAATTGTATCATAAACTAGGACATCTGTAAGTTGGCCAATCGTCCGCTTTCAGGCACACTTATTTATGTACGTACCTTTATTAAACTATTGTAGTATTTCATAACGATAGTAATAGCAATGATTAAACTACTAACAATATCTTTACTGTAATTCTTTGGGAAACAATAAAAAAAAAAAAAACATTTATACAAAAAATACCGACTTCCTCAAAAACACTGCAAAGTAAAAAATAACTTTAATTTCGGAAGTCGGTGTCTTAGGATCTGTATTTGAGATTTTTGCCACCGACTTCCGAAATTAAAGTTATTTTTCATTTGTTTTTTGAGGAAGTAGTTTTTTTTTTTGGAAAAAAGTTTTAATTTTTTACTTTTTAGTTTTGGTATCTACCCCGCACTAATTCCTATAACACTACTCACCAGGTGAAAATTAATACTTTACTACTGCTGTAAATCGTTGGGGAATTCTCTCAACTGTCTATGGTCTCCATCATCAGACCTATAATGTCACTTATAACCCATATGGGTGCAAAGTTCTCATCATTAGAAATGAATTAAATCCAAACATCGGGTAATTGCTGTAAGTCCCCTCGACTGTCTTTCGGCTTCATCATCAGAGCAACTTCAGACCTTCATTAAATAGTAGTGCTTTAAAATAATTAATGAAAAAATAATAAACGCACTATTTCGATTGCCCCCATTGTTTTCTCTGGGATGCCATCATCAGATCCTGGTTTCCTTATCATGGTACCACCCTTGGGATATCTCCTTTCTAACAAAAAATAATCATCTAAATCGGTTCATAAACGACGAAGTTATCCGCGAACACACATAACAAATAAAAAAATATATGTATATACGGTCGAATTGAGAAACCTCTACCTTTTTTTGAAGTCGGTTAAAAAGGAAACAACTGACTTCCAAAAAGACACTATTATTATTTATTTTTTCACTTTTATTTGTGGTACAGACACCAGCACATCGAGCTACCCGAAACCGTCAAATTTTCCCAATAAAACTTGAACCTAATAATTTAGCAATAAAGTTGAAAACCAATGAAATAAATTTTACAGATTATAGTAGCTTTATGTGCTAGCCGACATAAATTCGTATACTTTCACTTGAGTAAATAACAGTGACGGGAAATGTTTATAACATCATCAACACGTGAGAATGAGAATCCTTTTATGAAAACCACTTACCAGAACTTGACCAGATGTGATATGGGAGTACTTGATATATATACTATCAAACCAAAGAATAATTTTCATATCGGCTCATAAATGACGGAGTTCTGAGGTAACAAACACAAAAAATAACCGTATTGAGAAACTCCTCCTTCGTTTTGCAGTCAGTTAAAAAAACTGGACCCAATCGCTTGTTAATAATGAAAATACCATTGTACAAAAAAAATATACAGAGTATTTCGAACAAAAACAAATCCCGCATTGAAGGACAAGAGAAAATGATTCGTAATAGAGTTATAATAGAAAATAATTGCGAAGGGAAGGTGAATAGTTTCGTAATTACATTTTCCTCCGACCAACACGATCGTTCGTGTTTGCCGACACACGTCCCGAGTATTATCAGAAGGGTTGAACCCAACTTTTCTGTACCGTTAGCGTTTAATGAAAATGAAAGAAGTTCATTTCGTGCGAGAAACGTGGATGACACAGCAAAGAAACTTTATGTTGATGATGTTATGCAGTAATGACCAATTTAATAATCAATCAAATAATAAATACTCAGTTCATCATCATCATCATACATCTATAATGTTCCCACTGCTGGGACACAGGCCTCCTCTCGGTGAGAGGGTCTACCACGCGGTCCCAGTGCAGGTTGGTAGATGTCACAAGTCTTCGAATTTTTTGTTTCTAAGACATGTCGGTTTCCTCACTATGTTTTCCTTCACCGTTTTTAGAGCAGTGGTGATGAAATAATTTACACAAAGTAATGTGCCTGCTTGGGTTCGAACCTACGACCTACATTTGGTAAATCGCAGTTGTTACCACTGGGCCACCACTGCTCGGCAACTGGGCACCGACTAAAACATAATGGCTCATAATGGTTTACTTCTGAATAAAGATTTTTACATTAATTACTGTACATCTACTTCTTCATCTGCTACAAAATAAAATCTCTAAAAATATTGTTCTTAGCAGCAAAGCAAAAAGAACAAAATAAAGCTCACATCTAGGAACAAACTGCAAACTCCGTGACGACGTCGTACGACATTATGATGGCGGAAATTGCTCTGCTTACGTAGTTTATGCATATTATTTCCCTGTCAACACACGAACGAGGTGTGTTGTTTGATTAAATCGAGAACAGAGAATTAATCACGCCAAGTGCACTGTACACAAATGTACGGAACTCAATTACATTTGCAGCCTGTCATTGAAAACCAAACAATCACAATAACATGTTCTTGCAATTGGTCCTGGAGTATGAAAACCCAACATCGAACAAAATTAAACGTACTTGGACCCTAAAATTGCAATAAAAATAAATTGGTAGAAGAAAGTTATTACCTGAAGATTGCCTTCAGGTATTCCCCTGGCATCTCCATTTCTATTGTTAGGACTTTCGCTTTGATTTACGACATTCTCATACCTCTATATAAATTCGAATCCCTGCTGGATTTTTTGTATTTATTGCTTGGTTACTGAGTTCATAAAGCTGTTCTACATGCAGTGGTGGATGTAAATCGTGATGTCCAACCGAGGAATGATTGATGGCTTCGTGAGTTAACATTCGTCGTGGAGTGCGGTTTTATTAAAGCGAGTCAAAGATTCTTTTGTTCAGAAATGTGGGTCACGATTGTTATTGTTAGTTCTATCAGAAAATTAATGTTCCTGTGCGGTTCAATTATGAAAATTTCGGCGTAGAATCCGATTTCAATTCGGGGCTAAGGAATAGCTAACACGATTTGAATGCTAAAACAACCCGCTATATAAATATGAATTTACATTACGTCTCTGAAAAGCTCTGGGAGGTACCATCGAATTAACAGATATTATCATTGGTCCTCCGAGCTCGAACGTAAATATTAAATTCCTTTATCAGAATTATCCGATATACCTCGGCTTTGATACGATTCTTTTCGTTTAATATTATATGTCAGTAAAACGAGCTTTAATTTCTTTTTTTTCCAATACTTATAGGAACTGCCAATTAAGTTTATTAATACCCCTGTTGACTCTTCACTCTGGTGTCATTTTTCTTTAAGTAATTTGAGTTCTTATTGAACGTTTTCTTCAAAATAAAATGTTGGTGATTTGTTTTATAGAGTGTTTCCAAGTGGTGGATGTTCTGTTCCACAAACATTAACAGGTAATGCGCAGCTTTTTATGGGGTTTTTGAAACACTTCATCTACTGACTGTAGTCGTTGCTTGCCAGGCAGTTGCAGTTCCGTTCAAATGTGGTGTCGCCGATTGCAAGTTAACTATGAACCTAAACATTTTGCACTAAACTCTTCGTGTACACTATAATAACGCTTTTAGGGTGCTGTTGGCGCTCCCGCGGTTCTGTACGCATCGGGCATGTTTGCAGAAGCAGATTCAGATAAGATTCAAGCTTTTATGCGAAAAAGAACAGCATCCCTGATACGAGAGCATTTTAAAGGTTGATTGCCCGTTCCTGGGGCATTAGACCTGTGGAAAAAAAAATTGTGCACGGGATATTTGCTGAAAGGGACATTTTGCGAAAGCGACATTCTGAGAAATTCAGACATTTAGAGACTGCTAGACATTTTAAGAAATGGACATTCTTGACTGAGACAGGACAAACAATTATGTCTGAATAATATTATATATTTGACTGGCCTGTTAGTCTAGCAGTTAGTGACCCTGACTGCTAAGACTGAGGTCGTGAGTTCGATTCCCACCCATGACAAATCTTTGTGTGATGAGCACAATTATTTGTTCTGTGTCTGGGTGTAATTTATGTATAATATGGATATATTTAGTAATATATAAGTATGTTTATCAGTTGTCTGATTGCCATAGTACAGGCTCTGCCTAGTTTGGGATCAGATAACGTTGTGTTGGTTTTCCTAAGATATTATTATATTATTATTATATGTATATCTACTAGCTGACCGTACAGACGTTGTCCTGTTTCCTAGAACTCGATAGCAGCGCTACCTACCGGGTTCAATAGGGAATCTAAACCATCCAGGGTGCCGCTCAAATGCATACAAAAAAAAAACATTCAAATCAGTTTAGCCGTTTAGGAGGAGTTCAGAGACATACACACGTAGGTACAGTAGAATTATATAAGTAAAGATATTGTTATTTATAATTGTTGTTGCAACTTTAAAATCAAATCAAAGTCATTCAAATCCAGTTTTCATTTGGACGCTTATGAGTTGGTAGAAAAGAGTCTTTGTCTTTAAAAATGTTAATTAAAATACACAGTAGCAATAAGAAGATTCCATTAACGTGTGCATCTAGTGAAATGTACAAAACACAGAAAGACCTGATGCTAAGTCAGACAAACTTTTAGCGAAGGCTCAGCATCATAAATTGAAAAGCTATTTGAGGCAAAGATAAATTGAAGTTTCAATAGTTCTGAGTTATTTGCACATTTTCCATTCATTGTTTGTTTGGCATATAAATTCATGTTATAAATATTTTAAAGTTATTATTCGATAAACCAAATTAGTACCCGACGACGCTTATCGTATTCCTTGTGGTATGACAAAAATGTATGGAGAGATCTGTTCTTTCAATTGATTAAATTATTGTAAAATGTTTAAGTAAATAAAATAAAAACTTTTGGAAATAATAATCTTTTCTTTATCTATACTAATATTATAAATGAGGAAGTAACTCAGACTGTCTAAATGGCATTATAAACCACGGAACAGATTTTGATGAAATTTGACGTGGTGTAAGTTTAAAACCCAAGTAATTATATAGGCTACTTTTTGTTGCGCGACGTCGTCAAAAGCTAGAAATACTAAAATTTCAAAAATATGACGACTTTTGTACAAAAATCTGGGAAAAAATCACTCACCCTATTGTCAACTTCGAATTAGCAAAACATTACAAGGTAAAGTAATCAAATAGTTTATTTCATAACAATTCCAATGACGTTTTGTAGAGCTACGATGTGAAATTTCTGAGATATGCTAGAATACCGGTAAACATTAACAAAATTCCAAGAAAAACAGTCAGAAAGAAAACAATAAATATAAGAACCTTTCAGTTGTTTCTTATTTCACATTCGGGCCGCACAAAATATAATGGTCCCTTGAAATTCGACGGGGCAACCCTAACACGAAGGTTGGAAGTAAGTACGTGACTTGTTTACAATAAGGGTGAATTTCGGGTGGCACGCTCCTTGCGATATTGCTAACTCAGTTACAATGTTTTTCACCCAATTATGGTTGTCCGTAATAATTATAGAACGAAAAGTTTTCGATTATGTTGTGTTGTTTGAGGCAAAGAGACAACACAACAATTTCATCGGGTCCTTTACGATTACAAAGTTAGCGTGTTTAAATTGTGTTTGGACTGATTTTAATACAAGGTGGCTGGGATATGGACGCTCAACCCAGCGCTGTTTTCTTTTTCTGTGGGAAATCATCAAATTACGTCTCCAGCTGTGGGCGGAGCGAAAGGGCGTGTCAGACTTATACTGACGACTAAAACCCACCCGTCTTCCTTCACTTGCCTATATGCCAGGGCCACAGTTACCCTTTCGAACAAATCTCGCGACTCTGACAGGAGCGCTGGTACCCTGGTACTTGAATCTGAACACAGTTGAAATTTTTCGTCAGTTTAAAAAAAAAAACCAAACATTTATTTTGACCGCGGCGGTATTGTAATTGAAACAGTACATTTTTTATAACTGACGAATTTCTACTCTTGAATTATGCGCTGAAACTCATAGTTTCAGTTTACACTTCGATGTGCTTGCCGCTGTATTCATTAATTGTTTGGGCAGGTACAACTTCAGACTCTCGACACGCCTTTGATTTGATTTGACAAACATTAGCCCATTATTCTCGTTACATTTTCAGCAATTTAAGCAGGTTAACACATAAAAATACATACATACATAATAATCTCACGCCTTGTTCCCATGGCGGTAGGCAGATACTATAGAACGCCACGTGCTATGAACCTTACTACTCCTTTTGCCTCGTTTAGGGTCACAAATCTGGTCATATACGCACGCTGGTTGCGAGTACTACGCACCTGACTTTTTTGAAGAACATCACCAATAAGGTCACTATAAAATAATAAGAGAATAACAATGAAATGAAATTTGTTAAAAACCAAAACAGCCATTCCTTCTAAATCCGGACACAGCTTTAAATAATGAAGACGAACACAGTGGCGGGGTGGTAATTTCTAAACGCAATTATACAATGGTCCCAGTTGCAAGGCGACCGTGTAATTTAACTTGGCGGGCACGCTACGACATTCTACAGAATCTTGCTTGTTCAGTCACCCATGCTAGCTAACAAATGGGTAGGAGAATGGCATTATAAATAATTTTAGAACAGAATAATATCGTAAAATAGGATTATTTTTTCGGTAAGTATCGTTTTATAATCGGTTTTTTATTCCGAGTCTATCGTTGAGGTGTTTAAAGTATCAAGAGTATTTACATAGTATAAAGAGACCTCCTTTAATTTGAGTAACTTATTTCCTATTAAATTTGTTGCTAAAGCAGAAAAAGAAATACACTCTGTGGAAATTGAACTGTCTACCTATTACGGTTCATGAAATACAGACAGACCGATGGATGGACGAACAGTGGAGGTTTAGTAATAGGGTTCCATTGGCTTGGCACTGTTTGGTAACGGGAATAAAAAAAAAACAAACTTAAATTAGAGCATTCTGTACCGATAGGTTGTTTTCATTGCGATTTTAGTAAGAGAATATAAGACCAAGTGAACTGACCCAGAAAATTGGAGCATCCTGACTCGGATACTAAGATAAAAAACAGTTCATCAACACAATCTTTACGAAGCAACGAAGCAGAAATGTTCTTAAAGAGTCTGAAGTTATACGAGGGACATCGTACTTTTCCTCAAGTATTTTATTCCCAGAAGAATATTAAAAAATAATAATCCCCAACAGATCGACACCAGCTCAATTATTACTGAATCATGATACGCCTTCTCGTTTAGTATAAATACTGTACTTTTCTTTTAGTTGCTATTTCAATCTGGTTTCAAATGTTCCAACAAGCAGACTGAAATCCTAACTAAATTACTGTCAGTGAAGTTAGCCGCGTGATTGCGTGGACTTGTGCAATTTGCGACACGTGTGACCTTTACCTAGAAACAGTGTTATATGTGGCTTCGGGCACCCTTACACGTGTTTTACACCGCTAATTTTAACTATGTTGAACGTACCTATTTGTGTCACCTAAGTTCCATAAAGTTTGATACCTACATGTTTCGCTTTACTATTAAATGAACCCACTTTACTATCATTTTACGGTTTTGATATTTAGAGACGTTTTGTCTAGAAATCATCATTATTTCAGCCGAAAGACATCCACAGCTGGACATAGGCCTTCCCCAATTTGGGAATTTGCCATAATCGCCACGCTTGGCAGGCGGGTTGGCGATCGCAGTATAGTGGTAAATTGTACGGAGAACGATGCTGTCCTTTCTCTCGTAAGTCCCTTATTCGCTTTTTACGACACCCACGGGAAGAAATGGGATGGTGCTATTCTTTGGGATCCCTTCTTTTCGCATTTTAATCTTCTTTATGCTAATGTACAGACGCCAGCAGGTCAAGCTACCCGAAACTGTCATTTTTTCCCAATGAACCTTGAACCTAATGCTCTAGAAATAAAGTCGAAAATCTATCAAAGAAATCTGACAGATTGTAGTAGCTTGATGTGCTGGCGTCTGTACTTTGGCATACCTATTTTGGCATAATTTGTTTTGCCATAATAATACTTTGCCATATATTTTTTTGGCATACAGTTATGTTCGCATAATGATCTTCAAGGCTAATTTGTTTTGGCATAATATTAAGTCGCATAATGTTACTACGTCTAATGAGTATTAGCATAATAGTATTTAGGCATACTTTTTAAATAAAATTTTTAACCCTAAATTAAAGTTAAAGTATTGTCTTAAAAATTCAATGTTGTGCTACAATTACTATTTTAAGACAGAAACGAATCGCTGCAAAACCGACTGCACGTAGTCTTGTTTGCCCTACCACATCACACATCACAACACATCTGCGACGATAAGCTCGCGTGGCACCGCCGCCGGAGCCCCGCAGCGCCTAAAAATGGAATCATTTATTTTCTTTCCTGTGTACATTGCTATCGTCTGTTAATGTCTACGATATCAGAAATTCTAGTAGATGGATACATTATTTCATGAAAACATCGTGAGGAAACATGCATGTCCAAGAACTAAAAATTCTCAAACATGTGACATGTACCAACTCGCACTGGGTCCACGTGGTGGATCACCGAGAGGAGGCCTGTATCTCAGCAGTAGAAACATTGTAGGCTAAGCATAACAAGGACAATATCTTGCACAAGATAAAGCCTAATCGTTTTTTCAGGTTGATACTTTAAAATAATATTGGCGACAGACATGCCCATTCTGTGTCCACATAACATGGTTTATGTCATACGTCATATTACACCCCCGAGGTAATTCTTAATGGTAATTAATTCGTGTAATACGCTGATCTTATTGGTGATATTTGATGTGAAAGTGGCGTGAGTTTACTTATACGTATATATGCAAATTCCGGAAGCAATATTTACCCATATAAAACATTCTGAAGTCCTAAACCTACCCTGTTCTGTATACAGCTTGCACAAGGTAAACGTCTGCTGCAAGACAACATGGTGACAAATAGCTGAAGTGATCCTTGTTGAATTTTTATAAGCACGTGGCAGGTGCTCTTACTTGAGAGCACATTGCTAAACATTTTACGTAAGAAGTATTAACTTCAGACACAAACCTAATCCATTAGGATACAATAAACTGAGCAGGATATTTACGAGCTTACTCGTAGAGAATATAGGTTTGAGTTTACATGTTGTGTCATGTGGCATTCTGTAAGTTGGGACCCGTACAGGATAGGAAAGCTTGGCACCAAAAGAAGGAGGCATGCCCAGTAGTGGGTCGAACAAGGCTGCCAACAATGATGACGATGACGACGACAAAAGGCAGCAATGGTGCCTGACTGATGGTCACGCAACTGCTCGCTCAGAATACTAAAGATCCTGATCAGGTTAATGGGACAAGGTTAATAAAGTATTTTATTGTCATTACTACTAAAATTCAGTTTGATTTGACGTTTTGTAGCGGGTGAAAATCACGATTCTAAGATTTCTAGGGCTTCCGAGTGTAGTGTGGGATTAAGCCCGCCCAAGTCCTTTATCTTTAAAGAAAATCCTCTACTTATCGCACCTACTGCGAGGTAAAGCTACCAATTAGATTATCGAGTTGGTGGCTTATGCAACTGTTAAATAACTAGGGAACACCTAGTTAATTTCAATCTCCACAATTTTATCGTTTCGACAAAATTACATGTTATAGTGTTCAGTTTCATACACGAAACTGAACACTATAACATGCAATTTTATCAAAAACAAAATATTGGCACAGTAAATCGCTTCTATTATGTCACTGTAACGTTCCACATAACTGAGGTATGTGGCCTCACAAAAAGTTCGTACAAACCGCGGTATTTGTATATGAATGTTATACCGTCTAACAAAGCCAGAATTTCGAAAGCCTATCCCTAGTTTGACTTAGTTTAGTTGTTTGTGTTGTGTTAAACATTTTTTCCTAGATTGCCTAGAACGAGATAAATCGAGTTAGCAAACTGTTCAAGTAATTCATTTAGCGAGGCAATCGCTTATCTACAGTTAATTATTGTATACGGCTGGAAACTTCAGAAGAATGCTCTCAAGTATTTTCTAAGAATTAAAGAAAATGTGAAGACGGACAAGAAAATTAAGTACCAACGTACTCTTTATTATTAAGTGGAATGAGTAATAGGAGTTTTTTATTTTAGAGTTCGTATGTCACGACACAATAAATAATGTCGTAAATAGAGACGTCCAAAACCAGTATTCTAAAGTTGCGATGACACGCCGCCGTTACCAGCACAGACAATGTACAGATGTTGGGTATTCTAATATCGACATCATTCGTTCATTAATTTGGATTATAACATATAGAGAAAACAATTTGGTATAAGCGAGAAAAGGGGCATTTCTAATAGGTAATTGTAAGAACGTGCACAGTCTGATCTCAGTCTCTATCTGTCAATAATACCGCGAGTTTCCGTACATTTTTGACAAGTTTTTGAGTACTTTCACGCAAAAACTACTGACCTGATTTAGATGAAATTTGGTGCACAGATAGTTTATTACCTGTATTAACACTTAGGGTATTGTTATCTCAGTAGTACGTTCCCGCGGGATAATTTCCACCTCCGCGCGGGCGAAGCCGCCGGCATAAGCTAGTATATTATGAATTGCCCATAAGTAATTTATCTCTGCGTCTAGACTCTTCTTAATGGATGTATGAGCCTTCCCAGATATTTAAATGAGTCTGAGCGGCGTAATTTCAAAGTGCATTGAATTCAAATGTACGACTTGTTGCGCATTCATTAAATAAATTATACCCGTACTGACACAATTAGCTGCCCCTCGTTTCTTGTTTTCACATTATTAAACTGCGTAATGAATACATTATCATTTGTTTTAGTATCAGGCTCTAATTTTCCACGGTTCTGAAAGAAATGAGCAATCGACAAATATAAGCGATAGCAATAGGCACTTTTTACATAGAACGGCTGCTTCAGTCTCTTAATAAAGTTCCAAATCGAATGATGAAGAGTTTCAGGGAAGTAATTTTGCTGAAAGCTCATAAAATAAAAGACATGAGACTTGAGATGTACATGGATCTATTGGCCCACAATACAACGTTGTTGGTAAACATGTGTGCAATGTGACTAAGCCAAAGCTCACTCATTTTCCATAGAAATGAGAGTATCCAGGAGTTGTGTCTGGTGGTCAACTGCCCGACGATTACCGTTGGGATGTTGTATATGCACTAGTTGCGCGGTAAAATTTGTTTGCGCGATGCAGGATTTCTCACGACGACGTCAATGTGATGCGTAGTTTACGTGTGGCATTGAAGATGCCACCACAGACGTATACATCAAAAACAAAATGGCGGCGCTAGTACCGATTTTGCGCCAAAATTCCCTTGTAGACGTAATGACAGCCCATTAGTATTTTGAAAAAAATACTAATTGTTGTTACCCAGGTCTTAGTGAAGCACCTAAATACCGAACATTTCCTAAAACTTGATGAGTTTAATCCACGACCGGGTACTAATGAATCCGGATCAAATTTAATTAATGGTGCCAAGCGTTAATCAACAAACATCAGAGCTGACCTTGATTGTACGCGTGGCTAGTCATTATAATTAAATTGTGTTAGTACAGTACATCGCATCATTATGCCACCATAACCTTTCACATTACTAAGGTATGTGACCTCACAATAAGTTCGTTAAGACCGTGGTATTTGTATATCTACATAAAAATTATAATTTTCAAATATTATAGCAACAAAACCAGAATTTCGAAAGCCTATCCCTTGTTTGACTTTGTTTATGTTATGTTTAACTTATTTTTTCCTAGGTTGCCTAGAAAACGATACATTGAGTTAGCAAACTCTTCTAGTAATCCATTTTGCGAGGCAATCGCTTATCCAAAGCGAATTATAGTGTACGGCTGGAAACTTCGGAAGAATCGTCTTAAGTATTATCTAAGAATTATGGAAAATGTGAAGATGGAAAAAGAAAATTAAGTACCAACGTTCTCTCTTACTCAATATTAAGTGAGTAAAGGCGTACCTATTCCAGTATTCCTATGTAGGGTTCCCTTCATCTGTTTTTCGCATGTTTACGTTATTAGCAATGAAAGACAGACTGCAAAAACCCTGCATTTCACCGTTGACGATGCATTTTTGGTCATCGAAATTCGTGCACACTATTCGTTTTGCCTGCAAGCACACCTGTCCGTCGAAGCAGTAAAAGCCATCTGCGACTAACTACGCCGTCCGATTGAACAAAAATAAAGACAAACAACACGATCGTGTTAGCCCGGCCAATACGACATACTCGTCATCAGTCTCAGGTTGAAGAACGCATTGTATCAATTACTGTTTCATTATTTGCAAGCCATTGCTTAAAGCAAACGTGATAATCTGTCCTTATATCCACTATTAACATCTCTTGCATGCTGTATGTCTTGTACTCATGTTTGGGCAAATAAATGATTACCTTATGTTATCTATCTTATCAAGAACACATTTTGATAACTTCTCTTTAATAACTAAAAGGTACAGGAGTTGAACCCAAATTTCTTATTAATTCAATGCTTTCCGAAACTTCTCCAACAATTTTTGCTTAATCGAAGTTGACAGCTTCTACCTGACGTCTGGCGTTATAAGTCCTGGGAGCCGATTCTACTAACAAAATTCTGCAAAAATCGCAATAGCACCGCGACTGGATCACGACTTTTAGGGGTTTTCTCATTCCACTAATGAACAACGCTCCAACTGCGGCTACGTTTTAGTGGACGCCAACGATCGATCGAAACAATGTAAAAATCTATTCTGCTAACAAAGTCGTACATGAGCGTGACGTTTAGTCATATTCTGCTATTATTTTGACACTCGTTAGAATCGAATCAAAGCTGAATTTCGGCAGTTCATCTGTCAAAATTAGCGGTTGAACATAAGTCAGTAAAATGCAACTTTTATCCCATCGATCTAGGATTGCTTTCGTTTTTATTCCTAAAAATATAATGTTTTATACAGATTTCGTTGAACTTGCCCATGTGGGTGATGTTGGAAAGGTTAGACGAAGAAATTTTACGTCAAGAGTATGCAATAATGCTTTGCCCCTTACGGATCGTCAGTGCGTTACGAGTACGACATACCAATTCTCCAGAGACCTCATGAGAGAGAGAGCTTTGATTGACGAGATCAGTGACCACACATGCCCTTCAATCTTCATTCTTACGGTATTGATACGGAAAAAGGTAACATAGTTACTGTGTGTTACTACGTGATATTCTCTATTGACTCAATCTTGGATGCACTGGCTTTTTATGTACCTGGGTTCGTACCAAACACTGATAGACCAGCCGCAATTTAAATGCAGTGTCAAAACTTTTAATTTCTTGAGTTTTAGTAATAAACTAGCTACTTTCCACAACTTCATCAGCGTCTAATTTTTTCTCCTCTGACCCTCCCCGTCGCACCGCATTGCCTGTCAGTTTTCGGCCATTTTTCGTTGCTGCTCCGCTCCTTTCGATCGTAGCGTGATGTTATATAGCCTTCCTCAATAAATAGGCTACCCAATACAAAAAGAATTGTTCAATTCGGACCAGTCGTTCCTGAGATTACCGCATTCAACCAAATAAACCAACTCTACAGCTTTATAATATTAGTATAGTAGATAGGTATAATGGAATATCAGGTATTTGGTAATTTAAAAAAACACAAATTAACAGACTGCCCTTGTAACATATTACGCCTATGTATTTGCAAGGCTAAGTTACGGCATAATAATGAGAGGAAACAGTACAGATGCACCAACACTGTTTACTGTTTAAAAGATATTTTTCCAAATCATAGTAAATATACAACAGATAAATAGCTGCAAACCCCATTTTATAAAGCTAAATATTTTAACTCAGTCACTATACTCGAAATATGCAAATTTGCACATAAACACCAAGAATTTTACAATAAACGACAAGACATACAAACAAGACACACATTCTGATACAAAACATGACTAAACCTAATCCCATCTAAAAAAACATTCAACAGGCCCTCTGGTATTGTCAATAAATGTATACAAGAATTTACCCGAATCAATTAGTAATGAAAATAAACTCCATCTATTCACTAACAAATAAAAAAATCTATTAATAAGTAAATGTTATATCAGTATTAGCAAACATTTAAGTGATAAATCCCTGAAACGTAGTTAAAATACCCAAAGCATGTTTTTTATTTATTTTGATTTTATAATAAGTTAGATTATAAGTCCTATTCTACATACTATATTTCTTTTGATGTGCCCGACAGGGTCCCACGATTGTAACTAAATCCAATGTTTACCACATAAGCATATACATTGTAGAATGCAATAAATTATTGAGTATTGGAATGGTTCAGGAAATCAAAAAACAAATAATTTTTATTACTATATCAATTTTAACGTCAGACCACTTGAGAAGTGGGTAGATACTTAGTATTTCGTCTAAAATAGTAGGGTTGTTTCACCACTCATGTTGATAACGTGTGCCAGATAGAAATACATAATATATTAATATTGCATGCTCAACATTGTCAAGTGCACAACAGCCAACAGTCAGCAGAATGTCTGCCTGTATCGACCACAAGCAACTCTTGAGTCAGAAGTTGATATTTGGGTGTACCTAAGTTAATGTTCCTGAAAAGTATATATTGTATTTATGTTAGAAGGGGCTAACTAATATTATTATTTTTCTCATTGGTGTGCAAAAAAATGCAAAATTATGTCTTTCCCCGCAGAGTCAACAGGTACAAGGTTTGTTTTGCAGATTGCCATGGAATGTAAATATCCCTGTATCCAGATTTCCATATTGAATAAACAGTTTAAATTCTTTCTTGCATCATCAATACACACTTTCCTCAAACTGCATCTAGATGGTTTTACTGAAGAAAGGGAAACTTTCATAAGTTATTTCAAATCTGGAACAGTCTAGGGCAACATCTTTACACATTGTGTTGAAATCTTACTGAACAGTTAACAACACATTATTTTGTATTAAATGCTGTACCATCTTCAAGATTCCATTTTCATTATAATCCTTCAAGTACACACATGAAAACTGAAATATCAATTTCGTACAATTAGAAAGAAACGGATTAACTACCCTCTCACAGAGCGGAGGCCTGTATCCCAGCAGTGGGAACATTATAAGCTGCTTATATATGTATGTTAAGAGGAATAAGAGTATTAACTAAAACAATTAAAACTCTTTGAACTAAATTAAATGTGTTGTCAGTTGACAGTTGACACTTGTCATTCAGCTACAGTGTTTCCACTATAATGATTTCCTTTCCCCATCCTTCAATTCCGATTTCCCCTTCTCAGGACTTTTTTCCCCTCAAAAATTATTTTGCTGTAGTTTTGGCACTAGTGTAGTAACTAAAAGAAAAAAAAAATTGGTTGCCTGTAAAGTCGGTATACGGGCGAAAGTTTTACGTGACAACGACTTTGAGTGGTAAAATAATTTTAATGTGAATATTCATTCGTATAGTAGGAAGAAGGATGAAATAATAGTAACAATTTAAAACATTTATTTATACAAAGAATTATATTTAAAACATTAATTGCATTTAAGGGACGCGTGCCTTTCACTTTTTATGTCTGTTTCTCTCGCTCTTAGGGCTAACCATGCTCGAGTGGAAGGGACGCGTGCCTCTCACTCGCTCTCATTGTGAGCGCATAACGTGAGCGGAGCGTAACGCAGTTTCTTGAAGTGTCACCTGGCAAACCAATTTATAAGACGTTGTCACGTCAAAAAATGTTTATATCATCTTTCTTCTATAGCCTGCCTTCTAACTATAATAATATTATTTACACTAAATACAATACGTCAACAAAATCATCGACAAGATTTGTCGACTTTGCACATCATTACTTACCTTTTATTCCAAGTCAGTATACAGTATGCTAAAGCACAGAATAATATTTTAAGCCTTAAACAGAATGGGAATAAGGGTAGGTAAGCGACATATGCATGTATTGTCACTGTTTCTTTTATACGGTAACGGTAACATGCTAGTCCATAAATAATGAGGGTTTTCCCGTATGAAGAATCCGCTAGATGGCAATACGTAGGCGTGAGTTCCAACTGCAGCATGATTGTTTTTTTTCGACATGACATTGTCAGATATGTCAAAATTCACCAATCACGTAGCAGATAGACCACAAGCCTACGTCTTGATATCTAGTGGATTTCTCATACGCAAAAACCCTCATTATGCAACATTTCAGGCGAGGTTTAATATATGATTTCCTACAATTTCCCTTTTTATAGTATTTCCCCTCTGGACCCTGATTACCCCTTAAAAGGGGAATTTCCCCTCATTGTGGAAACACTGTTCAGCTATGTCAGATAGTGATGCGATTCGATTTTGTTTAACTCGTTATTCAAGTTACTAAAGGCTCGAAACCATTTTATTTATTTATTTTCTCACACGTTGTCAGTTGATGTAGTCTTGTTTAAATAAGTATCACAGAGTCTTCAACTACATCAATTCATAATTCAATATTACTAATATCGTGTAACTGTCAAAATAATGTGATGTACTGAATCAGGGATGTTATATATAAGAGTGATTATGTTTTGCATTATTCTGTAAATATTAGTCAGTTGATAACGTGTAATTTGTCATCGTATCGTCATTATTTATCAGATTGGCAGTGGAATGTGAGAAAGAGAAAATACTCCCCGCACAGCAAGAGTCGTTTGTAGCCCCAATATCGATCGGATGCCACATTTTGAATTTTGCTATGATTATTTTCTTTTAAGTTATTATTTAATGTCTCGTTTTTAACTAACAAAGCTGCTAGAAACCTCGCTAAAGGGAGGTACCTACTCTCGATTCAAGTTGAATTAAATTGAGAAAATCAGTGCCTGACGAATACTAGTAATAGCAACATCACTAGCTAAACTGACAAGTAACCAAAAACTTCAATCCGTTTCACGATGATTTTTAAACCACTTTAAGCACTAAAAACGGGATTAAACACCTGCACCGTCAATAGTATTTTTTTTTAAATCAAAACAGATTTGGTTACTACCTCGAACTGTAATTAGGTACATATTTACTAAAAAAAATCATAACATCGTTAAAAACGGTTCAATAAATGATTTTGTAGGTAAAATACGATTCCCTTCGAGTCTTTAACATAACCGAAAGGTTTAATTTCACAGCTTTAGCTAGTAAGGGACGTAGAACGAAACGTTCTTCTGAGTTTTTGCTAAATAATAAGTTAAAATGTTGTATTTTTGTAACAATAAAATATCAGTACAAAACTATAATTATGGTCAAGATATCTTTTTATATTAGAAAATCTTTTATTGCCACTTATTCATGTTTAGTGACATTTTTAGATTCAACTTTTTTCTTTGTGGTAACAATAAAACATACTATTTGGCATGTTGGTAACACAGGAAGCCCACTTGTATGTTCCCGTAACGATTCGGTTGCGATACGGCGTAAGTTTAGTTTCCCTTGTGCTTAACAAATAGTAGAATGACTTTACAGGACATTACCGACCTGCGATCGAAATCTAACCGTTGTGAAAACACAATTGAACGTGTAACTTTGCAAATTAGTGGAATCGCCCCCCTGGTTACTAACAGGATCCATCATGTTATTCATTATTTTTCTACTACGCTCAATTTTTAAAAATCCACACTGGTTTATCCATTTGCAAGAGACGAACTTGATATACGAGTAGCTACCCACAGATTTGAGCAGCACTTGATTAAGTTGTTTTATATATGATTTTACTTCTGTAAGTAGGTTTGTACAAATACTTTTACGCGTCAATGATATTTTTAAAACTAGATAAGGTCGGGTCTTTTTAGCCGACGAAAAAAAACGGAGGAGGTTATCAATTCGACGCGTATATTTTTTTTTTTATGTATGACCACGCATAACTTTTTCTTTCTGACTACTCTGAACAGAAAGGCCGCAACAGACTCAGGCAGGGGGTACAGTCTCTTTTAAAGGCCAGACATAATCTTGATCACATCACGTGAAGACCACGTAGATTGGTGTCTGCAATGATAAGAGTGGAACGGAGACGGCAGTCCTGTATCGCCAACACATGCTAAAAAAATGCAGTTAAGCCTGATCTACACGGCGTAATTTACTTACCTGTGGCATATCAGAGGTTGAAGCAACAATAAAGGTTGCATTGTTTAAATATTTTTTCGACAATGCAAGTCATTTGTTGCTTGAGTTTTACTAAGTGCCCCAGGGGCATTAAGCTTGTTTTGTGTGTATAGGGTTTTATATAATTATTATAAATCATACCTTTATCATAGCCTTGAGCAGTGTGTATCTGGTGAACACGTTCCTCTGGGCCTTGGACTCCGAGTAGCGTGCCATGAGCGTGACAAGCGCCTTCTTCGCCGTGTCGTAGTTCTCGTCCAGACGCACACGCACTCCGCGCAGACGTTCATTGGTTTCTATCACCTCTTCTTTCGTCTGCCCGCCTGGTACACAGAAAGATAAGTTATAAAACTATAGTTGAGTAAATAATTTTACTGCATTTCAATAGGTAGGCATATAAATTTTTTACTTAAAAAAGGAGGAAGTTCTCAATTCGTCTGTATGTTTTTTTTGTGTATTTTCCGCTATATATCCGGCAAATGTGATCAAGTAAAAAAAAAAAAACTTTTTAGTGGATGGGGTATGGCGTCAGGGCGGGTTCCCTCTATCTGGCAGAAACTTGATGCTCCGAATTTTATTTGGCATAACACACTTGGCATAATTTTCTTTAAACGAATATTTGTAAGGCATAAAACATGTTTAGCATAATCGTTGTTTGGCCGACTGTTTATATGTCCGACTTTACGCTGGCATACTTTTAAGATGGCAGAATTTTATTTCGCATAATTAACTTTGGCAGACTTAAAATTTCGCATAATTTCGTTTAGCATAACATTTATTCAGTGCGACGATTATTTGGTATAATTTTACTTGGCATACTATGAAGATGGCAGAATTTCATTTTGAATAATTTTGTGAGGCATATTATCATTTGTATAATATTGCATTTTGACCTTAAATAAAATTAAAATAGTGTCTCAAAAAGTCAGTATATGTTGTGCTACAAAAGTTATTGACAGAAACGAATCGCTGCAGAACCGACTCCACGTAGTCTTCTCTGCCCTACCCCTAGGCGCGGAGGGGCGAGGCGGCCCGCGAGCTGAGGAGCAGGTGATTTTGACGCGCACCGCCGCAGCTGAGGCTGGCCGGCGAAGCCGGCCAGCAAGCCGAAGTTGCGGTGGTGAGCGTAAAACCATCTGCGACGATGAGCTCTCGTGGCACCGCCAGAGCCTCGCAGCGCCGGAGCCGTGACAGAAACCATGCATGCTGCATGTTGCATGCTCGCCTGCATGCTGTAAGCTTGCTTGCATGCTGCATGCTTGCTTGCATGCTTGCTTGCATGCTTGCTTGCATGCTTGCTTGCTGCATGCTTGCTTGCATGCTTGCTTGCTGCATGCTTGCTTGCATGCTGCATGCTTGGTTGTTTGCATGCTGCATGCTTGGTTGCTTGCATGCTGTATGCTTGCTTGCAGGCTGCATGCTTGTTTGCATGCTGCATGCTTCTTCGATATGAAATATATGCCAAAAGATGATTCTAAGTTTAAAGTTTCTGAGATATGGTAGTTCTGCCTTTTAATAACTATCGATATGAAATTATGCCAAGAAACGATTCTGACTGCGAACTTTCTGTGATATGATGGTTCTACTTTTTAATTATTATGGAATAAAATGTATGCCTAAAGATGATTCTGAGTTATAAAATTATGCGTTGTGAATGTATGGTAAATGAGTGTATGCCAAACGAATTTCTGCGAAATGAAGTTTATGCCATCCGCTGTTATGCAAAATAATATTATGACGAAAAAAATTCTGCCATAAAGGGTGGACCCATTTCCCGCTTTGTAGTGTTTTTTTTTGGAAATCGAACGGTTTTTTTTTGTTTATCTTTTTTTTCACTTTTAGTTATGGTTCGTAACCCACAACAACTCGTATTATATTATATTGATATGGAAACAAATGACAGGAAGTATAGAACATCATCATGGTAAACAAACTGGAATATGGAACCAGCCCTGACGGGGTCCACCCTTTATGGCAGAATTTTTTTCGTCATAATATTATTTTAACTAAATGTGAAAAAAAAGATAAACATAAAAAAACCGTTCGATTTCCAAAAAAAAAAAACACTACAAAGCGGGAAATAACTTTAATTTCGGAAACCAGTGGCTAAAACCTACATAGTTTGTAACGATATTGATAAAAGCCCTCTTTAAAAACTGAATTAGTTTAGCAATTGAAAAGAATGTAAGTTCTTACACGTTAAGTATTCTGATTATTTCTCTCAGCCCGGAATGAAATGACAGTCAATTTAAAGCGAATACCTAATTGAGAAATAAATAACCCAGTACCATTTGCAAATTTTCAGCGTTCCTCAGCAGCTATGTATTCAAATCTAATTGATTTGATTAGCAACTGATCTTGTTAGTGTAATTAAGATTGTTGGAGTGAAGTGCAAGCCTAGCACTTAACATTAATAAACCAGCAGAATTAGGAAGAGCGAGAAACTAACTGGCAGCTCTCATAATCAGCGTTGCTACCTAAATTCCGTGAAATGGGTTCTAAATTTAATGAGCGATATAAACAAGATTTCAAAGAATATTTTGGTAGAATTTCCTTAGTTTTTGGGTTACGCTTTAATGTAAAGCCTTCTTTATCCAGGAGTTGTGCTCAGAGTCGTAAATAATTAGTTATATCTATGAGCAATTCGTCTTTGACCACTGCGTGTTGCTAGTGATGATCTACGGTACTGAAACGTGGTCGCTCAAAAAGGGCTTCATAAGAAGGTTAAGAATCATCTCAAGGGCAATGGAGTGGAATCGCTATGCTTGGAGTTTCCCTACGTGTTTGAATCAGAAACGAAGAGATCCGTAGGAGGACGTGACGTTGAAAGGTGGACCGATGAACTGGTGAAGGCCGCAGAACCGGTCGAAGTGGCGGTACTTTGGGGACGCCTTTATCTAGAAATTGATTTCATTAGGCTGAAATGATAATGAATGATGACTACCCATTCATAACACAAATATTTGTAAGTATACTACTTACATATACACATACTTAAACATAACTGGCGAAATGTAAAAATATCTATAAAGTTCTATAGGTCTTTAGGTGTACCTCTGCCAAACCCTTCGGGGGATACAGGCATACTGTTATTACAGATAAGTACTATTAATTTTTGTCAAAAAACTGCATTTGTAGTAATCCATAACATTATAAATTGGTATTACAGTCCACATTTGTATTGTTAATCACATTTGCACGCAACGCAATGTTCAAATGCCCAGTAATATCTATTCTGTGTTTAATTAATAAACATTTGTGCAGTTATCATAAATGAATTAATATCAAACATGTTTGAAGAGATTAATATTTAACTAATCTGCGAATAACGTTAAAATTTATAGTTTGTTGTTCCATTATAACAAGTTATGTACCTACATTGTAGTTTTGTTATTCCGCACGGAGTAATAGAATTTTATTGTTACCAATAAAATGTTTTAACATTTTATGGAATGTATTAATTCATAGTACTCACCCTAATAACAACTGATTGTTTCCTGTGTCGTATATATACTTTATTGTTATGTCCGTTGTCAAGTGATATCTGATTAGAACAGGATGGATGGTTCTGACACGAGAAACGACTTCAAATAAGAAACGCGATAGAAAAATTTGTTATACTTATATGAGTCAAGAACTCAAGACTATTAACGACATAAAAAGCGGCATAACCCCCTATGCTCATCGAATGTCAAACAAGTAACAAATGGTAGCCATAACAAATGAAATACATCCTCGTAGACCTTGGTTACCGGCTACACAAATCAATGACCGGGTCGGCTAGCCAGCCTCTTAACATTCCGCTCGTCTCCGAGACTAATCTTCTCCTACCCGCCTTTGCTTCGGACCCTCACAGGACTAGGCTTTCATATTCATAAAGGTCTTATAACTTTGACGGTGTTTGTCTACTGCTTTCCTGCTGCATAGATATTGGAAAGACAAGATGATTGTAAATATGAATAAACTATTGCTTTTCATCAAATTCTTGCAGTTGGATGAGTTATAATGCAAATCCATTATTCGGTAATAAAACAGACTAGCTATATGCAATGTTTTCAACAAAACGGAAATTGATTTTATTCCTTTTATGACTGTGAGATACTATGACTGCAATCATGATTTTCAACCGACGAAAAAAAACGGAGGAGGTTATCAATTCGACGCGTATATATATATATATATTTTTTTTATTATTGACCACGCATAACTTTTTACATAGTGGTCCGATTGTGACAATTCTTCTTTTATTGGAAAGGGTATACTCCCAAGGTGGTCCCATATTAATTTGGTAAACAAAATCGAACCCTAAGGGTCGGAAAACAGGGGATGATTGATTGTTTACTCACTGATTGTAATGTATTTAACAAACACGCATAACTTTATACAGAGTAGTCCGATTTTGATAATTCTTTTTGTGTTGGATAGTGTATATCTTGCCAAGTATTATTAGTAAATTAAAGCCACAAAAAAATATAAAATAAAATCTTTTTAACAAAAAATTAAACCGCCGAAAAACTGAAAAGCATAAAATAATACTTAAACCTTAAAATTTTGAGTCGGCGCTGAAAAAACAATGAACAAGGATCACTCAAAGCGCCGACTCATAATTTTAAGGTTTAAGTATTATTTTATGCTTTTCAGTTTTTCGGCGGTTTAATTTTTTGTTAAAAAGTTTTTTGCAGTAGCAGTATATTGATTGATATCAATCATAGAAAATTAAGATCTCTCTCTCTCTCGCTCTTAATTAATTTACATTGCTTGATGAAATATATATATAAATATTTTGCCTAGCCTGGTCACATTTCATTTGAGGTCGGGTCTCCCTGTCATTCTTCGCCAGACGTTTCGGTTGTGAGTTGTCGAGTCATTCATTTTGGCTTGATACAGATCGTTGTTGACTGCAGACATCCAAGTGCGAAGGGGTCTACCTGGCTTCTTTGGACCTGAATTCATGTAGAGGATTTGCTTAAGCATTTGATCCTTTGGTTTTCTTATTACATGGCCATACCACCTCAGGCGGTCTTCAGAGAGCTTTTCTTCGATTGGGCGTATCTTAAAACTTCCTCCGATGTGTTCGTTTCTTACTCTGTCCTTAAGAGTGACCCCTCCTGCCACTGGTGTTGTTTTTTGGACCTGAGTCTTTTTTTATAAAGCGAATTAAGATACTAAATAAATATCGAGTACTTACTAGAAGTGCCTTCATCCTTGACATCTTGTACGATACGACGGACGCTCTGCGTAAACTTGCCCACTAAATTCGTACTCGCTGAAACAAAGAAAAGTACTCACATTAATAAAAACAAAACACTGAAGTTTCAAGAGCGAAGACTTGACATCTTTGAAGGCGTTGAAACGTAGAACAAAAGACACAAAAGTGACACGAAAATTTCCGTAGAATTAACAGAATAATCTTTGAGAGCAGTGGTGGCTCAGTTGTAACGGCCCGACTTCCGAGTTGTGGGTCGTGGGTTCGAATCCAGACAGGCGCTTGACTTTGTGTAAATAATTTCATCACCACTGCTCTCAAAACGGTGAATGAAAACATCGTGAAGAAACCCCGATGTCCTAGAATTAAAAATTCGAAGACATGTGACATTTTCCAACCTACACTGGGCCCGCGTTGTGGATTACGGCCTGCTCCCTCTCATCGAGAGGAGGCCTATATCCCAGCAGTGGGAACAATATAGGCTGATTATAATGATGAACAAAATAATCTCTGAGAAGGCACTTGGTTACTGGCGTAAAAATTATAAAAGTAGCAAAGTTTATGTGGGATATATAGCTGTAGTCTATGAATTGTAAAATCTTCAGCGCATTGAGTTAGTGGTCGGGCTTCGAATTTGAAACATGCATGTGCACTCAGCTGCCGCGAGTGAGCGGTTCGAGTGAACATCGGGAAACAAAAGCCGAATGAATGAACGATGAATAAACCAAACTGGCCAGCTTTATTCTAGAGCTTTGAAGCGGTAAAATTTATTATACTAGTGAGTATGATTGGTTATAATTACATTATGTTTTGAGTTTAAGTACGTATGTGGTCTGTTTTATACAATAGAGAGATTATTAAAGATAAATATACACTCGATCAATACCTAACTGAGGAATTTGGACTGTACTCATTTTTGTTTCTCTTTGTACTATATATAGGTAGTGATAGTTACAGTGTCAGTTTTATTCTACCAGCACAGCCATTCACGACCATTGGATACGCTTCCGTGCCGAATTGACAATGTTATCGTAGGAGTTCTCTAAACTCTGTTCACAAATCTAAAAATCAAGTGATGACACGGCTCTTTCTTCACCAATTTGTAGTCGGGGGCAAGAAAAAATTCGGTTATCGAAATGTGTCATTTTCGATAACAAAGCCTATCGAATGTTTGAGCATAGGTATGCTGACTAGATATCTTGCCACAGGTTGGTGCATAATTTGCCTATACCTATCAGGCAGCCTCCATTAAAACTCTAGTCATTAGAACAATGATTCAAGCACAGATTTCAGTGCATGCTAATGAGTTTGCCTTAAGTATAATTTCGTCAGCAGTACTATAATGCCGTGGTCCCATGGCCTGGTAATTGACGTGCCGCACCGCGCCGGGCCTGGCCGTCAGGTGGTAGGAATGGTCGCATCTGATGAGGCCTGCGGTGGCCCGTCGCCGCCTGTTGGATCCGTCGAGAGTCGGTAATTTCAAAGGCGCGGCGCGGGGCCGGCCTGTTGGTCACCTGAATGGGCGCGTTTCTTATTGCTTTATTGATATGGAAATGCTTGGCATGGGCCGGGCTGTGACAGGTCTCGAAAGGCCTAGCAGCGTCTGGCGCAGCTTCTCAGTTAACGGGCCGTGGGAAAGCTGGGCACGGACCGCGACAGGGTTTGACAGACGTAGCAAGGCTCGGTGCGGCCTGTTAGTTGCCGTGGGAATCCTCGGCTTCGGCTACGAAAAGCCTCGAAAGGCGTAGCAAGGGCTGGCGTGGCCTGTCAGTGAACGGGCCGTGGGAACGCGGCATTAGCCTTACTAAGCTTTGCACTATAGTATTATCCCTATAGTGTTCTTAGTAAGATCATTGTGTAATTTCTGACACAGTAAGACAAATTACCATACTTAAGCAAAGTCAACAGGTCATATTCAGCTTAGATGACTAAGAATATACTAATGAGATCATATGCGGAATACCCAATTAAGATTACGTCATTTTATTGTTGTGGCTTTGATCAAAGGAGTATATGGGTATGGGTACAATCTATACAAGTTTCTTGAGTGGCACTGGTGTAAAGATCTTAACAGCTTAAGTTTGAATAAGGTTTCAATAATAACAATATTTCAGACTGTAGAGGTTTGGCCGCAAAAGAACAAATATACATACACAGGCTGATAAAATCATTACCTTTCTTTGCATCGCGCAGTTGAGTAAAAAGCAATGCTTTTTAATGCTTGAATACATCAATGAAATGATCGAATTTGATTTCAAATCAAATGTGTATATTAAAATCGATCCTCTCCCTCCACCCTTCGTAAGGAATCGCATAAATTTTCATACCTATAGCGAAGTGTAGAACAATTTTTCTAAACCACAAAAAAAAGGATAAAAATATCGGAACCATCACAAAGGATTCAAAATCAGAAGCTAATGAAAAACGTCAATTACATAAAGAAAAATCTTACAACAAAATCCTTTGCCTGACTTAGAATCTATGACAAGCAGGTATAAGTTGCGAGCAATATTGTCTGCTACCCTGTTCTGTTTCACCGGGGAGCTGGGAATTGAAAAACTTCGTCTACTTTGTTGTAGGAAAGTCTGTAAGAGCCTTACAAGAAGGTATTTTAATGTGTATTGCTTGCCACTTTGAAGTTTTATAGTGCGAAATATCACTTATATGTTGGTTTTTGAACCTGTGTAAAGTTTTAAATGTTTCTAAAAATCTTATACGCGTGGATGTCAGAAAATATCCGACGGAAACGTACTAATGTGTTAATCCCAGTTATAAAATACTAATCCATAACGAAATGAAATGAAATGTCTATTTATGTAAGTAGATCTTAGAAGACACTTTTACACATCAATATTTTTTTGTCAATATTTTAAAAACTAGATGGCGCCCGCATTTCCTAGCTGGCTGCTCCTTGAGAAGAAACGCTGAACAAACTCAGTGGTCATGGTCTCTTTTAAAGTCCAAACATTATATTATTAGAATTGTAGGTGAGTCTAACAATGCATAGCCATGTCTGGAAAAGCCTTTGAAGAAAGAGTCATTGCAGATTTGAGCTGAACTGTCCAAACAAACGTCATGGATGTATCAGTCATCGTGTAGCTCAACCCTATTTTAGGGAGGTCAACGATGCGTCACAAAATGCTACCAGATCTGCAGGACATTTCGGTAAGCCACATACAAAATACTCAACACTGCCAGACAGTTATGACTGTTAATAATGTTAACTTCTTCGTTTTCAGGTATCGATGGTTCCTAAAAACCACCCAATAACTTGAAAAAAATTGTAATCTTTAATAAATTAGCCATTTTTATGAGGGAGAAGTTGTACTATGTTTCATGGAAAGAAACTTTCATTATTACATTATGAAGGCAGACTACTCAGAAATTTATTAAAAAATAAAAAGCTTGTGTCTTTTGTGAACATGACAGCAGCGTTCACTGTCTCATCTGTTGAGTTAGGTTTAATTTTCTAACTGAATAAAGTTTGATTAAAAACGACATTACTTTTTGTACTTCCACACACTCTTGTGACGATCTAGATAAAGTGTATCAGTTAGGTGGAAGCTCTAAATTAAAATTTTCTGTCGTTTTTTGCAATTTGCAGGTTTACTAGAGCAACTAGTATGTATTTACAAAATGATAAAAATTTAAATTATAAATACAGCCCTCTTAGTTAATTTGATAGTAATTTTCACGAAATTGTCATAATTTTAATTAGAACCAGTAGTTCCTGACAAGCGCATTCAACCAAACAAAGTCTTCAGCTTTAGAATATTTGTGTAGAAGTATAGATTCTGTAAACACTTACAATCATATTTTGTTCAACATACAGCCTGGCACTGAGCATCAATCTAAATAAGGTTGCTATCGACTAAGAAGAAGTGTTCATAAATAAATTATGCTGAACTGAAGTAAGTAGAAATTAGGAACCATTGCCTGCAGCGTTATTAACATTAAAATATTCAGAATAATGTTCAAGTGCTTCCACTCCTTCCTAGTCTGGGATATTGTTGAGAATTCTCTTGACGGTTATGTCAAGAGGGTAATTTATAAACTCTCCACTTTAGTTCCGTAGTTCAGTGCTTCACTTTGACACCTTCAAGAAAGTTAAAATAAGCGGACGACATTTTAACTTACTCATAGGCGTTGGTATTAGCAAGTTGCAAATTAGTTTTGTTTTTCAAACGTGACTAGATTCTTGATTAAGTTTATAATACAACAAGATGCAAAGCTAAATCTGTTTATAAAAAAACAGACATAGTCGGTTTAAAATTAAATTCTTTACACTCATTATTTCAGCCGAAGACGTCCACTGCTGGACATAGGCCTCCCCCAAGTTGGAGGGTTTTGCCATAATCGCCACGCTTGGCAGGCGGGTTGGCGATCATAGTGGTAAAATGCAACGAGAACGCTGATGCCCATTCTCTGTTAAGTCCCTTAGTCACCTTTAACGACACCCACGAGAAGATAAGGTTCCATTTTTTACTTCCGGCCCCACACGGAACATATAGAAAAGCATTTTCCAAGAGAGTACATTCTTCATTTCATACAAAACTGATTTTAAACCCAAAGTAAATTCGCACTTTAAAATACTCGCAGCATTGCAATGACTCAGATTTGAAAGCATTCTTCCATTCCAATAGGTGATGAAATTAAAGAAAATCTATTGTGTTTTAACATTTTGAATTTTCTGATGCCAAGTAAACTTTCAGGGGTTAGTGTTCTTACAAGGCCTTCAGTGCAGGTTTTGGTACTACGGAAATATTCCCAACTTTTTTCTTCTGCCTGTTTAATATATTTGAAGGAAACTGTGAAGGGTAGCTTTATTCATGTTGCTTCAAATGTTTCGCTGGCGCTTTTACGTAAACTGTTTTTTTTACGGTAACCTTTTATCACTTCGGCCCTGGGGATTTACTTTCTAAGTCCATCAACGAAAATGACTGACGGGTCGTTCAAAATTAGTTGGTCCTACAAAACAAGTGTCGAATTCAATTTTTCGGACGTGCAAAAACACATTTTACCTTCTGCTGAAGTCTACGATGGGCGAGGTGTCAAATTGTGGTGTCCATTATTAGTTCGAATGCCGTACTTATTATCTTTTACCCGTAATCGCCCGTGACTTCGGCCGAAACTGCAGATTACTTACTTAGTGGAACTTCTGGTGCACTATCAGTGACCTTAGTACTACTTTTAAAGTAATAGTAGTTAGTACTAATAGCGGCAACTATTAACAGTAATGTTCACTGACTTCAATCTATACCAATATTATAAAGCTGAAGTGTTTGTTTGTTTGTTTAGCCTATTTATTGAGAAAGGCTATAGGCTATATAGCATCCAGCTACAATCAAAAGGAGCGGAGCAGCAACGAAAAATGAACGAAAACTGGCAGGCAATTCGATGCGACGGGAAGGGTTAGGGTAGAATAAATTGACACGGACGAAGTTTGAAGTGAAGAAAATAATAGCGCGGGCGCACGACGTGATGCGACGCGGTAGATCGGTGTACAAGAAACTTTACGCACAGGAAGTCGCGTGCAGAAACCATTTAGGTTATAAACAAACTGAGGGCCCAGTACGAGTTTTAATACCAATTCGATCGTCCATTTGCACTTTAAACTGAAGTGGTAGTGTCTAGTGACAATCATGGGAAACAATTATTCCCATGATTGTCACATGGACGATCGAATTGGTATTAAAACTCGTACTGGGCCCTCAGTTTGTTTATAAGAAAAACCCATTTATAAGAAAAAAGTCAGAACGAATGCCACGCAAAAACAAAATAATTGGTACTGTCTAGTGACAATCATGGGAAACAATCATGGGAATAATTAATTTGTAACCTTTCTGAAGAACTGGTCTACCAAATGCAAATAAAATTTTAGAGATCATATATTTCTAGATATGAGCGTGTTCAAACAAACTCTTCAGCATTATGATTAGCAATATAATATGGTTGCTCACTTGTGATTGGTGAATAACGTATTAAAAATTCATTCATTTCACAATACTTTTTCACTATTTCTTAACTCTGCGGGAAACTACTCGCCCCCAGACGTAATACCAATAAAACTTCTATTGTGTCTCGTCAACGTCCTTCAATGAGAAAGGAAGATTAGGTACTAACTTATAACAAAGAAATTAAATAAACTTGATACAAACTTTACGATTATAAGTTAAGTATACCTTCACATTTATATTGACCTTACTATTTAGATAACGTCTAGGAACACAATTCCAGGGTTAGTGGTTATAAAAGTGTCATGAACACTTTCAGTGTTCTATTACTTTTGCAAGGTTACAACAAAGTTTAAATGTTATAGTTAGTGAATATATCTTCTATCTATTCTATGTACTATAATATAATAAAGCTAAAGAGTTTGTTTGTTCTGTTGAACACGCTAACCTCAGGAACTACTAGTTCAAATTGAAAACATCTTTTAGAGTTGGGTAGTCCATTTATCGAGGAAGACTATATAGGCTATATCATCATTTTAGCCGTAAGAAGTCTACTGCTGTACTTAGGCCTCCCCCAATTTGGGGGGCTTTGCCATAATCGCCACGCCTGGCAGGCGGGTTGGTGATCGCAGTAAGGTGGTAAAATGCATAGAGAACGCTGCTGCCCATTCTCTAGTAAGTCCCTTAATCGCCTTTTACGACATCCACGGGAAGTAATGGGGTGGTGTTATTCTTTACGTCCGGCACCACACGGTACAATTTGGCTATATAAAAACGAGTAAAAGTTATTCCTTTTGAGAGCTTCCGATGCGTGCGCTGCGTAAACGGGTAAAGTAACGCAACAATCATGTATGACGGAATTGTTCCTCTTAAAAACTTTGAAGTCATCGATAGCATAATTATGTCTATCTTTTAAGGTCGGCTCACTACAACTATTTTATTGTAATCAAATCTAAATATTATAAAGAAAGAAGTAGAAGAGTTTGTTTGGTTGAACGTACTAATCTCAGAAACTACGTTTAGTGTTGGAAAGAGCATTTAACGAGGAAGGTTATATAATATATAACATCACGCTAGGACCCTTAGGAGCCGAGCAAAAAGAAAAAAGTCACAAATATGAAGATCTCGCACGGGCAGGCGATCCGATGCGACAGGAGGGTCGGGCGAGCTAGAAATGTAACTCGGACGAAGTCGCTGGTAGAAGCTAGTCTGCTATACTAATATACAAAGCTGAAGAGTTTGTTTGGTTGAGCGCGTTAATCTCAGGAATTGCTGGTTCCAATTGAAACATTATTTTAGTGTTGGATAGCTTATTGTCGAGGAAGGTTATAGGCTGTATAATATCATGCTAATAACCTTAGGAGCCGAGAAAAAGATAGAAACGGCGAATAACGTTATCTGAAACACGACTTTGATGGGTTCGATAGAAACCCTAATAAATAAACCAAGAGGTTTATCATCATCATCGTTTCATCTGAGGAACGTCCACTGCTGAATATAGGCCTCCCTCAAGCACCGCCATTTCGACTGGTGCTTCTTCCATCCAGCAGATTCCTACGGTCTTCACCAGGTCATTCGTCCACCTTGTGGCAGGCCTTCCAACTTCCAACAACGCACTCCTGATTTATTAGGCCCCATCGGCCATCTGTTCTACGAGAAATGAGTCCTACCACTGCCACTTAGTTTGGCAATACTTTGGGCTACCTTGGTTCTTCTACGGATCTCTGCTTGTATCATTCGATTGGCTTGGGCTGCCTTGGTTCTCCTACAGATCCTTTCATTTCTCATTCGATCGCTTAGGGAAACTCCAAGCATAGCCCAACCAAGAGGGTACCTAATAATTAAAAAAAAATCTAATTAAACTTAATTCTCTACTAACACTTACAGGAAATCACAAACAACTTTGTTGACCAATTTCAGATTCCCATTACAAGTGACCTGTATCCAATACAATAGATATTAGTCAGTGCTCAAACATGTCGCTGATAACAATGATTTATGACCCGTAACCGAATTGTGGCAAAAGGCACAATACATACATACCTACATAGATACATACTATGCAATACATACATAGGAACATACTATACAGTATATGTATATATAGCCGTGAATCTATCTAACCTTACTTATGATGGGACTGAAATTAGTTCCATCGATATGGATGTGCATAACTAAGTTGTGTGTGAATGATTGAATGAACTGATGAAGTGGCTATATGGTTGAGAAATCTTGGTTAATTTTATAAAATGAAAATGTTTTATTCGTAAATCATGCTACTTATTTTATAGAAAGTATGTTCAAAAACTAAAACCCGTCTACTGAAAAATAATGCTCTTAAAAGTATGATGTCGTATCCGTATGCCACTTTGCTCTAAAGCCCCATCGCACTCTGCCCTATCGCTTACTACTGTTACAATTTATTATTTAGGTAGGTACCATAGGACCACGGCCAAGTTCGGGTGGAGAAGAATATATTTTCTTGCTATTCAAATCCCTGATTTTTAGCTTGATGCCTAATATTCTTCACATAGCCATTAAACATGGTTCTCATGGACAATAACCTTATTTATTTTATTGCGGATCCGAACCTCACCGCACACAAAAGGTAAAAAATAAAACATGTTTACCAATCATATACCCAATTTATCGAAGCAATTGACCTTTCCATTAACGATGTGTTTGTAAAATGAACCTTCCAAAACATAACATAGGTCACGTTTTATGGTATAAATAAAAAGTATCCGATTTTTATTCGGATATTCTGATTCGATTGAATTGGATTTCAGGTGGGCTCGACTCGTGAAATACGAGTATCCACCAATTTTGTTTTGTAAAATGTATTTGTATTTATTTTTGTTGCGGTGGCGTTCATAAAAGCTCAGCCTATAAGTTAATATCGATCGCTATAACTTTTGTTTCTATAAAACATTAAACGATTGTGTTTTCAATTCGTTTTCGGAGAGGCTTGTGGCTAAGGAAAAACAACTGCATGATTATGATTCAATTTATCACGTTAAGTTACGTTTCCCCCCGTTGGTCCATAGACCCCTTCGTAGCTCGGAAAACAAGTTTAGCCGTTGATTCTGGCTGTTATTTTCGATCTTTGACAGTAACAAGCAGAGTCTGGCAACCAGTCTTACCAAGGGGTAAGTTCAGGTAGTCATTCCTTGTAAAATACAGTAGTCAGCCCCACCTGGTTAGACTGGTAACCGACTCCTAGTTGGAAAAAGGCTGGATTGATGATGTTTTCAATTTCTTTTCTCAAAACGAGATGGTTTGTTCCGACTCACCAATAACAAAATATATCAGAATAAAATATTTTTATATATGAAGGCATCTCGTGTTTGTAGTCGTGTTTGCCAGGCCAATATGGCCAGAGAGCAGACATAATAGAGATGTTTGGAAGAAAAAATTAGAGGCTTTTGCCCAGCACTGGGACACAATATAAACCAATTACACCAATCTCCTACTTCATTCAAACACAACCGCCTGACAAGCAAACATAAAAGAAAATTTAACAAGAATCATCCTTATCAAACGAAACAGCTTTCTTCACATACTTTCAGCTTCACAATACGATAGAATAGGCCGCTAAAAAGGTTCAATACGATTCCCTCGCCAAAGTAAGGAGGCAGCTTAGGCATTTTGTGATACGAATCCAAATGCGAAATTGAATCTTTGAAATCCTTCCGAATGTACCTACTCTACTGAAATACATCGCCACAGCCTAATTTAATGTAGTTGTTCAAAGGAATAATCTACTCAAATTAGCGCACTGTTCTGTGCTAGTCTGTGTTCTACTGCTAAGTAGAAAATGGAACTGCTTGTTACATTTAGAAACCACTTGTAGATCTAATTCTAACGTCTTTTGTTTCAGAGTTTTTGCTTGATTAAAAGAAGGTTTTTCTTATCCTTTATAAGGGTTGAATGTTTCGATGTAGTGATTGTTTTATTAGGATTGGAAAATGTTTTTTAATAAAATGGATTTTTTGCGAGCTCTTGGCTTCATAATAATAGCTGTAGAGCTCGATCAAAGGATTTGTCGCGGTAAGTTTGTGGATGGGTGACCATTCATAACATATCGCGACGTGCCTCTGAAAGCAAGATGGTCCTGGCTGTTTTTTGTATATCTTGGACAGTCGAAACGGATAGTCAGAAGCCTGAAAGTCTGTCAACCAATTTTACCAAGGAGTATCGTACTACACGGTAACTGGGTTGTAGAAGTCCAATAGGCAGTCGCTCCATGTAAAATACTAGTATTCAGCTGCCTGGTTAGCCTGGAAGCCGATCCTAACATAGTTGGGAAAAGGCTATGGAGATTGTTTGGATTTTACGAACCAAGGAAAACAACGTAAAACAACATGAAAACTACCCGTAATTATTTGATTCGTATCGTAGAGTTTGAGCACATGAGATTTATTTCTGTCAAGAGAAACATACTACCAGGATAAAAAGTATCGTATGTGTTAATCCAGGTAATAAACTATGTATCGATCTTCCGATTGGCGGTGGCGATCGCTCGCGTCCGGCCCTGGTGCAGGCCATGGTACGGAGCGAGAGGGCATGGGAAGCGTCACCTCCTTCTGCGAAGCAGTAATGTTCGCGAAGGAGGAGGTGGAGTGCGTCAGGAAAAGGCAGTCTCTGCGACCTCACGCCTCTAGCCGCCGCAGAAGGAGACGCCCCGGGCGTCGGGAGCCCATTGCAGACTCCCGATCACCGCAGGCGCGGGCACGCGGGTGGCAAGCAATGGGTAGCTTGACGTCCCGATAAGGACCAGGCCCGGGTCGACTGCGCGTTGTATTCCACGCATGCCAAAGAGATGTTAGCACAAATTAAAGGGGACCCCTTTAATTTGTGCTAACATATCTTGGACATATCAAGGACCGATGCCTGCCAGGGTTGCAGATTCATTCAATAGAGTTACCGTGGCCCTGGCACAGGCAACTGAAGGAACACGGGTGGGTTTTACTCAGTAAATGTCTAACACGCCCTCCCGCTCCATCCAGAGCAGGAGACGTTATTTGTTGATTTCCCACCCAAAAATAAAAAGTTCATAAACTATCTGTGTGCCAAATTTCATTCAAACGTTTTTGCAGTTTTTGCGTGATTGAGTTACAAACATCTTAACAACCAGACAAACAAACTTTCACATATATAATACTAGCTTTTGCCAGCGGCTTCGCCCGCGTGGAGTTCGGAAAATATCCCGCAGGAACGTACTACCGGAATAAAAAGTAGCCTATGTGTTAATCCAGGTTATAAACTTACTGTGTTCCAAATTTCATCCAAATCCGTTCTGTAGTTTTTGCGTGAAAGAGTAACAAACATCCACACATCCATACATAGAAACTTTCGCATTTATAATATTAGTAGGATAGGAAGTAGGAAGTAGTATAATATTAGTTCGAAAAAGAATTTCTTAATTAATGGCATTCACACTAAGTTCAAAGCAAAGATCATAAATTAATGGACTATTAAATTCAATGCATGATTCCTGCATATTAGAAGTCTATAGACGTAGATTCCTATCGCACATAAACTCATGTGTTGTTCATCATAATTAATAGGATTAGCGTGTTCCTTCCACTGCGCTGGTTCGCATTGCATTTCAACATACTATTCTATTTCACAGAGATCCGTTTGTCTGCTTAAGAGCTGCATATTGTGCTCTGAAGGCCTGTATGAATACGTCTGTATTGATTTATAATGTTGTTACTAGCTGTGTTATTTCATCACCATTGCTCTCAAAACGGTGAAAGAAAACATCGTGAGGAAATCGGCATATCGTAGAAACGAAACTTCGATGACATTTGTCATCTTCCAACCCGAACTGGGCCCACGTAGTGGATTACAGCTTACTCACAGGGAGAAGGCCTATGTCCCAGCAGTGAGAAAGTAATAGGCTGATTATGCACTAGCTGTGCCCGCGGTTTCACTCGTGTGGATTGCGGAAATCATCCCACGAGAATGCCTGCTACCGGGACAAAAACTTTACTCCTTATATCTCCGTTAAAATCAGCCTAGCCGTTTTAGAGATTAGCCGAGACAACCATTTTTAAAATTATTTTTTTCGTTATAAGTAATTTATATACTTCCATATGCATTCAGTAAAAACTTGTAATATTGACATTACATTACAAGCAAATATTTCAATTTTATTTATTTATATAGATTGGTGTATTTTCATAATAATTTTATGGAAAGACGGTCTTTTGTTCTGCATTTTCTGATTCTGCTGAGTTGAGTAAAGTGAACTCTATCTATCATCTTATAGGTAGCTATAGGGAAAACCCCATTACAATGACTTCAGCAGTAATCTTTAAATAGATAGATAGAACATGGTTATGGAAATCAAAATGTTAGATGCGATTGTAGAATGTACACAAGTACCTATTTAGATATTAAAAATAGCATCTAAGCACCGACATATTACTATCTAAATTACGAGAAAAATTACATAGAACGAAATGGTTTGGTTAGTGTACGATTCGAAAGCAAATATGTCGGGAAGAACGAGATCGATGCCAACACGTGGAACACGATGTTTGCACAAGCACGCCAGGAAATAGAATTTCTTTCGGCGACAGATGGATACCGGGAGCTTCGCAAGGTCGGTTAAGTAAAGATAGCATTTAAAGACGCGTTAAATATACCTGCCAAAGATGACTACCGGTGGCATGCTTAATATAATTTACGAATATTCTTTAACTGCGAATAATTTTGAACCCGAACTTAAAGTCTATATATATCTATAGGGAAGTAGAGCGCTGAAAGTCTTTATTTTGGAACAATTATTTTGAACATACGTTAGAGGATCGATGGAGTAAAGCTGTGACCGATTGGTAACCAAAGAAACCAGGGCCGAGCAAAAGCGCGTTGGGTAAATATCGTCAAAGTAGTGAAGAAAAAACTTGAAGAATCGAAGTACGTAACTGGTAAGTATGATAGGAAAAGGGCCCGTACGCAGCAGTGGGTGATTCAGGGCTGAAACGATTATGATGATATAATTACACATTAGTAGTGAGTGTGTTTTTTCTATCGGTATATTCCTCCTGAGATTTATCCGCAGTATTCGGTAGTCAGCTTTCCTTGTCCATGTTGCACCAAAGAGGAAGATCAGTGGCATCAATGTACTTACTTCATTACTCATCATCATCAGCCTACAGCAGTCCACTGCTGGACATAGACCTCTCCAATTGTACGCCTTTCAGCTCGCTTCTCGGCAACTCTCAGCTGCTCCCTGCAGCCACTGCGCAGTCACTCCACCAGTTCGTCACTTCATTACTAATCAAGATGAATTACAAAATTGTTGAAACTTCAAACTTTTAATAAATACAGTGTGTGTGTGTATAAAAGTTATAATGAACTTCATTAAAAATTAAGGAAAATAATAATAAGGAAACTTCGAAAGGAAGTTGGTAAATAATAATGAATTATAAAAGAATTTATTTCAAGGCGATGGAAATTCATTCAACAGAAGTTAAGGGGTGTTCCGCTGTACATCACAAATGCCCGAACTGTGCAATTCTGTTTAAATCTGACAAAATGTTCGAAGAATTTGAGTTCGGCGTTAGAAACAAATTGTTTCTAGGTGCCTGATGGAAAGTAATTGCCACTTCCTCGGATTCCTTCCTAGTTATTGCCAATTTTATAATGTTATTGAGTACCCTCGAGTTTTGCCGAGAACGATTTCTAAATATTGTTTAAGGAATATAACAGAATTTATTGAGTATCTGGAAAGATTACCTAACCATTTCATGCTCCACACGTTTAGACTGCCTCGTTGATCTAGTGGTCGCAAGTGCTACTGCTGAGCATTAGGTCTTAGTTTTGATCCCCAGGTCGAGCTTTTATTGGATTATTTTATCCGGATTTACTCAGTAGCAGCGCGGATTTGGCCCAGTGGTAATGGCTGCGACTTACGAGTAGTAGATAGTGAGTTCGAACCCAACGAGGCGCTTTACTTTGTGTAAATTAATTTCATCACCACTGTTCTGAAAACGGTGAAGGAAAACATCATCAGGAAACCGGCATGTCTAAGAACCAAAATAAAAAGGATTATGGTCCACTCCCTCTCACTGAGAGGACGCCTGTGTCCCAGCAATAGGAGCTGCTGATGCTGCGTGGAGTTTGAAGTTTTGCCCGATTTATAAAATGCCGATTGGAAAAAATTGGGTGTTACTATAGGTACCCTTCCGAGAAAACAGGTGTGATTTTATGTTATGTATATGTGTGTGTATCATAAGTAATAAAGAAATTTCAATGTTTTCGTAAGTCGTAAAAACCGTGGGTCGCTAGTAAGTATATCATAAATGTTCATTATACCAGTGAGTCAGCCGTATACTAATTTATCATTGTTCATTATTTGTTTAGCGTGTCCTTGTCTTTACCCTCGTTAACTTTTGTGTGCGACTCATTTATATGACGTGATATTCTTTCTTAATTACACAAGGAGAGAACCGTTTTTCTATCAAATATGTACAAAAGATGGGGTTCGAAAAGTTGGTTTTAAATGGAACACACCTTCTGAGTTTTTATCATCAAACCAAATTTTATGAAACTGTAACTTGCGTACAATATAAAGAAGATAAGTTGTTTATCCAAATATAAGATAACTTGTACGTGAAAACCAGCCGAGTCAAATGTTGAGATCCAAATTATATTAAATTATGCTTTGCCTAAATAATTGGACTATTCAAATTTGAGAAGTTATATTTACAAATAGCCAATATTATTGTATCAAAATATTGTGTTTTAAATTTATTTATAAATATTGTATGTTCCGTGTGGTGCTGGACGTAAAGAATAGCATCATCCCATTTCTTCCCGTGGTGGTTAGGGGGAGTTCGGATTTTAACCCAAATTTTCAAAACCCATCATACGATGGTAATATCGTGGGTTTCGAAAGAGGCGACGAAGGGACTTACTAGATAATGGACAGCAGCATTCTCTATGCATTTTACAACTATACTGCGATCGCCAACCCGCCTGCCAAGCGTGGCGATTATGGCAATTTGGAGAGACCTATGTTTGCAGTGCACGTCTTTCAGCAGAAATGGTGATCTTCTCATAAATACATATTAATGCTTTTTTCGGCGCAGTTGGCAACGACGCAAATACTTAGTACTGAAATTGACTCCCAATTTTCACATTTATGTTTTTATGGGATTTATCTCCACCATATCGGGCTGTGTAGTAAATAGTAGTTGTAGAAAAAACTGTACAGTAAAGAAATCAAATTAAAGAAAAAAAAAAAAAATTTAAAATTCTATTTAAAAGGACAATGCCAGAAACTCTATAGAGCTTTGACCCATAAAATAAAAGTTTGTTTACAAGCATGAAACAAGTAGCATTCTATTGCTGCTTTATTGGAGACATCTAAATTATGTCTAAATGCCTTTAGAAGTTGCTGTGTCTGTTTAAATCTACAATGCTTATTATTTAGGATTTTTCACTACGGTCAAATCCGAGCAATAAATACCGTAGTATTTACATACCTGTTACAACAATTTCCATGTTGCAATAACATATCTTAGCATCCTGCCGACGCAAAAATGACCATTTATGCACCTCGACATCGTTACCCAACTCGAGCATTGTTCAAAATGGAAGCAATAATCAGAATCCGTGGCAAATAGTAAAAAGTCGGCGAATAGGCGAGATCGAGTCCGTGTACAAGAGCAAAAGTCGTCGGGCTAATGTAACAGTAATAATATTGATCATGTTGAGATTAGGGAGCGTAAAATACAAACAGCAATGCAACGGCAAACAGAACAGAGCTAATGTCAAAAAGTCAAAGAATGACTTTTTGTAGTGGTGGGCGTTATGACAACGAACCGTTTCCGAAGACTGTTTTACGTTTTACAACGATGAAACCGTTTTTACGTCCTGGGTCTAGACAGTCTTCGTTGCAAAAAACCAGTCTTCGAATTACTAGATGCGATTATTTATTTTACTGCTAAGAAAATACGGTCGAGAACGCATTGATTTTATTGATTGAACGGCTCTTCAAACCAGTTGCGACGACAACCGTTTTCTGCAACCGTTTTCGTCGTCGGAAAGACGGTTGCGTTTCGTCCATCAAAAATTCGAAAACGCCCCACCACTAACTTTTTGACATTACCATTAGCTCGTCAGTGACGTTTCATTACACCTTAACCTACTAGTGCTCAAATGCGAAACATTTATTAGAATATATATTCATAAAGTATTCACAAAGATTATTTTCATTAACTGTGTGTAACTTAACCAAATACATATTAAAACCCGTATATAGTAAATTAATAGATATTATTTTTTTAATTAAATAACTGTTTTTGTTCCGCGTGTGTGCGTACTAAGTAACGCAGATGGTCGCGATTAAAACAGGAAATACGTCTTGGGTTTTTAAATTCCTTTTTATCGCTAACTTATTATCCGCAAGTGTAACAGAATAATAGTTAAGCAACAAAGGGTCATAATTACTTGTGATATTTTTGATTAAGTTACATTTCCGGTACGGTGGTGAAGGGTGGGGCAGGATCTGGCATTGTCATTTGAACCCTCCAATAAACATTTTCCAAGAAGATAACTCTTTTTCCTATTTGTTAAATAAGATAAATCCATTAAAATAACGCCCCAGAAAACATTTCTCACCCGCTATTTTGAGTTCTGAAAACATTAAAAAGATTCATTTTGAATGACAGCTACAGTTGGGTCGCTAATCCCTATTTTATATTTTACGCGTTTTTATTTCATATTTTTCATTTCCATCACGAGGGAAGGTCATGGCTCCGTGTCTGATGAGTTGAAGACAGACGGTTTACGATTCTGTTTATGGCGACCACATTACTAAGAGTTTGGTGTCGTAATCTCCACGAATTAAATACATAAAGAATTAACAACATTTTTTATGGGGGGAAATAAAAGAAGAGTGGTTACGCCTTTAAGACCTTGGTATTATTTTCGGTCTAGAAATTACTGAGCTTGCTTTTGTCGTTACTCATGTGTGTATATGATACACGCACACAATAGCTATATATCTGCCATGATGGTGGAGTCTTCTTCTTCTTCGTGTCGCTGGAACGACAGTTACCACCTTTTGTTGGGTCATCGCCACTTACTCTGCGTTATCGCTGGCGACGCAGAGGTCACCTTGGCTGAATATTGTGGGGTTCAGAGGGCATGATCATCATCATTACGAGGTTCGTCTAACACTTTCCCACTTGGGTTCGGAGATAGGGACGGAATCAATAAAATATCAGTGAGATTGGTGGCGTAACAATGTAACTTCTTTAGTTCTTATGTACTTTTTGAGTTTATTTTGGACTTATTACTGACATCAGTGAAGAAAAACGTCGTGAAGAAACCTGGACTTATAGTTATTATAAGTCTGATATCTGCCGTCTTGAGCAAGCGTGGTGATCAATTCTGATGCCTTCCATTACGAGAACAGTAGTGATATTCTGCTAACATCTCACAGTGAAAACTTAGATGAAGTGAGCTGTCTGTACGCAGCGTCAATTTGGATGACAGCACTACCATTTCACAGCACAGCACGCCTTTCACCTGCAGTGGTGCATTAACAGCCTGGTACCTATAATGACTATTTTTTAAGCTTTCCGCATATATCAGGACCGTAGGTACTTTTGCTAATACCCAATGGCCAAAACCAATTCACAGAGGCATGCTAGACTCCAGTGGCGAAGGGTGATTTTATTAGAGAGGTAAGCCGGAGCAAAAAAAAAAATGCTTACCTAGGCCGGACGTGGCGCACGTAGTCCAGTTACTTAAAATCTGTGACTGACTTCCTGGCTTCAGTCTTCTATAAGCAGATGTCTTCAGTCCACCTTCACTATACGTGTAAGCACTGGTGATTGAAACAGTGTCTTGCTAGTATAATAAAAGTGGCTTTGAAAAAAGCCGTTTGTAGTGTGATCAGAGTGATGACGTTGACGTATGATGTCTACTAGAAAAAACTACTTAACTACAAGACTACTGACTTATTCTACTTATACTCTAAAGCTATTCGTCTATTCTTTAGTACTAAGTGCGCTAAGACATTATCATAAAAGCCGAAATGATTCTTAATTTTTAGCAATAAATGTTTTTCTATAGAAAAAAATGGCTAGATCAGATAATCGTTCTTGTTTTTGAGAATTACGCATGTACGTATGAATTCGCTTCAAAGCCGAAAACGACCTCTCCGTGGATGCAACTGTAACGGGAAGTGTCAAATATATACTACACTAGCTTCTGGCCGCGACTTCGTCCGCGTTAAATTTCTTGTTCCCTCGACCCTTCCCGTCGCGTCGAATCGCCTACCCGTGCGATTTTCCCCGTTTTTGCAACATTTTTCATTACTGCTCCGCTCCTCTTGGTTGCAGCGTAGTGTTATATATCCTATAGCCTTTCTCGATAATTAAGCTACCCAACAAAAAAATTTTTCAATTCGGACCAGTAGTTCCTGAGATTAGCGCGTTCAATCAAACAAACAAACATACAAACAAACAAAGTCTTCAGCTTTATAATATTAAGTATAGATATCTCTTCAGCAATTGGATTGTACGAAATCCGTAGGAAATCTAAAACCCAAAATATTAGAAAGAACTAACAACAATACTATTTAGTGCATGACGTCATGATTTCATTTATTTTATGTATGTAATTTATCATTTTCAGATCAAATAAATACCGTCAGTTTTTAAATAATAATTTATTATTCTCCTGATCGAATTTCGGTCACGGCAGACAATCATAAGTTGTAATGATATTTGTAATGTTTCCCATATTTTCACCAAATCTCCCTAGTAATAAACTGGAAACACCGGCTAATCAAAGTAACCTATGGTACGAAGTATTGAATTGAAAATGCATGTTTTCTTTAAGAAAATGTGGTTAAATAACAAAACTTAGCGATGAAATCTGATCTTGGTATTATTATATAGTTTTCCCACATAAATGCGACACAGTTTGACAACAAATATCAGCGTAATTAATAATTTTTCGTGAGCACATTACCCGTAAGTGATTCAAATGACACCGACGTCGGTGAGAAGCGAGTCTACCTTTAGTAGACTTTATTTGAGCTGTTCGGTACGGCCAATGAGTCATCTAGACAGGTATATAATCAAAGGACTTACCACAAATTCCTAATTGCGAACGCACAATTTCACAACAAACTCACAATTATCAAATTCTTATTGTTACACTAGTACTACACTAATAACTTATATGAATACAACGAAATAAATGCTAATTAACCAGAAATATCGACAAAATAAAAGTTTTGTTTTAAGGTTATAATTCTATTGACGTCAATGGTCAAACAAACATTTAAAATGACAAAAGTACTGTCGCGTCGAGCGGGGGCTCAAGGGGGCGGGGGAAGGGCCCGACCACTTACGAAATTCAACGAAAGGACGATATTGCTACTCAGTTCGTTCGAATAACCCGACGTCTAGCGGCTTGCCAAGGCCTCTAAAAAATGCGTGGCACGTGACCTGAAGTGACGTCATGACGAGATGATTTTGTATAGAAATTGATGTACTTCATAACCCGGCGTTGAAAGCGAGTTACACTGCAGAAAAATCTTGACGCGCGGTGCTGCGCGCACTTTAAATGTTTTGTTTTCGTTGGAATATAAAGACAAATATTTTTTTATGTAGGTTGGGGTTTTGTAATACTTTAATTTTATGGTGTAAGATTAAATACATTCAGTGTGATTATTAAACACTGCTGAGAACTCCTGACTGTCATAATTTCGTAAGGGAAGCCGTCAGGAATGGGCTTATTAGTTACCTGCCCCACTGCTAGACTCACAAGACTGTCAAACAGAAATCAAAATAAAGCTGCTTTTATAAAACCAATTTTATATTAAGAACTTTACCTAAATCGAAATAAAGGCTAGCACCAAAGATAGATCGCACTTTGTAATAAGACGATATAAGTAAAGGAAATGAAGCACAAAACGACAACTATCCCTGTAGGCACTGTGAGTGTGCACTCAGAGAGAATAGGTATCTCATCATAGAGGTTATATTAGTTAACTTCATTTACACATTGACTTTTCTACTTGACTATGGAACTCCAACAGTAGCAGTCAACATCGGTTTTATACGAACTGTTTGTTGGTTGTGAAACATTCTCATCGTTTACAAATGAAGATTATAGCATAATAATGTGGAAGCTTCCCAAGCTTTGAGACTAGCTTTCAAAGTGCAAATTGAGTTGCGTGGGAAACGCCTCGTGGTCTACGTCCTGAAGAAACTAATTAAGAAGTCTAATTAATTGCCAATACGAACAAATAACACGTAATATTTTGTAAACTCACTAGCAGAAACTATTTTTAAGTTTCATTTATTTTATTTAAATTGTCATTTTCTGCCTAGCTTTTCTTAACTTTATTTTATTTATTTTTATTATTTGTCATGTAGCTACTGCCTCTCTGACCTATCCAACCCAGTTACTGAACAGTTACAGTTTATTTATATCTAAATGTATCAATTAGAACTTGATCCTTCTAACGATCAATGTGGAACAGTATGAGAGAGAACTCAAACTCAAACGCAAATTTAAAACATTTATTTCAATTGAACCATTTACAATCATTTTTGAATTGTCAAAGAGTTGGTCAGTCAGAAAGTTAAAGCCCATTCTAAAACGTACATAGCTAACGTAACGTAAAAGAACAGGCACGAAACTCCGGGGACACTCTTTTAAATCTCGATAATACAACATTCTGGTCTTGATCTTATCTTTCCTCCATTATTCAGATATATTTTTGTTCATTTTATTTTCCAAGAGTGAATGAGTTGTAAAGCAATAATAATGACGTATTTCACATGCCTACATGACGGCATTAAATTTATAATGACGTCATCATTCGAGACACCCCATGCCTACTTGGAGAACACTTCCTTATCAAATCACGAGCAGTTCAAGGAAGCTGTCAGTTTCTTTAATATAGGCATGTTCAGTCATAATTATTAACGTTCCTTAAATTTTAATCAATTATTTCTTTTAAAACACTTTTGGAGAGTTTGTTGCGTCACTTATTTCCAGCTATAGGTAGCACTATTAAGCGGTGAAGGGCGGGCGTTTTGGGGGACTGTCTTATGTAATTTTGACGTCCATAAAGTGCTGTCTCTCAGCCTAGTTGAATAAATTACTTTTATTTTGAATTGTGGAGTAAATTTTTAAAAATGTATGTAAGCACTATTTAGCGTTAAGAAGTCGCTAAGCAGTTGATGATTAGCTCTCAAAAGTAAACGGCATTCCGATGCAATGTTCATCACTTTACCAAGCCTAATGTTAAGACTTTCGTAAAATGATCAGCAGGGGAACCGATTACTTTTCCGAATTTTTTTGTTCGAATTTCATTTTACCGAAAACTATTGGCCGACGTCTTTTTTGCAATATGCATCATTCGACATATTTTTAAATCATCGAAGTATCATGTGTCATAGGTATTATTTTACCGAATTATGTTTCGCCGATTTACGAAATAACTTTTTGCTATTGGCCGAAGCCTCTTTTGAACTTTTTTCATTTGGCAAATGATTTGTTTGCCATATTTTCACCACAGTGAAACAAAATTTTAGGGAATATTATTTGGTCACAAATATATAGCCGGTTACTTGGTAGCATTTTCAATATTAAATTAAATATATGTAGCATTATAAAAAGTAAATATATTGTGCTACAAAATTTAGTGAGAAACGAATAGCGATTCGTTTCTCACTAAATTTTGTAGCCGCTAATTTTGTAAAACCGACTTTACGTAGTCTTGTCTGCCCTACCCCTAGAGTGTAATTTAAGCCCGCGCAGGCGCGGAGGGGTAGGGCGGCCCGCGAGCTGAGGAGCAGGTGGTCTGAAGGCCCGCCGCCGCAGCTGAGGCTGGCCGGCAAAGCCGGCCAGCAAGCCGAAGCTGCGGTGGTGAGCATTAAAACCATCTGCGACGATAAGCTCGCGTGGGGCCGCAAAAGCAGCGCCGGAGCCGTGACAGAAACAATGCTTGCTGCATGTTGCATGCCTGCTTGCATGTTGCATGCTTGTTTGCACGCTGCATGCTTGCTTGCATGCTGCATGCTTGCTTGCTGCTTGCCTGCTTGCTTGCTGCATGCCTGCTTGCACGCTGCATGCATGGTTGCATGTTGCATGCTTGAAGCAACCAGCATTGTTTGCATGCTTCTTACTGGGACCCTTTAAAACACTTTTGTTCATAATAAACTGTTTTATTAAGTGCCATTACATTTAAATAAATAATTAATTAAACCAAAGAGTAGGTTAATCTTAACATAGGTAAAATGAATGTCTGGAAACATAATACTTCGTACAAATGTTATTTCGGCTAAGTGTAACTTCGGTAAAGAGTTTATCGACCAAATGAAACGTCGGAGTAACGAAAAAAGTCGAATTGATAATAGGTCAACTGATACAGTGGCAGACGTGACTTCGATGAAGTAAAAAAAAACGAAACGATAATAGTTGAAAAGTTTTAGGGGCAATGAAATTCGGTCAAATATTTTTCGAACTTATGATAGGTAACCGATCAGCAGTCTTCGAATCTTTGTAAATAATACCCTCAATTTCAGTCAGTACAAATATGTTGTACGGCGGGCGGTATACGTCTATGCCATAGTATAATGCCACAGAGTCGGCAACTTCGTTAGCTGGGGAAATATTGGTTCTATACGTCAACTGAGCGTTAATGGGTAGCTATCGACTTACCAATCTTGATTGTGGCTATATTTTTCAGTCAGTGAAGCGGAGATGTGGACGTTTGTATCGACTTTTCAGTGATAGAGCTTACCGATTTTATTAATTATGGAGTAATATAGGAGTAATAGATTGTACTGAAACCTCTTTTTAAGTACAATTAAAGGCACCTTGCCTTTAATTGTACTTAAAAAAGAGGTTTCTTGTTACATTTGAAAGGTTATTGACACGCTCTGCAGTATTAACTTTTCCGTTTGATCTTACTTAGAAGACCGAAGGTTTTGTAATCATGGAATTTTATAACCCAAGAAATCCTAGTAAACATTATACATTGTGAAAGCTTATATCGCTATTTGAATATTTGTAACTCAATCATGCAAACACGACTGGAATTGCAAAATTTGGACGAAATTTGGCACACAATTACTTTATAACCTGGATTAACACAGGATACTTTTATCCCGGCATTACGTTCTCGTGGTATAATTTTACATTTTCCGATGGCAGTGCTAAAAAAACAGGCTAACTCAGTAATAGTTCGATTTTATTTTTATTTTAGTAGTATTTTAATCCCCTACTGGTCCGAATGACCATTACACTGAACCTGAAAATATCTATAAAAGTAAAAGCAACGTGCCTCCTCTTTTGAAATACAACAGGACAGCCTTTGTTGTGTTGGCCGTTAAAGTTCGTTACTCGTAAATTGAATATCAAAATGGAACAACTGTGTATGGGTTTCCACATTGTAACGAGTGCCACCTAGCGAGAGATACGTGCTGAGGATTTTAATGAAATGTATTTTTTTTTGTTTTTCCCTTTGTGGAAATGGACAGTGACAAATATTTTTGGCCGGTTATACAAAGAAGCATTCCTCTGTGATTATCCAAGACTTAGGTAGAAGCGTGAACAAGTTAGCATTTCTCTTTTGTTGAATATGGAATAGGAATGCAACGTGATTGTACTGGGACCAATCTTCAGGACGCAAAGTTTAATCTTAAACAGCTTGTTTCAGAAACTCCCAGGAAACTACTTGCATAAAGTATTTTAATGCTATACGTACTGTTGCATTAAGAATTTATTCATTACTTCTCCAGCTACTTAGAGCACGGTGTTTCTTCATTGTGATGCACTAATTATGAATACCACGTTATTAACGTCTTCTTGAGAAAAGTTTTGGAAGAATAATTCCTTTGTTGTTTTTTATTAAGTATGCCCGAGTGCCCAATTGGTTTTTCGAGACATAGCCAAGCGGTTGGTTGACTCTTCACGTGACCAGAGGGCTGGCCTATTTTTTGGCCAAAGAATCAGCATTGCCATACATACAACGTGGCAATGCTGCCATCCTTTTGGGAACATTTCCCATAGACAGCAATGCAGATGAGTTTTTGGAAGCCCTCTGATTCTTTTTTCTCTGTTTATATAAACTTTATATACCTGTGCTTAATATATTAATTTAAGAATAATTGAATGAATTAGAAATTTTATGTTTCGTCTAAAGTTTTGATTAAATCGAAGCCGTAAACAAGGCCTTGAAGTATACGTAATGAAGACCGAAAAACAATTGTTGTGGTAGGTTGGTGTTGTAGTTACCGTCGAAGACTTATCAAGTTTTTCTGGTAAGTTTTTCGAGGGGCTTGTGTTGTGGCTAAGTATTAATAGCCGCACGGTTATCATGATTGTTCTGTGGATATGTGACCGTCTTTACATACTACTAAGACCCCTTAGTGCCTCAGAAAGCCCGCTAAGCCATTGGTCCCGGCTGTCATTTGTGGATATTTGACAATCCTTACGTGTTGACAGAAGCCCAATAGTCTGACGACCAGTCTTACCTAGGGATACCATCATCATTTCAGCCGTAAGACGTCCACTGCTGGACTTAGGCCTCCCCCAATTTGGGGGGCTTTGCCGTAATCGCCACGCTTGGTAGGTGGGTTGGCGATCGCAGTATGGTGGTATAATGCATAGAGAACGCTGCTGCCCATTCTCTAGTAAGTCCGTTAGTCGCCTTTTACGACACCCACGGGAAGAAATGGGGTGGTGTTATTCTTTACGTCCGGCACCACACGGTTGCCGCCATAGGGACCATATTACCCAGTAACTGGGTTGTGCAGATCAAATAGACAGTCGCTTTATGTAAAATACCCTAGTACTTCTAGTCTAGTCTAACTGGATGCAGCTGAGTACCACACAGCAGCATCCAGTTAGACTGGATGCTGACCCCAATATAGTTGAGAATAGGCTAAACTGATAGTGTTTTTGAAAAACTGGTCTTAACTTGATAACACTCAAACGTCACTCAAATGTTGGTTCGAGACAAGATGTGCCTGAAGTGTGGGCTAAAATAATGCAGTCATTTGTACCAGGATACGGTACAACCATGCACAGCGGTACATTCAAGACGCTTCACGGTCCAAACATGGTCCCCTTCAGAGGTAGATGAAATGACATCATAAATACATAAGGTGCATGACAGTACAGTCGCCGACACACCTGGCTCTGACACGAAGATACCTGAATCACAGTTGTTTTGCATATTGAACGCCGCGTGCGACCGACGAGCTTACCATTGTGTATTGTAATGACTAAGGTACTCGGAAAAGCTTACGATGCTATAGTACTTATAGTAGTCATTCATGAGCACACCTTGTGGGTTATTCTGTTAAATTTTTGTTTGACGATTGTATGAGTAATATCGGGGTTAAAGATACGCTTAATAAAGCCTCACTTGGACTCTCTGTCACTCAGATATATTATTATTTTTTGTACTGGACTGGCCGATTCTCGTTATTAAAAAAGTTCAAAATCTAGTAGCAGTCTCATCTCGGCGACAATCAAATGACAAAAAGTTGTCAAAAATATATGGGAACTCGAGATGTTTTCGACAGATTATAACTGAGATCACACTGTGAACGTCCTTAAAATTACGAAGATAGCCCCTCTAGTATATCCTTCTGGTTACAGAGATATAGAAGGTTAAACTTTAAGTAAAATTTACTACTTTTTTTTTTTTTTCTTTAATTTAATTTTCCTACTATAACTGTGGCCTGCATCCAAAAGCATTATGCAAATATTTTGCGTGCGTTACATACATTTCGTGTTGCCGTAATCAGAAATTTTTCACACAAGTCATGTCAATCGATGTACATCGAACAAAGCTGTGTATACTGAACGCAAAAATACCGGCTATCTATTAGGTCATTTTGGGTATAAAATGACCCAACAGATAGCCGGTATTTTGTATGTAGATATTTTTTGACAAGCATTATCTTGAAAAAACCGTGCTGCGCCGAACCCAAATAAATTGGGATGTGGCGGATGATGAATTGGATTGATGCTACAGGCAATCCAGATAGTAGTTTGAGTGGTCTCGTATGAAAAAGATATTTTCTGATCCATTTTGAGCTAGACCCACTCAGTCAAGTGAATTTTTCATACTCTTGTTCATACTCTTCAGGTTTTGGGAAAAATGGTGATCTGTGTTTGGACTGCATACAACTATTACGATGAATTGGGTTTAGGCAAGAAGCAGTGGTGGCTCTGTGGTAATGGCCGCGACTTACTAGTTGTAAATAGTATGTTGTAATCGAGACATGTGCTTGCCTTTGTGTAAATTATGTCCTCATTACTGCTCTCAAAACAGTAAAGGAAAAAAACATCGTGAACAAACCCGCAAGTCCTAGAACCAAATATTCGAAGACATGTGGCATCTATCAAGATGTACTGGGCCCGTGTGGTGGATTACGGCCCACTCTCTCTCATAGAGAAGAGGCCTCTGTCTCAGCAATGGGAACATTATAGGCTGGTTATGCTGGTTTAGGTACTTACGATTGTGTTTTGTAGGTAGGTAATATAGTTTCTACGGTTTCCGAGTTATGCCTTTATGTAATACAAATTTTCGTACCCAAAGGAAGTGAATACTCAGAATTTCGGGTCCGTGTTGGTATGCTTTATGAAATAGGTCGCACTGGCATACCTACAAAATTCTGCTTAGTTACTCAAGAAATTGAATTTTAGGTGGACGCTTACAGAATTATTGAAGCGAAAACAATTTTAAAAATATCATTAATATTACCTTCGAGAATTTATCGGACGCGAGACAAATAAATAATGAGCTGTAAAAAGTAGAAGTGGTTCCATTAAGAAATAGCTTTGGTATTTGAAAATTATGTTTTGTTTTCTACTACATTTTATTGTATCTTAGTATACTCAAATATTGCATGCCGTAGCATCGTTCTAATGTATTATATTCTACGAGCAATTTATGAACACTGTAATATTTTGTAGGTGCTTGTTTCCTTTGTCCCGCTGCAACCGAGTTTGGCACGCTACATTTTTAGGGTTCCGTTGCCAAATGGCAAAAAACGGAACCCTTATAGATTCGTCATGTCTGTCTGTCCGTCTGTCTGTCTGTCTGTCTGTCCGTCCGTATGTCACAGCCACTTTTCTCCGAAACTATAAGAGCTACGCTGTTGAAACTTGGTAAGTAGATGTATTCTGTGAACCGCATCAAGATTTTTACACTAAAATAGAAAAAAAACAATAAATTTTGGGGGGTTCCCCATACATAGAACTGAAACTCAAAATGTTTTTTTTTTCATCATACCCATACGTGTGGGGTATCTATGAATAGGTCTTCAAAAATGGTATTGAGGTTTCTAATATAATTTTTTTCTAAACTGAATAGTTTGCGCGAGAGACGCTTCCAAAGTGGTAAAATGTGTGTCCCCCCCCCCCCCCCCGTAACTTCTAAAATAAGAGAATGATAAAACTTAAAAAAATATATAATGTAAATTACCATATAAACTACCACCGAAAATTGGTTTGAACGAGATCGAGCAAGTAGTTTTTTTTAAAACGTCATAAATCGTAAACCGCAATTTACCGTTCTATCAATCAGCTGAAATATAAAAATAAAAAAAAAACATTTATTTTCATAACCATAAACCTTATGCATAAACCGAGAATACCTACAGGTTTGTACGGAACCCTCGGTGCGCGAGTCCGACTCGCACTTGGCCGGTTTTTGGAAATTTCATCAGTATATATGCATTTTCCGTTATGATTGATAGTACAGCAGGGAATTCTTTACAAATTCCGTGTTTTGTGAATAAAAGTTATGTAAAATCAAATATCCGAGGCAGGTGTTTTTTTTAATACATATCCAGGTTTCAGTTCAAGAATTCAATTTAATAAACGTAAAAAAATCCCTTCAATTTCCTTTGTTACGTTACGTATGTACGTAGAACGAAAATTTTCAGAATTTTGCGACGAATAATATTTTTGAGCGCTATTACGATTTTTTGAAATATTTTTGAAAAAGTATTTTCTTTGAAAGTTAAGTAATAATAGACTTTTTTTTCTGGCTGGTGAAATGTACTAATATGCCTAACTGGGCAAAAAAAAACTGAGCGCTTTACGGTACCTTGGGCGAAATTAAGGCATTATTATATCGCTGTTATTGTTATATGTATGTTGTGTAGCATTTAAAAGTCATCCTAAAAATATTTTACTTCGGTAAGTCTCGTAGAAAATGCGTAGAGTTGAAAAGAAAACGCTTCTAATGAATAATAACGTTTTTCATGTATTGAAACATGAAAAACGTTAGCAAAGATTTTTCAATTAATTTTGTTCAATACTATTCAAAAAGACAGTCTCGAAATTGGAATTCAAATTAATTCGATTGTTTTGTTTTCTATATTTTATTAGGATTTCCTTACGTCACGTCGTTTGTATACCTGTGTTCTTAATTCAAATCAAAGTTGACCTGGTCTGCCCTGTTACAATTTGTAGGAAGCTTACTATTTGGCAAGTATGAAATATTTATGAGCTGTTGATGAATCATCTTGAGTCGAAAACCTCCACTTTCTACGCAGGTATGTAATGTAATATTGTATACAGATTTGACATTATGTTGAATTTTAGACATGCTATTGCTAAAGTTGGAGCTTTTGAGTTCTTAATTGGCGCAAAAGATAGTAGATATGAGTGATGAACAAGATATTTATAATGCATTGACCTATTACTGTATCTACTTACAATACGTAAGAGTGTTTGTCAGTGTTGCACTGCACTACACTGTTGGTACTTTTATCTACATAAAAGTACCTATCACGTTGTAAGTATGAACTCCGTTCTTTCGAACGAGGTGCGCATTAAAATATCTGAGTACGTAGGTGCGCGTTTGACGATCTATACCAGGCACACAAAGTTTACTTTCCCTTGAAATAGAGCTGGAATTACCACATCAATTTGTTTGGTTTGAAAAATCCACATGGCTCCTTATAAGAAGCGATGTGGATTTTAGTATAAAAATAACCTATCGGTCACTTTTATAAAAGATAGGTAGGTTATTTTTATATTGGTTTCGTGGGCATAACTTTTATAAACAAGATTTTTCGCAAAACTGTTTTAACAGTTATCAGAAATGATATGGCTTCTGCTCTGAGTCTGTTACTACGTGTACGTAAACGGGGATGCACATAACTGAAATATATAGGTTACATTCGTGCCTTTTTCCCGTGGAGGGTAGGCACATTTAGTCGACCTCAAAATTGGTTCCCACTTAGACAAAACTACCAGTGTGAATTGAAACTTCGGTAAGGGCGAACCAAACCAATGCTTATCTAAACCCAAATATTGCACAATAATGATGACATTGACAATTCTTCGTTCATTCTCATTGGTGGAAATTGCCGTAAGGTTGAAGCTATCTGTCACATTGTTCTTAAATCAAAAATAGACTTTAACGTTTTACGCAAGTGACGTTCAACCGAAGATTGGTAAAGCGATTAAGACTATAATACTTATCGACAATACTAATCTTTGCATGCAACTCTGGATCATCTATGTATCTACTACACCTGTTTGTATTACCAATAAGTTTAAAGCATTTATTTCACATAAGCCCGAAAAAGGCACTTTTGAACGTCAAAATTTACCTAAATTAAAATAGAATTGATTCTAGTCGCCCCTTCCAGAGGTAGGTGTATATCCTACAAGTGGTTAGTCCCTTCGTTTCCATAACATCCGTATTATAAAATTCTTTCCTACACTACTGATATTCTTCATAAATTTCCTTTCAATTTCCTATACCTCGGCTCCAAAATTGCTGTCCCTTCCACTATAAATTCCCTTCTACTTATAAACACATAATTATATGAACTCCCTAGTAACACATGTGCTCGCAATAAGGGCTACGTCATAGATGGTAATGTAACCAACAATGAGCGCGTGCAAGTATTTTATCAGCGGAATTCGGAACGTAATATAAGGGGAAATGTGGGAAAATAGATACGAAGCGCGGAAATGACAAATTATTACTGTGTTGTCGACGAGGTCGTTATATTAATGTAGGAGGGACTGACTTGTGAGTGGTTGATTCAATATTTGCTCTTCAATATTTAGAGTCATTCTGCCTGATGCTCCTCTTGGTAGGAATTCGAATCATGATAAGTCTATCGTCTGGATGAAGGGATGTAAGAGAATACTGAGATAAATAAATTAGGGTGTTTGAAATTCGAACATTATGATATTAAAGAAATATAACATACTATCACGCCTTGTTTCCCCAAGCGGTTGGACAGAGGTGCTATAGTATCTACACCCACATTTCGCTAGTTATGTGTAAGCTCCATGTATAGGGGGCGACTCAATTGCCAACAACCGGGTACAAATCTAGATTCCGGGCTGTTACTGAGAAAATCCAGATAGAAAAACCCAATTACTCTTCTACCTAATTTTAATTCCAATCTAATGCCTATACGATTCCAATGTTAATTTTGCATACCCGTGATTCGGTACTCTTGAAAACAATAGTGTCAACATTGGAACAACAATAACGCCCGATCTCGATTCCACTTAGTTCTCCAAAATGGACACCCAATTTAAACACATTTTGACGCTAGCGTCGAACTCAAGAAAAATTCCAATGTCAATTTATCGGAATTAAAATCAAGAGTAAGCACCCTGGGCCGGCCTCATGCTCAGCAGTTGTGCTCGCAACAACTAGACCAACGAGAAAGTAAAAAAAATACAAAATATTTAAATATCTAATCCTCTCAAGACGTTCAAATTGTGTATATAACTGTAAGTAAGCTAATAAATACCGAACTTTAAATTCAACTTAAGCTACAAATTGATTTAGAAATAATAAGTTTACAGATAGTAATGTTGAATACAAAATAATTTAATATCTTCACAGATGTTATTGCTCTTGAAGCGTGAGACGAAGATGCCATATTACACAATAAACAATCATAATTGGTACAGTTCAGATCGACGTTCCGACACATTTGGTTCATAATAGATTTGACCGATTGCTCCCTGATAATCTCTTTGAGCCTTGAGATCTGAATCTCCGTATACACAATCTAAGATTGGTGGGCTTAGTATACCGCCTTTATAGTCTTCATAAGATGTAACAAGATCTTTATCTTAAATCTCATTAGTTGGGTTACTGGACAACATCTGACCGTAATTCTCAACGGGATCCACATCATAAGGACCTTTCATTAGTATCTTTTGTACCTGTTCATTATGTACAATTTACTTCGGCTCTCGTAAATCTTCGTTCGTCAATCTGGTCACGTCATTGAGACATCGATTAAGTCCAGTCGTGAGCCATTGTAGAAGGTACGTCGGTAATTACGAATCTATCTCTGTTTGCGCAATTATTGTGATTCAACTCCTGACTGCAAATTATAGTGTTTCTGCACTAGGCCATTCTGTGAAATATGTCATGAAATTATTAATTCACTTCATGTCCTTCTTTAACGTTATCGAAAGTAAAGACAATCGTGATGAAATCATCACGTTGATGTGCACCAACTAAACTTAATTTAGATTAGGTACTGCTATCTTTTTCCTTCTAATAAAACGAGAAAAAGACGGAAATAAATAAGAGGTGTCCAATCTTGTTGAACTAAGTTGTTTAAAATTACGTCAAGGTTATTGCAAGGTGAATTTTTGTTTGATAGTTCTAAATCGTCACTTATCTTTTTCTTTCACGGTCTGTCAGTGGGAGATAGGAATATTGTAATTTTAGTTCAGGTGGTGAATAAAAGAATAGGCACTATTATGTATAGATATCCGTATTTCGGTTTAAATAATTGATTTCCCATAACTTACAGTCCACTTACAATGAGATAAAAAGTAAGATATTGATAATACAGTACAATACAATTTCCTCTATTTAAAATATTACTTATCAAAAGTCATCGTAATAACAATTAAAGTCACGCCTCTGGGTAATTTATACAGTTATTTCAAAGGCACAATGTCATGCACAGGATGGTTATCTTGACGTTGATGGTGATTAGAATTATACATTAGGCTGTTCACTGCCCTCATTCTTCATTTTTCTTTTTCGCAGTCTTGTTAAACGGTTTAAAACTGTCAAGCTACATGGTAATAAAAAAATTATCACCGTGAAACGTCCAACTTTTCCACAACTCGCACTCCAACTTCAAGGACCAAAGCGGGTCATTTGTTCCAACTAAAACTTTTTATTGATAAAAACGTTTTATATCGTAACTTCACCGATAGCTTGGATGGAGGAATTCCCCATACTTCTAGATAAAGCAACTGCTAAACAAACTTTACATACGAAGCCGTAAATGCTTTTTATGAGCAATGAATCCGACCTCCTTTGCCAAACTTTTATTAGTCGATAGTCCTCGACCGTTATCTTTTCTGTAAGAATTTAACTGAATGTAGCGAAAGCCTGAACGACCATTACAACTTTTAAAGTACACAAAATAATTAGCTAATAAAAGTGGACTTTAGTCTTCGTGAAAGTTTTGCTTCGAAGTGCTTTTACAAGATAACGTTCTTAATGAAAATGTTGGTGACTGGTAATTGGCGCTGCAATTTTTAGCGCATTTCTATTTTACTCATTGTTAGCCATTAATGTCCCACTGCTGTTCAGAGGCCTCCCTATTCTCTTTCCACCTCTATCTGTCCAGAGCTGCCAAGGACCAATCTATATTAAAGGATTTCTGCTCATTCTGCTATCTCCGTTTCGGCCTGCCGCGATGTCGTTTACCAGTAAGCAGTTTGGCCCATTGTTCATCTGACAGACATCAGATGATTTTGGAACAGTCGTAAGGATATACTTACTTTCTTTGTTTATAATTTTGGCGATGAATAAATATATTCGTACAAGACTTCGGTCATCCCTCAAATGAAAGAGGCTTTCGTCCGAACTTTATTCGACCCAAAGCAATCAGATTTACTTGAAGCTTTGAATTATGTTATCCTATTTCGTAGATTGCAAATCGTTTTTTGGGCGAAGAGTTTTTCTATTACCGACAAAATAAAACTGCTCATTCGGCGAGCGTGTCACGTAGAAGTTTAATTTTGAGGGAACTTATTTTCAACTAGTTTCCGCTTAGTGTTTTTATTGGATATAAAAGGAACAACGTATACTTTTCTGTAGGTATTCCTAACGAACTTGACAATGTCGTCATATAAATTGAATGTGACAAAAACATATGAATCGTATAGATTTTTTGCATATGCCATTGTTAAATGTAACAATAGATCCATTTAGGTTCGATACGCATATATTTTATAATGATGTTAAGTCTAAGAATATCATCACGATTCAAGATAATCATTTGAATTACAGAAACGCTTACGTACAATTCGAAGAACAAGGCATTGACAACGTTAATAGAACATTTCCTGTTTGTTCACCATAAAGTAGAGTCAGGAATTGTTTTAATCTCAGAGAAACTAAAAGCTTTTTGAATTTATCGTCGGATTTGAATTAATACAATATTTGCTCGGGTGAAGTTGCAAATTGCGCCAGCGGGAATTGGCGAACAAATTGCATCGTATTTAATCTGTTTTACAAGGAGAGGCGAAATGATAATAGCCAAACGAGTTAATAGAAGGTTATGCGATGCTTGCCGTGATCGGTTCATGCATGGGTGCATTACAAATCTCGACTTGGGTAGACTGTTGAAACTACAAATGTAATGTTTATTAAAAAGAATTTAAGGAACACAGCTATGCAATTATTATATATCTTTATCTTTGGAACCCTCCGTGCTTTGGAAAGTAAGTCAAGTCGTTGGTCCCGGTTCACATTCGTGGATCTTCGACAGTCGTTACGTACATATAGTCAGAAGCCCTTTTAAGTCTCAAAACATTCTTACCAAGAGGTATCATGTTACTGGTACCCAGTTACTCGTGTGTGGAGGTCAGATACGCAGTCGTTTTATGTAAAATACTGGTACTGAGCTGCATCCGGTAAGGCTGAAAGTAGATCTCAACGTAGTTGAGAAACAGCTAGGCCGAATGGTTTTTGTATTTATTATAGAATAGTAATCTTATGACCATGAAAGCTGGTTGCCCTTAAAGTTTGTTTTACCAGACTGCGAAGTCCAATAAGAAAGTTATATTTTTTAAATATGCAAGTATTCTTACTAAGCCTGAAAAAATTATTAGAAGAAGAGAAATATATTACCAACGACTATTTGAGAACATGATTATAATCATGTAATAAGAAATTGTTCATAGTAATAGTGAAAATTCCCAGACGAAAGCAGTACGAGACGATATGCCGTTCTTTTATACGTCAGATCTACATAAACAGCTTATTGGAAAAATGTCTTGCATGTGGGGATGGAGATCGATGTCATAAAAGAGGATAGCAAGACAATTGCACTGTTTGAGACGACATTATATAGGAGACCACATGAAAACCTTTTTCATAAAATATTTGTATTTCGTTAAACAAATCCAAATGCATTCGTACAAAGTGTGCGTTTGGAATATTCGATGAAAATATTTCACAAAAAACCGAAACGAAAATTCGTGATTTTTTACTGTGCAAAATATTATAGTTGCAACCGAAGCTACCCAAATTCGTAAGGATTTTGCTCTGTTTAAAATAATATAGATCCAAAATATATACGAGCATAGTCACCAAGGCATCTGCACACTTTGAGATCTTGACATAGCAATGCAGGATTTCTCAGGCTTCGTCTTCTTTATTTTTACATAGTATAAAAAAACAACGTCGGTTTTCGTGCGTGTCTGTGTGATCGCTTAAATCTTTTAAACTGCACAATAGATCTTGATGCAATATTAACCAGCATTTATTTCGGATTTACTATTTGCACGTTTCCTGTATCATCATCATCAGCCTATAAGCAGTCCACTGCTGGAGATAGGCCTCTCAAATTGCACGCCATTCAGCTCGATTCTCTGCAACTGTCATCTAGCTGCTACGTTTCCTGTACAGCAAATTAAAATCTTTAATTTAGAGATATCACAAAAATCTCACAGCGGTGGCCCAGTGGTAATCGCTCTAATCCGAGGGGCAATTCCCACAATTTTAAGAAAGTCCGCAGTCTGATCTAAATTTCAATCTGTCAAACATAAATCTAATTTCCTTAAATTTTTTGAAAAGTATTAGAACATAGATTATTATCGCTGGGATAAGTTATGATAAGATTTTGAACGTCTTCCGTCTACAGTTTGTACGGGACGGAAGGAATTCCTTTTCAAAAGCTTTATGCCAAGCAGATTTAGTGCAGTATGTGATCTTACCTCACCCTAGCATCCGAAATTTCTGCTATCTTTTTTTTTCGAAATCATCAAATGACTTCTCCCGCTCTGGGCGGAGCGGGAGGGCGTGTCAGACTTTTACTGACTAAAAACCACCCGTGTTCCATCAGTTGCCCATGTGCCAGGGTCACGCTATCTCTTTCGAACAATCACGCGACCCCGGCAGAATTTCTGCTATCTTACCAAGCAATAAACATTTTAAGTACGACGTTACAAAAAGAGAGGGTTAAAAGCTAGAGTTTTAACTTAAAGGGTATTACGACCAATTCGCAGTTAGTATGCAAATGCATGCAAATGGGTAGATTTTATTTTCGCTATCTCCTTCCCGCATTTACCTGGTAAAGGGTAGGAAGAACCGTTGAAGACAATTAGTTCAATAAATGTAAATTGCTTTTTGGCTTCTGAAATTATTTTTAACTAGCTTCTGCCCGCGACTTCGTACGCGTTAAATTTCTTGTTCCCCCGACCCTCCTCGTCTCATCGAATCGACTGCTTGTGCGATTTTCCCCGTTTTTGCAACATCTTTCATTGCTGCTCCTATTGGTCGTAACGTGATATTATATAACTTATAGCCTTCCTCGATAAATGGACAACTCAATACTAAAAGATTTTTTAAATTCCAACCAGTAGTTCCTGAGATCATAGCGTTCAACCAAACAAACAAACTTTTCAGCTTTATCTTATACCTTTAAACGAGCAATTCTTGTATATGTCTATGTATATACAAGATTATTTTTAGTATATGCGAAACCTGAATATAGTTTGTTCAGAATCAGTAACTGAATCGATTCTAATAATGTTTACACCATGTTATTTTGTACCAAAAATATTTAATTACGCTTCCAAGTCGCGGGCCTTAGTGTTTTGTTTCGATTTTAAAATTATCATGTCTTTCTCGTATTCAAACGTCCATTACACGAAGATGGTACGTACACTAGCTGTTTGTGGTGATCTGCATATGTTTTTGCGTGGACAACCAGGTAACTTTTCAAGCTTATAACTTTGTGATTATTAATGATACAGTTTTGAAATTTTTTTCATAGATTCTTTACATAAAAATACTAGACCCGTGTTTCGGGTTTCGCATAAACAAAAATTAATGTTGTATATAATCTGAATCTCGGAAACAGCTCCAACGATTTGCATGAAATTTAGTATACAGGGGGTTTTGGGGGCGATAAATCGATCTAGCTAGGATTCATTTTTATAAAATGTCGTTTTATTCGTGTTTTCAATGATCAACTTTATCGATAATCAACTTGAACATAAACTTATTATTTTAAATACAATTTACCAAAAAATACCGAGCAAAGCTCGGTCATCCAGATATTAATATTAATATAGATAGAAAATAAATTTTTCAGTTAGTAGTACGATGTGCAACTGGAAGATATATAGCGAGCTATAAGAATTATCTAGAATTATTTTACAGAATCAGAAGTATTAGACGTAAACAACGGTGTCCCCTAGTGTTATGTTCTAATCTAAATGAAAATATCTGTACTAATCTGTTATATTTTTTCTCATGCTACGGCCACATTGTCTCGATAAAGCGAACTACACGCTCGTCGTCTCGTTGTAAACAGAGACCGCGCAGACTGTAGTTAGCTTTATTGTACACATAAAACGAAGACAATCTCTCTATCATAACCTTCGAAGTAAATAAACTAACTTCAGAAAAAAGCGAAATTGAAAGAAAGATCGAAAACTGCAGTCACGCGATAAATGTTCCATTACCGCTCTGTAAGCATTAAAAAGAAAAAAAAACTAATAACTCAAATCTCCGATTGGCTACGACAGGTTTGTCAATATCAGGAGGTCGATTCCAAAACCAATTACTCGCCGCAGTTGAAATAAGACGTATTTCTTTTTGACGTGAGTTTTGTCCTTGCTTTATTTATACCATTCACTGTTTGTTATATCATAAATCTCTATTATTATTATTTTTGCAGGTATAGGTTTTTTGCGCTTGGTTGACCAATTCCTTGATCCGTTTTCTGATGTCACGATTTTTTCTAGGATATGCAATGGTCATGCTTCCGTATTGGGAGATACAGAACTTTTAGTATTTCCTAAGATATTGTGTTTCCTCGGTTTGAGTTTACGTTGTTTTGTATGACGTAAACTGCACTGTAGGTACAGACGCCAACACAAAATGCTACTACAATCTGTCAAATTTCTTTAATAGTTTTTCAACTTTATCGCTATTATATAATAAGGTTCAAGATTGATTCGGAAAATTTGACAGTTTCGGGTAGTTTGATGTGCTGGCTTCTGTACCTACGCTCTGTAGTACTATCACAAACTTAGTGCACATGATGTTCTAAATTCAATTTACTTTATCCTCTAGAGAATAAAAACGGCTTTTCCACCCAGATATTGAAGATTAAAAATACTCTTTCCTCGCTGAGGTGGAATGAAAAGTTACGTGTTGCACTCGAGTGCAAAGATTTTTCACCTCGTGCTCTTTTGATTCCCTCGCTAACGCTCAGGATTCTAATTTTGAATCACTCGCTGCGCTCGTGATTCAATTTCAATTCAATTTCATTAGAATTTAGAATCCTTCGCTTGCTCGGTCATCAAAATTGAGCACGCGGTTAAAAAGCAACTTTGCACTCTTGTATAACAAATAACTATTTTTTGAGGTTGGAAAATCATCAAATGACGTCTCAGACTTTTAACCGGCCTGTTAGTCTAGTAGTTAGTGACCCTGACTGCTAAGACTGAGGTCGTGGGGTCGATTCCCACCCAGGAAAAACCTTTGTGTGATGAGCACAATCATTTGTTCTGTGTCTGGGTGTAATTTTATATATAATATGTATGTATTTAGAAATATACAAGTATGTTTATCAGTTGTCTGGTTGTCATAGTACAGGCTCTGCCTAGTTTGGGATCAGATAACGGTGTGTTGGTTGTCCTAAGATATTATATTATAAGATATTATATTAAGAAGATATTATTATATAATGACTAAAACCCACCCTCTTTCAAGCAAATCTCGCGACCCTAGCAGAGGCAGATGATAATACAGGAAAATTCTGTGTCTTTTTAATGATTTAAGCTTAGCTTATATATTTTGTAACTTGAACTTTGAAGAAGTGAACGTCTAATTACTTAAAAACGTTTTGTTACTGACTATAACATCCGTTTGCAGCTTTACTGATTTTAAACATGGCAGGTCATTAACATCATTTGTCAACGGAAATGAACAGTTAAAAATGGCTTCCAAGTTAATATCCAGGCAAAATAGGAGATGTTTGCTTGTTAGCGAAGTAGCTAATGCTTAGTAATGATCAAGGACAACAGGATTTTATCTTAATTAATTCTGCCACGAAAAACGTGCAGATTATAGCTGTCGGATCGTTCCAGTGCATCGTTGAAGCGACTTTATTACGTTTTCTAATTGAATTATTAGTTACGTATGATTGGTTTTTATAGAACTATGTTTTTTATTTTTTTTTATACACTTACATTATATTTGTGCTTAAGATTTATTAGCTTAGAATATGAATGTTTTCAAACTGTTCATAGTGTTTATCAAAACATATTTCTATTGTGAATATTGTATTCATTAATTGTATCTACTTTTCATGTAAATATGTACCTATCGATGGGAAACGGAACTTAAGGGGAAGTGCCAGGGTAGCTCACAAAATTCCAATTTTCTTACGTTTTTTGGCAATTTCTACCTGCATACCACTCCACAGCAATGACCTCATTGTTAGGCTGTGTGGTGAACAAAACATGATTCGCCACCGTAACACGTATAAATTCACGGAATTATAATAAGCTTGTCAATACAACCCTCTAAGTTCATTAACCCCATTGAATGACTAATTAATGAAAAACTGACACAAGAAATTGACCTGCAAATAGCAAAAAACGTAAGAACATTTTATTTCGCAAGCTATCCAGCGCATCCACTTTAAGAAAAACTAAAGCCAAGAATACCAACAAACTTCTATCACCACAAATTGAAATAACTTTAACTTAACCTGGATTAAAACTGCAAAACAAATATACTTTGTAGAATTAAAACGCGGTTACCGGAATTTAATTTGTGGCTTTTCAATAAGCGATCGGAATTAAGGAAATCAAAGTGATTTTGTTTGAGCGCAGAACAATACGGTTGCAGGCTGCGGTTTTCTCATTTCCTTCATTATCTCCGGTTTTGTGATCATCGTTCGTTGTTTCACCTCAGGACGCTCAGCTGTTTCCGTGAGATGGAATTACTTTTTGCACAGTTAATTGAGAATTCCTTAGTGGTGGCCTTTGTTGGAATTATTTTCTAGAAAAACTGTTTTGCTTTCGTTTTGAACGTGAATATTATCTGTATATATTTTATTAATGCGTGAAGTTAAAACTTGGTACTCCTTTTTACGAAAATAACTCGGACGGAGGAGTATGAAATTTGGCGCATTGGCATGGTTTAAGTTTGTGGAGAGAAGTAGTGTATAAATAAAGCTAATATTTTTATATAAGAATGCGTTACAAACACATTAAGTTTTAAATGAATTATGGTTGAATTTCGTCCACTGAGTCACCACTAGTAGTGATAAATGGGAATCCATTTAAAGTATTAAAAATAAATGTCAAACTGTCGACCGGTTATTTATTAACTCGCGCCATTTAAAAAGTGCAGTCTATTTGGTTCGTGGAAAAAAAGAAACCTAAAATTGAATCCATAAAAATGTTGGACGCGACGGCGGCTGTCAACAAATCGACGTAGATTTGCATTTAAATTCTGACCGCACTGGTTTGTCGGCAAATCTGAATTCTTTTCAGCTTGACGTAGTCGGTTTAATATTATTCATGGGCCAAACAAAAGGTTTTGTATATTGGCGATCGAGATAAAATATTGCCGGTCACATCATGCTTTGAACAGCTGTTTGCATGCAAATGTTATTTATTTACTGAACTACACGTTGCACTGGCTTTGCTCGGTTTTCCAATGATATAAATATGGGATTCGTTTGACGTCGATGTCGCGTCGCGCCCGAGAAATATTTCATTTTATTAGAAAAGTTTTTGAATGTGACGTCAAATGTACCATGGTACAGACGCCAGCACATCAAGATACCCGAAACTGTCAAATTCTCCCAATCAACCTTGAACCTAATGCTTTAGCGATAAAGTTGAAAATCTAACAAGGAAATTTGACAGATTGTAGTAGCTCGATGTGCTTGCTGGTTTGTACTTCAGTTACAAGAAAAATTGAGGAGGGGCTTCATTGCAAACGTGAAAACTTTAGCTTTAACTTTATTTTCAAATAAATATTTCAGGATGAATAGAAACTGAGGGTGGTTGAAAATCGCAGAGTTATTAAGGTGTCTCAAAGCAAAACTGTAATTTTATACTGGATCTGACTCCTGGGATGTTTATTAACGCCAACAAATGTTACATTGAAATCACTTATGAGTTGAGATCGTTAGGATAAAATCAAACAGTAATTTACCAAATAATCAAAAACCAAAAATTAATCAAATCAATCACATAACTTCACTTAAGATTTTTTTTGTTATGTATTTTAGGTGTACAATAAAGTATATTTGAAAACATTTTTTTGTATTGTAGTGGGCCTTCTCTGTTATAGGTTTAATTCAACACTATCTTAGATTGTGATCTAAGGACACTTTCGTACTGTAACTTTAACCGTCAGTATAAAAAATTACACAGGAAAAAATCTTGAAAGAAAGAGGAAATAAGGGTACTTATCATATGGAAAACCATTCTCTATGGGAAGCTTAGAAACTACATTCAATAACCGAGCCACTCAGTCCCTTCTCCATAAAAGTTAACAATTCTTGAAACAGTTTCTATTAAGGCTTCCTTACCTATAAAGGTGGATAGTTACCATTATTTTACATGACTTCGCATCGTATAAAACTTAGCGTTTGTATTTCCGTATGGCCGGCTCTTATTACCAATTTAATTGTCCGTGTACTTCTGGAACGTAATTCCCTTATTTTAAAGAATAATACCACTCAATCTCAATTTGTAAAAAAAACTTCTAAAATACCTAACATAAAATATCACGCCTGAATTCTTCGAATGGTTAAGCTGAAGTATGTAACCTGTGAATAGCTGGTGGTAGCCCTGTGGAAATGGCCGCGTCTTACCTACGTGTCGGTCGTATGTTCGAAACCCAAACAGGTGCTTTACTTTGTGAAAATTATTTCATCACTACTGCTCCCAAAACGGTGAAGGACATCATCGTGTTCCTAAACGTTGACTGTTGAAAAAATGTTACAGAACCAAACAAAAATCGAAACATGTGACATCTACCAATCCGCACTGGGCCTGCATGCTGGATTACGTGCCACTCCCTCTCACAGAGAGGAGGTCTGCATCGCAGCACACAGTATTTTATTTTATCTCAAAATGACCACCTCCCTGATTATTAGTGAATCAGATAGAGCTTTTTATTCTGATTGCGAGGGTAAAACTCCCACGAATCTATCTTAACTAGTTTAGGAGATATCCGGGGTAAAACTTTTTACCCATATTTTGAAAAAATAATTAAAAAAAGATTTAAAAAATTATTTCATCTAAACTTTTACAGTTGCTTTATTTTGTAACTACATTTTAAAAGGTATTGTTTTTATCTATGTTACGAGTCCTTTATGGCTGCTCTAGACCTCGTAGGAACCGAGAAATCAGCGATTTTGTGATTTTCGTTTTTTTTTTTGCCGATGTTCTTCAGTATTAGAACCTGCAATTACCAGATTACAGGCTTTTAATATTTTTATTGAAGAGAGTAAAAAAATAAATGGACGATTGAGTAGGCCAACGGATCTAAGGAAGCCCGAGAGGGTATGTTTGATGTCATTAACTCTTGCAAAACATTTGAATTCTCCGCTTTCCAATGCTCAAGAGAAAAAAATTGCCTTGGCTATAGGATTATTTATTTGTAAAGCAGAGCAAAAATTCAAGACTTGTAAAAGCAACTTTTCCCATTTCGTGAAAAAGAAAGACTGGTTGAACAAATCATTTATAGACGATATTCCCCAAGACTTAGTTCGCTCACGTGTTTGATGTTTTTCCTCAAAATTTTACCCCGGGTTCGGGTAAATCTTAATATTTCCGAGATTTCACGGAATTAATTATTGTTTTTTGTTGTGTTGGTAGTCTACCTTATTACCTCTTTTTTAAAGCAAATTACAGATTCTAATACTGAAGAACATGGGCAAAAAAAAAACGAAAATCACAAAATCGCTGATTTCTCGGTTCCTACGAGGTCTAGAACAGCCATAAAGGACTCGTAACATAGATATAAACATGACCTTTTAAAATGTAGTTAAAAAAATAAAGCAACTGTAAAAGTTTAGATGAAATAATTTTTAAAATATCTTTTTAATTATTTTTTCAAAATATGGGTAATAAGTTTTGCCCCAGATATCTCCTAAACTAGTTAAGATATATTCTTGGGAGTTTTACTCTCGCAATTAGAATAAAAAGTTCTATCTGATTCACTAATAATCAGGGAGGTGGTCATTTTGAGATAAAATAAAACACTGTGCAGCAGTGGGAAGATAATAGGCTGATTATACTTACCTCATTATGTGTGTTACCTACATATTTGACTTATTTTGACATTGACTGTCGCTGAGATGAGAATTCGACCGGTTTTCAAGGACTTATTTAATGTCCTTCTGAAGTCATTCAAAGTTGGATATTATGTCAGACATGACGAATTTGTGCCATATTACCTAATCGTATTATTTTCTATTCTATAGGTATATTAGATTTTAGAAATAATATTGCATACCCAATTGTATTATCTGATAGTCAATCAACCTCGAAAAAGTAGATACTACTTTAAGGCTCCCGCAAACAAGTGCGACGCAACTGTAGTAGAACAGTTTGTATGAAAACTTCATGGAAATTGTTCAACAAGAATCGCGCCGCAAACTCACGTCGTGTCTGTCTGCGGGCGCCTTTTTAAACTATTATCTTGTTTTCAGAATTGTTGTGTAAGACAAACAATGCAATGCTATTAGCGTTAATTGCTTTGAAGCGTATTAAAAGCTTTCATATAAATAAATGGACAAGCAGACCTAATCTAAATATTTAGCTACGCTAGAATATGTCACACACATACACAACATAAAACCATTATTGAGGGAATCATTTAGTTAGAAAAAGTGCGACTGTTAAAGTCACGATCAGCGCAAAAATTGGCTGGCTTAGGCTTTTAATCTGTCAATCACTTTTGGCCATCTATCAGTTTAGATAGAAAAAAAAAGAAAAAAAAAAAATAGTGTGTGGTTTAAAATGTGTTGAGTAAATTTGTATTGCCATATTAAGCGGCAAAGCTTTTTAAACGCATCCATCCATCCAAATGTGCTGAAAATTTAGTTACAAACCTTTTAAAGGGAGGAGGCGAAAACCATTTAAAAGTATCTTGGAACGTTAAGGCTAACTTCACTATGAAAGAGTCCCCTGTGATAAAGCGGACAGTCTTATTTGTAATTTAGTCGTTTCCACTTTTGCTAAGAAAATTGTAAATGTTGTTAAGAAACTGAAGAGTTTTCTAATAAATCAAGGGTTGGTTTGCCTTTAAATTCGTTGCGGGTACCAAGATAATTTTAACTTACTGACGACATCTTAGATTTCACCGCTTCGCTGGCAGTTTTGATTTTTCAGCACATCTGTTTCATTTTCTGTTTGTTTTCGGAATGAGTTAAGTTTAATGCTTTTCTTTGCGAACAAGCAAAATTGTTGTTTCTCATTTAGATCTGTGACAGATATTGTAAACGCACTCGTATCTTCTCGCTGCTAAGGTCTGCTATTGCCGGTCTATTCTATAAAAATATCGTAAAGACTGACATGAGGTGACCTTTATGTAAGCTGTCATTTCACCTGATGCTAGATATTGACACTATTGACAGTTCGCTTCAAGCTCACTACACCCAAGATTGACGGTTACATTTTTAGAGTTATAAGTCGATTCGTACGAATTTAATCGCCCGAATCGGGCAAATCGTAACTTTTAAATAATACCTATAAGATTTTCTAAACGCGATTGGCACGAAGTTAACTTATTTGTGGACGATCCACAATTCTATAAGTATGTATTAGCCTTTCGTCCGATTCGGGCGAATTAATTCATGCGAATCGACTAATAAGCCTAAAAATCTCACCGCTAATCTTGGGTCTCTATCTTAACTTATTTGTGGATGATCCACAATTCTCGAAATATGTATTAGGCGACTGGCACGTTTGAATAAAATCTTAAGGAAACAACGAAAAGTTGAGGAAAAAGTACACTAGCTTTAATATTTAAAATATAGTCACCTATAGACATAAACTTATTATTCAAAAGTGACGATCCACACTAATCAGGCGAATCGACAGCAGATTTCATAGAATAGATTGACTGCATTCTTACTTGGGATTTTTTTAAAGCGTTTCTTTGACCTTGATACGATTGAGGATATTTCGTGTGTAGCTTTAGGGGTCAATCCACATCCTTATATTCGTCGCTTTCCTTACCGTTTCTAAGCAAACCCACGCGGAAATAGACAGTAAACGCATACCTTTTCATAAGAAGTAAATAAACCTCAACATTTATTTACCTATCTGTTATTCCCAGTGACATTGACATGATTGTGATTATAATAAATTACAGATAAGCTAACAATGAATTTGTCTTTTAGAGCACGTACCCACGGACGTAATAAAATAGCGATGCGATTTTTCGGAGCATTGAGAATTTAAGAGAGTGCATCTCAACGCTTCGAAAATCGAACATGTGTTTTATTTTTCGATTTTTAAATTCGTCGCGAGGCAGAGCGTTGAAGAACTAGTGCGATTTTTTATATTTACGTCTCATAGGTCAACCTATGACGTTGTCAGCTGCTTAGCCGGACTTTTTTTTTGTGTGGTAGATCATCAAATGACGTCTCCCGCTCTGGGTGGAGCGGAAAGGCGTGTCAGACTTTTAGTGACTAAAACCCACGCGTGCTCCTTCAGTTATCCATACGCCAGAGCCACGGTAACTCTTTCGAACAAATCTCGTGACCCTGGCAGGTGCTTAACTGGACTTGCCTGTGACTACCTTAATAAATTACGGCCTCCAGCCAACTAGAGCGCCTACAGGCTAAGGACTCACCCTGTCGGGTATGGATCTCGGCTTAGGGCGTCACTGGAAGAGGGCAGCAAGGCACGGGCTGGATTGGTATGATTATTGTCTAGGGACGAATTTAATGCTACAGGCTCAGCGGCGCAGGCTGGCTCGAGCAAGGGTCGAGACGGACAGTGCGCAAAAAAATCCCGTCAGTCCATGTGTACGTTGACTTAATGCGAATTTAAATGTATGGATTAATTCGTACCACATTGCTAGATGTAAGTCTGAACATTAGCATACAATCGCCGACAATAAATCAAGCTTTATTGTATCTCAACACATGACATCGGCTATAAACAGCTTCGGACAGATATTATTGTTTATTGATCATACAATAAATTACAGTCTGACAACCAGTCTTACCAAGGGGTATCGTCATCATTTCAGCCGTCAGACGTCCACTGCTGGATTCAAGCCTCCCTCAATTTGGGAGGGGTGCCACGCTTGGCAGGCGGGTTGTCGATCGCAGTATGGTGGTAAAATGCATAGAGAACGCTGCTGCCCATTCTCTAGTAAGTCCCTTAGTCGCCTTATACAACACCCACGGTAAGAAATGGGGTGGTGTTATTCTTTACGACCGGCACCACACGGTACAGGGCACAGGGGTATCGTATGACCCAGTAACTGGGTTGTGGAGGTCAGATAGGCAGTCGCTTCGTATAAAATGCTACCCAGCTGCATCCGGTTAGACTGGAAGCCGACCCCAACATAGTTGGGAAAAGGCTAGGCAGATGATGATGATCATACAATAAATTAATTACTCGAACTTTTTATAGACCTCAAGTTAATGTTGGCCATGTTGACAGTTGGATGAGTAAATACCTATAACAAAAACTGCGCGAAACCAACACAAAAAGCTGTTTTAAGGTAATCGCAATCAGTCGCGACGCGACAACGCGTCTCGAGTCTAGTCGTACAATTTGTACGAATATGAAAATTTCGTGGAAATTATTCTACCAGAATCGTGTGACACCGTCGTCACGTCGCGCTTGTCTGTAGGAGCCTTTAGGGTGCAATAGCAGAACAAAGATTGGCTATAATGATAACCTTATCAACGTTCTCTCTTTATTGTTGGTTGTCATGGCAATAATGACAATTTGTTTAAATAGGTTATTGTATTTTATTTATGAAATACTCTCATTGTAGATTCTTATATACAATATTTTGTGAATGGGAGGACGTTGCATGCCTTTTAGACTGTAGGCAATTTTCAATTTCATGAAGTATTTGTTGACAGTCCTACACTGTTCAGCCATACCTATTAACACTGTAATTTGAAACCACTGTAAAAGCCAATTATTTTTAAAAGAGTAACCAGGGTGTTTCTTGCGGGCTCTTCTCCATAGGAATCAACAATTTTGAACTGTGCACCTATTCCTGACGTTTCATAAGTGCTCATGTAGGTTTATGTGAAAAAAAAATAAATTAAAAATTTAAAAAGCCCCCGACACAAAAACCTAATTTCCCTTTAAAAAGTAAAAAATAACTCAATCTTAAAGTACCTAAGAATGTATTAATAATTCAAAAAAATACGCCGCGTTGGGGGACCGCTTCAAACCTAACAATTTAATTACCAATAGTCTACGTAACCTAACTAAGCAGTCAACGACGTCTGCACTCGCGGAGCGGTCCCCCAACGCGACGTTTTTTTTTTTGAATTATTAATACATTCTTAGGTACTTTAAGATTGAGTTATTTTTTACTTTTTAAAGGGAAATTAGGTTTTTGTGTCGGGGGCTTTTTAAATTTTTAATTTAATTTTTTATTTTGTACTTTTTATAGGTATATACTTAATATAATGTAGAACCAAACGAAGCTAAGAACACTCTCGATTAATTCATCAATATTCTCTTTCAGTGCGCTTTCATTTGAGACCCCACTCGAGTATATTTGCTGACATTCGGTTACTCTTCCCCACTTTCCCCCCCACAACTTTTAAACGGCTCAACCGATTTTCATCAAACATGTCTAAGAACACTCGCAGATAAGTCACCTTTAATACATATTTTTTTTTATTGAAATCGCATCATCCGTTCAGGAGCTATGATGCCACAGACAGACAGACAGACAGACAGACAGACACGTCAAACTTATAACACCCCTCTTTTTGCGTCGGGGGTTAATAAAAATATTTTGATTCATTTTTGATTTGATTTGAGTTCCTCGTAAAAATGTTTTTCCCGAAATTTGATTTTGATTCATGATAATATGATGACGATGGCTGGTTCGCAAGCGCTTCTGCTGAGCATGAGGTCCTGGGTTTGATTCCTAGATCGGACAGTGCTACTGGGTTTTTCTATGTGGAATTTCTCAGTAGCAGCCGGAGTCTAGATTTGTGCCCGGTTGATGGCAAAAGGCTTGCCCCCTATTACATGGGACTTAAACATAACTGAAGAAATATGAATGTACTAAAGGTACACTTCTGCCCAACCCTTTGGGGAAACAAGCCGTGACAATAATGTCACGGCTAATGGGTAAATATCTGGTTGACCGAGCATTGCTCGGTATTTTTTGGTAAATTGTATTTAAAATAATAAGTTTATGTTCAAGTTGATTATCGATAAAGTTGATAATTGAAAATATGAATAAAACGACATTGTATAAAAAACCGGCCAAGTGCGAGTCGGACTCGCGCACCGAGGGTTCCGTACAAATCTGTAGGTAATCTCGGTTTAAAAATATATATTTTTTTTAATTTTTATATTTCAGTTGATTGAATGTAAGGTAAATTGCGGTTTACGATTTATGACGTTTTAAAAAAAAACTACTCACTCGATCTCGTTCAAACTAATTTTCGTTGGTAGTTTACATGGTAATGTACATCATATATTTTTTTTAGTTTTATCATTCTCTTATTTTAGAAGTTACGGGGGGGGGGGGACACACATTTTACCACTTTGAAAGTGTCTCTCGCGCAAACTATTCAGTTTAGAAAAAAATGATAGTAGAAACCTCATTACCATTTTTGAAGACCTATTCATAGATACCCCACACGTATGGATTTGATGAAAAAAAAACATTTTTGAGTTTCAGTTCTATGTATGGGGAACCCCAAAATTTATTGTTTTTTTTCTATTTTAGTGTGAAAATCTTAATGCGGTTCACAGAATACATCTACTTACCAAGTTTCAACAGCATAGCTCTTATAGTTTCGGAAAAAAGTGGCTGTGACATACGGACGGACAGACAGACAGACAGACAGACAGACAGACAGACAGACAGACATGACGAATCTATAAGGGTTCAGTTTTTTGCCATTTGGCAACGGAACCCTAAAAATGAACCCTAGCTAGATCGATTTATCGCCCCGAAACCCCTTGTATACTAAATTTCATGAAAATCGTTGGAGCCGTTTCCGAGATTCAGATTATATATATATATATACAAGAATTGCTCGTTTAAAGGTATAAGATTATAAATAAGTATAATTTGACGGTATTGTATTAAATAACGATGATATAAGGTATAATTCTAAAATAATCCACTTAATTTTCTCTTTTTTGTACCAGTGACTACCTAATTTAATTACACTAGGAAATCAAAATACAGTACTGCCGTGCAGACCCTAAAACGCAGTAACAGGTTTTTTGTCATTTTTTTGTTAAATATTGAACCTTAATGCACACGGTATAAGGAACATGAAGATCTAATCAGGTTTTTGTTAGGATGCTTTAAACGGTAAAAAAATCAAATTTGTGAAAGCAGTAACTTAACTTTGCATGTCTAAATATATTAAAATACCAACTAAAATACAGTTATAGCAGTTACGTCTACCACGATCCGTCACTTTACCAAGTTAAACGCAGTAAATATCTATATTACCACAAAAAATCTGTATTTTTCACCCAAAAAAATATTGAGAGATATAAATTAAAACGCAGTAAGTAGTTTTTGTACCAGCACCGTTAATACTGCATGTTAGATCACTAGTTTATTTCACATGAACTACAGATTAAAATGCAGCAAAGTAGTCAAATGTGGTATTTTATTTAGTGTCATTCAAGTAAGTTTATATCGTGAAAACCAACTAAAGTGCAGCATAATCAAAACTTCTTTCTTTTACTTTTATCGTAATATGATTTTTAAGTGTGAAGATACTATTTAAACTGCAGTATGTTGATTATTTACTGCAGTATAGTCGGTACTTTTCAAAAGATGAAAATAACTTAAATGCTAATTAAAACGCAGTATGACACTCTGTTACTGCATTATAATTGGTAACTTGAACGATTTTACTAATTTTACTGCAGTACAGGTCATATTTTACTGCGTTCTAGTAATTTTCAATATTCCTTTCGCCAGGCTTGGACACGAGGAGAGTGAATCGTGCGAAAAATTCAATATTCATAATCCTGACCATACTAAAAACGGACTAGCCGTTTTTAGTATGGTCAGGATTATGAATATTGAAATTTCGGAATTTATCGGAATTATTATTAGTAGTGACATAGCCGGTTCAAAAATTATATTGAAGTATTTCGAGCCGGGACATACTTTTATGTCTGCCGACTCGTTCCACCACAACGTAGAACAATCTTTAAACAAAAAGAAAAAGGTTTACGATTTCGACGATTTTTGCCATGCTGTTGAGTAAAATATATCTATATATATAAAAGAAAGTCGTGTTAGTTACTTCACTTATAACTCAAGAACGGCTGAACCGATTTAGCTGAAAATTGGCAGGGAGGTAGTTTAGAGCCAGGAGAAGGACATAGGATACTTTTTATCCCGTTTTTTTTTTTTTTTTTTTTTTCCCCTTTTTACGACCGCGTTCCCGTGAGACGTCACATAAAACGTCAAAGAGAATACAAGTCACTATAAAACGTGGTACTATGACAAAAACGTTGCCTTCGAAGTACCAGGTTATCATAACTTGACAGGAGCTTACCAAACAAAGGAGTGTCAGCTAGAAAACGCTTTATGCCTTCGAAGTACCAGGTCATCATAACTGGGTAGGAGCTAACCTAACATATGAGTGTCAGCTAGAAAACGCTTACCAGATCACCACCGCGTACCAGGTTGTCAAACTTGGTACGTTTATAACAACATTTATTGAATCTGAGGCGATACGAAGTTCGCTGGGTCAACTAATTATCTATACTAATATTATAAAGCTGAAGAGTTTGTTTGTTTGATTGAACGCGCTAATCTCCGAATCGAATCCGGTCCGAATTGAAAAATTCTTTTTGTGTTAGGTAGCCTATTTATCGAGGGAGGCTATAGGCTATATAACATCACGCTACACCTCAGAGGAGCGGAACAGTAATGAAAAATGTTGCAAAAACGGGGAAAATTTATTCCTTCTGAGAGTTTCCGTTGCGTGCGCTGCGTAAACGGTTAAAGTAACGCAAAAATCATGTATGACGGGATTGTTATTTTTAAAAAGTTCAAAAAAAAAGTCCCAAGAGCATATGTCTATCTTTTAAGGTTGACTCACTATAACTCAAGGAGCGAAAATGGACGAAAACTAGCAGGCAAATCGATGCGACGGGAAGGGTAAGGGGAGCAAAAATTTGACGCGGACGAAGTCGCGGGCAGAAGCTAGTAGTGGAATAAAAGGTAGTCGTAAATAGAGGAAGCTACTGCCTATATTAAAAAATTGTAAAATAAAAACATTTTAACAAAAAATTAAACCGCCGAGTAATTAAATTATGAGTCGGCGCTGAAAAATCAATGAACAAAGATCACTCAAAGCACCGAATCATAATTTTAAGGTTTATTATTTTTTACTTTTTAGTTTTTTCGGCGGTTTAATTTTTTGTTAAAAGCAAAAAATAAAAAAACCTTTAAATTGTGAGTCGGCGCTGAAAAATCAATGAACAAAGATCACTCAAAGCGCCGAATCATAATTTTAAGGTTTATTATTTTTTGCTTTTCAGTTTTTTCGGTGGTTTAATTTTTTGTTAAAAAGTTTTTATTTTATAATTTTTTGTAACTTTAATATACTAATAATACTTGGCAAGGTATACCCTATCCAACAAAAAAGAATTATCAAAATCGGACAACTCTGTATAAAGTTATGCGTGGTTATACTCGTACATTACAATCAGTGAGTAAACAATCAATCAACCCATATTTTCCGACCTTTAGGGTTCGATTTTGTTTTCCAAATTTATATGAGACCATTTTAGGAGTATATTCTTTCCAATAGAAGAAGAATTGTCACAATCGGACCACTATGTAAAAAGTTATGCGTGGTCATACATAAATAAAATATATATATACGCGTCGAATTGTGAACCTCCTCCGTTTTTAACAATACAGTCAATTTAATTGCTTAAAATAAAAAATAACTTCCCAGACCTGATAAAAGATGCACCCCCAAAGGTACCACTTCACCAGGAAGCTAAATATATTAAAAATCTTGGGGCCATTGATGCCAGAATGGCATTCTGGAGAATGTTACCTTTATCGGCTGTAGAAACCGAAGATGCTCTAGAAGCATTTGCTTTTGATGATGATACCGAATCATAGGTAATTTGATTATGCATGTCATATAAAAATGTACCGAGCGTTATGCATTTATGTTTTTTTAAATACATTCGTTTTTTTTTGTTTTATCGTTAACCAACTTTTGTTTTTGGTAATGAAACCGATTAAATGATACTCGTATCATTACCATGTTTTATTATTTTTATAAATCAAAATCAAAAGTCATTTATTCAAACTAGGCTGAGAGTCAGCACTTTTTGAACGTCAAAGTTACAAAAGACAGTCCCCCCAAAACGCACGCCCTTCGATGCATGCCATATAGAGATGTATCGAATGTTGAGCATTTATGGTATTTTTGATACGTTTGATATTTTTTGTGATTTATTTTTAGTTATATATAAATGCGCCATTTAATTGAAATATCTCATGTTTCTTGCGAAACCAAAAAGCTTTATACCATTAAATTTTTATCGAAATGTATTTATAGCCGCTTGTGTTTAAAGCACCTTAAATTTAAGTTACAATTACCCTATAATATTATAAAATAAACGACAATTTTATACATACATAAAGGTATTTTTTTTTTTTTTGTAAATTCCTACCTTAAACATACTCGTAAGTTGGAAGACATTGTTATATACTACATGTGCAATTAGTTCAAGACACAAATTAAAATGCGGTAAAGAAAGTCTTATGCTGCAAATTAGTCTGCAAAGTAGCAAAAAAATCAAAGTTTTTGTAGTATCGAGTATTTTTACGGCATTTTAATCTGAATATGTGTAACTTTTTGCGTGCAGTAACTGCTAAGATTTTAAAAAACCCGGTTTTAATTAAAATCTAATAAACTAAATTAACATTTGTTTTTGTAAATACCATCTTTGTTGTCACTTAGTCCTCATAGTAATAAAAATATGCACCATACACATTAATAATATTAAAAAAAACAGTGTTAAAAAGTTTTTCGCGATTTTCTCGAAACCGCTTTTTTCCTCATACTGCACTTTAGGGCCTGCACGGCAGAGTACCTACCCACTTACATATAACATAGCTACGTACTAAAACATTCCAGAAAACCATATATTACTTCCAGTCTGAGATAAATTAACCAACACGTCCTTTACCACGAACGAGCGCAGAATTCACGAGAAAATGAGTTCGTTCCGAATTCACGAGTGCCGTTCCTCTTAATTATTATAAAACTACGTAACTACTCGTATATTACAATAAGATCACGTAACTACACGTATATTTTAGTGGAAATGAAACTAGCGAAGAAATTAAAACATGATAAAATTTAATAAGGCTAAAATAATTGTACCGGGAAATTGGGTCTTGGGAGAGTGTAGTTATGGTGCAAATCTATTCAACAGGGCCTTTTGTTTTTTCCTACTTACTGAAGATTACGTTTTCTTATACAAGGTGTATCAGAATCAACGTAAATCCTGTAAGTGTGTAAGTAGTTTGTTTGTAGTTGTCTACTGAATTGATTTCAGTAACATTTAACAGCTATCTGTTAAGTTAGAAGAACTTGATGCTAGGGCAACATGTTTTTTTTTTAATAATACCAGTTAGGTTTTAATAAAAAAGTTTTGGTCGTAGTATTATACAATACAAAACTTTATTTCAGGCAACTAGGGCCCATAATAACACAATATATAAATAATTTAAAACAATAACTATAAACTAATACATCCATACTAATATTATAAATGGGAAAGTGTGTGTGTCTGTTTGTCCGTCTTTCACGGCTAAACGGAGCGACGAATTGACGTGATTTTTAAATTGGAGATAGTTGAAGGGATGGAGAATGACATAGGCTACTTTTGTCTCTTGCTAACCCCCCCCCTTTCCTAAAATGTGGGGTGGAAGTTTGTATGGAGCAAAAAAAAACTGAGTAGGGCTTCGATCAAAAATGTGCTATTATTGATCGAAGGAGTAGGGGATGTAAATTTGTGTGAGACTGCTTTCTTATTACCTATATATAACCTAAATTAATGTATTCTTAATATATTAACCGCGGTAGTATGTCGTCTTGCGATAATTTCCGACATCCACGCGGGCGAAGCCGCGGGCAAAAGCTAGTAATCTATAAAACAAGAACTTTATGCTTTATGCAGTATTATGCTTTCAACTCAGTGCTCTTATTGCTTTGTATGAGATCATGCGTTATTTTGGTTACACGATGTATTGATTAACATTCACACGGGGTAAGCAGAAACTTCCATTTCTTCCCATGGATATTGTAGAAGGCCAATAAGGAATGAGCAGCAGCATTCTCTATGCATTGTACCATCATACTACGATCGTCAATCCGCCTGGCAAGCGTGCTGATTATAGCAAACCCCCCCAAAATGTTTGAGGGGGGACCTAAGTACAGCAGTGGACGTCTTTATTCTTCAACTTACGAGATGTATAAATGGTGAGTTCGAACCCAGACAAGCGCGTTACTTCTGCCAGGGTCGCGAGATTATTCGAAAGAGATACCGTGACCCTAGCACATGGGCAACTGAAGGAGTAGTTTGAGTCAGTAAAAGTCTGACATGAGAGAGCGGGAGAAGTCATTCGATGATTTCCCATCCAAAAAAAGCGCTTTACTTTGTTCACCACTGCTCTCACAACGGTGAAGGAAAACATCGTGAAGAAATCGGCATGCTCTAGAAACAAAAATTTGAAGACATGTGTCATCAACCGATCTGCACCGCCACGTGGTAGATTGTTGTCCACTACTTCCCGAAGAGAGGCCTGTGTCCCAGCTGTGGGAACATTATAGGCTGATTATGATTAGCCTTTGATTCTTTAAAATTATACGGATTCTTATGACACACTATGTATGTTAATAATGAGAGTGCTGGTCAAATACGTTCGCCGGTTACAATTAGATAGGTAGGTACTTTGCACCTGACATTTCTGAAGAAAATCAACCACCATATAGAATAGATATATCAAAAACATAAATGAGTAAATGGGAGCCAAGTTCGGTATTAAGAATATCCGTGGTTGCCGTCTGAGCCCAAAACAGAATTAAGATCTAATTGGGTGTCGAGTTCTGTAGATAAACCTGAATTTTTTTGAAGTGAAAACTTCTTTAGCGGCGTTGTGCACTTTTTTTGTAATGGGTAAAAAATGTTAAACTCGCCTCAGGACACGTGACCCTGATCGAAAATTCGTAAGACGGACAGAGAGTAGAAGAGCAAGTATCCCCCTCTCTTTCTACTGCGCGGCGAAAATGTATGCCTGCGCCTGCTGTTTCGTTTAGGCGGCGAAGGACGCTTGCGCGAATGTTCGTGTGTGTTTATGTTACAGCGTGCCACGCGCATCCATGGATGGTGACAGCTGATGGCTCGACCGTCTGTGTAGTTGCCGTCGTCGAAATTATGGATGGAAGTTGATTTTTCTGAGAGATAAACTTTTTAATGTAATACAAATTGTCATGTTTGTGTACGATAGCGCAATAAATAAATATTGTATTCTACCACATAAATGATAGTACTTTTATACTGATAAATTCAAGCAATTCGTGCAAAATTATTCCCTAACCATTCCAAAATATCAAAAATGCACAACGTTAATATTCAAGTTTTCACTTCTGGCGGCACTCCCGGAGTGCAATCCGTCGTTTTTTTTATGAGAACATACAACGTTCTGAAGTAAATTTAAAACACAATATTTTGCCTTTTTCTGATACAACAATGTTTTATTATTAATACATTTTTAATCAATATAACTTCTCAAATTTGAACCATCATCGTTTCAGACGAATGATGTCCAGTACTGGGTGGGATCGTCATGCTTGGCAGGCGGGTTGGCTATCGCAGCATGGTGGTGAAATGCATAGAGAACGTTGCTGTACATTCTCTAGTAAATTTTTAAAATGTAATATAATTTTCCAAATTTGAATAGTCAAATTATTTACACGAAGCAGATAACTTAAGAAAAAAATCAGCTCAACACTTGACCCGGCTTGTTTTAACATTGCTTGAAACGCTACCAGATGTCTAGATATATTGCTCTTTGAAGGTTTATGGTGGTCCTATAAGTATTATGCTTATACCAATAAACTGAGAAAACTCAAGCATCTTGAAAGCAGGGCGTGGATTGGTCCTTTAAATTTATGTATTTAATATGTACTTGTATTGAGCTGTCTTGAACAGTTTCATTACGGTGTTTTTGGGTAGCTCAGTTTTTGGGTAGTAGGAGTTTATATACCTACTGGTACGATAAATTATATGGTTTTTAACGTAGAAAAGAACATGCATATCTACGTCAATTTAGTATTAATATTAATCACATCTTACGATATTTTTGTTTTTACATCGCTGCACTTAAAACGGAAACAACAGTTTTTACGAAACGATTAATTGCAAATATTTACGATCGACCTTACGATAAACTTATCTATTACGCTTTTAAACGTACAATAACAATAGAATCGATATTATCTGAAATCACGATTTATTACTAACAGCTGCATAATAATATTGTTCAGCAAAATGTTCACTTGTATGTGGTATAAAAAGAACTTTATTAATTTTGAAACAGTTTTATATTGTTTTGAACAATGTGGTACATATTGTTTTGAATTAATTACACAGTTGTTACTTCTCGAAAAAAAGGAACGCTTAGTTGGGCCCAATATTACTGAAAGGACACTCGAAGAGAAGAAGGGGTGCTCCACGGTTTTCTTTGATGTTGCACAGGCGTTCGATAAAGTGTGGCACAAAGGCCTCATTTATAAGTTAAGAACAATGCTGCCTCATCAGTTTTGAGATATCATAGAGTCCTATATATCAAACAGATTGTTTAGAATAAGACAAGGAAATGCCTACTCAAACCTAAGGCAAATAAAAGCTGGCGTACCCCAGGGAAGTGTACTAGGCCCGGTCTTGTGTCTACTATACATCTGCGAAATTCCTGAGCTAGAAAATGGGGTAATTGCAACCTTTGTTGATGACACCGCTATCATGGCTGTTGGAAATAGTCATAAGGAAGCCGTAGAAAAGGTTTAAGAGTCCGTAAATCAAGTTTATGAGTGGACTGTAATATGGCGTATCAAACTTAATGAAAACCAATCCATCCACATTGACTTCACGAATAAAAAGCCACAATACATCCCGGTATTCATGAATAATCAACAAATTCTATACGCGAAAACTAAGTATCTTGGCATGACCCTGGATGCAAAACTGCGCTGGAAAGAGCTTGTCAAAAAGAAAAGAGCCGAATTAGATGTTCGATACAAAAATATGAATTGGCTACTTGGTAGACAGTCGCCATTGTCAATACCTAATAAATTGTTGATATATAAACAAGTTTTAAAGCCTGTATGGATCTACGGTATACAGCTGTGGGGCTGCACCAGCCAAAGTAATCGTCAAATCATACAACGTTTTAAAACAAAGTACTTAGGAATATAGTCAGCGCGCCCTGGTACATAAGAAACAGTGACCTTCACCGGGACCTCAAAATGGATGTCGTTAACCAAGTAATGCGAAGATATGCAGAAGCTCATGAACACAGACTTCATCATCATGTGAATGTCGAGGCGATTCAACTTCTTGACAATACTGAATTAGTGCAAATCGCTGAATTGGTGGTTTCGCCCTCGAAACCACCTGTATACTAAATTTCATGAAAATCGTTGGAGCCGATTCCGAGATTCAGATTATAGTAAATATACATATATACAAGAATTGCTCGTATAAAGATATAAGATATTTAAATTACTTATACAATCATTAATATTGCACAATTTAACGAATTGCGCAATGTTTTTGGCCGTTTAGGATTAAAATGAAAGATTGTGCAATGTTTGAACAAAAGTTTAAACGAGTTAAATTTTTATTGCACCAATAGGTCTCACGAAAACGTTATCGGTAGGTTATGGGCCGTCAATGATATTGCGTGAAAATAATGGATCGTTTAAGTTCAAGGGCCCGATCAATCATATTGCGCAAACTTATTGTAGGTACAATCAGGGATGTTAGGGAGCTCCGTAACCGTAACTATCGGATATCCGATATAAAAAATTATCCGTAACCGTAACCGAATCAGAAATAAAAGTTTCGGATAATATCGGATTTGTTATTACATTTTTATTTTAGGTAGATTAGATAACACTCAATATATATTTATAATAATTTTTATTTTAAATTGCTGTAATAATTGAAGACATGAGTGGATGAAGGGGATATGTCGCATTTTCAGATGTTCGCTGTTCTATGCATGAATGATGGTGTTATGTGCATACAAACAATTTTAAACCTTAAAAATATTAAACGGTTGGCGCCGCTAGACACCCTTGGATAAATGTAAGGCGTTTTGAAATATCCTAAAATGTTTATGCGAAACTTTGAACTCAATTTTCTCGAAATTAGAATTTTGCGACATATCCCCTTCATCCACTCATGTCTTCAATTACTCACAGGCTGATTGTAATTCCTACCAAATGGTGACATATAAATAAAACCATTTTATTAGAGCTATTTGTATTTTACTTTTGAAATTCCTTAAAAAATTTAATATCCGTAACCGGAATTATCCGAAACTAACGGATAATCCGAAATAATTTCATATCCGTATCCGTATCAATATCCGGTATAATAATCATTCCTACATCCGTAACCTATCCGTATCCGAAATTTCATATCCATAACATCCCTAGGTACAATCATCATCATCATTCGAGCCGAAATACGGCCATTGCTGGACATAGGCTTCTCCCAAGGGCGGAGTGTATGCTATAATCGCCATGGTTTGCGAAGCGGGTTGGCAATCGCAGTATGGTGGTTAAGGGACTACTCACACTTATATTAGTCCCTTAATGGATAGAGAGCGCTGTTGCCCATTCTTTAGTAAGTCCCTTAGTCGCCTTACTTACGACACCCACGGGAAGATATGGTATGGTGTTATTCTTTACGTCCGGTACCACACGAAACATTATTGTAAGTCTCATACTTAGGAATCTATCAAAGGAACAATTATATTGCAAAATAACACAAATTGCGCGATATTTCTGATCGTTTAGGGTAAATATTGAATATTGATAGAACACTATTGTTCTATCTATAATTCACTATTGAACGAGTTTTATTTTTATAGCGCTTTTTACAGGTATAGGTACTGGTCGCCTTATCCACTAACTTAGTATGTTTCGTAAATGTAACACCGCAATCTAGATTTTTGATAGGATGAAAATGAATCTTGGTTCCATGAGAATTGTTCACTCAAACGGCTTTGCAAATATAAGTCGACGTACACACGGACGAACAAATATCGCAATGGGATTTCATCTCGCACTGAATTTTCAACGCTTCTGGATTCACAATGCTCGGTGCATAGCGAATCCAGAAGAGTGCATCTCAGCACGTCAAAAAACACACTGTTCGATTTTAAACTCTTGGCGCTAGCCAGTGCGTTGAAGATCGAGTTTAAAAATGTAAGGCCACCTTTTAGGCACCGTAACGTACCCCAATGTTTCTACTACGGTATAGACAGATACATAAACAGCCTATAATGTTCCCACTGCTGGGACATAGGCCTCCTCTCGGTGACAGGGAGTGGGCCATAATCCACCACGCGGGCCCAGTGCGGGTTGGTAGATGTCACATGTCTTCGAATTTTGATTTTAAGACATGCCGGTTTCCTCACTATGTTTTCCTTCAGCGTTTTGAGAGCAGTGGTGGTGAAATAATTTACGCAAAGTAAAGCGCCTGCTTGGGCTTGAACTCACGACCCTACTGTAAGTCGCGGCCGTTACCACTGGGCCACCACTGCTCCGACAGATACAGAATACTAACTAGTTGCAAATACCGGTATTTTATGGTGACTGTACTCTTTCCTCAAGTGAGGTACGTACGCGCATGAGTGTACCTATTTAGTGAAGGATATTCCAGTCAAATGCCACTCATAAGTTCAAGTTGGTTGTGGTTTCCAAGTACCTCTCCAATAGAATAAATATGAGTCATACGGCTATTAGTGATGTAAGCTTTTTATATGATCTATGCAGAGGTTTAGATATCAAGTAAAGATCTTCATTTTTTGCAGGCAGCTCTTTTAAGTTGTCTCGAGTATTTAAAGCATTCGTTGCTCTTTAAAGTGTTTGTTGGCGTGAAATGATGCTAATAATATTCAACTATAATATTATACAAGTGTGTGGGTGTTTGATTTTGGAACACTGAATGAATTTGGATGAAATATGGCAAACAGATACTTCTATTATAAATTGGAATAACATTTGAGATGGTTGTATCCCAGTAATAAGTTTCCATGAGATAATTTTCAACTTCCACTCGGGTGAAGCTGCTGAGAAAAGCTAGTCAATCATAATAATTAAATGTGGGTAATAGTTAAAATTAACAGCACTCACTGATTACCCCACTGTCCTATTCAAACTGGGGTCTGCAAGAAACAAAATAGTTTCTACTACTTAATTCCAGATATACTCATGTTATTGACCTGTAGGTGGTGAAAGTAGGTGGTGGTGGTGTTTCTCGTCACCATCATCATCATTTCAGCCGGAAGACGTCCACTGCTAGGCTTAGGCCTCATCCAAGCATCGCCAGTTCGATCGGTTTTGTACTTCTCGCATCCAGCGGATTTCTAAGGCCTTCAGTCCACCTTGTATGAGGCCTTCCAACGTTACATCTTCCATTACATGGTCGTCACTTTAGAACCTTACGGCTTGTCGGCCTTCTGTTCTGCGAGCAGTTTTCCCTGCCCACTGCCACTTAAGTTTGGCAATTCTTCGGTAGGTACGTCATCATCATTAAAATTTACTTTGTCTTTGTGGAACAAACACAAATTTGTTGTACCTTCAACAAGGCTCAAGAAAATAGGTGGCTCATTCAGATGTCAATGTATACGCTTTTATAATAAACTTCCAAGCCATGTTCAAGATCTAAGTCTCAATAAATTTAAATCATTCATTAAACGTAAGTTGTGCCAGAAAGCATTTTTCACTGTTAAAGATTATATATTGAGGGCAAAAAAGCTTGGGATTAAGCTGCTCCAATTTTTATTTTTATTTTTTAAAATATTATTGTACTGAATTATATTTTTTATTATTTTTATTATTAATTACTTTCCTTTTTTTATTAATTATTTATTGGGAATATACACTTTGACATTTTGATTATTGCTTATACACTTTGACATTTTGATTATTGCTTAACTATGACATGAATATATACTCTGAGGAGTATACTATTATTATTATTTTAATAATTTTGAATGTGAGGACTATGTAGATGTTTGTTTTTTTTTATATTTACTCATTTCATTTTAATGATAACTGGCAGTTTGAGTACTTAATGCGGCCTACCAAAATGTCCTTTCTTTGGTATTGTTCGTCGAATCGTTGTGCTCCTTATGTTCTGAGTTGAGCTGAAAGATTACTGACAAATGTGTGAATTGACTGGACAGGTCCACTCAATCTGTATGGTTCTTTCCTCAAAAGACCATTTCAGACACCTCCATGTACATGATCCTCAAATTATCAGACAGCGACTATCTAGTGATTTTATATACACATTGACATTGATGAATTTTACCTATACAATGACATTAATATTTACTTTTAAAGTATTATATTGTTTTAATTATTGTAAATGTGAAGATTAAGTGGGTGTTATTTTTTTTTCTAGGTTCCTTTTCTTCTCATTTATTTTTTATCACAGTCTGGCAGTTTGAGTAATTTATGCGACCTACACAAATGTCCCTTCTTTGGTATTGTTCGTCGAATCATTGACCTCCTTAAGTTCTGAGTTGAGCTGCATGATTACTGAAAAATGCGTGCACTGATTGGACAGGTCCACTCAATCTGTGTGGTTCTTTCCTTAAAAGACCACTTCAGACACCAATCCACATGGTCTTCACATGATCTAACCAAATTATGTCTGGACTTTAAAAGAGACTGTGACCTCTGAGTTTGTTGCGGCCTTTCTTCTCAGAGTAGTCAGATAGGAAACGCCGACCTCATCTAGTTTAAAAAAATATGATTTACTTGTAAAAGTGTTTGTACAAACCTACTTGCAAAAATAAAGTCATTTATCATTTGTCTCATATCAATTACCTACGGCTGCATTGACTTGTAAGTACCTATAAGTCAGGTTAAAAATAAATACCTGTAAGTCAGGTTAAAAATAAAACCTCTTCTTCAAGAAGTTCGGATAGTTCTAGATATAGCAAGCGAACGTCGAGTAAATGCACTTAGGCCTTCTATTTTGATACTGACACAAATGTTGGACACAGATATTAGAGTGCATTGAGTTTATTTAAGTCGGGAATAGCCTCGTTTTATAGGTCTGCACTGAAATATTGAAAAGGTGAACTATACATGGTGGAAGAACAGGAAGGTGTGGTCAAATTTAAGGGTGTGGTACAAACTTTCAAACTGAACAACTTTCTCTATGGGACCAATATTGTAATAGTAAAATAAAATATTTGCTGGCCCATAGAAAACTTCAATACCTACCTACTCGACCCAAATGTAAGGGACGGCTGAATGTTTTTTCACGATAATGATGTTGGTCTCGTGTATAAAGTTTTTCAGTTAGATGGCCAGTACATACATACGATACCCTTTTTGACCATACCTTTTTTGATAGCTTGTATGAGGCGAGAGGTTAAAAAAGCTTGCAGAGGTTATAAGCTTTTAACAGTTGTATACTGAACCAATAAAATTGTTATTATTGTTTCATTCATAACAAAAATAAAACAGGTATAAAGTGAAACAAGTCCGTACAGAAAAGTGTTTTTTTTTTTTTTTTTTTTTAATAAAGAGATTGCCTGTAGACATCTAAAAACAATTTGAAAATGATTAGACATTTTTTCCTGCGTATGTACATATGTTGGTATAACAGGGAGTTTTCTCAGCTAGGTATATTAGTTATTTTCCCCAGAGAGAACCTTCTACGGTTTCGTTCAAAATTGGTTTGAACATGTAGAGAAATATTTACCAGATTGGTAAGAACATTATTAGAAGAGAAAAGGTTCACAAAACCATTTTTTATATATGTGGTTCCCAAGAGGAATGTTTGGGTAGGTAAAGAGGTAGTCGTTAGAAGTTTAGAACATAGTTTTGGTATTAAGATACTAAGTTTACCATAATACCCACTTGGACTGGTATGAACTTGAAAGGCAACAAAAATATTGTAATTAAAGGTTTTATAAATTTCTCATACTTAGTTATAACTATAACGTTTTTATGCTCGGAGTATAAGATAAATATTATGTTAGAGTGTTCATGAAATAACAATCTTATATTTTACATTTGTTGTATGTTGCTATCTGCAAGAGGCTTTTAGTAAACCAAGTGAGAACTGCGTTGATTAGGAAAAATACATAATCGAAGGATGTGATTAAGCAGATATTTAACCAGTCAATTACCGTAATTACAGACACAATTAAAAACCATTGTGTCTATACCAAATGTGGTATCTCAGGGACTTAGAGGTTAAACTAAAATGGAGATGGGCAGGCTACACTCAGAGGATAGAACACCAAAGATGGACCAGGTCGTGACAAGAAAAGGAAGAGAGGCAGACCACTCAAGGTGGGAGAATGGTGTTGAGTAAATAAGTAGTAAAGACAAATGGAAACATTTCGAAGAGATTTTACCGCCTCAGGTGGTCCTTACATAGAGGAAACATAAACATTGAAAGGCAATAGAAAGTTTTTTACCTCACCCACGTAGTTTGGTAGGTACCCAAGATCAGTAGGTACTTAAACACAAGCTTTCAAGAAAGTAGAGATGTACCTTACCTACTCCTAACTGCCACAAATATTTTCATAGAAATGTTTCTACTAGAATCACAGATAAATGTAAAATATCTACTAGAGTCAGAGTTAGTCATACATAAAAAGAGAATATTCTAGTCCCATACATTTTCTCACTATAAAAGTTATAATCGGCGTGCGGGACAAAGTATCTGGAGTTTGCCCGAACAGTAAACCATGTACATATATATTTTTTATTTTGAAATAACACAGAAATGTATAGAGTTGTACTGGGAACACTGTATATATGAAATAAAGCTAGAATAATTCTATGTATTATTAATGAACAGTGCACTATTGTTTCTTATTTGCTTTAATATTGTTCACATAATTAAATTTAAAGCGGCCCTGGAGCTTAGCGCCGTCACGATAAAGTACTAATATATAAATGTTTCGTTGTTTATTCTTGTTAGTTGTAATCTATATATACAAACACTTTGTACCCCTTTTCACGAAAATTACGGGGACGGAGGAGTATGAAATTTGGCACAGTTAATGTTTATATGAAGTACTTAGTACTGCAGAAAGCTAATATTTTTACACAATAATGCATTAGAAATACATTAAGTTGTCAATGAAATATGGTTAAATGTTGACCATTGGATAAACACTAGTATTATGCATATAATTAGGTAAGATCAGTAATGTACTGCTTCATTCAATTCACCTTCCAAGTTTCAAAAATCATGAATACACAAATAGGTACTTAAAATTAATCGCTGCTCTTAGTTTTAATCGCACCTTATTGCTTAATTTACTCTGTTAAAATGTTTGGCATATTTGAATTAACAAAATGGTTTAACTGTATACCAATTAATTCTAAACCAGGTCCGTTGTGGCGTTTATGCGTGATTGAGCAACAAACAAATACTATAGAACTTTTACATGACTGAATGTTTTCCTATCCATTAATTCCATCTCCCTCCAGGTACCGTTATGTTTATATCCCATCAAAAACATAAATGTGAAATGAGAGCCAAGTCCAATATTATGATATATTTCTTCTTATAACTTAGGATAATATATTGTAGCCTAAGGTCTGATTTGGCTAGTTTTCATATATGCATTATATTATAGCCTTCGCAATTTCTAAACCCGTTACTTGTCGGTTCTTATTTTATTATTCCGTAAATTTGGCTTGCTGGTAGGTTTTTACAAACGGTGCTGCTCGCAAGTTCTGTTACTTGAACTTGGCTTGACATGCTACCGCGTGTCTAGATATGTCATAATCATCATCATGTCAGCCTAAAGATAGCCACTACCGTACATGGGTCTCCCCCAAGAAACGAGGGGGTTTGCCTTAATCCAAGCCACGTTTGGCAGTCGGATTGTCAATCGCTGTATTTTGGTAAAAAGCATAGATAACGCTGTTACCCATTCTTTAGTAAGTCCCCCTTGTACGACGCCTACGGGTGGCGGAATTCTTTTCGTCCAGCACCATACGGAATTGGAATCTTTTTTTAAGCTTACAATAAATTAAAGATATATTATCTCTCTAATCTCCCTGTCAGATGCCCTTGAGATTCGCCAATTAAAATGTTCATTATTAAATAGTACATGATTGTTTCGCCACTGACATTGCTCTCGAGGTTGCAGACCATTGTTTCAGCTATCGAGTGTGTTCCAGCGATGGACCGACGAGATGCAACACTGTTGTGAATTACCAGATAACAATGTTATAGATTGGATCAGAATTGGGCAATAGATTTTATGGTTCGCCATTATTTCATGGAGATAGAAACGATTGTTATACCATAGCAAGATGCTTTGGTTTCATCATGTTTCCGATTGTGGTACGGCGCTATAAAGATGTTATGAGATAACCCATTTCAGGCCATATGTCTAAAAGGAGTTATTCCTATACATTTTGGTTTTTTAGACACTATACTATTTCACTATCAACATCCGATCAGTCGTAAGACGTCCATTGCTGGACATATGCCTCACCTAATTTGGGGGGCTTTGCAATAATCGCCACGCTTAGCAGGTGGGTTGGCGATGGTAGTATGGTGGTAAAATGCATAGAGAACGCTGCTGCCCATTCTCTAGTAAGTCCCTTAGTCATCTTTTACGACACTCACGAGAGGAAATAGGGCAATGCCGTTTACCTAATTTATAAGTAGTCCGAATATACAAATACAAACTAAAGAGACAGTCGGTGGCTACATTAAAAATCTTAACACAAAGAGCGTATCTAATAAGGCCCTTATTATTTCCACTGCAACAAAACAGAAGCTCACAGCTCTCGAAGAGATAATCAGCTAACATGTGCTTGCACGGAAAGCGTAAGCCCATTCCGACTTCCGTTCCCCACGAAAGAGACGTTATAAAGCATTTTTATAACAAACTTTCAACTTTATAGGTCCTATCGGTTCCAAGACATTCTTTATTGGCAATATTATTGAATTCCACCACCCCACGAAAGGACTTTTCTTCAAGAAATATCCAATTTTAACCGCCACTGCTTTCGCAAAATATTTTATTTATTGTTCTGCATGATCCTTTATAGAGGATAGAGCGGTATTTTCAACAATATAAGGACAAGATTCACCATTTTTGGCAAAGATATTTTGAGTAAGTAGTGCTATAATGTTTCAGGAAAATGGCTTTGTGAAATCGTAGTGTGCTAAACTTTCTCGGGGATTTGCTACCATACTTGGTCTGCTATGTCATTTACTGCTATCCTGTTTTGTACTTAATTAGGAAAGTGAAAAGGATTTTCATGTTATACTCTTAATAAATGATAATTGATTTGTTTTCTGTAAGTAGGTTTGTACGACAATCAGGTTTTTAAAAGTAGATGAGATCGGTGTTTCCTAATAGGTAATAGATAATAGGTAGAACGGGCTGGTGTCCGCAACTCCACGTCTGAGCGCGTATTTTGCGTACGGGTGGGAAATCGGTTATTCGATCCACCCCAGCTCCTCGAGAAAGGCCAGCAACGCCTTGATGTTGCTGACTATCTCACGTAGGGTACCTGAGTTACCGAAGTACTTGGCCCTGTATGTGGCGATTGCCGGGCAGTTTAGAAGCACGTGCGCTGCTGTCTCGTCGTCCTCAATGCAGGCCCTGCACAGCGGACTGTCTGTAACTCCTATGACAAATAGATGTTTATTAAACGACCCATGGCCAGTTATTGCTGCCGTAACCATATGTAGCTGTCGTTTGTCTAACCGGAGGACCTGTTTAGTGAGGCGGGCATCGATGGTGGGAAGTGCTTCCTTGGCCTGCCTGCACTCACTTTGGTCCACCCATAGCTTACAGTGTAGATCCCTGGTACGTTTTCTTACCAGAGAGCGTAGGAACCCAAAGGGGAGTGGCGCGATGGGTTCTGGTCCCACCGGTGTCATGCTCGACCCCCTTCTGGCCAGTTCATCGGCGGCATCGTTACCTAACGAACCGCTGTGTTTTTTTATCCATTGAATAGTTATATTATTGAGGCTACCCACCTGGTTGAGGCGCTGGTGGCACTCGTATATTAGCCCAGAGTCAATCGAGTGACTGTCCAGCGCTTGCAGAACAGCCATACTGTCTGAGAGTATGCGGATCGAGTGGTCTTTAACTGCCCTGTCCATAATGGCTGAGGCGGCAAGAGTGATCACAATGCATTCCGCCTGGAACACTGTATTGTGGACTCCTAATGGTGTGGCTATATGTATGTTGAAGTCCTGCGAGAAGACCCCAGCACCTGTGCCACTGTCTGTTTTTGATCCGTCCGTGAAGATGCGCAGCTCAGTGGGGCGCAGACCCTCACACCGGCGATCTTCATGAAGCTGGATTCTGTATTTTTTTTAAAAAATGAACTGTTTCGGTACCCGGTCATTTATAGCCTTGGTGATGGGGAACTCATTGTTGAGTTCCTTAAGTAGCGCGGTGTGTTGTGTGTCTCTCTTTCTCAAGAGGTTGGTTGCGTCCAGACGCGCTGCCGCCATCGTGGCTTCCTGCTGTATGAACAAGTGGAGCGGTAGTAGTGCCAGCATGGCCTCCATGGCTGCAGTCGGAGTAGTCCTCATGCAGCCCGTGACCGCCATGCAGGCTAGTCTTTGCATGCGTTGCAGTTTGTTGCAGGCTGTAATAAGCTTAGTGCGGGGCCACAAGACCACGGCCCCGTAGGTATTCATGGGTCGGATCACTGCGGTGTACAGCCAAAGTATGATTTTAGGGGATAGGCCCCACTTCTTACCTATCATTTTCCTGCATTGCCAGAATGTGATTGGTGTTTCCTATTTGAGTAGTCTGAGAAGAAAGGCCGGTAGATAAATAATGTTTTTTTTTTATAGAGACTTCTTAGATTCATGCAAATACGTTATGAATCAAAATAAAAAATAAGAATCAAAAATCGAAATCAAAAATCTTTTTTTCATGTAAAACTTTCTAAGAAGTTTTCATATTTACTTTGAAAAAATGTATTCTTTTAACCTCTAAGTCCCTGAGATACCACATTTGGTATAGACGCAATCGTTTTTTAATTGTGTCTGTAATTACGGTAATTGACTGGTTAATCAAGATTACTTATTGCCATGATAATGATATCCCTAATGTAATTTTCTAAAACGTTTGAACTGTAGTAAATATATAATGTTTTTGAGCAACAAACCGTAGTATTTGACTTTTTATACTTTTCGGTTGTATATTAACGGGCTTCATTGAATAAAAGGAAAAAATACACGCATTTTCCCTATTGCATTAAGGTGGGTAGGTAATAGAGAAGTTCTATCGTCCAATTTCCTAGTAAACTGCCATCAAAGATAAACCTATTCAGGTGAATATTCGCCAGACTTCAGAGGGCTGCACGTATGTAAATGTAGGAGCATAAATTAGCCAGGAAATGATACCAACTACGAATACTGTGGCCGTCCAAAGTGTTTGCGACGGTTACGGAACCCCGATGTGGTTTCTAAATTAACATTATTGGAATGCATGAATGGAAATGTTGTGGATTTTGTTCCTGTAGAACGTAGGTAGCATAGTTGTAGACTGCAAACATTTTTCTGTTACGGCATATTAAGAGTAAGTTTGGTATATGAATCTTATACCTTTAAACGAGCAATTCTTGTTCGATCAAATCGATTCGATTCGAGCAAATCTCGGAAACGGCTCCAACGATTTTCATGAAATTTAGTAAACAGGGGTTTTCGGGGGCGATAAATCGATCTAGCTAGGATTCATTTTTATAAAATGTCGTTTTATTCGTGTTTTCAATGATCAACTTTATCGATAATCAACTTGAACATAAACTTATTAATTTAAACACAATTTACCAATAAAAGACGTGTGGCGCTCGGGGACTGCCGCGGTAAAGCTATTGCATAGCATTTTGTATAAACTTATGCAATTATAATTATTTATTTATTTTATTTATGCAGTATTTCTTTTTCTTTGATATTAAAAAAAAACGTACACTAAGGAAAACTTATTTTTGGTGGTAAAATTTGGAACCAAAGCATAAAGGTTAGTACATATGATTGCCACCGCAAAATTTGATAAGTAAACTTTAGTACCTAGTTTTGCCACCGCACAAAAGGACTAGTACTCCATGCCCATAATACTCTATGGCCTGGTTTGTTACCTAGTAACCGATGACAAATAACAAGACGATAAATATTTTGGGTTTTTACCTAGCAACCGATGACAAATAATACAAACACTTTATACACAAATTTTACAAGTACAGCTATTCACTGTTGTACATAAATACCTATACACCTATATACTTTCTCATAAACAGCTGCTTATGTATTCGTCCGATTTCGGAGCAGCTCGTCTCGATTCGTGCGAGCTTCGTAGAGTCGTACAATACGGCTTGTTGCACGCACACAAACACCGTGTCGAAGACTGCCGAAAAGAAACGACGTTAGACAATGCACGGCGGCCTTCAAGCCACACCTCCGTGCCCGTCGGAGTGGGGAGCGTGAGGTTTTTTTTCGTTACGGAGTTTCTGAATTCGGTCCCCGCGCTCAAGGCCCTCGATAGAAGCTATGCAATAGCTTAAAAAATACCGAGCAAAGCTCGGTCATCCAGATATTTTAAAATAATAAACCGTAAACGTACTACATTGTAAAGCAAACGTGATATCAATTTGCGAACGATTTCTTGAAAATATAAAATTAATTCGAGAATCTTTGAAACTCATTTTTAAAATAATCGTCTTTTTGCATGCTTTTATTCTTGTTTTTAAAAGTTTTACTATCAACATATAACGTCATTACACAATTTATATGATTTAAAAGCTTGTCACTAGATTTAAATGTAGATAAGCAAGTAAATTAAATAACTTGGTTTGACTGATTTTTTTTTTAATTTTCAAATTATGTAAACATTAGTGCTTAAACCTCTTTTCTTCTTGTCTGTTTACACGTGTGGTACATAATGTTAAATAAATAAATATATCGTCTTTTTTATTCATCCCAAGCTGTCAACGTGAATTTGATAAACAAGTTAATTAGCGCAGGTATCATTTTATAAGGTGTTCAACCCTACTTAAAACTTTGCCTCCGTCGTTAAAGTTTACGCAAACAATAGCGCGCTGCCAACCTTTTTAGTTTTTACCTTATTTTTAATGCAAAGTCGAACCTCTGTTCGCTGCCATGTTAGAGGCTTGGTCAACAACATTGCTAATTCTACAAACAAATTGTGAATAACACTGAAACAAATTGAAAAGAAACGATACCAACGGTATAATTTCTAACGAACCGAAGGAAAGCCAACGTATTACAAATAAAATATACAAAATTTCATCTTTAAAAATTGAAGTGTCTGATTGTAATATCAAACTTGTTTGCCTTTTACTAAATGCGTATGAAAGAATAAACGGTACTTAAAAAAAAATCTTTAAAAATTGAAGTGTCTGATTGTAATATCAAAATTGTTTGCCTTTTACTAAATGCGTATGAAAGAATAAACGGTACCTACTTAAAAAAAAATCTTTAAAAATTGAAGTGTCTTATTGTAATATCAAAATTGTTTGCCTTTTACTAAATGCGTATGAAAAAATAAACGGTACCTACTTAAAAAAAATCTGTTTGTCCCGGCTCATCTCCGAAACGACTTAACCGATTTTGTTAAAATATGGTTCAAGGATACTTTGTGCTCTGGGGAAGTGCATATTTTTTATCCACAAGTCAAGCAGGCGAAGCCACCGGCGGAAGCTAGTAGTTAATTTAATAAAGCTGACGAGTTTGTTCGTTTGAAGGCGTTAATCTCTACCTGTCGTTTTGAACAATTCATTTTATATTTGATAGCACAATCAAATTCTTGAGGAAGGTTGTAGACTATTTAACATCTAGTAATGACCTTCAAGAGCCGAGCAAAGAGATAACAGTCAGAAAGAAAAACTAAACCGTAGGTCACAGCTAGTTTACCTACCTATAAATCTTAACTAATTACTAATACCAGACAATTAACATAAATCTTAGTGTACGTGTTACGGGCAACGTGATTAACTGGGCATTATAAATAAAGACCGGCCATTATTAATAATGCCCAAGAGCGTCGGGCAAAGTGATAAATTTCTCACTTTGACCGGCCATTATTAATAATACCCGACGGCCAGTGGTCCATGTAATAAGTCAGTGTTTGAGACGGCTTGAATTTTATCACTTGGACCGGGCAGTATGAATAATTCCCTTCTTGTAGCCGGGCAATGTGAGAAATTGGACGGCAGCCGCTGGATGAAATCGGGACTATAAGGCCCCCCCGACTGTACCCCAACTCGGATAGGTTAGATTAGAAGGGGATGGCGGGGTCGTTTGAGCGAGTGAAGCGAGCGAATAGACCCCGCCATCCCCTTCATGGTTATTTATTTATAAACCACGGGGCTCCGTCGCCCAAGCCCACCCTCGACCATGCTGCCATTTATTATGGCGCTTAAATATCATGTGTAATGATTATTATGGCGTTTAAATATTATGTCTAATCATTATTATGGCAATTAAAAATATGAAAAACAATACGTATGGCACTCGTGTCTTATGGTATCTAAGTTTCGGGCAATTCAAAGTATGTCATATGTCTTTTACGGCAAACAAAACATTCGGGCAAATGAAATTCGGGTAAATGAAATTCGGGAATATGATGATTATGGTCTTCGGGTAAACAATAGACAACCAAGAAATTCATATAATACTACAGTTCACCTATTTTATTACTTTGCCCAATATATGGTGGGCATTATACATAATGGCCGGGAAAACTGATTAATTATGCTGTTTTAATCACATTGCCCAATTGAGTCGGGCATTATGAATACAGACCGGCCATTATTAATAGTGCCCTGACTTATCAAATTGCCCGTAACATACGTACACACCAGCGGCGAGGCGTAAATTTTTCTAAAAGAGAAGCCGAAGCGAAGTCGGCCTTAACTTACTGACTCATCAATAAAGAATACTTACTATCATTCTAAAATTAATATAGGAATGTAATGAATTAAATACAATTAAATTGAACAGATGAAAACGAATAAAATATGCAATATTCCTCTATCTCGTTCTCGCTGACGCATTTTTCTATACCTGTCTCTGTCATAACCCGTTGTACAGCGGCTTGCTCTCGTACATATCAAGCGGTGCCACGTGACCTAAAGTGACATCATTACGGGATCGCTGTTGTATGAATTTTTAGTTCCCGATTATGACGTTTTGGCGCCGGGTTAATTTAGAACATTTCTCTTTTGTTGTAATACAAAGGTATAAATAATCTTTTTTGTTGTTTGAATGTTATGGTGAATTAAATACCCGTAGTGTAACTATATTTATTGACAATAGTAGCCACTATTTACATACTATTGTATTTTTAATAGTGATAGAGTTACCAATGCGAATCCCCGAAGGCAAGCCGGTAGGAATCGTGTTATATGGTGCCTTCGCCACTGGTACACACACACAAATTTATAGCGCTGTCATTTTATTGAGTTTTATGATACTGACATGTTTACAAATCATTCTAATTAATATTAATTAATTGCTACAATAAATTGATTGAAATGAACATTTATTCCCCATAACGCATTAGTAAGTTTATACATGGTGTTGTCTCTTTGTTTGCAGCGGCTATCAGCGACAGGAAGCTGTAGTGGAGCAGCCTTTAGATAAATTATCGACTGGTTGAGGAGTATACTGGCCTAGTGGTTAATAACAGATTCTATAATTAACAGCATTCTTGTCAAGCGTGCATTTTGTACAAAAAACAAGGTCTTTTTTATGATTTTATCATCAGATCGGGACCTGTAAGATGGGCAAAGAAATAAAGAGTTTTGAGAGCAACTGAGGTCCCATGGTAACGGCCGCGACTTACGTGTTGTAGGTCGTAGGTACCCAGACAAGGGCTTTTCTTTGTGTTCAAGGCGCTTCACTCTCATAACGGTGAAGGAAAACATCATGAGGATACCGGTATGTCCTAGAACTAAAAATTCGAAGACATGAGACATCTACCAACACGCACTCGGCTCGCGTGGTGGATTGTGAGTATGACCCTACTCTCTTTTACCAAGAGCTGGCCTGTGTCCCAGCAGTGGGAACATATAGGCTGATAATTTTGTTTTATGATAGGTATGTAAAGAGAGTTTTGGTAGTGCATACGAATATTTGGTATATAATCAACCGTCGTTTCAATTTGCTAAACTGACAAATTCCGTATAGGTAGGTAACTAAATAATTGAGTTTGATACGATACCTATATTATCGGTTAGGTAAATAATACAGCACCACCTTTACGTCTGAGGAATTACGCAAACATAATAATAATATGTATACAATCTATACTATATATATATATATATATATATATATATATATATATAATATTATAAAGCTGAAGAGTTTGTTTGTTTGATTGAACGCGCTAATCTCAGGAACTACTAGTCCGAATTGAAAAAATATTTTTGTGTTGGGTAGCCTATTTATCGAGGAAAGTTATAGGCTATATACCATCACGCTATAACAAAGAGGAGCGGAGCAGTAATGAAAAATGTTGCAAAAACGGGGAAAATCGGACAGGTAGGCGATTCGATGCGACGGGAAGGGTCGGGGAACAAGAAATTTAACGCGGACGAAGTCGCGGGCAGAAGCTAGTTAATTATATACCAAATGAAAGACAGTAAATGACAATATTGATTTAATCAAATTGTAACTCAGCCCTCTTCCTCTCTCCTAATTTTTGCGTGCCCGACAGGGTCCATATTTGATATTGTACCATTTTTATTTTTTACCATCTATGTAACATATGGAATGCAATAAAGAATTGAGTATTGAGTATTGACTATTACTTTAATTTCATGAAGTAGCTGGTATCAGAATCAGATATTTTGAAAAAAAGCAGTATTGAGCTTTTTTAGAACAGTGCCCAAGCAGTAACGGTCGCGATTTACCAACTAGTTAGTAGGTTCGAACCCAGTGAGGCGCTTTACTATGTGTAAATTATTTTCTCATTACTGCTCTCAAAACGATGAATGAAAACCTCGTGAGGAAACCGGCATGTCCTAGAACCAAACATTCAAAGACTTGTGACAGCAACCAACCTGAAACAGTAGTGAAAGTGCTAACTTTTATAAAGAACACGTGAATCAAGTGTCTTCCCTCTAAGTTATCCACATCCACACTAATCCACATCCACACTATCCACACTTATCTACACTATCTACATCTACACTAATATTATAAATGCAAAAGTAACTCTGTCTGTATGTCGGTCTGTCTGTCTGTCTCGCTTTCCTGCTAAAACTACTGAACCGATTTAAATGAAATTTGGTACACAGATAGTTTAGAGCCTGAGAAAGGACATAGGCTTACTTTTTATCCTGATAGTATGTTCCCGCGGGATAATTTCCGACCTCCACGCGGGCGAAGCCGCTGGCAAAAGCTAGTAGTGAATAAGAAAGACGTTATTGGACGATTTCTTAGTTTTATAGTTATGTACTTAGCAGTTTAAGTTATATTTAAATTACTTATTAGCTAATAGGCTAGATTGTAATGTGAATAAAGTATCATCAAATGTGATATTTTATAAAGCAAAAAAAATCTACCAACCCGCACTGCGTGTGCGGATAAAATCCCGTCACGATAATTTTAAGTCCTTGCGAATGTAGACGGAAAAATAATTATTTTGGTCAGTTTTACGATGGTACTAAACTTCGTCTTTTAATGAGCACAGCTGTACTTTCACCTGAACAAAATGGGTACTTAAGCTAATGGTTCTGACGTTTTTTTTTCAATTCAAACTTCTGTTACACCATAAAAACAAATTACCCAACAAAAAACGCTAAAAACAAATCATTAGCAACCAAGTATTCTTAAAAATCTGGCATTACCACAGCAACCGTTTGAATACGCGAAAAATTGTTTTGAAAGTTCGCAAAAGTCATTGAATTTTGACAATTGCTTTTATCCATTTTGTTTGTACCTTTTTTTCGTCGTTATCGGTATTGTTCCCAAAGTAGGAGCAATATAAAATGGCGACCATCCCATGAAACATTCATGAGTCGCATTCGCTTTCCCTAAAATATTCAAATCTATAGATTTTGGGGTTCCGTATCCACTAACCGTAACCGCCATCGGGACCCCATTAATAAAGCTCCGCTATCCGTCCGTCCGTTTGTCACAGGGGGCCTTCTCTCAAAGTCCGTAAACGAAGATAAGGCCCCGTTCGGAATTAGTTCGATACTTCGAAGTGAACCCTATTTCCGATCTATTACCTTTTTCGGACAGGAAAAAGACATTGGAAGTAAAGACAAGTGTCAAATCATGTTGTTATACATTCTTCGTTCGGGTCTCGAACTAATCTTATGTGGTGATACAGAATTGGAAACTCTCGTAATTTCTACCGAAAATACGGACTTCGTGCTGAAAGTTGCCTCTCAGGGTTGTATCTTTTGAACCGTAATAAGAAGACACTCGAATTTTCACAAAGTGTGTTTGTTACTATGGCCGCTTTACGGCTAAGCGTGCACTACAAATTTTAATCGTGTCAATAAATAATCACCAATATGTGTACAATAAGTACTAGTATACTAGATTCCGTATCATGTAAAACTTTTTAACAAAAAATTATACCGCCGAAAAACTGAAAAGCATAAAATAATAATACATTAAAGCCACAAAAAAAAATATAAAATAAAAACTTTTTAACAAAAAATTATACCGCCGAAAAACTGAAAAGCATAAAATAATAAACCTTAAAATTTTGAGTCGGCGCTGAAAAATCAATGAACAAGGATCACTCAAAGCGCCGACTCATCATTTTAAGGTTTATTATTTTATGCTTTTCAGTTTTTCGGCGGTATAATTTTTTGTTAAAAAGTTTTTATTTAATATTTTATTTTGTGGCTTTAATATACAAATAATACTTGGCAAGGTATACCCTATCCAACACAAAAAGAATTATCAAAATCGGACTACTCTGTATAAAGTTATGCGTGTTTATACATTACAATCAGTGAGTGAACAATCAATCATCCCCTGTTTTCCGACCCTTAGGGTTCGATTTTGTTTTTCAAATTTATATGGGACCACCTTGGAAGTATACCCTTTCCAATAGAAGAAGAATTGTCACAATCGGACCACTATGTAAAAAGTTATGCGTGGTCATACATAAAAAAAAAAAAATATACGTGTCGAATTGATAACCTCCTCCGTTTTTTTTCGTCGGTTGAAAATACTGGTACTCAGCTGCATCCGGTTAGACTGGAAGCCGACCCCAACATAGTTGGGAAAAGGCTAGGCTGATGATGATACTAGATTCCGTGAACTGCGGTAAGATTGCTTGAGTATTGGTTTAAAAACTTTAAATTTGTGTGTGCGATTTTCTTTGGCATGAACATGCAATTTAATTCTACATGCGATTTTCAAAAAAAGCACCGCAGTGCTCGCTAAGTTTCACACACAAATCATAAAAATATGTAATCCATACTATACTATACTATATTACTATATAATTATAATATTTATAATATATATTTTATATAAGTATTATTATTTAATTTTTAATCTACACTAATATTATAAATGCAAAAGTAACTCTGTCTGTCTGTCTGTCTGTCTGTCTGTCTGTCTGTCTCGCTTTCCTGCTAAAACTACTGAACCGATTTAAATGAAATTTGGTACACAGATAGTTTAGAGCCTGAGAAAGGACATAGGCTACTTTTTATCCCGGTAGTATGTTCCCGCGGGATAATTTCCGACCTCCACGCGGGCGAAGCCGCTGGCAAAAGCTAGTGGTATATAAAGTGTATCTATTCATACACGAAATATTTTAAGAGGTACACCTGTAGGTGGTAAAGAAGCTATAGAAGCAAAAAGAAATTTTTTATCTAGGCGTTTTTGAATTTTCGTTATTATAATAATTTTAAAACTGCTTGAGACGTTTTGCATAAAACCTTTACTCCAAATTCTATGAATGGCCCGCCTGACGCTGCGAGGGCGGCGACCGGACGGCCCGTATGGCCGCGGTATCTCGGGCCGTAAAAAATAAGAAGGAGCCAGTATTTCTTATGTGCGTCAAATAATTTAAAAATATTAAATTTTGAAAAAAAAAATACATTTAGAAAAAAAAATTCCGTTGCTGTAGTTCTTTTCCTCCTAAAATATTTCGTGTATGAATAGATACACCTTATATATTCTACGGGTATACGGAGCTTTGCGTGAGAGTCTGACTCGCACTTGGCCGCTTTTTTGACTTATTTTACGCCTTTCATTGTGAATATATAAAAACAGTTTATCGAATAAAGCTGTTGCTTCAACGATGTTTTTATTTGAATCATACAGGGTAGCAGGGACATGACGCACAACTTGGTATGGCTGCAGTGCATAATTCTGAACACCTGCGTTGAAAATTTCCAACGGTTATTAAAAAAATAATAATGAGGATCCATATTACACTTCCTATGAAACAGCAAGTTTTTTTCGATAAACAATGAATAATGTCTACGCTAGAGGGTCTAGAATCATGTATTGAATTAATTAGGTTTAGTAGGTTGACGAATTATTTGAGTTTAGAATCAACCACAGACACACATTCTCATGTAATATTTTCCGTGCTACAAAGAAGTTTTAAATAATGAAATGGAAAATTGCGGAAGGAATGTGTTTACTACTGCGATCCCAAATAAAGTAAGTATAGTCTTATAAGTCGATACCCACGAATTTACGTTTTGTATTTTATGTAATAAACTTAGTGTACTTTTATTTCATTCCGATCCAGCCCGTCCCTCTACCCTCTACCAGCGATGCCCTTAGCCGAAGTCCATACTCCACAGGGGTTGTCTAGTTTTTAGTTCTTAAGCCTTGGCTGGAGGCCTTAATATATTAAGGTAGCCACAGGCAATTCCGGTCCGACAACCTCATAAGTTGACCTGTCGCTGCCGGCCGTGGTCGAGTCAACAGTCAGCAGCGAGGAGTCCTGGGTTGCGGTGGTATCCTTCTGCGAAACAGTCGTGTCGCAGAAGGAGGCTGCGGAAAAGGAGCGAGAGACCTTTTCCGCTATCCCGGACCGCAGTAGGCGCACTGGCTGTCGATGCAGGGCGAATGACGGCCTCTTCCAGCCCCGCTAAATGAGTCCAGGGGCGACGGATCTGGGAACATCCGACGCCCCCTATTCCTTAGGTTCCGAGATGGCAGCGCGTAGTGTTCCACGTGCGCCCCTCTGTTATGTTCGGGGGGGGCTAACGTAAGCAGGCCCGCACAGTCGGATCGTGGAAGTTGTATTAAATCCCGTGACCCCGACGTAGGTGTGGGATGGAACACCGGGGTGGTTTTAGTCAGTAAGAGTCTGGCAGACCCCTATGCCCTCAATTTATAAGGATTTCCGCAAGTCCAGTTAAGCAGTCGACCACCTCATAGGTTGACCAGCGAGATGTCATACCAAAAAAAAAAAAAAAATAGATACCTTTTCCTTAACTCTTCGTTGTTTCCTCAACATTTCTATCAAACCGTACCAGTTGCCTAATACACATTTCTGAAATTGTCGATTCGCCTACAAATAAATCAACTTCATGCGAGACGCTTGTAGAAAATATTATATTATTTAAAAATATTATGTAAGTTAAAAGTGTATCGACTAATAAACCGTAGTAACGAATGAGTGTGGTCTGGAATCGTTTACCAGGTACCCGTTTGCCTAAACAATAGATTCCTCATATATTCATCACCTACCTAACTATATGTGCAGTCAAGCACAAATGACGTAGAAATAGTTAGGTTCCAATAAATACGTGCGAGAATGATCTTAATTGATTGCCGCGTTTTAACTCCCCGGAAACCATTAAAACCTGTCTTATTTCAATTCCTAAGATTTATATCTAGAATAAAAGTTAATATTCATCAAGAATTATTTGTATCTATTATACACATGTTTACACGATGCGCCATTGAATGGATGTTTATTACGAAACTAGCTTTTTCCCGCGGCTCCATCCGCGTGTATGTCTTAAAATATCCTGCGGGAACGTACTACCGTAACAAACTATAGCCTATTGGTTTTTTTTTTGGATGGTAAATCATCAATTGACTTCTCCCACTCTAGGCGGAGCGGGAGGGCATGTCAGACTTTTACTGACTAAAACCCACCCGTGTTCCTTCAGTTGCCCATGTGCCAGTGTCACGGTATCTCTTTCGAACAATCTCGCGACCCTGGCAGGTAGCCTATTGGTTAATCCAGGTTATTAACTTTCTGTGTGCCTTATTTCATCCAAACTCGTTAAGCCGAATTTGCGTGATTGAGTAACAAACATCGAAAAACATACAGACTTTCACATCCGTAAGATTATATTATTTCTCATCTATAATATTACATTGTATGATGTTTACATGACGACCATTGAATTTATACTTATTGCAATATAACACTATTCCTGTGCTGATCGCCTTGAGAAACTTTTATTAACTTGAGTTAGACGATAATATAAAATAACACGACGTAAAATCGAAGTTACAGCCGCGATACATCATACTCCTTATCACACACTACCACGGCATGAAGAGCGATGACACGCTCGGAAAATGTTCTAGAGAAAAATAGAAGCTCATCGAAGTTAAGTGAGAGCATTGGTGGTCCTGTGGTAACGGTCATGACTTGCGAGTTATAGGTCTTAGGTTCGGACCTAGATAGGCGCTTTTCTTTGTGTGAGCTATTTCATCAACACTGTTCTCAAAACGGTGAAGGAAAACATCCTGAAGAAACCGGCACGTCCGTTAAATCAAAAATTCGAAGACTTGTGACATCTACCACCGCGCACTGGACCCGGGTGGACCCTTCTCACCGACGAGGACGCCTGTGTCCTAACGTTTGTGAATCAAGGTTGCTTTGTAACTTTAGTCTCGCGTCGTTCTACAATTACCGTTAATTTGTAGATACGTTAATTGCCACTTTAGGTAATGAACTTTAACTAAAACATGTCATGGAAAGTTGAAATGGATCAAGTTACTTAAATGTAGTCACGTACGTGTAAAAATAATGTAACATACATAGATTATTTCGAGGGACGGGTAAATTACTCATAGGTATGTCGAGTAATGTATCTACCCACATCTGAATGTTGACTGATGTACAGACGCCAGCGCATTATTGTAGTAGCTTTATTTGCTGGCGTCTGTACTTTGATTTATAGTGAGATGAATTCATTGTAATTTTGTAACAAAAGCAAAACATTTACACAGAAGCCTTGGCAGATGATTTCCTATGATTGTGTTTTTTTTTAATGAAGTTCCTTATAGCACGTTATACTCTACACAAAAAAAGTGTAAGATTTTGACCGTCACGAATCATTTTTTACGTAAAAAAAGTGTCGTCATCTCATTCGCCTAGTGTTCCCAAGCAAAGAGAAGTTCATCCTAACCTGGTGTTCCACGACACGGAACCCTTATAGAATCACTCGTGATTATGTCTGTCCGTCTATCACAGCCAATTTTCTCCGGATTTACTAGACTGATCTGGTTAAAATTTTGTACACGGTACCAAGCACACTTGTGTCAATTGCTTGAAGTTGATGTTCGCCGCGTCTTGTGTATCGCCGTTTTATAACAAGAAACGGAGCGCTCTTGGGCCATGTGCTTGAAGCGAGTGTTTTCCGCGTCTTGTGTGTTTTTTAACAAGAAATGGAACGCGTTTAGGCCATGTACTTGAAGGGAGCGTTCGCCGCATATTGTGTATCGCCGTGTTGTAACCAAGCTTGCCTCGAATGGTACATTACAGACAAACATTGCAAGTTAGTCTCCGCAAGGCAATGTGATTCTATAGCCCCATGGCTTACAAGTAGGTAGACACATAAGTACACATATTTCGATGTAATTTTACGGCTACAGATCCAATCACAAGATATCAGCATCTAACATAAATTTATAATTGATTCCACAAACTTAGCCATTGGAGCCGCGATGAGACAAGTCACAGGGAATACGGAGATATATCGCCCTGATAATCTACTAATGGTTAGCGAATTACATGAAAATGGCGGATTCGACCTGTTTAGGCTTCAGTGTTTTCAGTGGTAATATTATCTAAGCAAATTACATTTTCTTTGGACTGCCTGACGTTGAAGCAGTAAAGCTCGCGAAGGAGGAGGCGGAGCGCCTGACGTAGAGGCAGTCTCTGCGTCCCTACGCCCTTAGTTGCCGCAGGAGGAGACGCCCCGGGCGTCGGGAATCCATTGCGGACTCCCGGCCACCGTAGGCACGGGCTTGTGGGTGGCGAGCAATGGGTAGCTCACCGCCTGGTAAGGACCAGGCTCGGGTTGACGGCGCGTTGTGTGCGCGCTTCAAAGAGATGTCAGCAACAATTGAAGGGGTCCGCTAGGACTGATGCCTGCCAGGGTTGCGAGGTTTTATTCGAAAGAGTTACCGTGGCACTGGCATATAGGCAACTGATGGAACACGGCAGGGTTTTAGTCAGTAAAAGTCTGACACGCCCTCCCGCTCCGCCCAGAGCGGGAGACGTCATTTGATAATTTCCCACCCACAAAAAACTGTCTTAAGGTTGGTCTAGTGGTCGAAAGGGCTACTGAGATCCTGGGCTCGAGTTCCGGGTCAGGCAAAAGTTCATTGGGTATTCCCTTGTTTTTAAAAGGCGGGCGTTAATTAGACGTTCAGATAATGCTGGCTCTCAGCCTAGTTTGGTAAGTGTCAGTTGATTGCTAGTAATATTCCAAAAGTGTGACAGAAAGAAACTGTCTTTTTACTAACTGTAGCCACACAATAGATGATAACTGTAGACTTTATAGAGCATCACATAACTAGAACGACGTTTAAAAACATAGTGAGAAACCATTAGAAAATAAACCGTTATACTATCTATTCTTCTTTTGTATAGGAACAGTTACCCGAAGCAAAGCACCACACTGGTACCGATTCCGTTGTTCACAAACTAAACTAAATTTAAGTTCAGTGCATCTTTTTCTTTGTATTTCATTAAGAAGAGGACAAAAGAAAAATTTTAGTTTAGTCCTGTCAAATTAATCAGCGCCTGCCACTACTCCATACAAGTTTAGACGTGATTAAAAACTTGCCTACTAAAATTACGTCAATTTACGTCAAGCGCTGATTAATTTGACACGATTAAACTAAAATTTATCTTCTGTCCTTTCCTTAATGAAATAGAAAGAAAAAGAGGCACTGAACTTAAATTTAAGTAAATTAGTTTGTGAATAAGGGAATCGGCACCAATGTCTAATATGCCATAATCGTGATCGCCCATAGTGACGCTAGTGTCAAAGATGCAATTATCTGTCAAATTCAATACATTGATCTTCAGCGGCTCTAGCACGAACGCGCGACGTAAACGTAACCGCAGAATACAACGTAACGTAAAATCGAACTATGTTTTAATAGAAAACCACCAGTACAGGTTGGAAAAAGGTTTTTTTTTTGTCACCGACGTTTTCACTTTGTAGTGTTTTTTTTTGGAAGTCGGTTTAAAAAGAAAAGCTTTTTATTTCTCATTTTTTAGCTGTGGTATCTACCCCACGGAAATTCGTATATATTGACTTACTAAGTAAATAACAGTGACAGGAACTTATTATGAAATGATCAACATACACAAAGTGGAAAAAATTGATAATTGAAGACTATTACTTTACTTTATTATTATTAATATCTGGATGACCGAGCTTTGCTTGGTATTTTTTAGTAAATTATGTTTAAAATAATAAGTTTATGTTCAAGTTGATTATCGTTAAAGTAGGTCATTGAAAATATGAATAAAACGACATTTTATAAAAATGAGTCCTAGCTAGATCGATTTATCGCCCCTGAAACCCCTTGTACACTAAATTTTATGAAAATCGTTGGAGCCGTTTCCGAGATGCAGCAATTCTTGTATATATGTATATATATACAAGAATTGCTCGTTTAAAGATATAAGATAAATACAATATAAGAATTAGTCAAATCGGCTTATAAATGAGGGAGTTCTGAGGTAACAAAAAACATAAAGAACTGAATTGAGAATCTCCTCGTCTTTTGAAGTTGGTTAAAAGTACAACTATCTTATCTGCGAAACGAGTACCTATATTCCATTTTCAAATCATTCAAATGTACGTTACGTTTACTCCGTGCGTTAGTGATGGCCCACAATTGCGTATTCCGCCGCATACCAAGACATAGTAGGCGCGCTTTACACAAGATAACTGTCACACCTGTCCCAGATGTATGATACGACTGCTAGTGGCCCGCAGTGGCCGACAGTGGCCGACAGTGGCCCACTTGTCATTGTTGATTAAAGGTTCCGTTGCTTGACAGAATACTGTATTTGAATTTAGAACGGTCCGCCCTGTAGAGTCTACACAGTGTAGATAATGCAATTTGTATGTGGGAGCTTCGTGAATTGTGCGTTGTGTACAAGTAACGGTCTATGTATCTACTTCGATGTGTCATGCGACTGTGGCTACAATTAGGTACTTCTGTAAATACTTAGAAAGAAGCATTCTTGTATAAAAAATTAAAGTACGGAAGTACAAGTAAGTATACATCATCATCACCACTTCAGCTGAAAGACGTCCATTGCGGTGTATAGGCCCCCATCATTTTGGGGGGGTTTGCCATAATCGCCACGCTTGGCAGACGGGTTGGCGATCGCAGTATGGTGGTAAAAATACATGGAGAACGCTGCTGCTTATTCTCTAGTAAGTCCCTTAGTCGCCTTTTACGACACCCATGCAAGAAATGGGTTGGAGCTATTATTTACGTCTGGCACCACATGGAACCGGACGTAAGTATTGATAATAATCATTTATTACTTAAATAAACCCGATTAAAACCTAACTAGTAGAAACTATAGAAAAGCTACACTAAGTTTCCTGTACCTTCTGAAAAGTTTCAGTTTTAGTTCAACCAGCGCTGCTAATCGTCTGTACAAGGTAGCTCTCTAATGTTTCTCAACATATTTAATAATGACAGCAGTAAGCTCCTTGCTTTAAAAATTCATCAAATTGTTCTATATTCGTCATGTCAGGTGCATTCGAATAACCACTTTGTTTGTATAGTTAATAGGGCTGATAGTGCCTTTTGTAAACCCGATGGCATCGGCATTTTAATTAGGTTGACTGTGTGGAGCCCTGCATCGTTTGATGAAAATCGATTATGCACACACTAAATTAATCGTATTATAAACTAAACATATTGTAGAGATATGAGTTGTGGGGGGTGCATTGTCTTCTACTGTATTAGCATATTATAACATGCAACAACTTTATTATACCATACTTAAAATAATATTCATTCCGATTACATAGTAAAAAAAGAATTTTGCAAATCCGTTTATATATGACAGAGTTATGGCCGAACATACATAAAAAAAAATATATAAACATCCGAATTGATAACTATATCCTCCTTTTTGAAGTCGGTTAAAAACGAAGTCACTTCCCGCGTCTGTACGTTTAGATCTTCTAAACAACGCAACTGACTTTAATACGGTTTTCATCAATAGACAGAGTGATTCAAGAGGAAGATTTAATGTATAATACGCGGGTTAAGCCGCTGGCAAATCCGGGGATACCGCACGGTCTCCTGCGAGGCGGCGAGCCTCCTTGCCGGGGTGCCGCCATGGGATCTGGAGGCAAAGGTCCTCGCGCACATGTGGGAGTGGCGCGAGGAGGCGAAACGCCGGGGCGAAACTCCGCTGCCGCGACAAATCGCGGCACGGCGGACAGAGCTCCGGTGTGATCTCATGGCGACATGGCGGGTACGATTGTCGCAACCCAGTGCTGGGCACGCCACAATTGCGGCGGTAAGTCCCCTCTTTGAGGAGTGGATAGAGAGGCGCCACGGCGTCCTCACCTTCCGCCTGACGCAGGTTCTCACCGGGCATGGGTGCTTCGGTGGGTTCCTGTTCAGGATAAAGCGGGAGGATACGTCCGGGTGTTTCCATTGCGAGGATCGTCTGGAGGACACGGTGGAGCATACGGTGGAGGTGTGCCCTGCCTGGGCGGAGCACCGCCGTGTCCTCGTGGAGGCGATCGGCGGCGGCGACCTCTCGCGTCCGGCCCTGGTGCGAGCCATGGTACGGAGCGAGAGGGAATGGGAAGCCGTCACCTCCTTCTGCGAAGCAGTAATGCTCGCGAAGGAGGAGGCGGGGCGCGTGAGGGAGTGGCAGTCTCTGCGCCCTCACGTCCCTAGCCGCCGCAGGAGGAGACGCCCCGGGCGTCGGGAGTCAATAGCGGACTCCCGGCCACCGTAGGCGCGAGCTTGCGGGTGGCGAGCAATGGGTAGCTCGCCGCCCGGTAAGGACCAAGCTCGGGTCGACGGCGCGCAGTGTTCCACGCGCGCCTCAAAGAGATGTCAGCAGCAGTGTAGGGGTCTACTAGGACCGATGCCTGCCGGGGTCGCGTGATTGTTCGAAAGAGATACCGTGACCCTGGCACATGGGCAACTGATGGAACACGGGTGGGTTTTAGTCAGTAAAAGTCTGACACGCCCTCCCGCTCCGCCCAGAGCGGGAGAAGTCATTTGATGATTTCCCATCCTGAAAAAAAAAAAAAAAAAAAGCCGCTGGCAAAGGCTAGTTATAATATGAATGAGAAAGTAAGTTTGTTTGTTTTTTACGCTTTCAAAATCAAAATCAAAAGTCTGTACGCTGCCAGGCTAGGCCTCCCAATACGATTTCAAGTGCGCAGTGGAAGAGTTATAATCGTGGGGCTCTAGAGAGACAAGAGTGGCTAGCGTACTGTCCGCCGTACGCGGAGCAGACAATACAAGTACAAGATACAATATACAAACAAAGGAACTTACCTCATGGTTGAAGGACACTGCTCTGGTGCCAACCTGGAGATATGTATGTAAGTGAGTGTATGTGTATCGTGTCGTGACGTTATGAGTATTCTTCAGGTTAGATTCCGCTTCAACCCGGCTGGAGACAATCACAGCATGCGGTCTTCAAATCACTCGTTCACAATAGCGTCACACTCAACCATCGGGTCATGACAGATTGTCCACAAAACGACCGGTTAATTAATACAATTGGATCACGACTAATTGTCACAAACGGATCGATTTAAAGGGATTAATTTCAACAAACGCGTCGCGGAACTCAACACGGCGACGGGGGCTATTTTAGCGGCAAAACAAGAGAGCTGTCAAGTGTCAACGTCAAATTGACAAGTTAGATGTCACTTCGTTACACGCGCATTCCGTTAGGCGCACAGATAATAAACGGGACTCAACATCTACCCCCCCCGGACGGGCCTTCCCGTCCGCTAATCACTTGGCAATCCCGACAAGGTTGCGTTTTATCAGTCCACCTGACGCGCCGCTGGAGGATGTGCAAATACTCCAAGCTCAAACGCTTCCAAAAACTCTGAGCGAGCTGCTGCACCAACTGAAACCGCGATAGCCAATTTTGGCTCACATCGACAAAAGGGTGCTCCGGCAGGGCGGCAAGTGGCTGTCAAATCAAAAAATGGCCCGGGGTCAGGGCCTCCAAGACGTTCGGGTCCGAAGACAGCGGGCACAATGGACGCGAGTTCAACACAGCTTCAATGCGGCAAAATACCGTAGCTAACTCCTTAAAGGTGGGAACGGTGTCTCCCAACAATCTGCGCCAGAGTCCCTAACCGCCTTCACCGCGGCCTCAAAATACCCCCCCAATGGGGGCAGGCTGGCGGAACAAAACAACAACAAACAACAAAAACAACAACAACAACCACCAAACAACAACAACAACCAAACAACAACAACAACAATTTAACCAAATGGCCCTCCTTAGGCAACAAAAGGGGGTGACGGACCCCATAAGGAAGGCTAGAGTGACTCAACCGTCAACAACCAAACAACAAAAGACCCGTATCGTCCAAAAAGGGGTTCAATTTAATAACGGCTCCCGACAATATCCAAAACTCTTGCTGCAGAATGGCCAACAGCGCATTGCAACCGGCATGCGAGTTCATAATGTGACGATCAGTCACCAACAATTCAACAACAAAACAACAATTCAACAATTTGTCGAGGGAGCTTTATCGACTCAACAAAACTCAGGGTCCTTTGTTCCAACAACGAGCACCTTGAGCCCGGGTAAAGGACCCGACATCAAGACTGGCGATCGAGGCCAATCATCCTCGGGGTGAGTCAGCCAGTCTGGACCCCACCATAGGGGGCAAGCAAACAAGCGGGGTGCCATGCACCCACGTGAGGCCACGGCGCCTGGGTTCAAATCTCCAGGCAAGTGCCTCCAAATCAAAGGCGTATCAAAATTTTGAATCTGGGACACTCGGTACGCAACAAAGACCTCCAAAGAGTGGACGGACGTCTTCAACCAACACAAACCAATTTGACTGTCCGTCCAGGCGTAAGAAGCCCGAATGTCCACAGTTCCACCCAAAGTGTGAGCAACGTGGTTCAATAGACGCACAAGACGCGCCGCCCCTGACAATTCAACTTAGGGATGGTCAGTGCCGTCCGGAGGGGGGCCGCCTTGCTCTTGACCAAGACCAGTGACAAATTCACCTGGCCTGTTGCGCAGACGGTGCGCAGACAAACAACAGCTGCATAACCGTGCGAAGACGCATCACAAACAAGGGTAGCAGTGTAGCTCCCAGGGGGGAGGATAGCGCGGGGTAACACGACCTCGTTGACTGCAGGGAGTGCGGATACAAATTGGAGCCACTCTTCCAACAGGGTTTCCCGAATTGGCTCGTCCCAGCCAAGTCCCGCAGTCCAAAGGCGCTCAAGAAAACAATTTTGCCCAAAACAATACAAACAAACAACAAAACAATAGACAAAAGGCAACCCTGGGCTCCCATGCCCAAAATGACACGGACCACAACAGAGTCCCCCGTGGGCCCCCAGACCCGACCGATGCCGTTGGCAACAAAACCGTGTCGATCTGAGGGGTACCTTAGCGGGGCAGGCGCCAATGTCCTAACAATGTCTGGGCGGCGACCGATCGCCACACCCAGACCCAAGTCTTTCCCGACGAGGATGGAGTTCAAACTCCTCGTCCGCGCGGTGTCCCGAGCCACGCGCCATCGCTGGAAGGGCATATCCCACCGGATGCCTGAATGGCGGGGGGCGTGACTCCAACCGGGGACGTTCTGGCCAGCGCTGCCTAGCAACAACTGCGTAATCGCCTTTACGCGGGGAGACCAAATGGCGGTCGCGCGGCTCCCGATCAACTTGCGCGGGGGGTGGAGTGCGGCGCTCAAAATTGCGGGCCTCTCCCCGGTTCTGAACCGGCGAGGCAGAAGCCCGGTGACCAACTCCATGGTACCCCCCCGTACGCGAACCTTCATCAGAGGCTGGTCTGCCAGCGTGGTTCGCGTTAGCGCACAATATGTCCAAATGGGACCCCCCACAAATTCTACAAGGGCGGGGGTTGGGGCAGTCCCGATGGAAGTGAGCCCCCGAACAAGAGAAGCACATGCGGCGTGCATTGGCAATTCGGCGGCGGGCACTCACGTGCAATTTCGAAAAGGCCGCGCAAGTTGCCATGCCATGCCCCGTGTCCCTACAAAACTCACAACCAGGACGACTCTGGGTGCCAGCAAAACGAGCGGCGGGGCGACCATCAACAGGCCCGCGAGCCCTAGTCCGTCCCTGGTCTCGTGGCCGGGAAGACGGCTGGCATGACTCAGTGGCAACGCCAGAGTTGTCCACAAACCGACACTCATCCTCCAAAAATTGGACGAGGTCATCAAATGGGGGGAGATGTGTGACACTATCCCCACCATACTTTTGCTCGAAACGAGCCCTCAAATCGGCAGGAAGCCGTTGCAGCACAACGTGCACCAAAAGGTAAGACCATTGGTCCACCGGCAAGTCCAATTGCTTTAAAGCGTTGGTCGCTGCCACCAACGGGTTCAACAGGTCAGTACGCAATGCTGACAAACTAGTAATGACCGGTAACCCCAAAATCAATGCAATATGAACATCAGCCAAACAACGTTCATTTGGTACCGTTGGGTGAGTAGTCCCAAAGCGGTAGGGTAGGCTGAGTCAGTCAACGACAGATGCTGTACCAAGGCTCGGGCCTCACCTTCCAGGACAGACAACAAATAGGCCAACTTTAGGGCGGGTCTGAGGTCCGAGCGTGCATCAACCAAACTTGCAAACAGGTTTTGGAAACTGTACCAGTGGTCCCAGCGACCGTCAAGTGTGGCAGTTCCAAAACAGGCAATCTACTCAATAGTCCGGGACCTGAAACAATCGAGGTCTCCGGCTTGACCTGGACAGGTGTCCGGCACTGCAATATTTCCATCTGTATGCCATTGCACAAACAAAACCATTCAAATAAACAAAACAATTAAATTATCAAATAACAAAGTTCAATCAATAAATAACAAGGAAACAATCAAACTACCAAACCGCTAATCAGCAACTCAAGAAATAACAAAATAATTACAAGCAAACAATTGGTTTCAATCCAATTCAACAATAAACTTTTATTTTAATTCAAACCCAATATCAGCGTTCAAAATTCTATTTCATAATTCAATTCAAATATTCAAATTCTAATCCAATTCCAAAATTAAGTTCACAAACCACTTTGTTAATGGTACAACAATAATGAACCTTTATTCCAACTCAAAACAATGGTAATACTCAAAAATTCCAATAATTTTTCAAATATTAATTTTCACAAATAACCATATCAATGGTACAAACTCAATATTTTAATGTCTTCCTGACATTCAATACAACACAGATCAGACACAAAAAGGGGCTACAACAAGGGGCTGCACCACAGCCCAATCCAATCCACTTTATTAGCCCGGCTGACCTTGGCAACATCAGGTTACCCGTCTCAACAAATTTACAAATTGTTTCAAATAAACTAGCAATCATAGTTAACAAACATTTACAGCGCATTACTACTTCCCTTATAGAGACTGCCAAGTAATTAGCTCACTGTAAATTACCAATTTGTTGGTTATGTCTTATAACCGCGCTCTGAATACCAAAATGTACGCTGCCAGGCTAGGCCTCCCAATACGATTTCAAGTGCGCAGTGGAAGAGTTATAATCGTGGGGCTCTAGAGAGACAAGAGTGGCTAGCGTACTGTCCGCCGTACGCGGAGCAGACAATACAAGCACAAGATACAATATACAAACAAAGGAACTTACCTCATGGTTGAAGGACACTGCTCTGGTGCCAACCTGGAGATATGTATGTAAGTGAGTGTATGTGTATCGTGTCGTGACGTTATGAGTATTCTTCAGGTTAGATTCCGCTTCAACCCGGCTGGAGACAATCACAGCATGCGGTCTTCAAATCACTCGTTCACAATAGCGTCACACTCAACCATCGGGTCATGACAGATTGTCCACAAAACGACCGGTTAATTAATACAATTGGATCACGACTAATTGTCACAAACGGATCGATTTAAAGGGATTAATTTCAACAAACGCGTCGCGGAACTCAACACGGCGACGGGGGCTATTTTAGCGGCAAAACAAGAGAGCTGTCAAGTGTCAACGTCAAATTGACAAGTTAGATGTCACTTCGTTACACGCGCATTCCGTTAGGCGCACAGATAATAAACGGGACTCAACAAGTCATTTATTCAAACTAGGCTGAGAGTCAGCACTTTTTGAACGTCAAAGTTACACAAGACAGTCCCCCCAAAACGCTCTCCCTTCGACACTTCCTATTGCTTTAGCTGGGAAGAAGAAGTGGCGGAACAAACTCCCCAGCAGCACAGCTGTCTGTTAAGTTAGAAGAACTTGATTCTATACAATACTGTGTAAGTAATTAATATTATAAAACAAAACATACATTATTCACATATGTCAGCTAGCACACGCCAATATACCACCAACAAAACACTGAAAACTAAACTCAAGCTGAAATAAATAATAAAACAAAATCGTAAACAGAACTTAAAACCTAAATAAAGCCTCCAGGCGTAAAGGGCGTGCCCGCTTACATATTCAACGATGCAAATTGATACATACAGCTAAGTTGAAGTTACAATAGTTGAACTAAGGACCTCCGGACCAAAATAAAATGACAGTTAATACAAGTAACAATAACAAAAACCATGGTCAGCAAGACGACCAGTCACCACAAGCAGCACCCATTCACGAGCATAACGCAAAGGTCAGCCATTACCCCCCTCGCCATATTTGAGGGAAGGTGGTAAGCCGACCTCTGACGCTACCGCAAGCAGTGACATCTAAGGGAGCATGACGAACTTGCTGCCGGTTGGTGAGACAAGAATATTATGAACAGCTGACGAGGTCGCTAGCTAACTACATGTTACAATACAACTCATTTACAATAATTGTAATGAGTAGATTATGTCCACAATAAATGAAATTAAAAGAAAAGAAAATAAATTAACAAAATCAGTGAAATATGAACTACCCATATAAACTGTCGGTAGGAAAGCTAATTCTGGATTGAAAGAACATAAACATTGTCTTGAGTTAATCACAGCGACCAGCTATTCTTATCGTTTAAGTAGTCGTTGATAGAATAGTATGCCTTTGAACAAAGGTTGGATTTTACTTTAGCTTTGAACTCATTAAACTGCAAATCTAGCAAAGCAGAGGGCAGCTTGTTATAAAAGGTAATACCAAGATCAACAAAACAATTATGAACCTTATGAAGCCGGTGAAAGGCCTGCCGGGGTCGCGTGATTGTTCGAAAGAGATACCGTGACCCTGGCACATGGGCAACTGATGGAACACGGGTGGGTTTTAGTCAGTAAAAGTCTGACACGCCCTCCCGCTCCGCCCAGAGCGGGAGAAGTCATTTGATGATTTCCCATCCTGAAAAAAAAAAAAAAAAAAAAAAAAAAAAAAAAAAAGGGAGCACGTAGTTTGTCCTTATTACTAGTATTAATGTTATGAATATCACTGTTTTTAGTGTAAAAGTGTATATTTTGCCTAATATATAAGATGTTGGCGAAGATGAATTGTGATGCCACCGTAAGAATACCAATATCTTTAAACAAATCTCTCAGAGAAACTCTAGCACCTAGTTGGTAAATCGCTCGAACAGCTCGTTTTTGAAGAACAAAAATATTTTGAATGTCCGCGGCTTTGCCCCACAGCAGAATGCCGTAGGACATTATGCTATGAAAATAACTAAAATAGACTAATCGAGCTGTATCAACGTCCGTGTACTGTCTAACTTTCCTTACGGCGTAGGCGGCCGAACTGAGCCTTCCCGCTAGGCTCGATATATGTGATCCCCACTGAAGTTTGGCGTCTATCGTTATGCCCAGAAAAACTGCAGAGTTAACAGTTTCAAGCACCTCATTATTTAAAACGACATTGGGTCCCAGGTTCCTAACATTCGGTAAGGCAAACTTTATACATTTCGTTTGATTAGCATTAAGAACTAGGTTATTTGTAGTAAACCAATCCGTGGCCATTGAGAGCGCATTATTCACGTCGTCAAAATCTTTTCTATTCCTGTCTACTTTAAAGATAAGTGAGGTATCATCAACAAATAGTACAATGTCACATATATTCTTTAAATAGAATGGTTAGTCATTTATATACACTAAGAATAAGAAAGGACCCAGTATTGAGCCTTGAGGTACACCTAACTGAACTAGTAGCCCGGAAGATTTTACACCATTGATATCTACACATTGGTGCCTATTTTGCAAATGAGAACTTATGACATTGAGAGCTTCGTTTTGAACACCGTAATGACGCAGTTTACGCAAAAGTGTGTCATGGTGAACGCAATCAAAAGCTTTGGAGAGATCACAGAAAACTCCGATGGCATTTTGCGAGTTCTCCCATGCGGTGAAAATGTGTTTTAGCAGAGCAACACCCGCATCTGTTGTCGAACGACCTTTTGTAAAGCCATATTGCTCATTATGAAGGAGGCTATTTAAATTAAAATGTCTTAGTAACTGCTTGAGTATTAACTTTTCAAATATTTTACTAAATGCAGGTAAGATAGAAATGGGCCTAAAATTGCCAACGTTATTTTTATTACCTGTTTTAAATAATGGTATGACTTTACTACTCTTCATGAGGTCAGGAAAAGATCCTGAATCAACACATTTATTAAAAGTTAAATGTGTTGATTCAGGATCTTTTCCTGACTTTCACGCTGAAACGGCTGAACAAGTTTAAGTGAAATTAATTTAGGTAATGATATAGGCTACTTTTCATATTGGTTTGCAGACGAAGTTCCAACAGCTAGTTAGGCACACTGGGGAAGATTTGTCAATCCTCTTAAAGACAATCTGAACTAAGTAGTAAAAAATATATATTAGGCACACTGGGGAAGATTTGTCAATCCTCTTAAAGACAATCTCAACTAAGTAGTAAAAAATATATTTATCCCATTTAAACGAATTAACCTTTCATTAATATTTCGGCCAGTCCCTTATTAAAACATAGCTCCAATAATTGTCACTCCAAACACAATAATGAAACAGGTACACAGGCTTATTTGTTTAACAAAATAAACAGGCTGTTTTGGGCAATATTTTCACGTAAAATTACGGGCAATTTCCCAGAGGTTAGTGTTACACTTAACGAGTTCTTAGACCTATATAAGAGAAGGAGGGTAGTTTTAAGTGTCACTGAAAGCCTAACAAAGGGTTGAAAATGTCGACTCACACCCTGAAAACCTTTATATACGGACTACCTTAAAATTATAGTGGAAGCAAGTAACGTAATTAGTGGCTTTGCTTATGTATGTATTGTGTCGGGTATGTCTAAGTATTTCGTGTGAGTAGGGTAGTTGCTAACTGCGGGTAAGAGGTCTGATATTACCCTTATTGCGTTCCTGGTTGACATTATGGGTAACGAAATATACAGTTAACGGTCTACTTAGGCGATTCTTGGGGTTGATACAGGTAGTTTGCGTGTTTAGCTGAGTCATTGCGTTCAGCGAAAAGCGTTAAAGGATTTGTAAAACGTAAGGTGAGTCGTCCGAAACACGAGACGTCGGCTAACAGTCAGCCTCAAAAAGGTGACCGTCAGATCGACAAGAATTAATTTGATTGTCTTCATTTGGTGTTCTATAATACTGTATGAACATAATCAGCCTATAATATTCCCAATGCTGGGACACAGGGCTCCTCTCGATGTACGGGTTGGTATTTTGGTCGTAGCTCTTCACGATGTTTTCCTTCACCGTTTTGGGATTAGTGGTGATGAAATAATTTACACAAAGTAAACGGTGACTCAAAATATCGTAAAGAAACCGGCATGTCCTAGAACCAAAAGTCGAAGACAGCTGGTGACTGCACATCCCGCAGTGAATCCGCATAATGTTTTACTACCCACTCTCTCTTATAGAGAGGAGTGTGTCTTACAGAGGCCTAAGTCCCAGCAGTGGGAAAATAATGGATTAATTATGACACCTACAACTTGTAATTCACGGCCTTAATTACTAAGCTACCACTGCTGCAGCTATTATACTGTATATCTAAACTAATATTATAAAGAGGAAAGACTTGATTTTTTGTATGTAGGTTTGTAATGGATAAACTCGAAAACTACTGTTCCGATTTTAAAAATTCTTTCACCAATAGATGATACATTATCACCAAGTAACATAATTATGCTAATTTTATCCCGAAAAAATGCACAGTTCCTGTGAGTCACGCGGAAGGAGTCTCGGGCGAAGCGCTAGTCATGTATAACTGCAATTAAGTACCCAATCTGTAATATGCTCTGTGGGTATACATTGATATTTTGGAATTAAAATTGTAGACAGTTTAATGAATTCTTGTTGATGCATAAGGCTAACTGTACCTTGCCTTCATATCATTGCCAAAAGATATGATTGAAGCAATCATAATCCCACCAGCAAATAAACAAAATCAAGGCTATTTCCTCCTTTTATTTCCTACTAGCTTCTGCCCGCGGCTTCGCCCGCGTGGATGTCGAAAAATATCCCACAAGAAGGAACGTATTACCGGGATTAAAAGTACCCTTTGTGTTTATCCAGGTAAACAATGGGTTATTGCACTGCCTGCTTTGTGTTATCCAAGGAGCAGCGTTCGGATTGATAAATGATTGTTGTAGGATAAATATTGCTAAAACATAACAATATTGACGAAATATGTAACGGAACGGCAAATTACCTTCTTGCATGCCAAAATTGAAGACTACTTTAAAGCGAAAATATAAGTTCTCTTTATTCCCTGGGAAATTCGAAAAAAAAATGTTACCTTAATTATTAAAATGACGATTTTACTTACATTGCTGTTCACAGGGGTTAAAGACTATTTATTTTTTCATTTATACTTAAAGTTTCTCTTTACATACTACTTTAGAGGTTCTGCTTTCAGGTGCTACTACAACCAGGCTGCTAGATGAGCTCACTCTCGAGCAGGCAACGTAAACCTGGCCTCCGAGAAGCAGTCCCCTCTAAGATGATATCCCGCTGTTTACAGTGACTGTCCCCGAGACTTATTAATCGTCATTGCGAAACATGCCATTAGGGGACTGCAGCCTTTTAAACTCGAATGGGTACTCCGACGGTATTAGTGGTATCTGCGGTACATAGTACACCGATTCACCTTGAGCACAGCCAGTAAATAAATACAATGGCGGAGCCACTACCACGTTTTGATGTGAGGTCTTCACACGTGACCTGGTCCCATTGCACAACTTGGCTGGAATGAGATTTAGTGGTAGCAATACTGGAGCACCCAATTTTAGGATAAGTGTGTGAGACGGGGACCAGATGGGTTGACTAAAGAGAGCTCCATAGGATAGTGTATAGCATCATCTTTATGAATTCGACACGTATTTTTTTTTTTTTTCAGGATGGGAAATCATCAAATGACTTCTCCCGCTCTGGGCGGAGCGGGAGGGCGTGTCAGACTTTTACTGACTAAAACCCACCCATGTTCCATCAGTTGCCCATGTGCCAGGGTCACGGTATCTCTTCCGAACAATCACGCGACCCCGGCAGGCATCGGTCCTAGTAGACCCCTACGCTGCTGCAGACATCTCTTTGAGGCGCGCGTGGAACACCGCGCGCCGTCGACCCGAGCTTGGTCCTTACCGGGCGGCGAGCTACCCATTGCTCGCCACCCGCAAGCTCGCGCCTACGGTGGCCGGGAGTCCGCAATCGACTCCCGACGCCCGGGGCGTCTCCTCCTGCGGCGGCTAGGGATGTGTGGGTGCAGAGACTGCCACTCCCTCACGCGCCCCGCCTCCGGAGGCGCGGAGGCGACTCCGCGGAGGCGACCTCTCGCGAAGGGCCCTGGTGCGAGCCATGGTACGGAGCGAGAGGGAATGGGAAGCCATCACCTCCTTCTGCGAAGCAGTAATGCTCGCGAAGGAGGAGGTGGGGCGCGTGAGGGAGAAGCAGTCTCTGCGCCCTCACGTACCTAGCCGCCGCAGGAGAAGACGCCTCGGGCGTCGGGAGTCCATAGTGGACTCCCCGCCACCGTAGGCGTGAGCTTGCGGGTGGCGAGTAATGGGTAGCTCGCCGCCCGGTAAGGACCAAGCTCGGGTCGACGGCGCGTAGTGTTCCACGCGCGCCTCAAAGAGATGTCAGCAAAACTGAAGGGGTCTACTAGGACCGATGCCTGCCGGGGTCGCGTGATTGTTCGAAAGAGATACCGTGACCCTGGCACATGGGCAACTGAAGGAACACGGGTGGGTTTTAGTCAGTAAAAGTCTGACATGCCCCACTCCGCCCAGAGCGGGGGAAGTCATTTGATGATTTCCCATCCAAAAAAAAAAAGAAAAAAAAGGGTAGTTCGACGGCGTTAGAGGAATCCTCGGAATAAACACAGACTCCTCTCTGGAACAACCTGTGAGTTGGGAGACCGGGAGGCTTCAATGTGTTAAGAATCTCAACCGGGTAATGTGTGGCGTCATCGTGGTTTATCACTCGAGTCCACTGATTTATAATGATTTTCAACTCCTTCGAACGATCTCAAGAGAATTTTATTGATGATTGTAGCTTGTTCGTTATGTTTTACTTTAATGTATAAACTAAAGTTGCATTATTACTCACTGAACATACAGATTTATGTGCCCAATTAGGTTATACTTATCATGTTGTATGGGTATCTATTTAACAATAGTCACTGTAGTTATTTAATTTTATTTAATACAGAAACAAACGCGTTTTAAGTATATGTAACGTATTACTTGCAAATTTTAGTTTATATTAATATCAGTTACATATTTGATACATCCTCGTTACCTTGGTTGAGATTGGACACCGGTGACGACAATGTGCTCCCCGGGCTGCCCCGCACGCCATTCGCCCGTCTACCAGGCCACGTAGGATATTCGAAACCCTATTTGACTCAGTAAAGGGATGATTTTGGAAAAACTGTGATACACGTATCTCATAATTATACTTGAAGAGTGTGTGTACCAATTTTTGTGTCAATCGACCCAGAGAATAAAAAGTTTCATAGAAACTTCAACCCTCCATTTCACCTTCTTAGGGGTGGTATTTCTAAAAATCCTTTCTTAGTGGACATTTACTCTTCACATATAACACACCCTCCAAATTTCATGTCTCTACGACCAGCGGTTTAGGCTGTGCGTTGATATATCAGTCAGTCAGTCAGTCAGTCACTCAGGACTTTGAATTTTATATATATAGATTTTTATTTTTTAAATTAAACACGAAATTCTACTAATTAAAATTCCATCCTGTCACTAAACATGAATTCTTGGCACTAGATAAAGAAAGAAAAAGAACATGTGGGGAACATGACGCACAAAAAGATCAGAAACATACAAAAATAAGAAATAAGGTGTAGGAAAACATGCGTCATATCCACGCAAAACTGCTATCATTCAGCATAATGCTGTGACCCTATGCGACGACGCTGGCGTGATGACGTCAACCGGTGCAGCAAACAATCAGTAAAATAAATACTAATACATTTTCCTAAAGAAAGATAAAGTACCGTTAACATTTTCCAGCCAGAATAATATTCGTTTAGCAGTTCTCTGTGATAAAGAAGAAGGTACACTGGTGGCTATACTAATCATCCTATTCATTGGGTTTAACAACTTGTGAACCCACTCGCTAAAGTTGCTCACGCAAGTTGAAAATGTCGAGGGTTCGGGGAAATTGGAAAGTTGGCTGAAAATCTATCACTATTAATCTATACTGTATATAGAAATTGCTGTTGGTTTATATGAGATTGATAAGCTTCTTACCGTATAACCGATCACCATGAAAGTTGAAACATAAGTACTTACATATGTGTATTTTTTTCATGGAGAAGGTTTGCATAGTGTTTTCTTTCGACCTCCACGCTTGTGAAGCCGCACGCTATGGCATTGTTTGCGTAAGTGTATGTACAATTTTTTTTTTAAATAATTTATGTCACAAGTTAATAGAAAGCGACATCAAAAAGCAGAATGTTTAGTATTGGTCTTCTTTTGTTGATGCATAACCGTTATCTCTATATGAATAAGTTAAGTAAACACTTTGTACTCCTTTTTAGGGTTCCATTGCCAAATGGCAAAAAACGGAACCCTTATGGATTCGTCATGTCTGTCTGTCTGTCTGTCCGTCCGTATGTCACAGCCACTTTTTCCGAAACTATAAGAGCTACGCTGTTGAAACTTGGTAAGTAGATGTATTGTGTGAACCGCATTAAGATTTTTACACAAAAATAGAAAAAAAAAACAATAAATTTTGGGGTATACTCATAACTGAAACTCAAAAAAAATTTTTTCTTCAAACCTACACGGGTTTGAAGAAAAAATTTTATAAAAAATAGGGGTTGGTTACTGCAATAAAACAAAACTTACAAAACAACTTACAAAATTATACATTTTGATCGAGTAAGTATTGAACTTTTGAATGAAACAGCAGATTTTTTTTCGCCATTTCAGGTTTGGTCCCATAGTAAAAGTTGTTCATAATGATGAGTTCAATGACCCCTTAAGATGGTGTGCGTTAATTACTGGAGACATGTTGTATAATAATTTATTTTAAATCACAATTTAATACGGGTTAAACCGCCGAAAAAACTGAAAAGCAAAAAATAATAAACCTTTCAGTTATTTTGAGTCGGCACTTTGAGTGATCTTTGTTCATTGATTGTTTGAGGTTTATTATTTTTTGCTTTTCAGTTTTTTCGGCGATTTAATTTTTTTGTTAAAAAGCTTTTATTTTATAATTTTTTGTGGCTATAATCTACTAATCTGCCAGGGCCGCGAGATCTGTTCGGAAAGAGTTACCGTATTCCTGACATACCTATGGGCAAGTGAAGAAACACGTTTTAGTCAGTAAAAGTCTGACACGCCCTTCCGCTCCAACCTAGAGCGGGAGACGTCATTAGATGATTTATCACCAAAAAAAAATGTACTGATAAAACTTGACAAGGTATTCCCTATCCAATTAAAAAAGAATTATCAAAATCGGACTACTCTGTAAAAAGTTATGCGTGGTCATACATTACAATCAGTGAGTGAACAATCTATCATCCCCTTTTTTCGTATCCTTAGGGTTCGATTTCATTTCCAAATTTATATGGGGCCACCTTTGAAGTATACCCTTTCCAATAAAAAAAGAATTATCACAATCGGATTACTATGTAAAAAGTTAGGCGTGGTCATACATAAAAAAAAACATATATATATACGCGTCGAATTCAGAACCTCCTGCGTTTATTTTTGTCGGTTAAATAGTAAGAATCTAATGGCACAATAGTTTTAGGACGGTACACGGAAATAAAAACAGTCGACGGACGAGTCGATGCCACTCGCTGATAGCTACATTTACCTTACTATGACACAATATCTACATATAACGCAAATTAATGATAAAAAAATCTAAAAATAAATAATACAATAAGGTCCTATAACTATTTATGTACTCTGATTTTGGCAATTAGGTTAGGTTATTTCCTCAATTTGATTGCGACTTATTTACGAGCTCAAGCTGCTTGAAACTGCTGTTTTGTAATTGTTTACATAATTTCGAAACTGTACTGTAAACATGTTTTTGAAATTTCCTTGGATTCATAATTACGTAACTAAAAGTTAATATTATTTTTTGGTAATCTATTGTTAACGAAAATTTGATAAAAATGTGTAGTTAATTTTGACACGATATAATGTTTACATAATTTTTGGGCACAGTTAGCATGCTTATATTTGCCATTTAATGTTGCTACATAAATTTGAATTTTTAAGGGCGTTTCTATGTTATTGCTCGTGACTGTACATTACCATATAAACTTCCACCGAAAATTAGTTTGAACGAGATCTAGTAAGTAGTTTTTTTTTAATACGTCATAAATCGTAAACCGCAATTTACCTTTCATTCAATCAACTCAAATAGAAAAATTGAAAAAAAAACCATTTAATTTCATAAACATAAACCATGTGCATAAACCGTGAATATCTACAGGTTTGTAAGGAACCCTCGGTGCGCGAGTCCGACTCGCACTTGGCCGGTTTTATGAAATTTACGGGGACGGAGGTGTATCAAGTTTGGCACAATTAAACTTTATATGGAGAAAAACTAATATTTTTATAAAATATTGTATTCAAATTTAAATGAAATATGGTCGAATTTCGTGCACTGGGCGATCACTAGTTTTTTTTTTTAATTTTGCGACATCCATAAACTGCATGTCACCAAAAAATTAAACCACTTCATTCAAACTGATGACATTTCCGAATTATTTCGGAGATAAAATTATCCTCCTTTCACCATTTGTAAGTTTATAGTTAATGTTGTCTACTCTACAGCGATAAAATTAGCGAATTTGTCATCAAATCTGGTATACAAAAATGACAAAGCAGCTCGATTTTACGGAAAGTTCGATGTCAAAGATCCACCATCCTTTGGCGTGTCCACAACATTCAAACAAGTCCTGGGATATTACATAGTATGATACTGTTTATTAGTTACTATTTACCATCAGATACTAGCAGCCTGATATTGCCATAGGCTATTATGTTTGCCAACGGTTGTATGGGACGTAATCTCACATTTCGGGGCGGCACGGCTGTACTGATTAGGGTGCGTTTACCTTTGGTTAGTAATTTTCTTCTGGCTAGCGAGCTGATACTCTAGCGAGAAGAGTAGTGAGTCAGTAGTTTACGTGACCATTATTTACAATGGAGACGTGTCTAGAAGAGCGTGTTAGTCCAAAATACTTCGGTAGTCATTACGAGCAATATAATAAAGAAACGAAAGAAAGAAAATACGTTTATTTGCGGTAAATATGACGCAAAGACAAACTGAACACAGCAAAATATAAAAAAAGGGGAAAATATGCGTCAAATCCACGCAAAACGGCCATCAGGGTGAAAGTGACACTATCAAGCTTATTATAAGAACTGTATTTTCACCTGTGACAAGCAATAAATAAATGAATATGAATAAAAAAAAAATATGAATATGAATAATGAATATGAATAAAAAAAAGTTTGACTACTGGTGTGATATAACAATACTCTGTGAAGAGATCCGATGAAGCATAAAGGCAAATGACATTGCTCGAAGATATGCCAAATTTAAGTGGCAATGGGCAGGGCACATTCCTCGCAGGACATGGCTGATGGGGCCTAAAGATTATGGAGTGGCAACCGCGTACTGGAAGACGTAGCGTTGGAAGGCCACCCAAAAGGTGGGCTGATGAGCTGTTGAAGACCGCAGGAATCCGCTAGAGAAAAGAAATACAGAACCAGTCCAAGTGGCGGTGCTTGGTGAAGATCCAGCAGTGGACGTCTTTTGGCTGAAATGATGGTGATGATGCTGTGATATTTCAATATTGGTATTTCATTGTAAGTACGTGGTTGTATGAAGAGATCCGTAAGAAAACCAAGGTAACCGACATAGCCCGGAGAATTGCCAAACTTAAGTGGCAGTGGGCAGGGACATTACTCGCAGAATAGATAGCTGATGGGGCCAAAAGATTCTGGAGTGGCGACCGCGTACTGGAAGACGTAGTGTTGGAAGGCCTCCAGCAAGGTGGACCGATAACCTTGTGAAGGCCGCAAGAATCCGCTGGATGCGGAAAGCACAAATTCGGTCGAAGTAGCGGAGCTTGGGGGAGGCCTATGTCCAGCAGTGGACGTCTTTGGGCTGAAATGATGATGATGATGAAGCGGTGGTGAAAGTCACACATTAAGTCGTAAAAGGTTGATCTTATTGAAAATAGTATCCAACCTAATTGTGAAAATCCTGAGCGGTAATTTAGAGCTCAGAATTACTCATATTCTGGGTTTGGTTATAAAGCCGAAACACTCATTGCGTAAGTATTTCATGCTCTAGTTTCCCACTGGTTTTTCCACCGGATGTCATAGATTACCCGCTTGATGTAAACGATTATTGCGAGAGGGACTAATTCCAATGTAAACGGACCCTCATGCTATGTTACCGATGCCACACCAACTAATAGTGTTGTTCTGTGTTTCTCAATTATCTATAATGTGCTCAAGGGTTAGCTTCTGGCAGTAATATTAAATTAGTGGATAAAGGGAGATCGTATTATTTACTTGAGTCTCATTAATTCGGCAAAGAGGAAGATGTTATTTGATAGCCGTTATGAATAACGTTTTTTTTTTTGTTTCGTTGACACGGTTGGTATACTCAGTGCCAATAATATCAGGACGAACAGACTGTTCAAAATGAGCTAAACAACTATGAAAATTAAATATTAACTCATTGACACAAGGGATGATTCAGAATGAAGACACTGCACGACAACTCTTATTCTGACCAGAACTTTATCCAATTCAGATAAAGTTTAATTTTCTTGTGGAAATCATTTTGAAGAGTCTGTTCGTACCGATGCCTTTGACGCTGGCTGTACTTTTAACCACGCAAGATGTTGCGGAAAGAAAGAAGATCAAAACAAAGTTTAGGACTGAGTAGTGTGCCACTTAAGAAAATCTTTGTAGTGAGTTTTTGCTTCGAATTTTCGTCCATGTGTACCCATAATATGAAGTAGCCAGTAAGTACATGTGAGTACATACTTCAAACCCGTTTGACGAGAACACTGTCGACAAACTGTACAGCACTTTGGCAGAATATATGTGTATTTTACTATATACTTAAGATTTCCTGAATAAATGATTTTTAAAAAAAATCAAATCTGTAATGGGTATGTACGTAAATATTGGTAACGTAAAGCTCACGGTATAAGTACCAAAATACTCACGGTTCCCGCTTTTGTGTTGTTAAACTTACCTGAAAAAAGAAGAAAAATCAACAGTTAATAACAAAGAAGATCAAATCACTATTTGCCAATAAAAAAATTGCTGAGACACACTTATTCGACACACTTATTTTTAATGTCAAAGTTGACCTTCAAAAGTGCCTATTTGAAATTAATGCTTTGACTTTTAAAGAGGACGTTTAAAAAAGAACCCAGCGGACCAGATCACCAAACCTAAAAGAGATCCCGTTTTATTATCAAAGGAACCTAATATAGAGCAAGTTCATGAGCAATCGACTCAAATAACACTGACATACGTAACAGAACAACGAGCCATTTAAATAATTCAGGGCGCCAGACAGAAATATACTAAGAGCAGTTTAAGGTCGGTGCCACATCTGCGTCTACAGTGATCCATGGCGCCGGCCTACGAAAGGTATGTTGGTACTTCAATGGTTGGTTATGCATGCCCCATAAAACCCGGTACGTGCCTAAAAGTTAAAACATATAGACGGAAAATGCAATAACAATTATCTCCACTCATTAAAATATCGTTGACACATACGTTCAACGATTTTGCGTTTTCATTGGAGGAAAATGCGAAGAGCATCATTTTCTTCTAGTGAATTGAATTGAATTGTATGTTTATTTCTCTTTCGATACATTAAGACGTATTATATTGATCTGCCGTTGAGGTTAAACATTTTTTATTTCGGACTAGACTTTGCCGGCGGCTTTACTCGCGTATATATAGGAAATTTTGCCCACGGGAACATACTACCGGGATAAAAATGTTATAAACTATGTGTGAGCATACAAATCCGTTCCGTCATTTTTTCATGATTGTGTAACATCCAAACGTACTAACTTTCACGTTTATTACGTATATTATTATTAGGATTGTTACTTTTTTATCATCGTACGTCAACGTCAAAAAGTAATCCTCAATAAATATTATTTTGTTACTTAAAGGTTCATACAGTACATTTTAAGGTCACAGAAAGGTCAAAAAAAATAGTTGTCGTGCAATACATGCACGACAACTATTTTTCCTCCTAAGTTTATTAAACATTTTTGGTACTAAGCAAATCTACTGAAGCATGTCGAATTGATTCATTTGTTAATTTTGTAAGACGTATGTACAAATAAAACATGACTGTTACTTGTGTTGACACAAAATACGAATATGCATAAAATTTTGGTACGACATCGCATCGTGTGCAAAATTTCTGCAATGACTCACACTAATTAGCCTGTGTAACCCAAAAAGACTAAATACGTCATGGTCTTCAAGTTAATGGGACATCTTATGGGGCATTATGTTACGTTTTTGGGTTTATCTAGGAAATCCTTATTTGTGTCGTGAGTCAGAAATAGAGCATGCTTTTAAATATGATAAATTCGTGGCCGTATTCAGATAGAGCTGTGGTGTCCCAGTGATAACGGCCGTGACTTCCGACTTGTAGGGCGTAGGTTCGAACTTTAACGGGCAATTCAGTGTAAATTATTGTATATATATAAATAGCTTTAGTGTAAATAATTTTACTGCACTCAAAACGGTGAAAGAAAACATTGTGAGGAAACCGACATGTCCTAGAAGACATGTGATCTCTAGTAACGCGCTCTCACCGAGAGGAAACCTGTGTTTCAGCAGTGGAGACATTATAGCTATAGAAAGGAAATATTTTTCTACAGTCTTCCATCCTTGAAATATTTACTGTAATGTGAATGCACTTACAAACACAAAATCTTACAAATACACACATGCACTAATTTTAAACCGAGCCTAAACCTAAGCCAGCTTACCTAAATTCAAAAACTGTCGCATAGTTTTGAATTTCGAAGTGTATGCTGACTTTGGAAAAGTTGTTAGTACAGACTTGATAACCTAAGGTCGGTCTAAGATGTTAATTTTGTAAAAGGAACTGTATTTCGATTTCAGTAAGGTTCTTACATCAAAAACACTATGGTTTAACTTTGAAACCATGCTTTAAACCCTTATTTTGTAATGAAACCGTGAGAGTTAATACAATAATTATTTTTAATTTTGTTCAGTCTCAGAGAGCGGACGCGCCAATGCATGGTCAATTCCCGTGAAATCAGAACCTCTGTAAACAGTCTGCTGAAGGGATTGTTTGTTTGTTAATGCTAATGAACGTGCGAAGTGGCGCTGACCTGGAAACTAACCAAATAGGCTTAAAAGGCCAGTGACTGTGGATTATTTTACAAATATTGCATTTGTATTTCCAGCGTTTTAGTATGTAGAATTAAATGTAGCAGCGGAGTAATTACGTAACACACTAATTGTAAGAGTATTTTATCATCATACGTATTTTACTTATTACACGCTTTATATATTAGCTTCACTTGCATGTTTGTATGTTTATTTGTAACCGACTCCTTATAGCGCGATTTTGACCCACTTTAAACGACCAGATTTCATTTAAACTCTGTAGACTTATCGAGGACCGATGACAATACTATAATTTCATAAATTTGTGCCATTATCCTTGCCAGGGTTACCAGGACAGCAAAAAACTGTCTTCAAAAACTACGCTGACATACTTCACAAACTACGCTGACATACGTCTCAAAATTCGAAACACCCTAAAAAATAGAAAATAAATAATAGTTTAAAAAAACACGATTCCATAGAAAACCAAACTAATTAGTAGAAAATAATGGAAAAAATTGTATCTGGCTTTCGTAGATTACACGAAGGCATTCGATAGTATTAAGCACTCAGTCATATTCACATCCCTAGAACTCCAGGAAATTGAAGTACAATACATTGATCTTTTAAAAAACATTTACAACAATAGTTTCGCAAACATTAAATTAAATACTGCTGGACCCTCATTTAAAATAAAAAAAGGTGTTAAACAGGGTGACCCGCTCTCTCCCAAATTATTTACAAGCACACTTGAGGAGATATTTAAGTCACTGGCGGCCTCATGGAACACCAAGGGCATTGACGTCGGCAAAAGGCGGTTGACAAACCTCCGTTTTGCCGATGACATAGTCCTTTTTGCCCCCCCAGCCCAAGAACTCCAGACCATGCTCCAAGAGCTGAGCACGGCTAGCTTCAGGGTGGGACTTGAGATGAATCGGTCTAAAACTCAAATTATGACTAACAGCACTAAGCGTAGAGTTGAAGTGGATGGACAGGAGATACAATATGTCGATGAGTATGTCTACCTGGGCCAGTTAGTTTCTTTCGAAAACAGGCAGGAAAGAGAAATAAACCGCCGAATCGAAAACGCCTGGAAAAGCTACTGGTCCATGAAGACGCTAATGAAGGGTGATCTACCGATCTCCCTGAAGCGCAATCTCATCGATATGTGTATCCTGCCCATCTTAACCTATGGTGCTCAGACCTGGTCGCTCACCGAGTCTCAAAAGTTCCGCCTTGGAGTTTGTCAAAGAGCGATGGAACGCAGTATTCTGGGTGTAAAAAGACAAGACAGAATTCGGAACACCACGCTGCGTTTCAAAACGGGTATAACTGACGTAGGCAAAAAGGCTGCCAGGCTCAAATGGGATTGGGCGGGCCACATTAGCCGTATGCCGAATGACCGCTGGGCGAAGGTTTGCACACAATGGGTGCCTGAAGATGGACGACGCCACCGCGGTCGGCCCAGAAAGCGGTGGCGAGATGACTTAGATGCGTACCGCGACGACTGGTTTGAGGTGGCGCGGGACAAGAGTTCCTGGAAGAAATTGGGGGAGGCCTTTGCCCAGCAGTGGGACAGTATAGGCTAAAAAAAAAAAAAATGGAAAAAAAGCGTGTTTTTTAGTTATTTTTAACTATTATTTATTTTGTCATATAACTAGCAACCAATAGAAAATTACCTACCTAGTAAGTTACTACAAAAGTACAATAGAAAGTACTTAACTAATCTGAAACCTGCGGGGTAATTGAATAACTAATAACAGTAGGAATCGATTTGATTTTGACAGTTCAACAACATTCATCGCATTATTTACGTTGTTGTTCAGACAAAGTTTGCGATCATAAGAAGTAAGGTAAACGACCCAATAACCGTGAAGTTTCGAACTTCACAGAGTTTGCAAGTCTACTATGCTATAACTGCTAGACTTACAAATACAATTTTTACATGACTAGATAGGTAATTTAATAAAGTTTTAATGTTATATGCTTTTTTTTAATTAGTGCCAATGTTATTTAACAATAATTTAAAAAAAATACGTAAAGGACCAATTGTACCAGTACCCGGTAGATTTGTACTAGTAAATGTTAAATTGTCCCAGAATCGGGTAATTTTCATAGCGAATTTGAACTCTATTGCTTTACGTTAAGGTTCACAGAAATACTATTTTTAAATTTCTATGTCAGTTAAATAAGTAAGGGTCTTGTCAAGTCATGGGGTCTATACCTACATATTCAAAGAAAAGACGTTATTAGTTATGATTTTTTTTAAATATATTTTATACAAATTATAGGTAACATTATTTATTTCAGATATTTGTTCAAACATTAGTTTTCAGTTAGTTTACTAAATCTACTGGTTTACTTACAAATTAGTCAAAAAAAAAAATACTTATCTCTTAGTCTCAATTCAAAAATGTAACTGGGTATCTAGATAATCAGTCATTATAAAGTAAATAGGTAAAATCAAGTACTATATAACTATGATTTCACTTGGATTTCAAATATCACAATTTATTTCCTAAATACTTAACAAACTCCTAGGTTAGGTTTACCTACCAAGGGAAACACCAGCAGTCTTATAAAAAGTTAAGTCTCAAAAAAATACAAATCTGCACTGCGATTCTTTAACCATCTCACCGTGAAAACTTAGGTGAAGTGAGGGTGGAGTGAGCTGTCATTCCAACTAATGCCATGGATTGACGCCATTGACAGCTCACTCTAAGCTCACTTCACCTAACTGTTCACGGTGGCATTTTTACAGAATCGATCGGCTGGTCACTTTAAAAAAATACTTAGTATAAAAAATATTTAACCTCGTCCCTGAGATACCACATTTGGTATCCACACAATGGTTTTTTAGTTGTGTCTGTAATTACGGTAATTGACTGGTTAAATTAAAATTACACTATGTAAAACAACTTTACAACTAATATTTGGAAGAATGTAATGAGATCACTAGGAAAAATGAGAAGAATTAACCTTGTGTCAGCTTGAAATATTCAAGCAAATCTACACAATATCACGTACCTACATAAAAACGAATATAATTGAATTCAATTCGAAATATAAAATAGTTATAATGGGTACAGGATCACAGTTAAACAATATTTTTAATTAAAATTAGGTACCCAGCTTAAAAGCCTCATCTTAGTGTAAGGAAATAATGAACGAGAAAGTTTAGAGCTTTGGATTATTTAAATCAGGTGTACAAATAATTGACAAGGCAATCAAACCCAAATCTTTACATTACTTACTAGCTTCTGCCCGCGACTTCGTTCTCGTTATGTTCCCCCGACCCTTCCCGTCGCGTCGAATCGCCTACCCGTGCGATGTTCCCCGTTTTTGCAACATTTTTCATTACTGCTCCGCTTTTCTTGGTTGTAGGGTGATGTTTTCTGACTGCCTCCATGGCTTTTAATATAACCTTCTGCCTATCAGTCATGGCTAGCTGAAAACAAAAAATAACACGGCTCTTGCAAGTTTCTGAATTCGTATCAAATAATATATATACTATTAAAATATCTTATGAAACTAATTATAAAAACATGGTGGTTCAAATTATTTAAAAACACACAAAGCCCTCAGGTTAAAATTCCCCGTTTGCCTTCTTGCCCCCGTTACAACAACAAGTGCCTTTTTTTTTTCAGGATGGGAAATCATCAAATGACTTCTCCCGCTCTGGGCGGAGTGGGAGGGCGTGTCAGACTTTAACTGACTAAAACCCACCCGTGTTCCATCAGTTGCCCATGTGCCAGGGTCACGGTATCTCTTTCGAACAATCACGCGACCCCGGCAGGCATAGGTCCTATTAGACCCCTTCACTGCTGCTGACATTTCTTTGAGGCGCGCGTGGAACACTACGCGCCGTCGACCCGAGCCTGGTCCTTACCGGGCAGCGAGCTACCCATTGCTCGCCGCCCGCAAGCTCGCGCCTACGGTGGCCGGGAGTCCGCTATCGACTCCCGACGCCCGGGACGTCTCCTTCTGCGGCGGCTAAGGACGTGAGGGCGCAGTGACTGCCACTCCCTCACGCGCCCCGCCTCCTCCTTCGCGAGCATTACTGCTTCGCAGAAGGAGGTGACGGCTTCCCATTCCCTCTCGCTCCGTACCATGGCTCGCACCAGGGCCGGACGCGAGAGGTCGCCGCCGCCGATCGCCTCCACGAGGACACGGCGGTGCTCCGCCCAGGCAGGGCACACCTCCACCGTATGCTCCACCGTGTCCTCCAGACGATCCTCACAATGGAAACACCCGGGCGTATCCTCCCGCTTTATCCTGAACAGGAACCCACCGAAGCACCCATGCCCGGTGAGAACCTGCGTCAGGCGGAAGGTGAGGACGCCGTGGCGCCTCTCTATCCACTCCTCAAAGAGGGGACTTACCGCCGCAATTGTGGCGTGCCCTGCGCTGGGTTGCGACAATCGTACCCGCCATGTCGCCATGAGATCACACCGGAGCTCTGTCCGCCGAGCCGTGATTTGTCGCGGCAGCGGAGTTTCGCCCCGGCGTTTAGCCTCCTCGCGCCACTCCCACATGTGCGCGAGGACCTTTGCCTCCACATCACAACAAGTGCCTCCACATCGCATCATGAAAGTTTTTCGCTCTGAAGTTTGCCTTAATCAAAAGCGCGCCATACGATATGCATAGAAAAGCCTGATTTCAGAACAGCAGATTAGTAAAGCAAAATGTGCAAAATATAAAAATCATACAGAAAAACCGAAAAAAGTTGAGCGAAGGAAAATAAGACTTAACTCAAGGTATTAAGAACGATGCCGGGTTTAAATGCAACTGTTAATTCATGTCCCAATAACCGGCAGAAAAATTCTACAGTTTTAATGGAAAATGTGACCTATTGCAAGGCAATAAGTGTACAATAACGGGTTTCGGTGTAATTGTATAATCGGGTTGATCGTGTACCAATATCCGGTAAAAAAAAATACGACTTTAACGGGTAATGGGTCAACTAGGGGTTTTTGAGTACCAATACATGTGATGTGTAAAAATATTTACTTTACAATAAGATTCAGCCCAATTTATAGTTTATATCGCTAAAGAATAAACTCAAATATTTTAGAAAATTAACACTCTTACCTTTACGTTTCTCGTCGCAGGGTGGCTAGTTGATCAACGCGACGTGATGGTTTGCTAGTTCACTGTCAGAACTTAGAATTTACATTATTTTTTTTAGTAAGCAACTTTTTTGATTGAGTAGTTTTGACACCATTAAACTTTTCGGTCAGTGTTGTGATTTAAATTGTGCTAAATATTACCAAGAATATGTTGCCATTCGTAAACTTTAACTTATTATTAGTAGAAAAGTGTAATCATAAAAATACTGACAAGTTAACGGGTACTGGGACACTAACGGGAATACGTACTTCTACCTTAATGGATTAGCAATATTCTTCTTAATTATTCAGATTTTGATTGATAGGGTGTTACGCAATATCGGTGCTAGTTGGCGTTCTGTAGATGCTTTCTGTGTATTCAGTTTGAAACACATTTTTAAAATCTCCATTCTAGGTTTTCCTATAGGTTTTTACCTACAGTCCGCCATTTTGCGTGGATGTGGCGCATGTTTCCCCCAGCTTTTTCGTTTTTTTTGTGTGTGTTTGGTGTTTTTTTGCGTCATGATTACCGCAAATAAACGTATTTTCTTTTTTTTCTTTAAAATCCAATATTAAGAGTGACAAGACATCTTTCGGCCTTTTTTTCAATGTACAATTCATCCATCCGAGATGGAGACAAAGAGACGAGGAGAAGAGAGAGTGAGAGAGAGATTACTAACAAAACGTTGGTGGGTGCACAACTGCATACCGTTAAGCTTAAGAAGACAAGAAATGCAAAATAAACTATTTAGAACATCAAGTCGTAAGTACTTAAAACAAGCCCATCTCGTAAATATAATTCTATTTCTGCTGTAAATTATAACCATCATACTGAAGTACGTGGAGCTGTCGTCAAAGCTAAGACCAGTAATATTCCTTCTGGCTGCATATTATACCAGACCGTTGAATTTTACAGCGCCGCCGCCCCGCCCCGCCTCACTAACGATATTGAATCCACAGACGCTTACTCTACTATTTTGGCTGTTAACTTAAGAATATTAGTAAGGATAACGTTTGGATCGCCTGTTTTGAGTTTATTGTGGTTTTGGGTTGGAATATATGACGGGTTCCGTGTGTTGCCGGACATAAAGAGAAGCACCATCCCATTTCTTCACGTAGCTGTCGTAGAAGGCGACTGAGGGACTTACTATAGAATGGGCAGCAGCGTGCTCTATGCATCCTGCCACCGTACTAGGGTCGCCAACCCGCCGAGGGAAGTTTATGTCAAGCAGTGGAAGTGGAAGTGGTTTTTTTTTTTTTTCAGGATTGGAAATCATCAAATGACTTCTCCCGCTCTGGGCGGAGCGGGAGGGCGTGTCAGACTTTTACTGACTAAAACCCACCCGTGTTCCATCAGTTGCCCATGTGCCAGGGTCACGGTATCTCTTTCGAACAATCACGCGACCCCGGCAGGCATCGGTCCTAGTAGACCCCTACACTGCTGCTGACATCTCTTTGAGGCGCGCGTGGAACACTGCGCGCCGTCGACCCGAGCTTGGTCCTTACCGGGCGGCGAGCTACCCATTGCTCGCCACCCGCAAGCTCGCGCCTACGGTGGCCGGGAGTCCGCTATTGACTCCCGACGCCCGGGGCGTCTCCTCCTGCGGCGGCTAGGGACGTGAGGGCGCAGAGACTGCCACTCCCTCACGCGCCCCGCCTCCTCCTTCGCGAGCATTACTGCTTCGCAGAAGGAGGTGACGGCTTCCCATTCTCTCTCGCTCCGTACCATGGCTCGCACCAGGGCTGGACGCGAGAGGTCGCCGCCGCCGATGGCCTCCACGAGGACACGGCGGTGCCCCGCCCAGGCAGAGCACACCTCCACTGTATGCTCCACCGAAGTGGAAGTGGTTACGTAATTATTCGAAAGAGATACCGTGACCCTGGCACATGGGCAACGGAAGGAACACGGGTGGGTTTTAGTCAGTAAAAGTCTGATATGCCTTCCCGCTCCGCCCAGAGCGGGAGAAGTTACTTGATTATTACCAATCCAAAAAAAAGCAGTGGAAGTCTTTTGGCTGAAATGATGAATGATGATGAATATAGAATTACCAACTCACACGTGGTAGATTATAGCCCTCTCGAAAAGAGGAGGCCTGTTTCCCAGCAGTGGATAATATGGCCTGATTACGCTAATGGAGACTAGGTGTATGCGCCACCAGAATACCAGAATAGCAGGCCTGTTGGTCTAGTGGTTAGTGACCCTGACTGCTATGCCGGAGGTCGTGGGTTCGATTTCCACCCAGGACAAATGTTTGTGTGATGAGCACGATCATTTTGTCTGTGTCTGGGTGTAATTTATCTATAATATGTTTGTATATAGAGATATATAAGTATGTTTATCAGTTGTCTAGTACCCATAACATAAGCTCTGCTTAGCTTGGGACTAGATGGCGTTGTGTGACAGTTGTGGGATATTATTATTATAATACCAATGTGCCTAGTCAACTATGTTGGGGTCGGTTTCCAGTCTAGTCGAATGCAATATCTGTATTTTACATGCAAAGACTCCACCTGAGTACCACCAGGGTACGGTTGTAAAAGACCCACCCTGAAGAACACTTTCGTTATAAATGTCGTTTACTGAATCACTTTGGTGTAGACATATTTCTCGCGGCACACAATTTATGTGACTAATATTTTTTACGGTACTTGCCAAGGTTGTATTTTCATTATCGCAGAGATATTATTGTTTCCTTTGAAAAACTCATAAAAAGAGTATAGTCATAGATAATATCCCACGTGGCTTTGGATCTGAATTTTAGTTTTTTGCTACCGAATTCCAAAATCAAAATTAGTTCTCTTTGTAGTGTTTTCTTTTTTAAATCGGATGTGTTATTATTTAATTAAGTTATTATTTTTTCTCCTTTTAGTTATGGTACACATATGAACTTATATACCACTACTTGTTAAGCAAACAACAGTGAAGTAATAGCATATCATCAAGATACACAAATTGGATTAAATATGTATTCTGTATTTCTCTGACATGTAAAAGTGTCTGTACAAATCTACTTACAGAAATAAAATCATTTATCATTTATTAGACAGGCCGACAAAATTTTTACCCAGAAACCAGCCTATACTTTTCCGAAGGATTTTGATGCGCTGAATTCAAGTCTGGCCTCCAAATTGCTCTATCACGTCAGGGTTTCGAGATATCCTAATCTAAAAGTGCAAAAAAGGTTACGTGACAGAAGAAAATAAATGATTATTAAAAAACGTTATATGGCAATTGAAAGTACCACCCTTTTCCTTTTTAAACTTATTTGGATTTTTTCAAATATCTTTTTTTTTCACCAAAATATCGCTATTTGAAATTTTACACTTCAGCGTATTAACCCAACAAAAAAAAAAAAAAAACAAATAAATCTGCCCAAGACCAGACCATGTTGATCTTGTGTTTTTGGGGTCGCTGATTCCGAATTCGAGGTCCAATTCACCCTATTAGTGATTAAACTTGCTGTTTCCAGGGTCAGGTGGGTTAGCCTGCTTATGGTTTGGTAGGGGTAGTTTTTAGGGGTTTTTTTTTGAGCTTACGAAAAGTTCTGATCTTATAGGGTGAATTGGACCTCGAAATCGGAATCAGCGACCCCAAAAACACAAGATCAACATAGTCTGGTCTAGGGGAGAATTTTGACGATATTTTTTTGTGGTTGGGTTAATACGCTAAAGTGTAAAATTTCAAATAGCTATATTTTGGTGAAAAAAAAAGATATTTGATAAAATCTAAATAGGTTTAGAAAGGGACAGGATGTTAATTTTATTTGATATACAACGTTTTTTGATAATAATTTTTTTTCCTTCTGTCATTTAACCTCAAAAACTGGAAAAAAACGCGTTTTTTGCTCTTTTAGGTTAGGATATGTCAAAAACCAGACGTACAGGAGCATTCTGAGCACGGATTCGGATTCAGCGCATCAAAATCCTTCGGGTATGTTAGGTCTGGTCTCTGGGTATGGACTTTTGTTAAATTTTGTCAGCCTGTGTTATCTAAGCTAACGCAAAAACAGCCCAAGCAAAGTTGGTTAGTTATATGGGACCACTCCTAAGGCTTACCCTATTCATTAAAAATAATTTTCGAAATCAGTCCACAATTCGAATCCAATAGAATTTTCGAATTCAATCCCGGAACATAAAGGCAACAAACAAAATATACGGAAGAATTGAGAGCCTCCTCCTTTTTGAAGTCAGTTAAAAATAGATCGTTGTCGATGTCTTTTTCATTAAGATCTCGATTGCGAATAAAAGAACTTAAAACAAAGAGTTTCAGATTGAGCAACCCTGAAAAAACGTAGCTTTGAAACACTACCAACATTGTATTATTGTGACTGGGAAGTATTTTCCTGTGTAATCAGTGAAGCGACATCGTATCTTTGTGTTTTTGTATACACTTTATTACAGTCGAATTTCCCTTTTCGCCTTTATGCTGTGAAGGTCTTCTCCGTAAATATTTTTCTCGCACATTTTTGATCTGTAATTAACGGATCTTTTAGTGGGTGAAAAAGAAAATGTTTGACCTTTAATTTTTAAAGCCTCTTTCAAGGCTTTGTTATTTATAAGTAGTAGTGATTCGCGGATTCTGGCGCAAGCGCCAGAGCCCGCGCTTGCACCAGAGCCCGCGAATCTGTAGCACCCATCGTAAAAAAAAAAAAAAAAAAAAAAAAAAAAAAAAAAAAGGTTTTGGTGTGCTCTGATCTCAAATCTGCGGTCCATTTTAGCGTAGGATGCGTGGTTCTGGAGTTATGCAAATCAATTAACTGTTATCTCATTGATTTCCGGTGGTCCTGCACCCTCATTAGCATTCCATTGTTCGCCTAATCCTTTTATCTATTATACTTCGAACACCTCATTACGTTGCGCCAGAACCCACGAATCTGTTGCCCTACGGTTGATTTGGCGTTCTTATCTATTACTCATTGTATGTCTGCTTTTCTATGTCATCAATAAAACACATTCATTTTTATTTCAATATTTTATTACTTTTTTCTACAAAATATGAGCGGAAGATCTCATCCACAAAAATATCATTGTGCAGTGTGTTCCCTGTAAATATGTTCGTAAAACTATGCATTGAACATCCCTGAAACTTAAATAGCAAATACATTAAGCAATATTCACCACAAACTGAAGTCCAATCATTCTGAATCCTATCAACATTCCAGTCCCATCTCTTACAATTCCTTTTCAAAAACTGGAGATGATATCGCTCAGGTGTTCGTCCATATGAATCAAAATATTGACCGATACCATTCGTATCGATATGTACAGCTACCCAGTGTGAACCTGGTTTATCATCCGCATCCAAATTGCATATTATATACGTTGGTACATGTGTATACATAGGTAGTCTATTAGCAGCATAAACATTATTTTCTAGACTGGGATGAATCTTTTTCATATGTTTTTGTAATTCTAGTGTATCCATGATATTACTGTTATTAGCAGATTATTACAGTACCAATCTATTCAATGGTTGTCATAGGAATGTTCAATTATAGTGATTTGTAAATATTAAATCGCATTCTTTGTGGGAGTCACAAAGCTTAGGATTATCATTTTGCTGCAGCTAATTTAAAGTTTGTTATATGGGTCTGATTATATTAAATAAAACACTTTGAGTACATAGACATTTTTAATTAACTGATCAACACAATAATTATTAAATAAATAAATTAAATACAGACATATTATTATCAAAATACCATTTTCTAATACACACAGCATTATTCAATGCACAATTCAATTTATGGTTCACACAATTAAAATCAGTTTTATTTTTACAGAACTTTTTTTTTAATGTCGCAAAATTAGGACATCCCTTCTCACCTATGTCAATCACTTCACAGTTTGCACATAACTCTTTAATCCACGTAATCTTTTCCAAACCCTTTGTCATAATTTTTTTATTTTCTAAATATGGTAAAATAACACGTTTAAACTCTTTGTAGTCTATGTAGCCTTCACTCCAGTAAATTCCTCGATTTCTTTCTAACCATCTCACCTGCTTTTTTTCTTCTAGTGTTAGGTAATGGAATGAATATGGTGGTTTCACCAAGAACGTCTGTGTATGATCATGACTCGCAATGGCCAATTCTTTGATAATAAAATGATTTAAAGAATCTTTAAATCCTTGATAGTATATTGCATACAATTTGTTTTATTTAATTTTATAATGTTATCTTTAGTTACACACACACAAAATGCATTAAACATAACACATATATCTAAAACACAACACACATTATAATCCTAACTACTATAGTCTACAGTAACATTTCTATTTTTATCTATTTCAATAATATTATCAAACTCAGCATAAACAATACAGTTAATTGTTTGTATTAGTGAGGATTCAAATCGTACTTCTAATCTTACACTACCATGCTTTATGAGATTCCAATGGGCTGATGAGTTAGCTGATAAATCAGGAGTTAAATCAAATGCTAAAAGACAGTAACCTTTGGCATACTGTTCACGAGAGATTGCATTTCCTTCATTAAGAAAGTGAATACCAGTCCCCGAGAATAGAGTATGATATGCTGATGTAAATATATTATTATTAAAAGATGGTTGCAAAGCTTTGGAAGGTATTTGTTGACCATCAATATATAAGCTGAAAGAGTTAATACCATAGTTTTCAAAGTTAAATGGATTTTTAGTAAGTGAACCATTAAATGCAGAATTATTCACAAAACCAATAATACATCTTTTGGGTACCTGTCCTAAGAATATATTATCAAGAGTTTTTCCTTGAACACCCGATGCAATTGTTAAAACTTTAACTTCAGCACGAGTAATAGGATATTTAGCAGTGGTAGAAGCTAAAACTTTCTGATGTGCGAGTAATACACTTGGATTAATTCGTGCTCTTCGAACAATAAGAGTTGCGTCCGTAATGCAAACTTTAAACTTTACATCATTTGACCCAGCAATTAAATTAAAACTCTCTCTTGACCGAACTAATTTTACACTCATTTCAACGCCATTAATTAAAAATTTATCTTGATTGAAAATGTCACCATGAAGATGACCAATCATTTCTATTTCCCTGCTTTCATTAACTAATTCCTGTCTTTTAACAAATCCTATGTTTTTACCATCTGTGGAATCCATTTTTCCTGCTGTATCATCATACCAAAGACTACAAGTAAGATGAGATTGTTTAGCAGCAGGAGCATAGTTTAAAAGGGTTTCCATGTATGCTCGATAGGCATAGGTATTATTAGGTGGTGATACAAGTTTTTGGTTTAAATAAACATCGAGTTGACTAAAAAGTGAATGCAACCAATTATTTACAGGTGCTACTGCTGTAGCTGATATCAAGTTTGTTGAATCTTGATTTAATACTTTTGCCTTTATGTGGAGTAATGTATGAGACAAATCTATGTAGTCATCGCCTGTTCCAGGAACTTGAAACTCGATAGGTCCATCATCAGCAAGAGATGAAATTGGTTTATAGTGAATCCACAATCCATTTTCAATGCTTGTTTGTGTAGACGGTAATGCAAACAAATCTAATTCTGACTTAACGCACTCACAAGAATGATTATGAAGGAAAGACATACTTAATTTGAAAATATATCTTTGATGTTTTTTGGTTTTAGACCAAGTTTTTTCGTAGCTTTCACTTTAGCTGTTAGTGGTGGAATGAACGAGGCCAATCGTTTTCTTTTACTTATATACCCAGATCCTGTCATGTTAAATCGATCAATTTTGTCATCAGCCTTTCGTTTTAAGTTTGTACTAACTTGCTTTAGACGATCTTTTATTGAGGCTTCCATAGGACGGGCTTGAACCATATCCGATAAAAGTCCTACTCCAGCGTTTAATGCCTCCTTACCAACCACTCGAGCACCACTTGAAAGTAAAGGTAAAACTGATCTAAATAACCCTCCTAAGAAGCTCCCAATACCATGACCGCGTTGGTATGGTGAACCCTTATAAATTACTCCAACTCCTGATCCAGCTTGATGTGAATAATAATTTTCATATGGACATTTATGATGATCATGAGGAGAATACATTATTATAATTTGCGGAAATGTAGTTTAACACACACGGTTCCAAACTGGAATGGTATTTTTTGTCCTGTGCTCGATCTTATATCTATTTCCAGCGTATCGAACTCTCTTCGCATAACAGGTAAGTAGTGAGGTGGAGAGAAAATGTACATTTTATTCGCACCATAAATGTATTTTGAAGGATCTAATGAAATGACTCTTAATAGTGGAGTCATAACATCACCCACAATCTGAGGATCGATAATGTCGCAATATAGAAATAGTTGAGATGGTAACCCTAAGTGTAAATTAGCAGGACACTTCCCAAAATTTCTGTCTAGGAGATTTGTATTTGGTTCATAACCTAGTTGTAAACTTAATTTGGGTGATAATGTTACGGATGTTATATTTTTATCCAAAACAGAAATAGACACAAATTTTGTTATTTCATCATAACGAAATTTCAAGCTCTCTCTGATACCATTTAACGCTCTTAAAATATGTTCAACGTTATCGTAGTTGGTAGCGGGAATATGTTTTTTGTAGTACACTGTTGATGGTTTATCTTCATTAGGCATTAACATGGTTTTTGTGATGTATACAACATTTTCATGATCTTGAACAGTAAACATGGTGCATGGATATTGAAACTCGACAACTCCAACCGCCCATTCACCTTCTAATTTCATAGCTTTTGGTAATTTTGTTGAAAAATTTGTGGTCTTGTTATCAGGAAAGTATTCCATTGAACTATTGCTGAGCAAAGTTAAATAAAAACTTTCTTTATTCATATTTCTTTTAAACTAGAAGCTAAAATCCAACTGTTAAATTTATCTGGATAACCTTTCCACTTCACTAATACTTCTTTTCTGTTACCCGAATAACGAGTGCCAATTATTTTATCTATTTTATATTGTGAGGTGGGGTTGTAAGTGACCTTCTGTAATTCTCTTTCATAAAAAGTACCAACTATTGGTTCATTTTGTAAATCTGTTATTGTATAAACAACCCATGGAGATCTATCAATTATTGAAGATATAATAAATATTTCATCACTCCAATTTGATTCATATCCTTTTTGGAAAACATGTTTATATTTAGTTATTCGAACATAATCACCCACGTTGAAATTTGGTTTTGGATTTTCTAGAGAAAGTTTGTTTGACCCTCTATCATAAAGATTAGTCCAAACTGTCATAATATTGTTGGAACTTACATCACATGGGCACATCTTAATACTCGAGTGAATGCTGTGATTATAAGAGTATATTAAATCTTGTAAAACATCTATATATCTATAAGTATTATTATGAGTGAAATAACGCCACATTTTCATTTTTAGAGTTCTTTGAAATCGTTCAACAATACTAGCCTTAATATCAGGATTGTTAGTGGTATAGTAATTTATCTTTTTGGATTTAAAGTATTTTTGTACATCTTTTGAAACAAATTCTGTACCTTTATCAGATTGTATGTGAGTAGGTGTTGTATTACTTTCAGTAAATATACTTTCAAAACATTCTTTAGTTGTTTCTGAGTTTTTCTTTTTCATTGGTCTTGCAAAAGCATATTTACTAAATACATCAATAACACAAAGTATGTAGTTGAAACCATCATTATATTGAGAATAAGTTCGCATATCACTTAAATCAGCTTGCCACAGCTCATTAATATTTGATAGAATGTACTTATTACGCGGGAATTTTTTCCGAATGGGTTTATGTAATGTATATGTTTCTTGTGATTGTAACCATTCCTTTGCTTGCTTTTTATCCATTATACCCTTCATAGCTTTTGATAATTTATCAATACTACCAAAACCAGCGGGGTTAGATGGATCATAATAAATCCTGTTAATTTCTTCTAGTACGGGGTCCATTTTTCCCAATCGATCTTTTTATGTATTTTAGTTATAGATCTCTTATCTCCACTGCTCGGTGTAGAAAACTCTTGAACTTCAATCTCAGAGGTTTTGTTCAGATCTTTTACTTGAAGTTGGTTAATAAACTCACATCTCTTTGGATTTCCAATATAAGTAAGTGGTACTTTAATATCTTTTAATGCTTTAGCAAATCTATCCCACCCTATCGGATCACTTTTTTTTAAGGGTCTAAGTGAATCATTTATTAAATCAACAATATTACTTCCTGGAATTTTTTCATTATCAATTATGACTGTGCCTTCATTATCCCAACGTATTTTACTTTTACTTGTTCCAATTAAGTTTAATAATGACTCACCTTTTTTATTATAAGTTTTTGGTATTAAACTGAGTATTTGTGTTGATGAATACAGTGGATTTGCCTCACTTTCTATACTTTTAATAGATCCTTTCTCCTCCAACAAAGATTCAGCATCAACTGAACTTTTTAGATCTCTATCTTTATTTTTAAAACCAATTTTAGACCCATTTGAATCTTCATTAGATGTATCAGAATAAATTGGTAATCTGAGTGGTTGACGATCCTCTTCGGTAAAGTGAAGGTATCTTTGTAGTGTTTGTAAATATAACATCCACTTCTTTCGGTCTTCCGTCTTACTATTCATAATATTTTGCATTTCAATATCTAATCGAGACAAATTACTAGTAACCTTATTTTCTTGTTTTAATTTTTCAATCAATCCCGGTTCAATAAGTATCATTTTCTTAGCATTTTCCATGTTAACTGGCTAGTCCACTTACTAATCCACTCAATATTGCACCTAATATTATTGGTAAGAAAGCCCCTCCTTTTTGTATAATAATATTTTTTCTTAGTTTATGTTTACACTTATGCACCAGTTTACGGAGTATATTTTTGTGTTTATTCAATTTTTGTTTATCTTGATCTTTAAGAGGTATCTTTCCTTGTAAAACGTTATGAATACATTCACAAATACAATTTATTTCTTCTTCATCACACGTTTTAAGTAACGCTCTTTGATATTTTGGTTTAAGCGTATGCAAAGCGTTTAGCAAATGTTTATGCGTTGTGAGTCGACGATGCATCATTTAGAAATGATTTGAATTGTTTGATTCTTGGTGTATTTAAACTGCAAAGCGTTTAGCAAATGTTTATGCGTTGTGAGTCGACGATGTATCATTTAGAAATGATTTGAATTGTTTGATTCTTGGTGTATTTAAACTCTTTCGTGGGGACGTAGACTGTGCAGTAACCATTAAATGGGAATACATTTGTCTTGATACGACAAAAATCATTTGTATTCTGTTTTAAATCTACCATTAAATATCCATGCGCTTCTAAAGTTGCATCCCTGTAGGCGTCTTCAATGAATTTTGGGTTATCTGGTGACACTTGTCGTGCTAAATATCTTATTTGAGTTTTATCTCGAGGGTTTTTAAAATAAATTATATAACTTGAGTTTAAAGAAATGTCTCTTTGACCTTTACCTTGATGAAATAAATTTTGTGTTAAATAAAATACACTAAGATTCCTGTGATGACTACCTTTTGTAAATATATCCACAATTCTTCCATCAGACTCTCTCATTAGATCATCAATAATAATAAGGTGTGGGTTTTCACCATCAAACATATTAAGATTTGGAATTCCTTGATGATAGTTAACATTTGGTAAATTATTTAAAGCCTGCATTTCATCAAAGCACCATGTGATCTGATTAAAATCACAATTACATATTTCTTTAACTGATTTTATGAAATTTGTTACAAAATTTGACTTCCCACATCCACTTGGTCCTGCCACAATAGCAGTAAACGGATGGATAAAGTGAAACATTTCACACGTCTAGAGTTTTAAAGGGATGAAATAAAAATGAAAATTTTGGTGTAAAAATTAAATATATATATATATATTGCTAAAATTATATAAAACATGTAATTTGTGAAAAACAGAATGATCTGTATACTATTTCTAACACAATTAGTACTTATCAGAATTTCACAATCACCTCAACGTCAAATTTAAGCACACAAATAAAAACTACAATTATTTTACATTATTTACAATCAAACAATAAATTTTAAATATGTAATAAACTATTATATAACATTACAGTAATATCATAATTTTACAATCAGTACAAAATTTGTATATACACACAGAAATAAAAGTAAAAAGTATTACACTTAGCGTAATTTATAATGTCCCCAAGCCAATGTATCAATGTTGTTGTTCATAATACATCGTTTGGTATCATTATATGATAAAGATGTTTTATTTATTTTTTGTGTAAAAATAGTGTGTTTGATTGACTTAAATCGAAGCATACTACAATATAATACATTTTTATTAAACAAACACGATTTGTAATTTTCCATATTCATTTTTTTGGTAACACTTTTGTTAACCCCTTTTGCCTTTGCTATAAATTTATCTTCTATTTCTAAGGCATACATTTTTGATCGCAACCCTACAAATTCCTTCAATACTTTACCATTATTCTCATCTTTAAAAAAACCTAACTTTTTTTTATTTATTTTTGGATATCCGTAAATATTATTTTCCGGGTAATCTGATGTATCGAAATAGTGAAGTAGATCTGGTTTTATATCCTCATAAAAATTGTCTGTAAAAATTTGATATATCAAACTATCGGTATCGGTGTACAATAACTTAATTTTATTATGAAACTTTTTAATCATGTAGTTATAATGAAATTCATACATAAGGGTCTTAGATATATCTAAAATACAAAATCCTAAATAAATCGGCTTATCATAAATTAATTTTGTTTTGTGTAATTGTATTGCAACTAAATGTTCTGAAAATATTGATAAACTATGGAATTCTGGTTTTGCAATCCAATCCTGAGCACCTAAAACTTTACCACGATTATCCCAGTGAGTTAGTAGTTTAACGTTTACTCTTTTTTCAATATTTTCCATAGTCTTACCGAAGACAGAATTGTTCATTAATTTAAAAAAGTCTTTTTCAAAGTTTGATGTAGCTAACGTTCTCAAACTAGTATTTAAGTCTATGTATTTCTTTAACCAAGAACTCTGTTTAAATTTTAAAATTCTATGTACTTTAATTAATTTAATCCCCATTTCAATGCATTGTTTTAAATTCCTGTAGTGAATGATGTATTTATTTTTATTATTTAAATTAGGAACTAATTTAGTTTCTTTAGTATTACCCACACATATGTTTTCAGGACATAACGGAAAGTCAGAATGCAAATTATGAAGTTCATCAGGATATTCCAAATCAACTTCTAAAACATAACCGAAATCAGAGTTATCCGACACATTATAATCTGTATTAGAATCTATCCATTCGAAACCACCAACAGGAAGAGATTGAGACATTGCCCAACCATATAAATTATTCGCATCAAAATATGTTAGATATGAATTAGGTTTTTCACTATCATAATCTTCCATGAATTTATTATTTGCTCTAGCAAAACGATTGCTACACTGAGATACACCCCCTCTAATACCAGCTTTAAAAAAAGCAATTTTGTCATAGTCCGTTAACAATTCTAATTCTATTTTGGTAAATTTTAACATTGCATCCCAACTTAAACCTGGGGCAGTATAGTAATGAGCAGGATCTAATCCATAAGTTTTAATACAAAGCTTTCTAAAGTTTTCGAATACATCAGTCAAAAGTAAAACATCAGTTTTTAAATATAAATTGGAATAATCAGACATACTACTACACTTAAAATGTTGCCAAATATCTTTTGCGTGATTATAATCATCATTTGAAATATTTGAATCTGTGAGTGAACTATAAAATTGGTGTTGATCAGGAAGTGATGGATGTTTCAAGCAATCACTATTACACATAAATTCATAAGGATAAATACCTTTCCGTCTTAAACGTGAAAAATCTTCATTATTAGGATAGTTCCTTTTTAGTTCTGTAAACTGATCATCATTAAGATTTTTAGCTAGTTGATCTAAACTACACGATAAAAATTTCAATGAATCTATGAATCTTAAACTTACTGGTTGATTATTTATTGTTAACTGTTTTGAAAATGATATGTATCGTTCTTTATTTTGTGGAATAACTTCAACTTTGTCATCATCGAGGTTTAATGCATGGATAATGAAATGAGCATCGTAATGACTGAGGTTATGTAAAAATATTGGAATATGACGAGGGGTTCTGTACTTAGAACTACACACTTGATGTGCAACACCCCTAAAACTGCCAGTGTGCCAATCAAAATCGTAAAAAAGATCTTCATTTAACTCAGTTTCACAAATATGACATATGTTTGAATTTGAAATTTTAATTTTATCTTCATCTGATAATGGAACGAGACATTTTTGGAAACTATTTTTTTTAAATATTGTTTTCACATCTTCACAAAGGCGATTCATAAACACTTGTGCACAGTTTGACCCACTATACGTCTCATATTTTGATAATCTGTTATCATATGAACATTTAATGTAATATCCAAAACTATACACTTCATGTTTTTGAATATTAATTGTACTAGGCTTGGATGGATCGTTACTACATGATTCTATTGGGTTCAAAAATGCCTCAAAGTCTGCATAAACCACAAAGGGCATTTTCAACTTTTTCACGAATTTATCAAATTTTAATTTATTATTTGAGGTTGCTTTACCAAACCAATCCTTTTTGGAATCCTCACCGTTTGGTAATTCCGTACAAATGTGAGCGCAATCATATTGTTGATGGTTATTAAGTCTTTCCTCCGATGGGAAATGAAGTAAACATGAATCACATATATAAACTGCACAATGATGTCTTGATATTTGTGAACTAACTAATCGCGATAAGTTTTTAATATAACAGTAATGATTGTTAGTACCATTCGATATATATAGTAGGTTAATATGATTAGGTGTACGACATTTTGTTAAATATAAAGGACCTACAACAGAATTACACTTTTTTTCTTTATTATACTCTAAGCCAAAAACATTAATACTAATATTGTTTAATTTCTCTACTTTTGATATATCTGCAATTATAACCGGAAAAGAAATACCAGTAAATTTTAGTTTATTTCCATGAATTGCGTAAGATGCTACCCGATCTACACTTTTACATACAGGATATAAACCAGAGAGTAATGCCCATTTGAAACACATATTATCATTATTTTTAACATTGATTACAGCTTTTTTTGATTTAATATCTTGAGGAAGGTCGATATATGAACTACCACGTAGGGGGTTGAATTTGTTAACATTCATATCTATGTATTTAATTTGATTAAGACTCCAACCACTATCTTTTTTTTCAAATTGACAAATTTTACCGACTACAGTGTCTATTAATGATGAATAAAAAATATTTAAGTCATCTCCCTGACAAATTATGTAATTAAACGTTTGAAAATCAAACGTATTTTTAATATCTTTAGTTTGTTGTATGAAATCAGCATGCAATATGAAGTTTATTTTAAAAATTGTATGTTGTTGAATACATTCATTTATCAAAAATAAGATATCAATTTTTAGCGAATTTAAAAACGATTCCGGTGTTTCAAAATATTGTCCCGATTGAAGTGTTTTACTATTAATTCTATATGTTAAAATTCGATTGCCAAAAGCGGTTTCAACAACTGTAACATTTGTTAATGAATTATGTGATTTTAAAAGATTATTTTTATGTGAATTGCTTTTTAAATGGTTGTTTAGATACCTTTTATTAATATAAACATGACATGTATCACATTCCACCTTATTGTTGTCCACATCATTGGTTTCAATTGATGATGTAGAAGCTCCTTCATCAAATTTTGCTTTCTTGGTAACCTTATTTTCATCAGTAGTGATACCTCGTTTGATACCTCTTCCAACTTGTTGTTGACTGTAACAAAAAGAAAATTATTAGACAAATCTTAAAATAAAACATTACTACAATAATATTTCTTATTGAGTTTGTACTTCTAATACTTACATCAACTTTGTTTCAACCATCAAACATTGATTATACAACTCATCATCATACGATGAATCGAACAGTTCATGCTTCTCTATTTCATCACAAACTTTAGACAGCTCCTGATTGAATTCGATGTTGGATTGTTCTATATTCTCTTCAATGGGCGCGGAAAAGAAAGCACTGGTGCACATTTCACTGAAGTTTTCCATCTTTATAATAAAGAAGAAAGTATGTAGCACAGTAAGTAACAGTTAAGTGTTGGTAGAGCAACTGATACCCAATTTCAAATAATGTCCAATATTCATAGTCTAACAAAGGATTAGGAAAGTCATGTAAAATCTAATGAGTACACAGAAGTACTTTAAGTAAACAGAATCACATTCACTAATCCACTAATGAGTGTCATTGTTAAAAAAGTATTTTTTAACTTTTTCACTTTCTGCTATTGTCTTTGTAATATTGTATACGAGGCCGTTTGTGTTGTCGTAGATGCTATCCTTATTATTCTTTATGTAATATTTAATCCTCGTGGTAGCGTGCTTCCAGTGATCACTAGTTGGAATCTTGGATAGTTTCTTCATATCATACATTTCAATTTTTATGAGATGCGTCGCTTGGTCTCCGTCGTCAGAATTTGTAGAGATGTATGATACGCCATCTCTAGCAGCTCGTGTCACAGTCGAGGATAGCAGCTTCTTCCTTTTTATTTTTGGTACCACTTCAAAAAATTGATCAATCGGTTGCGATTTCCTTTTTCCACCATCGTCTGTGTTATTAACGACGATGTCATCACTCTCTTCTTCGTGTTGAGGAGAGAGTGGCGAGTAGTAATACTGTTTATAGGTATTTTCATTATCGTCTGCGAAGCTGAATGATCTCTGCAACAACAGAGTTATCACGTTAATATCAATTTGTTTACACTTAATCACACACGTTAGGAAACAACAACAGAAATACAAGTAAGTTTGTCAATAGAATAAACACTTACCTCCATGGCCATTGATGCGTTGAAGTAACACAAACGTAGTATTGGTAGACGTAGACAATCCACTGTGGTCAAACGACCATAGACTGACTGCATGACTGCAACTGTTCGATCTTATATAGCACCATTCTTATCTAAAGCAAATTACTAAGTACAACGAAACTGATTGTAACTCTATGAGTCAACAAACTTATCTCACGTTCCTTATTCTTATCTAAAGCAAATTACTAAGTACAACGAAACTGATTGTAACTCTATGAGTCAACAAACTTATCTCACGTTCCTTCGCAACAGGCATCAACCTGCTTTGTGACTCCCACAAAGAATGCGATTTAATATTTACAACGAGCAATACACCAGATTTCAACAGTCGTATTACGGACGTCGACCGGAACCCATATTAAGCGAAAAACAGTTTAGAGATTTAGCACCGCTGTTTGTCATTGATTGCTCTAGACAAGTGGATAATCTAAAGACAGGGCCAGTTGTGGACGTGAGAGTAGAAATTGAAAGTGATTCGGAGATACCAGATCAAACTTCAGCATATTGTCTCATTCTGAACGATTGCATTGTTGAATACAAACCATTAAGTAACATTGTTAAGAAGATATCATGAAGACGGACACCCTTATAGTGGAACTCCAAGGATTTAAAGATTCTTTAAATCATTTTATTATCAAAGAATTGGCCATTGCGAGTCATGATCATACACAGACGTTCTTGGTGAAACCACCATATTCATTCCATTACCTAACACTAGAAGAAAAAAAGCAGGTGAGATGGTTAGAAAGAAATCGAGGAATTTACTGGAGTGAAGGCTACATAGACTACAAAGAGTTTAAACGTGTTATTTTACCATATTTAGAAAATAAAAAAATTATGACAAAGGGTTTGGAAAAGATTACGTGGATTAAAGAGTTATGTGCAAACTGTGAAGTGATTGACATAGGTGAGAAGGGATGTCCTAATTTTGCGACATTAAAAAAAAAGTTCTGTAAAAATAAAACTGATTTTAATTGTGTGAACCATAAATTGAATTGTGCATTGAATAATGCTGTGTGTATTAGAAAATGGTATTTTGATAATAATATGTCTGTATTTAATTTATTTATTTAATAATTATTGTGTTGATCAGTTAATTAAAAATGTCTATGTACTCAAAGTGTTTTATTTAATATAATCAGACCCATATAACAAACTTTAAATTAGCTGCAGCAAAATGATAATCCTAAGCTTTGTGACTCCCACAAAGAATGCGATTTAATATTTACAAATCACTATAATTGAACATTCCTATGACAACCATTGAATAGATTGGTACTGTAATAATCTGCTAATAACAGTAATATCATGGATACACTAGAATTACAAAAACATATGAAAAAGATTCATCCCAGTCTAGAAAATAATGTTTATGCTGCTAATAGACTACCTATGTATACACATGTACCAACGTATATAATATGCAATTTGGATGCGGATGATAAACCAGGTTCACACTGGGTAGCTGTACATATCGATACGAATGGTATCGGTCAATATTTTGATTCATATGGACGAACACCTGAGCGATATCATCTCCAGTTTTTGAAAAGGAATTGTAAGAGATGGGACTGGAATGTTGATAGGATTCAGAATGATTGGACTTCAGTTTGTGGTGAATATTGCTTAATGTATTTGCTATTTAAGTTTCAGGGATGTTCAATGCATAGTTTTACGAACATATTTACAGGGAACACACTGCACAATGATATTTTTGTGGATGAGATCTTCCGCTCATATTTTGTAGAAAAAAGTAATAAAATATTGAAATAAAAATGAATGTGTTTTATTGATGACATAGAAAAGCAGACATACAATGAGTAATAGATAAGAACGCCAAATCAACCGTAGGGCAACAGATTCGTGGGTTCTGGCGCAACGTAATGAGGTGTTCGAAGTATAATAGATAAAAGGATTAGGCGAACAATGGAATGCTAATGAGGGTGCAGGACCACCGGAAATCAATGAGATAACAGTTAATTGATTTGCATAACTCCAGAACCACGCATCCTACGCTAAAATGGACCGCAGATTTGAGATCAGAGCACACCAAAACCTTTTTTTTTTTTTTTTTTTTTTTTTTTTTTTTTTTTTTACGATGGGTGCTACAGATTCGCGGGCTCTGGTGCAAGCGCGGGCTCTGGCGCTTGCGCCAGAATCCGCGAATCACTACTACTTTTATAAGGAAGGGGATATCACGTTCTATTATTATAGGTTGGTACAAAGAACCGAAACCCGGTCTCTTAAAAAAATTAAGCCTCTGATCTGTAACTTAATCTATAGAAGAGCAATTCTTGTAATTAAAGACTCTCTAATCTAGTCGCAGTCTTATATCGGCGACAATCAAATGTTAAAAATGTATGGAAACTCGAGGTATTATTAACAGATTGAGACTGACATCAAACAGAGAACATTCTTAAAATTACGAGAAGTCCCCTCAGATTTCATATTATTCATCTATATATTAATACGTGAAGCGAAAACCTTGGATCCCTTTTTACGAAAATTGGGCGGACGGAGGAGTATGAAATTTCGCACACTTATAGTTTATACAGAGAAGAAGTGACGAATGCTAATATTTTCTAAAATTATGCGTAAAAATACATTATTTTCAATAAATAACACGTTACACACACTACTATTCATTACCGTGTATTTAATACGCACATGAATATTCTTTTGTTTATGGTCCAAATCTGTGGTCCAATCGAGAACATCTGTCTTTAATATTTTGTGTCTGTCTTACTGAATGTCAAGTATAACCATAGGTAATAAATTAATTTTATAGATAAATAACCTGTTTCATTTTTAAAATCTATGATCATATCGAGAATTTTTGTCTTTAATATTATTTGTCTATAGTATTACTGAATGTCAAATATAACCATATATTTTTTTATATATATTATTATACTTAGAATAATAACGCATAGAACCGCAGTAGTTGCACGAAAAGTGAAGCCATTTCAAGGTAGCCTTTTAAGGCTAAGTACGACTTTCGGACCGTTAGTACAAAATACCAAGCGCTGTTGTAAAGAGCTCCCGCAATTTCACAAAAAAATGACGTACTGTGTAGTGAAAGGGTGTCACAACTCATCACATTACCACGGAAACCATTTAAAGATCCCATTTCACGGGTAACTATTGCCTAACATCATATATTTTTGATTAAAACATTCATCGAAACAAAATAAATAAATCGTAAATTTGACAGACGCCATTACAATAAAAGTGTTGCTAGGCAAAGAAAAACATTTTACCCCATTTTTTTGTTGTTATAACTATGTACTGCCAATTTTATTGCAAAATCACATTTAAGTTGGTATTTTTATTAGCCTAATACTATTGGGGGTCCCGCTTGCCAACCTAAGAATTTACCTATATTCTACATTCTACCTAAATTCTTGTTACCTAAGAATTCGATTCTTTTATGAATCCAAAAAAGATAATATTTCGCGAATAGCGTCATCAAAGCGGCAGTTGTTTAGAAAACAGTTGCAAATTCAGGGTTATTAAGTAAGGTAGTTTAAGGAATCGATCTTGGTTTATAATAAATATTTTTAATTTCATGTTTTTTTTAATAGTTTTTCTACACACGAATCCTGAAACAGTTCTATTTTTCACACTATTTGGGGAAAATGTCATTTACTTGCAACATTATTAGTTTGCTTCTGTGTGTGTCGGTGAATGTTTTTACGTGCCGCTTATGCACACATTGATTGTGTTGTTGCTTCAATTTTAAACGGAATTTTGAATGAAGCTATCTCTCTATGCATTATTACTCTAAGTTATTATATATATTTTTTCATTTAACAATGTATTTCTATTCAAATGAAGTACGGTCGAATTTCGACCAATGGGCGATCACTAGTTCGTATAATTAGATGATACAAATATCAGCAACTGTATGTGTTGATATAAATATCAACAATCAGTCAGAATAAATTGACGAAAGATTTGAAAACGTTTTCCGTACTATGTCCATGTCAGAATGTATGCTTAACTGAGAGCAATAATATTACGGCGCCTGTCGACAAGCGCGACGCGATAGTGCGGTAACTTTAATAGAATATCATCATCATCAGTCGAAAGATGTCCAAGGCTGGTCATAGGTCTCCCCCATTTGGGGAACTTGCCATAATCGCCACACTGGCGGGCGGGTTGGCGATTGCAGTATGGTGGTAAAATGCATAGAAAACGCTGCTGCCCATTCTCCAGTAAGTCCCTTAGTCGCCTTTTACGACACCTACGGGAAGAAATAGAATGGTAGTAGGCTTTACGTCCGGCAACACATGGAAAATTCCTATGAAAACTATGTGGAAATTTTCGTTCCGGTCTGTGGGAGCTTTAATGCGTGTAAAGCTATATTAACAGTATATGCGTATATCGTTACGTCCGGCGATAAACGCTAATTTGACCAGCTATTATCGGCGTTCGCCACACAAATGTGGCCTGCCAAATTATGTTATTGGCTAGCGAATTTAGCGCCTGTTTAATGCTTTAAACCTTGGCTTACCTGCATCTACCGTTTTATGCCTACCTGTGTACGTCATTTCCTTTTGGGTTTATATTATTTTGTGCTGCTTCGTACGAGTATCTATCTCTTAACTCAAAAAAATAAATAATATAAGTATGCTATAAATAAGTCCTGGATATATTTTTTCATACTTTTTGGCAGTTCTTAGAGAAAATAACAGAAATTCTGGAGAAATCCAGTTTGTAATTTTAAATATCTGGGTGTTTATTGATAGCAGTGGTGAGAGCAGTGGTGGCCCAGTGGTATCGGCGTCGACTTACGAATTGTAGGTCGTGGTCTCGAACCCTGCCTGGGCGCTTAACTTTCTGTAAAGAATTTCATTACCACTGCTCTCAAAACGGTGAAGGAAAAATCGTGAGGAAACCGGCATGTCTTAGAACCAAAAATTTGAAAACATGTGACATCTACCAACCCGCACTGGGCCTGCGTGGTGGTTTATGGCCCACTCCCTCTCACCGAGAGGACGCCTGTGTCCCAGCAGTGGGAACAATATAGGCTGATGATGATGAAGGGTGTTTGTTACACACGCACAAACCACACAAACACGGACAAACGGATTTAGATGAAATTTGACACTCAGATAATTTATAAGAGATTAACACATAAGATACTTTTAATCCCGGTAAAACGCTCCAGTGGGATAATTTTCGACATCCACAAGGGCCAAGCCGCTGGCACAAGCTAGTTTTTCATAAATATTTCTTGATTCTGTATTTCTTAACTCACTCTAAATATTTACTTATGTAGGTAAATTAGCGCGCAAATTTTAACGCACTAAGCCCTAGCCAACTGAGCTACGCCATATTAGTGATCGGAAGCATATTACCGTTGCGTCAATGACCTCAATAGGGACGTAGTTGCTGTATTGTCGATCGTCCCTAGTTCGCGGTGAAGGTATTAAGTGCCATGAATAGACGGCCAATCACCAATTATCGGACACAATGCCAATCTAATTTTCAGCTATACGGCAATTGTTGTTCATAACAGAAGCTCCTTGTTATTGCTAAGAGCGTATTGTTGGTGTATTAATTAATTGAAATATGATATTAAACGTTGTTTAATAGAGTACACTTGTGCAATATCACGAACCTTTATAAATAAGATGGAAATAAAGAAAATATATGCTTTTTCTTGTTGCTCACTTTTAGTAGGATAATGCAGATGTCTTTGGTCCGTATTCATGAAATCAACAAGTAATGGACAATATTGTACAACCTTTTGAATCATGAATACGGGGCTTTTGGCTACTTTGTACGTGTGTATTTTTTTTTTTTTTTTTTTTGTTACTAGTTTATATTGTGCGTTTTGTTTGTGCAGAATAAATAATTTTTCTTTCTCTTTCTGTCGTGCCGGACGTAAAGAATAGCGTCATCCTATTTCTTTCCGTGGGTGTCGTAAAAGGCGACTAAGGGACTTACTAGGGAATGGGCAACAGGGTTCTCTATGCATTTTACCAGCATATTGCTATCGCCAACCCGCCTGCAACCCGCAAGCGTAATGATTATGGCAAAGCCTTCCTAAATTGGGGGAGGTCTGTCCAGCAGTGGGCGTCTCACGGTTGAAATGATGATGATGAATCAGTTAATTTCCTTTGTCGACGAATCGTTACTAAATTTGCAAAATAATTAGCATTAATCGAGATTAATTGGATTTCAATCTGTACTAATTTACATAAACTTCATCAAGCATATTAGATATCGGTCGGAAGATATCCCGCGGGAACATACTTCCGGGATAAAAAGTAGCCTATGTGTTAATCCAGGTTATAAACTAACTGTGTTCCGAATTTAGTAGGATGGATGTATACTATTGAGAATTTTTTTGTAGATCTTTTGAAGACGATGGTCGATCTTTGTAATACATACTTTTGGTGTATGATCAACGTATGCGAGGATAAGAGCTCGAAAGCGCATTTTCATCCGACTTGCTCAGCTCCTATGTGTGTTAGCGTTATGTTATATAGCTTCTAACCTGCCCAGGAGTATGGACTATAATCGTACTAAGTTTGGTTAAAATCTTGGCAGGCGGAGTGGCGACCGCAGTATGATAGTAAACTGCATAGAGAACGCTGCTGCCTATTCTCTAGTAGGCCCCCTAATCGCCTTTTACGATACCCACGGGAAGAAACACGATGGTGCTACTCTTACCGTCCGGCACCACATCGAGCAATTTTTTTTTTTTGGTAAATAATTTAAAATTATATGGCGCCGCTGAGAAGAAATGCCGAAAAAACTCAGAGGTCTCTTTAGATTATCCATACTCCTCAATAGATATTGATGCGGTTTTCGCCATTAATTTGAGGATTGATCAGGAAGAGATATGTGTTTACTGTAATACATAAATCTCGATGTTCTGATGTCACTAGTTAAACTATAATTGTGATCTATTACATCATTCAGATGTCAATCAGCAGCCAATGCCACAGAATTATCTTCAAAGTTAATTAATAGAGTTATTGCTTTGACACATCTACCAGCTAGTTAATATCGTTGTGGTTATTATTTATGGATTACGGAATCACCGTGCGAATAATTCACTTGAATCAGATATGATTGCTGTGTATCTGTTTGCAGTTGTAGAGTTCCTAAAACCACGATTTGAAAAAAGTATGGAGGTAAGTTGGCAAGCATACTGATGGTCCATCTGATGGATGGTTACCAATGCCTAAAGGTACCAGTGTTCCGACTGCTGGGCCTCACGTGAGAAGAAGTGGGTTGTAATCTACCATGTGAGTAGTGAGGTTTGGTGGACGTCAAATGTCTTCAATTTTTTGGTAATCATTTACACAAAGTGAAGCGCCTATTCGCATTAAAAGCGGGGATAATTGCGTAAAACACATAAAAGGCAATCGATCGCATTGTCTTTAATTTTGGCAGATCAACCCCGTTCATTCTGTTATTTACGTTGGTAAGCAGACGATTTTTTCGAATCAACTAAGCAATGTGCAAGAAATTTCCTTCAAAGCCCTCGAATTGGAAATGAAAATTTGTTACCCAATTAGGGTACAGCTAAACCACTTTTACTCAAAGAGTTGGTGCCTAAGTCCACTTATACTCAAAGAGTTGCTGACCTAAGTGTCAATGTTGAATGCCATCAAAACGGAACTTATTTTTTTTTGCGGCAAAATTTTACATACAGTACTACTCAAACGAGTCCTTTCACTAGGAGCCTTGCTACTGCAATGCTGATATACCTATATGGCGAAAACATAATCCACCAACCGGGGGCAACAACTTAAATGAGTTTGACAGGTGATAAGGGCTAGCCGAATTAAAAGGCATAGTACTGTATTTTTTTTTCAAGCTAACTTATCTCAACTTATCTCGTGTGTTTCTGTGACAAATATGCCAAAAAAAAAATACCTTTTTATATTCCTAATTATGGCGGCATAGTAATTATGGCTCCGCTAGCTTAGGAGCCCCAAACTAAGCCAAATGATGGTATTACGTGTTTACAATATTCTTACATCATTATTTATCTATAATTGACGAATGAAAGGAAAATTTGTTTTTTGTTGTCAATTTTGCTTTTCTGATCGGAAGTTTGGAATGGGAAACGACGTGCAAAGTCTGCTTTGTTCCCAATTTTGTTAATATTAACAATGTCTTAACCGACTTACTTCAACTGATCGATAAAAGATCGCATTTTAAACTTTGTCATCGTCATTTCAGCTGGAAGATGTTGCAGATTCACTTCCAAGATTGACTTTGATCTCTTGTCACGAAACGTTAAGTTTTATCTTAAGCAGTACATTCAAAGGATCTACGTGATAACCTGACAAAAGATGACGTGCCATAAATCTCTTTATCATCATCAGCATTTCAACGGAAAGACGACCATTGCTGGACATAGGCCTCCCCCATATTGGAGGGGTTTACTATAATCACTACGCTTGGCATGTGGGTTGGCGATCGCAATATGGTGATAAAATGCGTACAGAACGCTGCTATCCACTCTCTAGTACCTAAGTCCCTTAATGAGATGGTGATATTTTTTACGTCCGGCACCACACGGTACTAAAACTTTGTACATGATCATTTTTATAGCTTCGAAACCATAAAAATCACTTCCGCCTCAACCCTTGCTTGAGCCAGCCCGCGCCGCTGAGTCTGTAGCATAAAAGTTCCTAAATAATAATCATTCAGATGCCCTCTACCAGCGATACCCTAAGCCAAGGTCCGTACCCTACAGGGGAGCCCTTAGCGCGTAGTCGCTCTAGTTTGAAGTTTTTAAGCCCTGGCAATTCCGGGTAAGCAGCAGACAACCTCACAGGCCTATGAGTTGCCATTCCAAAAAAATAAAATCACTACATAGTTCATTTATGTGGAAAGAAAACCAACAATAAATCATTGTAACATTGTTAAAATATGAATTTCCCTCTCGCATGACCCGGTTCAATAAAAGCGGATGTGACAACTGTACATTGATTGGAGAAATATTTAACGGTAATCGCTCTCTTCCGGAAATATTTATAGCAACGGTTTCCTATTCCTGGTTTTTAAATGAATGTATTGTTCACACTAAATGTTTTGTATGTTGCATTGTATTGTGCAAGTTTGTTGTAAAATTGATTTTGACAAAAACATTGTCCATTAGCGGTAACACTTTTGTACTTGAGCTGATATTCTATGCTCTAAGAGACAAAGTCTTGGCTGCACTCTACGAGGAGCTTGTCGTCAGGATAGCCTTGAGATCGACCCAACATTCAGCGCCGTTTCAAACGGTATTCACAAATACAGTTATGGCTATCGCCAAATTTTGGGCTGTACCCTCCCGACGCTGTTTTGTAGGCAAAAACAAATTTATTTAAATCATTAGCCGATAGTTTTGCGTGGGTCATATCCACTCAAAACTAACACCGCTTGACGTGACATTTGGCTCAGATGTACACAATGTAAGCCAGTGCTGTAATGTCTCGATTGTAAATGTGATTCATACTTAATTTCCTCCGACCTGTTTTTTATGTTAGCTTTTTCTTTATGCATCACTTTTTGTACAAATAAATGTATTTCTTCCTTGTATCATATCCATCCATCTTCAGCAATGAATGCATTTCCACGAACTGAAATATTTATTTTACTATTGCGTACCGGACAATGAGATGTTTTTACTTCCATTTCCATATAAAAATAAAAGGAGAGGAATTAGTGCAATTAAAAAAATACCGAAATGTCAATAGCATTAACATTTTAAGTTTAAATAACCACATATCTAATAGACAGTAAGACCTATAGTCATTAGTACAGGGATTTTAAAAGTGCATTTAAAAATGTCAGGCCATTATCTCCTGGGAACTGACATAAAGTTTTATTTTAATTGAGTGTCAGACTTTGCGGTTTGACATTACTCGTATTATTGAACTACAGATTATAAAGCTGGTTCCTAGAATGTGCAACATGCAATGCATTCAATTTAGTGTTAGGCAAATCGGCTTAATTAGACTGCGTTGCCATGTAATGGCATCGTACGGTCAGTGAATAGTCTAAATTAGCTAATTTAGTTGCTGTACATGTGAACCTACCCTTCAAACATTGACATATTAATTCACCTTTTAGTAATTAAATGTATGACATTAAAATTGATGCAAAAGCGTGACAGTTTAATGAGAGAATACGATTAATTTATGTCCTTGTTTCGAGTAAAAAGTAATTCAAGTTCTTTGCTCACATAAAATTTTTATATGTGGGTAGACTTAGGTCTACCTAGGTTACCTTATCGAACCTACTTAGGTTTACCTAGTCGAAGAAAAGCTCTCTGAATCGCGCCTGAGATGACCCAAGAAACGCATGACTGATGATGAAGAATTCAGGTTCAAAGAATCAAGGTAGACCCCTTCTCACTTGGATGTCTTTAGTCAACCACGATCTGAAGCAAGCCCACGTGAATGACTCGATAAACCAGAACCGACAAATCTGGTGAAGAATGACAAAGACTGCCGACCACAAATTAAATGGGATCAGGCTGATGTTGATAGACTTAGGTACTTAGTAACATTTGGAGAAAGAAAATTCAAAAAACTTCACCATATAAGTTTTATATAACACAGAAACATGTACACATCTCAGAAAATACCAATATGTAAATAAAATCCAAAACGGATAACTAAGATTTCCGTTTTGGTTATAAAGATTTATGATTCAAAAATGTGTGTAGGTATAACCACTAAACTGTCTTGTAATCACAACAAAAGACAAAAAATCAATTAGCCGGCTATTCAAAGATCAAAGGCAGCATGAAGTCATCACAATTTGACAGTTCAGTTCACGGTCGGTCACGGCTATAATAGACAAGGCCGTACCCCCACAATGGGATTGTCTGTCTATGGTGACGAAATCCCGGTAGTAATCTGTCTAATTCTCTTTTCTACTAAACGATTTGTGTTATTTGATGGCGTTGCTAAGTAATCGAATAATTACAAACCAATCATGGCGGCTAATGAGCAAAAAAATTGTTTGTATATTGGTTGTTAATTTTAAGGTTCACATGTACTACATATGTACATACTCGTAGTTAGTTCATAAGTCCACGATTCTCGGTTTATGTTATGATGACATATCAGTCGAAATTCGTCGACTGATATATCGGTGATGGTTTTATGATTAGCGAGGTATTATGTGCAACGTTGTCAATTTTTGATAAGTTGATTTGTATTTTCTAACATTTTTTATATTTTATTAATAAGTTCCAGATATACTATTGTAAAATAAATAACTAACTATACAAATAAATACAAAAACAAAGGACACTTAGGCGTCGAAGTACTCGTCTGCATCACTGTCATCTGGAAACGTGCCCAGAAGACTAGCAGCATTGCCACGTTGAATGGCAATGCTAATTCTTTGGCCAAAGAACATTTTGTAACATTTAAATTTCGATTTTGACACTGATAGACTGATACAAATCAATCGTTGACAGGGGGCGTTGTTGATAAAAGAAATTCGTTTGAAAAAGCAAGATGGCGGTCTTAGTTTTGACTCTGGCCATGCGCCAAATAGTTCATGTACCATTGTTATGGTTATTATGCCCTGTTTAGAGTAACAATCAAAATCGTGATGTTGACAATTGTAGCTATTTAGGTCAAAACTAGAGAATTGAACTAATAAAAGCTTGCTTGCTCAGCTGGGGCTCTGCCTCGCATAGAGTCGCAGTATTATGCTGAGCGATGGCTGTTTTGCGTGGATGTGACGCATATTTTTCCCAGCTTGATTTGACAGACAAAATAGTGGAAAACCTAGACAAAAGAAATAGATGCCTATGTATATATCTAGACCTCTCCAAGGCGTTTGATACAGTTTCTGTCCCTATCCTTGTAGCAAAGTTAGAACGAATAGGAGTACGAGGCACTGTTTTAAATATATTTAAAGACTATCTTTCCCAGCGAACGCAATACGTCAAAATAGGCGATTGCATTATTGAGGAACGCACAATCCTCTTTGGGGTTCCACAGGGGAGCATTTTGGGCCCGCTGTTATTTTTGGTGTATATAAATGACCTCTGCACAATGTCACTTCTACACACCAAAATCTTTACATATGCTGATGATACAGCAGTGTTTGTGTGGGGACGGAATTGGCAGGTGGTCAAAGAAAGAGCTGAACATTCCCTCTTCAAAATAATGACCTGGCTAAGACTAAATCTCCTTACCCTAAACCTGAACAAAACACATTTTCTACCCTTTTGTTTGAGACCCAACACTAAACCCTTACCTGACTTTTCCATAATAGCACATACTTGTAAGCACCGACACAATTGTAACTGCCAGGTTATCTCTCGGGTAGACTCGGCGAAATATTTGGGAGTGCTGATGGATGATGGACTGAAGTGGGACAGGCAGATTGGCTCAATCATTACCAGAACTAGACGGCTTATAAATGTGTTCAGGACCCTTAGGGATTCTGCAACACTGGAAAACCTAAAGCTAGTCTACCTGTCACTATGTCAGTCCATTATCCAATACTGCATAACCGCATGGGGAGGTGCAGCAAAGACCTACCTGCTCAGTTTGGAGCGAGCACAGAGAGCTGTGCTCAAGGTTATGACCAAGAAACCTTACAGGTACTCTACCTCCCAATTATACTCTGAAATAAAAGTCCTCACTGTCCGCCAGCTCTATGTGCTCAAATCCATCCAAAGAAAACAAGCGAATGTTCCCTTACCCGACCCAAATAAGCGTAGCAAATCCTCCATATGCCCTACTATACCCTGCCGGACCTCATTTGCCAAACACCAATTTAATAGCTTAAGCAGCAAACTTTACAACCTCGCCAACAAAAAGCTAAACATAGCTAAAATGTGTCGGCAGGAAATGAAAAAGAAAATAGCAGACTTGCTCCAAAAGATGGACTATCAGGAGACTGAAAGTTTAAGTTTATTTACATTCATAATATAATATACCTAATATAACATGATCGTTTTTACTTTTTCCCGTCCTTACACATATTCAAAGGTGCAAACCAAACCAGACACACACTCACTCCCATATGTATACAAACAACACACTTCTACCACATGCACATTTACACACATACACTCCACTAACACAACTTCACATACTGATATACAAATACACATAACTCTTCAGCATTATACTTTCTTTCTGTAATTTCAATTCCTACATAATATGCGTGTTATACCTTCTATTTTTAATCTATAAGTAACTATACGTGTTACCAAAATGGCAACAACCAAGGCTGTCAACTTTAGAAATTGTATACTGAACCCATGGCTGAACGCTGACCCCTAAAATACAGGCCCAGGCCTAGTTTGGGGGTTAGGATCTATTTTGTGGCAATACATTCATGTGCTATTTCACTATGTCTGGCTTGTAACATGTATTTTTAAGAGTCAAATAAATGTTTTTATTTTTATTTTATTTAGCTTTTTTTTTTTGGAGTGTTCATTTTTTTGTGTCATATTTATCGCAAATAAACGTATTTTCTTTCTTTCTTCTTTCTTTCACTTTAACGATAAAACTGTTTTCTGACGTGATTATATACTTGAACTCAGTTCGTCTTTCTTGTATGCGTGATTTAGAAATAACATTTAAAGGTGAAGAGCATTGATTACTCGAGTGCGTCAATGTCATATGGTTTTAATGCATTACATCGACAAAAAGTACTCAAGTAAGAAACATCTTATGTTTTTATGCAGTCTATCATCGTACTTGCTTAAAACTAGAAACGTGTAAATCATTGTGGTATTGGTGAACACGTTTTCTCTACCTTAAATTTATGTTTTTGTTTAAATCTTTTTGTTGCTGAAAGTATTATATGAGTATTTTGACCTAAACGGTCATGTTATTAATCTAATGTTCCGTATAACTATTTTTATTTTCTATGAAAATAATAAATAAAAATTGAAATATTGCAAAGAATTATTTTCCGGAGAAGCCTTTATTTATCGCTTTTGAATTTAAACCCGCAATTGACAAGAAAACCTTTGTTTATTTTACCAAAGAAGATACAATTCTTAAATAATATTCAGGATATATGCCACCACCTGAGTCATATTATGAACTTGTCGATAACAACTGGAATATTTCCACAAGATCTTAAGCTATCACTTATAAAACCCTTATACAAAAAAGAAAGTAAACAATTAATGGTAAATTATAGGCCTATTGCACTTTTATCAATATTTTCTAAAGTTTTCGAAAAATATATTTATGGTGAGCTAAATTCATATCTTGAAAAAAAATAAAATTTTGTGCAATGAACAAAAGGGCTTTCGAAAAAATAAAACCACAAATATGGCCATTTATGAATTCATCCAAGGTGTTATCTGCCATGTTGACAAAACAGTTCCAGTTTGTGCTATTTTTTGCGACATGTCACAGGCTTTTGATTATGTAGATCATAATATACTAATCAGTAAACTTGACGCATATGGCATAAGAGGTAACGTTTTAGATTTAATTCGATCCTACTTAACAAATCGACAACAGATAACAGTAATAACTAGAGTGAATCCCAAAACAAAAAAGAAGAAACATTCAGCTCAGTAAGGAAATATGTCACATACGGTGTTCCCCAAGGTAGTGTGCTAGGGCCGCCGTTGTTTACTATTTATATCAACGACTTGCCAAAGGCAACGACTCAACCTATGACATTATTTGCTGATGACAGTACAGTTTCAATTGCATGTAAGGACATTAATAATTATAAATTTGACATAAATAATTCACTGACATCTATAATATCATGGCTCAATAATAATAATTTAAAAATAAATTTATCAAAAACAAATATCATGCACTTTGGACAAAGATTGCATAATCCGTTAAATGTAAACTTGATTCATGACAATAATACTATAAATGAAATATCTAATGCCCGTTTTCTCGGTTTAATTATTGACAGTAAACTAAATTGGAAAGAACACATTGGCAAACTATGTAAAAAAATCAGTAGTCAATCATATGCTTTGTACCAACTTGCTCCATCCATCAACACTGATGTTTTGCTATCGGCTTATTATGGACTTGTTGAATCTGTCCTCAGATATGGCATTATCTTTTGGGGCAACTCGTCTAATAAAGATATGGCATTTATAATGCAAAAGCGATGCCTACGTGCCATGTTCGGTATCCAAAGTAGAGAGAGCTGTAGGCCTCTCTTTATAAAACATAAAATACTCACACTTCCGTCACTTTATATTTTGGAAATAGCCCTATTTGTCAGAAATAACCCTCATTTGTTTCCTCGAATATCGGACATTATAATTCGCAATCGCCGGGATAATAGTAAAATTCGTGTGCAGCCAGCAAAGACAGCGCTACTGTATAAAAGCGTGGTATGCAGAGCGCCAATCATTTATAATAATATCCCAAAGTGTGTTAAGTCATTAAATGCAGACCAGTTTAAGAAAACATTTAAAAAAATACTGACAGAAAAAGCCTACTACAGTGTGAATGTTTTTTTAAATGATAAATCGATCTTGAGAAGTTGACTTAAATTATTATTTTATTTTGTGTCGCATGCTAATTTTTTTAATCTAATCATATTGTTTAATGTTAATAATCTATTTTTATTGTTATTCTTTTTATTTTAATCTTATTGTCTTTCGACTAAATTTGTACACCAGCCATGGTCAAACATGTTGAGCCACAACCAGCCACTTTGTAACAACCATACTATACGATGTATATTATCTACACATGTTTTTGCAAATAAATAAATCTGAATCTGAATCTAAAGTTATTCTGTGCACATCGTTTGCACCGACACGATCAGTAAAAGAAAAACGAAATGCACGGAGTTCTTGAATCGGCACGTAGAAACGAAGTTTAGCTACATTCTGCTGCAATTTCGATACAACTTCGTGTTGGCGATGTTGCCTGCATTTTAGATAATTCAGGGTTAGGTATTTTGGGACTGTTTTTGAATATTTGCTAAAGAATCTGATCGTTCAAAGAATATCATTCATTTGGTACCCAATGGTAATTTTGAAGTGCCGCCCGGCCAGAAAAGTGTAACTGTTTTTTTAAACCGAAATTACATTTTGAACAATTTTTTTTATAACACAAAATCCTTCAACAAACTTTCTGGCTCCTAATTGAGTTTAAAAGTATTAAAAATATTTTTATGCCAATAAAATTTTGGACATTCCTTTAAAAACGCAAACAGTTATTGCCCTTGCTATAAATGGACATGATAATATTATTAAAATGTGATTAAAATAAGATTATTAGTATTTTCACACTTAAATGCCAGCGGAAGAGTTATTTATCGTATTACCTCGTTGTAATGTTAAACAATGTTGACGGTGTTATTTCGCATATTTTTTTTTCTGTCCGGTAATTTAATTTTTGGGTACAAAATGTCCGAAACCTGAATATTGTCCTTTGATTGTTTACTAGCAGTCCTTCACTGTAGCAACTTCCCAAAAGAACAAAAATACGTTTAACTGTTAGTGTTTTTTATTATATTAAGAAAATACTCATTACTTAGAGCTCTTACACACGAGCGGCATGTTGCCAACGGCAGGTAACTGCAGCCATCGACACGCGATGATGACGCGTTTCTTTGAAGATGGCGTGTCGCCGGCTGCCGTCGAGACGCGTCGACATCTGCCGTCAGTTGCCGTCGGCTGCCGTCAGCTACCGTCGAGACGCGTTGACGGCTGCCACCGACACGTATCGACAGTAGCAATTACCTTTGGACAACATGCCGCTCGTGTGTAAGAGCTCTTACTTCAACCTTATAATTGCACAACAGTTCTCTTCCACAGTCCATCAAGTAATGAATCGCACTCAATTCTAGCGTTTAAAATGACCCTTTTGTCCCTACCCAGAAATAACGACATCCTACCCGTTATTTCTGAGTTTTGAAAAAGTAAATAACACATTAAATTGCCTCTTCATCATCATCATCACCATTTCAGCCAAAAGACGTCTACTGCTGGACATAGGCCTCCCCCAATTTTTGGGGGTTGCTACAATCGCCATGCTTGGCAGGTGGGTTGGCGATCGCAGTATGGTGGTAAAATGCATGCATTCCCACAGGAAGAAATGGGATGATGTTATTCTTTACTTCCGGCACCACATGAAACAATCTGGTAATCTGCACCCTAATTGCGAAACGCACAATTTATCAGAATCTGAATGGGATTGAAGATTATTTCTAAACCATTGCGTCATTTTTTCGAATTAATTGTCGGCTCAGCAACGTAAATAACGCAATGAATGTTGTTTAACTATGAATATTAAAACAATTCCTACCGATAAAAAGTTCCGCAACTACCCCTCTGATCAATTGCACGAGTTGTCATATTGTCACTGGATATTTTAGTTCGGTATTTTGGAACAGATTTGCAAGAAAATTAGCATATGAGTAGATCATGACTTAGATTAGGTCAAAGAATATTTTTCATCCCGATATTCCTTCGGCTTCAAGACTTATGCGGGTAAACCGCGGGGCGCAGCTAGTATAAATTAATACTACTATTTCTGTTATTTACTCCCATTAAAATAATTAATCCAATGTAATATCAACATTCCTAATTAAGTATGAATACTAATGAAGGCTTAGCTACTGATACAAATATTTCAATATGTTACGATACTAGCTTCTGCCCGCGACTACGTTCGCGTTAAATTTCTTGCTCTTCCCCGACCCTCCCCGACGCATCGAATCGCCTGCCCGTGCAAGGTCTTCGTACTCGTAACTTTTTTATTTGTGCTCGGCTCCTAAGGGTACTAGCGTGATGTTACATAGTTTATAGCGTTCTTCGATAAATGGGCTATCCAACACTAAACGTAATTCCTGAGATTAGCGTGTTCAACCAAACAAACAAACTTTTAGCTTTACAATATGATATTGTATACATTATAGATATTTTAGCCGGCTGTATGAAATATAATGAACATTAAAGTTTCACTAATATTTCATTCGATATCATTATCAGGCCTAGCAACGGTAATTAAGTAGGTACTTTGTGATAAGCTTTACAAAATGAAGCCTGTTTATTCATGGGAAGGGATTATGAAATTATTTTCAATTCATTATATCATATTTGATGGCTACAATGTTATGTTGGTGCGATGCAATTCATTGAAATTAATCCACAGTTTAAATGTTACTATTATTTAGTTTTATTCAAACAATGAAACGCTTTCAACTGTTTACTAAGCTGGATGAAAAATTATTAATAACATACATAATGTGACGCATTCTGCCCATAAGGCTAGGCTGAATCTACGGAATGTCACGTGCGGCGATCTGCATATAGTAATGAAATTGGTGATGTTCTTCAGAAAAGTCTGGAGTATAATACCCGCAACCGGCGTGCGTACATGACCAGTAGTACTTATGAATGTAAATCAGGCATTAATCTGTTTTAATCCCCAGTACACCACATTACACGTGCTTACTCACACACTACTGCAGCTGTTACACGTTTTAGCTTCAAAATTTTGTTAAATAAACGGACGAATGGATGGCCCCTGTAACACAGGATTTTCCTAGCATCGGGGTCATTATTCACAAAACTTGAGCATAAATGTAATATTCTATTAGCGTAACATGCACTGTATTTTTCCTTTTTGTTAAATAAATTATACTACTAATAAATTCAAAGGAACTATATAAAAAAAAAAAACAGTCAGTATTTCCGTCCATGATATAAGAAACGTTTTTTTGTTTATTTAAGTGTGAAGTGTAATACTAACTTAGTTTATGAGATCTTGTAACTAACAATTATTATTGATAAACTAAAACTAGACGCAAATCCAGGCGGTGCACGACGTAGAGAATATCACTAGCACCACCACATTTCTTCCCGTGAGTGTCATAAAAGGCGACTGACGGACTTACTAGAGATTGGGCAGCAGCGTTCTCTATGCATTTTACCACTATCCTTCGATCGCCAGCCCTGCCAATCGTGGCGATTATGGCAAAATCCCGCAATTTTGGGGGAGGCCTGTGTCAAGCAGTCTTTCGGCTGAAATAATAATGGTGATGAAAACTAGACCTAAAGTTTTGTTTATATTTACTAAAAAATTGGATTTTACGATTTGAATGTTATATAAATGATGATGATTATTATTAATAAATACAATTTTGTAGGTAGTATGGCTGACGATCCATCAGATAGTTTTTATCACAACGGATTCAAAATCGAAGCAGAAGTATTATTTCGATGGTCCCTATTAACAATGTCGGTTATGCATTTTAACCAATATTGACTTTTTAACAATACATAAAACGATCAGTGCAAATTTGAACATTCACAGTCTTATATTTTTTTTAATCACCAAAACTTTGAACTGCTCTACTGAACAGTAGTCTTTTTGTGGAACCGATGTTGTTAATAGGGACCATCGATTTGTTTGACAGTGTACCAATGGTTTATATATTAGTAAAACGCTATCTTTTATTTGTTATGAAAGCATACAAACATTGTGCCGATGCTGTACTCAAAACTCTCATTCCTAACTTACCTAAGTTTTACAGAATCCCCTATACGACCATGCTTACAGTATGCAAAACTAACATTATCATTAACCGTAATTATTGACAACGTTCCTGAAACTAGCAAACAACTAGTAAGGCAAAATCAAGCACTTAACGCGTCCGTGAGAGGGTTAAAATAAACGCTTACCTAGTCTGGCCTGTTTACCCTTAAGCTACGGGTACACGAGAAACATTTTCAACAATTATTGCCCGGAAACTTTTGCGGGAAGTGTTGGAGCAATAAGTAGAGCAATCTAGTTAAGTTCCTTAAAAATGCTTCGAAAATATAAATAACCTCTTAACGCTCCATATTTTTTTTTTTTGTAATGAATGTACTTTTTTTTGGATAGGAAATCATCAAATGTTTTCTCCCGCTCTGGGCGGAGCAGGAGGGCGTGTCAGATTTTTATTGACTAAAACCCACCCGTGTTCTTTTAGTTACCCATATGCCACGGTATCTCGTTTGAACAATCTCGCGATCGTGGCAGGTCTCGCGACCCTGGCAGGATGAATGTAACTTACTCAGGATATAATATTTTTACTGCTGATATAAAGGCTTTCTCTTTGTCAGAGTACGTGGGTTGTAATCTACCATGCGGGCTCAGTGTGTTTCAGCCCATTTGCTGCCAGTGCGGTTTGGTAGATGTCACATTACTTCGAAAGTTTGGTTCTAGGACATGCCGGTTTCTTCAAGATATTTTTCTTCACCATTTTGAGAGTAGTGATGACAATGAAATTATTTACACAACGTACCCGGTCCGGGTACAATCCTGCGACATACAACTCGTAACTCGGGGCCGTTACTATTAGGTTAGCACGGCTCTGAATACAATGAATGTATTTCCTGGTTTACAAGTTCTTCCATATCCCTCAATATGGTATTTAGCGGTATTTTTGGCAGCTATTGCTTTCATGTCTATGTTTTCTTATTCGAGCAATATTGCCCATCGTCGGTATTTTTTAACAAAAATTGCTTTCATATGAATGTTTTCTTATTTGAGCAATATTACCCAGCAGTTAAAAGCAATTAGTTGGCTGTGTAAGCGTACCATTACAAAACTTGAACCACATGGGGCTCCAACAATTTATAACTACGAACTTTAAGTTCCCCTCCTTACCCCTATCTTGTAGCGGACTGTTGCGAATAATTTTAACAATTTTCTTGTTCTTGTTAATTGTTATTATGAGTTAAATTCTTTGTCAAGTATACGATGAAGGGTTAGTGTAGGATATTGTATCGTGCTGTTAACTAAATTGTTTTATAACATACTTTAAAACTCATGAGGTCTTCATCATCATTTGCCTAGCCTCTTCACAAATATGTTGGGGTCGGCTTCTAGTTTAAACCGATGAAGCTGAATACCAGTATTTTACATGGAGCAATTGCCTATACCCAATTACTGGGTAATAAGATACAAGTTTGTCAGATTTTCGGGCTTTTGACGACCCCTGACGACTTTCAAAGATCTACGAATGACGGCCGAGACCAAAGGCTTCACATGTTTTGGTCTTGGTAAGTAATGACAGTCACCCATCTACGGACCAACAACGGCAAGCGTAGCTTTACCTAATCGATTGACCCATACGGCTATTATTGCTTAGCCACAAACCCGCCACTTTTAAATTCCTGAGGTATCTACACAATTACTTAGTCGCTTGAATTATTATTTTAAAGCTCCTACATTTGTATTCTGCGATTTAATAATATGAATAGAATATTATCAAAGCATTTTCGCTACGTAAATGTTTCAATGAAAACATTAACATAACGAAATTAATTAAATGTAATTCACAGAGCTTTAAAGGTCACTCAACTGTTAGCGAATAAACCACATTCATATGAATGAATTTCAATAAATTGATACAAAAAATCATTAATAAACAAATCCAAAGTACCCGATTAAAGGCTTATTCAGACCGGCGCGACGCGACAGCGCGACGCGATTCTTGCAGAACAATTTCCAAGAAGTTCACATAAAAATTGTTCTACGAGTGGCGCGTCGCGCTGCCGCGTCGCGCCGGTTTGTAGGAGGCTATAGAATAAAAAAATGAATTGTTAAATTAGTGAGTGCTATTGCATAATTGAGACCGTATTATCTCCGGGCGGCCAAGCGCAAATATATTCGTACAACTGCGATGCTCGGATCAACGCGCACGTCGAGAAAAATTGACTTCATACGTCGAAATTCCGAATGCTACTTTTATTTTTATGGTTAACCATTCAATGCTTATTTTGTCGTGAACAGTTTTGGTAATATATACACCGTGACACAGTCGCCTTACAAAGATTGTCCACTCAATGTATCCGACACAATATATCTGGGCGTGAATAAACATTGTTACCATTAATAAAATTAAGATAATAGGTCTAAGAAAAAATAATAATGCATTAGAATTATGAAACATCCTGGTCTACCCAGGGCACGAGTCGACAAGATCATTCCATTATCCAGGAGACAAAATAACAATTACAAACTACGTCATGCATCATCATAATGAATAATATTTTTATTTTTTAGTTATTCAAATGTTAATTTTTTATTATGGATGTGTAGTAGTCGTCGGACACATGAAGTGGGCTGCCGTTGTAAGACGATTAAAATAACACGGTGTATAGTCCTCTAGACCGTATTTCGGCCATTGTGGCCAATTTCGACGGAGACTAACCATCGGCGCGGGAGATTTTAATAGCGCACAAGCGTGCGCAGACACAGGGGCACTCGCTCTTCCCTCACTCTCATAGTCTGATGAGACGGCAATCCGACACCAACAGAGAGAGATCAGGCGTAGAACCAAAGGATTAACGTTCTTTCTGAGGCATCACATCGCCAACTTTTAAACTTCAGGCTGTTACTAAGAATTGCTACTGCTACTGCTGCTTCTACTACTGTGGACTAGTTGTGTTTTGGTAATACATAGAATCTAATGGATGTACGTTCTATTTAGAAAAAGATTAGCATCTCTCGTCTTTGAGTCATTGGCCTTTGGGACAATAAGTTTTCGACTAGCAAGAGTCTGAAATCTTTTTAATGCGCTATTATTTATCGTCATGAAAGTGTTAACCTTCAGTTCACGATGATTACGAAAGAAATATCGTAGGTATCATGATCTGCTTAACGTTTCCCAGCTATGTTGAGCTTGGCTTTCAGTCTAACCTCAGCAGTCTAGTTGAATACCTGTATTTTACGACCCAGTTACTGGGTCATACGATACCCCTTGGTAAAACTGGTTGTCAGATTTTCAGGCTTCTGAAGACCCGTGACGACTGCCAAAGAATGGCTGGGACCAACAGCGTACTTTCCGGACCATGGATGGGTCTTGCTATGGTAAGGTCCATCCACGGACTGACCGCGACAAGCGTAACTTAACCTGATCGATAGATCCATACGCCTTTTATTAATTAGCCACAAGCCCCTCACCACAGTACATTCATTCGTACTACATAAACTCACGCCTTTGTCCCATGGGGGTAGGCAAAAACTACGGAAGGCCACCTGCTTAGCTCCTTACATACCTACTCTTTTTGCCTCGTTTACGTTCATACATCTGCACCCTAATTGCGAAACGCACAATTTATCAGAATCTGAATGGGATTGAAGATTATTTCTAAACCACTGCGTCATTTGTTCGAATAAATTGTGGCTTAGCAACGTAAATAACGCAATGAATGTTGTTTAACTATGAATATTAAACCAATTCCTACCGATAAAATGTTCAGCAATTACCCCTCTGGTCAAACACACGCGCCGGTTGCGAGTACTACGCACCTGACTTTTCTGAAAAACATCACCGATAAGGTCATATATCTAATTGTAAGGTGTCCCCTCCGTTTCTGACATCTGCCTTGTAAATAAATTTTGTAAACCGGCCTTCATTCATCCTCTCAACATGATCAAACCATCTAAGCATATATATCTTTATCTTATCTTTATACAAATTGTAAACTTTAAAGTATAAACGGAAATAGTACTCTTCGATATCTCACCGGACGTTCGATTCATCAAAATATCGGTAACTGGAATTTCCCAAAGTTCTGCACATACAAACCGTGTTTCAACAAAGATAATAAATGCAAATATTTTGTTAGCACCGCCATAAACAGGCCCTGTTATCGTAACACCTTGAAATATTCCAACATATTTAACGCTAATAAATTATTTCGAATTATCCCGTGTAACGCAGTAAGTAGGCAATTCCGAATGTAATTATTCTTAAACGAGTTACGTATAGTATAATTTTATGAATTACGCGGCAATTTAAAAATGGTCGAAAATATAAATTTTACCTACCTAATTAGATCTGTTACCAATTTTCATAAATTGGGGGACGGCCAAATTTTTTTCTGATTTCATAAGATTTCCATACCCTTCTCCGCGGGTTAATAGCGGTAATACATTACAATGGAGATCCCGTTAATTTTAACAATTCAACACCATCGCGTAGCCTTTTCCCCAACTCCTTTGGGGTCCGCCTGCAGTCTTTCTATCTGGGGGAGCGACTGTCTATCTGACCTGAACCAGTAACTGGTAAGAATGGTAGTTAGACTATCAGGCTTCTAATGACCCGCAAAGGCTGTCAGAGACCCACAAATAACAGCCGGGACCAACGGCTTAACATACTTTCTGAGGCATAGAAGGTCTTGGTATGTTATAGGTAGGACCAACCGAGGTAAGTGTAGCTTAACCCGATCGACAGAACCTAGCGGCATTTAAATTTTTAACATGAATTTAAAACATAGAGTTAATGAATGTGGAGTTTTCTTCAAAATCCTTCAGATTGTGATAGAAAGTATGTTACGCAAATTTTTAAGCACATAAAGCTACTACAATCTGTTAAATTTCTTTAATAGGTTTTCAACTTTATCGGTATAGTATTGTGTTGAAGATTATTTGACATTTTCTTTTAGTTCGATGTGCTGGCGTCTGTACCTCAGCCTCTATACCACACTGTCTAATTCCAAGTACACTCTGATTAACTTAGGAATTGAAGGAAAGTAATAAGATCACGGCGGGATTTTTTCGCGTACTGGATTTTCGACTCTCGTAGTGGAGCTGAGTATTGAGAATCCAATGGAAGGCATCTCAAAGCGTCGAAAATCGAACAGTGTGTTTTACTGTTCGATTTCAGCTCTAGGCGCTAAGCAGTAGGTACGTTGAAGATTCAGTGCGCGCAAAAAATCCGCCGCGATTTTATTACGTCACACGAACTTGGACTTACCTACGAGCTGCTTTTGCAGTTTACCACAGAACCACGTCTTCTGTTGTGAGCAGAGGTCGGAATTAGGTAGAGTTATTTATGTACTTACATTGATTTCATACAACGAAAGAATAAAGTGGATATGCCCCAAATCGTGGGATTAATTTTGAAGAGCAGAAAAATCCCGTGATCTATATATAAAAAAGGCGAAGTATTTAGTATGACAATTTGCTTAAGACTATGTAATTTGTGTAGTGAATTTAATATTAATAAAAATTGTATGTTAATTATCTTTGTTTTATTTGTCTTATCTATCTCTGAGGTTTTTATTATTATTTATTTGTAATATTGTTGGTCACACGGGATTTTCTATTAGAAATCCTGGGATGATCCATATTAATATCAACATTTCGATGCAAGAACATAAATAACTCTACCTAATTCCGACCTCTGGTGATGAGCTTATGTGAAATACAACTCTTTGCCTTAACGCTATATGCAAAGAGTTGAGTTTCGCATAAGCTCGTAGCCGAAAACGTAGTTCACTTGTAAACTGCCAACCAAATGAAATATGCTAACACAGAGACGTTCAAAAGTTTCTGGATACGGCTCCGTAGACGTGACGTACTTGCCCCTCATTACACTCTACAACATTAATATAAGTCTTTGTAACAAACTCCACGCGTGACTTAAATTCTGTTAAAACCTTGCAAAAACTATAACTACGAACCCTATATTAAAGTTTTATTATTTGGGCTTGGAATGAAAGCCTCCTTATATTCGTGAAGTTTTATAAGTTAGGTTATTGCTCATTTTTGTAGGAGAAATTGTTTTACCTCTTCCATTATAAGTTTACTATTTTCTACCCGTAACTTCGACCGCGTGAAATTTCGGCCCATGACCCGCCGCGTGTGTGGGTGCCCCCATTGTGGCTGCACCCAACACGCCGGTTGAGTGCGACCCAAAGGGTCATGGCCATCCGGCTAGTCAGGGGATACCGCAGTCGCGTGATTGTTCGAGTCGCGTGATTGTTCGAAAGAGATACCGTGACCCTGGCACATGGGCAACTGATGGAACACGGGTGGGTTTTAGTCAGTAAAAGTCTGACACGCCCTCCCGCTCCGCCCAGAGCGGGAGAAGTCATTTGATGATTTCCCATCCTGAAAAAAAAAAAAAAAAAAAGGGGATACCGCACGATCTCCTGTGAGGCGGTGAGTCTCCTGGCCGGATTTCCGCCATGGGATGTGGAGGCAAAATTCCTCGTGCATATGTGTGAGTGACGCGAGGAAACAAAACGCCGGGGTGAAATTCCACTGCCGTGACAAATTGCGGCACGGCGGATAGAGCTCCGGCGGGATTTCATGGCGAAATGGCGGGTACAATTGTCGCAACCCAGTGCTGGGCACGCCACAATTGTGGTGGTCCCCTCTTTGAGGAGTGGCTAGAGAGGCGCCACGGTGTTCTCACTTTCTGTCTTATACAGGTCCTCACCGGACATGGCTGTTTCGGGAGGTTCCTTTTCCGAATAAGACGGGAAGAAACACCCGGGTGTTTCGATTGCATGAATCGTCTGGAGAACACGGTGGAGCATACAGTGGAGGTGTTCTCTGCCTGGGCGGAGCACCGCCGTGTCCTCGTGGAGGCGATCAGCGGCGACAACCTCTCGTGTCCGGCCCTGGTACAGGCCATGGTACGGAGCGAAAAGGAATGGGACGACGTCACCTCCTTCTGCGAAGCAGTAATGTTCGCGAAGGCGGAGGCGGAGCGCGTGAGGGAGAGGCAATCAATGCGCCCTTACGCCCCTAGCCACCGCAGGAGGATACGCCCCGGGTGTAGAGAGTCAATAGCGGACTTCCAGTCACCGTAGGCGCAGGTTTACGGGCGGCAAGCAAAGGCTCGCCACTCGGTACGGACCAAGCTCGGGTTAACGGCGCGTTGTGATGTCAGCAATACTGAAGGGGTCTGCTAGGACCGATGCCTGCCAGGGTCGCGAGATTTGTTCGAAAGAGTTACCGTGGCCCTAGCATATAGGCAAATGAAGGAACACGGGTGGGTTTTAGTCAGTAAAAGTCTAACACAGGGAGTGTTTGTCTTTTACTGACTGACTGACCGGAGACGTCATTTGATAATTTCCCACCCACAAAAAAAGGTCAGCCGCGGCACATCCCATCCTGCCCTTGTTATAACACCATGTTCGCTTAGCTTTGCTTGGCTCCTAATGGTTGTAGCGTGATGATAATAATAAAGCCTAAGCTTTTTTAAATCTGATTAGTAGTTCCAGATTTACACTTTCAAACAAACTAACCAAAAAAGAAAACAGGCCAAGTGCGAGTCGGACTCGCGCACCGAGGATTCCGTACAAACCTGTAGGTATTCACAGTTTATGCATAAGGCTTATGTTTATGACATTACATGTTTTTTTTTAATTTTTATATTTGAGTTGATGGAATGAAAGGTAAATTGCGGTTTACGATTTATGACGTATTAAAAAAAAACTACTTACTAGATCTCGTTCAAACCAATTTTCGGTGGAAGTTTACATGGTAATGTAAGTATATCATATATTTTTTTAGTTTTAGGGACACACATTTTACCACTTTGGAAGTGTCTCTCGCGAAAACTGTTCAGTTTAGAAAAAAATGATATTTAAAACCTCAATATCATTTACACGTATCGGTTTGATGAAAGAAAAAAAAATTGTGTTTCAGTTCTAAGTATGGGGAACCCCAAAATTTATTGATTTTTTTCTATTTTTGTGCAAAAATCTTAATGCAGTTCACAGAATACATCTACTTACCAAGTTTCAACCGCATAGCTCTTATAGTTTCGCAAAAAAGTGGCTGTGACATACGGCGGACAGACAGACAGACATGACGAATCTATAAGGCTTCCGTTTTTGCTATTTGGCTACGGAACCCTAAAGACGAACAAATTCTTGATCTTTACCACTATTAATTATAGATGTAGATTATATTAACATACATATTTTACGTTTATTTCCACCTATGGATTTTGTGAAAGAGTTCTGTTACTTGAATAAATATAGCACCTTGTTCTGTATTTTTTGAATATTTCTATGATTATTCCAGTCTTCCGAGTTTTATCGATAAAACTGGTGAGTTATCTTGGTCACAACAAGCTGTTTAAATAACGATTCATTATGTCCACACTTTATTTGTTCGGATGTCACATGACAGATTCTGTGTAAAAATATTTGAATTTCCGAGCAGGGCGCTGACTTTATAGATAGTATTAGGTATTATTAAGAATTATTTTTGGGAAAACAGTTGATTATTGTACTTTTCGTATTAAAATTCACGTACACGGAGTAACACGATGTCAATAAAAACTGTAAAAGTAAAAAAGAGAGAGAGAGAGAGAGAGTTGGTGCCTTTGGTTTTCTATTTTCGTTTTATTACCACATCATCATCTTCTGAAATCAAGGTTATCTTTCAGTTTGTACTGTTTTTTGGAACTCGGTTTTTTTAATATACTTTTTTTTTCACATTTCGGTTTAGTTGTGGGTCCCACTAATTCATATCCTTCACTTGCTAAGTAAATAACAGTGATATTATAAAACCATCAACATAGACTAAGTGGAAAAATATCGTATCATTGAATCTAACTCAAAAATGTATGAACAATTTTCAATTCCTAGTAGGTTATTTGATAACGGATTTTAAAATCGGTTATAACTTAAGTTTATGGTCCGCAAAAACATTGGTCCCATTTCGTTCGGAATCACAATGGGATATCCATTATGGCCATAGTAATATACAGCTCAGCGGTCAGGTCAGAACATATTTCACGCAATTCAGTGAACCGCTAAGTCTTTAAAACCTTTATGCGTTTACTGCGAACAGTCGGAGGGTAAAACTCATCAGGGAAAATGTAGAAATACACAATACAGAGAACATATTAACACATTATTTTATAATTCGTTCTGAGCTCGATTCCGCTACATATTTTGCTTTAGCTTCATTAAAAGCTTCCATAAAATTGAGACGACACTTTTTCTATGGTCTCGGACTGATTAAGAATTATTTATTACAGGTATTTGAAATGTTTCGCGATTGTTTTTCAAAAGCTTCGAATATTCAAGAAAAACCATTTCGTGAGTAATTTAATATTGACATGGACTGAACAGGCTATGATTGCATATTTATCTATACATGATTTGATCTGGCAGCATCTTGTGATGTTGTGACAGGTCATTGAGTTCCCTTAAATAGAGTTGAGTTACACGATGACTGATGTATGCAATGTCTCTTGGGACAGGTCTGCTCAAAGCTGCAATGACTCTTTCTTCAAAAGGCCCTTCGACATGACCCTGCATTGTTAGACTCACAATTCCGATAATATAATGTTTGGACTTTAAAAGATACCATAATCTCTGAGTTTGTTTCAAAATTTCTCCGCAGGGATCTGTCAGCTGCAAATGCCCGGCGTCAAGTTGTTTCATAATATTGATCAACAAAACTTTGACGTGTAAAAATGTCATACAAAGCGCATAAATATTTCATTTCATTGCATGTCGTAGTTTATACTGCCGTTAAAACGAACTAATATGATAAAAAGAATAAATACCTAATTATTTAGTCTGAAGTTATTGATTTCTAAACGAATGATAAATGATAAAATGATAAATGATTTTATTTCTGCAAGTAGGTTTGTACAAACACTTTTACATGTCAATGATATTTTTTTAAACTAGATGAGTTCGGCGTTTCCTAACTGACTACTCTGAGAAGAAAGGCCCAAACAAACTCAGAGGTCACAGTCTCTTTTAAAGTCCAGACATAATCTTGTTCACATCATGTGAAGTCCATGTAGATTGGTGACTGAAATGGTCTTTGAAGAAAGAACCACACAGATTGAGTGGACCTGTCCAGTCAGTGCAAGCATTTGTCACTAATCGTTTAGCTCAACTCGGAAAATAAGGAGCCCAACGCTTTGACGAACCAAAGAAAGAACATTTGAGTAGGCCACATAAATTACTCAAACTGCCAGATCATGATTACTGAGAACGAAAGAAAACAAAAAAAAAAAGACCCACATAGTCTTCACATTCACAATAATTAAAACAATACGATACTTTACAAAGTAAATATTCATGTCATTGTATATATAAAAAATTATCAATGTCAATGTGTATATAAAAAAAAAAACAGAAACGGATATAATTTTGTTGGTCAGATCATTTGATGACCATGTAGATCGGTGTCTGAAATGGTCTTTTGATGACAGAACCACACAGATATTGCCGCTAACTACTCAAACTGCCAGACCATAATCAAAAGTGAAACAATGACCCACATAGTCAAATGTATTAATAATAACGAATCTTTAGTTCGAGAAGAAGGATCAAAACATCAAGAAGAGGGCGAGAAAAGAAAAGAAGGTCAAATAGAAGATGGATAGATTGTATGAGTAATGTTAAGAAAAGGGAGAAGATAGCGTGACAGAGTGCCAGGGAGAACATTACGCCGACCTCAAGTAACTTGGGACAAAGACAGGATCATAATAATGATGACGAAAATGATCAAACTTGTTTTCCAAAAATGCACTCAAATTAGAACAAATATGATTGCCGTATGTAATGAGCTAAGCTCCAGCTCCACAAAGAGTACATCGTTCTTAAAATTGGACTGCGGTTCGTTGAAGTGTGCTTGCAGTGCACTGAATTCTGATCACCTTTTGAAAGAAAACAGCATGCAACACATACTACGGTGCGTAAAGCTCATAATGAATGGTGATTGGTTCAAAATTGTTTGTATTTCTTGTACTCGTTGGTATGAGATAAGAAATTGTGTTGGGGTTTCAGTTCATGAGCAACTGGCAGACAATGATAATATATAGTTGATATGAGCGTAAACAAGCATACAGATGTGGGTTTTTCTGAAAGCTGAGTTGATACTTTATAGACAGTATAATGGGAAATCTAGTAGACTGTATATTTAGCTAATTAAGCCACCACCGCCACTCGGGTCGATCGATCTGGTAAAGCTAAACTTGCCGCAGTTGGTCTGATGGGTGACCAAATTAACTTATTGTGCCTCGGACAGCACGTTAGGTCGTTGGTCCCGGCTGTCATTTGTGGATCTTTCACAGTCGTTACGGGTCATCAGAGATTCAAAAGTCTGACAATCAGTCTTAACAACCAGTTTAACGCAGTAACTGGGTTATGGAGGTCTGATAAACAGACGCTCAATGTGAAATACTGGAATTTAACTGCCCTTTATAGTTGGGAAAAGGCTTGGCAGATGATGATAAGGAAATCCAGGATGAGCCGTAGACATCCCCACCCACACATGTACAAGACATCCATATAGATACAATACATATTAAATTCAGAAAAGTAATCCTCAAATTTCTCTTTCTCGTCAAGTATGAAAAATGTGCATATAATGTAATACTCAGCTGAATGTTACTAATGGTTTCAAATTCTACCGCGAATTTCTCTCGAGGACTTCAAATAAAGTATGTACGAAATGATAAACGAGGGAAACGTATAGTGTTCTGGTTCGTTATTTTCTCGTAACTAAAGCTCTTGGCTGTTGGAAATGTGTGGCAATGTAAGTAATGAGAATATTGAATAAGTAGGTTCTATCTGCAAAGTAATATATATGCCTTTTTTTTCTCATTTTCTTTCAATTATGGTCTGGCAGTTTGAATTTTTAGTTTCATTTTATGCGACCTACCCAAATGTCCTTTCTTTGGTTACTGTTCGTTAAATAATTGAGCTGCATGATGTGGTTCAATCTGTGTGGTTCTTTCTTCAAAAGACTATACACAACAAACCACATAGCCCTCACATTATCTTACCAAGATTATATCTGGACTTTTAAAGAGACTGTCCTCTGAGTTTTCTTTGACTTTCTTCTCAGAATAGTCAGTTAGGATACATCGACCTCATCTAGTTTTAAAAATATGGTTGACGTGTAAAATGTTTGTACAGATCTACTTACAGAAATAAAATCATTTAATAATTTGTGATAATTATATTATGCTGACGTAGATAAGTTTCTGTATTGTTTGGTTTTCTACACAAACAAACATATATATATATATATATATATATATATATATATATATATATATATATCATTATATTATTATGAGGTTAAGTTTTAAATAAACTACTCATCCAATTTCAATCATTTATAGATAGCTAAACCATTTGCGATTACAATAGAATACGAATGTTTCCAGCACGTGAACGAATTCAAGGGCAGAAGCTAAACATATAGTATTGTAAATTTTACACAAACATGTTCTTTTATACACGGTACATATTAGTGTCCGACTTATTTATAGCGAGCACTCTAATTGGTAACACACTATCAATCCCAATCAGTTTGAAGGATATTGCTGTCATTGATTCAAATGTTCAAAAATTTGTCTTCCTAACAACGTAAAAACCGCAATGAATATTGTTGATCTGCCAAAACAACGGTTTTCAACCGTTGTTACTGACAACCTGTTACGCAATGACCTCACCTTTTCTTGTATTTTACAAACATGCAAAGTAATTTTCGGGTTATATTTATACCACAAGTCCACAGCGCTAAACTCGCGTACCTCCGTATGTACTCTCTGTTTAAAATTTATAAACGGTCGGTTAAGTACTCGTTGCAAACAAAGGGTGACCACACACCGTGAATCCGGCACTCAATTTGCAAACACCGGGTTTAAAAATACTAGTGCGGGAGTGCGGGTAAAATTACACTTACTTTTGCTAATTCTCGTTTGCTTTTGACTAAATGTGAGACCGTTCACTTTTAGAATTAGCTCATAATCATCATACCTGAAGTATTCATATTATAGTTCAGTAAGTAAAAGGTGTAGGAAAGCCTATAATTAATATACTTCCTGAAGTTTATGTAAATTAGTACAGATTGAAATCCAATTAATCTCGATTACTGGTAATTATTTTGAAGATATGGTAATGATTCGTCGTCAAAGAACATTAACTAATTTGTTGATGTAAATTTTGCCCTTTCGCTTCATCATCATCATTTCAGCAGCAAGATGTCCACAGCTATAGGCCTCCCCCAATTTGGGAGGGTTTGCCATAATCGCCACGCTTGGCAAGCGGGGTGGCGATCGCAGTATGGTGGGAAATGCTAATAGAACGCTGGTGTCCATTCTCTAGTAAGTCCCTTAGTCGCCTCTTACAACATCCATGACGAGAAATGGGCTGGTGTTATTGTTTACGTCCGGTATAACACGGAATAGGTACTTACATGTTGAATTAGGTACTTACATGAAAATCTTGTTAACTATTCTGTATTGTTCTCAATTTCAATAGTTTAAGCTCTAGTCTCTTTGTGCCTGAAGTAGTGCAGAACACATGCCTGACCGATTGGCCGAGAGGACAAAATACGAAGATAATTGGAAAACTAAGCGGAAGACCTTTGCCGAACAGTGAGACCACAGATATCAATCCTAGAAAAGCTCTATAAAATTATTCCTCGCTACAGGTGCGAATGAGTTAATAGCTGAACTATTCTGAGAATAAACATAACATAACATAAAATTAGATTTATTTTCTCATCACAAATGTTGCAGGTTGGTACATAAAGTGCTTAAACTAATTAAAAATATATAATAACATTTGTGAGAGACTGGTGCCCGAAGAAGGTATTGAATACCTGTGTTATGGGTCACCAGGCCCCCCAATTCTTACAGTTAGACTTTGTATATTATTAGATTAAGACAAGTATGAGCTAAATGTGTGATGGAGTTTTCACTGTTTATTTTGTGATATTAAAGAAATATATATTAAAAAAAAAAAAACAATTAAAAACGATTAAATAATGGATATGATTATGTGATTAGTGTGTGTACGAGTGTATGCCAGTAAGTGTAAGTGAGTGTAAGTGGGTGAGTGTGTGTGAGTGAGAGAACATGGGTGAGTGTGAGTTTGTTTAGCGGATTGGAACCTACATCTCTTCCACCACATTAACCCCCCTTTCAAATCCTCAAACACTCGTAAACCTTTGCTATCTACACAATACTACCCATACAAACTCACACTCACCCCAGAATCAGTTAATCATGATTTTATTACTAGGTTTAGTAATTCACTCGAAAGTTTATATAATACATGTTGTACCTTGATTCGATCGGTTTGAAATAGGAAGAAGGAATGTCAGAATGCGTTTTGAAAGCCAAACCTTATAATCTAATAACTTTTGCCGGAAAAATAAACCTCCATGGAAAAAAATCTTCCTTATATGCCATGTTTCACGGTGATCGGTCAAGCGGCGTCGACGTCTAATAATCTCAAACAGATGAAATGAACCAAAAGGAATAAGAAACGTAAGAAAGAAAGAAAGAAAAATGTGTTTATTGGCATTACGTAGTTGGCGTTCTGTAAAATCTGCCGACCGTCATGGGAAAAAGTCATGACTTCTTTTTGTATATGTATGTAGATACAGCAACAACCAATTTTATATAATAACTAGCTGACCCGACAAACGTTATTTTGCTGGGTGAAAAAGAGTGAAAATTTAGAATTGTATGTATTTTTCAATGCCAAATCAAAATAAAATTAAAATTAAAAAAATGTCAAAAAATTAAAGAAAAATATTTAGGGGTGGGTCACCCTTATCATTTAGGGGTATGAAAAATAGATGTTGGCCGATTCTCAAACCTACCCGATATCCACACAAAATTTCATAAAGATCGGTTTAGCCGTTTCGGAGGAGTTTGGTAACAAACACTGCGACACGAGAATTTTATATATTAGATAAGCTTCTTGGTCCTGCATCCCTCTCAGTCGCATCGCATCGCTCGCCCGCGCTGTTACATCGTTTTCGCTTAGCGTTCTTTCTGATTGTTTTCTTTTTGCTCTTCTCTTAAGGATCGTTGCAAGTCTCATAACGGTCAAAAACATAACCCTCACCGTAGTCTGGTAAAAAACAAAAACGGTTTTTTTTTAATAGGTATATCCGCCGACTAAAACACAATTTTCCCTACCATTCCTAATAGGTGAATAATGCAAATATGCAAAAAATTTGTTTCAACCACGAATTGGAGCGTCGAACATAATGTAACTGCGAATTAGTGCAAATCAGCGATTTACTGTAAACAGACCATTACCGGGGCTAATGTTTCTAAAATGGAACTTACAGCGGGATCCCGGTAATTCGCTGAGCCGGGATATTTCGGGTATTTGCTTTAATATTTGGATAAAAGCCTGGGTTTTTCATAAACCGGGTCGGTTTTTGTAAACGGCCGTTTAACAACGTTTCATAGAAATAAAACGGTTAGTGCAGATTTGTATATGTTGTGTATTTAAATCTTTGTAAAGGCGAGTTAAAGCGAAATAAGGTAGTTTTATCGTAATTGCTTGTTAAGTTGTGGCTATTTAATGGTCTAGTAAAAATATGAAATACAACTTTATAAGTGATTTGAATCGAAAGTATATGAACAAAAGGGCACACTTGTGAAAAATATGTTGATGTAAAAAGGGCATTATTTTCTGATTACTGAAGTCTAAGACAATTCTTAGCATAAATTGTTTCATGACTTACTAGCCTTTTGGCAGCGGCTTTGCCCGCGTAATATATATATAAATCTTTCTTCTGAATCACTATGTTTATTGATGAAAACCACATTAAAATCCGTTGCGTAGTTTAACCAGTCAATTACCGTAATTACAGTCACAATTAAAAAACCATTATGTCTGTACCAAATGTGGTATCTCAGGGACTTAGAGGTTAAAAGATCTAAGCGTACAGGCGCGAGAAGCGACTTTGTTTTTTACCATGTAAAGATTTACAGTTTCGTAAATAGAAATCTAGTATTTCACAGCTAAAAGTTCTAGCTAAAACACAGTGTTCATAAATACTCAAATATCGCGAAAAATATCAAGTTGACAGACATGGCGTTCGGACGCAATGGTGCCATTAATTAAAACCACTGATGCAAGAACTCGGCTGTCCGTTCAAAAATTTGTTCCAATTTCAAATATTTTTTGTGACATTTTCTGCACATTCGATGTCTAAAAAGGTAAGTATCACCGACTTTAAACTTTTTAAGTACTGTTGACGTTTCAACAATTTAGTTCCAATGTTCAAATTGAGCGATAGCCATAGATTTACGGATTATGCTCAGATCTGGCGCCTTTTTCTATTTGACAGGTTAGTGTAAATCTGTATGTTGCACAAAAAATAATTTGCGATTGTAACACGAATATTGCATGAAAAAGTCTATTAATGGGATTAAGTGAACTTAGATGGTTGTATTGATATTTTTAATGCTTATAATTCTGTAAATACATATGTATCTAAATATGTGTTGCGGTCGGGAATTATATTTTGCTAAATGCAAAAAACGTAAGTTATTTCCTTAGGAGTGTACTACGTAAGCTCGACAAATGGATGTGCAAATAACACTTGTACGACAAAACTGGCGACTCACCATAGTTTGAATGTTTTGTCGCACAAGTGTTATTCGCATATCCATTCGTCGAACTCACGTAGTACACCCTTTCCTTAGCGCATCGTCCTCAAGGTCATATCTTAGGACAAAGCCTTCTAAAAGAAAAGACCAAGCATGACTTTCATAAAACGCATGTTCATAGATGGTTCGCGAATGCAGACCAGTTCTTCGGTTTAACTGTGGTCACGTTGTTTTGTTCAGGATCAGGTGGATTAACAATCTGTTCTTTGTAATATTTTATTTTCATTATGATGAACATCACAAACATAAAACATGATTTAGAATCCTCGATTTGTATTTGGGCTATAATTCTTATTGCACATATTTTTTTTTTGTGTGGTAGGAGTTATTGGAATCATCGTCCACGTAAAAGGAAATGACGTTTAGTTAAAGAAAAAATCTTTAAAAGCTGCTTTGCTGCCCGAATGCGGTCAGCGAGTGGCATTTTGATATATTTTGTATGACGTTGATGCCTTCGGGGCAGTTTATCTTTTCACCAGACCAAGTCAAGCCAGAATGTTTGCTTCCGGCTCTACATCCTCACGTTTTAGAATGATTTATTTTTATATCTTTTAGATTTTATGACACACAATATTAATAGGTTTGAAATTATTGTTAGTTAAGGTGAATCATAATTCATAAGCCAAATTTGACCTTTTGACTGAGTATTTAATCATAAGTTCTTATCTTACTGTTCATGTTTCTAGGAACTCGTACATTCATTGATAAGATAAGCTATTACTAATAGTTAATTTCATAATATGAATTAATAGAAAAATGAACTATTTTGTTGGTAATTTTACAAAGATATTCAGTAGTAACAACAAAAACTTTAAGTGGACAGCTAAAAACCATTGGTAGGTAAAACAGAAAAATAAAACACACTCACACTTAAATCGACTCATGAAAAATCATCATTTCAGCCAACAAACGTCCACTGTTGGGAACAAGCCTACTCAGGCGAGTTGGTGATCGCAGTATGGTGGAAAAATACAAAGGGAATGCTGCTGCCCATTCTCTAGTAAGTCGCTTAGTCGTCTTTTACGACACCCACGGGAAGAAATGGGATGGTGCTATTCTTTACGTCCGGCATAACACGGCAAAATGTGTAAAACAATACTAACAATAATTAAGAACATTCTGTTCGTCTTAAAAATAAAAATAAAACAATATTCAAACTACGGCAATAGCTGAGTTTTAATAAAGGTCCTTTGTGCTCCATATGAGCACATAATTATACACAAATAGATAATTGTTTATTCATAACCGCTTAAGACATTCCGATCCCATATCGGAATGTTTTGTGACCACTCCCTTTAATAATTCTTTAACGGATTGGGTTATTTTTTTCTTTTATTTTTGCGATGTATTGTAATGTATTCAAAAATGAAGGCAAAACCTGAACCATGAATATTTAAGCAAAAGGGATTAAGGATCGGTCCCTTGGAGCACATCCGCGCAAAATGTCGTTGATTCTCCTTCTTTTTCAATTATGTTAAGTACGAGTATATATACGTTTTTACAGGCCACGTTTAACGTCTTGGTTTATGTAGCAAAAAAATCCTTTTAAGGAGAGGTGTTTTGTTGTCAAATATTTATTTTGGATCTGATTGACATGTTTGAAAAGGACGTTACTATGTCACAGTTCGATTGTATTACCTGCCAGGGTCGTGGATTTCTTCGAAAGAGTTACCGTGGTTCTGGCACAAGTAACTGAAGGAACACTGGTGGGTTTTAGTCAGTAAAAGTCTGACACGTGCTCCCGCTCCGCCCAGAGCGGAAGAAGTCATTTGATAGCACTCCCAAAACAAAAATGCTGCCGATTGTATTATTCGTCATTATGCATTCGGCTCCGTCCGTTAGCAACCTGACGCCGTTATGTTACTGCCTAAGGCAATGACACTTCTGATCGCATCCATTTAATCAAAAATCATACAATAATTATGTCAGGATAACCTTGATTATTGGGATTAGGGAGCAGTGGTGGCCCAGTGGTAATGGCTGCGACTAACGAGTAGTCGTGAGTTCGACCCAAACAGGCGCTTTACTTTGTGTAAATTAATTTCATCATCACTGCTCTCAAAACGGTGAAGGACAACACGTGAGGAAATCGGCATGTCTAACAACCAAAAATTCGAAGACATGTAACATCCACCAACCCGCACTGGGCCTGCGTGGTGGATTATGGCCCACTCCCTATCACCGAGAGGAGGCCTGTGTCCCAGCAGTGGGAATATTATAGGCTGCTGATGATGAACCTTGATAATTAACAAGTTTGAGAGAAAAACCTCAGCAGTAAACTAAATAAAATTGAGTCATAACAAATATTTGATAAAAATTAGAGGTTATTAAATAAATATTAAGCACTTAAATGGCTTAATACACATTATGTATCGATCATCATGGCGATTGAATCATCATTAGGGTGTTGGAGCCTGTAAGATTAAATTCGTCCTAAATATAATCATTCCCATCCAGGCCGTCCCTTGCTTCAATCTTCCAGCGACGCCCTTAGCCGACGTCACTACCCCACAGGGGTTGCTCTTAGCGTGTATTTCCTTAGTTTTTAAGTTTGTAAGCCCTGGCTGTAGGCGTTAATTTATTAACGTAGCTACAGATCTGGATAAGCAGCCGACAACCTCATAGGCTGTGAAATGTCTCCCAAAAAATCTATTTTTAAAGGACTTTTATGTAATGCCTAGGCGTTATGCATTTTGGCTAAGAATGATGTACATATAACGGCGATAGTACGCAAACGTATGGCGCCGTATTTATAATGAAGAACTATTCAATATGCTTTCGATGTTAATTTATTAAATTAAGTATTTATGCGCTTACTAGCCTGAAGCACAGGTTCAACCTAGTTCAGGCAAATGAGCAACTGTGCTCTATTTTAATTATTAAGTTACTTTGTAAATGTGCCCCTTTTTATAAATAAACGATATTATATTATATTATTACATTAGATTATGTCTACTTTAATTTTGAATATTTCCGGAAAATAAAATAACAAAGAAATATCCATACACGCACATTCCCCCTTTGGATTAAGACGTGAGCGTGGCGTGCCTTGTTACCATGGGTACCCCCAGATCAGTAACGATGGAACGCTGCGATACTAGAGAAATAGCAAAAAAAAAAAACCTATTTGACTCACTAAGTATTTATTTGAGGTGAAACTGTCATACATATAACTTTTATTAATGTTTGATGTTTTTCAATACGACAGCATTTTTTTTTTTCAGGATGGGAAATCATCAAATTACTTCTCCCGCTCTGGGCGGAGCGGGAGGGCGTGTCAGACTTTTACTGACTAAAACCCACCCATGTCCCATCAGTTGCCCATGTGCCAGGGTCACGGTATCTCTTTCGAACAATCACGCGACCCCGGCAGAATAGGACTGCATCAAATTACATTTTTGGCAATAGGGTTCACGTACACGAACGAATAAAAGACATAAAGTAATTTTCATTGCTGCATGTTCCACGTACGACAGAAAAGACTGGCACTCTGCTACGGATGCTTTTTTCTCACTTTTTTCATCATACACGAAAAAGAGGTTGTACTACCGAATGTCCAGTACTGCATTCAGTTTTTATGACCCACACTGCAAGAGAGGCGTTCCTTTTGCTTATGTCAGGCGGCTCGGTTGAATACATTTTGCTTTTCTGACTTCCCTTCTAGCACATTCATTTGATAAGGTTGTTACGTGTAAAATTGATGTAGTGTAAAATTGATGTACCGTAAAACGCTACATCAACTTAACAACTTTACACGTAACTATTTGTTTGTGTGCAGATACAATTTGGCGTAATATTGATGATGGTACAATACTATTGAATGGACGGAGGGTAGTACTAAAAGGTCGCGCAGTGACTGAAAGGAAATTTAGTGTATAGAATAATCAGCCTATAATGACCCCATTACATACACGCCTCCTATCTATGAAAGAGAGTGGACCATAATCCAACACGCGGGCCACGTGCGGGTTGGTAGATGCTACATCTATATAAATAAAGTTGTGTTAGTTACACTATTTATAACTAAAGAACGGCTGAACCGATTTGGTTGAAAATTGCTGGGGAGCTTAGCTTAGCTTTTTATCCCGTTTGACCGCGTTCCCGTGTGAAGTGGCATAAAACGTGGTATGACAAAAATGTTGCTTTCGAAGTACCAGGTGGTCATAACTTGGTTATTAAAAAGCATTGTCAACCATAAAACGCTTTATGCCTTCGAAATACCAGGTTGTCATAAATGGGTGGGAGCTAACCAAACATATGAGTGTCAAATAGAAAACGCTTACTAGATCACCACCGCGTACCAGGTTGTCAAACTTGGTACGTTTATTACACCATTTATTGAATCTGAGGCGATACGAAGTTCGCTGGGTCAGCTAGTGTTTCAATATTTTGTTTCAGGACATGGCTGTTGTATTACGGGATTCTGGGTGGATTACGACCCGCTGCCTCTCACAAAGATATGGTATGCTTCCTAGCAATGTGAACGTTTGGCTGATTATACATATATACTAAACACATAATTTTAAGCTTATTCACACTTGTTTAGTTACATGTGGGCGAACCACAGAACTATAAAGACATACACATTGTATTTTTACCGACTGTAAGTCACGAATGACTGGAGCGCCCATTTATATTGATTATCGATAAGGATCAATGTAGTCATCGGGTCGTGAAGTCACTGGGTTTACTAATCATGACACAGAAATCAGCTAAATAGGATTAGGTCAATTTAATGTTTAAGAATGACTCATCTACTTATCGTTGTTTAATTGCATCTTTGTTCAATTACGTCTAATTTGTTGATCTGAAAGTAATGAGCGGAGATCTAGGTCTAGGACTCGATGTCGACGCAATTATTAATATTATTGTCATTTTTTTGGGAGAAACTTACCTATTGCAGGAACTGTGATAATTTTTGAAATCGGTGACTAATAAAGCTAGATATAAGGTTCTGCTTCTATTACTTGCATAGTAGATGAGACTATAGTCCGGCCATCGCGTTGAGAGAATGAGTCCCTGTCAATAAAGACCAAATTTGGATAACACGTATTCTTTTGTATGAAACTGATGGGTGCCAAGAGCGGATTACCTCAACGGCCGAACTATTAGGTCAAATATTATTATGATAGTTCTAGCCTTTGCCAGCAGCAGTGGTCGGAAATTATCCTGCCGGAATTTACGACCGAGATAAAAAGTACAATATGTGTTAGTACCTACAGTAAAAAGTTTATAAACTATCCGTGTGCCAAACATTCCGTTCAGCCGTTTTTGCGTGAAAACAAACATATAAGTAACAAACATCCAAACATGTGAACTTTCATAGTAACGTATAATATTTGTAGGACTCCAAGAGTTTCCGTGCTTTTTTATTGAAATACAGCCGAATGGTTCGATCGATCAGATTAAGCTATAATTGTCGAGGTTAATATGTGGATTGGTGACCATTTTTACATACTAAGACCTCTCCATGATTCGGAAAGCACTTTAAGCCGTTGGTCCCGGCTGTAATTTGTGTAACTTTGGCCGTCCATACGGGTCGTCAGAAGCCCAAAAGTCTGACAACTAGTCTTACCAAGTGGTATCGTATTACTCAATAACTGGGTTATGGAGGTCAGATAGGCAGTCGCTTCATGTAAATTACTGGAATTAAGCTGCATCAAGTTAGACTGGAAGCCGACCCCAATATAGTTGGGAAAAGGCTAGGCAGATAATGATACACATGAAACGGTACCACATCTGCCCACCCCTTTCAGGAATTCCAGCTACAGTTTGCGATTCCGTGTTTATTTGGTTCGATGTTCCGTCGATTTATGTGACAACAATTCATTGGCCTAATGAGAGCACTATGTTTGGTGCCTGAAGTTTCTATTCGTCCCGAGGGAGCTCGGACAAAGCATAAAATTGGGACCCCGGTTGTTGACTTAATTGAGATACGAACGTTGTACTTTTGTATAAAATATAATGAGGCGAAGTCAACTGGCGATTTGGTGGTTTAACCTCTAAGTCCCTGAGATACCACATTTGGTATAGACACAATAGTTTTTTAATTGTGTCTGTAATATTACGGTAATAGACTGGTTAAGTGTAAAAATATGCTATGTTAATTAAAAATAGGCTATGTAAAACTACAAGTCTTTTCAATTCGAACCAGTAGTTTCTGAGATTACCGCGTTCAACCAAACAAACAAACTCTCCAGCTTTATAATATTAGTATGGATTTGACATAGTTAAAGTTTATAACATGAATTGCCACAAAGGATACTTTTATCTTAGTAGAACTTTCCGGTGGGATAATTTACGATCTCCACGTGGTCTAAGCCGCTGGCGAAAGCTAGTCTATATCTACTAATATTATAAAGCTGAAGAGTTTGTTTCTTTGGTTGAACGCGATAATCTCAGGATAATCTAGTTCGAATTGAAAAAATATTTTAGTGTTGGGAAGCCTGTTTATTGAAGAAGAGGAAGGTTATAGGCTATTATAACATCACCCTTAGGAGCCGAGCAAGCAAAAAGAAAAAGTCACGAATATGAAGACCACGCACGGGCAGGCGATTTGGTGCGACGGGATGGGTCGGGGGAGCAAAAAAATTGACGCGGATGAAGTCGCGGGCAGAAGGTAGTGCTAAATAAATTAAGAATCTTAAATTAAATTAATTTCAATGCAATATTCTTACCCAACTCCAAATCGTTCAATAATTAGGTACTGTTAGAGATTAAAGCATTTAAATAAATGAAAACTTTATGAATACGCTGAATTACGAGACAAAGTTTGATTTAGATTATATGAATGAAATATGAAACAAACAGGCGACAGATGAGCTGATAAGCAAATATTTATATGTAAAAGATATAAAATATTGTAATCACGTAGAACATTTTTCCAGTATATGCTTTGTTCTATGACAAACTGATTGTTTTAATTGAATCGTCCCGGTACTGCGAGAGTGTAAACTGCTCACAGGACCGAGGTACCCGTTTTTAAAGTAGTTACCTATACCTACTTTATTTTTAATCGTGTCATTATCATTCCGACTTCACCAACTGCTGGGCATAAGTCTTTCTTTTATTGTGCCAATCCCCTCGCTCCAGTATCCAAGTTTTGCCCCCAAATGGCAGCAATGTCGTCCACCCATCTTTCAACCGTATCTTAAAGATAGTATAATCTATCGACCTCCTTACGTTTTGAGTTGAGCTGCATAATTACTGACAAATGCGTGCACTGATTGGACTGGTCCACTCAATCTGTGTGGTTCTTTCCTTAAAAGACCACTTCAGACACCAATCCACATGGTCTTCACTTGATCTGACCAAGATTATGTCTGGACTTTAAAAAAGACTGTGATCTCTGAGTTTGTTTCGGCCTTTTTTCTCAGAGTAGTCAGATAGGAAACGCCGACCTCATCTAGTTTAAAAAAATATGATTGACGTGTTAAAGTGTTTGTACAAACCTACTTGCAAAAATAAATTTATTTATCTATTTAAAAATAAACGTAAATCTAAGGTTCCCACAGTAATTCCAGTAACTCCGACGTTAATACGGGCTACAAATGGACAACGTTACGCAAAGGGTCCCCGGATTAATCCCTAACCAAAATATGCAGCATAAACATTTATGTTCCGACAGAACCCGGATGCGTCGGTTTGTTACTTTCTACCCTCAATTTAGGGGAATTAAAAACTTTTCTAACAGCGCAAATGTTTAATGGAACAGCGAAACTTTTGTTTATTTCGGTTTTTCGTCACAAATGATGTGAAATTGTGAATGCACAGGGAAAATTAAAATTTACAACGCTAGGTAGATACATACCTAGTAATAATCTATATATTAATACGTGAAGCGAAAACTTTGGATCCCTTTTTACGAAAATTGGGCGGACGGAGGAGTATGGAATCTCGCACACTTATATGTAGTTTATACAGAGAAGAAGTGACGAATGCTAATATTTTTTTAAATTATGCGTAAAAATACATTATTTTCAATAAATAACACGTTACACACACTACTATTCATTACCGTGTATTTAATACACACGTGCATAGATATTCTTTTGTTTATGGTCCAAATCTGTGGTTTTATGGGGAGTGTCAAGTATGGCATTAGTAAGTTTCCCATACAAAACTTAGTGTCGTGTGCAAACTGTAGAGGTTGTATGCCTCACGATTGTACAGGCTGGTTATAATTTTGACATTTTGAACTATCATAAAAATTCTATAAAAACAGAGCTTTCTGTGATAATTCATTCCATATCCAGCAGTTGAGAAGTATTAACAAAATAAAGAGAGACCTGAAGAAGTATTCTTTACTCATTACACCTACGTCCTGGTCCTGGCCATCACGATTCCCGCCAGCGAACCCTCTTCACAGTAGTACAGCGTCAACAGTTTGTCTATAGTGTTACTGAATGTCAGATATAACCATATTATTTTTTTGTTTTCATTATTATATTATTTTTTTTCATTTAATAATGTATTTCTATTCAAATGAAGTACGGTCGAGTTTCGACCAATGGGCGATCACTAGTTTATATAAATAGACTTTGTTTGTCTTTGGCTGGAATAAATATTGTTATCAAAACTAAACTTGATTATTTGATAATACACAGACTCACAGAGTCATCAACGCGCAAACTGTAACTATAAATTCAGGAAATGATACTGAACGCGGCTGCGTTGAAAAGAAAGTAGTTGTTCCATACATTTTGACATTTGCTTAGGTAGTATTGCACTTTTTTATAAAACAGGTTTTTTTTTGTGAATCGACGACAAATTCCTGTGCTACCGTCTTGAACCATGTATTGAATTCATGGTAATTACAGTTTGCTCATCGAAGTCTCTGCCACCTTGTATAATATTTTAATGCTAATTATCCCCAAGACGGGATAAAAGAAACGATAAGAAATTTTTAAAAATGGGAAGGGAATTGAACACGTGACACGTATAGCGCCTGCACAGCCAATCGCTCAGCCAATGCGCCGCGCGCCGGCCGTTTCAGATTTTTTTAAACCAGCTACCAGCCAGAAAGTTTTTGTTTTCCTAAGTTCGGAAAAAATCTTGCACAATATTTTTTTTTTTCATAGAACACGTTTCATATCACGTTTTCATCGAAGGAGAGTCACAGAAATACCAGGCATCATTCCAATAGTTATATCAGAAAAACCCAATTGCAACATCACCCAAACTGGATCAATCCTAATATTTCTATGAAGCTACAAGCAAAAAACGGTTAAGGAAAACATTGTGAGGAAACCGACATGTCCAAGAACCAAAAATATCGAAGACATGACAAATACCACCCCGAACTGGGCTTGCGTGGTTCGAGTCAGCTGTAACCTTGGCTGTAATGTAACCTACTTTCTCACTGAGGGAAGGCCTGATTCCCAGCGGTGGCAACATAACAGGCTGATTATGACCAACAATAGGTTCCCAGCAACACTAATATGTTGCTGAAGAGATAAACAACATTTGTTGCAAAAACAACGTTTAATGCCCATTAAAATACATTATCATTAAACTGCAGTTCGTAAGAAGTTGACTGTGGTATCGATTCGGTCATATTTTCGTTTTCTGCCATAATAGTCTAGTCGACAAGTTGAAAATGGTACAAAATAGAGATACTGCTCTTAAAATTATGTGCGATAGCTCATTGGATCCGGAATGACGTCTAGAAAAATGTGCCAAAAGCGTGTATTAGCACATAAAAAATTGCAAAAGTTATAAATATCTTATTTGATGAAAAAAAAATGGCATTTCGTTTTTTGCCAATATTTCATAAACTGTTAATATTTAAGAAATTTCAAAAAAAGTTTCTGAAAGAGGAGGAAATTTCCAATAAAAACTTTTTTACAAAAAAAAAAACAACCGACTTCCTTAAAAACACTACAAAATGAAAAATAACTTTAATTTCGGAAATCGGTGGCAAAAACGCTAAATAAAAATCCTAAGACACCGACTTCCGAAATTAAAGTTATTTTTCATTTTGTAGTGTTTTTAATGAAGTCGGTCGTTCTTTTTTTGTAAAAAAGTTTTTATTTTTAAATTTTTAGTTATAGTATCTACCCTGCACTAATTCCAAACAAACAATGCAATTTTAGTTAACAATTGTTTAACTTGTTGAAAAATTAACTTTAAGTAAAATTTCCAACGGGAATAAATTATTTATAGTGTTCAAAACACACCACAATTTTTTCAAATTTAAAAAAAAATTTTCAATACCTTAAATAAATTAATTAATGTGCCGTACTCGCTTTTGACGCCCGCACTCAACCTAAAAATGTCACGCGCAGACCTATTTTCAGCGTTAAATTAAAATTATAAATAATGGAGATACAGTTCCGAGAGTTAAATTTTTTTATTGGAAATTTCCTCTTCTTTCAGAATCTTTTTTTGAAATTTCTTAAATATTAACAGTTTATGAAATATTGGCAAAAAACGAAATGCCATTTTTTTCATCTTTAATTGTTTATAACTTTTGCAATTTTTTATGTGCCGCAAATTTTTATTTTTATATTCCGAATCCAATGAGCTATCGCACATAATTTTAAGAGCAGTATCTCTATTTTGTGCCATTTTCAACTTGTCGACTAGACTATAAACCAGCCGAACATTCGCCGAAGCCCAAAATCTGAATTTCGCGAACTGTAGCGCGCCATTCGTTCTACTTCGTAACGTTCGGCTAGCTTTAGGGTGAATACAGTCCGCTCCTGAGGGGTAATTGCGTAACTTGCTATTAGTAGGAATTGGTCTCATATTGATAGTTAAACAACATTCATTGCGTTATTTACGTTGCTGAGCCGACAATTTATTCGAACAACAGTGATTTAGGAATAATCTTCAATCCGATTCAGATTCTGATAGAATAGAATAGATGTTTCACAATTAGGGTGCTGGTTTCTCTCACCTTACTCATAAAAATGCAATTTGTTTTGAAGTTACAAAGCGATTATTTATTGGGTTATTAAGTATTTTTTCTTCACGCGCATACATGCATTCAGTAGAAATAACAATATTTTTAAATCTATAAATAATAATTGTTTTCGACCGAAAATAAGAATAAAGCCGAAACTTCTGTTTCGTTATCGGCTGAAAATCCATGTTCGGTTGGACACTGTACACTAACAAGGAGACGGCAAGAGTGTAGGGTTCTTAAATCGAACGGAGGTTCCGCGTGTAGTTAGTACTCAGTGAGTGTATTCATACACTCAAACCCTAGATCGCACTATTTTGTCATTGCCGAGATAAAAAATCCTGAAGTTCGAAAAAGAAAAAACTTTTTTAATTAAAATTTAATAACTCGTTAGAAACAGTTCCTTTCAATCATTCGTCTTTAGCAATAGTTCCTTGAGCAATACACAAACCTGGATGACATTTATCATAAAAACATAAATTCTGTCGACAACTTGCACAACAAATAACATGTTTTCAAACTTCAGGATTTTTTTTCTGGGCTATGACGAAGTAGTGCGCTCTAGGGTTTGAGTATATGAATACACTCACTGAGTACTAACAACACGCGGAACTTCCGTTCGATTTAAGAATCCCACACTATTGCCGTCTCCTTGTAAGTATAGGTAACACTAGGAGGTATCGATTGTACTTTCCAGTAACGTCTTAACTAGTTTAAACGCAACTCCTGCAAGTCAGAAGTCGAGTGAGGAAGACTAACTTTAGTTGCATAGTAACTCGATCCACCTCTAAATCGGGCTCGCAAAGACCAGCCCCTGGATTGGAATTGTTGATATTGTTCGAATATTTGCGGTGTAGTGACAAGATCCGATGATAGGATTTACTTTATCATGTACCGATCGAGTTTCTTTCCGCCATTCGTCCAAATATATCCATTTCAAACAATCTTCTAACATGCTCCGATCCAGTGAGATAGATACTATGATGATGCTATTTAAATGTTTTTTTGTAGCTTTACTTGTCAATGATCTAGCGTCATGTTCGTGAATGGGTGCCATCAGTAGGGACTAGTCATCTTTTAGCCGCCATGGCTTACTGTAATTTCTGATTTAATATTTAATTTTTAAATACGAACGCTTTTAATGTACACGACTTTTTACATTGCTCTCACATTGATAATCTGAACATAAATAGTGTAACCTACTTTTGTAACTATATTTCATTTTGAGTTTACACAAAAAGCTGGTAAGTAGTTACCTCGAATTTGAACATGCGTGTCTTTACTTGGGGTACCTAGTTGATGAAACTAGATAAATCTACTGAAACATAAAAGATATTAGGAGGAATGGTAATTTGAAGGAAGTAGAACACGAATTACGGCAATTGTGGCCCTGTGGAAACAGCCGCAACTTGCGTGTCGTAGGTTCGAACCCAGGCAGGTGTTTACGTTGTGTAAATTATTTCATTACCTCGGCTCTCAAAATAGTGCTGGAACACATCGTGAGGAGACTGGAATGTCCCAGAATCAAAAGCACGAACACATGTGACATCCCATGAGTGATGAATTACAGCAACCGTCTCACGGAGATGGGGTGATAGATGGATGGCCTGTGTCCTACCAGTGGGAACACAATATTGTTCCCACTGCTGGGACACGGGCTCCCGTCTCAATCAGCCTATAGGCTGATTATGGGACACGAGTCATACTTCATCCGAGACAGCGTAAGAACAATATTATTGTTACATTGAGATATTGACTTGCCAGACCAATTAGCTCTAAAAACAATATGGAGCACTCAAAAACAAAAATTAATAATGTCAATTAACACTTTAACTAGACCTTGAGTTCCATACAGTGTTGAACGTATACAACATAGTATAATATCGCGTGCTTATTTGTATTGCGTGCGAAAATACTTGCGAGTTGGTCATGAAATACATGGGACCATGTTTGTTGGCACAGAGTAGTGAGCAAATTGAGAGATAGGTATAGAGTAGGCAAAGGTAAGGAATAATTAGCGAATTAGTTATGCTGTAAAATACGTAGGCAGTTTGCAAGAAATTAGGCACCACTTTTATGGTAATATAATTACGATTTTTAGGCAGACTTTTTAGACTTGGTTTAAAGACAAGTAAGTGTCTTACTTTCCGTATGGAGCTGGTCGGAAAGATTTGCACCATTCTATTTCTTCTCGTGAGTGTTGTAAAAGGCGACTAAGGGACTTACTAGAGAATGGGCAGCAATGTCTTCTATAAATTTTACCAACGTATTGCGATCGCCAACCCGACTCCCAAGCGTGGCGATTACGTCCCCCAAGAAGGCCTATGTCCAACAGTGAATGTCTTTCGGTTCAAATAATGATTATAATGAAGTTTATTACGCCACTCATGCAAGTTCCGTGCACTATACGCATTAAGGTCCTTACAAACAGGAGTGACGCGACATGCTGACCGAGCGACGTGACTCTTGTAGAACAACGTCTATGAAAACTTGATGGGAAATTGTCCTACAAGAATTGCGCAGCGCTGTGCCTCTCACCTGTCTGAAGAAGGCTTTACGTATTCAAATATTCAAATTTAGTAAGTTCTCCATTCCTTACTACACTGTGGTCGAAGGTAATGACGCATGTGACTGTAATGATTGCTGAACTGGTGTTAATTCTACAATGCTTGTACTTTGTGAGCACAGGGCTGCCATTGAAGGTTATAAAATGGATCATAATTTCGTGAAATTATATAACACTGTTAAGGAGTTCTAATAGTTCTAATTAATAACTGGGTTGTGTAGGTCTGATAGGCAGTTGGTTAATGTAAAATCCTGGTAGTCGTCTGTATCCAGTTAGACTGGAAGCCAACACCAACACAGTTGGGACAAAGCTAGGTATCAACCTAGCTTTGTCCCAACCGATGATGACTGAGTTCTAATAGAGAGAAGGGACTGAATTGCACGAATTTATGTGTTTTCTTAAGCCAGACAGGCGATTTATTTTGTTTAAATAATTTCATCACCACTGTTCTCAAAACGGTGAAGGAAAACATCGTGATGAAACCGGCATGTCCTAGAACAAAAAAAATCGAAGACATTATATCTGCCAGCCCGCACTGGGTCTGCGCGGAAGATCCTCCCGAAGAGAGGAGGTCTGTATCCTAGCAGTGGCATTATAGACATTATAGGCTGACCAAAGGTATTTACAAAGCAGATGTTAGTGGAAATACCGGGAGGGGACGCTCTAGGAGGACATATAGTGACCTTATTGGTGATGTTCTTCAGAAAGGTCATGTGCGTAGTACTCGCACCGGCGTGTGTGTATGATCAATTTAATTAACCTAAACGAGGCATAAGAAGTGTGTAGAGATCGTAGCATGTGGCGTTCCGTGGTTTCTGCCTACCCCCATGAGAAAAAGGCGTGATTGTATGTATGTATGTATAGGCTGACCATGCTTCTATGTATTATATGTTTTGTGACTTAATAGTTACCTACTCGTACTGTGATAGGGAAAAGGATAGGCCTTCGAAAATACTTGTTTATCAAGATTAGACTCATTGCCTTGATAAGCAAATTCTTTTGCAAATCTACCAAGATACTAAGAATACCAATGAGTTTGCATTGTTTGCAAAGCGTGGCATCCATGGCCATTCTTTGGGTATGTCCAAATGCCAATTGATTGTTGACATACGAATGACCACACATTCATAAAAATTAAATGAGTTAACAAAAATTTATTGCTACGAAGAAATGTGATGACTATAAGAGAAGATGTCAACCACAATGATTAAATACGAAGAACAGTTAATGAATCAATTGGAAAAATTAAAGATTCAATTGGTTTTCCAAATTCATACCAAACAGCAGACAAGCCTATTCGTCCAAACGCGGAAATGCTGACAAATCCGTACATCCTATTTTAGCGATTTGACTAATTCAACCAATGATTTTACAAGCAACGCACTACGAATTAACGATGAATTAGCATCAAAGAGGAAATAGCTAAACACTGACAGTACCATAATTCTTCGTAATAATTATCATTACATTATGGGGTTATGGTAATTTTATTTGCTGATGTCTAGGCATGACGACTGTTTATTGAGGGAATAATAATAAATTTACGAATTATGGGAATCTCTAGAGAGAGAGAGACCTAGAGAGAGACCTAGAGATTTGTTTTGTGCCCGATTGATGACAATAGACTTGCCACCTATTACATGGGACTTGAACATAACTGGCGGACTGGTGGACTATATATCCTACTAATATTATAAATGCGAAAGTTTGTATGTACGGATGTATGGATGTGATGATGTTTGTTACTCTTTCACGCAAAAACTACTGAACGGATTTGGATGAAATTTGGAACACATTTAGTTTATAATCTGGATTAACATATAAGCTACTTTTTATCCCGGTAGTACGTTCCCGCGGGATATTTTCCGACCTCCACGCGGGCGAAGCCGCTAGCAAAAGCTAGTATGTACATATCTCTGCCCGATCTTTCGGGGATTACAGGCACAGTGTTATGGTATGTAGTTACAAATTAACTTTTTAATGATGGCGCCAATTAACGGTTAAAAGGGAACAGTTGGATTTGTGGTTTTGTTACCTATCAGATTCGAAGATTCCAATTTACGTAAATTGAAATGGGTAGCGGTTTCTCAGCTACCACTTTCCTAAAAATCACGTACAGCCATTAAATATAGATTTTCAGTGGTTGTTGTGGAAAGAAGAAGAATACAGAAGAAGTTTATAATAAAGAATAGGAAGAAAGTGTTAAATAAACTCCCAATTTATATCACTCATATGTGTATCCTACTTCTATGCCATATTCACATATAGATAGGACAAAGATAAATGGAGACCACAATCATTCATAAAAGCCCTGAAGGTCCGTTTTCCCCAATTTTACAGCACATTAAACAGTAATAACGGCTGAAGATAAATGGAACAGATGTGGACACAGCAAGGTAGGATCACTGATAGGATAGTGTAGCAAGGTAGGTTTTTTCGGGACAGTAATTTGTTCAGTGGAACAAATTACTGTCCCGAAAAAACCTTTCTGCTACATACAAAACCTTTTAGTGGCATCTGAAGAGAGATCGTAACTACACGAAGGGTTTAAAAGAAAATGTTTAAAGGCTGCTAATGCAAGAATGTTCCGTGTGGTGCCGGGCGTAAAAAATAACAGCATCAAATTTCTTTCTCTGGGTGTCGTAAGAGGCGACTAAAGGACTTACTAGTGAATGAGCAGCAGCGTTCTCTATGCATTTTACCACCACAATGATAACACACATACATAGTTAAAGTAGATATTTAGAAAACGAGAACATATTAGCTGCGTGGGCCGGGAAAAGTGATATTGGGTTTTTCCATCTGGAATTTCTCAGCAGCCCGAAGTATGGAATTTTGGATTTGTACCTGGGTGCTGGCAATAAGCTCGCCCCCGTTATATGAGACTTAAACATTAGTAGCGAAATGTGGGTTTACTAAATGTATACCTCTGCTTCGCTCTAAATCGGAATACAGGTGTTGTTATGTCATTGTTTATAAAAATCCATGCATCTCTAATAAGCACAATGTCACCAAACGAATATCAACTATATTTGTGTCGAAATATGATTGATTATAGAGTGACTAGTACCTACTACTACAAACAAAGTCTGAAAAGTTAAAGTTATAGCTCATGTGTAGGAAAAATTATTTTATCAAATACACATCTGCTTACATTTTTCGAAACTTAATTTCGAACCCAGAATAGGTGGATTCGTTTCTTATTCGAAAAAAATCAAATTCATATGAAAAGTGTTCATTAAATTTGGTAGAAAAAGATACATTTTCATTCAGTAGACACGCAGATAGGTACATAACACACCGGCTAAGTGTTTAGTATTACGCATCCATTTACGCATCGAGTCATAACCTATTTTCATGAGTATTTATCTACTAATCGTGCCATTTGGAAACTTCTGCATGAGTCAATATTTATCTAACACTAATATATTCACCATAGTCTACGTTATCATATAATTTTAACTTTATGACGATTATTGACCGATGACGTTGTGAAGCCATGTGAAAGCCGCAGGAATCTACTGGATGCGGGAAGTCCAAAACCGGTTGAAGTGGCGGAGCTTGGTGGCGGCCTTTTTTTGTGGGCTGGAAGTCATGTGGGCGTATGTGTGCCTATGTCCTCACTATATAGGGCTTATAAAATATCTACAACTTAATAACTTAACAACAATAACTTTAATTTCATCATTAAGGCAAAGTGTTAAGTTCGCCTTTGCACGCTTGTAGTGCACGAAGATTAACAAAAAAAAACGCTTTCTTCTTTTCTCAATGAAGGCTCGGTACTTCGGTTAGTAAATTACATCAATATTGCTGAATTACTGTATTACTATTATTTGAAAATAATTTAAAAAGTATTTGAGCCCTTGCATTTGATATAATATCGCCGGGTTAAAGGCAAAACCGACTATCTGCGATTTTATGAGGTTTTCCCTGCAATATTCCACTCGATTCGCCATTTGATTCTTTACCTAATGGTATATTAAAGTGAAAAACTCAAAAAATCGCAGGTAGTCGGTTTTGCCTTTAACCCAGCGATTTATGGTAGAGTTCGCTAAACATTTATTTTTAAATTTTATTATTGGCCTCCCAAGAGTGACTCCAGTATTCTAAATTCAATTTTTTACTTTATACGTTCCATCATAGACCTCATTCATTGCTTTCCATGAAGCCTGATCGAGGTCAGGGCCGGGTATATTCAGTAAAAATAAAAGAAAATATTTTCTACGGACTGAACCACGCTTTTACTAATGCGAATATCCAGTACTGAATTTCTCTCTGACCTTGTATTAATTAGAGAAGACACTAAAACTTTAATATAACTTTATGTAAGTACTTAAGAGAATTAATTCATACATCCAGTGAGGCAGTCCCGCCCATTTTATTATGTATTGCGGGACATCAGACATTCTCGGAGACCCTACCTAGCACGAATGCGCGACGCCAACGTATCGTAAATTCAAATCAAAAATACTAGGTACAATTACTTACTTTACTTTCTACAATAGAATGATGGTTTAAATTTTAGCGACAAGCACAATTCATTAATTTAAAAGTTTGTATATTTGGATATTTGTTATTCAATCACGTAAAAAGGGCTGAACGGATTGGGTAGTACGTTTCCGTGGAATAATTTCTTCTAAGTCAAAATTATTTTTATAAGTTCGTGCCCACGGTTTATTATATTCACTTTTTTTACTAAGCTTCACCCATCCACGGTCCAACCGAGGCAAGCACAGTTATATCTGGTTGATGGACCCGTTGATGATGGCTGTTATTCTTAATACCTAGTTCCTTAAAAATATACAAGATAAGTTTTTAACCAGTGCGCAAATTTTAACAAATTAAACTTAGACGAGCTATAATAACCATTGCAATTTTTATTTTGATATATCTTAGTACAAAAAAAATAAGTTACCGTTAACGTTTATTTTGAAACTGGTTTCTATGGTAACTTGCACGCGGCGCCAGCGCGGCGGCGAAGGTGAACGACCAAGCGTAGCTACAAGTACCTACCAGCTGTTCGATTGGTCAAAATTCTTAGAAGTTCGAAGTACCTACGCCGCACGGTTACTGACCTATTCCTATTGTTGATATCATATTACGAAATATATAGGGTGTCCACAGCTTCCTGATATAAGGTTGGATCAAAAAAAAAAAAAAAAATTGAAATGTGTGTATTACTGATAATGAACCACCAAAAAATTGCGCACTGGTTAAAAAAAAACCCGTATAATAAATAAAAGAGACAATTTTTTTCCAATCAAGTCATCAGTTATTCATCCTAAGAAACGTTATTCAATTCTGTCTCAGATGTATCGGAGCAAAACAACAGCATCGCGTCAACCTTAGCATATCAATTATTCATGCCTTAAAAGTTTGTCAATGGACAAGATCTTGAGTGACTGTAAACAAATATCAAGTAATGCCCTAACCAGGCAACTCTTACATGAGCGTTGCATACAAAATTAATTTGATACCAATCCAAACAAGGATTTAGATGTAAATATCTCACTACTAACCTCAAAAAATATTAAAAGATCAGTCAAACATTAAACAGGCAAATTCTTACCTATACGCAAGGTTAAATATCTGAATATTTCGAGTAAATATTACTTAACTCTGTTTACTTTGACCGTTGTTTAACGGACGTTTTACAGAAACCAGTCTTGGAATATGAGAAAATCATAATTTTCCATCAGAATGTAGGTCGGGTATCCTGTAATTTCACAGTGTATTTAGGACAAACAAATACTTAATCATATTAGTGAATTAACGTAAACATCTCCGTTGTTGCGCAGTTGGAAGCTGCGGCCGAATCTATACAGAATATCATAAACAGATAGAATTTGTGAGCTTGTATGTATGGAGGTAACCTTCAGAACTACAGATACGATTCGAAAAATTTACTAGCAATAAGAAACTATAATATTGCCGAATGTCAAAGGATATGTTGTATGTTAAAACAAGAAATTTCACGCGGATTTCGTCAGCCTGAAATTTCCAACAAATTAAATATAATTTTATTTACAACACGTTACGTGATCCAATGAATAACAGGAAAATTCAGTAATATTACGAAAATGAAAATTTTCAGGAAAACCGTCACCCCAAAAAGTTCCGTTGAAATTTTCATACATTTTCTATGTATATCTTGCACGCACCCACAGGTTGGCCAAGGTTGGCCAAAAGTTTGAGGAATTCCTGCATCTTCATTTACGTTTGCGCAATGACTATATTGCGCAATATGATTGATTCAGCCGTCGCCGCGGATCGCACTAAAATGATCCGTTCATCATCGTCATCACTATTTCAGCCGAAAGACGGCCACTGCTGGACATAGGCCTCCCCCAAGCTCCGCCACTTCGACCGGGTTTGTGCTTCCCACCGTCCGTTCAAATTCAGTCCGTTATTTTCACGCAATAACATTGTTTTCTCGTAAGCTTCAATATTTTCGCGTGAGCCAGACCTGTGCAATATTCATCCTACACTGTGCAATTCAAATATGCTGTTAGTAATAAAAAATAAACTTTCGCACGAACTTTTATTCACTTAAAATATTGTGCAATTTGTGATATTGTGCAATATACTAGTTTGTTTAGGGTTTTGTGCGTAACGTGAGACGTAACGGTAACGTTTATGGATCTAAAAGACACGGTGCACACACACATATGTATACGAAATTGCAAGGTTTGAGGAGCTATCATATAAAATATTCGTCTCCCACCACACATCGATCAGTTCTGCCATAGAGACCAGCACACCAAAACCAATTCAAATTGTGTTTAAAATGCTAATTGCCTACTTACATGTTTTGAGCGTTTCCTCGTACTTGTGCCACAATAGAATACAATTTTGGAAATAACACGGTTATTTACGAAGATAATGTTAACATTATTATAATTTTACACAATTCTTACAAGGCTGACAGTTACTGTTGTTCTCAAATCTATTTATTCCAAGAATGGATATGACTCAAACAGTGATTACGTTTTCAGAGTTGTTCTGTGGAAAAGTCATGAAAATAAATTGCTTTGGTTTTATTTTGCGAGGATAAAAGTTGGTTTTTCGGGCGTTTCTTCAATAGTTCTTTTTTGAAAGAACAAATGATTTTTACATAGTATAAAAACTACGCAGTGGATCTTAATGCGGTTTTCATCAATAGACAGAGGGATTCAAGAGGAAGTTTTATATATATCCGTGTATAATACGGGCCAAGCTGCTGGCAAATGTTAGTAATCAATATTATAGCCAACACGTTAAACCATGGTTCTGTTCGGAAACTAGCAGTCTAAATATAAATTAAAATTTCATTAATTTGTCAATCAAACAAATATTCTGTATTGAGGGGTAAGATCTTACGTATTTTTGTAATTTGTAGGTCATTGTTATAATGTATGTTGAACAAAATATTTATGAATTGCGACCTTAACACGTTATATTATGAACTTTTTCATGAAATAGTCACTCAATGAATGGATTATATGAATTTAGAGATTTGTATTTATGATTTTAATTCTGTAAATACATACTAGTTTTATGTTGTCATAATTTAGTGGACATATAGTGACCTTATTGGTGATGTTCTTCAGAAAGGTCAGGTGCGTAGTACTCGCAACCGGCGTGTGTGTATGACCAATTGTATGAACCTTAAAGAGGCAAAAGGAGTGTGTAGAGATCGTAGCAGGTGGCGTTCCGTGGTTTCTGCCTACCCCCATGGGAAAAAGGCGTGATTGTATGTGTGTGTGTGTGTGTGTGTGGTAATTTAGCGCACATACAACATAACACTGACCTGCCAATTACATAAAATATTCAACTAGTGCAGACACCAGTCTCTCCCAAACTAGTCTCATATAGTTTTAAAGCTTCTGTGTCATTGTTTGTGAAGAGAAAATAAAATTATTTGAATTTGAACTCAACACATTTCACTATCGGTATTGATCCGAGCGTAGAGAATCCAAGAGAGTGCATACCAGGGAAAAGTACAGTCGAATTGAGAACCTCCTCCTTTTTTTGAAGTCGGTTAAATACTACTCTGTTCGATTTCCAATTCTTGGTATAAAACGGTGTTCATTGTGCTGAAGATCTAGTTCACGAAAAAATGCAGTCACGATATTTTGACGTCCGCGCAAACGTGGCCGTATGGAATGATATATTTTTTTTGCTGCTACCTAGTTCGTTTATTTTAAGTACGTGAAATTAATTTTAACGTAAAGTTCATAGATTTAGTCATGTATGAGAATTTTGTCGTATACACGTCAAGTTAAATATTTGCTTTCAAATAGGCCACTCCTTCCCTCGTTTGGCTAAGTCATTATATCAAGGAAATGGGAAACAGTATCCTCGGGCGGTAATGCTATTACTGATCTCTTTGATAAACTTGGTAATTATAGCAGTATCATTTAGTATGTAGACTCCTTTGTAGTAATAATAATATAATGGGAAATATCCATGTACTCAAATTTCGACTGTCACATGTTACCTTTGTTATCTTTTAGTCGTTTGTGTCGCCGCGGGATCAAGTTTTGAAGTAAAACTAACATAATATCAGGCATGTATTCCCCACGGAAAAAGAAAAAAAGAAAAAAAAAAGTGTGTGTCGCACGCCTAGAGTTTACTTCTTCAAATTGTTATAAAATATATAGATTAGTAAACATAAGACGCATAACCTAACGTAACGTAACGAAGAAAGTTTGATTTTACTCCCCATAAATTGTCATAGCCGTGCTGATATGTGTAAACGAATCTTAAGGAGTAAACTCCAAAAAGAAATGGTGTACCTATAATACACCCATAAGACGAACTAAATAGGTTAGGAAATCTTTGTCAACCTTTCAAATTATCTAGGAATTCGTCAATTAGAGACAGTCCCTAAACTCTAACCATAATCCACAAAAAGGAAATGATTGAAATTAAAGAAGCAAATGCTAAACGTTCATAGACAACTTTGTATAATAAAATGAGATACAAAAGTGGGGAAAGTAGCAAGTAAGTACAAGGGAACACTCTCAGAGGCGGCGGTCTGCGGTCGCGCCATTGCAGACAAAGGGTTCCACTAAATGTTGATTTAAATCCTACTTTCAGTCTGTTCTAGTCAAATCGATAAGAGGATGTATTCTTTGCAGAATCAATACCATTGGGTATTGATTCTGCAAAGAATACAGTAAATCTAAGTTAGCTAGAAAGTGAAGCAAGAAAAGCTTGCTTACGACTTATAAAAATAATAGTTTCAAGAACAAAAAAAAAAAAACACTAATAAAACACCAAACTATATAATATTTTGAGCTTATTATTGATTATTTCCTACTAAATTGTTCTTTTTACTTTTTGATTATATTATTTTTGGCTTATTAGTTGATTGACCGTTAAAGTAAGTTCCTTGTGCACAGTGCACTACAGTGGGTAATTATCGCGCCCGCTATCTTCCATGGATATGGTTGCTGTTTTTCTAGCTCTGTCTCTGGTGTGTGTATAAGTATGTCATAAAAAATCTCTTATTCTGAAGATCCTGAACTGAATAATACAAAAGTTATTAAATTATTCTATTTTTATCGGTCCTTGTTTAGTGTGCTAAACTTGATCTGACTTTTGAAATTGGTGAAAATGACCTTCAAAGATTTCGTTACGTAGATAGATAGATAAAGGTGAAGCTAATAAAAGCAGTTTAGTAACAAAAATAATAACAGTCATAAAACTACATGAAACGAGACGACCTATTGGAAACAGTTTGAAAGTAGGTATATTTCTGCCAAAGTCGCGAGATTTGTTCGAAAGAGGTACCGTGACCCTGGCACATAGGCAACTGAAGGAACACGGGTGGGTTTTAATCATTAAAAGTCTGACACGCCCTTCCGCTCCACCCAAAAGCGGGACACGTCATTTGATGAAATCCCACAAAAAAATTAAGGTATATTTGGCCCAGTTAAACCAAGATTACTTTCATATGTTTCAATTTATACACGGTGAAACTATGATTTTCAGAATGCCGTTAAGTAAAAGTTGCCGTTTCATACACTGTGAACGCATGTATTGAATTTTTCTTAGAAACAGCTGATTTTGTTTTGATAACCGACGAAAAGGGGAGTTAGCTAGAATTATATTGTGCTTAATTCTTGTCATCAGTTTGCGCGTCGATTCTGGTCCATCTGATTCATCTGATTCATGATTCTGATTCATCCTGTATAACTGAGCTACTTATAAACTAATTATTCTGGCTTTATGACGTGGATAATTAACTTCCTGACAAATTCATGCCGCCAATATTTCCCCTAATCAGCTGAATAAACATGATCCTATTGTCAATATGTCACCGTAATATACCGGCTGTGTAAACTACGAGTATGTATGTCATCTTGTGACATCATGTGCCGAGCACATTGTAATTTTAAGACAATTTTAATTTATAGCAAACTTCTTCCGTACTTAGTCAAAGCATTTATTTCATAAAAGGCAGTTTTGAACGTCAACATTTACATTAAAATAGAATTGTTTCTTGTAGTTTCTTCCAAGAGATAGTTTCGTATGGTCTAAACCTAGCACCAGTAACTAATAAGATGTATGGGAATCTGTTGTTATAGAATGATACGAAAAGTTTTGAGTATGAAAGCCGATGGCTATAAGATTAGGGGAAGATCAAAGAAACGATGGATAGACTGTGTGAATGATTATATGGATAGAAAAGGGCTGACTACCGAGATGACGACTAGTAGAGAAGTATGGAAGAAAAAGATATGTTGCACTGCCGCCAAATAATTTGAAATAAGGATAGCAGAAGGATGAGGAACTTCTTCCGTATTTCTTTTGTTTTGTCAAGCTGTATTTTCCCCTACGTGCTCCCGTGACTAATTCTGACCGCCCCTTGATTTATCTGTCTGGGCCGATTCCCAACCGTCATCGACAAAATTGGCTGTTCGAAATTGTAAGCTCAATATTAAAATAAAAACTATGAAGATTCTCGAAAGGACCTGTTAGCGATCAATGAAAGATTTAATAAAAAAATATTAGTCATTTTCTGGTTCTGCTAGACCTTAGCCCGCGCAAATACAGGGTGGCAGAGGACATAGACGCAACCCGCAAACTGTAACCATGAAATCAGCATATGATTCTAAACGCCCTAGCGTAGATTTTATTTATCAGTTACCTATAAAAATGAGCAATTTCATATAAAAGTGACCCTTCATGACCTACGCAGTCAAAATGGTTGGAACACATTTTTTTTAACGCACACGGTCCAGAACCATATACTGAATCCTAGGAACCCTCACTGCAACTCCTTTTTGAATAACACCGACAGTTCCAATAATAGCATAATCAGTCTTAAATGTTCCCACTTCTAACACACTAGCCTTCTATCTATGAGGGGGACTACGCCATAATTCACCACTCACAGTGCGGGTTGGTAGATGTCACATGTCTTAAAATTTTTGGTTCTAAGACATGCCGTATTTCTAACGATGTTCTCCTTCACCGTTTTGAGAGCAACGGTGATGAAATTGAATACACAAAGCCAAATGCCTACCGGGTTCGAATTCACAACATACAACTCGTAAGTCGATGCCGATATCATTGATCCACCACTATTCTCGTCCCAATAATATCGATGAATAAATATTTTAGTATTAAACCTTCGGACTTATATAGGCCGGAGCCTCGGGTATTAATTTATACACAATTTAATTGCTTTGTCTATTCCGCCTCCTGTTTCCAATTTAGGTTTGTGTTGGAGTATTGACCGCGAAAATTACGTAACCTTGAGATAGTAATAAGTTACAATCAGATATAGTGTGTACAGATGCCAGCATATAAAGCTACTACTATCTGTCAAATTTCTTTGATAGGTTTTCAACTTTATCGCTAAAGCATTAGGTTCAAAATGGATTGGGAAAATTTGACAGTTTCGGGTAGCTTGATATGCTGGCGTCTGTATAACGTACCCTCGTGACAGTAATAAGTTACAATCTGATACAGTGTATATATTGATCCGGACACCTCTTCCGTAAGTCAGTACACTCCAAAAGTTAGTTGAAATGATCAATAATATAATAAATGTGAGGAAATTATAATAAAACCAAATTAAATCATGGTTTCAAGAACTATATTATTAAAATATAATCAGTTTACAATATTTCTATCAATAAGAGAATCATAACAACTATGATAATTATCATTTGTGTCATGTTTATGTAGATTAACAGTGAAATCGCGGTGCCAAAAGTTAGTTGAAATTGTTGAAAAAATATTTTAAGGATGGTGCCTTTGCCAATGTCTTAACTTTTAATATTTTGTATGACCGCCATTATTCTGTAGAACTGCTTTAAGTCATCCAGGCATTGATTCTACACGATTTTGTAATGTTTTGACCGGTATAGTTGACCATGTTTGAAGAATTTAATTTCTAAACTAATTCTTGTTGCGTCTCATGGGAACAGGGATCCAGCGGTCTAATTCATCCCACAAATATTTAATCGGGTTAAGGTCGGATGACATTGAAGGCCATTCCAGTAAGTCCACTTCGTTATCTTCAAGATATTTTTAGTTATCCTTGCTGTGCGCTTCGGATCGTTGTGTTGTTGGAACTTGAAAATTCGACCTAACCCCATTCTTTCGGCAGATTGATTTAAATTGTCACGAAGAATATTACAATAGATATTTGCTGTCATACTGCCTTCAATTATTTGCAGTCGGCCCACACCATACCAAGAAAATCACCCTCAAACCACCATACTCCCGCCGCCGTGTTTCACAGTGGGCTGCAAGTATTTGTCGTTGTAAGAGTTATCGTTGCTTCTCCATACGGTTTGCTGACGTTGATTTCCAAATAGTTCGAAATTTGATTCATCGATAAAGACTACTCTCTTCCAAAAGACTATTGGCTTATCCGAATGCTTGCGCGCAAACTCCAAGCTTCGTTTTTTAAGGATCGATTAAAAGAGGTTTCTTTCTGGCACCGTGACCTCATAAATTAGCATCATGCAGGTGTTGCCTGAAAGTAGTTTCAGAAACCGAGGTTCTTGCTTCCTGTAACTGATCTATGATCTCTCGTCTCACAATCTTTTAATAGATTTTACACTACCGCACTATTTGTCGATAATCAACAGAATTGGTAGCCCTAGGACGCCCTGACCGTGGCCTATCTGCAAGACTAGGACATTCTAAACTATTCTTTATTATTTTTCGCACAGCTTTTGGACTAACTTTAAATAATTTTCCTACAGCAGTAATGTTTTTCAATTTTTTGTATTCACACACATACTTCGTTCTTTCTTCTATAATTAATTTTCGCCTCGGAGCCATTATTTATCCAAAAACAGTCAAATCACCTCACAATATTTTTTTATTAATTTTAAACTACCCACAATGCCCTAACAATCTTAATAAATGAGTTTCAAACCGCGAGAATATCGGAAGTAGTTAAAAGTTCCATACTTCAACTGACTTTTGGTGTTGGGTAAAATTTAGTTTGATTGATGACTAATGATTAAATTATTTAATCATGACTAACGACTAATCACTAAAAAATTCAATCGCGGTGTGATGATTGATGATTGGTTAGTTTTAGTCATTAGTCATGACTAAATTTCACATGACTAATTTTATGTTTGCTAAAAACATAAACTAAAAGATAATGCTTGTTTGGATAACAAAATAAAACACAGTTTTTACAACAGAATTAGTTTTTATTTTTAAAGAATTGTGAATTATTCTAATCAAGTTTAAAATAATTTAAATTACTTTTCATTACAACTCTGTTTTCAAACTGCTCATCAGATTTCGGAAGACTGGTCATTGTTGCGTGTGAAAACATTATTTCTACAGGTCTCGAAGACGGCATTGGAGTATTGTATTTCAAAATCATTTTTATGATTAATGGGTAGCGATGTAATAGACTTACATTTCTACTTTCTTCAGAAAAAAATTGGTCATGAGAATATCAGCTTTTCTCCTCGGAGTAGTAGAGTTATTATTTTCACTACCGCAGTCTGAATTGAAGTAAAAAAAGTCGTCTTCTTTTTATTGTGTGCTTGTTTTGTTTTGACTGTCGGATTGCATTTCATTGGTGTCTTGACTAATTTCTAAGCAAATTGCTGCTTTGAACAAATGGGTACACTTTTTGTGTTCGGTGGGATTTAAACATGCAAACCATTTATTTTTAAACCTTGATTTCAGCTGATTTCGGTCGCCCTGCGTAATTCCACAGCTCGTTACATTTGTTCATCACTTGTTTGTGTACAGTTCCTAATATAGTTATTTCATTTTGCAATAAACTTTGCACATCCGTACTTGCACGTAAGCATTTAGCGTATGCACACATTATTTAAAATGATCCGGTAATAATAAAAATTGCGCATCATCTTGGTTCTGATCCTTTGGGGACAATGGATTAACATCTACAAACATTATGTCAATGTCTTCAATGTTACTTTAAGTTGATCAGATAAATAAAAAAAAATATTATATTTTTTGGTTTAGTCATCAATCATCAATCATAAATAATGATTGAATGACTAATGGTTGATTTATTTAGTTTTGATTGTGATTAACTGTTTTAGTCATGATTAAATCAATCATGACTAAATCAATCATGACTAAATTAGTCATGACTAATCAATTGATTGAAAAAATTAGTTGGTTGACCCAACTGATCAGACAAACGCGAGCGCGAGTGCGTCAAACTTTGACGCACTCAATTCAAGTAGTGAGCACATAAGCATAGATTATCTAAGAAAAAAAAAAATTAATTTCGGGGAATATTCTACTGTACGTATTAGAATAGTGTTTCCGAACATAAATCGTAAACAGTTCATTCATTGAAACTGCGTATTTTAGAAATTATGTGACATGATTGATACGGTGCGAGGATCGTCTGGAGGACACGGTGGAGCATACGGTGGAGGTGTGCCCAGCCTGGGCGGAGCACCGCCGTGTCCTCGTGGAGGCGATCGGCGGCGGCGACCTCTCGCGTCCGGCCCTGGTGCGAGCCATGGTACGGAGCGAGAGGGAATGGGAAGCCGTCACCTCCTTCTGCGAAGCAGTAATGCTCGCGAAGGAGGAGGCGGGGCGCGTGAGGGAGTGGCAGTCTCTGCGCCCTCACGTCCCTAGCCGCCGCAGGAGGAGACGCCCCGGGCGTCGGGAGTCGATTGCGGACTCCCGGCCACCGTAGGTGCGAGCTTGCGGGTGGCGAGCAATGGGTAGCTCGCCGCCCGGTAAGGACCAAGCTCGGGTCGACGGCGCGCAGTGTTCCACGCGCGCCTCAAAGAGATGTCAGCAGCAGTGTAGGGGTCTACTAGGACCGATGCCTGCCGGGGTCGCGTGATTGTTCGAAAGAGATACCGTGACCCTGGCACATGGGCAACTGATGGAACACGGGTGGGTTTTAGTCAGTAAAAGTCTGACACGCCCTCCCGCTCCGCCCAGAGCGGGAGAAGTCATTTGATGATTTCCCATCCTGAAAAAAAAAAAAAAAATCATTGATACGGTGAATTTATTTCAACTAACTTTTGGAGGGTACCTACTGTAAATATGTTTAACCTCTAAGTCCCTGAGATACCACATTTGGTATCGACACAATGGTTTTTTAATTGTGTCTGTAATTACGGTAATTGACTGGTTAAAGAGCAATAATGTCATGATAATCCACGTGTATATAATTTACGTCATAATTATAGCGTAATTATATTCTTCTTAAAGGAACGTCAATCACATTAGAATTAATTATTGAATATGGAAAGACACAATGCAGGTCATAATCAGCCTATAATGTTCCCACTGCTGGGACACGGGGCTCCCCGCTTAGAGACGGAGTGGGCTGTTATTTATCACGCGGGCCCAGTGCAACCCGCACTGGGCCCGAGTGATAAATAACAGCCCACTCCGTGGCAGATATCAAATGTCTTAAAATTTTTGGTTTTAGGACATGCCACTTTCTTCACAATATTTCCCTTCACCGTTTTGAGAGCTTTTGTGATTAAATTATTTCCACAAATTAAAGCGCCTCCCTCGGTTCGAACCCACGAAATACAACTAGTAAGCCGGAGTCGATACCACTGGGCCACCATTGTATCGATGCAGGTGCCACCAACCATTCGGTTTTCAAAGCTGATGTTTAATCTTGAAAGGAACATGCCAATCGTTTGTGGAATTCAGATTTAAACGAAACTAATCTACCACGAAGAGCGACGAGTCATGTTTCTTTAAACATGTTCCTCATTTGTATAACAATTGATTTTTTTTGGCAACGGCAGTGGGAAACTGCAATAACGATGACTGTGACGATGACATATATTGAGGAAACCCTACCTATGTATTATAAAATGTTGGAAATTCCTGAGAAAAGGTTAGTTGTGATTACGCAGAACGAGTTGGGGATCACTTAAACAAATATGACTTGGCCGCGTCTTCGTCCAGGATAAAAAGTAACCTATGTCCTTATCCAGGTCATGGTCTATCCGTGAACTAAATTTCATCTAAATCCATTTTGCTGTTTTAGCGTGATAGTTTAACAAACAATAAAACTTACTTTCGTATCTATACTTACTAATATTATAAAGCTGAAGAGTTTGTTTGTTTGGTTGAACGCGCTAATCTCAGGAACTACAAATCCGATTTGAAAAATTAGTTTTGTGTTGGATAGTCTATTTATTGAGAAAGGTTATAGACTATAAGATCACAAAAATGGACGAAAACTGACAGGCAATTCGATGCAACGGTCACGGGAGCAAAAATTTGACGCTGACGAAGTCGCGGGCAGAAGCTAGTTTATAATATAAGCTATGCCAAATAGACTTTTTTACCGACAAACTTGTCTAACTCTGACGACAGATGTCTTGTGATTTCTGAAAGACAACTTACTTGAAAGAAAAGGAAAGAAAGAAAATACGTTTATTTGCGGTAAATATGACGCAACGAAAAACTGAACACAACGAAAATGTAAAAAAAGCTGGGGAAAATATGCGTCACATCCACGCAAAACAGCCATAGCATACTTATATATATCTATTGATTTTAGGTAGGTGCCTTTGGTGGTATGGTGTAGGTAAATTAGGTACTTAAATCAAATATAGATAGAGAGGCTGAGGGAGCTTTTATTTTATCCAATAATAAAAAAAAATACGAATAAAAGGTCTTTGTCATCGGTTAATCTTGAATGAAGTGCTATTAAACTTTATTCAAGATTGCACGCATATCGTAGTGAGTCATTTTTTAAATTTACTTTACACACACGTTTTAGTGAGTCACGGTTGTATTATTCTTGTAAGACCTTTTACGTCTTTCATGAAAGAAAAAACCAAAAATTATTAGGGTCCCGTTTTACCCTTTGGGTAGGGAACCCTAAAAAATAACAGTCAGTCTGACGGTGTCTGTCCACCGCCGTCGTCACAAAGACGTCACCGAGAAGTCCCATCCGCCAAAGTTGTTCGGCGCGACCGTCCGAGATTCTGACGGGCCAATGAGCCGGTTATACAAAATACGTTTATCCACATACTGGTGTCGCACCGAATACCGATTTTGTTTTATTAATCATGCCAAGTTCGGTTGTGGTAGACTATGGAAACACGATTGCTGCCACTGACGTCTTATGTTCGGTTTTAATAATCTCATTTCTCGGTTACGTCCCGCGGCGGTGGACAAACGTCCTTACTGCCCACTGAAACGCGACTACTATAAATATTTTGGACCAATTATACTCAACGTTAAAATTAGACGTTTCCTCTTTCGTCAATGTTTAGCAGTTGACATTTCCTAGACTGAACTTTTACGACCCATAAATTTGAACTGCTCGCAGTCATATTTGGAAATAGACCAAGGCTTCGAAACGAGAAACGGAAAAATTACTCTATTAGTAACATATTTAGTATTATTGTGAACGCCAAATGGACGTGAAAATCAAAACTGAATAGTTTTGTGTGCTCTTTTACCTAATGCGGGAGCAAGATTGATAAACTAACTCAATACGGGAATTTGGCGGCCAATCTGATAGACATGTGGATGTTAAACTGTATGACATGCGTTTGCACAAGGGTTAATCTCTCACCCACAAAATTGGATACCTGGCACCAGGACCGGATGTACAACTACCTAGTGAATCCTACCCATTTGAACTATTATTAAAATGGGTAGGATTCACACTTACAAGGTCTCTTTTAACATAACACGCCATAACTATTGAGTCGCTTATATGTAATAATAATATTATTTGAATGGTCACCCATATAATGGGTACCCACCAACCCACCCACCTGGTACATATAAAGACCTCTCTCTGCCTCGGAAAGCGCGTTAATTCGTAGATATTTGACCAAACGGTATGGATAGTCAGAAAACCCACAGGTCTGATAACCAGTCTTGCCATGGGGTATCGGTTATGTCGTGGGGTATCGTGTAACCCAGTAACTGGGTTGTGGAGATCAGACTACTTTAAATAATCATTATATTATAATACTTGCAATAAAAACTATGTACCCCTTTTTACAATTTTGCGGACGGTGGAGTATAAAATGTAGTACAGTTCCAGTTTATATTAAGTTTATACGGAGAAGGAGTACAGACAGCTAATATTTTATATAAAACTAGCTGACCGTACAGACGTTGTCCTGTTTCCTAGAACTCGATAGCAGCGCCACCTACCGGGTCCAATAGTGAATCTAAACCATCCAGGGTGCCACCCAAACGCATACAAAAAAAATCATTCAAATCGGTCCAGCCGTTTAGGAGGAGTTCAGTGACATACACACGTACAGTAGAATTATATATATAAAGATTAGAAATACAATAAGTTTTAAATGAACTACGGTCAAATTTCAACCACTGGGCGACCAATAGTAATACGAATTTTGCCAGTTCATCGGTTTGAACCGCTTGGATGTTTGCACCCTAATTGCGAAACGCACAATTTATCAGAATTCGAATGGGATTGAAGATTATTTCTAAACCATTGCGTCATTTGTTCGAATAAATTGTCGGCTCAGCAACGTAAATAACGCAATGAATGTTGTTTAACTATGAATATTAAACCAATTCCTACCGATAAAAAGTTCCGCAATTACCCCTCTGGACATCTAGTGTGGAGGCCTATGTATAGTCAACAGAACATCAACCGCAACTGTTGCTGCATCTTTAGTTGTTAGGGCGGTTGGCATACCACGACCTGCACTTATATTTCCAAAAATAAACAGGTACTATGAAGAACATGAATGTAGTACAAAAATGGAAGTTCAATGACATTACTGTTATATTAAGCAGGAAATCAATCATTCAAGTAGTTTAATAGGAAATGGCTGGGTAAATCCAAACGCCCATGGACATTTGCCAAGGAGTTGCGTTTGTTACTATTTTTACTACGAACGAGAGTAGTGTGATTTCATAAAATAAATATAATATTGATATAATAAACATAACATCACGCCTTGTTTCCCCTAAGGGTTGGGTAGAGGTGTACCTATAGTACACCCACATTTCGCATGTTATGTTCAAGTCCCATAGGAGGCGAGGCCATTGCCATAAACCGGGCATAAATCCAGGCTTCGGGCTGCTACTGAGAAATTCCAGAAGAAAAAACCCAATAACACTTTGCCCGATCTGGGAATCGAACCCAGGACCTCATGCTCAGCAGTAGCGCTTGCTACCATACTGATATAATTATTTCACAATAAAAAAATAATATTATTGTGAAATAAAATTAAAGCTGGCGATATGTGGGTGTACTAGAGACGTCTGTCTTATCCTTCAGCGTAAAGATAAGTTCAGATTCCTTTATTTTTCAACAATGTAGGTACAGTTATAAGACGGTACATCCGTATTTTTAACCGACTTCAAAAAAAGGAGGAGTTTGTTACCTCATAACTTTTGACTGGGTGAACCGATTTTGATGACTCTTTTTTTATTTGAAAGCTGGTGCTTCCCGAATGGTCCCATTTTAATTTGGTTCCATTTGGACAATGGGGTCCATGTGAAAACCATATAAGTCTTAAATTTGCATTATGAATTTGCGCGACAAATGAACGAATAACGCGATTAGATTAGTGCGGAGTATCTACCACAACTAAAAAGTAAAAAAATAAAAACTTTTTACACAAAAAAACAACCGACTTCCTTAAAAAAAAACACTACAAAGTCAAAAATAACTTTAATTTCGGAAGTCGGTGGCAAAAACCTTAAATACAGAGCCTAAGACACCGACTTCCGAAATTAAAGTTATTTTTGACTTTGTAGTGTTTTTTTTTAAGGAAGTCGGTTGTTTTTTTGTGTAAAAAGTTTTTACAGATTTGAAATACCGATAAGGATTACCTACTTTAAACGATTTCGTCTACTTTCAGAGATCAAAGAAAAAATTTGGGTTTTGTTTATATTTGGCTAATGGTGAACCCGATAATGCTCGCATTTCCGAAGTGCGTTAATTAGGGTATATAAAACAAAAAAAAAACAAAATGTGGATATGTGGGTGTCTGTGGGTGTCTGTGGGTGTCTGCCAAACCCTTCGCTCAAACAAGGCATGTTGTTATGTTATGAACGAATCATTAAAAGAGTAGGTGTTCTTAGCACTTGGAAAATCCCAAATTATCGAGCATTACGCAACAAGAAACCATTGAGCCGTTGGAAAAGCTGAATCATCATTTCCTGCCCATCCTTTTCCTAAATACAATGGTAGCACTATTTTTAACACGCTTTTATTGGCTTGGTATGTATCTATATAACAGAATCTTTGAACGCGGTTTTCACCCCTTTGAAAACGTCGGATTAATTTGGAACTTAGCACACTTATCGAGAACCGATGACAATACAATAATTTCATAACTTTGTGTCATTATCCTGGCCAAGATCACTAGAATAGCAAAAAAAAAAGAAACGAAAATCCCGCTTTTGTAGCTAGCTGAATTAATGAAAAAAGCGTGGGGTGTTTGATATTAATTAAAAAATACCTCAAAAAGCACCCCACGCTTTCCTCCATTATTTTTTACTTTTTGGTTTGGTTTTCTATGAAAGCGTGTTTTTTAGTTTTTAAACTATTTTTTTACTTGAAGTGACTACGTGTCTAATCTCCACAACCCAGTACCTGGGTTTTATGGTACCATTTGGTAACACCTGACACTGGTTGTCCGTCTTTCGGGCTGCTGACGACCCGTAACGGCCGTAACGACTGTCGAAGATCCTGGAATGACAGCGTAGGAAGAGCTGTGTATTCAGATTAAATAAAAATAGGAAGCTTACTCGTCCGCTCAATGTGATTTGTTCGATGAATTTCTTTTATGTAGCTTTATACACAGAATATTTGAGAAAACTTTTTGCTAAAGTTCGTTTCCCAGTTATTTGAAATAGACCTATCACAAAATTGTATTAATTCGTTTTCAAAAGTATTGAAGAAGGAAGGAAGTGTCGAAGGGCGGGCGTTTTGGGGGGACTGTCTTTTGTAACTTTGACGTTCAAAAAGTGCTGACTCTCAGCCTAGTTTGAATAAATGACTTTTGATGACTTTTGATTTTGATTATTGATTATTTTATTTTCTTAACCTAAAATGTTTATCTACTCATTTTTTTTTTTTATTGAAAATATTTGTTTCTAAAGTCGGTTAAACTAAATTTGTACATTTGCTATTACTATTTAGAAAAAATCAGAGAGAGAGGTGGAACGAGAGTAGGAGGGCTTTACCCAGCAGTGGGACAGAAATGGCAAAAATAAAAAAATAAAAAATGATTGCGAAATCTATGCACTTTCATAAATCTTAAGCATTTACATGTTTATTGCAAGCCATTCCCATATAATAATGTGTATTGAAAAACACTACTTACGGACCCTATACTTATGACATGAACCTATTCGTTTAATGTACCACCTACTACTGCGTGATTTCCGATCCACGATGAAACACACCCTTTATCAATCTCTTATCATTGGAAATTCCAATTGAAAACACACAATATATTTATACGCTCACCATCTACTCCTGCGCAGTCTCTGCCAAAGTCGCGTTTGAAGCGTCAGTCTTGAACATAACACCGCGCGGTCCGCACGCGTTTCAAATTAAACAATAAATTAACAGTGATACGATATTAAAATTCGAACGACATAAAATTGTGCTGTGCTTTGTGACGTAAATACAAACTTGTTTATTTCCGTCTGCGATTTAAATAGCGCGACAAGGTGTGTATAATGATTTTTTGATGGTGTCTGACTGTGTGTATTGTGTTAATGATAATGAAATGTGTAGGAGTTTTAGGCTGTAATTGTGCATGTTTTGTTAACACTTGACCAAATATTAGATGTTTAGACGATACGAACAAGTTTAGAAGAAATCATTTATCGATGTTATAAACCACAAGCAGTGTCGGTGTACTCAGATAACTGTTTAAAATTACCACCAGCTAGTTACCGTTCATTTGTTTACACTGTTAATCTCAGTTTGCAAGAATTTTTCGTACGGTATCACCATGGTAAACCGTGTTAAATTCAATTGCTATCAAAAATCATTAGTAAGTTAGTGAGTAACTAATGAGATAAACGGCTCGTAATGGCTTTTAAATGGCAAGAAATGAATTGGTCACAAACACGTTGATTCTGTAATTGGTATTGTAATAAAATGTAGGTAGCTTTTAAATAGTATATTTTTTCAACTATTATAACTAAAATAACGTTGAAATGCTACGTCAATAATTAAGAAATATTTATCAGATTATGAATCCATAATGTTGTCAATATCATTGTGTCGGGCAGTATTAAAACCGGCTTCTGTGAAAGAATTTACAACTTGTTGGCGGACGACCCTAAACGAAATGTCAACAGCGAGCTAAATTAAGAATAAAATTATAATTCTCTTCACCTTTGAGGTCGCCAATGACACTACAAATACTAATAGGACAGTAGGTACATCAGAATCTCGTCATCTAAAGCTGTATTACAATACATATTAACTGTTAATAAAACAGTATATAAACTTAATCTTTTTTGTTGACAAACAAAGTCTTCTAACAGTGTGACGTCCAAATTTCGTCACACATAGCAACGAACTGTTTTCCCACTAGCAAACACTCAAACACTGCATCCAATAAGATCCACCCACGTTTCCGCGTTGGAGTTGAAGGCTACTTAAAAAGTTTCCTGACATTTAGTTTTGATTTATTCTTTTACAGATGAATACGCTTATTCTACTACTCGTAGGGTTAATTTGTATCGGAGAAGTATACCCTAGACACGTATTAGAAGAAGTAAACGAACCTGATTTGCTATCGCCTGACCAGAACGACGGAATCAGAAAGCACACATCAGATCAAAACCGGCATCGGCGAAGGAGGTGGCAAGCGAACTACGGTACTTACGATTATCCTCCTCCACCCCCATATTATTATTCGGAGAGGAGGGACTATGATCGTAATCAGCAAGACCTCTTACCACAGATAGTGAAATTACTTGAAGAGATTTCGGCCTACGTCAAAAGGCCGCAGCCACCGCCGGCACTACCACAACCCATCTACATTCCCTATCCGGTACCTTACCCTGTTCCACAGTATAGTTCTTGCTCAGAAAACACAACGAAGAAACCATCTATTCACAATAGATTCCCTGTAATGGAGGACACAAACCAAAATTGGGGATTCGTCATTGATAAAGATGATGATACAGATGATTTAAGTGATTCAAGACCTATATCCTTCGATCCGATCAAACCGTTACGACCCATGAAGCGACCAACACCTAAAGTTGAGCATGGCAGTTCTTCGGGAGATGTAAGTAGTCTCTTATTACTCACGTAAACAATAATAGATAAGATGGTAATTACTCTCATCATCTATACTAATCAAAGATAATTTTGCTGGCGATGTATGAAGAACACTCGGAATTTATTAACATTTCCTCGTCTAGACCTTCTCAAGATTTTTACGGTCTAAGTATATATAAATCTGCAAACCACGTTACGTATTTGCCTGTTTACATTATCCCAAACATCTTTGATCATTGGATTTATAAAAGAGTTTATAATGAAAACCAGTTATTATTAGCAGTGGAGCAGCAAACGAATTCTGCTATCCAGTTATTTACGCGTGGTTCCACTTTCTGATTTCGTGCGCACAAGCCGGCAATTCCTGCAGATGACAACTTATCAGTGTCGTGTTTAATATTGTTATCTTCTTTTGCAGAGCCAGCCACCGTCTACTGCGGCTCCGGTATACAATGACCAGCCTGGACCTGGGGCGTTGAGGGCACCAATCAATTGTAATGCTGCTATTGTTTTGTGTTGTGCTGAAAATAAGTCACAGCAGATGTGTTTCAATGGCTACGGGTGCGGTTCCTCTTACGAAAATGGAAACGCTTGCAGCAAATCCTCAGTACAGAAAGCTGTGGATGCCATCAGGTTTGCATTCTCGCCCGTGCAGTGAGTCCTTGTAATTAAATATTAAGAAAAGTCATTGTCAGTATTGTTGCAACTGCGTCCGTGGTTTTATGTTAATATATTGTTGTACTTGTAATTATATACAATAATAATTGTTAATTCACTTCCAAAGCCTGTTGATGTATGGAGCGTGTAAAATGTCTTAGAAATTTCTTATTTTTGGCTGCTTTCGTTACTCGAAATACCTACAATGTTAAAATGTCAATGTTTGTTTAAGGCTCCAGCAGACCGGCGTCATGTGTCTAGTAGATCAATTTCTATGATTTTTTCATAGATATTGTCCTATCAAAGTCGAGTCGCGCTGTGTATATTTTTGAATTGGTTATCCTTAGTTTCTGGAAACCATTTCCATTTATGAAACTTGTCAAGTGATTCGATTGGCTTCATTTATGTATTTTGGCAAATCAGTCACAAATCTGGTACTTATACATGAAATCATTGTCACTTATTATGTATCAGTACCGACTGATAAGTATCACGAATTTTCAAAAACCGGAGAGGTAATTGCGTACCGCACTAATAGTAAGAATGACTTTAATTTTGACAGTTGGACAACATTCATTGCGTTATTTACATTGCAGAACAAACAAATTTTTAGAACATCCGAAGCAATGGATTAGTAACATCCTTCAAAATGATTCAGATTCTGATTCATAGTGTTACGCAATTAGGGTGCAGATAATGACTGTCGTAGATTATACGTTATACAATGTCACAGTTTACGTTTAAATGTAATTTAGGAACTTCAATGGCGCATTTCATGGCTTCCTTTTATAAAGTAGCCGTATTCACATTTGTAACCTCGTCAGGCTTGGAAGAATGACAATTCAGTTTCAATTGAAACCAATTGAGTCAATATTGAACGGATTCCGGATTCACAATGAACATTGAAATGAGTAAAACTCACTATATTGACGATTTTGTGAGGATTTTCGACATTTATAACGTCTTATTTGAGATCATATTGAAGAAAATGTATCTTTATTCCGTATCATATAAGGACTTCATGTACAACCACCTATAAACAATAGTTACATTAAGCTAATCTTTTATCAGAACACAGAAATATGATAGTATTAAACTAAAGTACTTTTTTCGATGCCATATTTAAATATCGTTCCTTATTTATGTCTACGTAAATAATGTTATTTTTAAATAATATTGCAGACTGTTGGGCACTATTCTGGCGATTGTAAAAAAATTATACCTAGTTTGTTTTAAAATATGTTTGGAACGATCATAATCATCATTATTTTAGCTGTAAGATGTCCACTGCTGGACAAAGGATTCCCCAAGCGTCGCCACTTTGACCGGTTCTATGCTTCTCGTATCAAACAGATTCTAGCCTTTACCAGGACATCTGTCCGCCTTGTGGGACGCCTTCTAATATATGCCTTGAAAAGTTGAAAAATACTACAGATCATTTCTTGCCAGTAGTGTACTGACAATCGCAGATATTGATTCCCTATCGTGTTCACCTTTTTAGTTTAAGTAAAGTAGACTATAGATATGTTCAATATACCTACTGTAAACGTTAACGCACACGTTATTGTTTCTAACTGAATAAGTGAGAAGAGAAGTAAGACCAAACGAGATTTTAACTTTCAGCCAGTTTAGTGTTTAACAGTCAAAGAGCATTTATGTACGTCGCTTAGAAGTGTATTTTTGTTAGTCTATTTTTATTGGCGGCTAAGCAATCGAATAAGTGTTTCCTAGTCTGTATTTTAGTATTAGTGTGTCTAAGTAACTAATTAAAAAAAGTAACACAAATCTATGGTATTATTAGTGTATACAGCAACCTAAAAAAAAACTGCAAGCAAAATTGTTTTGTCATCACAAATAATTTAATGATTGAAGCACCAAGGTGGCAATGGCCTTTCAATAGTTTTGTACCTGCCAGGGTCGCGAGATTTGTTCGAAAGAGATACCGTGGCCCTGGCACATGGGCAACTGAGGGAACATGGGTGGGTTTTAGTCAGTAAAAGTCTGACACGCCCAAGAGCAGGAGACGTCATTTGATGATTAGACCCACAAAAAAAAAAAAAAAATAGTCTTGTACTATGGAAAATCTTCTCTTTTTCACTTAATTAATAAGTAACATATAAGCACGCCTGGATTTCCGAAGGGTTAGGCAAAGGTGTACCTTTAGTACCCTCATATTTCGCCGTTTATGTTTAGGTCTAATGTAATAGGGGTGAGCCTATTGCCATCAATCGGTCACAAATCTAGACTCCGCACTGCTACTGAGAAATTCCAGATGGAAGAACCCAATAACTGTTGAACTAGAGGACTTTATGCTCTGTAATGCTTGTGCTCACTAGACAAATACGGCAGTCAAGTTCCATAATGTCTAGACAATTCTATTTTTAGTTACTTAATACTAATTTGAAGATAACTAAAATATTACCATGAGAAGAGTACGATGAGCAAAATGTCCATGTTTGGTAATCCTTAATCATTTGCCAAGCATAGCGATTATGAAAATATTCAAATTGTAGTCGTTTAGTTCGGTAGTGAACGTAAACCACTATATCCACTAGCAAAATATTTCTGAACAAGTTGACAGTATTAGGGCCTATTCATGGAGAATGCTGGTAGCCAACGCCTATATGCCAGTGGCTTCTCAGAGCTGAAAAGCACTCGTTCTCAACGCTGGTCAGCGCAGGCAGTTTTCATACTTTTTGCCAGATCAGCGCGAACCGTCGCCAAAAAGCGCCGACACGTTCCTATTTGATTAGTCGGCGCCGGTTCGCGCTGTTTTGGCAAAATGAATGAAAAGTGCCTTCAACGACCAGCGTTGACAACCAGCGCTTTTCGCCGCCAGTTATCAACGATCTTCATGAATACACCATACTTGATAAAAATATTTGTGAATGCGAATGTCTAGTGTGTGTTTGTGTGTGTATGTGTGTGTGTGTGTGCTTGTACATTTCAAATACGTGAAAAACTCTTATGGAATCATTGTACTCATAATTATGGCCAACTTTTTGCAGTGGGACCCTGAAATCGTAAAAAAAATCTGTTGCCTCATAAAAATTATGTTTGTACCAGCTGCTGCCGTTGATTTTGTCTGCGATCCAGGATAAAAAGTAACCTCTGTACTTTTCTAGGTTAAGGTCTATCTGTTTGCCAAATTTTATTCAAATCCGTGCAGCCGTTTAAGCGTGAAAGTGTAAAATACAAACAAATTCACTTTCGCATTTATTAAGTTAAGATAAGATAACCTGACAAATTGTACGCAGTAGTTTTTTTTATTTATTATTACAGCATCTCTTTCCACTCACACTGACTTCATACGGGCAGTAAACAAATTTTGGGTAAAAAGTTAGTCATACTATCGACACATCGACACAAAGAATAATACTAAAATACAATGACTCAGGATCTTGAATGAACCAACATTTAAATTCAATTTGCAATACAACACTCACCTCTTATATCGCCTTAAATAATACAAACAGTTACGTTGGTGTACAGACAAGCTACCCGAAACTATCAAATTTTCCCAATCAATCTTGAACCTAATACTTCAGTGATAAAGTTGAAAATCTATAATTTGACAGATTGTAGTAGCTTTATGTAATGGCGCCTGTACATAGCGTCATTGTAACGGTGTCCTACAAAGATAACGGTTAACTTTAACTGCACTGCTATCAGCAAGGTAACGTAGCCCACATGGTTTTTACAGGATGATTAGATAGTGATTCAAAGTGTATTTTAGGAGTTCTCGATTGGACATTGGACAAAACCCCATGAACAATTTTATTAAAGCAAAGGGGTTTTGTGTCAGACGATCAATGGGCCCAACTTATGACCCAGTGGTCCCGATTTATAGGAACCGACATCGCGGCAGGCCCAGACGTAGATTTTTGGAATTCTATAATATAGATTCCTGTCCTTGGCAACTCTGGACAGAGAGGTGGAAAGAGAGGAAAGGCCTCCCGCCTTTGCCCAGTAGTGGGACATTAATGGACTTTGGGATAGACATATGTCGTGTCATGTGTGGTTCATATGGGGCGCTAATTCTAGAAAAGCGCTTTCATTATCACGCTTCAAACGAAAAACTTCGAATTACATATGGCATCCTGGATCTCAACTGCAGTGCAAAGTCGAAAGAAAACATCGTGAGTGAACCTGGAGTACGTACATAATTTGTAAGCATCAACCCCAGACAACAAGCGCTGATCGCTCGTTCTTTTTCCATGTGAGAGAGGCCTTTGGCCAGCAGAGGGATGGTTACAGATTAATCTGCAATTTCTGCAAAAAAGCGTATTCATAAAATTATCGTAGTTATCGCTAGTCGTTATCAATAAATAACATTTTCCAGAAATTATAATTTTAGTTGCAGTGGCGGAAATTTATGGAAAGATTATAAGTATGTCACGGTCCCATGGCCCGTTAACTGACGGGCCGCACTAGGCGTTGATACGCCTGTCAAGGCCTTTCGCGGCCTGGGCCGAGCATTCCCATATAAACAAAATAAATAAATCCACCGCGACAGGCGCTCACGCGCCGGGCCTTTGAACTTATCGACTACCGAGTTCCCGACAGATCGGAGGGGCGGCAACGGGCCGCCGCGGGCCTCATCGGATGCGATTGTTCCCTCGGGTCACGGGTCGTGGGCCCTCGGCATAACACCTACTGGTATCTAGGTTGGAGTAAGTTCTAGTATATTGAATTATGTATCGAGAATTTAGTCATACGTAAGTAGATAGAAGAGCTAATGATGTGTGACTGATTGAAGACTAATGATTGATGTAAAGATGATTGTTGTTGCTATATTTACTAAAAAAATCATAAGTTCTGAGGCTTCTTTTACAATTAATGAGATGGTCTTCACGTCTGATTTCAGTGTTCCTACTAACATAACATACAAATAACATACCATGACGTCTGTATTCCCCGAAGGGGCGTTCAGTAGTTTTTGCGTGAAAGAGTAACAAACATCCATATATCCTTACAAAGTTTCACATTTATAATTAAAATAACAACGAAACCTAAAAGAGATTTAAAATTTATTGCACCGTTGTCTGTTCCCATTATTTTTGGAACGCTGATCGGTGTGGTTTGTGCATTTTTTGTAATCCCTTTATGGTGTTCCGAAGCAGGTTTCAGACCGGTTCACCTTAAATGCCCTGGATGGCCATGGTCATGGGGCGCTTGGATGTTATTTAAAACGGACTTACGACCGCGAAGATTCTGCAAATATTCTGCTTATCTTTCTTCCATACTTTCTGAATAAGCATCGCCATATAAAATGCATTGTTTTAGTTTGTACAAGCACTTGCAAAATCTCCACACTAACTTATTTATATTCGCTGAATAGACTTTCGCGATAACCGCTTGTAGGTCACCTACTTTTATCTACTAATTGTTTTAATGTTTTTACTAATACATCGGTCAGTCATGAACACAAAACAGTAATTTTATTTCCTGTAAATAGTTCGTTTGATGCGTCTCCATTAACAAACACACACCACGTCTCTATGGAGAGACCAATTGCTCGTATACGTTCCGTTCTGCTAGCTACTTCTATAAATAAAACTGAATCTAAGTAAAGGGTAATGCTAAAGAATATCTTATTATGTATGTTTATTTAAACCTACGAGTATTGTTTCGTAATTGCGGTTGACTTATACTTACTACAACTCTCATTTGTTCTCCATACCACGTCCAGGGTCTGAATTAATGAGTTTCAATAGAACTAATTAGATTATTGCACAAACCTGCAACCCATTTCAACGTTGTTAATTATAATAACATAACATATGATTATATTCGTCGGAGGGCTGGGCAGAGATGTAGGTACCATCAATATTTCGCCAGTGCTGTTTAAGTCCCATGTAATAGAGGCGAGCCTATTGCCATCAACCGGGCATAAATACACAGGGAAATTCTAGATGGTGAAACCCAATAAAACTTTGCCCTACTTAGAAATTAGGTACCCTTAATTACCCTTTGCCCTATTTCATATTGTGCGTTTTGTTTGTGCAGAATAAACAATTTTTCTTTCTATCTAAATTGCGACCAATGAGGTGGGTATGTTAATTACCTGCTATAGAAATATAAATTAGGTAGGTACATGAGGGGAAAAGCATGATACCTACATTCGAAACCGTCAAAAATGTATTCAAAAAGAATTTTCTAACAATCCAACCACAACATTTCGCGTATTCCAACCCCACTCGTCCGGAGGGAGACTAAAATAAAAAGTTTTAAGTGCTTTTATTTCATCACGTAAAAATTAAACTTTTCCCATGAGAAAATCCACGGACGGCCGACATCGTAAAACATAACGTTTGATTCAATTGCTATGGTGTTGCTATGGGGTTCCCATCGTTCATCACTGTCATGGGGGAATGACGATTAATACCTGATTTACACTATGCGATTAAAATTCCAGAGGCATTCAATAAAAGTGAAGTTAATAACAGTAAATAATAGGACCAACCCATTTCTGCCCGTGGATGTTGTAAAAGGCGACTAAGGGAACAAAAGGAAAGTGAATAAAGGGACTAGAGAATGGGCAGCAGCGTCCTCTATGCATATTACTACCACACTGTGATCACCAACCCGCCGGCGCCGGGCCAAGCCTGGCGATTATGGCAAACCCTCCCAAATTGGGGGAAGCCTATGTACAGACGCCAACACATCAAGCTACTACAATCTGTCAGATTTCTTTGATAGATTTTCGACTTTATTTCTAGAGCATTAGGTTCAAGGTTCATTGGGAAAAATTGACAGTTTCGGGTAGGCTGTTGTCTTTGTGTTTAGACGATGCAACTTAGTTGTTGCCTCAGTTGTATGCCATATTAGCAACGGATCAAAGCCGAGGGGCAAACTGGAGAGCTGTAAAAGCTGTCTTAAGTCTCACAATTATCGCATCCAGCTACACAGAGATGCAGACTATGTTAATCATGTAAAAAGGCTTCCAGTGAAACAGTGCCATGGCACACCTCATCATCAGCCTACAGAAGTCCACTGCCGGTCTATAGGCCCCTGATAGGCCTTTCTAATTGCAGGCTATTCAGCTCGATCCAACTCCAGCAACTCTCATCTAGCTGCTACCAGCCACCCTGCAAAGATCGTCGCTACACCTAGCCCGAAAGCATCCTACCTTACGTTTGCCGCTTCGTGATCTACACTTAAGGACACGTCTACCCCAACGGTCATTTGTTCTACGATTAATATGGACGGCACATTACCACTTCAGCTTGCTTATTCGATGAGCTATGCAGAGAACTTCGTTCTCTGCCGGATTACCGCATTCCGGATTTTATTCCTCAGAGTGACTCCATAAGTCTTACTATAGATCGCTGAGCGACCTTGAATTTATGGACCAGCCATACCGTTACATTCCACGTTTTGGCTCCGAAGGTCATAAGTTCATAACATCATGGTACACCTGGAAATCTCTTAATTCACTAAGAAGCTAGATAGGCCGCTGTCGGCACAACTTGGCCAGGTCCCTGGCACTCCAAAGAGCCGCAGTGCGACTGTGGAGCCTCATCGCAAACTAAGCCTCATCTTTTGTCGTGGTCTCTGGACACAAACACTTGCGCTAAGGAAGACCTTTGCAAGGCCAGCGATAACGATGTCGAAGTGGCCGAATTCCGGTGGAAGCTGATTTAAAATCAATATTTGGAATCATCGATATGACAAAGAAGAAGATTGTATTTGTAGTGAGAGGAAGAAAGATGCAGTATGTAAATGGGGCTTAAGCTTTTGAGCGGGTTTGTTAATTCACTTGCGATGTGTTATCCCTTTCTGTGCCAAGGCCAGCAGCCAATAGTTCGTTGTTTTGATGGCACAAGCCGTGTTAAGGTCACTTCGTAGTGTTAATGACATCGATTTTCGTAAACTGGTGCAGGTAATATTAGTCATTAGCCCTTGTTCCTCTCATTATGACGTATAGGCTCAGGCCAAGCGTAATTTAGCTAGTCAAAGAAATTTTTTGGAAAGTTAAAAAGCATTTAAACAGATGACAGTTCATTTTCTGCGTAAGTTACGTAAATTACACAGTTTATTTTGTGTAACAGATATAACGCTGAGCAAATTTTTATACTAAGTTAGAAATATTGCGATTGTCTTCTACTAGTTAAAGGACTTGACCTAAAGGAATTAACAAGATCAGCGGTCAAGGTTAAAATGTTTTCGCCCCTGATCGCTTTATGACGTTTATAGGGTGAGGCCAAGAGTAATTTAGTTAGTTTATGAGCAGTCATCTGTTGTATATTTTTCGAGGATTAAAAAGCATCTCATTTTCTGCGTAAGTTACGTAAATTACGCAGTTGCATTTGTGCAGATAACAGATAACGCTAAGTACATTTTTGTACTTAACAATTATGTTGCGCAATATGATTGAATCAACCCTTGCATTCAAACGAAATTTTCACGCAATAAAATTGACGGGTCATAAGATATATTGCTTTTGCATGAGCAAGACGTGCAAATACTTATTCAACACATTGCAATAAAAATATGGTGCAAAATATAAATCGCTCAAGTGGCTTCGCCCACGACCTAAAACCTGGGAACCATCCTTTTGAAGCACTCTGTCTATTGATGAAAACCGCATTAAAATCCGTTGCGTAGTTTAAAAGACCAAATGCGACTTGGTTTCTTAATATGTAAAGATACAATTTTCCATATTAAATTATTAATATTCAAACACATTGTGCAACACATGATATTGTGCAATATAATTCATCGGTTCGGTACACACGTTTTAAAAATTAAAATATTATTTTGTAACTGTTAATAATTTAAACGTCGGTAAATAGTATAAAATCGTGATTCTTCTCAACCCATCTATATCATAATCGTCCAATGTAACCTTCGCAAAGAATAACTTGTTGATTTTTTATGAATCCAGTTAATAATGTGGTTTTCAAATGACCTTCAAGGTCGATTGGCCCGCATCTGAATAGGACCTAATATGATTGAGTGATATGTAATCCGACTAAATGTTATTGACACCATATCATTAGATAGACCACACGGAATCGCCACGCTACCGCGCTGGCAGAGTTTAGGCGGTAGAATTAATAAAATTCGTGACTCCAAAAATGCGTTGAGCGCACAAATTCTGTCACCTTTGCCATTAAAAGCCGTCAGTTTCTATACGTCAGTTTTGTCATATTAGGAGTAAATGGTGACACGCTCGGTTTGTATGGGAAATACACATTTTTTTGTAGGTTTTAATCACACGTGCCATCAGATCAGTATCAGTGGTCTTATCTAATACTTAAAGGATCGTATTCGTTGGTGGCGAACCAATTGTGAATAATTGATACATTTGTTTTTCAATGTCTTCTGTGGCAGTCCTAATCTTTGCAATAAAGTTTTTTGTGCGATAAAAAATATTTTTATAAAGTTGTATTCTTATTTTGTGACCTTTTATAATCCATACTAATATTATAAATGTAAAAGTAACTCTGTCTGTCTGTCGGTCTGTCTGTCTGTCTCCCTTTCCTGCTAAAAGTACTGACCCGATTTAAATGAAATTTGGTACACAGATAGATAGGGATAAAAAGTAGCCTATGTCCTTTCTCAGGCTCTAAAAGCCTGAGAAAGGACATAGGCTACTTTTTATCCCGGTAGTATGTTCCCGCGGGATAATTTCCGACTCCCACGCGGGCGAAGCCGCTGGCAAAAGCTAGTATACTATAAAGCGCATGTTTGGTAGCAAGATACCTTTTTGTATATTTTGATGATTTTATATATCCATCGCGATTGCTTTCTACTAAAACACTTAGCCGGTTATAGTTATAACCGGCTAAGTGATAACAGTAGCACGGGTTAATCGATCAGGTTAAGTTATGCTTATCGTCCTTGGTTCATGGATGGATGTCCATCTTTAAAATCAGAATGGTTGTAATGTATCTAGCACATAAAATTGGATTAAAATAAGATACTTATCCTTTATAAACTATAACCGGCTAAGTGATAACAGTAGCACGGGTTAATCGATCAGGTTAAGTTATGCTTATTGTCCTTGGTTCATGGATGGGTGTCCATCTCTAAAATCAGAATGGTTGTAATGTATCTAGCACATAAAATTGGATTAAAATAAGATACTTATCTTTTATAAACTATAACCGGCTAAGTGATAACAGTAGCACGGGTTAATCGATCAGGTTAAGTTATGCTTATCGTCCTTGGTTCATGGATGGGTGTCCATCTTTAAAGACCAAGACCCCTCCCTCCGTGGCTCTATGAGCACGTGAAACCGTTGGTGCCAGTTGCCTTTCGTGGATCTTACACAGTAGTTACGGGTCATCAGAAGCACGAAAGTCTGACAATCAGTCTTACCAAGGGATATCGTACTACACAGGAGGTCAGATAGGCAGCCGCTCCATTGATCAAGAAAAGTTTCATGTTTTTTTATCATTCCTAAACTCTGCTAGGATGTTGGTCCACTGGCTTATTCTTTACTCTTAATATTTTCTTCTTGAGAGCAGTGGCCCAGTGGTAACGGCCGTGACTTAAAAGTTGTAGGTCATGTATTTGAACCCAGGCAGGAGCATATATAGGCAACTGAAGGAACACGGGTGGGTTTTAGTCAATAAAAGTCTGACACGCATTTGAGGTTTTCCCATCCGCAAAAAAAGGCAGGAGCTTTACTTCGTGTAAATTATTTCATCGCCACTGCTCTCAAAAACGGTGAAGGAAAACATCATTAGGAAACCGGCATGTCCTCAAACCAAAAATTCGAAGACATGTGACATCTACCAATCCGCACTGGGCCCGCGTGGTAGATTACGGCCCATTACCTCTGACAGAGACGAGGCCTGTACTTATCGCAGCAATGCAAACGATACCTATAGGGTGAATGTGATGATCTTTCCTTCAATGGAAATATCATTACCATGTCTCTGCTGAAAACAATATAAAACATTTAATTAGCAGCACCTGACAGGTGTTTTTAATTTCAACCGTAAATACGTTTTGAAAGAAAGAAAGCGATTCTCATTACTATTTATAATATTATTATACTAAATATCATTTAAAATGCAGACCCTATCTGCGAGTCACCGTTTAATAATATTTTGCATCATTTATAAATAAGAATTCCGTATATGACATCATTTCAATATGCACTTTGCATATAAACAAACAGTCACATGTATGTCGGTAAATGTTATCTATCGAGTAATAATAATTAAAATAGTGATTCAACAAGGTCTAAAGGTGGTAATTAGTGATTTAAATTATAATTATATGTTAGTGTTGTTGGGGGTGAAAGACCAAACCGTATCTAAATGGGTTCAATGCTAAAGTACAGTAATGGTCACTATTTAGTCATACTATGACTAAATAGTAATCAAAGGAGAACGGGCGTTCTAGCCTAAGAACCAATAACAACATGCGATATATCATTGGAAAGTTTGTTTTATGTACTTCAACTATTGTTATGGCAAGAAATTCCAAATCGCTGTGTGGAAGAAGTTATTGCACAATAAAGCAAGACTTAAGCAAAACAATTTTTTTTATAAATGTATATACATATAACCGTAAGACCTAATATAAAGCGTTCATATGTCATTTTTGGTCGGAAAACCGGAAGGCGCCCTCTGTCGGCAAGACCACGCGTTCCGGTTTATCGAACAAAAAGCGACGATCGCGTATTCGCGTAACCATCGCTTTATATTAGAACGACGCCTTACTTGTCTGTACCACTGGTTTCTTGTGCTTTTCCCTATCTTTTCCCTAACGAGTAGCAAGAGGTGTTTGTGGATGAGAGGGGTAAGTGAGCCAGGCCGGCACATCAGACGCGCGCGCGCATGTTCGTTAGTCGTTATTTTGATTTGAGGGTAGCAAATACGTTTAACTATTACCATTTACATTCGTCATAACTATCATTCGACTACGACCTTTTTTTTTGGATGGGAAACCATCAAATGACTTCTCCCGCTCTGGGCAGAGCGGGCGGGCATGTCAGACTTTTACTGACTAAAACCCACCCGCGTTCCTTCAGTTGCCCATGTGCCAGGGTCACGGTATCTCTTTCGAACAATCTCGCGACCCTGGCAGGCATCAGTTCTAGCAAACCCCTTCAGTTTTGCTGACATCTCTTTGAGACGCGCGTGGAACACTACGCGCCATCGACCCGAGCTTGATCCTTACCGGGCGGCGAGCTACGTATTGCTCGCCGCCCGCAAGCTCGCGCCTACGGTGGCCGGGAGTCCGCTATTGACTCCCGACGCCCGGGGTGTCTCCTTCTGCGGTGGCTAGGGACATGAGGACGCAGGGACTGCCACTCCCTCACGCGCCCAGCCTCCTCCTTCGCGAGCATTACTGCTTCGCAGAAGGAGGTGACGGCTTCTCATGCCCTTTCGCTCCGTACCATGGCTCGCACCAGGGCCGGACGCGAGAGGTCGCCGCTGCCGATCGCCTCCACGAGGAGACTACGACCTTTGGCTTTGTTTATCGGGATCAGAACTAAGCTTTTAAAAACACCCTGCTTTAGTCATGGATGAACACCACAAACATTGTGTTATAGCGTGGGCTACATAACAGAAGGTATCAGCGTCACATTTTGGCTGAAAATATTCCACAAGATCAACCTGAGCTTGCAGATTATTTACGGGAACATGCACTATTGGAGATTTGTTTATTACAGTGAATATATTATACTACGGTTATATTGTGTTCGCTTATCTTGTGGTACTACGTAAATAGCAATAAAGACTTACACCGTTGGTGCTCTTATTATGAAGCCATACCTACTAAGAGGAAATGTTAGTTAATATGGTCCACAATTAGTGAGAAATGGCATTTCTGTGAATAAAGTCTAGTTTTATTGCGCCATAACTTCATTTACACAGCGATTTGGGACTTCCCGCCATAACAATAGTTGAAGTACATAAAAAAACCTTTCCAATGATATATCGCATGTTGTTATTGGTTCCTAGGCTGGCTTCTATACATTTTTGCCCGTCCTCCTTTATAATTATTATCTTTATACATGGACATGACTCACGAAGTATTTTATGTATACGGTCTACCTTTAATCTTCCTAGCCTACAGTAATCCACTGCTGGAACAGGCCTCTCCAATTGCACACTAGTCAGCTCAATTCTCAGCAACTCTCATCCAGTTGTTACCAGCCACTCTGCGGAGAGAGTCACTCCACCTAGCCTGAGGGCTATCTCACGTTTGCCGATTCGCCACTCAAGAACACGTTTACCCAAAAGGCCCTCGGTTCTACGGCTAATATGACCGGCCCATTGCCACTACACCTTGCTTATTTGGAGAGCTACTTATGTCGACAACTTTGGTTATCTACCGGATCACTCCATTCTGGATTCTATCCGTCTGTGGGACTACAAGCATTGTTCATTCCACAGTTCACTGCACGTCCTTGAATCTTTGGATTAGCCATAACGTGAGTGTCCACGTTTTGGCTCCGTAGGTTATAATAACAGACAGGATGCACTTATTGAAGACTTTGGTCTCTAGGCTCTGCAGAATACGTGTTGCTGTAATACAGTTTCAATAAGGTGTCATTCATTCATCAGCACCCTAATTGTGTAACACAGTATCAATCAAAATCTGAATCATTTTGAAGGATGGTATGTTGCCAATCCATTGCTCCAAATATTCGAAAGAGTTGTCTACTCAACAACGTAAATGTCGCAATGAATGCTGTTGAACTGTCCAAATGGAACCCAGACCCTTTGCTACTATAAGTGTGTTGCGCAATACCCCGTAGGTGCGAAGGAAAATTATAAGAGTCCGACCGGAATTCGTCACCAATTTTCGAAAATTTTCGGCCCAAATTTTTATTTTCGGAAAATTTTGGTTTTCTTACGAAAACAAATTAATACTTTCATTTATTTATTGGATAAAAATGCTGATACAGAACAAAATCGCTTGAGACGAAGAAAGACTTAAGTACAAAGTATCGTGTTATTTAATTAAGTATAACGATGAAAAGATTGACCCAGCATTTATTTACTTTTACGAAAAATCAATAGAAAACAAAAAACACAAGTTTTCTATTTTCAGCCGGTTTACACCGAATTTCCATATACCGCTTTCGGCCGAACAAAAGTCTGACACTAATAAATATACCATAAGGTAGAAATTCGGGAAGTCCAAACGCTACAACGCAACGGAAGCCTAATACGGTAGGTACAAATGATTAATAAAGACCCTTTGTGCTTATTAAGGAAAATTAAATTTTAATCTGTTCGCCTTAAAGCTGAAAATTGCTTAATTTTATTTATTTGCAACCCTTTATTAACAAGGTAAACCCAGTGCACCGGACATTTTTACATTTATTATTCAGGGCAATTAATATCTAAAATGGTTCTCCGAATTAATTTTGTTAAAATTATGCTGCCGTCGTTTTAAGGTTTCTTTGTTGGAGAAATGTAAATCTTGGTAGTTAGAACGGTGAGGTAATTTTTGCGTAACCCACTAACAGTAGGGCTTTCATTTTGACAGTGGAACAATGTTCATTACGTTATTGATGTGGTTGATTAGACAAATTTTGCGAACAAATGAAGCAATGGGTTAGCAAAATCCTCTAATATAATTCATATTCTGGTTAATAGTGTTCCGTAAGTAGAGTTGGTAAAGATTATACTGTTTATACAGCTTTGAAATAGAAAAGTTGTAGTTTTTGCAGAATCTATTGTGCTTCTGAGTACTTATCTACTCGAAATGCTATGTGTAACATTGAACAGATTTTAAACTGAAGTACGAGCATGTATAACCAAATCTCATCAGAAACATAAATGTGAAATAAGAGCCAAGTTCAAAATTATGACACATGCCTTGGTTGATGACTTCAACAACAAAAGAAGTGAGATCTAAATGAGTGCCAAGTTCAATGGTCAGTCCAGAAATTTATTTATAACTACATAAAATATAATTTCTTCTTATAGCTTAGGATAATATATTGTAGCCAAAGGTCTGACTTGGCGAGTTTTCATATACGAATTATTATGTTCAATGGCTAGTTTCTACCAGCAAGCCAAAGTTTCGGAAAAAAAAAAATAAGAACCGACAAGTAAGAAGCTTGGAGCTTGCGAAGGCTATAATATAATTCGTATATGAAAACTAGCCAAGTCAGACACAACAACAACAACACACAATCACAATACACAATACACAACACACAATATATTATCCTAAGTTATAAGAAGAAACGATATTTTATGTAGTTATAAATAAATTTGTGGACTGACCATTGAACTTGGCACCCATTTAGATCTCACTTCTTTTGTCGTTGAAGTCAACAACCAAGGCATATATCATAATTTTGAACTGGACTCTCATTCCACATTTATGTTTTTAATGAGATATCATTACTTTTTGTACATAAATTATTAGTAGGTATTAATTTATAACAATAACAAAATTAATACCAAAGCTTTTTGTTACAAGTGTTCCTAATAGAATCAATAAGTGAAAAATTATAATAAAATGATAAAAATTTACCAGTTTCTGATTTATTCCTTTATATTCACCTAATTACCTATCTGCATGCCAAATTTGAACTTTCTAGGTCATCTGGAATTGGATTAGAGTTTTGATCTATAGGTCAGTCAGTGATAAAAATGTCGATTTTTGGACGTTAATATTAAAATAACCGTTTGAGATGTGTTTATGAAATTTGAAGCACATATGTATCTCGCAAGTCTTTATATACGAGCCAAATTTGACACGTTTTTGTGAGATAATTTTAGAGTTATGAGGGGGTCAAAAGTTGATCCAAATGATTCGTGTAATAAATATTACACACGGTGCTGCCCGCCAGTTCTGTTACTTGAACTTGGCTTGACACGCTACCGCGTGTCTAGATAACCGATTGTTGAAAATATCACTTCTGTTTTGGTACCTATAATTTCCGTGTAAAAAATTATAAAATAAAGCTTCATGTCGGAAAAATGTATGATCAATAAATTATTGCACATTTTTGTTAGGTACGTATTAACATCATCTCCAGATTAATTGCTGACCATTTAGTGGTTTTATTACACCTACACTTGAGGTCTTGTCGTCATCTTGCCCTATGTTTCCTTCCTTAATAAGAATTTTCAAGACAAGTGTCTCATCAACTTCACCATTATTAATTTGTGTCACATTTTGAGTCATGTATTCGATAATCCGTAGTCACAGAGCGCCTAACACGAACGCAGGCAGTAAACGAAACGTTAATTCGAACAATTTTAAATTGATAATCCAACTGTTATACTGTCTATTTTTTTGTTTACGTGATAAGCATCACGAATAAATTATTAATCAATATTACGTGCGAAAAGGACACAGCTTCAAAAATATCGGGAGGAACAGACTGCTCAAAATGATCTCAATAACTAAGAAAATTAAACTTTTTCTCAATCGGATAAAGTTCTTGTCAGAATGACAGAACATGAAGAGTTTAAATCATTTTTAACAGTCAGATCGTCCCGATATTATCGACGCTGGCTGTACCTACTGTTCCAATTTTGAAAACGATCGGATTTGCGTTACAGAATACTGCAGAGGTGGGTAAGTGGTATCGGCCCCGACATACAAGTTGACTGTAGGTTGTGTGAGTTCGAACCCTACTTTGTGTATTTAATTTCATCATCACTGTACCCAAACGGTGAAAACATCGTTGTGCTATAATATAACCGAAGTTTCGAAGACATGTGATACCCACCAATACGCACTGGGCCCGCGTTGTGGATAAATGCCCACTCCTTCTCACAGAGAGGAAGCCAGCATTGTGAATATCAAAGGCTTATTATGATGATGAGAGAACGGTACGGTTTACTTACTTCGCGCGCTCGTGCAAGGCCTACAGGAGAAATAAATGTTGGCACGCAAATAGGACAAAGAGTTAAGTCATTTCTAATACACCATTGCGCAAATTTTTCTCTGAGAGAAATGGGGGATTTTTTTTGTGAGACATTGCCTATTTGGTTGATTGAGAAGCTTTTGAATAAGTACCTTATTAGTTTTCATTAACAGTATTTCAACAAATAATCGTGACTATCAACGATTATGTACATTCATCAATATGTTCCTACTAGTGATGTGCCGGATCGTTAAAAATGTATATTCGCGGATACGGATCTTAACACTTTTACCCATTCGGTGTCAAAGTGCGTGACTTTGAAACGATAGTTGACGCCACTTGACGCTTTATTTGCCAGGACTTGTTTCGACTCGCATTGCTCGGGTCCTTCTTTTGATTTTTTTTTATTGTTACGTCACTCAATACCTATTTGATTTTAAGATATAAAAAATAACTGAATGTAGATGTAGACAGAATTTCATTTACTTATATAAGGTGTATCTATTCATACACGAAATATTTTAAGGGGTACACCTGTAGGTGGTAAAGAAGCTATAGAAGCAAAAAGAAAATTTTTATCTAACCACTTTTGAATTTTCGTAATTATTATAATTTTGAAACTACTTGAGACGTTTTGCTTAAAACCTTTACTCCAAATTCTATGAATGGCCCGCCTTACGCTGCGAGGGCGACAACCGGACGGCACGAGCATGACCGCGGTGTCTCGGGCCGTAAAAAATAAGAAGGAGTCAGTATTTCTTATGTGCGTCAAATAATAAAAAAAATTTTTTTCGTTGTTATAGCTTCGTTACCCCCTACAGGTGTACCTCTTAAAATATTTCGTGTATGAATAGATACACCTTATATATTGAAAATAAATGAGGTAAAAGATCCGTAAAGGATCCGCTAAAAAGTAACGGATACGGATCTTTCTTCTCAGTCGGATATTCGCCGATACGGATACAAAGACGGATACCCTGCACATCACTAATTCTTACTCTACGCGATTTATTAAGGTTTCTATTTTAATTTTAAATAAATGTATGATCAATTTGACTAAGCGACACGAACTGACAAGATGATCAAATGACACAATAAATTAATTATGTACCTAAACATTATTATTATAATTCAAACTACTAATACAAATAAGAATCCGGTTCTTAAATGACTACTACATTTAAAAAATATTAAAAGTTATGTGAGCAGTGGTGGCCCAGTGGTAACGGCCGCGACTTACGAGTAGGTCGTGAGTTCGAACCCAAGCAGGCGCTTTACTTCGTGTAAATTATATCATCACCAATGCTCTCAAAATGGTGAAGGAAAACATCGTGATGAAAACGGCGTGTTTTACAACCAAAAGTGCGAAGTCATTTGACATTTACCAACCAGCACTGGGCCCGCGTGGTGGATTATGGCCTACTCCCTCTCACCGAGAGGAGGCCTGTGTCCCAGCAGTGAGAACACTATAGGCTGATCAACCATCATCTAAAAATAGTATACTAATGAAAGAAGCGACTAAAATTACCAACACTTTGGAATTCGTACAGTCGGACAACTTAAAAAAAAAACTCTTTTAATGGTTATCTTAACTTCTTTGATAGCTGTGCAAAACGGCTATAATGGGGCAAATTGACGGACTGTACCGAACTGGAGCATACTTATGATTCCGTATTTAAGTTCTAATATCCCTTCACTGGCTCACCGCCACATCTAGCTCTACCATGCAGACCTGTTTCACCGTCTCTCGTGAAGGGTGGGCGTTTTGAGGGACTGTCTTATGTAATTTTGACGTTCGAAAAGTGCTGATCCTCAGCTTAGTTTCAATACAATTAATATGTAAGACAAGACATTTAAGGATTCACTGTATAAGTTGCACACTTTAAAAACGCAATTACTTAGACGTTTCTTCGATAGAAAAACTTTTTTACAAAAAAAAAAACAACCGACTTCCTTAAAAACACTACAAAGTGAAAAATAACTTTAATTTCGGAAGTCGGTGTCTTAGGATTTTTATTTGAGGTTTTTGCCACCGACTTCCGAAATTAAAGTTATTTTTCACTTTGTAGTGTTTTTAAGGAAGTCGGTTGTTTTTTTTTTTTGTAAAAAAGTTTTTATTTTTAAATTTTTAGTTATAGTATCTATCCCGCACTAATTCCAAACAAACAATGCATATTTATGCGATAGCAGAAATTGCGGTGGATTTGCTGTCATTTTTTAAAGAGTTCCGGTGTCTGTCTCCGGAACTCATCATCAGATCTGAAACTTAATGGGACCATTTCGGAATAAACCCCTTTCGAACAAAAAAAGAATTTTGCAAATCCGTTAATATATGACGGAGTTATGGCCGAACATACATAAAAAAAAATATATATAAACATCCGAATTGATAAACTTTTTGAAGTCGGTTAAAAAAAAAATAATCTCTAAAAAAACTGGCCAAGTGCGAGTCGGACTCGCGCACCGAGGGTTCCGTACAAACCTGTAGGTATTCTCGGCTTAAAAATAAATGTTTTTTTTTTAAATTTTATATTTCAGTTGATTGAATGTAAGGTTGCGGTTTACGATTTATGACGTTTTAAAAAAAACTACTCACTCGATCTCGTTCAACCCAATTTTCGGTGGTAGTTTACATAGTAATGTACATCATATATTTTTTTTAGTTTTATCATTCTCTTATTTTAGAAGTTACGGGGGGGACACACTCATTTTACCACTTTGGAAGTGTCTCTCGCGCAAACTATTCAGTTTAGAAAATAATTATATTAGAAACCTCATTATCATTTTTGAAGACCTATTCATAAATACCCCACACGAATGGGTTTGATGAAAAAAAAAATTTGAGTTTCTGTTCTAATTGTTTTTTTTCTATTTTAGTGTGAAAATCTTAATGCGGTTCACAGAATACATCTACTTACCAAGTTTCAACAGCATATCTCTTATAGTTTCGGAAAAAACGTGGCTGTGACATACGGACGGACGGACGGACAGACAGACAGACAGACAGACATGACGAATCTATAAGGGTTCCGTTTTTTGCCATTTGGCAACGGAATTGCGGAACCCTAAAAACAAGATAAACCCATAGTAACGGTACGGCGTAACAATTTCACGAATAGTCATCCTTTTTTTTTATTATAACAAAGTTATAGATTCTCTAAGATTTAAAAAAAAAATAGATAAATCTTAGAAGGGGGACAGCTAAAGCACGAAACTTTTGGGAATCCCAAGGGCAAATTATACCCAACAGTGGGTAAAAAAAGAAAAAGGTAACTTAATTATAACTGTAACATAATTATAGGCACGAAACTTCAAGAAAGAAAAGGTAAGAATTGTCTAATTATAATCCATCATTTGCCATCAATTATCAAATTCCAAAGCATTGTGCTTATTTTGTAAGTAATTAGTTAATAACAATGTTCATTGTGTGTTAATGTCTTACAATGTTATTAATATGTCAATTTATACCATTATTAGAACATGAAGTAACTTTTTTTGTTCTGGTAGTTGCGTAAGGTTCACTTAAAACTAGTAAGCACGCATTCCGAAACGCAGTGCTTAGAAAAGTACTTCTTTCAAGTACTTTCCTAAGTTTCTAAAGCAAAAAGAAAACGATAAATTATGTATCTATTATGTATACAGTGTGTCGTGAAAACCCAATTTTTACGTATTTTGATTTTAAATTTCCCAGAATTCGTCACTAAATAACAATTTTATATAAACTGATATAAATTAAAAAAGTCAAATTGTACGGTCTTCATTGCTATTCCATTAACCTAATACTTTTACGAACCTTTCCAAGTAACCGAATTTTCCAAAACGTCAAACAGTTAAAAGTTAAAAAAAGAAACTTCTACGTGATAAAATAATGAATGAAATGAACTATGACACCTATATTTCGAATCTCATGAACTTTCCCCCAATGCAGTGCATAAATGTTTTCACACTATAATTTCCTAAAAGGAATACGTCAAATTACAACTCACCGTGTATGTGTATATATACTATAGTATATTATATCTATATTATATTTAATATTTGCACTAACCACACTACCAACAAACTACATTTTATGCAGGCCAATCACTGTCTAGTTCAAGGCCGCCAGATGTATATTTTGTAGTGTTTGACTTATTTTTTATATTAATATTTTGTGGTTCAATATTTCGTGCGCAGACTTGGTCTTTGACAAACGTTCAGAAGTCTAAACTCAAGGTCTGCCGAAGAGCAATGGAGCGCAGTTTTAACGAATTGTCTTCGAAACACAATACCGCGCCCAAAAGCAAAGATAGCTGATGAGGTTCAAAACGATGCCCAAATTAAATGGGACTGGGCAGGTCAGGTCTGCTGCATTCCGGATAAACGGTGGGCTTTTTTTTTGATGGAATATCATCAAATGACGTCTACCGCTCTCGGGCGGAGCGGGAGGGCGTGTCGGAGTTTTACTGACTAAAACCCACCCGTGTTCCTGCAGTTGCCCATGTGCCAGGGTCACGGTAACTCTTTAGAGCAAATCTTGCGACCCTGGCAGGCTTCGGCCCTGGCAGACCCCTTCAGTACTGCTGACATTTCTTTGAGGCCTGCGTGGGACACAACGCGCCGTGGACCCGAGCCTGATACTTACCGGGCGGCGAGCTACCCATTGCTCGCCGCAGGCAAGCTCACGCCTACAGTGGCCGGGAGTTCACAATCGACTTCCGACGCCCGGGACTGACTGAAACTGTGGGCTCTAGTAGCACAGAATTTGGCCCTGACTCGGTGAGGCGGGATTGCGGAAAACCAAGTAAAGATGGAGGGATGACCTGGATAAGTTCCGGCAAAACTGGAAGGCGGACGCGCGGGCTCGCGAAAGATGGCAGGAGTGGAGGAAAGCCTTTGACCAGGAGGCTAGTAATGTATAATTAAAATGACTCATCAGGCAGGGAATCTTACAACTATGACTTTCTATTCATTCAAAACAGTGGAAGCTCGCAAAATGGTACTTTCCCAAAATTAAAATGATGAACTAGTTCGAGCTTATTCACTGACTTTATACTCTGAGTAATTCCGTCTTTTTTATTTTCTTCAAACTTATCACAAATAAGAGGTAGTATATTTTACGTTTATAGAGCAGGAGTAAAGTACCAAAATGACTGTTTATATTATACAGTAGTAATCTGGTTTTTTACGTCTGAGACACGCCTACGCAAACGTTTACGCGTATTCAAGATAGAGTGACGTCATTAATTCAATAAATGTATTTAACGTTGCGCGCTGTGTTTATTAGGTAAATCTAAAAGTTATATATGGTATTTTCCTACGGGATTTACCGTGGGAATTAATAATTTACTATTTCCCATTTATTCATGTTTAATATTTTATAATAATTTAATAGTCATTATTTCACATAAGTACTTATTTCTAATTATAAATATCGTTGACATGTCACACGGATGTAGTGTAGCAATTAAGAATGCAACAGTAACTATATATATTTGAATAAATTATTTTACCGGTCAAAATCCCAACAGCATAGAAATCGATCGTTTTATTAGTTACAGGATATACTTAATGTATGAATGATCTTATCAATTTTATAAAGTTAAATATGGTATGTGTAGAGATGTCTATTACTCGATCACGCAAAAAAACTGAAAATATTCGGCTGAAATTAGACACACAGATAGGTTATGGATTGACGCATATAGGCATAATTTTCGACCCCGACGCGTGCGAAACCGCTGGCAAAAGCTAGTTATAGAATAAAACTGGCTTCGTAATATAGTGCCTTATTATTTATAGTTACTTTACAGATGGAACCAAAAAACTTTAATGAGGTGTATGTAATTTACAACTCCGAGTATAGCTATAAATTAATGCAGTAAAAACTGAGCTGGCAAGTAAGCTCTACTTTGTAAACCGGAACCGGAAACGAATACAGTGGGATACCTTCTCATTATTAATCCATAGTTTTTGACGTAGAATATTTTACCGAGTCAGTAGTACCAACATATAAATTACGGTGTTCTGCTTTCCGTTGAAGTCTTTAATTGTTTTCAAACATAAAGTAAACCTTTTTCATTGCGTTTTTCAGCTTCATAAAAAGCCATTACTGTCAAGTTTAGGTCGTAATCAATTCTCATTTAATCACAGCGAACTTACATCTATACTAATATTATAAAGCTGAAGAGTTTGTTAGTTTGTTTGTTTGGTTGAACGCGCTAATCTCAGGAACGACTGGTCCGAATTGAAAATTTTTATTGTGTTGAGTAGCCTATTTACCAAGGAAGGCTATAAACATCACGCTACAGTCAAAAAGAGCGGAGCAGCGACGAAAAATGGTCGAAAACTGGCAGCAAATTAGATGCCACGGGAAGGGTCAGGGGAGCAAAAATTTGACGCGGACGAAGTCGCGGCTAGAAGCTAGTTAGGTATATATTCGTGAGACGTAAATCTATATACATAAATAAATACAATTTAAGCGTGTGTTTGTAATGTCATACTTACAGCTTTTTATTAAAAGCATATGAAAGTGTATTAATTCTCTACAACATCATACTATTATATTTTTTGTCTATTTGTTCCGGCTTTTCTCCGGGGAGATCAAGTTGAAACCTCGTCGCAAGCGGTCGTCTGTGCGCGCGCGCAACACATGTTGGCTCGGCCGAATTCGAAATCAAAACGCGTTTTTTGTGTGTGTCTCTCAGTGCAAAAGTGTCATAAGTTCAGGCTGTAGTGAAGACTGACTGCCGGAGGACGAGTAACCTATGGTGCTAGACCCGGTGAGACCGTTCTTAATATTACAGGGATACGTTAGCTAAACTGCGTAGACGGGCCTATATATGCCGCGCGCGCACGCAACGTCATCTCAAGCAGCCGCTGCGGACCAGTGTCTTCACACAAACAAATTCACGCTATTATTCTAACACTAAATGTGATATCGTTAAAGATGCCTTACCTAAAGATCTTATAGTTGTACACACAGCTACATATCAAGCTATGGATTTTCAGTTTTAACAGACCTCGCATTGTATAGGCTTTCTGTGCAAAGAGAAGTCAGTTTATACTGGAAATTGAATGTCTTGATTTGTCGACGTGTGTACCATGGTAACAAATTCCTCAAATTGCTTTGCAAAAGGCCACGGTCACCGGAATGTAAATATACATGTGGACTGAAGAGATAATAAAAAAAAATACCCCGAACTCTTAAGTTTGCACCAGACGTTTTTGCTCTACAGATAACGATACAAAACAAAAAAAAAGGTCAAGCTCACAAATTAGACAGTTTCAGCCCCTTACTGACACAATGTGTTTGACTAAACAAAAGCAATAACAATGTTTATAATCGTGCCCATCACAAAAGACGGGAACTGTAATACGGGAACTGTTTGTCTAGTAAGATATCTCACCAAATAACAATTGATCACAAGAATATCCGTCAAGATCTCGCTACATATGTTTTGGAACATTGACAGGATGATAGAATTCGCCTAGGACTTCTAAATAATATATAGGAATTTCTCCCCAACAGCATTCTTTTCCAGGAACAAAGGATAACAAAATACATAACCGTGCAATTAATTAAACATTCTAGTATATCGAATATACCATCATCACCGCGTCCGAATTGTACCACGTAAATGTGAATGTACACATAAACAGAACGCAGAAAAACACCGATCGGCGATCGAGAGAATCCACCAATACATATGACACATCCTCTACACGAAGCACTATGATAGCTGGGTCCTGATCAAAGTAACAATACAACAACAACTGGATAAACAAAACGCAAAGTTCAAACAACGCATCATACAACCACACATTATATCAGACCTTTAGGTAGCCGGTACAACACAGGAGAAGTACATGAAAAAGCCACAAAACGTCAGCTTCAAACGAACAGTCCCCAATTAGTTACCTCATTAACACCGTGCGAACAACGAGAAGCAACACTACTTACACCATTATCAGACATAATCGCAGACGATACTGCATGTACCTACACCATAAACCTGACCACAACCGCAAAAAAGTACACTTGCTCAAATCTGAGCATTGCAGCTTGAAACGATTGCGGCGATTCAAAACCAAAACACACACCGGGGCCTTGCAATTTTATTAAGAAAGGATGCCCAAATTGAAACAGTTTACAATAAAAAGTATACGGATGCGATGTCACCTACCCCGCAGGTTGGCATGGAAAAAAGACAAGCCAACTCCTCTGTACATAATAAATTCACACCCCAACAGCTGTACTTAGAAAGCAATCCAATCCTTCACAAACGTATTAAACTTGATTAGACGAAAAACAAGGACAGGTGCACTGCAAATACGACACTTCAACGCCCATATTGGTCGAGGTCGAAGTACCCAACGCAAAGGTTCGATGCAACACATGCTTCAGCATGAAGATTCCAACTACAACGGCGAATTATTAATGAATATTGCTAACAGAGAAACACTTCAAATAGAATACAATAAAATAATTTGGGGACTGCCAAGATCAAAAAATATCATAGAACAGTTAACAAAAAGGGGAAAAAACAAACACAAAAACAATGACAAGGTACGAATGTAACAACGGTTGAGACCAAGTATGTCAAACAATGCAACTGTGCTGCGCTGAATAGAAATTATACCAAACCAAAATACCAAGACTGTATAACAAAAAACCAGCAAATGTAGTAATCACCTCAACGAATGAAAACATCGAAGTACCCTGGAAAATTCTAACGGAGGTAACTCTGACTCTTCAGACGATTTACTCAAGGGTCCACCGATTAGCCCTTTTTAACCTACAGAAGGCCAAATTTCTACAAAGCAAGCAACCAAATAACTGTAATATTCATAATCACGTAAAAGAAAGCCAGACAACACTCCAAAAGGTTAAATATCAGAACAAAAAACATGCAGACAACGAATACAAATATGCTTCACCGAACTAGGGAAAAAAATCACCCCGCAAAACACATGCAAACGCTCAACACATTCCACAGGAAAAAAAAAAGCAACAAACGAAACCGAAAAAAGCAGGGTACCGATATCCAAAGGAGAGAAAAAAATTCGGCCTTCGGCCCGCTTCGACCGACGACGAAAGAAACAAAGGAAATCATCATCACTCCCGATGGTATTATCATTTGCGGACGACCTTATCCTCATTACAGATGAGCTGGAAGAACTAAAACGAAACCAATACCACATTATTGCGTCTCAGAAGAAATGAACGAGTTGAGTCATGATTTGATTGACCAAGCTAGGAAAAAAGGAAACCAGGAAACTGCGGACATAAGAAAATGTATCAAATTTAAATCGGTAAAACCGTAACAAAACACGTCAAGAACCACAGGATGTGCTACCTAGCACATGGTGAACCACACCACGCATGCATGCAGCAATGCAGTACAAGGCCAAATCTAAGAAGGTCGAGCGACCTCCTTACAAATGGAACGACAACCTAAAACAAGACATGAAATACGAGTACTTTGACATGGGAATCAAGTTTTGGACGGACACAGCTGGAGATATTATCGTACCTTGTATGATATATGACTAAAGGCGAACCGATCAAGACCGAGAAGATACAAACGAGTTATCATGAGAGACCCGATCAACAAACCGAGACAGAGAAAATGCATCAAATCATAGACGGAAAAACCATAACAAAACGCATCAAGAACCACAGGATGTGCTACCTGGCACACATTTTCAGACGCTCTGAACCACACCTGTTTCATGTAGCAATGCAGTACAGGCCCAAATCTAAGAAGGTCGGACGACCTATTTACTAATGGAATGACAACCTAAAACAGGACATGAAATACTTCGACAAGGATATCCAGTTTTGGAGGGACACGGCTGGAGACAGAAATAAGGTTAATAAAGCGGCTAGTGATATCTACAAAAAAAAAAACAGAAACTGATATCAGCGAGAACTCAGAAAACGACCAAGAAAACAACAACACGGAACATAGCGAAACCTCAACATAGAAAAGAGCCAAGCAAACGGTTAACTCCACCAAAAGATGCATCGGTGAAGCTCGACCTGGACCAACATGCCAGCGACTACGTGAAAAGATGCCCTCCTATAGACAAATATCACCCTTCTCTCCACTAGTCCAATGCTTACTTAAGGCTGCATAGTCGGTAGGCTCGTAATCCTTTCCTATCCAATGGGCACGTCTTCCCTACCATTACAGCGCCCCCCGGTCTACTTCTTGATATGCAATGGCCTATGTAGCACCATGAATCATGACACTTCAGGGGCTAGTGCAAATCTCGGGGTTCATTCGATTAATCGAGTCTGGTCAAACCACGCTGGGATCGGTGCAATTCATTTCATTCATTTCATTTCATATTTGTTCCGGCTTTTCTCCGAAACGGCTAGAATAAATTTGATAAAATTTCGTTTGGGTGTACTTTGTACTGGGAAAGGACATTTATCGACATACTGCGTGGGTGGAGCCGTGGGCAGAAGGTATAAGGATATTAATTAATACATACCACTGCCTAGCGTTTTCCCAGCATTGTTAGGGTCGGCTTCTAGTCTGGACCGACTGCTTATTGGATCTCCAGAAGCTAATTACTGGGTGACATCCCTTGGTACGACTGGTTCACAGACTTTTGGGCTTCTGACTATCCGTAACGACTATCAAAGATAGACGAATGAGAGCCGACCAACAGCTTAACATGCTTTCCGAGGCACGGAAGGGTCTCGATACGTAATGGATGGTCACCCATCCACAAACTAATTACGGCAAGCATAGCTTAACCATCAATCGACCCGTCTGGCTGTTATCAGTTAGGTACGACGTCCATAAAGTCTCAATTTATCATAACCAAATTGCAATATATTTATATTGACGTACTAATTAATTTATCAAGTCATAATACCCTTGAAGTTGATCCGGCTGTGTCAGATCATTATTTTTTACTAAATGTGTTGTATGTTATATATGTGAACAAAGTCTCAGGCGACCATGTTAAAAAGGTGTGAAAAAACGTGTCGTCACATCAGGAAGTTTTTAATTATAGCCAAAATTGCTATGTTTGACCCTAGATATCTCACGTCAACGTCAACATAGAGAGTTAAAACTTGGAATTTGTCTTCTACATACTAATAGGGTTCTATGCTCTGAGTTTCAGCGAGGAAGGGCAACCGTGACCCTAAGTAGGTAACCACACCCCCTGACCTTTCCAAACTGAAAACTTGACCTCTTATGGCCCCTTGAACCCCGTGTATGCAAAAATATTTCCCAAAAAGTGCTCAGGGAATTGCAGGACTTTTTTCGGCATTCCGGAACATAGTGCGTGTGTGTCGTAAAAGGCGACTAAGGGACTTACTAGGGAATGGGGAGCAACATTCTCTATGCAGTTTACCACCGTACTGCGATCGCCAACCCGCCAAGCGTGACGATTATGGCAAACCCCCCCAAACTAGGGTGTGCCTATGTCCAGCAGTGGACGTGTTTCGGCAGAAATGATGATGACAATGGAATAGCTTATCCCGTAATAAAAAAAAACCTTTTGTATTTTTAGTAGGATTTTAGTAGGTAGGAAAGAACATAAACATAAATAGCTTTAGAAATGAGAAGCCGAAAACATGAATGAGAAAAGAACGAAGATAAATAAACACATTACACGTGCAGGCTTAGAAACTGTTGGCAAAGTATTAAACAATTATTTTTGGCAACGCATCAAAATGAGACTCACGTATACGTGGGATTCCTAAGAACTGTCAATCAGGTCTACACTTTTTAGGGTTCCCTATACAAAGGGGCTCTATTGTCTTTTCCTTCCATACTTCTCTATTAATCGCCATCTCAGTAGTCACCCCATTTCTATCCATTTCATAATTCACACAGTACTTCCATCGTTACTTTGGATATTTAAATAAATGTAATGTTAAATATTGTACGGTGGTACGGAATCCTTTGTCTACGAGTTCGAGTAACAATTGGCCGCTTTTTTTTTATAGTAGCAGATCTTATTAATGTTCGGGAACGCATAGAAATATAAAATGTACCGGAAAATCAAAACATTTGGTGCGAACGTGGGTATTTGAAGCGGTGATTCTACTCTCAGCTATTTGCGAAAAATCCGGGAAGAAATCCGTATACCTACCTGTTTCTATTTTTGTATCTTTGTTTAAAATAAAATAACCAATGGTTCAGTTTTTCTTCTTTTGGTAAAACAAAACAGCCCAATTTAGCAAAATTCCGGATTATATTAATAGTTGAATTCAATTATTTAGTACTTCGAAACCATTTATATCTTTTCTTCTATGCTAATATTATAAAGCTGAAGAGTTTGTTTGTTAGGATGAACGCGCTAATCTCAGGAACTTCCTATGTTTAATGTTGGATAGCCTATTTATTGAGGAATATAGACTATATAACATCACTTAAGGACCCATAGGAGCCAAGCAAAAAGAAAAAATGTCACGAATAAGAAAGACCTCGCACGGGCAGGCGATTCGTTGCTATGGGGATGGTCAGGGGAGCAAGAAATTTAACTGCGGACAAAGTCGCGGGCAGAAGCTAGTAAAATATAGGTATAGAGGTGTTATTGACAAAAATACAGAAATCTTTCAAGATTAATCTCTTGATAAGTCCATTTTTATGTATTTCCGGACTAAAAGCCTAACATTTTTTTATAAATATAAGCTCTTTTCGTGATGTTACCATTACCAACAGGATCCAAATAATAAAATACATAACCTTTCAATATTGAACATTCCTAGGTAGAAACAAATATCTTGTAAGTAATGCAAACCACAGTGTATCTACAATTAACAGTAGTTCAACTTACAGTTGACAGAAAAAACTCACGAATTCTGTCATAACTAAAATGTCAAAATTATGTCACAAACTTTCAATGTTAGTAATTAAGTATGTAGCCCTCCCTACTTCATGGTAGGTAAGTGATCTGTGCCTATAGAAATCACTCTTTTACCTCAAAACCGCTGTTAGCTCTACTCAAACACTTACATTTACATATATACTCGCTTTTGCCCGCGGCTTCGCCCGCGTAGATGTCGGAAATTATCGTAAGAGGACGTATTACCGCGGTAAGAATGTATGAAGCCATGTTATACATACACAAAATTACGTCTTTTTCCCATGGGGGTAGGCAGAAACTACGGAACGCCACCTGCTACGATCCTTACATATCTTGTGTGTTTGATGTACTTAAAATAAAACTAATAGTATTCAGAGTAAGAAGACTGCGACATAGGGCTGGATTGAATTGAATATAAATCTTCCTGATTTTTCTTAACGCTCCTATTCTACCTATATAAACACTCAGTTATTTACCAGACACCAAATTAAACATAGTTATAAGAATATTACTTTGGCCAGTGGCTTTGCCCGTATAGCTGTCGGAAAATATCACCCGGGAATCTACTACCGGGATAAAATATCTTTGGTATGCTATATATGGTAAGTATCAAGGATAACCAAAAATCCAAATCCATCCAAAAATCTAAACTTCTAAATCATATTTCGCGGCACTTGGAATAATACAATTAGCTTTATTTTGAGTACTTCGAACACACATGATGATATGCCTTTACTATGAAGCCCAAGTAATATGAACTACTACCGGAATAAAATATCTATGGTATGTTATATATGGTAAGTATGCAGGATAACCAAAAATCTAAATCCATCCAAAAATCTAAACATCTAAGCCATATTTCGCGACACTTGGAATAATACAATTAGCTTATTTTGAGTGCTTTGAACACACATGATGATCTGATATGAAATACTATGAAGCCCAAGTAATATGAATTACAATCCTACTAATCCTGCACTACCCGACCGTTACCAAGCGAGATGGCCGGACGCGGAACGGCCCGCTAGCCGCTCTGCGGCTATTTTATTATAATCTCTGATATCTTCTCAAATATTAATTTTAATGTTATGCTGTAAAGGGCAATTTTGATCTACATGAAAAGCACAATTTATTTAAGGTACTTAATTGCATAAGGATTAATGCTGTATTGCTTAAAATCGCATTCATAAATAAGCCATTATTTCTCGTAAAAAGTAAAGGATAAAAATGGCTATTATGGGTTATCCCTAAGAGTTAGACATATACCATCGCGGACTTTTTTGTAGAACTTTTTAAGGTGTACAGTACTGTAGTACATTATTTTGAGCTATTTCGTAGGGTTCAGCCAGCGTTCGCAATGTAAGCGCAAAAATATGTGTTTATTTATGACATCACATTAGAAACCTCTAAAATTATCAGCGTTTCTTTACAATATTATGCATGTTATATACATATAAACCTTCCTCTTGAATCACTCTATCTATTAAAAAAACCTGCATCAAAATCCGTTGCGTAGTTTTAAAGATATAAGCATACATAGGGACAGACAGACAGCGAAGTGACTTTATTTTATAATATGTAAAGAAGATGATAGATGACTAGTTTTTGCCCGCGGGCTTTGCCCTAGTGGAGATCGGAAATTATCGCAAGGGGATGTACTACCAAACTTTCATCCCCTATTTCAACCCCTTCAAGACATTTTTCGAAATAAAAGGTAGCCTATGTGCTTTTCCAGGGCTTAATCTATCTCTGTTCCAAATCTCATCAACATCGGTTCAATGGTTTAGGCGTGAAAGCGTCACAGACTGACAGAGTTACTTTCGCATTTATAATATTAATATAAGTAGGTATAGATAAAGTAGGGATTGATTATTTCTTAAAAAAGTAAATGAATTTGGCTAACTTCAGAGGGTTGTATTGTAACTTAAACGATTATAATCATGCTAAGCCATGTTTTTTGCGACCGCGAATCATAATTTCAATAAACATAAAATCTGACATTGACCTGCAAATTGCAAAAACCGTAATAAAATATTAATTTCGCGGACTACCCTGGATCTTTCATCTTAACCTACTGCAAGAAGAAGTATAAGACTGTGGTATACGGTAAATATATTTTGTAACGAAGAGCCACTCACGTCACGACTGCACTAAACCTTGATATTTGAAACCGGCAGATCACGATGGAGACATTTATTAAAGTGCCAACTACTGGATAGTCAATTTTTATTGCAACAAAATATGTAGGTTTTATTTAATTAATGTAGCTTCAACTAGACAATGGTACCGATTCCCTTGTTCACAAACTAAACTAAATTTAAGTTCAGTGCATCTTTTTCTTTCTATTTCATTATGGAAAGGACAGAAGATAAATTTTAGTTTAGTCCTGTCAAATTAATCACCGCCTCTCACTACTCCATACAAGTTTAGACAAGATTAAAAACTTGCCTACTAAAATTACGTCAATTTACGTCAAGCGCTGATTAATTTGACAGGACTAATCTAAAATTTATCTTTTGTCCACTTCTTAATGAAATACAAAGAAAGAGATGCACTGAACTTAAATTTAGTTTAGTTTGTGAACAAGGGAATCGGTACCAATATCTTCAGAATTATTTTTCTACACTAATATTGTAAAGCGGAAAGATTTGACTGTTTGTAAAATTGTTTGTATTGGATAAACTCAAAAACGACATACTTAAATGATTTTAAAACTCTTTCACATTTTTTTATAAATTAACCTTTGATGTTCCCACTGCCGGACGAAGGTCTTCCTACTCTTTTTCCGCATCTCTCTGTCCAGAGCTGCCAAGGACCAATCTTTATTAAAACAGTCCAGTACATCCCGCCATCTCCGTCTGGGCTTGCCGCGATGTCGTCTGCCACTAAGCGGGACATTAATAAACGTATTTTCTTTCTTTCTTTACCTTTAGGAAGCTACATTATTCCGAAGTAACATGAGCAAGTAGCATATGTATATTTCACGCAAACGAAGTCGCGGGCGAAGTGCTAGTATATTATATGTTCAGACGTTTCAGGTAAAGGTATGCCATTACATATTGGGACCCCTCCGTGCCTCGAGAAGCACGTTAAACCGTTGGTACAAGCTGTCATTAATAGATCTTTGACAGTCCCAAAAGTTGGAACCAGTTTTATATCGTGTTTCCCAATAATGGTTGTGGAGGTCAGATAGGCAGTCGCTCCATGTATAATACTATATTCATTTGCATACGGTTAGATCGGAAGCCGACCTCAACAATGCTGGAAAGGCAGACGTTCATATAAGTATTTTTAAAACCCATGCTAAAGGAATAAATGTGTCAACTATTATGCATGTCGTAGTTCTAGACTACCGCTTTTATAGTTTATTGATCCGTTAAGTGTAGAAGTATCTTTATGGATCTTATCCTGTCTTCTGTATCCTCAACAGTCGACTAATTTCCTTCTACATTTTTTTTATTATCACTGTCATAAACTTTGCTGTCAGAGCACTTCAAATAAGAAACAAACAATATTGTCACACTCAATTTGGTGATTCTGTAATTACAAAAATATTGTTAGAGGCCAGTTAAGTAATTCTTAGTGTAGTAATGCTTCCGTGTGGTGACGAAAGTAAAGAATAGCACCATCCCATTCGTTCCCGTGGGTGTCGTAAAAGGCGACTAAGGGACTAAGGGACAAGGATGGCCGAATGTAATGATTTTGTAAAATAATATTTAAAATAATACTGTTTTCCACAAGCAACAGATGTCGCTATAGTAGTTTTAGAAACTTAATACATCCGTTTTGGTATTCATTTGTAGAATATCAATATTAAAATATGTTTGTACTGTATAATGATTTAAATTATTATTGTTTAAATTAAGAAAGTTTATTTACAGTTAATCATAAGTCCTTATGTATATTTGTTAGTTAAGTGATTGTCTGTACTATTGACTCTGCTTTGATTGGTCGTATAGCCGGCTGAATGTTCACTTCCGTTTAAAGTGGGGACATTCAGTTGGTAACCGATTTGCGTGGACAGAGTCAGTCTATCTTGAAGTGTTGAATCGTAAGCATATCTGACGGAACTATGCTAATTTTGCTCTAAGTTTATTTATTAGTTAGTGAGTGATTGTTATTTACCAGATTATTATAGAGAGTGAATAAACATTTATAATACTTAACTCGAGGTGTATGATGTCATCACACTAGAAAATAGGCAGCAGCGTTCTATATGCATTTTACTACCATACTGCGATCGCCAACCCGCCTGCCAAGCGTGGCGATTATGGCAAACCCCCTAAAAACTGAACTAGTCAAATTGGTGGTGCTTGGGGAGGCCTGTCCAGCAGTGAACGTCTGTTGATTGAAATGCCAAGTTAGGTAATTAATTGCTGTGCCATTCATACACGTGGAAACTATACGAAAATTGCAAAACATAAAATAGCAGCCATACATGATATTAGCTAATCTCTCGACACAACTTGTAAAAGTTGTAATAGTCAAATGAGCGAATCGCATTACCCACACTGCACCTAATCATGTTAGAAAATACGAATTAATTAGAGAGTCCTCTGTAAAAACATGGCGTTTAGTTGTTATATATTTTGTCGCTTGTCGATGACAATCTGGGGAAATTATGTCAGCCCAGCACCATAAAATGATAGATAAGGCACATAGACAAGTTTGGCAAACAGAAAGCGCAAGCGCAAGATAGAGTAAAATCACCGTACGTCACCGTGCGTATGCGCTTCTTTTCGCTAGTTGTATAGAGTTGGTTGGCCCGGTGGTAATGGCCCGGACTTTACAAGTTGTATGTCGTGAAATCAAGGCGTGGGCTTGCGGGCGGCGAGTAATGGGTAGCTCGCTGCCCGGTAAGCTGGCCTGTGTCGACGGCGCGTTGTGTTCCACGCGCCTCAAAGAGAGGTGAGCAAACTGAACGGGTCTCTGAGACCGATACCTGCCAGGATCGCGAGATTTGTTCGAAAGAGTTACCATGGCCCTGGCATATACGAAACTGAAAGAACACGGGTGGGTTTTAGTCAGTAAAAGTCTGACACGCCCTCCCGCTCCGCCCAGAGCGAAATGACGTCTTCATTGGATGATTTCCTACCCAAAAAAAGGTCGTGAAATCATACCCAGACAGGCACTTGATTTTATATAATTTATTCCTTCACCACTGCTCTCGAAACGGTGAAGAAAAACATTGTGCGGAAACCGGCATGTCTTAAAACCAAAAATTCTAAGACAAGTGACGTCTATCAACCCGCACTAGGGCCACATGGTATATTACAGCCCATTTCCTTTCAAAGATAGAAGCCCTGTCCCAGCAGTGGTAACATTATAGGCTTATTAATATGCTAAGCACATAAAGGTCCTTATATGTATTGTCTCCGAGTGTTTGAATAACTTCTTTATGATCTTCAAAGGAACCCCAAAAGGTATTGATTTTAATGTATTGTAGGCATACAAGCGACCTAAAAGCGTTTATTATGTAAACCAACATAATATGAGAAAGCCCTTTGTTGGAGGAAGGTGGGCCTTTCACGCCAATATCTAATATAATGTCTATATTATATGTTATATTAGATATCAGTATTATACGGGTTGGCAGGGAAATCGAAGTACAAATTGTAACCATGAATTTAGCACATGGTACTAAAATGAGATGATGGTTCTAGAATAAAATTCAAAAGTTTACATCGAATTTAAAAATTATTAATTGCTGTTGCATAAATTATTAATAGACCGCGCTGCCCCGTTAGCTCCGTGGTCACAAGCGCGACTGCTGAGTGGTCGGGGAAACTGGTATATGGTTTTTCTACTAGGAATTTCTTAATAACACAAAACCCGCAGTTAGGAATGTGGTGGTCTGATACCCCCTTGCCTCGGAAAGCACGTTAAGCCGTTGGTCCTGCGCCTGATCTCTCTCCGCTCGTGTCGAATTGCCGTCCCATCGGACTATGAGAGTGAGGGAAGAGTGAGTGCCTCTGTGTCTGTGCACACACTTGTGCACTATAATATCTCCCGCTCCGATTGCTAGTCTCCGTTGGAATGGACCGCCACCATGGCCGAAGTACGGTCTACTATAGGACTACTAATATCTGAATGACCGAGCTTTGCTCGGTATTTTTGGTAACTTGTGTTTAAAATAATAAGTTTATGTTCAAGTTGATTATCGATAAAGTTGGTCATTGAAAACACGAATAAAACGACATTTTATCAAAATGAATCCTAGCTAGATCGATTTATCGCCCCCGAAACCCCCTATATACTAAATTTCATGAAAATCGTTGGAGCCGTTTCCGAGATTCAGATTATATATATATATATATACAAGAATTGCTCCTTTAAAGATATAAGATAATTATGTAGTAGGCACTCATCTGCCCAACCCATGGGGTAAACGAGGTGTGATGTTATTGTTTACCTATAAAATTAATTTATGATTATAATGAAGTTGTTTCTCAATGATGGAAATTTATTGATTGACTTTAAAACAAACCAGACTGTCTTTATTTTTAATTCGCTCTGAAGCGAAGTAAAGACTGAAGGAGATACAAATTAATTTTCAGATAGGTATCTGCGGTAGCTTAGCTGAACTAATTTATATAAAGCGATCAAATCTTGTAATTAATATAGGCGTAGTTTTCAAATTAATTTCGATAAGCAAATACAATTTTAGATTTGTTCATTATTTTAGATTGGTTTCAATCTGCGTTTCCTATATTTTACAAAGAGTGTTTGTCGGGAAGATGCTCGTGGCCCGGAAGGATAATCGATGGGTGACAATCATTCAATACATATCTGGAACCCTCCGTGTCTGGAAACGCACGTTAAACTGTTGGTCTCGTAGATCTTTGACAGTCGTTACGACTACGAGTAATCCGAAGCCTAGTCTGTGGCGGATGTGAAAAAATAAAAGTCATTGACACCCGCCTTCCAATGTATTTAAATTTTTCAAAACGATACGAAAAAATGTAAAGAAAGTGTCACTAGCACGGTCAAAACGGTAATTTGAATACATTGGTAGGCAGATGTCAACGACTTTAATTTTTTTCACATCTGGCACAGACTATAACAATCTTACCAAGGGATATCGTGTTACCCAGTAATTGGGTCGTGAAGGCTAAATATCAATCGACCCATGTAAAATCAGTATTTTACATGGGTCGATTGATATTTAGCCTTCACGACCCAATTACTAGGTTTTATTAACTAGATGCAGCTAAATACCAGTGTATTTAGCTGCATCTAGTTAGACTGGAAGCCGACCACAATAACAAAATGATGGTACAAAATTGTTTGGAAAAGACTAGGCTGATTGTTTGGTTACTCCAAAATAAGTGATACTTAGAACAAGTAATGAGTAACGCAGATGCGTGTGTACCCTTTAAAACTATACCTACCACGTTCAATCACTGTCCGAGAATACAAACAGACAGCTTTCATACTTATGACGTGATTCATGAACTCAAATATGTATCGGGAGATTCTTCTCGGTACAAATTACCAAATGAATTTATAGAACTACTCACAGAATTTTTGAGGTAAACTTGGTGCAGACGCTGTTGTGTTGTCGTACTTACCTGAAATAAAATACAATATTTTAGAAAAGGTTTCAAAATAAATTGGGTATAATATTAGTAAAGAACAAAAAACTCCGAAAATTTGTCAAATCCTCTGCTCCTAAGGATACACATTACACAAGCTGAAAGATCAACCGACACAAAAGAAAAATTAAGGTGTTTTTTTCATTATTTTTCGAGTTTTTTTACACCATCTTATCATTTTCGACTCGGTAAGGAATTGTGGCTCTACCACAATTCCTTACCAGAAAACATTTTCAACCGAGGTACCATTTCGGAAATATAGTGTAAAAAAATAAAAACGCAAGCTTCTAACTCGGAAACATTACGAACTTAGAGCTATTCTTCTCAGAACATAAATGATTTCTATGGTCAAGAGAAGTGGTGGCATAAGATGGTGATGCAACTACAATTAGGGTTCAGATTCAGGATTGCCCGATTAGTTTCAGATTCTAACTCACGATATAATCCGCCGAGGTCATAAGTCAAACCTGCTGGAGAAAACAACAAGCAATCATAAACATTAAAGAGATGAAGTCTCACGAAAAGCGAATTATCTACTTCCAAAAGTTACAGGTACATGTCCTGCAGATTATGTTTTGTGCATAGTTGCGTCTTGTGATGGGTCGTAGAGCTCCGGAGTTGAAGATTGGCTTGCACGATGACTGATACATTCATGCCGTCTGTTGAGTCAAGTCAGCTCAAAGCTGCAATGGCTCTTTCTTCAAAAGGCCGTTCTAGATTATGGGTCCTTTTCTTTTATTCTCAACATGATTCTACAGGTAGTGAAGAAATTTTTCGACGAATTTCAAAAATCTACTGTGCCCATAACTAAGTAAAAAAAAAACCGGCTAAGTGCGAGTCGGACTCGTGCACGAAGGGTTCTGTACCATTAACTATAAAAACGGCAAAAAAATCACGTTTGTTGTATGGTACCTTTTTTTTGTGGGTGGAAAATCGTTACATGACGTCTCCCGCTCTTGGGAGCGGAAGGGCGTGTCAGACTTTTACTGACTAAAACCCACCCGTGTTCCTTCAGTTGCTCATGTGCCAGGGTCACGGTATCTCTTTCAAACAAATCTCGCGACCATGGCAGGCATCGGTCCTACCAGACCCCTTCAATTCTGCTGACATCTCTTTGAGGTGCGCGTGGAACACTACGCGCCGTCGACACGGGCCTGGTCCTTACCAGGCGGCGAGCTACGCATTGCTCGCCGCACGCAAGCCCGTGCCTACGGTAGCCGGGAGTCCGCGATCGACTCCCGACGCCCGGGGCGTCTCCACCTGCGCCGGCTAGGGACGTGAGGGCGCAGTGACTGCCACTCCCTCACGCGCTCCGCCTCCTCCTTTGCGAGCATTACTGCTTCGCAGAAGGAAGTGTCGTGAGTGGAAGCTTCCCATGCCTTCTCGCTCCGTACCATGGCTCGCACCAGGGCCGGACGCGAGAGGTCGCCGCCACCGATCGCCTCCATGAGAACACGGCGGTGCTCTGCCCAGGCAGGGCACACCTCCATTGTACCTTTACATTGGTACCTTAAATATTTATTTATTCTATTTTTTACTATTTGTTGTTATAGCGGAAACAGAAATACATCATCTGTGAAAATTTCAACTGAAGATACAGCATGGTGACAGATGGACGGACGGACAGCGGAGTCTTAGTAATAGGGTCCCGTTTTACCGTTTAGGTACGGAACCCTAAAAACGATTAATCGTATGAAACAGAAAGTATTTTTAGTAACCGTTGAATAATTAAAACGCCCCTACGTTCAAAATTATGCACTGAATACATGGTAACAGGTTTCTTCCTTATAAATGCTTTCACTGCTGGCCAAGCGCTATACGTCTGTAGACACCAATATATTCTTCAATTGATACAGTTGAACACAATTTGTACTTGCTCGGCTAATACGGAAGTTTTGCAACTCATGTCTTGATTAGGCTCTTGACATATCATCTGACATTTCGGGTAATGAACTCGCATGACTGACGCTGACACTGCTGTGATCTTCGAATAATGCCAACTAACCACATTGAAGGTCAACGCTCACTTACAACCTAGACAATGTTTACAAACTAAGTAAAGGTGAAGTTGAAAACTTTGTCGAAATGTTTGATGCCTATGTTTTCTCATGATTATGCTAAAATGTTCAGCATACATTTTATTACAAACATGGACAAATTTCAGCACAAAACACCAGTTTAAAATGGAGTGTTCAACGATGAAAAATGCTTCAATACAATTATAGGAGTTGCCTACTTGTCTTTAGGGTATATTGGTTAGCTAAAAAGCTTTAGTTACCTATTCTAGGTACCCACTAGACAATTCTAAGTACTAATACCTAACAAACATGAAACATGTTAACCACCACAATAAAAATCCTAATCCTTCGACTGTGGTATGGCGGGATTTCTCGGGAAAATTCTTAAAAATATTATTAGTTTTATTTTTTGTTTCCTAATCAATTTTAAACTCACTGACTCAATATATCTTCGAATCAATATAGGTGCCTAAATCAAAAACAAGATTTTGTTTTAATTTTAAACCGACAATAACGAGCCGACTAGCAGTTAGTACTGAAATAACTACTAGGCGTGTTGCACAATTTTTAACGATCGAGAATTTGAGACATCAATAACAACGTCGATCTCTACTATATTTTTACAATCGAGTAATCTTTCTGTACTTTCAAGGTTTTATTAAACAGTACGTAGTAAGAATACGTAATTATTGTTACATTAGTTAGTGATGTGAAATGTAATAGGTAGAACAGAGCCTACAGTGTTTCAATAGCATTGCTGAGCGGGGACAGCTTGCTAACGTTATTAGTGTAGGCGTTTAAGCGAGCAAGTTCCACTTTTGTTTTCGAGCATATTGCATGCTCTTTTTGTGTCGAATAACATTCAGTATAACGCAGCAGGTATCTGGGAAAGGTTTAATATTTTGTATACTATATGCAACTCTATAGTGGACGTATCTCTCTCCAGGTGCCCGACTATATTATTTTTTTTTTTTTTGATTTGATATCGATAACAGTCAGGTAGGTACCTATGTTGTTTAATCATTATTTTGTGTGTGCTATTTTTAGCATTAAGCTACATATAAATACCTACTTGATGGACTTGCATTGTTTAAATTCTTAGAGCACAAAGCCGAGACGCACTTCTCAGCATAATAAAAATGCTTAATAGTTGCAATGAACTAATTACGACTCCTAACGACTCCGGATGTTATCTAGACGACAATTAATATTAACTTCACGATGGTAGATATATATAATTAGCCATTAATTTGTTAACCCTTTAAATGCTCTTCGTTTTGGCGTTGGTACTTACTTAAACTGTGAAGAAATTTACAATATAGCAAATGAAAACTGCAGGACAAAGATAGACTTTCTTTTGAGTTACATAAAGTTACTAAGGGAGTAACTACCGAGAGGACGACTCATTGAGAAGTATGGAAGAAAAAGAAATATTGCGCCGACCCCAAATAAATTGAGATAAGGGCAGAAGAGTGGGTGATGAAAAGATGATAAATCGATGACATGAAAAATGGTTAGGTAACCATTTTCAAAGACTCTAACAATAGGCTTAGTGTAATGATTAATAACTAACTTTTGCTAGCGGCTACGCCCGCGTGGAGGTCAGAAATTATCCCATAGGAACATACTACCGGGATAAAACGTACCCTATGTGTCAATCCAGGATTCCATCTACCCGAGAGCCAAATATCACCCAAATCCGTTCAGTAGTTTTTGTGTGAAAGAGTAATAAATATCCATCCATCCTCACAATTTTTCACATTTGTAATATTAGTAGGATAGGTACTAATTTGATTGTTTTCTCGATTAATTAAATAAATCGGTCAGTGATGAAGCAATGCTCTAGGTATTACGGAAAACCCTACAATAGTTGTAGATATCCTGTACTGTAAGGTTTTTGGCTACATCCTCCACTTCTTTCTATCACTAGTTCCTATTAATGAAGATTAAATTGGCTCTTTTAAGTCGTGTTTCGACTTAAAAGAGCCAATTTAGTCTTCTTACTAACATTCAGTCACTCTCAGTATCTATCGAACCCGTCGCGAAATTCCTATCTGGTAAGTCCGTTGTACTAAGGTATTACCGACGTACTTTGTGGGCGAAACTACGTGACAATACTACAGAAAAGTTTTAACTCTTTCTGGTTGCTCAATCAAAGGGACTGATATCTCTATCATCAAAATAAACATTAATTTCTAATCTAGAAGTGTTACTTGATCAACTGTTTCGGATGAAATAAACATTAATTTCTAATCTAATAATGGAACCCCCAAAAACCCACGGTATTTTTTGAAGTTTTATGGTTTATAATGCGAAATCCACGTGAGTCACAAAATAAGAAAGTACGTGCAGACTGGCTGTTCATAATATTTGGTGAAAGCATAAAATGGGACAGTAGGTAGATCTACTTACATACTGTGTGGTACAAATTCTTTGTTAACCTCAACAGTAACGCGGTCACCACAATAGTTAAATTAGCATTCTGCGGTAAAACTGTGAATAGTTAATTCCATTTTTGTATTTCATTCACAGAAAAAAGATTTTGAATTTAATAAAAATTAAATTTAAACGTTCGTTAATTTGCGATCAATTAAGTAATTGAGTCTGAATTAAAAATTAATGATTTAAATGTTCAATTCAATTTATCAAGACAAGTGTAAAGTAATCTTCTTCAACAGGAAAATCATAGAACAACCTACATATTACGGCACGTGGATGCTTTATTCTTATGTCTCAGACTTTCCTTGTTTATCTCACCTCTAAGCATAACTCAAACGTGGTACATATTTGTTTTATTTAAGTCGGTTTTCCGCAAGCTAAACTTTTATATTATACAGATCTAACGATAAACATAATATATGACCTAGAAAATAAATGTCGCTCAACGCAGACTGCAGTCAAAGAGTTAAGTACCACTCGCCGCAAGCAAAAACGGAAAGAATAAGTGAATCTCCCACGGATGTAAATAACGGTGTTAGAAGAAGCCGCTACGTGCTTGTGTGGAGGTGGCTGTGTTGGCCAGCTGACGGCTTCGTATAAACCACTCTGGCTATACCCACGGCGGCATTCGCAGTCGTCGCAGACAACCCTACTCCGCCGCGGAGCCTACTCGTCTAAACATTCGCATTGTGATCGATACGTGAATATGACTTAATAACAAAAAAATAAATAACTCGAAATTTATTATTATTTTGTGAAAGTGTTTACGTGCCGTTGGAATCATTGGAATTTGGATTTTTTCGAGTTAAGGTGAGGATGTTTCGATATTATCGAGTGTTGCTATGTATTTGTGTATTTATATTACGAGTCGTGAAACCACATCGTAAATAGAGTTGTTTACTTACAAATGATACGTTACATCAACAGATCAATGTTCAATGACTACAAATGAGTAATTTCGATTGTATGTTTAACATGTTGATAATACGACGGTCTACGAATTAGAAAAAATCCTGTCTTGGATGCCCCCAAAAATTGTATGCACTTTAATGAATGTACTTACCTTTATTATAAATTTATTGCATAATAATCAAAGTGCGCCAATTGTCTCATAAAAAATATAAATTATAGAATATTTAAAAGCGGGTGACTTTATTTGTGCGAATCGAATAATGAGCCCCAAAAAAAGCCAAGAATGTCTGCCAAAAATGTCTGCCAAAAATATTTTCCTTTAATATACACAAAGAAACATTCATTAGACTAGCTCCAGGCCGTGCTTGTTTTTTAACATAGATTATCGTATGTCCTCTGGCAATCGCTGATGCTGGATTTTCCCATTAGTAAAAGTATTTTCGAAATTAGATCAATAGTTCTAAAGTTTATCCCCTACATACAAACCGACATAATATTATTTAGATCAGTGAACTGTGTAACAAAAGAAGTTTTTATATCTAACTTTGTAGTATGTTTGAAAGAAGCTTCAAATTCGGTTGTTTTGAATGAACAACTTACTTTCACTTAATCGTAATTATTCTAATAGATGCTTAGATCATTGCAACTTATTTATTCAAGGTGTTCTATTCTAAGTAAGTAAGCATTAAAAATAGAAGAATGAGTAAAATACTCGTATGTAAATAATATCGATTTATTTATTTTACCGACTTATAAACAGTTAATAAACTAGACTTAACATCTACTAAATACGTACTTCACACAAATTCAAACATAACTGACGAATTGTGAGTGCACTGGGTACCTGTAGGTGCTTAACCCTTCAAGGGCACAAGACATGGTGTTATGTCAGTAATTAAATGTACGAAAAAAATAATATAACACTCCTTTATTTGGGCAGTCGTGTAAAAACAGGGTAAATCCCAAAACAAAAACAAATAAATCAATAATAAGTACTGAAATTGCTACTAATTTAGGATTAAATATCTAATTAAAATTAATATCAGATTACTGAACTCGTTTCAAGTTCGACATTATTTAATTTAATTGTTGTTGAAATGTCGATCTCTTAATTTAAGTCAAGGTTCTCGAGGTCATTGAGATTTTAAACAATTTGTTTTCATAAATCTTTAAAGTGAAGACCAACTTTTCGAAAAAAAAAATGTTTTTAATTTTGACTCTCTGTTGTTGTTTCGAACATAGTTGTGTACTTAGAATAAAAATAAAGAAGAATAAACTATTTCCTATTTTAAGACTTCTATGAATGGTTACAGTAATCTAGGGTTACAACAAAAGCTTTTGTATCAAAATTATTTTTCATATTGGCAACAATTGTTTTTCTTTTTAATAAGTCCGATTTAATTATGCTTAGTGCTTATATATGTAAGCACTAAGCATATTAAATCGGACTTTAAAAACACCAAAAAATATATATGAAAATATGTTTATTTGCGGTAAACATGATGCAGAGACACACCAACTCAGATATAAAAACAACCCTACAAAGTGAAAAATAACTTAAATTTCGGAATTCAGTAGCAAAAACCCAATACAGATCCAAGGACGTGAACTTCCAAAATTTAAGTTGTTTTTCATGATTTAGTGTTTCTTTTTTGAATTGGTTGATTTAGTTTTTTGTTTAAAGCTTTTTGAAGTCGGTTAAAAAGAATAACTTGGGAGAAAATTTTCGTCACGTCCACGCAAAACGGCCATCGCTCAGCATAATGCAATGACCTATACGACAAGACGTAATGACGTCAAACGGTACAGCATACGATAAAACACAAAAATAACAAACAATTTAAATAAAATAAATAAATGCACAATTAGTTCCAATAATACCAGCCTATTTTGTCCTACTGTAGGGCATTGACCATCACGCTTGCTCAAGATAGGTTAGCGATTTCAGATTTATATCAACTAAACGTCGTGGTTTCCTCGCAATGTTATTTTTCACCGATGTCATAAATCCAGGATAAATTTAGAAAGTACATATGAATTGTAAAATTAGCAATTACCCGGATTTGAACTACTGTGAGGCTTTTTCCACTGGGCCGTCCCGACATAAAGGAGTCGTGTCACTCCATTATCCAGACAAAATCTCAATTTGATTGTGACAGGCTTTTCCAGCCATTAAACAAGAAGGGATTAAAGAATTATCTTTATAAACAAGTTCAATCTGATAAACTATATTTACTTTTTGCTAAAAATAAAGGTCTGCTATCTATAAATAGTACTTACTTCGTTAATGAAGTAAATAGGATCTCTGACAAGACTCATGATATTATTACTTGTTTTCCATTTATTGTATCTCGTATGCAATCTATTAAACAATATATTTAAATCAGATTACAACTATTTAACATCATTGTGGGATAGTTATATATCTCATAACATTCTTAAATTAATAAGATTTAATTTTTACAAGTAAAATCTATCCATATTATTCTAAAAACTCATAAAAACTGAAAGTACCACGCAGATTTGTCTATGTGATTAGGTACTTCTACTAAAAATGCACTAAATGATCATAACCAACCTACATTGTAGTGTGCCCATTGCTGGTTGGTAAACACCACACTGGTTGGTAGATACCACGTGTTTTCGCTTTTTTTGGTCTAGGTCATGCCTGTTTCCTCACGATGTTTTCCTTCACCGTTTTGAGGGCAGTGGCGATGAAATAATTAACACAAATTAAAGCGCTTGTCTGAGTTTGAACCAATAACCAACAGCTGATAAGTCAGATCCGTTACCTCTGGGCCACTACTGCACAATTTCCACGCGGGCGAAGCCGCGGGCGGAAGCAAGTTTGAAATAAATTCTTTGACTTTGAACTCCTAAGGTAGCAAAAGAATTTTACGACTTAATTGTATAGGCCATAATTACCCAATAGCTCAACCACAGATTATGCAAAACATAGCATACATTCTAGTACCGCAATGCAAATCAAAAGTATAACGGCGTATAACGGGACGCGGAACCTGTGTTACCATTTTTTTTTGGGTGGGTATTTAATACATGACTTCCCCCGCTCTGGGCGGAGCGGGAGGGCATCTCAGACTTTTCCTGACCAAAACCCACCCGTGTTCCTTCAATTGCCTGTGCTAGGGCAACCACGGTGTTACCACGGATTCAGTAGGTACATCATTCTGATCTGAAGACTGCCTGAAATTTCTCGTCGTTATTCTTAAAAAGTAGCTGTTCCATACATCTTGACCGCGTAGGTACTATCTATGAAACAGCGGTTTTTTTGTTAACCTTCATAAATCTTCTACGGTTGTGAGTTTAGAATCAGTGAATTCATGATTTCAGTTGCGCGTCGATGCCACTCTGTATATCATGTAAATACCTGATGCTAATGGGAGATTGAAGATCTCACCGACACCTACTGCGACTGTGGTGCTCCTGACCAAACCATGTCTCCTAAATGATAAATGATAAGTGATTTTTTGTAGTAAGTAGGTTTGCATAAACACTTTTACACGTCAATCATGATTTTAATCTAGATGAGGTCGGCCTTTCCTATATGACTACTCAGACAAGAAAGGCCGAAACAAACTCACAGGTCACAGTCTCTTTTAAAGTCCAGACATAATCTTGGTCACATGATGTAAACACCATGTGAACTGGTGACTGAAATGGTTTATTGAGGAAAGAACCACACAGAGTGAGTGGACCTGTCCATTCACCGTGCACGCATATGTCACTAATTGTGCAGCTTAAATCGGTGGTATAATCATGTTGCAGTATCCAGTGTCTTCATACACCTCAACTGTGAAAACCTAAATCGATACTAATGCCGCGACTGGCGTGGTCACGTACTAAGCCCAAACAAAATAATGTTAAAGATTTAACATAATAGGTCATCAAAAGAGATACTTACCTATCATTTTTAGGGACTAAACTTCAAATTCTAAAATGGACCTTATTAGAAGGCTGAAAGTCACCCAAAGGGCGATAGAGAGGGTTATGCTTGGAGTTTCCCTACGCGATCGAATCAGAAATGAAGAGATCCGTAGGAGAACCAAGGTAACCGACATAGCACGAAGAATTGCTAAACTTTTTTTTTTTTTTCTCAAATTTATGTCTCAAAAAACTTAATATTATTTCTCAAAAAAAAAAATAGTGTGGCAGTATACATTTCTAATAAATTGATGTAGCTACTGCAACCGAACTAGGCAAACTGAAGTGGCAGTGGGCAGGGCACATTGCTCGCAGAACAGATGGCCGATGGGGCCGAAAGGTTCTGGAGTGGCGACCGCGTACCGGAAGACGTAGAGTTGGAAGGCCTCCAACAAGGTGGACCGATGACCTTCTGAAGGGCGCAAGAATCCGCTGGATGCGAGAAGCACAAAACCGGTCGAAGTGGCAGAGCTTGGAGGACATTGGCCTCCTATGTCCAGCAGTGGACGTCTTTCGGCTGAAATGATGATTATGATGAAACTTCAACTATTTCCGACGACCCATGGTTAAGTAACCGATAGATGTTTTCGAATAAAATTATATAAAATTTTGTAAAATTTAATTTAATTTTCTTCGAAAACCTTAATCGGTTTCTTACCAAACTTCGTCTAAATCTGACGACACTTGTTACTTATCTCTTTTGGTATATTAATTTACCATCGACTCAAAGAGAAAAAGATGACTTGATGCAATAGCCTTATTTATTACCATTTGTTTGTGAACGAGATCTTTAAAGGGCAATGCAATCTGTGGTAGCAAATAATAATGGCTTTTACTTCTCGCAATACAAAAAGAGGCCTGCTTATCAAGTATGATAATCAAATTTCAAAATACAGTTTAAAATGATGGCATGCGAGACGTTTTTATTGTTAAAACTAAGGCTTATCGCCTTAAAATGCAATAAAACGCTCATGAATATTTATCAGTGTGGCGCCAATTGAATCAGATTTGGATAAATCTTTAGGTAAACTAGTTGAACCGATTGTAATAGCCAAAAAAGTATTTCGTGATCAGATCGTTAGGAAGTTGGAAAACCCAGAATATTTATTTTGCAAATTATTATTTATCTACGGTGGGTCAAAGGGCCTCTATTATTTCAACATTCTGAATATATCGTTACTTAACAATGAAGCACGTTTCTAATATCTTGCCATCACTGGAACAAAAATTGAAATATGACTTTAATCACAAATCTAAAGATTAACTAGTTGGACCGATCGTAATAGCCAAAAAAGTATTCCGTGATCAGATCGTTAGGAATTTGGGAAACCCAGAATATTTATTTAGCAAATTATTATTTATCTACGTTGGGTCAAAGGGCCTCTATTATTTCAACATTTTAAATATATGGATACTTAACAATGAAGCACGTTTCTAATATCCTGCCATTACTGGAACAGAAATTGAACTATGACTTTGATTACGAATCGTGACACTCTATACGACGCGGTGACGATCGAAAAGTTTACGAATATTCCATGCTCGTTGTAAACATTTCTTATAAAGTTTTTTGTACCTTCTTTAGGAAGGAAATTATCAGGCAACAAATAACCTAATATAAGTACATTTTTAGAGGCAAAAAATAACCATAATTATATAGTCTATCTGAGGCTGTTATATATCCCTATTCGCTTTTGTTTTTTACTTGGGACAATTGTCTACTTTATAAGAAACATGTTATGTATCACGAAATATATTTATATTATTGACCTTCTCGGTGTCTTAGTGTTTGTCTTCACTTTAACAGGCTCAAAGGAATTGCCATGTAGTTCGTATGTACTACGAAAGCGTTTCTACATAGGTCATACAGATTGAAAACCGTTTCCATATTATCAGTACAGACTCTAAATACCAAGTTGATGTTTCTATTAAAATCTGAAGCAGCAAAATATTACTAATAACATACACTACTGTTATCTACTTATACGAAATACATTCATATTTGTTACTTAGCTCCACTGTTATTGCAAGTGGTTGCGCCTAATTGCTATTCAAATATACTATTACCTTCAGGCATTATAATGTTTCTAGTAACGGCATCATGACCTTCATTTTGAATGCTTTGTGAAATGGAATCCTCAAAGTAGGCTTTAGATACACAATATTTTATATAAATACGAAGAAATATTTTGCAAACTAGTGCGAATTTATTATTGTGTGGGCAAATGTCACTATAGTATCATTAAAAAAAAGCCAACACCTATCATTAATTTCTAGCTTAGTTCGAATTGGTGCAATGACACTTTTGTAAATAAAAAGGCGACCACCCACTGCCACAAAGATTCTGCACGGAAAGGTTTGGCACGCTAGCTGCGCGGTACATTTACCTAATTTTGTTTTCCAGCCACGCATTCGTGCATGGCGTGGTTGTGGGTCGTAGTGGACGGTTCCGCCTACACTTCGTTCAAAGCGAAGTTGTGCACGTGCGTAGCTTAGCCGTGGACTGATGCGGAGCGGTGCCTAAATGCTTTGCGTGGATATCTTAATCGTTTTCTTGCACGCTATAGACCTAAACGAGAGACTTCGTAAAATGAGCAGGTACAAAATGGAGACAGAACGGTCAAATGAATCTCTACTGTTTATCATTTTACGATCTGCAAAAATTAACTCTTGTTGTTTTAAATGAATAATTATATAGCACATATTATTATGATATGAGATTTGGAGTATTGTTAATTTTCTTTTTTAGCAGATATAAGGTATACTTTATTAACATTTTCATATTCTCTTTCTACACTGGTACCACTAACAAGTCGAGTAAGTACAGCAAGAAGAGTACCTTCACGTTCACAGTTATGTTACCTCTGACAGATGTGCATCTGGATTGAGGGCCCATTTTTTGAAACCTTGCGTACCGAAATAAGATTTATAGGGAAATTAAAGCAAAGGGTCATAAATTTCTTAAACGTGAATTAAAACTGTTATGATGAAATAACTTGGGCCCTCAATCCAGACGCGTGCATAAAGTGGCATAGCCTAAATCTCTGTAAGTACTATCTCTGGGTTAATAATTTTTGTTTAAGAATTTAGTTAAGAATTTCTTAAATATTTTAAGAAATTCCCAAATCTGTAAAATATAACATTACCGATTTATGGCGGCATATCTAGGGCCCTCATTTCATTATTGTTTGTACTGAGGAATCTGCAAAACATGAATATATCTGAAGAAATACATAAATACGACTTTAACATGTTTTACTTACATATCTATGTGAATTAGTTAAAAAGAAATAAGGACACAAAACTTAATTGTTAAGAAGTAAATGAAAGTCGAATTTTACTAAAAAGTCTGAACTGAGAGCCCAATATTTTCGGCTTTATTGACTAGGCTCAACCTCATAGATTAACGCAAATTAGAATAAAAGTTTTAACTATTTCTTAATTAAATTGTAACATATCATTCGTTCTTCTAAATGTCATACTTTAAGAGAAAATTGAGTTTCAATTTTTTGTAAGAGAATTATTTGTAGGGTGACCATAATGTTCAAAGTAAGTACCTGTCCATTTTGTAAAGTGCATTCGGAGAGTCATAATATTTGCAGCTAAAAGTACTATATACTTCCTAATTACAATTTGGCTTTCCTTATTTTTAATGTAATTGCACGCGTCTGGATTGAGGGCCCAAGTTATTTTATCATAACAGTTTTAATTCACGTTTAAGAAATTTATGACCCTTTGCTTTAAGTTTTTACTATTTTTAACTAATTTCCCTATAAATCTTTTATCGGTACGCAAGGGTTTAAAAAATGGGCCCTCAATCCAGATGCACATCTCTGACAGCGGTGACAGCAGCGACCTTATAGTAAACCGAACAGAGATCACTTTGATTTTACAGTGATGCAAAATTAGAGAAAAAAAAAATGTGTAAATGGACTGATAATGAACTTTATTGGCAACAGTACACAAGCACAACTGTCCCTTGAAGTGTGAATGTTTATTAGTACACTTCAAGGGACAGTTGTGGTTTGCACTGGCTAGTTCAGCTCAAAGTGTAAATTCGACTCGAGTGACCATTATCGTTCCAAAATTCGCAATGAAATTCTTCGCAAGATAGGTAAAGTGAAAACTTTACCACAAACACACACACACACCCACAATCACAAGTAATTTTTATGGTTAAATAATAATTTACGTCACGTCACGTTATCATGATCTCCATAAAAGGCTCCACGTTTGAGAACTGTCTACCAATGTACAAGCCCTGGCTTAGTTTGGGTTTATTAGCATAGAAAACTGCATTTTAATACTTGATCACAAAAATCAAAATAACCTACATCTTTGACTAATCTCGCGTTGACATCAAGCTCATCACTTTTTAATTAACTGCATCCTAATCCGAATAATTTTGAAGCTCATTGCAAATCCATTCTTGCATATGTTTGAAAAAATTGTCTCCTTAGCAACGTAAACAACGCCATGAATGTTGTGCAACTGTCACAATGAAAGCGATTCCTACCATAGTGTATTTAACAAATCAATCAATCAATCAATCAATCAATAACATTTATTTCAGACTCAAAAAACCCCCAATACCCCTTAGGCCAGTTTATGATATATCACTTCGATTTAAATTTAATTGGCAATATGTCAGTGTTACATTGTTAATTTAGTCTGACATGAAAAGAAAATGGCTAAATGTCATTCTGTGATATTGAAGTTACGACAGATCATAGTGTATAGTCGTTCTATCGTACAATGAGCAGAAAAAGTCTTTAAGCTTCTCCCATAAGCATATTATAAAGAAATTCAAATTTTCTTACGTTCTTTGCAAATGCAGCTCTCCTCATTACATGGGACTTTAACATAACTGTGAAAATGTGGGTGTACTATAGGTACTCCTCTGCCCAACCCTTCGGGTAAACAAGGCGTGATGTTAGGTCTGTATGTATGTGTGTCACGCAGTACGCTGTTAACATAGTGTATAACCGGACACTGGTGCCGATTCCCTTATTCACAAACTAAACTAAATTTAAGTTCAGTGCATCTTTTTCTTTCTATTTCATTAAGGAAAGGACAGAAGATAAATTTTAGTTTAGTCCTGTCAAATTAATCAGCGCTTGACGTAAATTGACGTAATTTTAGTAGGCAAGTTTTTAATCACGTCTAAACTTGTATGGAGTATTGGCAGGCGCTGATTAATTTGACAGGACTAAACTAAAATTTTTCTTTTGTCCTCTTCTTATGAAATACAAAGAAAACGATGCACTGAACTTAAATTTAGTTTAGTTTGTGAACAAGGGAATCGGTACCATTGACCTACAAATTGCAAAAAAAAAAAAACATTTAAGAAAAAAATACGAGTTTCGCGACCTGCTTTTGCGCATCCTCCTTAAAATGCCATATGTAAATGACTATTATTTTAGTCGAAAGACGTCCACTGTTGAACATAGGCCTCTCCCAGTTTGGGAGGGTTTGCCATATAATCGCCACGCTTGGCAGACCGGTTGGCGATCGCAGTATGGTGGTAAAATGCATAGAGAACGCTGCTGCCCATTTTCTAGTAAGTCTCTTAATTGTCGTCGCCTCTTACCCGCGGGAAGAAATGGAATGATGCTATTCTTTACGTCCGGTCCCACATGGAACTGACTACCTACCAATAAACATGACATGTGGTCATGTTTTCTGGTAAAGGTTACAAATGTGGTAAAGAAGTGGGTGACGTGTGCACGAACCCTGATTGGCAGTCAAGTACACAAAAGTCATGAATACACGATAAATTGGTGGGAACCTTCTGTGTGAGAACAGTATCACGATGCACTATCATACATTGATCTGACGATCAATTATAATTATAACTAAATCGTGATAAGTAAAAAAATATAAATTGTACTTAGTTAAAGATCTTAACTTTATTTATTTTTGAAGTTGGTATTAAGTACCTAGGTATATTTCGTGGTAAACTAAAGGATTATACGGTTTCTATCTAGCTAGGTAATAGTATTATACCGTAGAAAAACTGTAAATAAAAAAGTTTAGGAATGTGTTTTACCCAACTAGGTTGGTGTGAATTTAAAACTGGTCTGTATACAGGCTGTTATTTTTAGGGATCGACTCTTTTTATTACATTTTATGTTAATCAAACATCTTCTTTATTGTATGTGGTCTATTTTTTTATCAATTATTCTCGTTGGTTTGACTAACACTATCCTTACTAATATTATAATCGCGATAGTTTGTATGTATGGATGTTTGTTACTCTTTCAAACAAAAACTCCTGAACGGATTTGGATAAAATTGTGTGGCACACATTGCTTATAATCTGGATACTACATAGGGTACTTTATCCCGGTTACCGCGGGATAATTTCTGACCTCCACGCGGGCGAAGCCGCTGACAAAAGCTAGTATCTAATAGATTCGAAACAAAAAAGTATTCTGCCTAATTATGGTATTAGTCATGGAAATAACATTTATCTCTTCCAAAAAAAAACGGGTTACTAAAACCGGTATCCATTTTATTGTTCGTTATACGTACTGGATTTGTCGACAAATGCGTATAATTAATCGAATGCTATAAAACGTTTAATGGACGTCTATGATGGGGGATATATGCGGGTAGGCAAAGGACAGTTATAATATTATGCGTACGCGCCATACAGTATTTTCAGACATTTTAATATTTAAACCCCTTTAGGTTTACGTAGATACAATAGTCCCAAAAAAGAAAAGGGTTAAAGAATCGAAACGTGCGAGCTCGCTAAAAAAAATTTAGTATTACTATTATATCTACGTAAACCTAAAGGGTTTTATACGTTCCTCACCTACAAATTACTATTTTTTTATCGCGTCTCCGATATAAAAAAATGGTGGAGTAGGGTTCAGAAGACACTCTAAGAACCCCCAAATAGTCTCACATTATTTCTAGCGAGGTAGCAAGTTTCTAATCCCCTTATAAGTTTGGTCAGTGATAAATATTTGTATTTCTATGTTAATAGTATGGTAAATATCATCACAATTTATCAGTTATGATTAAAAAAATAAACTGACAACAAATAATCCGTCTTGATTTGTACTCAGAAGTGCCTACATTATTTATAACTTGTTTCCAAATAAAATACAGTCAATAAACCTGTTCACTTCCTTTCCAAGTTCGATAAAATCTGCTCCGATAAAAACGCGTTCAATCATTGCGATTCCTCGAATTAATTTTAAGGGTCTCTTTTATAATTTTGGACTCATTTTTCAGCTCATTGGTTGGTTTCAATTGAGTAAAAGTAGGCTGCTACCATTTTCACTTAAATAATTTTTTTTTTCTTGAAAAAAGGTCTGTAAAAATACGTTGAATTAAAAATATTGAATGAAAATAGGTCATCATTATCATCGTCAGTCTACAGCAGTCCACTGCTGGACATAGGCCTCTCAAATTGCACGACACTCAGTTTGGTTCTCGGCAACTCTCATGCCGTTGCTACCAGCCACCCTGCGAAAATCGTCGTTCCACCTAGCCTGAGGGCGTTCTACCTTACGTTTGCCGGTTCGTGGTTCTTCGGCTAAAATAGCCGGCCCGGCCGGAAAATAAGTACCATTATTTAATTTTTCGGTAGATCCTGAAAAGGTTGTCTGCAAAAATCGACCTTATGTAGTACAGGCTGGCGATAAAATAACTTTAGTTGCATTCGAACATTCGAGCGATTTTTGAATCAGCTTACGAATTCGTTTTTTTTTGGTTGTTATACCCATTGCGGCCATAAAACTCCTTATTTAAAAATAGAATAGGTTTTTTTCTGTAAATACAGTGAAAAATTGATTAAAAACGATCGCTTGAAATATACCTAATAATATTATTGTTCTTTTCTAATTATTACTTTGTGGTATATGTATGTCTTTGACATTGACTTTTTTATGAATCATGATTATTCATGATTCTAAACCGAGGTAACGATTAGAGTGCACCGCGTTGCATCCTGACATTATTATTACGCTAGTAAATTAACTTTTGTCCGCCAACTAAAAATAAACGTTGCATATAAATAAATAAATCACTATGACTGCTTCCTGCTTCATTAAGTTTAATTTTAGATTTGAACATTAGAAACTAAAGATCATATTATTTTGCAGTAAGTAAGTGGCTCGTTATTGATGTTAAAAATGTAAGCAAAACCCTTGAGAACTTGTTTAAAGGTTACAATCCTGCCGGGGTCGCGTGATTGTTCGAAAGAGATACCGTGACCCTGGCACATGGGCAACTGATGGAACACGGGTGGGTTTTAGTCAGTAAAAGTCTGACACGCCCTCCCGCTCCGCCCAGAGCGGGAGAAGTCATTTGATGATTTCCCATCCTGAAAAAAAAAAAAGGTTACAATCATGAATACATGCATTTCAATAAAGGATCTACAAGACTAGGAACGTGAACGTGTTACTGATATTTTTTATTCTAAACCCAAAACAATAAAACAATTGCTATTCAGAAGGTTATAAATGTGCATTTTTACGATAGTAGGTAGGTACATCAGTGAAGAATAAAATAAATTAATATAGTTTTTGCACTTGAAAATTTTATATTCGTCTCGAAAACGTGAGAGATCACTCAGGTAGGTACATACATATACCCTTGTGTGCATTTACCAAGACGTTTGCAACCTTTGCATTACTACCGAAAATACACGATCAACCTGATTAAGACTTCCTTAATAATGTAAAGATTTAGAACCGGATTCACAAACAAGATAATCATCTAGATAATTTAGATTTTTAAAACACACATCCTGTATCATCAACATTTGTAGAGGCGTTCGATACAATTAACATCTTTACGTTATTTGCTCAAGCCCAAACGGAAAATCTACGAAGATGACGTAATGAACAAAACAAATCGATTATTATCTTCATCACTACTTTGCAACAATTACGTTTAGTATAATTTGCACATAAAAACAATAATAAATACTCTAGCTCTTTGTAGTCACGTCATCGCAATTAACATACGAGTCATGTACCGTGTATTGATCCCTAAGAATTATCATCGCACATCGACACCGCTCTAGTAGTTTTAAACACAGTAATTATCTGTTGGAAAACGATTTACCGTGTCGGACAATATGTTTCGAATTGTATTGTGTTGCGTCTTCCTTTTCTCACGCAATTTAGAACAATGATTTGGTGTGCGAAATCGAAATAACTACTAGGTAGGTCGTTGTGTTTTTTTTTACGTTTCGTATATGATGGTGTAACATACAACAACAACTTTGCAATACTTTCATGTTATTATGTCTTAGATTCATATTAACAAAGATATATTGACTGACAGCAATGGTGGCCCTGTGGTATCGGCCCCAACTTAAGAGTTGTAGGTCGTGGGATTGAACCCAAGCAGGCGCTTTACTTTGTATGAATATTTTCATCACTACTGCTCTAAAACAGTGAAGGAAAACATTGTATGGAAACCGTCATGTCTTAGAACCAATAATTCAAAGTCATGTGACATCCACTCACTCGCACTAGGGCCGCGTGGTAGATTATGACCCACTCATTCTCACCGAGGTGGGCAAAGGGACACATCCACCAGTGGGAACAATATGGGCTAATTATGAATGCATGAATGATGAATATTTATTATATTCATCCCATTTTTTTCCACATTCCGAATAAATATTTATTCTTGTTTAAGTTGAATTTGATGGTAGTAAACACCTATACCAGGTGAATACCTAGCCGATGAGATTCGTCTTTAAAATTTGGGTTTGCTTGGAAAAGGTATGTCTCTTCAAAACAAAATTACCTTTTAACCGACTTCAAAAAAAGGAGGAGGTTATCAATTCGACTGTTTTTTTTTTATGTTTGTTACCTCATAACTTTTGACTGGGTAAAACGATTTTGATGATTCTTTTTTATTTGAAAGCTGATGCTTCCCGAATGGTCCCATTTTAATTTGGTTCCATTCGGACAATGGGATCCATGTGAAAACCATATAAGTCTTAAATTTGCGTTAAGTATTTGCGCGACAAATGAACGAATAACGCGATTAGATTAGTGCGGGGTATCTACCATACCTAACCAAAGTTTTTATACCAAAAACTATGAATCGTAGTCAGAAGGTATTCTTTAATTAAATCAATAAAACTTCTCGCTACAGCACCGCTTGGGATTTCCGAGCATTAAATCTTAAGCTTTTAATCAACTAAATTAATTGCTTTCAAACAATTTGTAGCAATTATAGTGTTCCGTTTGATTTTATCAATTGCGTCCCACATGCCACTTAATATCAAACGCAAAGTAACGGTTAGTTAGTTAATTGATATCTTGATAATACTATAATAACAGTATTGCTATATCTCTTACTGAAATACCGTGAAAGAAAAAGACAAGTATCGCTTTAGAATTGTCTAACTAAATTACATCTCGATTGCCTTGAATTAGGCGTGAGTTTAATTCAGATTCAGATTCAGATTCAGATTTATTTATTTGCAAAAACATGCGCAGATAATATACATGGTATAGTATGGTTGTTACAAAGTGGCTGGTTGTGGCTCAACATGTTTGACCATGGCTGGTGTACAAATTTAGTCGAAAGACAATAAGATTAAAATAAAAAGAATAACAATAAAAATAGATTATTAACATTAAACAATATGATTAGATTAAAAAAATTAGCATGCGACACAAAATAAAATAATAATTTAAGTCAACTTCTCAAGATCGATTTATCATTTAAAAAATCATTCACACTGTAGTAGGCTTTTTCTGTCAGTATTTTTTTAAATGTTTTCTTAAACTGGTCTGCATTTAATGACTTAACACACTTTGGGATATTATTATAAATGATTGGCGCTCTGCATACCACGCTTTTATACAGTAGCGCTGTCTTTGCTGGCTGCACACTTTTCCAAAATATAAAGTGACGGAAGTGTGAGTATTTTATGTTTTATAAAGAGAGGCCTACAGCTCTCTCTACTTTGGATACCGAACATGGCACGTAGGCATCGCTTTTGCATTATAAATGCCATATCTTTATTAGACGAGTTGCCCCAAAAGATAATGCCATATCTGAGGACAGATTCAACAAGTCCATAATAAGCCGATAGCAAAACATCAGTGTTGATGGATGGAGCAAGTTGGTACAAAGCATATGATTGACTACTGATTTTTTTACATAGTTTGCCAATGTGTTCTTTCCAATTTAGTTTACTGTCAATAATTAAACCGAGAAAACGGGCATTAGATATTTCATTTATAGTATTATTGTCATGAATCAAGTTTACATTTAACGGATTATGCAATCTTTGTCCAAAGTGCATGATATTTGTTTTTGATAAATTTATTTTTAAATTATTATTATTGAGCCATGATATTATAGATGTCAGTGAATTATTTATGTCAAATTTATAATTATTAATGTCCTTACATGCAATTGAAACTGTACTGTCATCAGCAAATAATGTCATAGGTTGAGTCGTTGCCTTTGGCAAGTCGTTGATATAAATAGTAAACAACGGCGGCCCTAGCACACTACCTTGGGGAACACCGTATGTGACATATTTCCTTACTGAGCTGAATGTTTCTTCTTTTTTTGTTTTGGGATTCACTCTAGTTATTACTGTTATCTGTTGTCGATTTGTTAAGTAGGATCGAATTAAATCTAAAACGTTACCTCTTATGCCATATGCGTCAAGTTTACTGATTAGTATATTATGATCTACATAATCAAAAGCCTGTGACATGTCGCAAACAATAGCACAAACTGGAACTGTTTTGTCAACATGGCAGATAACACCTTGGATGAATTCATAAATGGCCATATTTGTGGTTTTATTTTGTCGAAAGCCCTTTTGTTCATTGCACAAAATTTTATTTTTTTCAAGATATGAATTAAGCTCACCATAAATATATTTTTCGAAAACTTTAGAAAATATTGATAAAAGTGCAGTAGGCCTATAATTTACCATTAATTGTTTACTTTCTTTTTTGTATAAGGGTTTTATAAGTGATAGCTTAAGAACTCGTGGAAATATTCCAGTTGTTATCGACAAGTTCATAATATGACTCAGGTGGTGGCATATATCCTGATTTACTGCTTTAATTATTTTAGTACAGAAACCATCGTATCCTACACCATTAGTATTTTTAAGGTTGCTTATAATTTTATTGATCTGGTAGGGTGAACTTGGTGCAAGAAACATTGAATTTAATTGATGATTAATTGAAGACGTTACATTTTTCCCGGCACCCGGAAGGGGTGTGACCTTTTCAATAAAATAATTATTAAATGCGTTTGCTATTTCTGTTGGATTGTTAAGGACGTTATTTTTATCAACTTTTATGTTATCAATCGATTCTTTTGGGGTGTTAAGTCTTGTTTTGTTTATAATCCGCCACGCTGTTTTAGTTTTATTATGAGAAGTTATTATTTTATGATTATTTTGCGCACGTTTTGTCAGTTTTATATTTTTTTTAAATAACTGGCAATAATTTAAATATTTTACTTTGTTGACTTTTGTTGAGCGTTTAAGCATGATGAATTTAGCTGAACTAACCGTGACAGCCAGTATTTATTTCCGTCATTTTCTTGTTTCATTAGCAGGAAAAAGAAAGCAATAACCGAAATTTGTGTTGCTGTTCCGTATGGTGCTGGACATAAAAAATAGCACCATGCCATTTCTTCCCCTGGCTGTGGTAAGAGGCGACTAAGGGACTTACTAAAGAATGGACAGCAGCGTTCTCTATGAATTTTACCACCATACTGCGATCGCCAACCCGCCTGCAAAGAGTGGCGATTTGTTTTTTATTTTAATGATGTTGATAATGAGTGTTTTATTTGATTTTATAAAGTACGTCCCATATGCCGCTTAATACCAAACGAAAAGTAACGGTTAGTTAGTTAATCGATATCTTGATAATAATAAAATAAGAATATTGCTGTCTCTTACTGACAGACCGTGAAAGAAAACGACAAGTGTCGCTTTAGAAATGTCAAACTAAATTATATCTCGATTGCCTTGAATTAGGCGTGAGTTTAAGCATGATGAATTTAGCTGAACTAAACTTGACAGCCAGTATAAATACTTACGGAAGAGAAAATACGGAAATAAATTTCCGTCATTTTTTTGTTTCATTAGCAGGAAAAAGAAAGCAATAACCGAAATTTGTGTTTTTGTTCCGTATAGTGCCGGACGTAAAGAATAGCACTATCGCATTTCTTCCCGTGGGTGTCGTAAGACGCGACTAAGGGACTTACTAGAGAATGGGCAGCAGTGTTCTCTATGCATTTTACTACCATACTGTGATCGCCAACCCGCCTGCCAAGCGTGGTGATTATGGAAAACCCCCCAAATATGGGGAGGCTTTTGTCCGTGTCTTTTGGCTGAAATGATGATGAATGATGAACAGAAATTAAGTTTAGTTTGTGCACTACAGAATCATCACAATTGTAGGCTGTGGTTATAAGAACTAGGTTAGACAAATCACTTAGATTGACTTAATTTAAAACTACGGCACTAAAAGATAAATTAACCACGTCAGGTAGAGAGATCCGACTCTTGGGATATAAAAAATAAGTAATAATTACGTAGAGGAAGGAAAATATACATGTAAAACATATATATCTGCTGCTGAAAATTAACCAAAACATACTACCGACAAAGCGAGGATGTATTGATATTTGTTAATCTTTCACGCAAAAACTACAGAACGGATTTGGATGAAATTTTGCACACAAATAGTTTATAATCTGGATTTACATAGGGTACTATTCGCGATAGTAGGTACGTCCCCGCGGGATAATTTCCGACCTCCTCGCGGGCGGAGCGGCTGCAAAAGCTATTCATTTATAAATTCGCTTCAGATACCAGACGGGAATATCCCGAAGTTGCAACTATCAGGGGAGATAGCCTCACATTGTTTTTCTTGAAAAAAGTCTGAAGAGTTTATAAACTTCATGCTATAGCACTACTATGAGTAGCAAGGTTCGCAGAAACTAATCCTCTTGGGTACAAGAAAAACCTTCCATGTTTCTTGAACTTACAGACAGCAAAATAAATTGCGTTTAAAGTTCTACGGAGTTTTTACATTTGAGACAAAAAGACCAAGTGAATCACTTCTCCTACTTTTAAAAGTAAGGAAAGTGATTCGCTTGGTCTTTAAAAACGAAATATGGTTTTAAAAACGGATTTAGTTGTTATGTTGACTGTATCGGCACGAGCATAAATTCCTTATATTCTAGGCTTCTTCACACCGCGCCTGTGTGAAGAAGCCGCGACAGTTATTGAACAATTTCCGTGAGATTTTCATAAAAATTGTTCTACGAGAGTCGCGGCGCGGCGCGGCGTGCCTGTTTGTGGGAGCCCTTACGCAAGATTCAAATGCTAAATCGCATTTCTAGGTATAAAAATATTTTGTATGGTTTAACGAGTATTGGATTCTCGAATCTATTTTATCACAAAATATGTGTCTTATTAAAGTTACAATTTTAATTTCACGAGAAAAACGTTTTTGAATGTTGCGAAGGTCGTGCTCGTGACTGTACGAGAGATGATAATTTGTTTGGTTCATTTATTTGGTTTATCGGTTTGAAATTTGAACTGCAGAGAGTCCATTTATTATAGAATTTGAGCTTTGACATAGTTTCGAATATCGCTTATTGGTATGACAAATATTTGACAAAAATAACCAGGGAACAATGCTCAACTTTGGTCCACGGATTAAATTATTACCGTGATGTTACTCAGTTCAGGCACGTTTCAGTGATTCAGTTAAAAATCTTTTTAAAATAATATATTACCTAAGTCTCTTTTGGTGTTTCTTCTCAGAGTAGTCGTATGGGAAACACCGGCCTTATCTAGTTTTATTTTTGACGTTCTGGTATGTGTTATTTACAACCCACATACTTTTGCCAGTGGCTTCGCCGGCAGAAATTGTCCCACGGGTATATACTACCGGGATAAAAAGTATCCTATGTGTTAATCTAGATTATATACGGATAGTTTTTATTCAAATCCGTTCAGCTGGTTTTACGTGACTGAATCACAAACATCCTAATATCAAAGTTTCAATTCATAATACGGATAACACAAGTAACGTACGCGAAATACGCGCTCAGACGTGGAGTTGTGGATACCAGCCCGTATTACCTACCGATAAGATATAATACTAGCTTCTGCCCGCGACTTCGTCCGCGTCACATTTTTGCTCTCCTGACCCTTCCCGTCGCATCGAATTGCCTGCCAGTTTTTGTTCATTTTTCGTTGTTGTTCCGCTCCTTTTGATCGTAGCGTGATGTTATATAGCCTACCTCAATAAATAGGCTACCCAACACATAAGATGTTTTCATTTCGGACCAGTAGTTACTGAGATTACCGCTTTCAACCAAACAAACAAACTATTCAGCGTTATAATATTATTGGTATGGATTTAGAATCGCGTTTATTTCTCAGTACCTGGATACCCGAGCTTTGCTCGGTATTTTTTTTTTGGTAAATAATGTTTTTTAGAAATTATATTTAAATACAGATTATATTTTGTTATTTGTCTTCCAAGAAAAAGAAAAACATAAGTTTATGTTTAAGTTTATTATCGATAAAGTTGGTTATTGAAAACACGTATAAAACGACATTTTCTAAAAATGAAATCTAGCTAGATCGATTTGCCCTTGAAACCCCCTGTATACTAAATTTCATGAAAATCGTTGGAGCCGTTTCCGAGATTCGAGATATATATATATATACAAGAATTGCTCGTTTAAAGATATAAGATATGACAGGAGGAGGGGTGGGGGGGTTATCTTATATTCTGAGTCCTACGTACACTGGCTAAACGTTAAAGTTTTACTTCAACGAACTTAAACGTCTAACACCTGCCTTTAACTTCGAAGTTACTGCCGACTGAAGGCAAACGAGTAGTAGTTAGTCATTCGAGGTGCAAAGCGAATCTTTAGACGGGTATAATTACTGCCTCTATCATAATTATTAGAAGAACTTGTGCTAATATTTGCAATGTTTATCTAACTTTTCAATGATTTTGTAAGGCATAACAACAAAAAATAGTTATTACATTTTAACAGTCATGAACATTTGTTTGTTTCTGTGCATCCTGCATCCAGCGGATCCTTGCGGCCTTCACAAGGTCAGCCGTCTACCTTGTTCCTTCCACTACGCGTTCGCTACTGATACTTCAGTTTGATAATTCTTCGGGGTATGTCGGTTATTCTGGTTCTCTTGTGGATCTCTTTAATTCTGATTCGAAAACGTATTAAAACTCCAAGCATAGCCTTCTCTATTGCCCCTTTTTGATTGTAGCCTTCTAATAAGGCCCAGGTATACAATAGGTTCCACTGTCACAGGTCATCACTGGCAACACGCACTAGTCCAAGGCTTTCGTCTTGAGACACTGTGGTATGTGGGACGAGAAGATATTGCGTAGCTGTACGCAATATCTTCTTCCGAACGCTGCCCAAGCGAAGCGAAGATTGACCTTTTTCTCGATATTGGACCTACCTAACTGTTTAAGTTCTCACGACATCGTACTACCAGCTTGATGTTTATCATATTTATAACCTTACTAACTTATGCAAGCGGCTTCGCCCGCGTGGAGCCGACAATATCCCACGGGAACCCGTGATAAAAACCAGGTTGTATATTATCTGTATGCCAAATTTCATCTAAATCCGTTCTGTCATTTTTGCGTGATTGGGTAACAAACATCCAAACATCTAAATATACAAACATGTATAATATTAGTAGGATTGCTCTATGCTACACATAATTAGTTGGAAATCTGCTTATTCTAGGGCTACTAAATTGTAATCTAATTGAGTACAGGTCGTAGTCGATTCGAATATAATGTACCTATTAGCCGATCCCAAGTTACAAAAAAAAAACATTACAAACGTATAAGTTCGAGAGGTCAACCAACTATCAATAGGATACACAAATATCGGATGTTGATATAAAAATAAATATCACTGAATAATATCTACGCATGAATTAAACAGTCACGCGCCTGCATTTATGCGGATGCATTAATTATATCCCCCCAGCTATATTTTATGGCTACATACCACCTAGTAGTTATATCATCTAACCAAATGAGTGCCTACTGTATAAATAATGCTAATATTTAGCCAAGGTCGGCTGTACTGTGATCATTGATTCATCGGTTAGGGACGCGGAGTATGAATAAGGCAAGGTATTATGTGTCTACATAAGATTCTACGGCTATATTAGTAGCCGTTAGTAGATATTATTTACATTCACGTTTAGGTATCAGTACCTGTTTAGAATAACTATACTAGCAGATTTGGGATGCAGAAATAAGGATTATCTACCATTCATATCTATAACCTCTCATGTTTGTCTGTCAATCTGTATGCAAATGTTAATTTTTTAAACTCCGCAACGGATTTGAATGCGGTTTTAGTTACTCTGAGAATTTATTTCAAAAGTTTTTGTTATTAAACTTACTTATGTGTTGTTTTAATTATCAGTTGTTGTTTTAAAAACCGTGAGAAGCAGAGTCGGTAGTTAGATTTCGATAACTGACTGACTGATTCCGACTGTTTATTGTTTAGTTTATAGTTTCCGGTCCTCTTGTCAATTTAACCTCGTTAACTTCATGCTCTCTGCACTTATAACATTAACGGACACTTAAGTGCGTCCGGTACACACTTGGTGGTTAGCTCTTGGTGCAAAATTAAGTCACACCCACTTTTTAACCGACTTCAAAAGGAGGAGGTTATCAATTCGGATGTTTATATTTTTGTTTTTTATGTATGTTCGGCCATAACTCCATCCTATATAAACGGATTTGAATTCTTTTTTTGTTCGAAAAGAGTATATTTCGAAATAGTCCCATATAAATTTCATATAGATCTGATGATGAGTTCTGGAGACAGACACCGGAACTCTTTAAAAACTGACAGCAAATCAACCGTGATTTCTGCTATCGCATAAAAATGCATTGTTTGTTTGAAATTAGTACGGGGTAGATAGGTACCATAACTAAAAATGTAAAAATAAAAACTTTTTTACAAACTTTTTTGTAAAAAAGCTTTGTTGTTACTTACTTGAATTTTGGATTTGAGTAGGAATTTATTTCATAGTCATAGTGTTACTTACTTTCTTTAAAATGTTTTTTTTTTTTAATTTATAAGATGGTAACATGTATTTTCTTGATATTTATACTTTTACTACATTTAGTTATTATATAGAGTAATAACATAATCAGCCTACAATGTTCCCAGTTCTGGGTTAGAAGCCTCCTCTCGGTGAGAGGGAGTGCGCCGTAATCTACCACGCGGGCCCAGTCCGGGTTGGTAGATGTCAAATGTCTTCAAATGTTTGAATCTAAGACATACCGGTTTCCTCACGATGTTTTCTTTCACCGTTTTGAAAGCTGTGGTGATGAAATAATTTACACAACGTAAAGCACCTGGGTTCGAACTTGCGACCTACGACTCGCAATCTCTGGACAGCTACTGCTTTATTATTTAATAATTTTACTAAACGGTTTATCTATGTACAGCCCCGCTGCCAACCTCATCTGCTTTAAGTTTTTTTAAATATATAAAACAATTTATGCTTCTATTGACGGAGTTTATATAAAGCTTGTCTCATTAATACTCCATCTAGCATACTGTTACCACACTATGCCCTTTTATCTCTAAAATGTGAGGAGAATCTCAAGCAGTACCAAGGCTGTCGCTAAACCGCACGTGGCTGTAATGTGCTGAAATTAACGAAGCTATTGTGAGAAAATGATGACATATTAATAAGCACAGCTCTTGGATTCCGCAATACTTGGCGTATTTCATATAGTCCTAAAATGGATGAAATATATACAGGTTGGCAGGCACATTAACGTGTAAACTTTAACCATGAATTCGGCATATGATTCTATACTTGAAAGTAATTTTTTGTTTTCATAGGTTACTTATTTAAATAAAAATCTGCTGTTTTATAGAAAAGTGTGACACCAACGCGGTCTAGGTATATGAAACAGTTATTTTATTTTCAAACCGAAGAATAATTTCAACGCCTTATGATTCAGAATCATATACTGAATTCAGGGTAATAGGTACTTGCGCGACGATGTCCTTGCCACCCATTATAAATAATAATAATAATAAATATCTTAGGACAACCAACACACCATTATCTGATCCCAAACTAGGCAGAGCCTGTACTATGGCAACCAGACAACTGATAAATATACGCATATATTTCTAAATACATATATTATAGATAAATACACCCAGACACAGAACAAATGATTGTGCTCATCACACAAAGATTTGTCCTGGGTGGGAATCGAACCCACGACCTCAGTCTTACTAGTCAGGGTCACTAACCACTAGACTAACAGGCCAGTCACATTTGTTGGTAGGTAATTTGGTAAACAATTTTCCTGACTTTACAAGCCAATGGGTCTTTAGGTTTTTTAACAAACGCCGTATTTAATTTCACAAGTTGCATTAATGACGAAAATTAAACAGCGTTATATTCGTCGTAGTTTAAATTCTGGCAATAATTTTAACACTTTTTTAAAACTAAGTTAATTTTTCTAGCTATATTTTATCCGTAAAAAAGACTACTCCAACACGAGATTTCAATGATTTACGATAAAAAAATAATTCCGTCTCGCGTTGTTTACTCTGACAGCCCGGAAATTCATACCCCCAACGGAAAACGATGCAACTGAAATATTCCAATTAATTTAATCATCGCTACAAATGATCAAATTAGATGTGAGGAAGCAGCGGAAACATTAATTTTAATAACATTATTGAGCAAAATTGGTGTTATGATTATTATTTGTGGTTATTATCAAAAAAAAAAAAAAAAACATTATTAAAGTGTATATACAGGGTGGTAATGACATCGTGACCTGTTACTCCTTAACAGCATTCTGAATCCCTCGTGCGTCGAAATTTTCCTTCAGGTATAAAAACAATGCATGTTGACTATGTAAGGCAATTTTCTATGAAACAGCTTGTTAAAAAAAATAACGTTGGAAATTTTCTTCGCTCTTCAGGGGGTCTAGAATCATGTGCTGAAGTAATGGCAGTTTGAGCGTCCCCTATTATCCCTGCCTTCAATTGTTCTATTTCATCTTCTTCATTGATGCTACATAGCCATAGGTAGTACCTATTATAATCCACACTTCCACACTATAATACATATTATAAATGTAAAAGTAACTCTGTCTGTCTGTCTCGCTTTCCTGCTAAAACTACTGAACTGATTTAAATGAAACTTGGTACACAGATAGTTTAGAGCATGAGAAAGGACATAGGCTACTTTTTATCCCGGTAGTATGTTCCCGCGGGATAATTGCGACCTCCACGCGGGCGAAGGCGCTGGCAAAAGCTAGTAAATAATAAATGCAAAACTAATTTTGGCTGTCTGTCAGTTATCTCGATCTTTATGCCACAGGTAGGCCATGACTTTGATTAACCGTTGGTGGGACCATGGTAAGACACAAGATCCTTTTATCTGAGTATAACATTCCCGTAGGAAAATTTACGTTTGCGTGTAAAAGGTACTTCATGTATAAAGAACTAAGCTATGAAGTATTGTAGAGATAAGTAGATTCAAAGAATCAGTAGTGGTGGCCCAGTGGTAACGGCCGCGACTTACAAGTAGTAAGTCTTGAGTTCGAACCCAAACAGGCACTTTACTTTTTGTAAATTATTTCATCACCATTGCTCTCAAAACGGTGAAGGAAAACATCGTGAGGAAACCGACATGTCTTAGAACCAAAAATTCGAAGACATGTGACATTTACCATCCCGCATTGGGCCCGCGTGGTGGATAGCCCACTCCCTCTCACTGAGAGGAAGCCGGTGTCCCAGCAGTGGGAACATTATAGGCTGCTGTTGATGATAATGATGAGATTCAAAGAATGAAAATGCTCTTTTAGAACCTAGATAACTAAGCACAAAGTTTAACAAGCGTTTAACATTTCCAGTCACGATTTCCATGAGTTTTGCGATGCTCTGCCGTTCGCATTACGCAATAAAAACATGGGTTACAATGACTCACGAATACGCCCATGATTGTCGTGCCAAAGCGATTTAGTCCGATCGTATTCAATTCAATGACCGATTTTTTGTACCAAATTCTTATAAGGGACAATAAATTGTTTGATGTCAATATACTATGGACCTTGCCGTTTTTGGATCAACTTAGTAGCAATCTTATTGAAATATGTAATTTGTTTTTATAATTTGCAATTAGAAGTTAGAAGAGGATGATAATGAACACACTCATCGTATCGAAATCATTAAAATCAGCTTATAATGTTCCCACTGCTGGGAACTGCCTCTCAAGACAAGCCTCCTCTCGGTGAGAGGGAGTGGCCATAGTCTACCACGCGGGCGTAGTGCGGATTGGTAGATGTCACTTGTCATCGAATTTTCATTCGCAGACGATTCGGTTTCATCACGATGTTTTTCTTCACCAATTTGAGAGCAGTAGTGATGAAACTATTTACACAAAGTAAATCGCCTGGCTGGGTTCGAACCCACGACGTACAGACGCCACCAGGTCAAACTACCCCAATCTGTCAAATTTTACCAATCGAAAATTAACCTTCCACTATTGTGATATAAGGTTGAAAATCTATTAAAGAAATTTGACAGATTGGGGTAAGTTGATGTGTTGGCGTCTGTACAACTCGTAAGTTGTGGCCATACCACTGCTACTAGTTCCAAATCCAAGTTCAATTAAATATTAAAAATAAATTCAGCAATCCTCGCTTGACACACGCTTTTATATTTTATCCTGTTTGTAATAGAGATCAAAATGCGGTACATAATACGCGATTTACCGCAATTTCAATAGCAATAAGAACCATATTACGTAGGGAACGTATTTGTATTGGCGGATATTGACAACTCAATAATTATTACGCTTCGGATGAGCGTTCCTGAAATTGAATTTTGTACACCTATCTATAATAAATTGGGGCACCATAGCTGTCAGGATAATCAATATGAATTTTTATTGTTAGTGATTGATTTCACAGGGACGTAGGCATTTTCTCGGTACAGTAGTTTATTAGTAGGTATTATGTACATAATTTACCATCCACACTATTTTATTTATTTTTATTTTTTTATTTTTTTTATCCACGCTGTCTACATCTCTTTATTTTCTGTCCTATCGCAGGTATGTCGGAAGAGATTTCTTTAGAAATAGGGACTCGAGGTGGCATTGCACAAGTCCGAGTCCATGGGTTTTGATGGTCCTCGGAACGCGCCACCTGCGGGTTCCCAACTCACGGTGGGAGGGGTTCATATCGGCGTCGAGTCGACGATGAAGTACCTAGGACTTGTCCTCGACAGCCGGTGGAACTTCGGCGAGCACTACCGACGTTTGGCTCCCAGACTGGAGCGGGCTGGGGCTGCCTTGAAGCGGCTCCTGCCCAATCTCAAGGCTCTATACGGGGATCGTGCGGTCCATGGCCCTCTACGGGGCACCGGTGTGGGGGCCCTCATTGAGGCTGCGCCCAGCGCGCCGGTTGTTTGCGGCCCAGAGGGTCATGGCCATCCGGTTAATCCGGGGATACCACACGGTCTTCTGCGAGGCGGCGAGCCTCCTTGCCGGAGTGCCGCCATGGGATCTGGAGGCAAAGGTCCTCGCCCACATGTGGGAGTGGCGCGAGGAGGCGAAACGCCGGGGCGAAACTCCGCTGCCGCGAAAAATCGCGGCACGGCGGACAGAGCTCCGGTGTGATCTCATGGTGACATGGCGGGTACGATTGTCGCAACCCAGTGCTGGGCACGCCACAATTGCAGCGGTAAGTCCCCTCTTTGAGGAGTGGATAGAGAGGCGTCACGGTGTCCTCACCTTCCGCCTGACGCAGGTTCTCACCGGGCATGGTGCTTTCGGTGGGTTCCTGTTCAGGATAAAGCGGGAGGATACGTCCGGGTGTTTCCATTGCGAGGATCGTGGACACGGTGGAGCATACGGTGGAGGTGTGCCCTGCCTGGGCGGAGCACCGCCGTGTCCTCGTGGAGGCGATCGGCGGCGGTGACCTCTCGCGTCCGGCCCTGGTGCGAGCCATGGTACGGAGTGAGAGGGCATGGGAAGCCGTCACCTCCTTCTGCGAAGCAGTAATGCTCGCGAAGGAGGAGGCGTGGCGCGTGAGAGAGTGGCAGTCACTGCGCCCTCACGTCCCTAGCCACCGCAGGAGGAGACGCCCCGGGCGTCGGGAGTCGATAGCGGACTCCCGGCCACCGTAGGCGCGAGCTTGCGGGTGGCGAGCAATGGGTAGCTCGCCGCCCGGTAAGGACCAAGCTCGGGTCGACGGCGCGCAGTGTTCCACGCGCGCCTCAAAGAGATGTCAGCAGCGCTGAAGGGGTCTGCTAGGAGCGATGCCTGCCGGGGTCGCGTGATTGTTCGAAAGAGATACCGTGACTCTGGCACATGGGCAACTGAAGGAATACGGGTGGGTTTTAGTCAGTAAAAGTCTGACATGCCCTCAGGAGAAGTCATTTGATGATTGCCCATCCAGAAAAAAAAAATAAGCATGACATATGTACCGACTTTTCTGTTGTTCTTTTCTTCTTGTCTGTTTATATATGTGTGTACATTAATGGTTAAATAAATAAATAATCAGCTTATAATGTTCTTGCTGCTGGGATACAGGCCTCCTCGCTTCGACAGAAAGTGGGCCGTAATTTACCGTGCGAGTTGGTAGATATCACATGTCTCCGAATGTTTGATTAGGACATGCCGGTTTCCTGACGACGTTTTCCTTCACCGTTTTAAGAGCATTGGTGATGAAATAAGTTACACATCGTTAAGCACCTTTCTGAGTTCGAATCTATGACTTACAAGTTACTATCTGTAATTTACCGGAGCCATCTAACAAATTTTACATACATTCATAAACTCACGCCTTTCCCATGGGGGTAGGCAGAAACTACTAAACGCCACCTGCCACGCACGCCGGTTACCAGTACTACGCACCCTACCTATATGTATACATAGTTTTACTTTAAGAATATTATTATTATGAGCCCGTCTTGTCCTACTACAGGGTAAAGGCCTACCTTTCCTCTATCCTTCTCTCTAACGCTATGTAGCAAATTAGTTTGATGGGTACATTAAGCCTCATATATCGGCGGCGACCACTCGCGTCCAGCCCTGGTGCTAGCCATGGTAAGGAGCGAGTGGGCATGAAGCCATCACCTCCTTCTGCGAAGCAGTAATGCTCGTGAAGGAGGAGGCGGGGCGCGTGAGGGAGTGGCAGTCTCTGCGCCCACACGTCCCTAGCCGCCGCAGGAGGAGACGCCCCGGGCGTCGGGAGTCAATAGCGGACTCCCGGCCACCGTAGGCGCGAGCTAGCGGGCGGCAAGCAATGGGTAGCTCGCCGCCCGGTAAGGACCAGGCTCGGGTCGACGGCGCGCAGTGTTACACGCGCGCCTCAAAGAGATGTCAGCAGCACTGAAGGGGTCGGTTAGGACCGATGCCTGCTAGGGTCGCGAGATTGTTCGAAAGAGATACCGTGACCCTGGCACATGGGCAACTGGGAACACGGGTGGGTTTTAGTCAGTTAAAGTCTGACACGCCCTCCCACTCCGCCCAGAGCGGGAGAAGTCATTTGATGATTTCCCATCCAAAAAAGTCTCATATTTATCACATAATAAAATGAAACCAAAGTAAAATCATACACCTGAAGTCTTTATAAGTAATTCGTGTCTAATTTGTTTCTGACGGCAGAAACTTGGTAACACACCGCGAAATATTCGCATAACCTTAACAAACGACATTTAAGTTTTAATTAAGTCCTTTCAACACGAATCCTGTACAGTTAGCAGCATAAATCTGTGAATATTTCTGAATATTGAATTAATTTACATAAATTAACAAAAATAATGAATTATGACTACAATAAGACGCTAATTTATCTACCTTTAAATCTGCTTTATCACATGACTGTGACATAAAATACAAATCTTATTCTTTTATTAAATTTTTTATTTAAAATTCTTTGAAAGAATCATAATTATCGGTATTGTATTACTCTGGGTTGTGGAGATCAGACAGGCAGTCGCTGTATGTAAAATACTATCATAAGAATCCGGACAGACTAGACGCCGGTGGGAAAAGGCTAACTAAGCAAATTGATTTTGCAAGAATCATAATTATGTACCTATTTAGATATGCATAGCAGAGCAGTGGTGGCCCAGTAGTAACGGCCGCAACTTACGAGTAGTAGGTCGTGAGTTCAAACCCAAGCAGGCGCATTACTTTGTGTAAATTATTTCATCGCCACTGCTCTCAAAACGGTGAAGGAAAACACCGTAAGGAAACCGGGCATGTCTTAGAACCAAAAAATCGAAGACATGTGACATCTACCAACCCGCACTGGGCCCGCGTGGTAGATTATGACCCACTCCCTCTCACCGAGAGGAGGCTTGTGTCCCAGCAGTGGGAACATTATAGGCTGATGATGATACGTATGCATATTGCCATACGCCCAATGAGTTGTGAGTCAAAAAAACTTTGTAACAAAAAATTAAACCGCCGAAAAAACTGAAAAGCAAAAAATAATAAAACTTAAAATTATGAGTCTGCGCTTTGAGTGATCTTTGTTCATTGATTTTTCAGCGCCGACTCAAAATTTTAAGGTTTTGCTTTTCAGTTTATTTTGGCGGTTTAAATTAATTTTTTGTTAAAAAGTTTTTATTTTATATTTTTTTGTGGTTTGAATGTACCTACTAATAATACTTGGCAAGGTATACCCCATCCAATGGAAAAAGAATTATCAAAATCATCCCCTGTTTTCCGACCCTTTGGGTTCGATTTTGTTTTCCTTTATATGGGACCACCTTGGGAGTATACCCTTTCCAATAAAAAAATAATTATCACAATCGGACTACCATGTACAAAGTTATGCGTGGTAATACATAAAAAAAAATATATACGCGTCGAATTGATAACCTCGTCCTTTTTTTTCGTCAGTTAATAACTACTACGTTGAACCCTAACATAGCCAGAAGGCGTTGCGGCAGACTCCGTGCAAAATGGCGGGATGGGCTACAGAAAATATGATGGGATGGTCTGTTGTGGACTATCAGTAACATTAACTATGGTAGATTTACTCTAGCACTAAGTATTATTTCTTGTTAGCAATTCCCATACCAAGATACATTTAGCATGTCAACTTATTTAGTTTTTAATAAGAACCTCACATGGTATTGTTTAAAATGTATGAGAAATAATATGGTCAATAATATGAAATATTGAAGGATATGGTGCCGGTCACCATACTGAACAACGTTCTCTATGAGACCAACATCGTAATCGCGCGATTATTTTCTCGCGAGTACAATGTTGGTCCCATAAAGATGGTTGTTAAGTGTGATGGTCTGTATCACACCAGTCTATATGATCACAGATTTCTGCTACATCCTGTATTACGTTATAGTACGATGGCCACTTCAACGATGACGATAGGTAGCCTTTAAATTCTGTAAAAATCTCACCGTGAAAATTGGAGTCAAGTGCGCTTGAATACAGCTGTCATTCCACCTGACATTAGGGATTGACACTTGTCAGCTCACCTCAATCACACTTCACTAAGTCTTCATGGTGATATTATTACAAAATAGATCGGCAGATACTAATTATCCGAGTATGACGAAGCAAAAAAGAGGGTTATGATTTTGACCTGTATGTATGTATGTGTGTGGGTAGAGTTCGTATGTTCATGTGTTCTCTCGTAGCTTCTAAACTACTTATGATAATTTGACAAATGAGGTAGCGTTGGAAGTGTCTTGATTGTCCGCTCGTTGTAGGTTGGCCACGGCTTTCAGTTGAGAATATTGTCTTGTTTCATATTTTCCAGAGCGTGATTTTTCAGTAGTCGTATTTTAGTTGCTGACCCTACCTTTATTACTACAAGTTCATGCTAAAGGCTGTAGTCATGTCGTTAGACAATAAATACACAGAACTTAAACATATGTTTTCATTAAGTTTGGTCTAGGTAGCTTAGCAATACTGCACAAGTATCTTCTTCAGTCAACGATCTTCATACATGAAAATTCGTTTTAAGATAATACTCGTTAAGTCTGAAACCGGCACAAGTATGGGTGTCCTCCTAAGTTTAATGACTTATGTCGTTATTTTTTTACGTGTTGAGTCCAAGGTTTTCTTGAGATCAACATCAATATCTATATCTCGTATACTACTTTATATTTAGATATAATGTAATAAAGCTGAAGAGTTTGTTTATTTAGACACACGTATCTCTGAAAGTACTGCTCGGAATTGGACAATTATTTTTGCATTCAATAGCCCAGTTTTTGAATTCATCAAGCCGTTTCGCAGTTCAGCCTATAAGGTGGTTGGCCACCTTAACCGGACTTGGCTGTGGCTACCTTAAATTAAGGCCTCCAGCCAGGGCTTACAATCTTAAAACTAGAGTGAGTACTCGCTAAGGGCCCCTGTGTGGTAAAGACCTCGGCATAGGACATAGCTGGTGGAGGGCAGCAAAGTACGGGTTAGATCGGAATAATCGAAATAATCGTAAGCACAATTCTTGCGGATGACTATTTTAAGTCATAGCCAAGCAAAATAAAGTCTGATCGAACGCTATGCAAAAACGAAGTAAATACCCGGCCGGACGATGCGCTGCGACGTGTTTAGTGGGGGACTAAGAAATTTCACGTGGACGAAATCACGAGCGGAAGCTAGTTCATGAATACAACCAAGCTTTCATTAAGAATTTAGAATGTCTGATCGTTGAATTAAGAATGAACGTAAACGTTATCGTGAATTTTTATGATAAGGATATGTGGTTATGTTGTATATAATACTAGCTTTTGCCAGCGGCTTCGCCCGCGTGGAGGTCGGAAAATATCCCGCGGGAACGTATTACCGAGATAAAAAGTAGCCTATGACCTTTCTCAGGCTCTAAAATATCTATGTACCAAATTTCATTTAAATCGCTACAGTAGTTTTAGCAGGAAAGCGAGTCAGACAGACAGACAGACAGAGTTACTTTTGCATTTATAATATTATATATAGTGTGGATTAGTGTGGATTTTACTGTTCCTATGTAGTAGCTAGTGATGTGACGAATCGCTAAAAATAAATATCCGCGGATAAGAATCCGAATACAGATATTTGGTGTCAAGATCCGCAGATACGAATCGATGTGCGTGACCTTGAACCTATAGTTGTCGTCACTTGACGCTTAACTTTGCGCGGGTCTTTCTTTTGTTTCGTTTAAAGTTTACTCACTAAATATTTGATTTTGAGAAATCAAATAAAATCTACATGGAATTTAATAGTTTTTTAACGCTACCAAATTACATATATTTAGAATTTCATCTATGTATGGAAAATTAATAACGTAAAGATCCGCCAAAAAGTAACGGATATGGATACGGATCTTTCTTCTCCCTCGGATATCGCGGATACGGATAAGGGTATCCGGCGCATCACTAGTGGTAGCTGTTATGTTTATGTAAGTTGTTGTACGAAGTAGTTATCATTATTTGGGATGGATAAGTACACCCGATACAGGATGACTGATTATAACAAAAAATAACAAAAGATGTAATATTAATTGTAATAATTAGGGACCGTTGTGAACACATCATTGGTATTTTTGTTGTAAAGCAATTGTTTATAACATACGTATCTGCAAATAGATTATGTTTTATTGCAGTTGCAAGTCTTGTCATTAAAAGTGTGTAAATTGTTTTTTTTTTTACTTTAGGTTTATTTAAAAGAAACTGATTCCTTATCTTAGCCTATAAGACTAATAAGCAATTTTATTTGAATTATTTAAAACTTAAAATGATGTTGACTGTACTCGTAGTCCGTTCCACTTTCTTCAACAAATAACTTTTAGTTAGTGTAGTGTAAAAATAATAGTGATAAAAACTCACATACCTACAACACATGAACAAATCCGAGGTATTCCATGAAGCACACCCAGAAGAAGCACACCTAAAGTATTCCACTTAGCACACCCGTAGGTGGGCTTCAAATAAAAATTTAAAATAATTAATTTCCTATTCCACGAAACACACCTACGAATATCACTCGCATAGTGCGAAAGGGACTAAGAAATAAACATGTCGATAGAAATAAGAATATCTTCCAAAAAATTGCAATAATTATGCCGAAATTAGAGTAAAAATGGGTTTTTCAAATAATCAAAAACATGCTGAAATAAAAAATAATATAATCGAAAACACAATAAAAGATTATAATTCAGTTGGGCATTGTCTAGAGAAATTAAGATTCTGATTCATAATAATTTATTTAATTGATAAGTTTAGACACTAAATAGCCCTTTTCTTCAAGAGTATATTTAAGATTGTGATTTGTGATTTTAAACAGTCTGTGATTTTACATAAAACTAGAGTATTTTTATTATTAGTTAAAAGGTTACTTAGGCTATAAGAAAACATCAACATAGATCTCTATAGAAAACTATATTTAAAATGTTTTTGATATTTGTCCAAGTTTTTATTGTATAATTATGGAACAATCTGTGATTTTATTAAGAGCACAAAAAGGAAAACAATATAGAAATAGTTAAAAATAAAAAAAAATATTTTTTTGGAAAGATTATTATGAAACAATTTGTGATTTTAAATAGTAAGGTTACAAAAATAATATATAGTGAAACTGAATGATGTTAGAAATTTAAGTTCTTCTATCGAAATTTTTATTTCTTAGCCCCGGCACTATGCGAGTGATATTTGTAGGTGTGCTTCGTGGAACAGGAAATTTATTTTTTCAAATTTTTATTTAAACCCCACCTACGAGTGTGCTAAGTGGAATACTTTAGGTGTGCTTCGTCTGGGTGTGCTTTGTTTGGGTGTGCTTCATGGAACGCCTCACAGATCCTACTAATATTATAAACGCGAAAGTATGTATGTATGGATGGTTGTTCCTCTTTAACGCAAATGCTCCTGATTCGATTTAGATGAAATTTGCCACACAGATAGTTTATAACCTGGAGTAACACATAGGATACTTTTTTATCTCGGTAGTGTGTTCCCGCGGGATAATTTCCGACCTCCACGCGGGCCAAACCGCTGGCAAAAGCTAGTTATTTATATTATTATAATAGACTATCAAACTGAACAACTTTCTTCATGGGTTAAAAATCGTAATCGCGAAAAATTTACCAACTGTCCCGTACAAAATTTCAATATTACTTGACCTATAAATGTATAGGTTGGATTATATTTCGCGATTACAATGTTGCTCCCATGGAAAACAACTTTTAATCTGATGATCTGTACCAGACCCTTAACGGGAGTAGGTCTTTTTTTGGGCACAGGCAAGTCCAGTTAAGCAGAGGAAAACCTCATAAGGTGACCTGCAAGATGTCATTCACCTTGCAGGTCAACCTATGAGGTTGTCGTCTACTTAACTGGACTTGCTTGTGACTGCCTCAGTAAATTGAGGCCCCCAGTCAGGGCTTAAAAACTTGAAACTAATGGGACTACTCGCTAAGGGTAGGCTTATTGCTATTAGAGGCCAGCACGGGACGGGCTGGATGGGAATGATTGGCAGGTCTTTGTAAACGAACCCTATCTTTCAGTGCAAAGTAGGAAATAACGTCGGTATCTATTTAAAAATGGGAATTGAAGTTTAAACTTTAAGTTCCACTGGTCTTATTTTTAACTGTCTGGTTTTAAGACGGTTCAAAGTCAGTCTCCTCAAAAATAATCTTAAAATTACAATAACCTGAAAGGGATGACGTTGATAAACTCTAATCATCATCCGTAAACATTAAATGAGTCGAAAATTTCCGATTGAATCCACATAGATAATGATGGGAAAGCAATGAATTGTCTCGGTTTCTCCTTCGTCAATTACACGAACAGAAACCTGCTTAGTTTACCACTTTTCCACGATAATCATAGCTATATACTTAATCCTATATATTCCTAATTATCACCGATTAGTGTCTGAACGGTAGAAATTCCCTCATTTTCGCTCAAAAGCTTTCTAATGGCGACACATTTGGATAATTAAACACATGTCTGGCACAAAAGTTGAGTACTAACCTACATACTCTGTTCATTTTACGTTGATAGGAATGACAAATAAAAGTGTTTCAGGGTTTCAAATGACGTCAACGTCAATACAAGCTTGACGATAATTGGCTCTTTAAAAATCATATTTCGAACAACGAACTTTCCATTTATTTTATGTCGAAGTCATAATTAACTATATCATATCCATAAACTAGCGTCCCACTCATGCTATGTACGATATTTATGAATTTGACAAACGTCGAACTTTCTTTAACTTTTATACTACAAAAAAACCTTCCGGAGTAATTTGTCTAAATTATGGTGAAAACCGCATCAAAATTGATTGCGTAGTTTAGAAGAAAAGAAATGTTGATTTATGTAAATAACACTTCAATATTTTGTAGCTCAATATTTAAAACTACATAGCGAAGAACAACGCGGTCTCACAGACAGCCACGAAAAGCGACCTTTATTTATAACACATATAGATTTATTAAAGGCAGTATAATAACTAGTAGCTTGGAAAGCATTCAACCATGCTCATTCCGACAGAGTAGTGGTAATGGGAATAAGAACGGTGCCAGGTGGATTGTATGAGAGACAATAGCTGCGTTGCTCTGAAAAAAAAAACTGACTCTTCGGCACTATGGCATTGCTGTGTAAGCTTACCTAGGTGTAAAAGTAGATCTTTCGTGTGAATGGAATTAATATTATATGGAATGAGTGAGAATTATATGTGGATACTTTTTAATAAGAAGAATAAAAACTCAATGGATCCTAGTTAGTCATTATATTACGTATCTAAACGGCCATAAATTGAGAGAAGAATATTAAAAATATTGAATGGAAAGGTGTTGCAATTTATTTAATTAAAGTATAGATAGAGATATTGTAATCGTAAAATCTTGAACGTTATGTAACACGCGAGAGTTTCCAAAACTTCAAATATAACAATGACCCAATGTACATATATGTACATATGTATGTGTCTTCAGTATGGTAGTATAAAGCTTAGTAAATATTCAGATGTTTTAGTACAAATTATAGCAACGCTGATGTCCTATGCATCTATTTATTCATTCAGATACAAGTTTAGGTAATCGTATGAGACTGTTCACTACCAACGCATAGAATTAGTAATGATTCCGAAACTTAATGTCCCCAGAAAACAATGGAATTAGTTCAACTAGAGCTATTAGATATAACCCGATTCTCATAAAAAGTGCAATGTTTTAGAAGATTGCATTGCTATCTTACGATAAATCGTTGTAAGCTTTACAAAACACTAATTAGAATGTTTCAGTATGTATATATGTAGCTAATGTAGTACCGCAACACGTTTGTATGAACGGTACCCAACAGCAAATAAAATTCGTATTTTATAGCCTTAAGTGTGTTAAACCTGAGTGCTGTATTTAGTAGTCTTTCCTTTTATACAAGATTTTCGGAATATTTCGAAAATTGTGAAAGTAGTTTATCAAGATTTTTAAGAAAAAAAGTTATATATATATATATGTTTATGTCCAGCGTGTTCTACTCCCTGCACGCTACTAAAGGTGCCAAGCCCGTAGCAATGTTCTGGGCTGACGTTATTTGGATTGGAATCAATACACTTAAAAGAAGAAAGTTATACATGACCTTAAAAATCAGAACGAATCGATTGCTAGGCAATCTTTCCAAAGAAATGACGTTAATCTATGTTTTCTTTCTTTTCCAGATGGCGAGCTTAAACTACATTGTTCTTGGCATTCTCATCTTGCAAGTATACGTCTACGCAGCACCAAATGACGTCAGCAAGCTAGAAGAAATCGCCAAAGTAGAACAAGATGTTCCTAACGTAGAACAAGTTGACCCCAAAGTAGAACAAACTGACCCCAAGCTTGACTCAGAACCGAAGGAAGTTGAAAGTAATAACAACTCCACCGAAACACAACGACACAAGAGATGGTATAATCCATATTCATACGGATTCCCTCCTTTTAACCCATTCATAAACCAAGGCTATAATAAAAGAGATGAAGGTTCGAATACCGGTTACTACGGAGAAGATCCCTTAGCACAAATACATCGACGAGTACAGGAAATAGCCTATTTCGTGAGGCAGCCGCAGCAACAGCCGCAACCACCGCCTCAGTTTCCAATATATTTCCCAGTGCTTTTTATACCTCCTGGTGACTGTAATTGCAACAACGAAAATCAAAACCCAACCACGCCAGAACCTGATAGCCCATTAACACCTGATAGTCCCGTAACACCTGATAGCCCTGTAACACCTGCTACCAATGATGGTGAAAACAATGATACCACAACACCAGGTTTGGCGAGTCGTTGGCCTGATATGGAAGACAACAGACAAAACTGGGGTTTTGTCCTGAATGAAACAGACTCAGAAGAGGGTGTTGACTTCAGTAGACCGATTTCGTTTGATCCTATCAGACTGAATAAACCGATGAGACCGGCACCGCCTGTGGAGCACGGAACCGTACAGAGTGACTCGAATGACCAGAATGAGCCCCAGTCTGAGGCACCAAGTGTTCAAACGCCACCTATAAGGCCTCAGCCTCCAACTACATGGCGTCCACCTCAGAATAGGCCTCAAAACACACAGCCTCCTCAAAACAGGCCTCCACCTGACTTAACACCTCCAAGTCGCTGTGATGGTGCGATTCTGACCTGCTGTCATCAGCCCCAGGTGGTGTACGACTGCTTCGCAATCCAGGGGTGCCCTGACTTGACTGGTTACGGAAGCCCTTGTGAACCTAGCCAAATATTGCGAGTGATTGAAAGGTTCCAGATGTACTATGGACAACGATATAATAATTAAGGCTCGAAGACCTGTTATGTGTATATGTGACATCTTGTAACAAAACTACTCAATTTCAGTTCCGCGCTTAATATTTAAAATAATAATTTATGTTATACTTAGTGAGTGCCGCCCGTTCTTGTTACACGAACGAGTAAATACGCTTGAACCGCCCTTATTTCCGTGTTTTTCTCTATATCCTGAATGGTATTGCAAACAGTGTTGATTCCAATCATATGAGATATATTAATTCTTAAAGCTAGTGAAAGACATTATTTTTTGTAAGTGCATCTTTAAGTTCTTTATTTTGATACTCCTAGAAATTAAACGGCAGGTTAATTGCGCAACACACTAAAAATAGGATCAACAAAATTTATTGCGTTGTTTACATTGTTGAGTAGACAAATTTTTCTCACAAATGAAGCAATGGTTTAGCAAGCAATCCTTCATAATGAATTAGATTGAGATCAATAATGTGTTATGCAATTAGGGTGTAGTGTCTTTAATTTATTGCTTGTAATTACTGTAGCTATAGTATTTTATACAATCGAACAAAACTGTTTATATGTAAATACTCTTTATGTTATACATTTTTATACTCAGACAAGTACAATGTAAGGATAGTAACAATGTTCCTATCAACTATGTTTTAAAACTACAATAAAATTGATTCGTCATAGACTAGTAACTAGTGACTTTGATTTTTTTCCTTGATCTACAAGACTTGTTCCTAATTTAAAACTTGATTTGAACTTTTTTATTCTAATCTTCTACTTTTAAATAATCTGTGATACAAGTTGTTTATGCAAAGAGTATTATGTCGAGCTGTGTTTATAGCACTTATATTATGCTTCTGTTAAAGTTCACCCATTTTAGTATGAAGATAGAAATAAATACCAACATTTTATTATTTTCTCTTAAGGCGCAGTAAGACGTATTTCTTTAGGTATTTGACAATAGCGCGTCACGACAACAAATAAGGTTCAAAATAGCGAAGCGTTTGATGTTAGGACAATCGAATGACCACCAAAATAAAAGTGATCCTGCAGATTAAATTAAACTAAAATAAATACGTGGCGCAGTACAATATTTTCTACTTATTGATTCAGTTAATTGAATTTGTTATCATTACATGAAATACGATAGTTTATACTCAAAATGTGGAGAATTATGCAACGAAAAATATTTGTTTGAGCTCCGTTTTATAATTGTTCTATCATGTTACTATATTATTTTTATGTAATATATTTTTGAATAACACTTTTATTTGAAGATTTGATAACAGACTCTTTCTGGCTTATGAAGAAAGCATGAATGTTCAAATAAAAGAGTTATTCAAATATATTAAAATTTCAAAGTTATTCAACAATTTTATGAATCATAAATCAGTGCTCATTAGGGCTCACAAAACCGGTTTCACCGAAATCGAAAAAAACCGGTTAAACCGGTTTTTCCGTCATTTTTAGAAACCGGGTTTCAGTTTACCGAAAACCGAGGTTTCGATTATTTCGGTTTTCTTTTAAAACAACAATTTATCATACGATATGACATGTTTACAAAGTCCACATATTGTCTCATCAATTACAATTATTATTTTGATCACACACAACATTGGTACTGTCTTTGCCGAAGTATGGTATCAATTAATTGAAAAGTTTGTGTCTGAGTCTCAACCTAACAACGGTCGATCGACGTCTATCGCTTCCCCTCTTTGAGGAGTGGCTGGAGAGGCTCCATGGCGTCCTCAGTTTCGGCCTTACGCAGGTCCTCACCAGACACGGGTGCTTCACGAGGTTCTATTCAGGATAGAGTAGCAGGAAACGCCCAGGTGCTACCACTGTGTGGATCGCCTGGAGGACACGGTGGAGCATACGGTGAAAGTGTGCTTTGCCGGAGCGGAGCGCCACCGTGTCCTTGTGGAGGTGATCGGCAGCGACGATCTCTCGCGTCCGGCTCTGGTCCAGGCCATGTACGAAGCGAGAGGGCAAGGGCAGCCGTTACCTCCTTCTGCGAGGCAGTAATGCTCGCGAAGGAGGAGGTGGAGTACGTGAGGGAGAGGCGATATATGCGCTCTCACGCCCCTAGCCGCCGCAGGATACGCCCTGGGCGTCGGGAGGCCAGTGCGGACTTCCGGCTACCGTAGGCGCGGGCTTACGGGTGGCGAGCAATGGGTAGCTCGCCGCTCAGTGAGGACCAGGCCCAGTCGACGGCGCGTTGTATTCCACACGCGCCTCAAAGAGATGTCAGCATCAATGAAGGGGTCGGCTAGGACCGATGCCTGCCAGGATCGCGGATTTGTTCGGAAGAGCGGTGGCCCTGGCATAGGCAACTGAAGAAACATGGGTGGGTCACACCCTTCCGCTCCACCGAGTGCGGGAGACGTCAAGTGATGATTTCCTACCCGAAAAAAAAGGATGTCCACCGCTATTGATACGGGATTTGAGAATGATTTAACTGCCATCGTTAAAATAGAGCTGGCCCTTTATGAAAATGGAAGCTTTTGCGATTGTCCCTACAATCATTTGTTTAAAGTTCCTCCCTCCGAGGGTCAAGGCTAAAAGAATCTTCTCATCAACCGGATACTTTTATAACCACTTAAAAAGTCGTGCCACGATTTTTTTTCGTTATGTGATTGTACAGTTAAAATACTGTATTTCTATGTTCGTTTATTATTTCAATTTTGATCAAACTATGGTTATTTCAATTTTGATGAAATTAATGATCATTTAAATTTTGATGAAATTAATGAGCTACGTTTTCATTTTTATAATTTCATTTTGATTAATCGACGTCAAACGGACTGTAAAAATACGTCTGAATAATAAAGTAAATCAGGCTCCGAATCTCGCTGAATGATAACACTTTAGACATTCTTTCAATTTTACGGTCGAATTACAAAAATAAGAATGGAGTTTAATGTTTCGTTGCTTTAAGCCAGATGTTTTGTTGATTCTCAGATACGATAATTGTTGTTTGTTGTTTAGTTTATTCACTCAAAAGTAGTTTTTCAATTCATTCTAGTGTTCTCTGATTTACAATAAAGCTTATTAACGACTGTCGACGAAAAAAGAACTTAAGAACCATAAAATAGGTTTAAATAAAAAAAAAACATAAATAATCGAAATAACCGAAAAATCCGGAAAACCGGTGTTGGGATGAAATGAAACTCGAAAAACCGGTTTTCTAATATACCAGCGGTTTTGTGACCCCTAGTGCTCATAAAGATATATTTTTCGTTGCATAATTCTCACAATATCGTTTGACTTTTGCCTACATACTGCACAGAAGCAATGGTGATTAGTGTGATTACAATGGAAGGAAAATTGGATTTTCCAATTATTACAGATTTGTGGTCTGTGGCTTCATCTCATTGTGTGTTATTGATATAATGACATCAGAAATATGTACTATGGAGTCGAGTAATGACCGGTCAAAGTCGGGAAATATAATCAGAAGGAAATCCCGAGTTCATAGGTAGCCTTAGTTATAGGTAGGTAAGTACCGAAAATATGTTATTTTTATACTAAAGACAGCTAAAACAATATCAGCCTTATTAAAACAAAAAATTTCGCCAATCACTGGTTAGTGTCTGTTTGGCTAACTCTTAAGTAATGATTAACTTTTCTTTATTAATAAACGCTAGTTAGCAGGTGATAATTAGCGAAACGGAATAAAGAGAAAAGTATGCATACGAAAGAAATGTTAATCAATATACTGTTTTGCACGGCGATATTCAGGCTTGCACGACGCGACGATAGCGCGCGGTTCGGCGATTCATATCCGTAGAACAATTTCTATGAAAACGCGCGCGACACTTCACACAGGGGCGACCTGTCGCGCTACTAGTCGCGCCGATACGAGATCGCCGCGGCGCGACGAGTCCACGCGCGCTTGTGAAAGGTGTCGCAGAACCGCCTCCGCGACATGTCGCGCGACAAGTCTGTACCTGCGCCTGTTTGTACGACCCTTAATACAAATAATCCTTCTCAAATAACCATAATTTGAGCTGATTGGTTATCGTGAGAGGAGCAGTGGCCCCGGCTAACGAGGTGTAGGTTCCTTTCTTAGTATGACATCTACCAACCCACACTGGGCCCGGGTGGTAGATTACGGTCCACTCCCTCTCACTGCTGGGCCTGTGTCTCAGCAATCGGAATATTTATATTAAGGCTGATTATGATTAAGATGAGTTAGCATGATATTTAACATATTGTCCTCTGTATGACTTGCGCCAGTACTCAGACTCGTTACTTGGGACTTGTTAAGTTACCATGCAAGTTAATTGGCAGAAATAAATTTGGACCCGGTCAGTTTAAAATAGTGTAGTAGGTGGTGGTGTTTATTTAGCTTTTGGTTATGGAAATTGTGTCTATATTGTCGTATTGGGTCCCACATGTAAACACAAATGTAAGTCGAAACAGTAAAACTCCTACATGTGAAAGTTTGTTTGGATGTTTGTTGCTCAGTCGCGTCAGAACAGCTGAATAGATTCCATTAAAATTTGGCACACAGATAGAATATAACCTGGATTATGTGCTAGTGGGATAATTTTCGACCTCCATGCGAGCGAAGCCGCTGACAAGAGATATTAAATAAATGAATGTTTGTCTCAAAATGGCTGCTGTAGCCAGACAGAACGAAAAATAAGAAGAAGACCTCAGAAAATTAATGAATGCGGAAGGGGAACAAGTAGCAGTCTACTACGCTTGAATAAATAAAATTGAGTTATCAGCATGTACCTACATAATATCAACAATATCTGGATGACCGAGCTTAGCTCGGAATTTTTTGGTAAATTGTTTTTAAAATAATAAGTTTATGTTCAAGTTGATTAACGATAAACTTGGTCATTGAAAACACGAATAAAACGACATTTTATAAAAATGAATCCTAGCTAGATCGATTTATCGCCCCCGAAACCCCCTGTATACTAAATTTCATGAAAATCGTTGGAGCCGTTTCCGAGATTCAGATTATATATATATATACAAGAATTGCTCGTTTAAAGATATAAGATAGAGGAATTCGTATTTATTAATATAAGAACTGTTGAGGGACCTCGAAACGATCAATTGCAATTGTCAAAATTTATGTGATTGATACACATTGATGCGCTTTATCATCTACCACATATAGGTAATTGAAGCGATTGACAATATTGTCGATCGCTTCAATTACGTTTCGCAGTTAGGGTGCTGATCAGTAATTCTATAGATCCTATTAACAAACGTCTTTATAATATTAGACTCTGATGTAGGTAAAGGGTCCTAGAAACAATCAATTGCTATCGTAGTTATATAACTACGATAGCAATTGTGTAATCAATTGCTATGGTAGTTATATAACTACGATAGCGATTGTGTAAGACGTTTGTTAATACGATCTACAGAATGACTGATCAGCACCCTAACTGCGAAACGCATTACTTATCAGAATCTTAATGGTATTTAAGATTATTTCTGATCCATTGCTTCATTTGTTTGAATAAATTGTCGGCTCACAACGTAAATAACGCAATGAATGTTGTTTAACTAACAAAATGAAACCGATTCCTACTAATAGTAAGTTACGCAATTACCCCTCTGATTTCGAAAACTCTTTTGCTGATGGGAAGCTAATTATCCCTGAATGCGAAACGAGAATTTTCATTCGAACAAAGTCGGGGTAGAAGCTAGTGTTCACATACGTTACTACGGTCGTTTTGTTTAAAACCGAGTGAAAAATTCAGTCAGTCAGTAATTTAGGTAAGAACCGACACCACCACCAACATGTGGAGTCTCGTACCATAATCGTCTGTAACTTAACACCAAACAAAATCAATGCAGTATTACTCTTTTTTTGACAACTAATTTACATTACAATCCGGTTCTTAAATCCAGTATCAAGCCAAAGTTCATACTCATGTATTTTTAATAATTACGGAATTCCCAGTCTGTTGAGTATTCAACAATGATATGGTTACTTATCAAAATTTATAAACAACAATTTAAAGGACCGTTTTTTTCCTGTTGATGTTTATTAACTCAATAAGTACCTCAAGATATTTTTTTTATGTGAACTAAAAAAGTGGTTTAAAACATCGATCGGTTTAATTATTTTGAACAGACTCTTCTTTTAACTTATCAAATTAAAGGGTCCGTTTGGCCAAATACTTTGTCGAGTGAAAATTTTCAGGCTGTATGCAAAAACGCTGGCCTTTAGGGCTCTTAAAGGCGAAATACATCACCAAAAAATAGGTATGTAGGCCTGTGAACCATGTCAAAAATTGCTACAACAAAATATGTAAATTAAACACAAGGTGTTATATATTTTAATCAAATTCGGTGAGACGATGACCTGGTATATAAATCAAATGTTTTATGTAACTGGGGTTTTACCATCATAGCAAATACTATAAGAAAGAGGTTATTCACGAATCGCTGCGATAACCCGAATTATCAACGTCATCGCCGAATTTCAATATAACTAGCTATAATGTCAAAACGAAATCCCGCATCCCCGGTTATCGGAAAGAAATATGAGTATGCAAAAAACACAATGTTTAAATGCCTTAATAAATACAAATGTCCTCAGACGATTGTAGAGTCAACTGAGAGCAGGACGTATCGTGCAAATAAGTGAAAATTTTCAAAATTCGTGTTTCAAACAAGGACAGTTACAACCAAACACAGGAAGGAATTTAGTAAGTTATATCAATTAATATTTGTGTTAATAACATGTTGTTTATATTAAAATTATGCGTTTAATTACAAATTTTCCACGGTGTGTACAAATTCGACACGTTACTCCGAAACGCTTACGTTGTTATTACACAATTTTTTGAGGTTATGCAGGAAAAACCTGTTTTGTACATTTAAGGTACATAATATTCGTGTATATTTGACCTTAACTGACCTACGTTTGCAGAAACTAGTCAAGTGATTATGAGTAATGTTAACGTTGATTCGGAAGCTTACCGAATTACCATGTAAAATTCTCATCTCAACCAACCAACCAAATTCATACGTGTCACAAATATTTCGCCAAACAAAATTGCAGCCGTATAAAATACTACGTGTAATTGCTATATCGTTTTTCTAAGAAAATACACATGAGTATTATTTACACCGGCATGTGAATGGTTAACTAACGGTCACACCTTCGCGGCCTTGACATTGCATACGTCACACATCCTTAAAAGGTTTCAAAAAGCCAAACATTTGTTCCAACATCGTGATAAGAAAAAAAGACAGACTAACAAATGTTTGTGTATTGGTAGTTGGCTCAATCGAGACACGGCATCGAGCGTTGTCCTCGCAACTCTGGGAAAACCAAGCGCGGCTGTTTGCGTGAGACATTAATGCATTTATTATACAGAATCACGTTTATCGTCACGTGAACCCACATGTTTAATTATATAATGTTACATGTCAGTGCTTCTTCTATGGGTAAAACATCTAGATCTCCTTCAACACTTATTTGGCGAAGATATGTAACTTCTTTGTACTGAGTAGGAAGCAACATCTGCAACATACTATTCATTACATTACTTTATTGACACAGAAGTTGACATTTAAGTTCTTGTCTGTAATCTCGGAAGATGGAATGCAAGATAACGTTGACCATCTAAAGAGAATACGAATAGTCTTCAATGACGTTCATAAAAGTTGCTACCGTATTTTTTTTATATATGCAGTATGTAGCTTTTGCTAGCGGCTTCGCCCATGTCGAACACTATCCCAACCGGGAACGTACTAACGGGAAAAAAGTATTCTGTGTGATAGCCAAACATCCGTTCTGCCGTTTTTGAGTGATTAAGTAACAAATATCTAAACATCCAAACATAAAAGCTTTTACATTTATAATATTAGTAGTATTGTACTCTGCCAGGGTAGCGAGATTTGTTCGAAAGAGTTACCGTGACCCTGGCATGTAGGTAAGGAACACGGGTGAGTTTAAGTCAGTAAAAGTCTGAGACCGCTCCACCCAAAGCGGGAGATGTCATTTGATAATTTCCCACCAAAAAAAGTAGTATTGCATAAAAATTTTAGGTACATGTCCATTCCACATACAAATCACAGCGATGTAACCCATTCATTGCGTGCAATCAAAGCATAAACCTAAACAATTTTTATTCTGTTACAGAGATGGCGACTTACACAATACTGATCATCGCTACATTGATGTTTACACAAGCAATTTGCAGACCTGATATTCCCAGAAACGTCATCAGTGTCGGAAGCACAATAAAACCACCAGCAAGTCTCTCGTACAACGAACTAAGATATATCCTACAAGCAAGAAACGGTGTAGATGTTCCAACACCTAAAACTTTATCTCCATGCGCTAGAGCAATCCTCGGGTGCTGTAAGAACAACCGTATGAACGAGTCTTGTTCCGAATCTCTCAATTGCGGAGCATTCTTCTTCGACGACAACCCTTGCGATGAAAAGTTTATTGTGGACGCTTTGAAAGCGGCGAAGAGTTTCTACCAGCAATTGTAAGTTACCACATAGAAGATAGAAATTGGTTTTTAATGGAAAAAGTGCAAGGCTGTGCTAAATTATCTGTAGCGTCGTTTACTACAGGAATCAACGTCTTTATCAAAAGTGTGTTGAATTCTTTGGTTCAAAATGAAAGACGTATCCTGTGGCATTAGATTTTTTTTTTTTGATATGTTATATCGTCGCCTTTTTTCGGAGTTTCAAGGCTGTTAAGGTGAAACTTGTTCCAGTTACTACATGCATTTGTTGTTATAATGTAATTTATTAACATATTGAACTAATTATCGCAAATATTTACAGTACATGATGTAACTTTGATATTTTTGACCACCGACGCAAAAAGAGGGATTTATTAAGTTTGACCGCTCGTCGAAATTTTTGAATGAAATGTCTGTATTTTGCACCGTAGCTCTTAAATGAATGAACCGATTTGGGTGCGTTATTTTTATTTAAAAGTAGACTTTATAGCGGTAAATCTTCGACATGTTTTATTTAAACCGGTTCAGCTGTTTTGACTCGGTGATCCTTTCCACAAAATATAACCTACAACTTCTTGTTAAACATGAAGGGCCATTACGTATATTTGGAAGTTTTATAAATTTAACATTTTTGTACGAGTTGATTTGTCGTTATAAATCTGTATACACAATGTAATATAATGAATACCTATGTATTACATTCCCAGACAATCAAGTGAAAATGTAGGTAAATAGTCTCACCTAATGACTTACCACTACATACCATACACAAAACTATGTTTATATACAATGTAAATATGCCTGAATACCTAAGCCCAGGGCTATTGTCTAGACCTAATGAAGTGTCCACTCAAGTAACACGCAAGATAAGGTACCTCGGTTCAGAATGGGACAAGAACTGCCTATTGTGTATGTTATCATATTTTAATTAACCATTGTACATACGAGATGTGTAACAGAACACGTGATAATTCTTAAAGTATTTTCTTCAGTATTTTGTTTGAGACGGCCTCGTTGCTCTAGTGGTAGCAAGCGCTACTGCTGAGCATGAGGTCCTGGGTTCGATTCCCAAGTCGGGCAGTGTTATTGTGTTTTTCTATTTGGAATTTCTCAGTAACAGCCCGGAGTCTGGATTTGTGCCCGGTTGATGGCAATAGGCTCGCCCCCTATTACATGGGACTTAAACATAACTGGCAAAATACTATAGGTATGAGCGTACTATAGGTACATCTCTGCCCAACCCTACGGGAAAACAGAGCGTGATGTTATGTTATATGTGTGTATTTTGTTCAGAGGTGGCTATATCTTACCTATTGTTATACTGAATTGAGTTCAATCATTGGTTGGTTGGTTAAAATAATGCTTCTTAAATTATTACTTAATACTCTAATTAGTGTGATTATGATGCCTTATTTATATTGTCACATGTTGTATTATTTGTAAATTATTCTACAAGAATATTTAATATATGTATGTCCATACTAGCCTATGGGTAAACATATTTTTAATCCGATTTGATTTGATGAAAAAAATCGATAACTGCACAGTGCGAGTCACATTACCTATAAGTTTCAAGGTTCAAGTATTCTACCCCTTACTACATATAATATATAATATTATATTTTAATATAGTTATGTTAATTTATTAGTTGTAAGGCGTGATTGTGACGCCAAGATTCCCAAGGGATCCAAAATCCTTTAGTAAGAGGATCTTTCGAACCATGACGTCACAAAATAATTAATAGTCCCCACTGCCATAACTTATTATGTAAAGAAGATTATGTATAGCGTTAGAGATGATGACATACAACCTTTACAAGGTTTAACTCTTTCAATCTTGGTGATTAGTGCCACTAACCACCTCTCTCCGATTTTTTTTATAAAAATCTGTGCCATGTAGCCACATTCGGTTGAATCATCATAAAAGTTTGAATCATACTTAACAACTAGAGACCAATTGGTGGTTTATTGAATTTATGACACTTTTAGTTTCAAAATATTTTTAATGTAAAAGCGTGACTGAAAGAGTTAAGATATAAAATGTTTGGAAGTTTATAGTTAGGTAGTAATTTTATAAAATCTAAATTAAGTGTGATAGTCCTTTTAGTTAACAATGTTAGTATTTATAAAGAACAACTTTTGCCAGTGGCTTTACCCGCGTATTATCTATATAAACTTTTCTCTTGAATCACAGTGTTTATTGATTATAACCGCATTGAAATTTGCTGCACAGTATTAAGATCTAAGCGTATAGACGCTGGAAGCGACTTTGTTTTATACTATGTAAGAATAAGAAACAATAATAAGTGTGACCATTTGTAGTAGAAGAAAAGTCTGCAAAGACCAACGTCAAAAGGCAGAGTAGAGAACGTATTTTGTCTAATAGATAAGATCTCTTTTTTTATAAAAATATAACTGGAACGGAAAAATATAGCTTGATCGTCGTTGCGCTAACAAAAAACGCACTGTGTTGTTTTAAGATTTTTGTTTTTGATCCTGATTTCCATACACGCTAACTGTAAATACCGTTTTTTGATAACACATAGCGGTTTTTGTAAGCGCAACGACGATATGTAGCGGTGTGTACAGACGCCAGCACATCAAGCTACCCGAAACTGACAAATTTTCCCAATCAGTGTTGAACCTAATGCTATAGCGATAAAGTTGAAAATATATAAAATAAACTTGACAGATTGTAGTAGCTTTAAGTGCTGGCGTCTGTACAAAAAAGTGGTGGACCAGGGCGGTACTTTTAGTGACACCTAATTTAAAAAAAAATGCCTTAAAAATTATGTAATAAGAAAACTTTGACTGTTAATTTATGTTAAGATTGTTTTTAAGTGTATTAAAAATAAACAGAATTCAAACAACAATGACTATCTTTATAAGTTAAGATCAAAACAAAACGTTTGGTTAGGACAGATAAAACACAATTTAAATCGAGTAAAGCTTGTTTGGCAAGGAGCCAGGCTCGCCTCGAGGCAACAAGTACCCGTTAAAATAATATAAATGTATTATATTTTTTATCGCTTTTATATCCTCATATTGTCCCACTAGTTCACAATGGTTTCGAATACAATAACTTAGCTAGATATGAAAAATATTCTCAGATTTTATTGCTTGGCAAGCAACAGAACCTGGAAATAAATTCTCAATCTCTAGCAATAATTGTTAGCATAATCAGCCTAGAATATTCCCACTGCTGGGACGCAGGCCACCTCTCTGTGAGAGGGACTGGGCGGTAATCCACCACACGAGTTGGTAGATGTCACAAGTTTTCAAAATTTGGTTCTAGGACACGCCGGATGAAATAATTTATACAAATCGATGGTCCCTACTCCCTATTAACAATGTCGGTTATGCATTTTTACCAATATTCACTTTTTTACATAAATAGAGTCACAATAAAAAGATCTATCGTATGTATTTTTTTTTTTGAAAATCTTGATTTTTAGCCAGTTTTAAAGATAATATTTTCGGTTGTATTGACCTTGTCCACGCAACAGTTTTAGTAGTAAAAAAAACTTTGAACTGCTTTACTGAACAGTAGCTTTTTGCAGAACCGACATTGTTAATAGGGACCATCGAAATTAAAGCGTTTGCCTAGGTACGAACTTACGTCTTACAACTTCGGCCTTACTTGGGGCGGTTACCACTCGGCCACTACTGCTCATGAGTCATCGCTACTTCATCATGGTGTAGTACCATGAGCATGAAAAGGCTATGTGCGCCAGTGCGGGCTAACAACACGAGTTAAACATTCGGCGCGTAGTCACAGGACTGGAATCGCACTTTTCACACGGTAGTTTACATGTTTTGATGTTGAAAAGTAAATTGGAGATTGGCCAACAAACACAACACAGACTACAATAGATTAGAACTTTGTCCAACTGTGGAAAAAAAAAGGTTTTAGGAAGTTTATACGACTCATATCCGCGCAAGGCCCTGAATTTGGATCAATTGGATGGAATTTGGACTTTACTCATTGAGCTTTTACATGACGTATGTAGCATAGTGAAGTTAATAATATCAAAACATCTTCATAGGGTTTCGGACCAACATGGTAAAGAGGAACCCTTATGGTGCGACTCAGTCTGTTTGTCCGTCTGTCTGTCACAGCTGGATATTTCAAGATCTACCAATGCTATGAACTTGAAATTTGGAATAGTTTTACGACGTTTGGCCAACTGCAATACTATATTTTACCTTTATTCAGCCACGAGTTTAAATTGAAACTGTCTTTTGGATCGTAAAGAAATTCTTTAAACGACTGCTTTATAGCCAGTGTTGAAACACTATAAGGTTTACAGGCTACCTACCTCCTTTTACGAGTTAATTCCCTTGGTATTAACGTTGCCCGCTTCAGAGCAAAGCTTTTCCCACTGTTTTCATCGCGAACTGTTTTGAAATATTGCTTTTACTGAATAAATGTTTTTATACTGAATAACATTTTGTTACACACAGCTGGAAACTTTTTACATGAAAATTATAAGAAATTATTGGAATAATAGAATTTTATAATAAGAAACTTAGTTGTAACTTTAATTTACATTAAGGTTACAACTATTTAAATAATGACCTATGCCAAAGAGTAGACTGAGTTTAAAACTCAAAATTCGTCAAATTAGTGAAAAATCTTGGTATTTTCTAACCACAAAACTATTATTATAAGCTTATCTACATTCGCTTATAACAAACAATAGTTTTGAACAGATTTTTTATATCTTTGCTTTAATCATTACCTCGTACCTCATACGTGGGTATTGTGGTACCAAGAGGAAGGTTATATTTTGTTTAACTTTTATTTATTATATTATTTATTTATATATACTTTATTGTACACCATAAAAATACATCACAAAAAACATTATTACACAACATTATTTCTTCTGTTATTGTATTTTGTGTTTCACGAGCTGTGTCCACATATACGATATTCTTTATTTCTTTATTAATAAAGTGCGGGATTCAATATTATCTCGAGTAACTGAAGAATGATAATTTAAATAAAAATATATATTTGTTTTTTATTTATATTTTTTTTTATATATATTTTAAATTTATTCAACCACGCTAGGGGTTAAGTTTGGATACCTACGTACCCAAACATGACCCTTATCCTAACCAATTCGCAGAAATTACTAGTAGCATCGTCTGGCCTGCGGTTTACCTAGTTTAACGAACTTACAGCTACGGACGGTCCACTAGCCCGTAACCTGTAATTGATATCTCTCCTCATTTTGGTCGCCAAATGCCTACGGCTTATGGAACCAGCCAATAAGTGGCCGGCTCTCACAGGTACGACAAATCTGTGGTTTCTGGAAGCTTGTCCAGTAAATTTACTGCCAAATTCTAATTTCAAATCTTATTTTGTGGTTTTTGTGGTAGACCGAATCTTCGCCAATTTCATGTATCGAATTTTGTGATTGGTTAAGGTACAACGGTGAGGATGTCTCTGCTTCTTTATCATAAATGCATCAAGTTGTTAGAAACATATGTATTTAGTAGTTCCTATGACTTTGACTATTCAAAAACTAGAAACTGGTTCACTTAGGACAATCAAATATGCAAGGTCCAATTAAATTACCTTTGTTCAAAATTTCAAATGACAATGACATGTACATTAAGGCAAACAAACGACTGTTCTGTTTTGGTGTTTGGAAATTCGTAAAAAAATAATGTTTCACGAAAAATTACCGAAACAGCTGATCAGTTATTGACGTTCGCCCGTCGAACGATAATAAGATTTTTTTTTATTGTTGTTTCTTTTTGTCCCATCAGTATTTCATATCGATACGCAGGCAAATTATTGCCAGGAGATTTTTTTTAAAGTATATTATTTGACCCTGTATTATTTTCGTCCCGTGACAACAGACGGACCGACCAACCGACCGTATGACCGTTTGACTTGTTTACTCTGTGCGCCTACGCATTATGACGTCTAACGGAGTGACAACTGTCAATTGTCATTTGATTTTGACACTTGTCTTTGATCTTTGAAAAATGAATAATCGTTGTAATTGAGAACATTGTTATTATTAATCTTGTTGAATCTATAGTTTTGTGGACAATTTGTTGTAATCCAATTGTTTTGTGTGTAAACAACCCCTTTTGACGATATAGAACGGGTTTAGTTTGGAATTTGATTGAAATAGTTTGAGGTGATAGTGATTCATTGGGAACCGCATGCTGTGAAAATCTCTAGCGTATTGCGCGGCCTGGAATCCTGGAATACTTACAGCTCCACTACACAGTACAATATACACTCATCTACATACATAAATCCAGGTAGGCTCCAGAACCAGTTTTCCTCAACCAGGTGAGTGATTGAATATTTGTATTAATCAGCTACGCGCACGGCGGACGGTTCGCTCCACTCTTGCCCAAGGCCCACCATCACGCTTCCACGTACTCATTGAATCCTATGGCCAGGGCCTTGGCCTGGCGTCGAACACTTCACATCATCACCATTGCAGTCGAAAGACGTCCACTGCTGGACATACGCCTCCTCCAATTTGGGGGTGTTTGTTATAATCGCCACGCTTGGCAGGCGGGTTGGCGATCGCAGTACGGTGGTAAAATATATAGAGAACGCTGCTGCCCGTTCTCTAGTAAGTCTCTTAGTCACCTCCGGCCACCCACGGGAAGAAATGGGATGGTGGTAATCTTTACGTTTTGGGCACCACACGGAACATTTATTGTACAATTTACACTGCGTTACTTCTATAGTTCCATTTCTTCCCGTGGGTGGCCGGAGGTGACTAAGAGACTTACTAGAGAACGGGCAGCAGCGTTCTCTATATATCCTTGAGTTCGCAATATTTGTAATAATATATCAATGTCTATTTGCAACTTTAATAGAAATTTGAAACGAAGTACAGCTATGAGATCTGACTGAATACCAGAATCTATTATGCACGGTCGTATATAAAACTAGCTTATTAAATAGAAATGTGATTTGTATGGCTCCTGTAATCTATAATCTGTTTCTAACCCTGACTAAAACATATCGTTGCAAAAATTTAAAAACGCTTCACAAAATGACTAGTAGATGAATGTTGTTATTCTGTGCAGGACTTCTTAAATGATAATTTTTTGTAAATATTTATTATTCTCTACTTTGTATGACAATTGAATGCTATTTATATTAAGGCAGAATGTACAAGGATTCCATTATTTAATTTAACAACTCATTTATATGTGTACCTATATTCTAAGCGAATAAGACCTATTCTATTCTATACTTATTTTTTCGAATAAAACTAAGAGCAAAGAAATACAAAATATACTCGTACAACAAAATGTGTACCATTTCCCGATATGCTTTTATGACGTAAACTTTCACAATGACGTCATAACCATAGCTTGTTATCAATGTCTTTACTGAAGGCAGTAAAGTGAACAATGTTGCCCACCTGAAGCCGTTTTATTGCCATTTAAAATATGTTTCGTTCAGTAGGAACATTTTGGTTCGCTACAATAAAAACTAAATGGGACTCTTTGAAGAATACAAGTTCCTGAAACGTGAGTACGTACTTTGAAGGTACATAAAAGTAAAGTGTGCGTATGTATTGTTGTTATGCCAGGGAAAAGGAGTATATTTGTTACTTTTACAACTTATTTGAATCGTCCCCTTTCCTAGCTCGGTGATTAATCGATTTCAATAGCTCTGTAAAAAAAATCTAAGACATATGACATCTACCAACCCGCACTGGGCCGCGTGGTAAATTATGGCCCGCTCCCTCTCACTGAGAGGAGGCCTATATCCCAGCAGTGGGAACGTTATAGGCTGCTGATGTGTGTGTGTGTGAGTAGCTCTATCGATTTATTAAAGAATTTTGAATATTAAACATAATATCAAAAATTTCTGCCAAAACGGTCAAGTTTTCAATAACAATAAAATCAGGAGCTGTCTGGTGCGTACTGAGATATGAAAACTTAAAAGTATAAACTATCTAATAGACACTCCTGACTGACTGGCTATGTCCACTATATTTCGTTTTGAAATGACGTCACTGCTGCTTGTCAAACTCAATAAGAAGTGTCATCTATGTATAAGAATTCCAGGTTTCGCGTTTGATGTCTTATGTGGTGAGTTGAAATGTGACAAAAAACAAAAGTTGTCTCACTATAAAAAAATATGTGGTTTGCGTATTGATCTAGCAAAAACCTCAAAGGATTTTTTGTTTTAGCCATTCTTTTAACATGTAATTTGGGTTTTCCCGTAAAAATTACAATTAAATGAGCGATTTTCCTCCTTCGTCCACAGGCCGTTCGTTCTGTCATGTTGTCAGTTCCGAAGTGGATGCTGTCACGAATCCACCTGACATAATCCCAGAAACGCCTCTAGAGTCACGCTCGAGTAAAGATGAGGTTTCTTATTTTAAGATAAAGATTAAAACAAAAAAAAAAAGTGCTGTTATTATAGTTCTAGATACAGTGTGATGATTAAAATACAGGGTTTAATAATAACATATAATATCTTAGGACAACCAACATACCGTTATTTGATCCCAAACTAGGCAGAGCCTGTACTAAGGCAACCAGACAACTGATAAACATACTTATATATTTCTAAATACATACATATTATAGATAAATTACACCCAGACACAGAACAAATGATCGTGCTCATCACACAAAGATTTGTCCTGGGTGGGAATCGAACCCACGACCTCAGTCTTAGCAGTCAGGGTCACTAACCACTAGACTAACAGGCCAGTCAAATGTAATGGGTATATTATATTATATATTATTATTATATATTATATGGTATATTATAACGATATTAAACAGCAAAAAAAAGAATTTAATTTCAAGTAAGTACAGCTGACTTCGAGGACGGCGGCTAGTAGTGTAGTTAGGTACGGTAACCAAAACAGATAAGTTGTTACTTAATCAAACCAAATAAAACTGCATTATTTGGTTTGATTCATCTATCTTCAGTTCCGTGAGGTATTATTCAGTCCCATATAATAATAATAAAAAAACCTAACCTTACCTTAGGTACCACAATTGAGTTGGAAGTATAACATAGATATGTACAAAATTCAACTTCTATGCGATCTATCAATCTGCCTAGCCTTTTTTCAACTATATTGGGGTCGTCTTTCAGTTAAACCAGATGCAGCTAAGTACCTACTGTTGAACGTTTCTATTTTAAATTCAAACACTGTTCTTCGTATAAAATAACTTTATTATGCACACGGACTCTTTATTACAATTTCAACCGACTTGCTTCGTAGCAAAATGATCATTGACTCTAGACAACCTTTTACAATTTAAAACGACTTTTTCCCCACCCGGAAATAACGAAAATATCATAAACCGCCGTTTCTAAGTGTTGCCACAGTGAAAATAATACATTCAGTAGTTATAACGAAAATCATCGTAGTCAGTCGCAGAGTGCACTTCACGTTTCATGCATTGAAATGCCTCCAGAGCTTTCTGCCCTTCAACACCATAATTTCCCTTGCGCAAACTCTTATTCAGCCCATAATTGACTACGCTGATGCCTGTTATTTGGATGCCACCGAGGAGCTGTTAAATAAACTTGAGCGTTTGCAATATATCTGCATTCGTAAAAAATATGATCACGTTTCTAACTTTCGCAAGGTTCTCAAGTGGCTCCCTATTCGACTTCGCAGGAACTCTCGGATATTGTGTCTGATATTTAACATTCTCCACAACCCTAAGACCCCATCCTATTTGCGGGAACGCTTCTCCTACACCCGTCCTTTTGATGCACCTTGCAGTTCGCATCTTAGAAATCTCCTCAAGTCCCCTCCCCACTCAACCGACTTCTACTCCTATTCCTTCACCGTGCATGCAGTTCAGTTGTGGAATGCACTTCCGCCTGACATAAGGGACTGCCCTACTATTGTTGTATTTAAAAGAAGAGTGAAAGAACACTATCTCTCCACTTTGTCATAATTATTGCTCATGAATGTTTTCATTTTTATTACATTATTAGTATATATATATTTAGTGACATTTATTTTAAAAGTATTTATGTATTTATGTATGTTTGTATGTATGTATATTTTTATTTTGTATATTTATATTTAAATTATAGTATTATTTTTCTTCTACTATTACACACGTTGTCTACATCTCTTTGTATATTCTCTCCTATTGCAGGTATGCTGGAAGAGATTTCAATAGAAATAAGCATTACCTTTGTACATATTTTTCCGTTCCTTTCTATTTGTCTATTTATATGTGTGCATAAATGCTTAAATAAATAAATAAATACATTTCAAAGTTTGTTAAAATATCAATAAGTTATTCTTTGGCAGTGTTGCCATAGTGAATATTAAAATTCGGTATTAAAATAAAACAATTAAATCCAAACGTCCGTAATAACCGGTAAGTTTCAGTAGAATTCACATCTTATTTACAATGAATGAGACAAATTTATCTATAAACAATGCATTATTTATTTGAAATAAACACATGAATTTAAACAAAGCTAACACTACCAACATAACCCTTGGTAAGACTCCCCCCTTATTACGAAACGCACTATCTATCAGAATCTTAATGGTATTTAAGATTATTTCTGATCCATTGCTTCATTTGTTCAAATAAATTGTCGGCTCACAACGTAAATAACGCAATGAATGTTGTTCAACTATCGTAATGAAACCGATTCCTACTGACAGCAAGTTACAAAATTACCCCTCTGGTTGTCTGAGTTTTGGGCTTCTGATGACCAGTAACGATTGTTAAAGATCCACTCATGACATCCGGGACCAACGGCTTAACTAGATTTCCAAGACAGGGAAGTTGTCTTGATATCTGAAGATGGTCCCCCATCCACCGACCAGCCGCGGCAAACGTAGCTTAAGCTGATCGGTCGGACCGTGCAGCTGTTATAACTTAGCAACAAGCCATTCAACTTCTTTGCGATATGGTTTAAAAAGAAATCCACACAGAATCCAAACTTCAAATTACTATCTTATCTTATATCTTTAAACGAGCAATTCTTGTATATATATATATATAGCCTGAATCTCAGAAACGGCTCCAACGATTTTCATGAAATTTAGTATACAGGGGGTTTTGGGGGCGATAAATCGATCTAGCTAGGATTCATTTTTATAAAATGTCGTTTTATTCGTGTTTTCAATGATCAACTTTATCGATAATCAACTTGAATATAAACTTATTATTTTAAACACAATTTCCCAAAAATACCGAGCAAAGCTCGGTCATCCAGATATTACCTTTAAACGAGCAATTCTTGTATATATAAATATATATATAAATATATATATATATATATATATTTAATCTGAATCTCGGAAACGGCTCCAACGATTTTCATGAAATTTAGTATACAGGGGGTTTCGGGGGGCGATAAATCGATCTAGCTAGGATTCATTTTTATAAAATGTCGTTTTATTCGTGTTTTCAATGACCAACTTTATCGATAATCAACTTGAACATAAACTTATTATTTTAAACACAATTTACCAAAAAATACCGAGCAAAGCTCGGCCATCTAGATATTAGTCCATTATATAACATCATCATCAGCCTATAATGTTCCCACTGCTGGGACACAGGCCTCCTCTCAGAGAGAGGGAGTGGGCCATAATCCACCACGCGGGCCTAGTGCGGCTTGATGGATGTCACATGTCTTCGAATCATCAAGTCTGTCATTAAGTCCGCCTCTGTCTGTGTTTTTTTTTGTTTGTTTGTGTTTGTGTTTCTGTAGCTGTTACAACTAATTATAAACCCATTACCTAAGTTGAGTTAAACATTCATTGAGCTGCAAAATTGAGAGGCCTAAAGTTCAATAGGATTTAACATGTAAAGGTCAGTTTTAAATGAATAATGTGAACACATTTCGGATAGACACGGCAGTCGATTATGTACGTTTGTTGTGTATAAATATTAAACAAGTAAATAAAAAACTGAACTGTTTTAAATTCACTTTTCTTGCCCATAATGTGTGTAGGACTGGCCGTCCCCTCTTAGAGTTACCAGGACTCCCGTATACTGTGGCCAAACATGTCGACGTTATTGATTTTGTAGTAAAGTGTGCTTATTTATTAATATCTATACCAATCATCATCATTATCTTCATTGCAACCGAAAGACGTCCACTGTTGAAGATAGGCCTTCTTCAAAAAGAAGGGATTTGCGACAATCGTCACGCTTGTCAAGTGCATTGGTGATCGCAGTATGGTGGTAAAATGCATAGATAATGCTGCTCATTCTCTAGTAAGTCATTAGTCGCCTTTTACGCCACTGACGGACAGAAATAGGGTCAGGCAGCTGGCTGTGGTGGGCTATACCACTACTAAATTAAAATACAATTAACCCACAGCTTGTTACAGCTCAAATGTAAAATTCTGGTCCACTAAATACTGTACAATTTTATTCAAGTATGTACTTAAACTTACAGAGAAGCGTTTTTTGGCGGTTGGCCAGTTGAGTACTGCTACTTGTCTATTTACACACTTCATCCTTATTTAATTATAAGCTTTTGTACTTTTATTGGTAGCTATGTGTGGAACATCTGAGTGTTTATTGAAACTTATTCTTACAAATAGTTCGAGCATACATAAACTCACGCCTTTGTCCCATGGGGATAGGCAGAAACGCCACCGGCACGACCCTTACATACGCTTTTTGCTTCGTTTATGTTCATACATCTGGTCATACACGCACGCCGGTTATCAGTACTACGCACCTAACCTTTCTGAAGAACATCACCAATAAGGTCGCTTTATGTTCTAGAGCAGCAATCTGGAAAGCCATTTACGTACTAAACTCAAACTCAACGCATTTATTTCGCATAAACTAATAAATACAGGCACTTTTAAACTATCGAGGGGTTGGTCACTCAAAAAGATCAAGCTCGTTGCCCATTCCAAAGCGTAAAGTAACTATGGAGAAGAACGTCTAAGCCTTGGAGGTCAATCGATCAGAATTAAAACATTTCGGCTGGGGAGTTTGTTGGGCCACTTCTTCCAATCTAAAGAACAAAGAAATGGCGTTTTCGGGGTATAGTTTACACGTTGAAAAGTACTGATTCTCAGTCTAATAATATGAATAAAAAAATTAAATGTTGTTCTAGAATATTAGTAAATGGGATATTGACGCTGAAGATACCATTTTTCATTTGGCCATTGTGTACCTTTACTAAAGACATTTAAGAAAGTGAGAGACCTAAACTGCGGTTATGGAAAACGTATTTTTCTATGTCCCAAAACGTATTAATATTACGGTACCAATGAGATGGGCAAGCTTGGTGGCATGACAATATTTGTTTAGGACCGTTATTGAATAAAACACAATTACGGTCTATATCAACTTTGTGGGCATTTACGGGATGGAGCGTGGAACAATAGCAATGCTATATTGCATTAGGTATTTACAAGGCAGATGTGGGTGGAAACGCCTGCAGCGGACGCCCTAGGAGGACATAAAGTAACCTTATGGGTAACCGGCGAATCTTCAGCTCAGCCGACCTATGCTGTAAAAATCTCTCTTTGAAAACTTAGGTGAAGTGAGCCTAGAGTGAGAGTCAATTCTGACTATCAGGTGGATGACAGTTCGTTTCAAACTCACTTTACCTAACTTTTCACGGTGAGATTTTCACAAAATACACCGGTAGGTGCGTAGTACTCGCAACCAGAGTGCGTGTTTGATCTAAAAAGAGAAAGAAAAAGAAGTATTTATTGGGACATGCACAGAAACTATACAAAAAACAATACTTAATAAAACAAAAAATCAATTATAAAAAAAGAAACAAATAAAAAACAAAATTTAAAAGAAAAAAAAAACTGAAAGTCCTGTGCGAGGCCAAAAGGATGAAAGTCTAGATGTATGAACGTAAACGAAGCAAAAGGAGTAGAAATATCAGGAAAGTAGAACGTGGCGTTCTATATTCTGCCAACACCCATGAGAAACGGCATGAGTTTATGATGAATGTATGTGTGCATAATATTTTTCTAGACTATTGCCCAATTTGGCCAAGGTATCTATGATTTTTTAGAACAATGGACAACTAAAAAGATAAGATAACATAACAATTAGCTATGCTTCAAATCACACAGTAAAGTTCAAAGTCGTTTTATTCGTTAAAGGACACAAACTATAATGCAAAATAAAGGCGATAAAAACAGTACGGTCAGCAACAAAAGTCGAATGACCCTTTTTTATTATGACTATTAATTGCCCAGTAGTTGCAAACCGACATAATTTAAAAGTGTATGTATTTCTAATAAAAAAAATAAAAAAAATATTTGATATCTGCTCTCCATATGAACTTTAACTGTGCCAAATTTTATAGTCCTGCGTCCGTGTAATTTTTGTAAGAAGGGGTACAACATTTTTGCTCCACGTATAGATTTTATTGCAGAAATTTTAAGAGGAATTAATACAGATGCTAAATCTAGATATTGCTAAATCTTTAATTACCTACATAACTAAGAATGAATCTTTATCTTCAGTTTTACAATTTTAGATTACCACTTGGTATATATAACATGATACATTTTATCTTATAACTAGCTTCTACCCGCGGCTTCACCCACGTGGATGTCGAAAAATTCACTATTTCAACCCCATTTCACCCTCTTAGGTATGGAATTTCAAAAAACCCTTTCTTAGTAGATACCTACTTCTCACAAAGAACACACTCTCCAAATTTCTTGTCTTTAGGACCAGCGGTTTAGGCTGTGTGTTGATATATCAGTCAGTCAGTCAGTCACTCAGAACTTTGAATTTTATATATATATGTTACCGGCCAAACCCGATTTCAGGACAAACTAATTTTGCCTAGGCTAAACTAGTTCTTCCTATACGCGATAGGGTTGACTAGTATAGCCTAGTCCAAACTAATTTGTCCTACGCCCGATAGGATAAACTAGTTTAGGCTAGTCCAAACTAATTTTTCCTAAGACCGATAGGATAGATCAGTTTAGGCTAGGCCAAACTAGTTGATCCTGATATAAATACGCACACTCTAGGATAAACAGTTATGGCCCAGTCTAAACATAATCTAGAAAGTGAAACAAATCGATAAACTGAATATAATACTCCGTAATTGGAAAAATAAAATCATTGTTATGTATTTTTACATGGTTTGCTTTGGTGGCACTTAGAATTGCAGAGTGTTATTGCTTTCTTGCACTGGCATCTGTTTGTGGAACAGTTTTTGTTGCAGCTGCATCTCACAAAACCTTGGCAAAACAATTTTAATAATTGAGATATGGTTATTGCTTCTATTAAAAAAAAAACATTTATTATTTGTTATAGTATGATTATTTGTATTACCAATTATCCATAACTTTTAACGACGAATCATTTATTTATTTATTTATTTTATTATTTATGTACACACAGTTAAAAAACAGAGTTATAAGGCATATTAATACAATTGAGTACAAAGGTACTGCTTATTTCTTAAGAAATTTCTTCCAGCAGACCTGCGAAAGGAGAAAGGAAAAAGAAATGTAGACAATAGTGTGTGAAAACAAGAAGAGAAGATATGAATATGTGAAGTCTTAAACTAAAATATACTTATACATATATAATGCAAGAAATTAACATATACTTAAATAAATACATAAAGCTAAAATATACAAATAAACATAAATATATATATATATATATATACACACAATTATGAGGAAAGGTAATGCTCTTTTACTCGACATTATGGTTTTAATAAAAAAAAATATTTTTCCAATTACGGAGTATTTTATTCAGTACTAGCTTTTGCCAGCGGCTTCGCCCGCATGGAGGTCGGAAAATATTCCGCGGGAACTTACTACCCGGATAAAAAGTAGCCTATGTGTTAATCCAGGTTATAAACTAAAACTTTGTAATCAACGTATGCGAGGATAAGAGCTTGAAAGCGCATTTTCATCCGACTTGCTTCAAATTTATCATCACTGCTCAGCTCCTATGTGTGGACTACAATCGTAGCAAGTTTGGTTAAAATTCCTTCAGTAGTTTTTGACCCATGCGTGCATATACAGACAGACAGACAGACAAAAAATTTACTGATTGCATTTTTGGCATCAGTATCGATCACCATTCATCCTCCAATATTAATTTTGAATAAATATTGAATTTACAGAATTGACCTCTCTACAGTTTTATTATAAGTATAGATAACTTTTAACGACATATCATAAAGGTTTTAATAAAAATGATTATTTTTCCAATTACGGAGTATTTTATTCAGTTTACCTATTTATTTTCACTTTCTAGATTTACTATAATGTTTAGACTGGGCCATACCAGTTTATCCTAGAGTGTGCGTATTTATATCAGGATCAACTAGTTTGGCCTAGCCTAAACTGATCTATCCTATCGAGCTTAGGAAAAATTAGTTTGGACTAGCCTAAACTAGTTTATCTTATCAGGCGTAGGACATATTAGTTTGGACTAGGCTATACTAGTTAATCCTATCGCGTATAGGAAGAACTAGTTTAGCCTAGGTAAAACTAGTTTGTCCTGAAATCGGGTTTGGCCGGTAACATATATAAATTAGGTTCATAGCTTCACACAGAGTTATAAAACCTCAGACACCCAAGCTAAGACTGAATTTGGGTTATGAGCGACACGACTGTCCAGTTAACCTATAAGACAAATAAAAGTTTGGGACTTCACAGTGTAGGAACATCACAGTATAGATACAATAGAGACAGTCATCATTTCAGTCGTAAGACGTCCACTACTGGACATAGGCCTCCCCCAGTTTGGGAGGTTTTGCCATAATCGCCACGCTTGGCAAGCAGGTTGGCGATCGCAGTATGGTAGTAAAATACATAGAAAACGCTGCTGCCCATTTTCTAGTAGAGACAGCCGGCGTCAATAATATCGGGGCGAACAGATCGTTCAAAATTATCTAAACAACTATAACAATTCTCAATGACACAAGGAATTTTTCAGAATGAAAACAGTACACGACAACTGTCATTCTGAAAAGAACTTTAACCACTTGACATATAGTTTAATTTTCTTAGTTTTTGAGATCATTTTTAACAGTCTATACGTCTCGATATTTATGACGCTGACTGTACTACAATAGCTACAGAAATGAAGAGAAACAAAGAACACGAAATGCTAATAATAACGTGTGTTAAGTAAAACTTTTAACACTTCTGTTGCTGACCGTTCATTGAAACTCTTGCATTTATTTTCAGTCCAGGTATATTTATTTTTGTTTAATACTTTTCACGGAGAGACTGTGTTTCGCTGAAAAACATAAAATATAAACAAGGAGCTGTTCATTTTTTTACCGTGGAAAAAATATACCAAGTTGAATCACATATCTAATAGGGCCGGCCTCCACACAAGAACACGTCTACTCCACTTACCACTTCAGCTTCTATAATCTATGAGCTATGACAACTTTGGATCTCGATTATATCCCTAAAAGATAACCTAATAATGCTTAGAAAAGCACAACATGTAATTTCAGGGACTAACGGCTCAACCGATTTTCATCAAACATGTCTAATAACATTAGCACATAAGTCACCTTTAATAAAAAAATTAAAAAAATGAATTCGCTTCATCCGTTCGGGAGCTATGATGCCACAGACAGACACACACACACAAACAGACAGACATACACGTCAGACTTATAACACTCCTCTTTTTGCGTCGGGGGTTAAAAAGTACACTTAAGCTACGTGACATATTCAAGTCACATTCGAGATCCAGCATCAAATGTTACTCATTGTAACAGTATTTCTGTCACGTCTTCAAAGTTCACTCTTTTCGCAAAACGACTACTTACAAATCAGTATTTTATTTCCACATGTTTGATCGTAACATAGATGTTAGATCGTAAGATAAATGGATAGATCGAAAGATTGTTTGGTAGGTAAGATATTGGGTAGAAAAGAGTTGATTACTTAGTCGTTAGTGTTAAGTTAGGTAATCGAATCGCACTTACTACTAGATTTAATATCCAAACAAAAATCAAAGACGGTTTTTTTACCGACTTTAAAAAGGAGGAAGACCTCAATTCATCTATATTCACAATAATCCACTTTGCATATCTAGATGACATTGTACTGCTTCCTGTCACTGTTGCTTACATAGCAAGTAGTAGTATACGAATTGGTTTGGGATAGGCACCAACAAAACAAGAAAAAAAAACCGGCTTCCGAAAAAAACACTAAAAACTGAAAAATACTTTAATTTCGGAAATCGGTACCTACCTTCGGATCTGTTTTAGTTTTTTGCCACCGACTTCCGAAAAACCTTTTATTCATAGATTAGATTTTAAATGAAGAAATCGGCTACTGACAACAATAAAAACTAAGTACCTACGTAATCAATATTATCATCTTCAATCTACTCTGCCCTGTATTTCTGCTATTTCAATATAATTTATCATACATACGTATACGCCAAGTGACTTCATCGACTGATTGGCTGTGATTTCCACAATGCGAGGTGATTTGATTGCCCTTTGTTATTCCCGCCAACCAATCACAACCACCAAATTATTTGACAGCGGATTTCAGTAGGCTTTCAAAAATCGAATGTGAGTTGTCAGCTAAAACACACACTCGACGGAAACTCCTCCATTTAATTGCTTTCTAGAGCGGAAAATTCAACAAAACTTCACTTGTTAGGGAAATAGGGACAGTTGACGCATTGTTTTGTTTCCCGCCACTTTAATTGACATCGGCAACTTTTCCCAGTTAATGTTTAGTTCATATATTAGGAGACTTCATTAAACATTTTGAGGGAGTCTGTCTTTTTACATGCGTTCTTACATGGCAGAACAAAGACGAAAATAGAACATAGATTTTATATTATGTCAACCAGCGGCGAGGCGTAAATTTTTCTAAAAGAGAAGCTGAAGCGAAGTCGGCCTTAACTTACTGACTCATCAATAAAGAATACTTACTATCATTCTAAAATTAATATAGGAATGCAATGAATTAAATACAATTAAATTGAACAGATGAAAACGAATAAAATATGTAATATTCCTCTATCTCGTTCTCGCTGACGCATTTTTCTATACCTGTCTCTGTCATAACCCGTTGTATAGCGGCTTGCTCTCGTACATATCAAGCGGTGCCACGTGACCTAAAGTGACATCATTACGGGATCGCTGTTGTATGAATTTTTAGTTCCCGGTTATGACGATTTGGCGCCGGGTTAATTTAGAACATTTCTCTTTTGTTGTAATACAAAGGTATAAATAACCTTGTTTGTTGTTTGAATGTTATGGTGAATTAAATACCCGTAGTGTAACTATATTTATTGACAATAGTAGCCACTATTTACATACTATTGTATTTTGAATAGTGATAGAGTTACCAATGCGAATTCCCGAAGGCAAGCCGGTAGGAATCGTGTTATATGGGGCCTTCGCCACTGATGTCAACATAGTTAAACAGCTGGCTTAGTACCTACAAATTCTGGTTTGTAAATGGACTATGCAATATTCGTCGTTTGTTTTTATTAAATACTTGCTTTTGCTAGCGGCTTCGCCCGCGTGGAGGTCGGGAATTATCTCATTGGAACGTAGCACCGGGATAAAAGTACCTAATGTGTTAATCCAGGTTATAAATTATCTGTGTGCCTTTCATCTAAATAGTAGTTTTTGCGTGCAAGAGTAACAAACATACATCCATACATATATACATCCATGCTCACAAACTTTCACATTTATAATATTATAGTAGGACTAGCTTCGTCTGCGACTTCGCTTGCGTGAAATTTTAGCTCCCAACCCGTAGCCTCGTATTCCATCGCCCCACTACGCTATTACTTTGTTTACACTTAGCGTTCTTTCCGACTTTTTACTAATTTTCTAGACTCCTAAGAATCATAGCGTGATGTTAAATAGTCTATAACCTTCTTCAAGAACCGGGCTATCAAATGGAAAAATAATTTTTCAAAACTAACTAGTGGCTCTAGAGATTACCTACTTCTTACAAACATACTCAAAAACTTTACCTTTTTATAATTAGTGTACAAAAATAGCTGTACCTTGAGTGTGGTTCCTGGTTAAGGATCAAGGTAATTAAGGCTTCAGACTTCACTATTGTTCCATATTTCAACATTGCCCGTTTAATCTGCGAATACAATACAAAGGCGAACAGCCGGGACTCTCTTTTGAACGCAGCAAAAATGAATTAATAAAAACTCATCAATCAACATTCCTTTATTCTATACTTAAACCACAAAAAAATAAAAGATATAAGGGTGATATTATCAACGGAATAATCAAAAGAATGATAACTGGCCTTTTCATGGAGAGTAGGTACAAGTATAATAATCAAAAGAAAAGATACGTCATACTTGACGAATGACCGCTAAGTAGCCGCTTAATGTTTCCGCATTACATTTAATAAAAGTCTCCGTGAAAATGGGGAAAAAGGAAAAAAATATTAATATTATTATTCAATTAGCAAGACTTTTATGTCACCATCATTTCAGCCGCAAGACGTCCACTGCTGAACATAGGCATATCTCCCAATTTGAGGGGCTATGCCATAATCGCCACGTTTGGCAGGCAGGTTAGCGATCGCAGTATGGGTAAAATGCATGGAAAACGCTGCATAGAATTCTCTAAAAATCCCTTAGTCGCCTCGTACGACACCCATAGGAAGAAATGGGATCATTCTATTATGCTATTATATTACGTCTGGCACCACACGGGACTTTTATGTAGAGAAATTCAAATGTGGCCAGTACAGGTTGGTTCGGCTTTATTGTCCCTTGTCTGTGCTGCTTTCTTTCTTTCTTTCTTTTAGTCGATTCGCACGAATCTACTCGCCCGAAGTGGGCGAAGTGACACGTTTATAGAATGTATTAAATATTTTCTGTAGGCGATTCACACGAAGTAATTTTTTTGGGGGCTACCGGAGAACTCCAGAAAAAGGTATGACGCTAATGGCACGTTTTGATATTTGTGCAGTGAAGTAATATCATTATTTCGATTTCCTCCAGTTATATCGGTAGAAATAAAAATAAGTTTTTTTTTTTTCTTTACTATTTTGCACAAAATTTTAACCGTGCCAATTGAAAATTATGTAATCATTTAGAGGCTTGAATTGCCCATTTCGGGAAATCAAATTCGTGCAATAAATAACTTTTTCGGGCATACTACATCATAAAAATCCTACGGCCTAACCTATTTATACCTCTAGTTACTTTGGTCCTGGCACAGGCAACTAAAGGAACACGGGTGAGTTTTAGTCAGTACCTAAAACTCTGACAGTCATTTGATAATTCCCACCCAAAAAAGGCCTAATCTATTCAAGTTACATATTTATTATTAGACATTCACCTACTAAAGCCAATTATAATTATAAAGATAAACTTTATGCAATTAAACAAGGCAAATTAACGAATATTAATTCTGTACGCCTACTGCGGACCCTCGTTAAATTAACCCAAACTTTACACAACGGTCAGTTTAGTAAATTGAATTGAACTAACAATTAGTTTACATTATTTACAGATAAAATTTTACGTTGAGAGTTTCGCGTCTCCCATTGTAATAATTACAAAAGACGTTAAAACTACCAAATGGAGGTACCAGTCCATAACTAGCAAATTAAAAATAACCTGCTAAGCCTTGGGTTCGGGTCAGCGTCCAGTATAACTGAATGCACCTTCTCGCTATATGTCCTCCACGATCCAGTCACTAGGTAACACGATACCCATTGGTAAGATTGTATGACAGACTTTCGGGCTTCTATCTACCCGTAAGGACTGTCTCTGCCAGGGTCGCGAGACTGCCAGGGTCGCGAGATTGTTCGAAAGAGACACCGTGACCCTGGCACATAGGCAACTGAAGGAACACGGGTGGGTTTTAGCCAGTAAAAGTCCCTCCCGCTCCGCCCAGAGCGGGAGAAGTCATTTAAAGATTTTACATCCAAAAAAAAGGAGTTTCTTGAGTTCGTTTGAGTTCAACGAATGAAATCCAGGACTAATGGCTTGACGTGCTTTCCGAGGTATGAAGGGGTCTCGACATGTAATGGATGGTGGATGGACCATGGACCCTGGACATGGACCTATCCACGAACCCGCCGTGGCAAGCTAAGCTTACCCTTCAATTAATCCATGCGCCGGTTATAATTTAGCCAGGAGCCCTACATTTCCCATAAAATTACTACAAAAGGCAATAAAATTACACTCAAACTGTTTGGCTCATTACTTGCCATTTGTGTATAAACCCATGTATTGAACAAACATGGATCCCCTCTAGATATCGCTGTAGCCCGAAACCTTGGGAATATTATGTCGTTATCATAATAGTAAATTCAGGTTTATTAGGTAGGTATTACATCCAAAGTTGCCTATGGACTTGGTAAAGAATTGACTCGTATTTGTCCAACCTTTTCCACATAAAAGGTATTTTTATTGAACATAAAAATAAAATCTTTATATTGTATCTTATACCTTTAAACGAGCAATTCTTGTATATATATTGTTAGGAACGAAAAATGACAGGAAAGGAATGACAGCTAAGAGTCTATAAAAGCGGCGTGCACGCCGCTAACGGTCTCTTTTGACAGGCGTCGCTCGTGGTGGAAGCATCGTTCAAGGGCCGTGAGATCTATATTTGTGTTTATGTGCATTTCAATGATTGTTATTTTGTTCCTTAATTAAAACAAGCAGTTGTATATTTTTGTTGTGCATCACATTGTTTTTTTTTAATATTTGCGCTCCTGATTCCTAAAATCAGAAGTTGGATAAAGAACACCTAAATTGCTCACTAATTGACCTATAAAACATACAAGGAACAAAATACCTTTCTACCCACATTTTTATTTTTTATTTTTACTTTTGTTTTCTTTTGTCATATCGTTGATATTTTACGTGTGTGTGATTTAATATCAAACTGTTGTGCTAAACATGCCTAAAAGTCATGAACGTCGTCGTTCACGAAGTCGGTCTCAACGTGTTTCGCGAGATGAGTCCACTAGCAGTGAAACCGTAAATAGGTCACGTCATAGATCACGACGGAGCCGCCGTCGGGAACGTAGTGGCTCTAAGGATAGTTCGTATTATCGTCGCCGTGATGCTCGTGACCACCGCCGTTCTAGATCTCGATCTACATTAACACCCCCGCGCGCAAGACGTCCTTCCGTAACGCCTCATAGCAATAACTCGTTACAAGATACCATCAGCAATATCATGATAAGACTTAACGCTATTGAGCATACCGGTACGAACGCGATATCCACAGCTGATAACTTGCAAAAGTCACACACTATGGCGAACCTTCAGGACCCGACTCGTGGGGTCACTTCGTGTTCTCGTAGTCCCGCGGACTTGAGCGATGTTCCACAACGAGTTCGTGCAAACAACTCCGAGGGCATTTCAACGACCATTCGTACCAACGATTCAATTGCTCGCGGATCTGAAGCTGCGTCTACCGTAACCATGCTCGCGGAAGCGATAAGATCGTTGCAGCCTGCTAGGTCGCACAGCTACTACGTGTCTAATTTCGATCCAAACATACACGATATTGACGCATGGTGTGATGAAGTGGACCGTGCAGTTACCGCGAACGGTTGGAGCGACTACGAATGTTTGTCGCGAGTAACTTCCTGCCTTAGGGGTGACGCTAAGGTTTGGTTGAACGAATGGGTCACCAACGACCGAACTTGGTCAAACTTTAAGCTTGAATTCAAACCTCTTTGCCCTCGGAAGCTAGACTATGCTAATATTCTATTCGAAACAATGAACACGACATCCGACAAATTCACGACGTATGCCGAATACGCTCGGCGTACGTTGTTACGTTTAAGGATAGTGAAGGGTCTCAGCGATGAGTTGCGAACTCTGATAGTTATACGCGGTATCGATAACCCGCAAATTAGGGCAGCCGCGGCAAATGCAAACTTGGCCACTGAAGACATAGTGTCGTTCCTTTCGATTTACGTAAAACCGAACCGTACTAAATCCGATTCTCGCGGTAGTGCGACAAATAAACATGCGTCTTCGAACTCATCCTCCGACCGCGGACCCAAGTGCTACTTATGCAATCAGCGCGGACATTTAGGTCGAAATTGTACCAAAAAGCCTCGCAGGGAACCCACCGATACGTCTGCCGCGAAATCCGGGACACAGAGTAAAGTCAATGATACCACTGCTATTAACAAATTCGAATCGCAGTGCTCATTTTGTAAGAAAAAGGGTCACGCAGAAGAAAATTGCTTCGCCAAGAACCGGTCAGAGTCTAGGAATAAGCGAAACGTTAATTTGTGCACAGGTAACGAAAATAATAAAACTGACATCGTAACGGCTGTTGTTCAGGGCATCCCCATGGACGCACTCATAGATAGTGGAGCTCAAAATGTGTCACTGATTTCTTCCGACGTTTTGAAGCACCTTTCTTGCCAAGTCAAACCAACACATTGCGTTCTTAAGGGGATAAGCGAGCGGGAAATCGTAGCTTCATCGTTCATAACGGCAACTATCGAGCTTAGCGACATTTCTATTGAAACCGATCTAGTTGTAGTGCCAAAGTCATGCATGAACACTTCCATTATTATTGGAACAGACGTTCTCAACCGCGATGGCGTCACGTATGTACGCACTAAAGACAGACAGTACATCACGCGAACTAGCGATACTCAGGCCTACGTTAGCGAGGTTCAACGTCTTGACCAAGCGTTAGTTAGCACCCCGTTACGAGGCACTCTGCGTGATTCTCTGATGTCCGTGATGAATAATTATTCGGAGTTTCTTATCTTTGGAACTGCAACAAGTACAGTCACAACAGGCGAAATGGAAATTAAGCTAACTAGCACCTCTCCCATTGTTTACCGACCATACAAACTCTCTTATAACGAAAAACTCATAGTACGCGAAATAGTCAAGGATCTACTGGACAAAGGCATCATCAGAGAATCACGATCAGAGTACGCTAGCCCCATAATCCTGGTGAAGAAAAAGGACGGAACCGACCGAATGTGCGTCGACTACAGGGCACTCAACCGTATCACTGAAAAGGAAAGATATCCACTGCCTCTGATAGATGACCACATTGATCGGTTGGGTCGCTACACCTTCTTCAGCAGTCTAGACATGGCTACTGGTTTTCATCAAATTCGAATCAAAGAGAGCTCCGTTCATGTAACGGGATTCGTCACACCAGAAGGGCACTACGAATATCTAAAAATGCCGTATGGTTTGAGGAACTCCCCGATCGTTTACCAACGGATAATCAACCACACCCTTTGCGAATTCATTGCCGCTGGGAACGTTCTAGTGTATATTGACGACGTCCTATTGTTAAGTCATACTGTAGAGGACGGCATTGTTTTGCTCCAAAAAGTCCTGCAAACTCTCACCAAATCCGGGTTCTCGATAAATCTAAAGAAATGCTCCTTTTTGACTACCGAGGTCGAATATTTAGGTAGGCTAATATGTTTCGGTCAGGTACGACCGAGCTCTCGCAAGATAGCAGCTCTAAAAAACTCCCCAGTTCCCAAAAATGTCAGACAGGTTCGACAATTGTTAGGACTGGCGGGATATTTCCGCAAGTACATTAAAAACTATGCGACTAAGACCGCCTGCATCGCTCATTTGACTCGAAAGGGGGTTGAGTTTCGTTGGGGTCAGGAACAGGAACAGGTTCGCCAAGATTTAATACATTGCTTGACTAGCGAGCCTGTTCTTGCCATATTCAACCCTGAACTTTACACCGAGGTTCACACAGACGCAAGCTCAGCCGGTTACGGGGCAGTACTTTTACAGACGGATACTGACGGTGGAAAACATGTGGTAGCATACTTCAGTAAGGTTACGCAGGGAGCAGAGAGCAAATACCATAGCTACGAATTGGAGACGTTAGCAGTCGTGAAGGCTTTGCAGCATTTTCGCCATTATTTGGTGGGCTTGCAATTCAAGGTCGTCACAGACTGCAACGCTCTCAAATCCACAGAACGCAAAAAGGATCTGCTCCCTCGCGTCGCCCGATGGTGGATTTACCTTCAGGATTTCCACTTTTCTATCGAGTACAGAAAAGGAGTTATGCTGCCGCATGCCGATTATCTCAGTCGAAACCCAGTCGTCTCCATTAATCAAATAACGAAACCTCGTAACTGGGCACAAATAGCACAAAATGCAGATCACGAAACGAGAGATCTAATACAAAAACTTTCAGAGGGACAGCTCGATTCTAGCCGCTATGTCTTCAAGAAAGACCTCCTGTATTATAAATACACGCCAGTTGGTGAGGAAGCGCGTCTTCTTTGTTTTATACCCAAGGGACACCGTCTCAGTCTCTTACGAATCTTTCACGATGAGCATGAGCACATTAGTGCTGATAAAACTCTGCACCTTATCCTTAAACATTTTTGGTTCCCTGGTCTCCGCCAGTTTGTATCTAAATATGTTTCGCATTGTCTAATATGTATTTCTAAAAAGCGAGTGCCTCGGGCCCCTCTGCAGAATATTTCATCCTGGCCAAAACCTAACACACCCTTTGATACCGTTCATGTCGATGCTCTGGGACCATTGCCTGAATCAGAGGGTTACAAATTTGTACTGATACTAGTCGACGCTTTTACAAAGTTTTGTCTCTTGTATCCTATCTACCGTCAAGATACTAGTGAGTTAAAACGCGTTATGTCCCAGGCCGTCTCTCTGTTTGGTGTTCCCAGATTACTGGTTACTGATAGGGGTAGGATGTTTGAGTCTACAGACTTTGTCCAATGGATATCTGAACTTGGCTCCGACCTACACTACATTACACCTGAAATGCACGGCTCAAATGGTCAAGTGGAGCGTTATATAAGAACTGTGCTCAACATGCTTCGTATCGAAGTAGGACACAAAAACGCCTCCTGGTCAACTACGCTTTGGAAACTACAACTGGTATTGAATATCAGTAAGCAGAAAACCACTCAAACCTCAGCCATAAATTTAATGATTGGCACCGACGCCTCTACTCCAGTTATACGATCGCTGGTGCGTGATCTAGCCGCAAGCACTTCAGATACCAACAGGGAAGCTCTGCGGGAGATCTCTCGAAGTCGCGCTAGTGAACTCCTGAAGAAAAATCAAGATCAGCAAGACGCCTCAGCCAATCGGTCCAGACGCGCACCACGTGACTACAAGGTGGACGACCTTGCTTTTGTTATAAAGTACTCGCAATCAACGGGTAAATTGGACCCTGGGATGCGAGGACCGTATAGAGTGACCAAAGTTCTACCTAACGGTCGATATGAACTTAAACTGCTTAGTGGAAGCTGTGGAAAAACTACTCAAGCAGCCTCCCAATATATGGTGCCATGGAAGGGAGAATGGTGCCCGGAAAGTTGTACCATTTTCTTCGAAAGTGAGTGCGATTCATTAACTCTATTTTTGGTTTCAGAAATAGATGGGGTGTGTTCCCAAAGGCGTGTGCCGCCCAGAAACGGGATGTGTTCCTCCTCGAAGCCATTAGTTGCCCAACATGCGGGTTTGTCCCAATGGCGTTAGTCGCCTAACAAGCGGGTTTGTCCCGATGGCGTTAGTCGCCCAACATGCGGGTTTGTCCCAATGGCGTTAGTCGCCCAACATGCGGGTTTGTCCCAATGGCGTTAGTCGCCCAACATACGGGTTTGTCCCAATGGCGTTAGTCGCCCAACATCGGTGTTTATCACCCATATAGCGTTAATCGCTATGGTAAAGTATAAGGCAATGACATGGGATGGTTGGGACGCTGACCATCTTATGTCATTGGTTGTCATGTTCTTATCTTGGCACTTTTAAGTGATCAGAATATTTGTGTTGCCTATATGAATAACCATCGTAAACTCTTTCAGATGCTGAAACGTATGAGGTTGTGAGTGACCCAGACCATTCCGAAGGCAACGAACCAGCACCCAAGTCGTCAGGGCTATCCATGCCGAGCTTGGATGCCGAAATAGGAGCAGTGCAGGCGCACCAGAATCACCGCACTACAGGTGCATCCCAAGAAGTTCAAGTCGAGGACGACTTGGCATCAGGAGAGGCCGTGTTAGGAACGAAAAATGACAGGAAAGGAATGACAGCTAAGAGTCTATAAAAGCGGCGTGCACGCCGCTAACGGTCTCTTTTGACAGGCGTCGCTCGTGGTGGAAGCATCGTTCAAGGGCCGTGAGATCTATATTTGTGTTTATGTGCATTTCAATGATTGTTATTTTGTTCCTTAATTAAAACAAGCAGTTGTATATTTTTGTTGTGCATCACATTGTTTTTTTTTAATATTTGCGCTCCTGATTCCTAAAAATATATATAATCTGAATCTCGGAAACGGCTCCAACGATTTTCATGAAATTTAGTATACAGGGGGTTTCGGGGGCGATAAATCGATCTAGCTAAGATTCATTTTTATAAAATGTCGTTTTGTTTGTGTTTTCAATGACCAACTTTATCGATAATCAACTTGAACATAAACTTATTATTTTAAACATAATTTACCAAAAAATACCGAGCAAAGCTCGGTCCTCCAGATATTTATCTTTATACGTGAAACATAACTTTAAAGCCTTTTTACGAAAATTATGCGGATGGATGCGTACGAAATTTGGCACGGTTAAACTTTATATAGAGAAAGAGTGCAGAAAGCAATTCGTTTTTTTTTTTTTTTTTCAATAATTTATGGTCAAGTATAAATAAATATCTGATCTAAAAAAACTTGACCTTAATGAAATATTCTCACCTACTACGAGTAAGTATGCTCAAGTTTATGACATAACAATGTGTACAAACTCTTCAAAACTTCTTCAAACACAAACACAATTCCTCGCGGTTCTTGATAAATGCTTTAATTTCTAACAAACAAATAAAACGCTTTGCTTGTTTGTTAAACACATCAAAAACACCGTGAACCTGTAAATAACTTTTAGCACGTTTACAAACATTTTACGTCTACAAGACGTTTAAACATTCAGTGAAGCTGAGTAAGTTAAACACCAAAATTCGACCGTCTGCTTCCCGATCGGAAGTTTGAATAATATCGCAAATTCGGTACCCGTCGGCCAGTTTCCGACTCAATAAATGTTCCCTAGTACAATTCTATCGGAATAGTTCAGCAAATGACCTGCTGGGAACACAGACAGCCCGAATTTCGTGTCCTATGGGGTAATGATGGTGAATAGTTGGGTAAGTTCGTGAGATATTAGCACGGTCAGAATATCAGAGCTCTCATGCGGGGTTTACGGACGGAAATGTGTTTGTATTGGCCATGACTGTTAATAGACAGTACCTGGATGACCGAAATTTTGAATATAAATTACATTTTGTTATTTTTATTCCAATAAAAAAAAACATAAGTTTATGTTTAAGTTGATTATCGATAAAGTTGATTATTGAAAACACAAATAAAAAGACATTTTCTAAAAATGAATTCTAGCTAGATCGATTTAATGCCCCCATCGTTAGAGCCGTTTCCGAAATTCAGATTATAATATATATGTTACCGGCCAAACCCGATTTCAGGACAAACTAGTTTTGCCTAGGCTAAACTAGTTCTTCCTATACGCGATAAGATTAACTAGTATAGCCTAGGCCAAACTAATTTGTCCTAAGCCCGATAGGATAAACTAGTTTAGGCTAGTCCAAACTAATTTTTCCTAAGCCCGATAGGGTAGATCAGTTTGCGAATTAGCGGCGTGGACCTCTTGACCTTGACTGCGATCTGCGCCAGTTTCCTCGCTTTCCTCGTCCTCTATTGCGTCCACGTATCTCGTTAACCTCTCTTCGTAGCTCCTTCAATTCGGTAATCATTCCGGTAATTAAAGATGCTACGACCGTCGCTGCCGATGATGTTGTCGTAGATATGGCGGCTACCTCTCCACTATTTAAATTTTCCATGATTTTGTCTGCCATTTCGGCCAGCTTGTCTAATTTTTGGTCTTGACATACCGAAAGAACGGCCTTTAATGATCCTGGTAGGCGCACGATCCATAAGCGTTGTAAGGCCTCTGGAGATATTTCAGTGTTCTGTGCCAGCTCTGACATACGTCGTAACAGGTGTGAAGGGCGCTGAGTGCCCAGGTCCATTTCTCCGACTAATTTTTGAAATTGCCTTTCGGCACTTTCTTCGTAGGCCGTCAACAGTCTGTGCTTTAATGTACTATATTTGTTCTCGGTGGGGGGCTTAAAAATTAAGTCGCTAACCTGCTGCAACGCATCCCTGGTCAGCCTTGCTATCACCAAATGAAATTTCGCTGCGTCCCCCTGCTTTTGTGGTTCCATGGCGGACTCGAACTGTGCGAACCACATCTGAGGCATGTCGGTCCAAAACATGGGAATCCTGTCAGTGACGTTAATGCTGGCCACTTGAGCTGCTGGTGGCGGTGTCTGCATTGTGGGACCGTTGAAATTCCCGCTGATAGGTCCCAAGTCAACGGGGAGTCGTTTGCCGCGCTTATTTACAGACTAAACTTATAAACTTGCTGCTTACTGTTCATTTACCTTAACGCACTGTCCGATTTTATTTTTCACAACCACGTCACTATTAAGATCACGTCGGGATCACCAATGTTGGAGTTGTGGGGTGTGGTTGTAATAAGGAGAAAAAATGAAAAGCACAAGTCCGTAAATTCAGTCTATTCAACGTTCACACATACAGTATTTAGAGAGTGCTATACAAGTTACTGTTACGGCGCGGCGTTAACGACTAGCCGCTAAATCGTATGCGCGGGGGCACCTTACATTTTGCAGCGCTGTCATTATTGCTGCCTGTAGTCCCTACACGAATCGAAGACGAATCAGTATAGTTTTAATAAAAATGATTATTTTTCCAATTACGGAGTATTTTATTCAGTTTATCGATTTATTTTCACTTTCTAGATTTACCATAATGTTTAGACTGGGCCATACCAGTTTATCCTAAAGTGTGCGTATTTATATCAGGATCAACTAGTTTGGCCTAGCCTAAAACTGATCTATCCTATCGGGCTTAGGACAAATTAGTTTGGACTAGGCTGTACTAGTTAATCCTATCACGTATAGGAAGAACTAGTTTAGCCTAGGCAAAACTAGTTTGTCCTGAAATCGGGTTTGGCCGGTAACATATACAAGAATTGCTCATTTAAAGATATAACATTTCAACGATGACAAGCATATTGGCAACCTTCGGGGTAATTACGTAACACACTATCAGTAGGAATGGTTTTCATTTGGTCAGTTCAACAACATTAATTACGTTATTTACGTTGTTGAACGGACATTATTCCTCTTCCCCCGGACCGCCGTAAGGTGCTAACGTGTCCACAGTTGTATATTCGCTTGTTTTAAATAATATTAAATAAATTTGGTAAATTTTAATTCATCTAAAATAATAGGAGTGCATAAAATTGGAAGAAGTGTCGATATTACGCTCTAAACGCCGTGAATCTACAATATACCTGACCGCCTGGTACCTGGCGTGGTTACACTACAAAAGCTCCACCTTCGAGGGTACGTAAGAATTCTCATTTGTTAATCAAAAAAGGCGTGAGCGCTCCACCTTCAACAGTTGGCACCAAGGACAAACTCAGAGGCCAACTGATTGGAGATCTATCGCTACGTCGACTCCACCCCCTCATTAGCTAATGAGCTCATTAACGACGCTATCACCCAATTAAGTGCAAATTCTGTCGCCTTATTGGCTGATCGGTACCGAAACCACTCCTGCCATATTGCGCCCGGGAAGCCATAATAGCCGTTACTGATACCTACTTGTTGATCTGTTATCCTGGTATAAATGAGCTCGCCGATGGACAAAACAGTGTCTGACACCGAAATTAATCTGGTGGGAACAGAACACAAAACGCCTCCTAACTATGTCTTCCAACGCACTAAACGAAGTTGGGATGATATATCCTTCTGTGAGCAGCTGGATGAATTCAAAAAGGAAATCAAGGAAATGATGTCACTTTTTCTGAATAAACAAAGTAACGAGATACAACAAATGACATCCACTTTAACAGAAATTCAGCAAAGTAACATCAATATTGAAAAATCTATAACATTTCTCTCCTCCCAAAATGAGGAGCTTAACAAAAAAATAGCCCAGCTGGAGAATCAAAATAAGGAAGACAAAAAGTACATTACTATACTGGAAAGCAAACTGGAAGATATCCAAATCGGAAGTAGAAAAACTAACTTCGTTATCAAGAATGTACCTAAAAGTACCGCTGAATCCAAGAATGACCTGATTGATATGGTTATCTGTCTTTCACGGAATATTGAGTGCACCATTACGAAATCGGACATCAAGGACATCTACAGACTTCGAGGGAAAAATAATGAAAGCCGGAATCAGCCGATTATTGTGGAAACGAGCTCCACTATTCTGAGGTCTGATTTCTTGAAAATGGGCAGGGAATACAAATTAAAACACAAGGTTAGACTGAACTGTAATCTCTTAGGATTTAAATCAAAAGAAGACACACCAATATTTTTATCCGAACATCTTACTGCCAAGGGGTCCCGTCTTCATTTCCTGGCCCGAGACTTAACAAAATCAGGAGCTTACAAGTTTTGTTGGACAGCGTACGGGAAGGTTTATGTGAAGAAGGATGACCACTCACCTACCATTATAATTAGGAGTGAAGAGCAGGTACATAAACTTGTCCAGAGTACTTGACTATCAGTGTGTAATTACCAACTTCGCCTTCTTTATATACAACGCAAAACGCCATTGTATTATCGTAATATTATTATCACAGTAACTTTGCCTACTCTATGTTGTAAAATAAGTCGGACGAAAAGTATACATAAATTAGGTAATTTCAAAATTTGCATGCTATTATCAAACTTTTTTTGTTGTACTCGTTATTATTCAATCTGTCACGATTCACACACACACACAACCATACTCCTTGTAGCGCATAAGCTAAGCATATTAAGCACTGCTTCTTTAATAATTAAAATAATTTACTACGTGTTACCAATATTTTCACTGTATACTGAAAACAAAAACACTCACGATCCTTATTCATACAAAAACACACTCTCTATAACTAAACATCAAGGTTGTTGCGCGGTCTCTACTAGAATAATTCCAATTTACTTTTTAATATTAAACTTTTTATTATATCCTGATCCTTACACAAACATCACTCAAGATTCACTTACACAAACAAACATTCTATTTATAAAAAATATTCAAATTTTTTGCACGCCTCATATAAAAACAATATTAATTTCCTTCTGTTTATCAATCCCTCACATTATGCCATTAATTATAATACAATATTACTCACCGTTTCTCAGTGATCTCATGTACTCCATTGCTATTAACATACGCATAAGTAACTCTTTATCCAAATACATCGTAGACACGTCTATTCAATGTTTGAACACATCTTATGGATAACACCCTACAAACTCTCACTGAGATAGATGATATCGAAGTCGCGCGTTCTTTCCAATGTACTTGCACTGAGTTACATAACCACATAAAGGTGGAAAAAACTGATTTGACCATTATTTCGCAAAATATACGAAGCATATTCTGCAACTTTGATGATTTCACACTTTTATTGTCAACTCTTAAATTTGAAACTGATGTAATTATCCTAACTGAATGCAGGTTACAATCACATAAACCAATTCCCCAACTCAGCAACTACTTGTCATTTCATACCACGCGTCAACTAAATCAAAATGACGGCGTGGTAATTTATGTAAAAAAAACACTTAAACCTAAAGTCAAAGAAATAAGTCTGGCACAAGCATCTTGCCTTCAATTGGATATACTTAACAATATTATTCTAGGTATCTATCGTTCTCCATACAACACTAACACAGATTGTTTCTTGGACTCTCTTAGTACACACCTCAATACGTTAAACTCTCAGCAAAACATAATTATAGCAGGAGATATTAATATTAACCTCACTACTAAACAGAATGAACCGATTCATGAATATAAAAATAGAGTAAACTACTTGAACATGTTATCACTACATGGCATACTCTCTGGTCATTCTCTACCAACTCGTGAATTGAACTGCTTAGACCACTTCATGATTAAAATAAATAAAAAAAAAGTTTCAGCATCGATTGCTATTCTCCATACTACCATCACTGACCATTATACCACCTTTTTGGCACTATCAAAACTTAAGACCAGACACACTGCAACTAAAACTACCTCCTCTATTGACTTTGAACAGGCCCTAGAATACCTTAGGAAAAACAAAATAGCTGAACTGCTGTTCTGTAATGACCCAGATAAATTAATTGACTCGCTATTATATAAATTAACTGAAGCTATAAATAACAGTACCGTTACCAAAACAATACCCAACAGCAAGCGTACCATTAAACCGTGGATAACTGCTGGTATATTAAGATGCATGAAAAATCGCAACAAGATGCAAATGAAATCCCGTAAAGATCCCTTTAACGAAACTCTAAAAATCACTTATCGCCGATACCGTAACTACTGTAATAACTTAATAAAAAAATTAAAAAGAAAATTTGAAAGGGAAATGTTATCAAAATCAGTCTCAAATAATAAATTATTATGGAAAAATATTAAAACAATAACCTACACGAATAAAAGTAAAAGTCCCAACACAGAACTACTACAATTTAAAGCAAATCCAACTGAGTCGGTAAATTACATAAATGATTTTTTTGCTAACATTGGCAAAGACCTGGCCCAAAAAATTCAACCGACATTAACCAAAGTTAACATCTCTTCGCAAACAGACAAATTGGCGACTCAAGGAAACTCATTTGTTCTTTTAGAAACAGATCCTCACGAAGTGGGTAAGATTCTGATGAGTCTGAAATCTGATAGTGCACCTGGCTGGGATAACGTAACCACTAGATTTTTGAAATATATAGGCCAGGAAATTGTTCCTATTATATCCCATTTGGCCAACCTTTGTTTTACCAAAGGTGTTTTCCCTGCGCCTCTCAAGCAATCCATTATCATACCAGTTTACAAGGGCGGGGACAGAGACGATGTCAACAATTACAGACCTATATCCATATTACCAGCCATATCTAAAGTAATAGAAAAAATATTTAATGTTAGACTTACAGCATATTTCAAAAAATTTAGTACACTTAGTAGTTCACAGTTTGGATTTAGGCAGGGAGTTTCTACTGAAGATGCGGTTACTGCTCTTACCTCTCTTATAACTGATAATCTAGATAAGGGTTGTAAGTGTCTGACCGTTTTCCTAGACCTAAAAAAGGCTTTTGACACTGTCTCTGTTCCCATCCTAATAAACAAATTGGAAGCTGCAGGAGTAAGAGGAATTCCGCTCAAATTTTTAAAAGACTACCTGACAAGCCGAAAGCAACGGGTCAAAGTAGGAGAATATGTCAGTCACGACGCAAATGTCACATTCGGTGTTCCTCAGGGAAGCGTGCTTGGCCCTACACTTTTTCTCCTTTATATCAATGATTTATGCAACCTCAGTATCCAGAATGCTAAAGTGTTTTCCTATGCTGATGACACCGCTGTCGTTTTTACGGGAAAGACTTGGCATGATGTTGCCCTGAGTGCTGAGGCCGGCATGACCCAGGTAGCTACGTGGCTAAATGATAACTTGTTAACTTTTAATACAGCAAAAACAAATTATATCTGCTTCAGTATTTCCAATCGTTCCCAGCCTAGTAAAGAACTTAGGCTAAGAGTACATACCTGTGACGGTTCGAATAAGTGTTTATGCCCAACATTAGAAAAGGTATCACAAACTAAATATCTAGGTGTTATAGTTGACCAAAAACTATCCTGGTACCCCCATCTTGAGCAAGTGAACACAAGAATAAGAAAATTGAGCTGGATTTTTAAAACGTTAAGGCATATTGCTCCAAAGAATGTAATCACTAGCCCGAATACTCCCAGACACCTGCTTAATGAAATATACATAGCTTTGGTGCAATCTGTCTTGACGTACTGCATCCCCATTTGGGGAGGAGCAGTCAAAACCAAATTTATTGACCTTGAGCGGGGACAACGTGCACTTATAAAGTTAATGTATTTTAAAAACACTCGATTTCCTACTATAAGTCTTTACCAAATTAGCGACTTACTGTCTGTGAGAAAACTATATATTATTAAAACTATACTTAATAAACACAAATCCCTTCCTTATGACCCAAGACTAAACTTAAAAAGAAGAAAAGATCTAGCAGCAGTTGTTCCTCAAACTAAAACTAAATTTGCCAGCATCCAATACAAAAAGCGCTCTGCCCAGCTTTACAACAGATGTAATAGAGAAATAAGCATACACACAAAAAAAAGGCATGAATGCAAAAAAATACTAACTGAATGGATTAAACCACTTAGTTATGAAGATACAGAGGCTTTATTGTTATAAATACACACCATCATTGCTCTCTCACACACACACACACCACACACATACATTCACACACACAACTCACATACATCCTCACTCACACACAATCCCAGTCTTACAAGCACACTCTGCGTAACGTTTAATACATTTATTTTATCATAGTGTTAAATTATTTCATTTGTATAAATTGGGTTAAGTAGAAATAAACAAGTATTTTACAAATACTAATAATGTATGGAAGAGCGGAGTCTCCTAATACAGGCTTTATACGCTTAAAAGGAGGCTCCAATCACCACTGATGTAATTTAAAACTTGTTAATTCTAATAAACGTTTTTTAATTTTTTTAATTTAATTTAATTATTTTCGAACATCATGAAGCAATTGATTCCTTCACAATTATTCAGGTTGTGACTGATAGTGTACTACGCAATTAGAGTGCAGTTTGTCGAAAGCTCATCCAGATCCATGTTTTCTGCCAGGGTCGCGAGATTCGTTCGAAAGAGTTACCGTGGCCCTGGCATATGGGCAACTGCAGGAACACGGGTGGGTTTTAGTCAGTAAAAGTCTGACACGCCCTCACGCTACGCGCAGAAAAAAAAAGATCCATGTTTTTTGCCAAGGTAACATAAAGTGGCAGTTTACAACCCACTACAATAAGAAAGGTCGGTTCCCCTATGAAGGCACACGGTGATTTTTCTTTACAAAATAAAGACAACAAAACGAATGCTCTAAGTACCTATAACGTCTGTAACACATTTTCAAGCAATGTATTGTGGAGTAAAGGAATATATTTCGAATGATGTTCGCCTTGAGACCAATTTGTCCAAATTTACGTTTTCCTCTTCTCCCCGTATCCGTCCGATGACGTAACACGTACAAAAGCCAGCACAAAAAGCTAGTACTACAATCTATCAATGTTTTTTAATAAATTTACAACTTTATTTGCCACAGTATTAGGTTCAAGATTGATTGGGAAATTTTGTCAGTTTCGGGTAGCTGGATGTGCTGGCGTCTGTACAACTCAAGGTACGGAAATTATTCAGGACAAATTAATCTGTATATTTTGTTCGAATTGCCGAAGTTTTTTTCGTTAAATTGTTCAATCATCATAAAAATGAAGTGGAAACAGACCACTGAAGAATTAATTTTATTTGAACTAACTGTTTAACCTTCCTGAAATGGAGATCAATGAATAATTAATTCAGCCTATCACAGTCGGCTGGACATGTAAGCATGTCACAAGTTGCGCCAAAACACCCAGTTTTTCGCCTAATTAGCCACTAAAGTGAATTTATAGACAGACAGTATTTTATAGAGTTTACTATCAAATATTTTCAAAAAATTCGCAAGGCGACAAACAAAAAACAAACCCAAACTCTGGTATCTCTTCATTCAATACGTCTAACTCCTAGATAACTAGGAGTGCGAGTTTTGGAAAGCCCTTAACAAGAGGTTTTTTTTGTCATTCTAAACAGCCAAAGAATATTGAGGAACATAATGAACTTGTTCCTGTATATTGTTTTCCCGAACGATTTTCAAGTCTAGGATAATAGAATTATCCGCTTCTTGATGTGGCAGATGATGGCAATTCTAACGAAACACATGCTCAGTGAAGATATATCTTTCTTAGTATAGAAGGATAGACATTAGCCTCAATCACGATGTAACATCTGCGCGGATTCGATTAGTTTTGCTACCCACTTATGTACATTCAAGTAATATCTTCATCAGTTTTCATATTTTTCCTTTATCAAGATAAAAGGTCATGTGTACATCCCCCCTTAGCTTGTTGAAGTTACGGGTCGGAGCAAACTATTATATAGAAAACGATGTATATTTAATAAACAAAGATCAAAATAGCGTAAGTGCGTACTGACCAATGTCTAGTTGACATAAACCTAAAAAACCCTTAAAATTGTCATTTTTTTAAATTGCCATTAGCATGGACAACGACGTGGAGACTGAAACTATGAATTCAGTACAAGATTCTGAACCCAAAGAAAATAGCTCTTCTATATAGTTTTGGCCGCGTAGGTATTGCTGTTTTATATGAAACAGCACTTTTTTTATGAAAAGTTTGTACGCTGATATTCTAGAATCTTGTAGTGATATTATTGATTCAGTTCATCGTAGATGTCGCTGCCAGCGTGTATAAAACTGTTTTCTTTTAATGTCAGAGTCTGACAGTGTCACATTTTAAATTAGAGTTGACATGTGTAGAAGATGATTTAATATCATTCTGCGATATAGACGTTTTTTTTTTGGATGGGGAATCATCAATTGACGTCTCCCGCTCTTGGGCGAAGCGGCAGGGCGTGTCAGACTTTTACTGACTAAAACCCACCCGTGTTCCTTCAGTTGCCCATGTGCCAGGGTCACGGTGTCTCTTTCTAACAATCTCGCGACCCTGGCACGCCCTGCCCTGTAAAGACGTTACGATGCAATACATAATTCTGACTCGGAAAAGCAGATTCGAGCAATTATTAATAGCCATTTAGATGAACATAGGACAGTCTTATAGTCTATCAAACTGACTGCTAACTTAATTGTATGGTTTCGTTTTTTTTCTTTTATGTCACTGATTTACATTCGGTGATTACTTCTGACTTGTAAATTGTTAAAACATTAGGAAATTCGTATACTTGCCTTTGCCATGGTTTTAAATATGTGAGCACCATGTAAGATCTATCATATAATTAATCTACAAAAATAGTATCTCTCATTGCTTTTTCAATTCTTTTATCTGCTGTGGTATAGTAATTTTATTCTACGTGCATCGTCTTCACATATAATAGTATAAATATTGTATACAAATATTGAAAATCATTTAGAGGCAGATTCTAGTAGCTGGCGTCTGTACTTCTTTGAAATAAATGCTTTGACCTTGATTTTGACAAATATATTTTGGATTTGACTGTACTTTGAGGCCTGGATTGCTACGAGGTGGGCAAGCTCTTTGAAAGAGTGATTGCAGACCGCCTCGTCGGGTGGCTGGTGCGGGAGGGGCCGGACTTGTCGGACGGCCAGTACGGCTTCCGCAAGGGGCGCTCTAAGGTGGACGCCATCATGCGCGTGCGAGCCCTCACGACGGGGGATGCAGTGGCCCGGGGTGGGGTCGTCTTGGCGGTGTCTCTAGACATCGCCAATGCCTTCAACACCCTGCCCTGGAGTTGCATTAGGGAGGCACTCCGGTATCACCGGATGCCGACCTACCTCTGTCGAGTGGTCGAGGCCTATCTGACGGATAGGGCCGTCATCTACCCCGGTCACGAGGGGGAATGGAACCGGCGAGAGATGTCGTGCGGTGTCCCACAGGGATCGGTCCTGGGGCCGCATCTGTGGGACATCGGTTACGACTGGGTGCTGCGCGCCGACCTCCCTAGCGGCGTCAGCGTAGTTTGCTACGCTGACGACACGCTGGTCCTTGCGCAGGGGAGGTCTTACGAGGTGGCGGCCGACATAATGACACGCGGGGTTGCGACAATCGTCGATAGGATCCGGCAATTGGGACTCGAGGTGGCCTTGCACAAGTCCGAGGCCATGGGTTTTCATGGTCCTCGGAACGCGCCACCTGCGGGTTCCCAACTCACGGTAGGAGGGGTTCACATCGGCGTCGAGTCGACGATGAAGTACCTGGGACTTGTCCTCGACAGCCGGTGGAACTTCGTTGAGCATTTCCGACGTTTGGCTCCCAGACTGGAGCGGGCTGGGGCTGCATTAAAGCGGCTCCTGCCCAATCTGGGGGGTCCAAACGCCTCCTGCCGGAGGCTCTACACGGGGGTCGTGCGGTCCATGGCCCTCTACGGGGCACCGGTGTGGGCGCCCTCATTGAGGCTGCGCCCAGCGCGCCGGTTGAGTGCAGCCCAGAGGGTCATGGCCATCCGGCTAATTCGAGGATACCGTACGATTTCGTGCGAGGCGGCGAGCCTCCTTGCCGGAGTGCCGCCATGGGATCTGGAGGCAAAGGTCCTCGCGCACATGTGGGAGTGGCGCGAGGAGGCGAAAAGCCGGGGCGAAACTCCGCTGCCGCGACAAATCGCGGCACGGCGGACAGAGCTCCGGTGTGATCTCATGGCGACATGGCGGGTACGATTGTCGCAACCCAGGGGCTGGGCACGCCACAGTTGCGGCGGTAAGTCCCTTCTTTGAGGAGTGGATAGAGAGGCGCCACGACGTCCTCACCTTCCGCCTGACGCAGGTTCTCACCGGGCATGGGTGCTTCGGTGGGTTCCTGTTCAGGATAAAGCGGGAGGATACGCCCGGGTGTTTCCATTGCGAGGATCGTCTGGAGGACACGGTGGAGCATACGGTGGAGGTGTGCCCTGCCTAGGCGGAGCACCGCCGTGTCCTCGTGGAGGCGATCGGCGGCGGCGACCTCTCACGCCCGGCCCTGGTGCGAGCCATGGTACGGAGCGAGAGGGAATGGGAAGCCGTCACCTCCTTCTGCGAAGCAGTAATGCTCGCGAAGGAGGAGGCGGGGCGCGTGAGGGAGTGGCAGTCTCTGCGCCCTCACGTCCCTAGCCGCCGCAAGAGGAGACGCCCCGGGCGTCGGGAGTCGATTGCGGACTCCCGGCCACCGTAGGCGCGAGCTTGCGGGTGGCGAGCAATGGGTAGCTCGCCGCCTGGTAAGGACCAAGCTCGGGTTGACGACGCGCAGTGTTCCACGCGCGCCTCAAAGAGATGTCAGCAGCAGTGTAGGGGTCTACTAGGACCGATGCCTGCCGGGGTCGCGTGATTGTTCGAAAGAGATACCGTGACCCTGGCACATGGGCAACTGATGGAACACGGGGGGGTTTTAGTCAGTAAAAGTCTGACACGCCCTCCCGCTCCGCCCAGAGCGGGAGAAGTCATTTGATGATTTCCCATCCTGAAAAAAAAAAAAAAAAAAGGCCTGGATTACTAGGAATATCTACCACAGACGGGACCAAAGCGACATCTACATAATAGTTTAATGTCTGTACTAGTTAGTACACAAATACACGAAACTTACAATAATCTAGGCTCACTGACGGGATTTCAAACTGTGCCGAACAGAAGTAGTTCGAAACTTGTCCCGCAAAGGCGCTATTAGCTCTAAGTTATTCACCAAGTGCGATATCGTTACACTTAAGTTCCTTTGAAACACGTGTTTCTGAAAACTTGGTGGAAGCCGGCTCCTCGATATTCAAGGTCGGGAACTTTTTAGTTGTTGACGCTAAACGTTTTATTGGTAACATTAAAATGGAATTGGTGGTACAGATTTGGACGAAGCAATTTTACAGAGCAGCTGAGAGCAGTGGTGGCCCAGTGGAATCAGCTGCGACTTCCGAGTTGCAGGTCGTAGGTTCAAACCCTGACAGGCGCTTTACTTTGTGTAAATTATTTCATCACCACTGCTCTCAAAACGGTGAAGGAAACCGTCATGTCCTAGGACCAAAAAACGGAAACCTGTGACATCTTCCAACAGATTATGACTCATTCCCTCTTACAGCGGCGTCCTCTACGCCTGTATCCCAGCAATGGGAACATTGTATGCTGCTTATGTAACATTATACAACAGAGTAATATGTAATACACTATCAGTAGGAATGGCTGTCATTTTAGCAGTTCAACAACGTTCATTGCGTTATTTAATTTGTTCAGCAGACAATTTTTTCTAACATATAAAGCAATCGATTACATCCTTCTTTAGAAGAAATTTATTATTCAGAGTATAATTCATAGTGTTATATGCAATTATGGTACACGTCTGAGTTATTTCTTCGTCGTATGATACCCAATTTAAAAGTCCCAATGGACCCTATATTTCCTATATTATCTGAACAATAGAATAGTCCGTATGTTGCCTCTGCGTATATAAAATACTTATGATTAAGGAATTGGTTATCAGGATGAAGAATTCACAACGATAGACCATAAGACGGGTCTATTAGAAGGTTAGTAGTGAACGCTACCATAGATGAATAAACCATATTTTCTGTTTAAAAATCGAATAGAAAGTATATTAATACATATAAAATTAAATTATTTTCGAGTCCATGCACGTACAAAATTCAATTAAAATGTGTTGAACCAACTGAATCGCCTTGTTGGTACATCGCCGACTCTCATTAATGCGCCGACACCCACAGCGTCGCCATAATGATATCTCTGACCTACCCCTGAATTTTAAACCATGTGCTTTAAACAAAATAATGACAATTTTTCGCTGACTTCATGTCTACTTGATAAATTAGTAATTGAAAACCGTTTATGCGTTTTTTTTTAATTTTAAGTTCCTGTTTTGTTCCTTGCAGTTCACATTCTTACTTCTACTAATAGGTATTCATTTTCAATTGGCTTCTGCATGATATTTTTTTTTTTAACAGATTTGGAGCTTGCCTACTTCTGCTAAAATATTTTTTTAATTGACTTTTGCATAATAATCTTTTAGGTTTTTTTTCTTTGCACCTCACAATTTTGCTTCTAGTATAATTTCATTTTTAAGTGGCTTCTACATGATAATCTCTTATTTCTTTTTTATTTCTTTTCAGATCACATTCAGAACTAAAGTGTAATTTTAGAAGAAGTAATCTACTAAAATTACAATTTAATTCACTTACACTGCTACATGATAAAGAGTTTTCTGTGTTTTCTGTTTCAAAGGGTGTATCCTAAGTTGGAAAATAAAATTAGTACCAATAAACAGCTCTTGTTATAGTATCATCAATTATTTCAAACACAAACATTCATTAGTTCGAATTCCAAATTCAAAGCAAATGTCAAACATATGAATCCGTCGAGCACCTTGTCAAAACCACTGACGTTGATAACTCTAAAGTCACTCTTATGTCACATTACACACATACATTGGAATACAGAACATAACATAGAAATATCGAATTTAGTCGGGAATAGTTTGGTCTTATCAGAAAACGATATTTAGCAACTGCATATTACTATTGAAACTGTGATGGTTCTTAGGTTAGAAGGAATTTACATAAAAAAGAGTTCTTTAAAAACTACCACGACATTCAGTTGAAGTTAAAGATTTAATTAAAAAAATTGTATACCACCCTTTTCAGCGTCGTCGGGAGGGGACGCCATACGGGGACATATAGTGACCTTATTGGTGATGTTTTTTAGTAAGGTCAGGTGCGTAGTACTCGCAATCGGTGTGTGTGTATGTGTGACCAGATATTGGAACCTGAACGAGGCAAAAGGAGTATATAAACCTGCCAGGGTCGCGAGATTGTTCGAACGAGATACCGTGACCCTGGCACATGGGCAACTGAAGGAACACGGGTGGGTTTTAGTCAGTAAAAGTCTGACATGCCCTCCCGCTCCGCCCAGAGCGGGAGAAGTCATTTAATGATGAGCCACCCAAAAAAAAAAAAAAATTTGGCGGTCGTAGATTCTGCCTACCCCCATGGGAAAAAGGCGTGAGTTTATGTATGTTCGATAACTAATTGACACAAAGAAGACCAGATTAATTAAAAAAATACCAACGGCTTGACTAAAAATTAATGAACCAATTATTTATAACGTCAGTTCGGAGATTAGTAGAGTCACAGCGACACTGAAATTCAAAGGACAAAGTAACATTTTGCGGAATGTGTGCCCCAAATACCTCGACAATGTTATGTGTATTGTAAAACGCTTTTGCAACGTTACGTGCAAAGGTACACGTGGTTAGCCTTTGACATCTGTGAAAATGCGAGAACCCAACTCACTCGAGCCGGTTGACATTTTTCGAGTGCATTTGCAAGTGTTCCCTCATTTTGTAGCATTCTTTTTGGAAGAGTTATCTTGGATTAGCATGGAATTAAATACAATAAAAATAGGTGTAATTGTGATTCTAGACGGACGTTATAGTGCTATGTGTTTTTTAATTCACGTTGATATCGACGGTCACATCTGAATATGTGCCTTTACCAATTGTGCTCTAACTTCAATATACTCAATGGGTATTTGACCCAGTCAACCATTTTTACAACCAGCCGATCAATTCTGTAAAAATGTCACTGTGTTATATTAGGTGAAATGAGCTGTCGATACCCGTGGCCCTGGCACAGGCAACTGAAGGGACACGGGTGGGTTTTAATCAGTAAAATTTTGACATGCCCTTCCACTCCACTGAGAGCGGGAGACGTCATTTGATGATTTCCCACTCACAAAAACAAAAAATAAGCCTTAGGAGGAATGACAGCTCACCTCACTGATGTAAACATGATGAGATTTTACAAAATATGACCACAGTAAACAATTTTTCGCCTGCCAAATCGTTAAGGCGAAAATAACTAAGAGCTTTTTAACTACCTCTTTTTAAGAGACCACCTTTTTTGCCACAAAACCTTTAAAACTTTTCGCTTCAGTCAAAAAACATCACCATTTATCTTTTTTAATCCACTAAACTTTTCAGCCTCAAGAATCAATTTCAGTGCCCCAGTTTCTTTAACTTTTTTTATAAAAAGCGGTTGAACTCCGTCTCGCCGTATTTTTATTGACACTTGTAAATATTTACATCTAGCCGTGCCCACGGTTACACCCACATAAATCTTTTTTTTATTTTTATTTGAGAGTTTACTTATTAACAATCATTTTTTACAGTAAAATAAATAGGTACAAGCGTTAACTCTAAAGCGTCATCTTTTTCTGCGCAATGCACCTTACGTATCTTTCACTTTGTAATGATGTATGTGTATAGTTGTATACAGCTGACGTGTGCAGGGTATAATGCGCGAATGATGACGCATATATTAGTATGTACATATGTATTATCAACATATAAATGTAACTGCATATTCAAAGACAATCGTACTTAAGAAGTAAACTCCAGTCATCCATCGGAGCTGACACATACAGTTTATTCAATCCGTTTTGAAACCCCTTCTTGACTCGGAAAGCACATTAACCCGTTGGTGTCGGCTGTCATTTGTTGATCTGTGACAGTGGTCCCCGGTAGTTAGAATCGCAAAACTCTGATGATCTCATTTGTAAGACTGGTTAGTCTTACAAATGAGTATTGTTGTAAGAAATTACTGAAAGTCAACTGCATCCGGTTAAACTTCGAACCGATACCAACGTAGTCAGGAAAAGTCTAGGGCGGAATGATTTGAATTTCTCGAAATGGAAACTTCTAGTGCTGCATCGTGGCAGAATATCTGTAGAAACTTAACCGCCCATGGGTTTTCTCTCACATTTCATCCTTATGAAGTTATGAGTCACGCTAATCTCGACTAAAAACCACTCAGAATATGCAGCCTCATAAGCGCACAAAATTAATTAATCCAAATTCATTCGGAACCCGTCCAAAGGACTGTCAATCGTGTGCATGATTGTTTGATAACCTTTAAAAATAAATGACGCTGATACAAACGTGCTCTGATCCACCGTGATTCATTACGGACCCGCACAATTAAAGCTTTTAATGTGTAAATTGTGGACCGTGTCTGTTTATATCGAAAATCATGTCCAGGCAAAAAAAAAAGAATTAACGTTACAAACAACGTCATTGCACGATGGATGATGGTCGAGTATCGTGTCCAGACCGAAAAATAAGAATAAAATAAACAAAGGCAAACTTTTTAATGAGCTCAATGCACTTTTTAAGTTGGGTATATAGATGTTCAAAAATAAGTATTATAAACAGGGTTTACAGAGATGAAGCAAACATTTAGCGCAATTAAACTACGTATTTTTATGGAATGCACATTGTCCATTGTTTTGCTGACTTTTCAGATTTCTCAGCGCAAAAAGCTAGATAAAGTAATAGTAGAAAGAATAATAGGAACGCAATATTTAGATATTATACATCTTAAACGAATCTCAGAATCTGAATCATTTTGAGGTATATTGCTAATCCATTATTTTATATGTTCAAAAAAAAATCTGCTAAGTAACGTAAACAAAGTCATGAATTTTGTAGAAGTGTCAAAAAGAGAGCGACTCCTTCTGATAATATATTTCGAAATTACCCCTTTTTTTTGGATGGAAAATCATCAAATGTCTTCTCTTATCATCAAATCAGGCAGGCATCGGTCCTAGCAGACCCCTTCAGTGCTGCTGACATCTCATTGAGGCGCGCGTGGAACACTACGTGCCGTCGACCCGAGCCTGGTCCTTACCGGGTGGCGAGCTATCCACTGCTCGCCACCCGCAAGCTCGCACCTACGGTGGCCAGGACTCCGCTATTGACTCCCGACGCCCGAGGCGTCTCCTTCTGCGGCGGCTAGGGACGTGAGGGCGCAGAGACTGCCACTCCCTCACGCGCCCCGCCTCCTCTTTCGCGAGCATTACTGCTTCGCAGAAGGAGGTGATGGCCTCCCATGCCCTCTCACTCCGTGCCATGGCTCGCACCAGGGCTGGACGCGAGAGGTCGCCGCCGCCGATCGCCTCCATGAGGACACGGCAGTGCTCCGCCTAGGCAGGGCACATCTCTACCGTATGCTCCACGGTGTCCTCCAGATGATCCTCGCAATGGAAACACCCGGGCGTTTCCTCCCGCTTTATCCTGAACAGGAACCCACCAAAGCACCCACGCCCGGTCCGGACCTGCGTCAGGCGGAAGGTGAGGACACCATGGCGCCTCTCTATCCACTCCTAAGGGACGACATTACCCCTCTGATCTAGTTTTCAAAATACGATCGACGTTTTAAACTGTTTGTAGGTAGGTACAAAACTATTAACAGAAATGAAATCTTTTTTAAACCTAACAAACGTAACGCCTGTAATCCCCGAAGGGTTAGGCAAAGGTGTACCGCAGTACACCCACATTTCCCCAGTTAAGTTTAAGTCCCATGTAATAAGGGGCGACGCTATTGCCATCAACTTGGCACAAATCGAAACACCGGGCTTCTACTGATAAATTTCTGATGTTAAATGCCCATAACACTTAACATAAATGTATAGACACCAAAATAGATATTTAACCAGGGTCGTCCGAAATCATCATCATTTCAGCAGTAATACGTTTGTTTTGGGGGACTATCTTATGTAACTTTGACTTTCAAAAATTGCTGACTCTCAGCCTACTTTGAATAAATGACTTTTGATTTTAGTACGGTGGTAAAATACAAAGAGAACGCTGCTGTCCCGTTCTCTAGTAAGTCCCTTGGTCCGAAATAGTTGAAGTTTATTAATAAACCGATGGACGTTTTTCGAACGTAATTTAATTTGATAAATGCACTGTTTGTTCTCTTACTTAATTTAAATTTGATTTGATAACATCCACCTTTTTCTTACAATAATTCAACCATATCCGACGACCCTGTTTGCTTACTCTTTGGTGACCATAGATAAAATTGTCTATCTAGTGTAATGTAACCTTGAAATATTTTCGAATTACATTACCTGAGCTCCTGTCCATCCCTAAAGCACCAACCGATCACCATTTTCCCAATCTCTATGCAAAAACAAATTCCGTATCGATTGCCATTTCGACACGTAATAACGACGTACCGAGGGATCGCTAAATCTGTAAGGCTTGACGGAGTACTTGCTCTTTCTGAGTTACTCCCCGATATATCGGGGCCGTCGCCGTTTGATCCCGTGTTGAGTATAAAAAATGTTAACAAAGAAGTTTATGTTCTGTGTGTTGCCGGACGTAAATAATAGTACTCCATTTCTGCTTGTGGGTGTCGTAGAAGGCAACTAAGGGACTTGCTGGAGAATGGGTAGCGTCCTCTATGCCTTTTACCACCATACTGCGATCGCCAACCCGCCTGCCAAGAGTGGCGATTATGGTAAACACCCCCTTTCGGGGAGGCCTCGGTCCCCTTTCCAGCAGGGGACGTCTTTCGGCTGTAATGATGATGATGAATGATGAGGGATCATTAAATCTGTAAGGCTTGACGGAGTACTTACTCTTTCTGAGTTACTCCCCGATATATCTGGGCCGTCGACGTTTGATCCCGTATTGAATATAAAAAATGTTAACAAAGAAGTTTATGTTCTGTTCATCTGAGTTATCTTTTGTACAGAAATTTATGTTGTCTGGGAAAACGCCCTAGATCTGCAGAGGTTATACATATATTACAAGAGAAAATGTGTTGAAAGATAAGTAACTATTCGAAATAGAAACAAAAGCCGCCTTTTCTGTGCACCACACGATCTCGTGTTGCCCCAATTTTGTTCATATTTGTATAGTTTTACAACTTAGCAGCTATTCTAACCATCGTATACCTAGTCATCTTGGCTCGTCTTTAGTCCAGCAGACCCTAATAATTATGTCACACTCCAGGAATTCCAGGACGCCTTAGCAAATATCTTGAACCTAAATTTCCTCTAGTAAAGTACCTACAGAGGAACCTACCAGACGTTAGTCCCCGCTCCTTCGCTTTCTAATTTCCGTGCCTCCATGCCTCGGCACGCCTAGCTAGCTAATATAATGGACAGGCCTTTAACGGTTTCTAAAGCATTTCCTTTACCATAGATTTGGCCTGAAACACGCTACGGTATTTGCAGCAAAGGGATATGATCTTCGTTCGTGTATCAATTAGGTTATGGCTTAGTTATAATTTTATTAATTTTAGTGAAAGACAAATAAAAGAAAGAAAGATAATTATTCTATTTGAGACACGCACAGGAAATACAAAGAATTAAAAGAACATTAAAACTTTTAAGTTAAAATAGTGAAAGACATAAAAAATAAATACAAGGGGGCCCTGTGCGAGGCCAAAAAGGCTGCTATCACAGCATAATGCTACGATATTTGTAAAAATAAACAACTACCGCAGCGCTAATATTCCGATAGGGCCCGCTGTGATGCCAGGGACACACTTACGGGCATGACAACCAACAAATAATAAATTACCTACATAATTTAGCAAGAACGTTTAGCTTTGGAATACGTGGAAAAAGACACTTTCATTATTTCGATAAATCCCAGCATATCTAGCAAAAAAATATTTGTCGAGACTCGAATGTTTTTTCCAAAATATTTGAGTTTTGACGTCCGAAGTATTTAATTACACAGTATGAATTTCCCTTGTCACCGTGTGCCAGACATTTCATAAACATTATGAAAAAAAAACTGAAAGCAAACAAAAGCTTAGCGCTTCTATAGGGCTTTATTTTTAACGCTATTGTATAAAGGAAAATTAATTTCCATAAAAAATCTGTCAAAAAGCTCTTCCATCTACATTTTTATGAATCAATCAAAATATCAGGGTCATCGACTGCCTAGCCTTTTCCAAACTATGCAGAGGTTGGCATCCAGCCTAACCGAATCCAGCTAAATTTCCAGTCTATCTGTCCTCCATTAACCCGTTACAGGGTAATGCATTATAGGTACTGGGGCTTATGGGGTAGGCCCCATGATACTTTAGGCCGGTTGTCAGACTTCCGAGTCTCCGACAACCCGTAACGACTGTCGAAGATCTACAAACTGCTAATTGTAGTTTTCAATTATTACCCATGCACGCCCCACGGACCCACCTCAGTAAGCGTAGCTTTAGCTTCCATCCACTCGTGTGGCTGTTACAACTTAGCCATGAGCCCTCCCAAACAAAATCCGTCCGAAACATAAACTACCTTGAAATAAGACTCCGAACTAGTTTTTTGTTGCTCGTCGTTATTACACTGTAATCTTTTAATAGGATTTCGGTTACACAGAGCAAAGTAGCTCAACTTTGTTCAAAGTTGCTGGCCGAAGAGATTTTAGGATATATTAAAATTCTCTCTACAGTTTTAGATTTAATTATTCAAAAAAAAAAAAAACATACAAACTTTCATATTTATATAATAGTCGGGTAGTAAGATTCCATTCCATTCCACCACATTTAAATGCATCAATCAGAATCCAAACGCGTCAAGATGTCATGAAATAAAATCGCAAAATAATGATTTCCATCCAAAATTCTTGTTATTAACGTTAAAACCTTACCGTCTGTAATAGGTACGAGATCCAAAAAAAATATAGGAAAAAATCCGTATTCATAAAGCTGTATTCAGTTTCGTTTTCCCTTAATAAATCATTCTATATTGTTCCGCCAAAGCTAATTAATGTTGTTTTTTTCAGCATGTTTTATTTCCTTTTAGCATTTTTATAACGGAGTGCAATTAGTTCCACTTCCGTTAAAAAACAGGCATCCTAAAAAAACCTACAGGCGAAGTTTGCATAAAATGAAACGTTATTATTTTTTTCCGATATTTGTCTACGCTACCAAAAAGAAGGCCCTTTTATTTGGATGCAAAAGTATGAGTTTCGAATTCTGTAGTACTATTCTGTAACCATCTCACCGTGTTATCTTAGGTGAAGTGAGCGTGGAGTGAGCTGGCAGTTGCTAAGGATTGACACTATTGGCAGCTCACTTCACCTAAGTTATCACGGTGAGATGTTTACAGAATAGCACTACTGCCACTGAATTCGATACTTTGAAATTCGAACGGAAAACGAAATAAAAAATGGAATTCGATTGTTTCCCGATAGCAATGAAACCATTAATTTCTCTGAAACTCGTTTCAGGATATAGAAACGAGAATTCAAATGCAAACTTCTTGCCTTCTTAAATAACCTGCGATCTTTTTATAAACGAGAAAAAAGCTGGGGATACTAAATGAGAAAATGTAAGGATCACAATATCTACTTTCATCTTGATCCTTTCACATTTTCGTCAAAGGGACTCGTAAGGGCCAATGGACCAGCAAGGTTCATTGCCAAATATCTTGTTTGATATCGTAACTTTAAGACGCCCTGAATAAGGTATTTATGCACTACGTTTTACTTCAGTATTCTGACACAAAACATCTCGAACGAATAACCCGTAAAGTGTTTCATCGGCCTTAATAAAGACGAAACTTATTTTGACACAAACGAAACAAATCTAAACTGGAAGTGCCTTAGTTAGTGTGCCTATTACGAACTTGGCAGTCATAAAAGAACCTTCGCCAAATGACAAGAAGATTCATTAGTGATCTTATGAGACGGAAAACGATTTGACGTAGAGCCGATGAAGAGAAATGGGGGAGAATTGGACACTTGACACTTGAATTGCCCCATTGTCTTCAAGTGGCAATATTGTTTGGAGGTCCAACTTCATTGATTTTCTGTCATTAGAACGACTGGGAATGCGCAGTGAGTTATGTAAACTGTTGATTCTATGTTTGGCTTAGTTTGGTTTTAAAAGACTTAATTGGATTCATATTCGCATAAGTATTATTCTTCTTTTTTATTTTGTAGGTAGGTACTTGTTCCAGAAATTGGAGGTGTGGTTGCCAAAACTACCGTTTAGGTTTGATATTGAAGTTTGTACCTACATATGTGAATGTCTATACCTGTAGATACTTACCAACAACTAATTCTGTCTTGCTTCATACAGTAACGACTACCAATAAATAAAATAAAACATTTACCAATGAAGATAACAATTTAGGTAAGTTTATTAAACTACTAATGTTACACGAATAAGAACTGAGGAAGACAGCGGAGAGCCGTTTTAACAATCGTTATAGTCACGATAAATACATTTATGAACACCCGTTCATTAATGTATTTATCGAGGAACGTGAATATGTTTGCGAATATGGCTATGCTATGAGTCATATTTGTAAAAAAAAAAAAATACCTAAGGCCGGAACAAATATTTTCCACGTACTTTTAATTCCACGGATGTTTCAACCTTTACAACCTTTTCGTAAACCACGAGCGCTGTGTGGTAGATAAAAGGAAACGGAATTTAAAAATTTAATCCATTCGCGTGAATTTATCAGAACATATTACTGCTGGGGTGGAAAACTCGTAAACGTGTAATAAAGACCTGGATTTAAGTGAGTAGAGGAGTAACAGGTAGCTTTTTTATGACTTACACACACTAAAGTCTCATTTCTAGAACGAATTAAAGTTTTATTTAAGGTTTTTGATACATATCTGCTTCATATTTTGTAAGAGGCTTTTTAAAAGTTTTTACGGGTTGTCAGAAGCCTGAAAGTCCGACAAACAAGATCCTACCGTATTACCCAGTAACTGGGTTGTAGAGGCAGTCGCTCCATGTAAAATACTGGTATTTAGTTTCACCCGGTTAGACTGAAAGCCAACCCCAACATAGTTGGGAAAAGACGAGGCAGATGATGTTGGTGTTATATGAATCACCTCATCAGCAAACTATTACCTATAAAAGTTGGAACAAATCGTCATTTCTCGCCACAGCGAGGCACAAGAATGACGCATCAAGCGAGCCATCAGGCGCCTTCCTTCCCGCCCCAAACCTTAGAGATATCGGGCCAACAAAATATTTGCCACACACATTTCAGTAACACAGTTCCTGCGTTTTCTCGCGGCCCTTGTTAACACAGGGAAATGTATTTTTCTTCCTTATCAAACCGCTCTTAGAGAGCCCCATTGTGTTTCTTATTTAGATACCGCAATTTGAATGAGATGGTGTTTGTTTATTTTTACACGACTTCCCAAAAATGGGAAGTGTTATGTTTACAGGGTTCATGGTTGTAGCTATGTACCTATCTGAGTTTTTATGAGAACATCTACTGTCTCATAACTTTGAATGTATTTCATTTAGGTTACTACCTAAAAAATCTTTTTAGCTACAAACCTTGTATAACATAAATCATTTTCATACAGTCGACGAGACGTATCAAATGTAATTATCAAACAAACACACAGTCCTCTAAAATTGAATTTAGCTAACCTGGAAACAAAACACGGTCGACAACGGTTCTACAATTACAAAATACGGGCTGCCCGGTAATCTCTTTGTGAGCACGATAACGCAGTTTGTAAAATAACTATATATTCAAGTAACACGTATAAAACGAAGCGATACCATTATGTAGGATGCTCCACATTATAATAAAGGTTGTAGCCGTAAACAGGGTCGTAAGCACGCAAACCTTTTAGTACAAGAAGTAGAAATAGACGGTTCTCATATACAGCGGTTGTTTTCCTGAGATGATGTCATCCCTATACTTCAAGCGGCAGCCATCTACAAATTGCTACAACCGGATGTCTTCGCGTGTTGAAAAGAACATCGGTTTTCATTTGAATGCAAAAAACAGGTTTATGCCAACCCGATTCCATTTTTTCTTTTTGGATTTTTGTAGTTGATTGGGCAGTACCCATATAATATTAATATTATATTTCATAACAATAAAATAAATTAGTGTTTGTCAGATTAATGGATCGTGTTTCATGTAAAAATGTCGATGTCGTGACCCAATAGCGTATTTGTATCAATAATAATATAACCAAGATGTAGTGACAAAAATTTTAAAGAGTATGCATAGAAGATTTGGTCATGTTGAGAGAATGAATGAAGGAGTGCTTCTAAAAGGTATTTGCAAGGCAGATGTGAATGGAAACACCGGAAGGGCTGATATGAACCTAAGCGAGGCAAAAGGAGTTTGTAAGGATTGTAGCAGGTGGCGTTCCGCAGTTTCTACCTATTCCTATGGGAAAAAGGAGTGAGTTTTTGCATGTAATAATATAAATTATGCTGAATTGTTTAATACAGTTCTTAAAAATCACGTAAACGAAAATGGAAAATATAGTAGAAAAGAAAAATGAAAGCGGACCGAGACCGACCGTTGCCGACACTTTATCTAGATCGTATCGAACTTACATTTGCAGGAAAACTATTTCTGGAGTCACGTAGTGCAGTCGCTGTCGAAGCCAAAAGAGGGCTTGGGTGAAATGAAGGAAATTATGCAGGATTCGCATCGCTTGACACACGATTCATGTTTTAGGTAAATCTTAAAAATAAATAGGGTGGCTGGGATATTGACGCGCATCGTTAGATAGATTCAGTACGTGATATTGGTTATGTCCCCCATAGTATGTTATACAATGTTTGAAATTTTTAGTCGGTTCTCAAAAAGGAAAATAAAACTGTTTCATATAAAAGTGCAATTCTTCACCATTATCATCATCAGCCTATATTGTTCCCACCGCTGGGACACAGGCCCCTTCTCGGTGAGAGGGAGTGGCCGTAATCTACCACGCGGGCCCAGTGCGGGTTGGTAGATGTCACATGTCTTCGAATTTTTGGTTCTATGACATGCCGGTTTCCTCACGATGTTTTCCTTCACCGTTTTGAGAGCAGTGGTGATGAAATTATTTACACAAAGTAAAGCGCCTGTCTAGGTTCGAACTCACGACCTACTACTCGTAAGTCGATGCCGATACCACTAGGCTACCACTGCTCTTGCAATACTTATGCTGTCAAAATATCTGTAACAGTGTTTTTTTTTTTTAATAGCCGAAGAAAATTGGTAACGCAAAGAGTCAGAATCATTTAATGAATTGATGGTACCAGTTTTCGATTTCGATGATGCCATCCTGAGTTGAGTCATTCCAAAAATACATACATTTCGAAGAGGTAACTTAGGTGTCTCATACTCATACAAAACTCAAAATGAGTCGTTCTAAAAATAATTTCCAAAAAGTCATTTTGATGAGTCATACCTACTTGGTTCTTAAATTTGGTGAACTCGTTCCATAACATAAGAAATTTGGCGTTTACTATCTCAAACTGGAATCAACATATGTCCATACATACCTTGTTTAGAAGATTATGATCTTTGGCCTAAAAAGCCTCCGTCTTTGAACCGTCCTTGTTTGAGTACTATGTTTCGTTTTGGTTTTGTCTTCAATTTAGTTACATTAACCACCAAAGACCAAAAAGGACCATATAATAAAACTCTTAAACATACGCCTTATATCGCCCAAGAGTTGTGCAAAAGTGTACCTAGAGAATCGAACTCAGGGCCCTATGCTTATTAGTATGCCTTGCCACAGCTAGACCAACTAACAGTCAATTAATTAATGCTGTTAAAATCAATCAGTCAATCAAAAAACTTTATTACTCCTCACAATGACAAGCTTATTCTAGGTTTTACATAATATTTGTTTTTTTTAGCAATGTGAGGAGCTGGTGTCTGAGTTAAGCATAAAATGCCTGTATTACAAATCACCAGGTCCCCACCCCACGGAAGAACAGAAAGTTTTACTCAAAAAGTATGATGTTACAATCTTACGTTATAGATGAGAAGATTTAAGATTACAAATTTAAGTCATTATCATTTTGGGGGTAGAATTTAAAAATAAACTATAAACAAAACAAAAAGTTAATCAGAGCGTCTGTATCTATGTATCTATGAGGGTGTGTAATGTTAGTGTGATCAAAAATCAAAATGTTTACCTAACTCAATCAATCATAATCAAAATGTTTTCCTAACTCGGGGAAAAAGTTATAGTCAACTTTAAAAGTAACATTGACCCCTACAAACTAAAATAAATAAATAAGTTAAAAAATAGTTTGTTCAACAACGTAAATAACGAAATTAATATTGTTGAGCTGTCAAAAGGAAAGCTATTCTTATTGATAGTAAGTTACGGAATTACTCCTCTGCTACCATCCGACTGAATCCGTAGGGATCTCAAAAAATCCTGCCAGATTTCTTCGAAAGAGTTACCGTTGCCCTGGCATATAGGTAACTGTAGGAACACGCGTGGGTTTTAGTCAGTAAAAGTCTGACACGCCCATCCGCTCCACCCAGAGCGAGAGACGTCATTTGATGATTTCCCTACCACAAAATAAAAAAAAGTATCACAAAATGACCAAAATTTTCGTTGAAAAAGTAGTTCAATGCTATTTAATAACTATAGGACAAACCTTTGTTGTTATTAATCTCATATAAAATACTGGTATTCAGTTGCTTCCATTCTAACAGAGACCGGTGCAGTATTTTACTTGAGGCGACTACCTATCTAACTCAATTACTCGGTAAGACTGATTTTCATACTTTCGGGCTTCAGACCGTAACACTGGTTGTTCGACTCTCAGGCTTTCGATGGTCAAAGATCTACAAAGGACAACCTTGACCAATGGCTTAACCTTTTCCTTTAAAAACTTACTTTAGTTAATGACTCTCAGGCTTTCGATTGTCAAAGATCTACAAAGGACAACCGTGACCAATGGATTTACCTTTTCCTTTAAAAAATAACTTTAATTAATGACTCTCAGGCTTTCGATTGTCAAAGATCTACAAAGGACAACCGTGACCAAAGGCTTAACCTTTTCCTTTAAAAACTTACTTTATAATTCTGTCTAAATAATTCCTGTGTCAAATCAGAAAATTATCACAAATTAAAGAACAAAGCAAAGTTTCACTTACAATGAAGTGAGTTAATAAATAACAATTTCCTCGAATATTATTTTAAACCATTCCCAACTGAAATAGCCCTCAGCAGTCAAATAGCCCACAACAGTCAAACGGCTGGTAAGCTTACTTTACGATTCCGTTTCTAAATCGTTGTGTTATTTAAGTCTTCAAGCCAAGGGAGCGCTTTTCATGCGAAAAACTATGTTGGCCTTTCTCTGCTTTGACGTTTGCGTCATAGTGACGCGTCAACCTAGAAACCTAGAAAGGTAAGGAAGTAATTAAAGACGCCTGAAGGCAGACTGTCACACTACATATTCACCACTATTTATATATGCAGAGCGTAGTAGTTTTTGTCGTTAAGCGTTTGCATGTTTCATTAGAACGGACCAGTTGTATGTTTGCGACTATTGTTAAATTTTCGTGTGAGCCTAAACCAAAGTCCTATATTTGAAACATCTACAAACAATGAATCAATATGTTACGCACCACATTTTGTATGATTTTTTTTTTAAAACCCCCGATCAAAACAAAAGCCTCTAAAAAGTAAGCAAATATACGTATTGGTCCCATAAGTTTAATAAGAAGTTAAAAGTAATATTTTATCAAATGATTGTCGCGCAACGTGTCGAGACGGCTGAACCGATTTTAATAAAACATATCTAAGAACCACCGCTGGAAAGCCTACTTTTATATTAAAATACCGCACCCAAATCGGTGCACCCGTTTATAACCTACGGTGCCACAGACAGACACACATAGCAGTCAAACTTCTAACACCACTCTTTTTTGTGTCGGGGCTTTAAAAAAAAATCACTTCGAAAAGGTGATATGCCCGCTATGTAGGAAGGTTTTTTGGGAAAATTGTTTTTAGCATAAATTTACAGGGCCTTTTTAAGGACATTTTACTTGGCATTTTAGCCATACTTAGTTCAAAAGTGTGTCATAACTTGTAGCCTATTTAATTAAATTCACAACGCCTATTGGCCATAAAATTTTACGGGAAATGCGCCCTATTCTCTCCATTGTTTCCTCCGTATAATATTTATTTGTTTTTTATTAATATTGCCCAATAAACCGAGCTCCAAGAATAAAATTTGGTAACTTTATTAAATTCAGGTGTCATAATTTGTGCTTATGTTATGGGTTGTACACAAGGGGGAAATGAATGCGCCGTTTTAATTAAGTTATTAACTTAAACATTTCTAAAATACTAATAATAAGCTGCTTATAATTTTAATTATAGTGAATTAATTAAGACGTTTATTATTGTTTGGGCAGTTCGTCGACTGTTTTATTAGCTTCTGTAAATGCAAGCTATAATTTGTAACTACGCATATATTAATAAATGGTAAGTCTTTCGGTGTTTTCTATTAAAATTAAACCCTAGATTGTTACGGTTATGATTTTAAATCCAAAGTGGATCCAACCATACGTGGACCATACTTTAAAATTTTCTTCCACGAATTTCTGAGGTACTTACGTTTTAAAATATCTTCATACAGACCAACAAAGGTTTAGTACGTACATAAAACTCCTAGATAGCTCTGGTATAAACTGCTGCGAAAATTTAGGTTCTGGGGGCCTATTACGAACTTTTAAAAAACCAGGCAAGTTCCAAGCAATTCATTTCACTGGCTGGTTAAATTTCGTACTATGACATTTCAAATTCTGCCTGACTTGACGCTGGCTAGTTTGTCTATGGCTGGCTTGTAATTCTCTGTCGCAACGTTCAGAAATAGAATTAAATATTTATCGGTAAGTTACGGTTTTATTTAAATCATTTATTTTATGATAAAAATAATAATCTAGTTACACTAGTATAAAAGTAGGTGAAAATATAAACACAATATTTGTTGCGACATACAATTAATTCATATTATAATTTTCTATGTTTGTAAATTGTAACGCGAGATTATGTTTCCGAACGTACTCAACAAGTTAAGAAGTATTGTTTCACAAACTAAGGCAGATAACGTATTGTTCGTTTGATACTTCCGTTCGTAATATATTCGGAGTATAAACAAAATTATGGCGTAAGTGTTATTGAGTGTTTTTAATTAATATTCAGTTTTGAACATGATATAATATTAATATATTTGTAATTATTATAGTTCAGTGCATGAGAGTTCTAGCCGTCGTCGGCGCGTAACTTATGGGCAGCTGGAAACATTGTAGGTGTTCTTAAATTCCCACAAAGTGGCGATTGGGTACAATAAATCTGCCCAAGCACGAGAGTAGTCAAAGCGGTCTCAACTCCTCACAAAGATTCAGTACTAAGTCTTTGCTAAGTCGATATCTTTGAATAAATTGCACATCATCCATGTCGAACGCATTACATTCATCACAAAGTCGTCTTCTTTTGTTCCTTGACACTCTATTTCGATGAGAAGTCACTTTTCAGGAACTCAATTAGTTCATATTCGTCACACATCATATTTTCTTTTACTAATCTAGATAATACTCGAATAATTTCGCCAAATAAACTCAAAACAATTCAATAAAAGCTCCTCTGACGCAGCGTAAACAAAATGGATTGTGAAGTTACTTTTTGACAGTTCTAATACGAAAAGAAATGTCAAACGAACGGTCGTATTACGGTATTGCCAGGCAATATTCGGTCAGAAGTCGGCCAGCGTGTCACGTGACCGCTGACTGGCTTGTTTGGCGAGTTCCTAATACGAAATTGCAAGGCAGTTCAGTTTACGCCGTAAACTGCCTGGAAATAAGAGTTCGTAATAGGCCCCCTGACGTCGAAAAGAATTTAAAAGAGCAATTTATTTTTTAAACTACATAATATTGCTCACCTTAGGGATTTGTTTGTAAGTAATAATAACAGCAAAGGTCGATCAATCAGGTTAAGCCACGCTTGCCGCGACTGGTCCATGAATGAGTGGTCACTCATCTACGTCACGTCACTCATCATCAACTTTACGTACAAGACTCCTCAATGCTTTGAAAACCACGTTACGCCGATGGTCTTGGTTGTCAGAACCCTGGAAGTCTCACAACCTGTCTTGCCAAACGGTATCTAGTGACTAGATTGTGGATGTCACATCGTGAAATACTGGTATTCTGATGTATCCGGTTAGACTGGAAGCAAGAAGTAAAGGCTAGGCAGATAAATATTTCTCACCGCAGAATGTTTAAGTTAAAAAAATTCATTCGAACAATTTTTTCATTTTCAGTAACATTAAAAGCGAGGGTTTTATCACTTACTGTGTTACATAAGGTAAGATAGGCAGATCTATTCCGGTGTAAACTAATTGCTCCATCAACGATCAAGTTTACTTTAACAGGTTGATTTTTTTTCTCCCCCTACGGGGATGCGATGCAACGGGGTAGCCGTCGTATCGCATCGCCTGCCCACGCAATCTGTTAACTCGTTATCGCTTAACATTATGTCTATCTTTTTCTTTTTACTCAGGTCCAAGCGTGATGTTGAGTAGCATATATCCTTCCTCGAAAATTGGGCTTATAAATGCAAAACGATTTTGTTTAACCCGACTGGTACTTTAGAGATTACTGCGTTCTAACATACAAGTCAGCATTATTATTAGTATAGATAGATTAATATTAAACTTACACGTAATAAAGAAATATTGATGTATTTTCAACTTGAAAACCGTCCGGAGCAGGGGCGGGTCACTAATTATAATATAGGTAAACTTTGATCCCTCTGGACCAAAGCAAGCGCTTCTGTACCATAGTTTACACAAGCAAGACCCAGGTGAAAAAATCAGCAGTATAGTACATCCAACAATGAAAAAGACTATTATTAGGTATTATCATGATTCAGGGGTGAACCGTCAACCTCGTATGGTGGTTAATTTAGGTACGAATTCTTCTTTAACAATAAAGCATATTAATTGTTTACCCACTGCGGTCGGAAATTACTTAACCAAACAATAAATAGATATTACATACCTATTATCCCAGTAGGTACGTACGAACCAATTTATCACTAGTTTCCCGTAAAGGAAAACATCGCGAGGAAAACCACAAGTTAGATTAATTAATACCAAGTGTTGCTCAGAGAACAACGGGCGACCCTGAATATTCACTGAAGAGAAAACTTAAAATTTGCATTTGGTTTAACCTATGTATGTAAATGAGTAAGTGTGAGGGAGTTTCAAGTTCCTACATTTCTGTGGGCACATGTTCTATGGTGAATTCTGAAATGTATTTAAGTACAGCGGCATCTACACCACCACACGCGAACTACGCATCGCACTGACGATGACGTCACGCGAAATCCTGCATCGCGCAAGCAGAGTTTATAACGCAACTATCATATATACAACGTTCCAACATTAACGGTTGGGTAGTTGCCCACCAGACACACGTCGGGTCGGTGGATCTGTTCTTTTCTACAGAGTTGTGTGGACTTTACACCCGTACTTTATAACTACATAATTGGGCAGAAGTGTACCTATAGCACACCCTCATTTCGCAAGTTACGATTAAGTCCCAAAATAGGCTTGAGCCTATTGCCATCAACCGTGCAAAAATAGACATTCCGGGCTGCTTCTGAAAAAATCCAGTTAGAAAAATCTAAAACACTTTGCCTGACCTGGGTAGCGAATCCAGTACCTCATGACTGTCGGGCAGTTATTAAAATCTCCAGATATAATTGAAAAGCTATGCGTAGTTTAACGGTCAGAATATATATCACAAGTTATCCCTTTATTTCCTCACTAAAACTCGTTAAAAGCACGTCCAACTTAACCCACTACCAGGAATCAATGGAAAAATTTGTTACAGTAGATTGAACAACAACAATAAATAATATATGCAACAACTGTATAAATATCAACTTAACAATGTCTGCAATAAATTCTCTGCCAAAAATTAACAATGTCATGTCAGCAAAGTCTTTGCAATTGGAAAATGTCACTTCTGTTTGGTATGTCATACAGAATTGCAGATTTTCCAATTTAGAATGACCGCTATTCAACTTTTTTTTCTGCGTTTCTCGGTTCCCATTACATCTCAAGAGTGTCCTCCGGGGCCTAGCCAGTGGCCGTCTGCGTTTGACATGACGGTTCTCAGTTACCCTGTCCTTTATAGAACAAGACTTAAGTGCCGAGCTATGTACACGGGTACACCATGCTCGAGAATCGGATTGTGTACCAACATACTTATTACAAACACATTTGTAGGTCTCGACATGAAATCTTTAAGTAAATTGTTTTGCATTAAAACTTTCTTCACACGTATTCCTAAAAATGTAAGAATAATAGTTTAAAAAATTAAAAACACGGTTTTATAGAAAACCAAACTAATACGTAGAAAATAATGGAAAAAAGCGTGGGTTTTTTTTATTTTTTACACTTATTTTTTTTCTATTTTCCAGTTCGGCTAGCTACAAAAGCGGGTTTTACGTTTTTTTTTTTCTATCCTGGTGATCCTGGCCAGGTTAATGGAAATTATTGTATTGTCATCAGTCCTCAATAGGTGTGCATAGTTTCAAATTAATCCAACATTTTGAAGAGGGTGAAAATCACGTTCAAAGATTCGGTTACATACCAAGCTAATAAAACGTGTTAAAAAAGTAAAGCCTAGGCCGCAATGGACCTCTTTCCTAGGAACTAGGTAATTTCCCGTTCTATCGGGATTTTTATCCTATTCATACACTGATGTCAGACATATAAAAGCTAGGTACTCACATTTTTGTGAGTCTTGCTTGTGCGGAGGTTTCTTGTCGCGCACCATGGCTGCGGGGCGGTTGTGCGGGGGGTGCTGCCGGCGCGGGCGCGATCCTTGATACTATCGGCCCCGTCCGGCGCCGCTCGCGCTCAACGCGACGGTATTGTCGTGGTTGTGCCAAATACCTGCAAAAAATTAAGTTAGGTATCTAAGTGAGGGGAACTAGGCTAGATCTACGTGTGTCAGATGATTGCCGACAGTGATAAGTGATGTGTTCCAAACGTATCTGGTGAAAAATTAAACAAACGGGTCACAAAACGTACGTATGTGGTTGCTAAATTTAGTGCTAGTTACAGATTTGAGATTTTTTTACTTGACAGTTGAGGTAAATTTTGTAACCTCTATTTTGGTTGATTAATTTTCAATTATAATTTGATAATCTTATATCTCAACTTTCTAGCACGGCGGGCTGTCCCGGGGCAGCTGTCGAGGTAGGCACGAAAAACTTCAAACGTTGCAAATATTCCGATCTTATTGGAAAATATATTCGATTGGTTTAGACTTTAAACTATAGAGTCATGGGGTCTGAGTTCCCACTTAGTTTTTCGAGACATTGCCAGTTGGTTCACTCTTCACATACCCGGAGGGCTGGCCTATTTTTTGACCACAGAATCAGATTTGCCATAAAACATGACACTGCTGCCAGCCTTTTGGGGACTTTTCATGTTGACAACGATGTGGATGATTTTTTTTATTCTTTTCCTTCCCTTTTTAGGGTTCCGTTGCCAAATGGCAAAAAACGGAACCCTTATAGATTCGTCATGTCTGTCTGTCTGTCTGTCTGTCTGTCTGTCTGTCTGTCTGTCTGTCTGTCTGTCTGTCCGTCCGTATGTCACAGCCATTTTATTCCGAAACTATAAGAGCTATGCTGTTGAAACTTGGTAAGTAGGTGTATTCTATGAACCGCATTAAGATTTTCACACTAAAATAGAAAAAAAACAATAAATTTTGGGGTTCCCCATACATAGAACTGAAACTCAAAAATGTTTTTTTTCATCAAACCCATACGTGTGGGGTATCTATGAATAGGTCTTCAAAAATGGTAATGAGGTTTCTATTATCATTTTTTTCTAAACTGAATAGTTTGCGCGAGAGACACTTCCAAAGTGGTAAAATGTGTGTCCCCCCCCCCCCGTAACTTCTAAAATAAGAGAATGACAAAACTAAAAAAAATATATGATGTACATTACCATGTAAACTACCAACGAAAATTGGTTTGAACGAGATCGAGTGAGTAGTTTTTTTTTAAAACGTCATAAATCGTAAACCGCAATTTACCTTACATTCAATCAACTGAAATATAAAAATTAAAAAATATATATATTTTTAAACCGAAAATACCTACAGATTTGTACGGAACCCTCGGTGCGCGAGTCCGACTCGCACTTGGCCGGTTTTTATTTTATTGTACATCTTAAGATTTAAAAATTCTTAGCCTTTAAATTATGTTAATATTAAACTTTAACAATAAAAATCTCAAATGAAGAAACTAGTTTGTGAATCACGATAAAAATATGTTTTACAAACAATACATTTTGCATAAAGTCGAAACCTTCTGAATACAGATGGAAGTTTTGCTAGTAAGTGGTTGTGTAAGAACAGGGCTTATTTATATTGTCAACGGGTAATTTTGAAACAAACTATAGAATGATAACATGCGTAATTTGGTATGCGGAGCATGCTCACTGACTGTCGAAATTATTCAAACGTCTGCAGTCAAGTTTTTCGCTTTGTGAATGCGCTGTATCTTGAACTTCATCATAAGCATGAAGGCAACTAAAGGAACACGGGTGTATTTTAGTCAGTAAAAGTCTGACACGCCTTCCCGCTCCGCTCAGAGCGGAGACGTCATTTGATAATTTCCAACTCAGAAAACAAAAGCCCGGAATCAGCCACTGCCGGGTATAGGCCTCCGCCTTTTTTCGCCATAAATCGCGCCGTGCGACGTCGTCGATCGCCCGGGACCTTGACGATATCGTCAACCCTTTTAGACGACCTTAGTTTCATTGGCCTAATTATGGCCACCACCACCACCATCTTGAACTTACAACGGTGGAATATAGCGCAACACATACCCACACGAATACTTATTGATATTGGTTCTGATATCCGGTTGGAGCATGAAAGTATATCTTTATTTAGATAGGAACGAGAACATAATCAACTTATCCACTGGCGAAAATGCGAACTGGGATAGTTTCCATGTTAGTTTAGGCTTCGAAGGAAAATTGATATTATGCAACGCTCTGTACGTAGAGTTACATAGGCACATATACGTATTTAAGTATCATCATTAGACAGCCATAAGACGTCCACAGCTGGATAAAGGTGTCCCCCAATTTGAGGGATTTGCCTTAATCGCCACGCTTGGCAGGCGGGTCGGCGATCGCAGTAACATTGTAAAATGCATAGAGAACGCTGCTGCCCATTCTGTAGTAAGTCCCTTAGTCGCTTCTTACTATTCTTTACACCCGGCGCAATACGGAGCTGGCATATTTATGTATCCTCAGTCTTAAACTTATGTATAGAATGTCGAAGACTTTCTGTACGCGAATTTTCAGTTGCCATAAACGGGAAGCAAGAACGACTTTCGGCATAATCTAATTTGCAAACGTCAAAGGAGCGTCCATCAAAGAGCAGGAAAAAGTTAGAGAGTTCCAAGTTACTCTAACTCTACATACATACGTCCATGTGCCAACGAAACTAATATTATATTATGAAGAAGAACTTTATTTACTACCTACTTTGTTCATGGTAAGCTCCGAATTTCGACGCGTAAAACGAACATTTAGGGTAGGGCGGGGCTAATAGTCCCAATTTTCACTCTAGGACCCATATGTTTTATGATTGAGTACTTACTGCTAATTAAAAATTTTGTATGAGACCTTACACAATTCAGCTTAACACTCAAATAGTCGAAAGTGTGAATATTCAATTAATTTGCGAAAACCTTAGCGACAAATGCAAAATGGAATTCTGCACTTTTTGCCCCACTCACGGGGTAAAAAGTCCCAGGTTAGGGGGTAAGAAGTCCAAACATTCTAAAGGCAAGCTAATTAGGTATTTATGGTCAATTATTAGAGTAAATTAACATGCATTATTTTGAAATCAACGTTTTAATATTATAATTTTATTTAAATTTCAATATAATCAACATAATATTAATATTTTAGTATAATCAACTTTAAATTCTAACTTAAAAACAATGAAACAAAACGAATCGTAAATTATTTTGAACTTTGATTTGAAACAGACACAAAATCAGTACCTACTTTTTTATATTGGCAGTAATTTCAAATCTTAATTTATAACCAGCTTCTTAGAATCACTTTAATCTATCGAATCGCTATAGCAATTAAGACGAAATTAAAAATAAATTAAAACACACACATCGTTCATGTCCCCAATCTTTGCAGATTGAGCATTAATTCCACTGCTCTCCTGACTTGCTTTCTGAATATGATTCGCAGCACAAAATGCAAAATAGTCTTCATCATCCGAGGAAGGTGACGGGCTCTTCTCTTTGAAAATGTTCTTTTTGACTGACATTTTCTTCTTATTTTCTTTATTTTTGTTATTTTACTATTGTCTTGTTCTTTCTCTAACCCATTTTTTTCTGGAGTGTCAGTTAAAATTATTGCATTGCGACGTTTTCTGGCGTTTGAGGTTTTACGGGGTCCGGCTTTGGGCACAGGTAGAACGGCTACAAGGGAAAATGCTGCTTAGACGTTGAAGGTTGAGGAGGTATTACTCTCGGTTGTTGTATGCTCGATTGTGCTGGCTGAGTTTACTCAGACTCATTTATAACTTGAGGTATATTTTCAGTGTTATTAACATAACTGGGACGATCTGTAACACTACTTGGAGCGTAGTCTACATCTGTGAATATTTCGCGATTAAATACCTGTTGCCTGAAACCCCTTGATAATATTAACAACGTGAATGAGCTGATAATAAGCCCGATCAGTGTACTTCTTGCCCCTTACCTACGTCCAGTGATTTGCAAGGTTATAAAACAAAATCGGTTTAAAAAAAGAAAATTTTATTACCATGCATTACTAATGTATATAATGAGACTGCAATTTGAACTTATCTTAATCTGTTCTTTACAGTCAATGTGGATCTATGAAAGAAACGAAATAATTTTTTTTTTACTTTTGGGCACGAAAAAGTTCCAATAACTTTGATACTCGCATGTGTGTTCTGCGACGACTAGCAGCTCGCGGCTTCGTCGTCGCCAGATCACGTAGACCGTCTGTTTCTAGCGCGGTTAGATCCTGTGATATGCATGCTGGGACTTCTTACCCGACGGACTTCTAGCCCCGCCCTACCCTAGTGTATTCTTTAGAGTCCAAAAAAAATGAGTTATGAAACCTTGGGTAGGCTTTTGCCAGCAAACATCTTATACTATGAGACCAACCCTAAAAGCGTAAAAAGAAGTGAGCTTTCCCACATAACTCAACAAATCGTTTAGGACAGCATTTCAGAGGGGTTTATGGCTAAGGAATAACAGCCGCACGGGTCGATCGATTAGGTTAAGCCACGCTTTCCACGGTTAGTCCGTGGGTAGATGACCATCGTTACATACCCCTCAGTCTCTCGGAAAGTACGTGACGCCATTCTTCCTGGCTGTCTGAGGATCTTTGACAGTCGTTACGCGTCGTCAGATGCCCTAACGTCTAACAACTACTTTTATCTTATTACCCAGTAACTGGGTGTGGAAGTCAGATATATAGTCGCTCCATGTAAAGTACTGGTCAGCTGCATCCGATTTGACTAGAAGCCAACATTGGAAAAGGCTAGGAGATGATGAGGTGTTGTTTTTCACTCCTTAAACATTTTAAGCACGAAGTTTCAAACAAAAACTTAGTTTTTTGTTTACATTCAGGCTTATGCTGGAAAATTATCCCCAAAGGCAAAAGTATTACTGAGGCGAGACGCTATATCCACAAGGCAGAGGTCAAGCAACGGTCACTAAGATTCTAGACGAAGAATCTCTCATGAAAGGGTGTATTCAAACCAGGGACTGAAAGCGGTTACGGTTAAAGGTTAAGACACCTCAAAAATATACGGGTACCGGTTTAAAATAAAGGTTGAGCTATACCGATATCTTTACAAATAAATGTTGGACTTAATAGTTATTTAACCTTTATACGATTTCGGTAGCGAAAAACATGCGAGATGGCGTGGCGCGGGTGCAGCGGGATGTCGATCACGTTAGAACTAGTATTTATACGAGGCGGTGCATCAAAGAAAACCCCTATTTATGAAGGTTTAGGTATTGCTACCGAAATCATTATAAAGGTTATGGTACTTCCACCGAAATATACCGGTATGTATTTCCAACCTTAAAATTCCGCTGTAAATACCTACGCTGCTAAATACCTACGTTACGGTATCGAAATATTTCGGTTACCCAAATTTAACGGTATGCCGTCATACCGAAATTTAAAGGTATCTTAATTTTTGGGTAATTCAGTCCCTGATTCAAACATTGAATGGAGTCTAATATTAACGTCCTGCATTCAAACATTGAATGGAGTCTAATATTACTATACCACTAATGCAAACAATATGCGTTGCTTGTACTTCATTGGCAGATGACATTGTTGCCACCACGGAAAAACCTGGATTACATCGGCACAGGCATGTGGGGTTAGTACAAACAGAGAGGCCTATACCAAGATGGTAATGTACTTCATTAGGAGGTAAGAGTTATTGGAATTTCCTTTATTTACATCTACTATATTGTACACTACAAAATGTTACTAGTATTATAAAGAGTTTGTTTGTTTGGTTGAACGCGGTAATCTCAGGAACTACTGATCCGAATTGAAAAAATATTTTTGTGTTGGGTAGCCTATTTATTATAAAAGGCTATAGGCTATATAAAATTAAGCTACAGTCAAATGGAGTGGAGCAGCAATGAAAAATGGACTAAAACTGGTAGGTAAATTGATGCGACGGGAAAGGTCAGGGGAGCAAAAATGTGACGCGGACGAAGTCGCGCGCAGAAGCTAGTATAATATAAACAGGATTATCGATATCGAAAACTGAAGAACTTAAAAAAAATTGCATCATTCCATCTTTGTTCAAATCTTTAAATGACACTCACATGTACATTAAGGCTGACTGTTTCTGCTTTGATTTTTGGAAATTGGTAAAAAATATCTATGTTCAAAACCAGTTGATCGATTACGAGCCATTTACCTTTACCCATTGAATTGTTTTTTGTTTTTAGTTATTTTTGTCCCTTTCGGTTTCGATATCCATACCGAGTATTGTCTTTTAATTAAATTTGACGCTGCTTAGCAAAAAATATTATTTAAATTTTAATCGAACACTATAAAATATACAATGGGCAACGGGATTTCTGATGCATTAGTTTGTTAATTAGTCTCTCTTGTTAACATTTTGAGCATAATATTACCTACTATCATACAAAAATACATATTGTCCTATCTATAATGTCCTATCCATATCTTGTGTGCAATACAAGCTATAAATACAATGTAAAACGTGTACAACATTTATGAAGCGCTTACAAGTTTTTCGCTGAGCTTTAGCATTTTCCCTAAATACATTTTGCGTTTCAAATTTTTCCGTTTGATTAACTCGCTCTATACGTGAAGTGGCGAACTTGATCCAAAGATTTCTATTGCCTAAAGATTAACTTGGATTCGAACAACTTTCGAAGCCCGAGTCAGTCAATAGTTAGTTTAAAGTTTCGCAAGTATGTGCCAAGTTTCTCGATTGAATTTCGATAGCAATTTACCTATCTTGTCTGATGTGTGTTATCAATGTTTGGTGTTGAAGCGTGAAGTGCTTGATTTAAGAGTCATATCAGCTGATTGGAAATGTTGTTGGTTCCTACTTTAATATATGTATGACATAAATCACAATCAGACCTTCTTTCTTCGAAAATGAGCGGTCTATCACGCGGGCTCAGTGCGAGTTGGTAGATATCTTCGAATTTTTCATACTATGACATGCCGATTTCCTCAAGATGTTTTCCTTCACCGTTTTGAGAGCAGTGGTAATGAAATGGTCCACACAAGTAAAAGGCTTGCCTAGCCTCGAACCCTCGACCTACAACTTGTAATTCGGGGCCAATACAACTTTTTTTTTGTGTGGTAAATCATCAATTGACGTCTCCCGCTCTAGGGTGGAGCGGAAGGGCGTGGCAGACTTTTACTGACTAAAACCCACCCGTGCTCCTTCAGTTGCCCATATGCCAGGGCCACGGTAGCTCTTTCGAACAGATCTCGCGACCCTGGCAGGGGCCAATACAACTGGGCCTGCTAAACTGCTGTATGTAAGACACTGCCTTAGCATAAATATGAAATTATGGACGTTGCTCATCCAGCGCATGATCTTTCCAGGTTGTGTCCAATTGCCGTGCCATCGGAATATGAGAGTAAAAGAACAGAGACTGCACCTACTTTGCGCTAACACTTTGTGCTTTTAATATTTCTTGCGTACTTTGTTACCCACCTTTAAAATTGGAAGCCGTAACCGAAATTTGGTCGAGAGGAGAATATAGTAATTATAATATAATGCAGTAGTCTTGGCTAAAGTTAGTTTGTAATTGAGGTAAGAGAATTTTGATAGTCATCGTTACGCTAAAAACTTTCAGTGTTCGGAAGAGGATTGGCAGAGGTTTTATAAATGAAAATAGTTTCAACGACCGTACAACAATTAGGTAATTACTGGTAATAGCTGACAATAGAGAATACGAATAGTATTATGACTCTTCGCTAGTTCTCTGAATCCAAGTTAAGAGCATCAAATTGATGCTTATAGATCGAATGGCAACGAACAGTCGACTTATTTAGATCTTCCCTGATTTATCAGGAACCAATTTGTTTCCATAATATAACAGCAACTTTCTATACAAAAAAAAAATATTTGGCCGATGTAGACGTGGGACCAGTAACCCGTTAGCAAAGAAGTCAAGCTATATTCCAGCATATTTGCCGTCAAAATAAACGGCACAATATATTTCTGTAGCGCTTGTCTACCGCCCACTCAAGCGGTGCGCGGCTTTTCCTAGCGAGAGCACTTTTCGCTGCGGATTGTCCGCTTGATGTGCTGGATGTGCATGTACACTAAGAGAGCAAAGTTTTCGATAGGAACGGTAGAATAAATAATGCACTGCTCTGTATTTAGAAACTAGACTGCACTAAGTACTGGAGAAAGCGCATAACTCACCAAATTGGTTCGAAGTAAATTCGGTTTAAATAACGATTGTAGAATTTATTAGACCATTTAGATTAATGTTATAAATATGAAATTTTGGATGTTTGTTCCTCGATCTCGCAAAAATGTCTGAACCGATGTGGATGACATTTGGCACACAGCTAGGTTGTAATCTGAATCAACACAGAATACTTTCTATCCCGGTAGTACGTCCCCGTGGGATCTCTTTCGACCAGCACGCGGGCGAAGCCGCTAGTAAAAGCTGTATGTAATAAAACTGTTGACCCTGGTTATTAAGAGGGTAGAAGTTAGTTAAGTTAGTTCTGGGTACTATAGTACCCCGTGGCTGTTGACCGGCATCATTCATGATATTGAGAAGAGTTTCGAAATTATACACTCAAAGTTTCAAAATTATGATTGTTTAAAATTATGATATATCTATATACATATATATAACGGGGTGAAGCGGAATACCAGCACTGGAACTGGGTAATACGAAACCTATTGATAAGACTGGTTGTCAGACTTTCGAGCTTCAGACAGCGAACGACTGCCAAAGATCCATGAATGACACCTGGAACCAACGGCTTAACGTGCTATCTAAGGCACGGGCTGGTCTAGTTGATATGTAAAGATGGTGGCCTACACTGACGTGCATTGCATATAGGCACATTACATTTTAATGTGTGTCCCGAAATTATTGAGAAACTAACTAAATTATCACACCTGAAAGAAATCCGGGTGTGTCTGCCTAGACAAAAACAGGTGGCCTACCTATACAGAAAAGTATGGGTTCTCTATTGTGTGACCGAAGTTTTTTATCCATAATCTAAAGATACATAATTTTCTTTGTCATAACCATCATTTGTCCGAATGATAACATGCCCGAACTAAATAACACATAATATCACATGCCATAAAATTGAAATCCCTAAATACAAAATGCCCTAAATCCGTTTGTCATAAATATTACAATCAATAATATACAAAAGACTTAAAACTGTTTTCCATAAAAGTTATAACTCCTAAATTCAAATTATTTCATGTTTATTTATTCTAATTATATTTTAAAAACAAAGTAGTACAAAGTTCATTAAGAACTTCATTATTTTACCAAAACCAACTTATACAATACATAAATAGTAAAGATGCAAAAGCATTATGGCTTTTGTCAAGGCCTGGTATGGCGCTTCATGTATTATCATACCACTCAATAAAACAGTTGATTTTGAACATGTGGTTTTATTTCCCTCTAAGAAGCATGCAAACAAGCATACACCACGCATGCAGCATGCATGCAAGCAAGCAAGCATCTAACATGCATGCAAGCAAGCAGCATGCAATCGAGCATGCATGCATGTACGCAAACAACATGCATTCGAGCATGCAAGCAAGCATGCAGTATGCAAGCCAGCATGCATCATGCAGCAGGCATGGTTTCTGTCAATGCTCCGGCGCTGCGGGGCTCCAGCGGTTCCGCGCGAGCTTATCGTCGCAGATGGTCTAACGATCACCACCGCAGCATCGTCATGCTGGCCGGCTTTGCCGGCCAGCCTCAGCTGCGGCGGCGAGCGTTACAACCACCTGCTCCTCAGCTCGCGGGCCGCCTCGCCCCTCCGTGCATACGCGATTCTAAATTACACTCTAGGGGTAGGGCAGACAAGACTACGTGGAGTCGGATTTACAGCGATTCGTTTCTTTCACTAAAACCTAACTTGTAGCATTTTTTTTTATTATTAACAATTTTACTATAAATGTACATTCGGAATAATACACTTTATATAAAACAATACTTAGGACATGTGAATTTATAACATGCAAAATTAGGAGATTTAATGATTATGGTATTTGATATTATGTCAGAATAGTTTTATAAGTAAAGATAATTATATAAAACAAAATTTAGATATTTTGAACATTATGGTTACTGACGTTTATAGCTAACGTGTTAGGGATAATGATTTTCGGACAAACAATTTTAGGAGAAGAAAGGGAGTACCAGAAAAGTATGTACGCCACTGGTGGCCCATCCATTGATGAAACACGGCAAACGCAGCCTTTGAGGCTATATTACTTAGCCACAATTCTCTAGCCCCGAAGTCTACGTATGACACATAATTCAAACAGTTAACCAATCTCCAGTAGCTGTTACTGTACAACGGGATGTAATCCCGGCTGAACATTGACGGATTGCCAAGCCTCCGCCTATCTGCATTATTGAGTTACCCATACCTTCAGCTTGACACTTACAAGCGTTGGGCGATGATAAATAATAGATGGTTGCACTCGGTTCCATTTAAATCCTTTCAAGCTTCCGATAAGGAAGTGAACGGGCAAGTGGAATAAAGAACTTAGAGGAACTTGATCCTTAAACAACTGTAGGTGAATATGAAAAGAGTAACAAAAAAAAAACTTTATTTGACCTAAGTTAAGGTTCACGATATATCTACACACAAGAGAAAATAGAAATCTATAAAATTCAAATTGACGTACAAAAAATAAAATAATACTGGAAGAAAATATGCGTCACATCCGCGCAAAATTAAAAAAGAGATAGATTGTGACAATTGTGAATAACAAAACGTGAAACAATTCAAAAGGTTTCCCAAATCCTTAACTATTTAAATTAGCGTAAATATTTCCCCGATTCCCTTTACACTTTCGTAAAGATTTCGACGAAATTCAAATTATACAGAATCAACGTTCCTTGAAAAGCGACGAGATATTCGCGAAGTCGCAATAGAATGGTGACATCAATTCATTTCATTTTGTAATCTAATGATGAAAGTTTTTTGAAAGGAATTAACATGACTTTCTCCCATTAAAATACGAGATTTGTCAAATAAACAACGAACAGCTTTGCAGTTGTCCCGTGATTGCTCACTCAAAGCCAAAAAGAACGAACAAAAAGCTTTGCTACGTGCGAAAATAACAATGGCGGAGCCACGAACCGCCGTCCAAATCACCGAATTTGGAGTTGCTCCAAACAATCTCTTATAAACACGGCCATTTTAATTGACGACTTAATATTAGTTACAGAGGCGTTCCGTGTCGCTGTTGGGTGAGCCATGCAAATTATTGGAGCGGGAAAATTCATTAGCCTTCCGGAAAAACGATCAAAGCAATTTAGAACCATTTACGTCGAGCGATGGTGACGTGTAGCCGAGACAGGTGATGCATTCAGTACATCAGAGCTGTCCCGTGATTAGGCACGCTACAAACATTTATTATGGATAGAATCCATCTTTTGAAATGGGCACAAATATTATATAGCTGTGGTTTTTGTGCTGTGAATGCAACGCTTGGAGCGGATATCGATTTACGATTATCGGATTAAAACGACTGTAGCGTTCGTTGAACAAATTCGAAACTCGATAATAAATGTTACATGACAGCTTTATATAAATAAATTGTTATTTTAATTCTGCTTAATCGTGTGAATGTGTTCTGTAAAGTCGTCCTAAATTAGAAAACAATTAATTAATGTGAAAGGTTCTGTTAATGTAAATTGTTCCCTTGTTATCCACATGTGTTTCTATGCCCAATTAAATACGTCCTTATTAAATCGTGTAGGTGTTATTTGCACATTTACTCTTACAGAGCAGTAGATCTTCTACTAAACATAATTGGAATTTTTGGCCTCTAACATGCTTAGCCAAAAGATGCGCTTGAAATCGAGAAATCACTGAACGAAAGAGCACGTACAGACAGCCAGCACATCAAGGTACCCGAAACTGTTAAATTCTCTCAATCAACCTTGAACCTAATATTTTAGCAATAAAGTTGAAAATCTATTACAGAAAGAACCTTGTCCCAAATTTTAAAGTATTAGGGCCCCACTTGTAAAATATGGTCACGCATGCTAGGTGGTAGAGTATGATGCGTACATTAATAATATGAAGGTTTCTACCTCTTATTATATGTGCAAGGAACCTTAACATGTTTAAAGTTATACTGTAATACAATTTACATTATGAGTTTAATTTTGAAATTTCTATTTGAATGTGTGTTCTTGCGTCCAAAGCACCTTCTCGTGGTTGACGGTGGTAGCAGACAATATGTTTTTTATTTGGCTAAGACTCTGGGTGCGTGTTATGTCGTTATGGCAAGAAGAAAACAAGAATGCGATTAAATGCCTCTGGAGTCCGTCCTTAAGAGGAAGATATGCGAGCGGCGGATGTACCTGAGGGAGCTAGCCACCTCGATTACTGGCTTGAATGAAAACATTCGATGTAGTTCTTGTGACGCCCCTCTCACACGGTGGAGAAAATTATTGCGACACCATATATTATCAGGGAGCCCAGACAGTGAAAAGGCCTTTTCATATTTCCAAAATGAAGTTATATTACAAAGAAAATGTCTTATATCGAACGATGATCGTGTTTGCCACAAATGTTGGGTTAGGTTTCTACGACATCAGGAAGCAGATTCTGATAATTAAAAAGTAAAAATGGTGCCTGTACATTTGAATGCCGTGTAAACGTTCTAACAGTCATTTGGTACCTAGGTTATGCAAAACACCAAGAAAAACGTCCCAAGCCACCAAGCGAAGAGATAAAAAACATTTTTGTAATGTTTGACAGCTCCGATGAGGAGTCAGTTTCTGACGAGAGAGCCATTTTACATTTTTGCGCGAATATCTAAGATTTTAGTCGCTTTATTTACCTCTCATCTCATCATTATAAATACTCTGGAATTGACGAATACATGTAAAAAATAGATTAATTTTTTGTTTTGTTACTTTTAGTAGCACATTTACAAAAACTTATTTGTTTACTTTGTAGTAATTAATCTCCCACAACTAGTTTTCTTAAAAATCAGCGCAGGGTCAATTTCTGACTCCTATTTCTATCATTAATATGTAGAAATTTGAGTAAAAAAAATACATTAAACATCAGACATATATATAATCTAGTTGTTACGTTTTGTACTAGAATATTGATTTTTATTAACATTAATTAGTAAACAAAATAAGTCTTATAGCAATTTTTACGATTTATTCGCAATTTTATCGCGTTTTTTTGGTTTGAATAAAGCATAATTACGTTAAAAATTCATGTCAATATAAAGTATACTGTATAACAAACCGAATTCTCAAGTTTTATTTAAATCCGTTCATTTAATTAGGCATAATATCGTTTTTGAAATCACTCTAAATTAGAATAAATTACGATGCACAAGCGGGCAGTGTTTAGTACGGCGCAAGCGCCCAACGAGGCAGGACCTGTGCCACTTTTTCCCGCGTCTCAGTTTTCGGGTACTTGTATCGTGAACGCAAAAATATACTACGACTACAACATTTTGCTACTCTTCGCATTTTATTTTTTTGTATAGGAGTTTCGTTTATTATCAAGTAAAGCATTATTTTAATAGATTGTAGAAAAATGTTGACTAAAATAATTTATTTTAATTAAATCTGACTATTTTTTGTCACGATTAAAAAGGTGTGGAATAAAACTAGTGGTCATGAACAAAAGTTCACACCAACGCCTCGCCTCACGTGCAAAAACAGTACTGTATTTTCTTTTTCTTTTGCTTATATCTCGAAAATGGCGTGTCCTATCGCAAAAATAATGATATTTTCGACCCCCTTTATGAAACCCTACACATATAAATCTCAACACGTGGGTAATGTTTTTTTATCGAATTCAAACAAAAAATGAAAAATCTAAATATATAAAAGGTAAACCTGACTAACTCATCTATCAACGCACAGCCGAAACTACTGAACGGATTTCGCTGAAATTTGGCATACAGATAGTTGTAATGACGTACGCATCCGCTAAGAAAGGATTTTTGAAAATTCGCCCCCTAAGGAGGTGAAAAATGGGTTAAATTGTTGTATGGAAGTCCGTCGTTTTTAGAGCTACAAGCCTGAAACTTTGTTTTTAGGTTAACAAAAAGAAATAAAAAAGTACTTGTGTGTAAATTCAACCCCTAAGGGAGTGAAAAAGAGTTTGAAAATTTGTATGGGGAAATAAGATCAGTTAAACTATTTTATTCGAAACTTCACAGGAGTATTCCTATCAATAAATGAGTAAACATGTGTACCAGACTCTTTCAGAGTTCAACCCCTTTTTTTTTTTTTTTTTTTTTTCAGGATGGGAAATCATCAAATGACTTCTCCCGCTCTGGGCGGAGCGGGAGGGCGTGTCAGACTTTTACTGACTAAAACCCACCCGTGTATGGAACACGGGTGGGTTTTAGTTGCCCATGTGCCAGGGTCACGGTATCTCTTTCGAACAATCACGCGACCCCGGCAGGCATCGGTCCTAGTAGACCCCTACACGGCTGCTGACATCTCTTTGAGGCGCGCGTGGAACACTGCGCGCCGTCGACCCGAGCTTGGTCCTTACCGGGCGGCGAGCTACCCATTGCTCGCCACCCGCAAGCTCGCGCCTACGGTGGCCGGGAGTCCGCTATCGACTCCCGACGCCCGGGGCGTCTCCTTCTGCGGCGGCTAGGGACGTGAGGGCGCAGAGACTGCCACTCCCTCACGCGCCCCGCCTCCTCCTTCGCGAGCATTACTGCTTCGCAGAAGGAGGTGACGGCTTCCCATTCCCTCTCGCTCCGTACCATGGCTCGTACCAGGGCCGGACGCGAGAGGTCGCCACCGCCGATCGCTCCCACGAGGACACGGCGGTGCTCCGCCCAGGCAGGGCACACCTTCACCGTATGCTCCACCGTGTCCTCCAGACGATCCTCGCCATGGAAACACCCGGACGTATCCTCCCGCTTTATCCTGAACAGGAACCCACCGAAGCACCCATGCCCGGTGAGAACCTGCGTCAGGCGGAAGGTGAGGACGCCGTGACGCCTCTCTATCCACTCCTCAAAGAGGGGACTTACCGCCGCAATTGTGGCGTGCCCAGCACTGGGTTGCGACAATCGTACCCGCCATGTCGCCATGAGATCACACCGGAGCTCTGTCCGCCGTGCCGCGATTTGTCGCGGCAGCGGAGTTTCGCCCCGGCGTTTCGCCTCCTCGCGCCACTCCCACATGTGCGCGAGGACCTTTGCCTCCAGATCCCATGGCGGCTCTCCGGCAAGGAGGCTCGCCGCCTCGCACGAGACCGTGCGGTATCCCCGGATTAACCGGATGGCCATGACCCTCTGGGCCGCAAACAACCGGCGCGCTGGGCGCAGCCTCAGTGAGGGCGCCCACACCGGTGCCCCGTAGAGGGCCATGGACCGCACGATCCCCGTGTAGAGCCTCCGGCAGGAGGCGTTTGGACCCCCCAGATTGGGCAGGAGCCGCTTTAATGCAGCCCCAGCCCGCTCCAGTCTGGGAGCCAAACGTCGGAAACGCTCAACGAAGTTCCACCGGCTGTCGAGGACAAGTCCCAAGTACTTCATCGTCGACTCGACGCCGATGTGAACCCCTCCTACCGTAAGTTGGGAACCCGCAAGGTGGCGCGTTCCGAGGTCGCTGATTACGAAAACAACAACTATTTCACAAAAACTGCACAAAAACATAAAACAAAATAGACAAGAAGATTTATACAAAAAATTGCACAAAATTACACCTGAACAAAAATAATATAAATTAAAAAAAAAAAACAATGAAAATAAACAACCAAACCATTTTTTTTTTTCAAATTAAATGGCAAAACCAAAAGAAATACCAAGGTGAGAAATACTAACCTATTTTGTATTGATCCTGAATGATCTTCCCTTTGAATTCAAACGAATACAGTTTCCCCTCAAAGTGCTTTGCAATGACCAGAATCACAAGGGCAGACGTTAAAATTTGTGGGTATAGACTTGAGAGAAAACTGTTATTCACACGGGCAATTCTATGTGGCTTGCTCTCGCGTAAGCTCGCCCAGTAGTCTGATAATTTTGGCATACAGTAATAGATTAGCAAAAAAAGTGGTGTATAAAGAAGTTTTGTAGTTTACTAGCTTTTGGCCGTGACTTCGTCCGTGCAATTCTACTTCCTTTCTTAGCGCTCGCTTACGCTACGTTACGCTACGAAGTCGCTGGCAAAAGCTAGTTCCAATATAAAACACGTCCAGGCTGCCCCCTTGCGCGCGCCTTCGTCTCTCAACAAGTTCATTGCGTAACGCACACAAGTACCAAGTTGCGAAGCCAAAAGAAAAAAAATACCACTTTGAGTCGCGATTGTCAAATTTGATTTTAGTCGTGTCAAAATAATTTTTAAATTTAGAGATTACTAGCTTTGGCCAGCGGCTTCGCCCGCGTGGAGGTCGGAAATTATCCCGCGGGAACATACTACCGGGATAAAAAGTAGCCTATGTCCTTTCTCAGGCTCTAAACTACCTGTGTACCAAATTCATTTAAATCGGTTCAGTAGTTTTAGCAGGAAAGCGAGACAGACAGACAGACAGACAGACAGACCGACAGACAGACAGAGTTACTTTTGCATTTATAATATTATAATATATAATATACAATATAATAATATATAATATAATAATATAATATAATATTATAATATATATAATATATATATATATATATATATGTTTCGGACCGTTCGATTAGTTACTCTATGCGCCTTCGGAACGCGCCATCGAACGGAATGACATCTGACTTGTCAGTTTGACTTTGACACTTCTTCTTGGTTTGGCGCTGAAAATGGGTCCGTCGCCGTGTTGAATTCCGCGACGCGTTTGTTGAAATTAATCCTTTTAAATCGATCCATTTGTGACAATTAGTCGTGATCCAATTGCTTTGATTGTTAATAAACCCAATTTGACGTAATAATACGGGTTACGTTTGTTTGGTTTGGTGCTTGAAACAAGGGAAATCGTCGTCGTGTTGAATCTCGCGATCTTTTGTAAATTAATCCTTGAAAATCGGTCGTTTTTGCGGACAATAAGTCATGACCCAATGATTTTGTGTTAAATAACCCCATTTGGTGAAGGAATACGGGTTTAGTTTCTTGACATTGAAGAACTTTGAGGTTAATGTGTTAAGTGTTTGAACCGCATGTTGGAGAAAATCTCCGGCGGGTTGTAGCGGCAAATGGTAACCTGTTCCTGAGAATACTTATTCATAACCTCACTACACGATACATACACACTCACTTACATACATAGATCCAGGTAACCCCAAGAAGCAGGTGGTCGTCTACCATCACGTGAGTTCCTTTGTTCGTTTTATTGTAGTTAATTTGTTTGCAATTGTTCTCTTATATATTGTCTGCTCCACGTACGGTGGACTAGTTTCGCTAGCCACTCTTGTCTCTAGAGCCCCACGGTTATCACGCTTCCACCAGTGGCGAAAGCACCATATAACACGATTCCTACCGGCTTGCCTTCGAGGATTCGCATTTGTAACTCTATCACTATTCAAAATACAATAGTATGTAAATAGTGGCTACTATTGTCAATAAATATCGTTACACTACGGGTATTTAATTCACCATAACATTCAAACAACAAAAAAGGTTATTCATAACTTTGTATTACAACAAAAGAGAAATGTTCTAAATTAACCCGGCGCCAAAACGTCGTAATCGGGAACTAAAAATTCATACAACAGCGATCCCGTAATGATGTCACTTTAGGTCACGTGGCACCGCTTGATATTGTACGAGAGCAAGCCGCTGTACAACGGGTTATGACAGAGACAGGTATAGAAAAATGCGTCAGCGAGAACGAGATAGAGGAATATTGCATATTTTATTCGGTTTTCAGCTGTTCAATTTAATTGTATTTAATTCATTACATTCCTATATTAATTTTAGAATGATAGTAAGTATTCTTTATTGATGAGTCAGTAAGTTAAAGCCGACTTCGCTTCGGCTTCTCTTTTAGAAAAATTTACACCTCGCCGCTGGCTTCCACATAATAATTAAAACCTTATGTGGGCCTAGCCTGGCAGCGAACATTTTGGTATTCAGAGCGCGGTTATAATAACCAACAAATTGGTAATTTACAGTAGGCTAATTACTTGGCAGTCTCTATAAGGGAAGTAGTAATACGCTGTAAATATTTGATAACTATGATTGCTAGTTTATTTGAAATAATTTGTAAATTTGTTGAGACGAGTAACTCATGTCGGCCCGGGTTGCATATGCTAGTAGAGTTGAATGAATTGGGCTATGTTACAACCCCTTGTTTGTGTCTGACCTCTGTTAAATGTCAGGAAGACATTAAAATATTGAGTTTGTACCATCAATATGGTAGTTTTGTTGAAATTGGCATTTTTTAGTATTACCATTGTTTTAAATTGGAATAAAGGTTCATTATTGTTGTACCATTAACAAAGTGGTTTGTAAAATTAACATTTGAAATTAACATATTGAGCGTTGACATTGTTTGAATTAAAATAAGGTTCATTGGATTGGAACCAATATTTTTGTAGTTGTCTTGAATTGGTATTTTTTTGGAATTGGATTTGAATTTGAATTCGGAATTGAATATGAAATAGAATTTTTGAACGTTGATATTGGTCTGCCTCGTTGGTCTAGTGGTAGCGAGCGCTACTGCTGAGCATGAGGTCCTGGGTTCGATTCCCAGGTCGGGCAAAGTGTTATTGTGTTTTTCCATCTGGAATTTCTCAGTAGCAGCCCGGAGTCTGGATTCGTGCCCGGTTGATGGCAATAGGCTCGCCCCCTATTCCATGGGACTTAAACATAACAGGCGAAATGTGGGTGTACTATAGGTACACCTCTGCCTAACCCTTCGGGGAAACAAGGCGTGATGTTATGTTATATTGGTTTGAATTAAAATAAAAGTTTGTTGTTGAATTGAATTGAAACCAATATTTTGTTATTTCTTGAGTTGCTGATTAGCGGTTTGGTAGTTTGATTGTTTGCTTGTAGTTATTTTGTAATTGATTGATTGAACTTTGTTATTTGATTATTTAATTATTTGGTTTATTTGAATTGTATTGTTTGTGCAATGGCATACAAATGGAAATACTGCAGTGCCGAACACCTGTCCAGGTCATGCCGGAGACCTCGGTTGTTTCAGGTCCCGGACTATTGAGTAGATTGCCTACTTTGGAACTGCCACACTTTGACGGTCGCTCGGACCACTGGTACGGTTTCCAAAACCTGTTTGCAAGTTTGGTTGATGCACGCTCGGACCTCAGACCCGCCCAAAAGTTGGCCTATTTGTTGTCTGTCCTGGAAGGTGAGGCCCGAGCCTTGGTACAGCAACTGTCGTTGACTGACTCAGCCTACCCTACCGCTTGGGACTACTCACCCAGCGGTACCAAAATAAACGTTGTTTGGCTGACGTTCATATTGAATTGATTTTGGGGTTACCGGTCATTACTAGTTTGTCAGCATTGCGTACTGACCTGTTGAACCCGTTGGTGGTAGCGACCAACGCTTTAAAGCGATTAGACTTGCCGGTGGACCAATGGTCTTACCCTTTGGTGCATGTTGTGCTGCAACGGCTTCCTGCCGATTTGAGGGCTCATTTCGAGCAAAGGTATGGTGGGGATAGTGTCACACATCTCCCCCCATTTGGTGACCTCGTCCAATTTTTGGAGGATGAGTGTCGGTTTGTGGACAACTCTGGCGTTGCCACTGAGTCATGCCAGCCGTCTTCCCGGCCACGAGACCAGGGACGGACTAGGGCTCGCGGGCCTGTTGATGGTCGCCCCGCCGCTCGTTTTGCTGGCACCCAGAGTCGTCCTGGTTGTGAGTTTTGTAGGTACACGGGGCATGGCATGGCAACTTGCGCGGCCTTTTTGAAATTGCACGTGAGTGCCCGCCGCCGAATTGCCAATGCACGCCGCATGTGCTTCTCTTGTTTGGGGGCTCACTTCCATCGGGACTGCCCCAACCCCCGCCCTTGTAGAATTTGTGGGGGGTCCCATTTGGACATATTGTGCGCTAACGCGAACCACGCTGGCAGACCAGCCTCTGATGAAGTTTCGCGTACGGGGGGGTACCATGGAGTTGGTCACCGGGCTTCTGCCTCGCCGGTTCAGAACCGGGGAGAGGTCCGCAATTTTGAGCGCCGCACTCCACCCCCCGCGCAAGTTGATCGGGAGCCGCGCGACCGCCATTTGGTCTCCCCGCGTAAAGGCGATTACGCAAATGTTGCTAGGCACCGCTGGCCAGACCAGCACCGCCTGCCCTCCCCTCCATTGGCGGAACGTCCCCGGTTGGCATCCGGTGGGATATGCCCTACCAGCGATGGCGCGTGCCTCGGGACACCGCGCATACGAGGAATTTGAACTCCATCCTCGTCGGGAAAGATTTGGGCCTGGGTGCGACGATCGGTCGCCGCCCAGGCATTGTTAGGACATTGGCGCCTGCCCCGCTAAGGTACCTGTCAGATCGACACGGTTTTGTTGCCAACGGCATCGGTCAGGTCTGGGGGCCCACGGGGGACTCTGTTGTGGTCCGTGTCATTATGGACATGAGAGCCCAGGGTTGCCTTTTGTCTATTGTTTTGTTGTTTGTTTGTATTGTTTTGGGCAAAATAGTTTTCTTGAGCGCCTTTGGACTGCGGGACTTGGCTGGGACGAGCCAATTCGGGAAACCCTGTTGGAAGATTGGCTCCAATTTGTATCCGCACTCCCTGCAGTCAACGAGGTCGTGTTACCCCGCGCTATCCCCCCCCCCCTGGGAGCTACACTGCTACCCTTGTTTGTGATGCGTCTTCGCACGGTTATGCAGCTGTTGTTTGTCTGCGCACCGTCTGCGCAACAGGCCAGGTGAATTTGTCACTGGTCTTGGCCAAGAGCAAGGTGGCCCCCCTCCGGACGGCACTGACCATCCCTAAGTTGAATTGTCAGGGGCGGCTCGTTTTGTGCGTCTATTGAACCACGTTGCTCACACTTTGGGTGGAACTGTGGACATACGGGTTTCTTACACCTGGACGGACAGTCAAATTGTTTTGTGTTGGTTGAAGACGTCCGTCCACTCTTTGGAGGTCTTTGTTGCGAACCGAGTGTCGCAGATACAAAGTTCTGAAACGCTTTTGATTTGGAGGATGTCGGGTCCTTTGCCCGGGCTCAAGGTGCTCGCTGTTGGAACGAAGGACCCTCCGTTTGACCCTGATTTTGTTGAGTCGATTTAGCTCCCTCGACAAATTGTTGAATTGTTGTTTTTTGTTGTTGAATTGTTGGTGATCGTCACATTAAGAACTCGCATGCCGGTTGCAATGCGCTGTTGGCCCTTCTGCAGCGAGAGTTTTGGATATTGTCGGGAGCCGTTATTAAGTTGAACCCCTTTTTGGACGATACGGGTCTTTTGTTGTTTGGTTGTTGACGGTTGAGGCACTCTAGCCTTCCTTATGGGGCCCGTCACCCCCTTTTGTTGCCTAAGGAGGGCCATTTGGTTAAATTGTTGTTGTTTGGTTGTTATTGTTGTTTGGTTGTTTTTGTTGGTTGTTATTGTGTTGTCCCGCCAGCCTGCCCCCATTGGGGGGGTATTTTTGAGGCCGCGGTGAAAGCGGCTCAGGGACTCTGGCGCAGATTGTTGGGAGACACCGTTCTCACCTTTAAGGAGTTAGCTACGGTATTTTGCCGTTTTGAAGCTGTATTGAACTCGCGTCCATTGTGCCCGCTGTCTTCGGACCTGAACGTCTTGGAGGCCCTGACCCCGGGCCATTTTTTGATTTGACAGCCATTTGTCGCCCTGCCGGAGCACCCTTTTGTCGATGTGAGCCAAAATTGGCTATCGCGGTTCCAGTTGGTGCAGCAGCTCGCTCAGAGTTTTTGGAAGGGTTGGAGCTAGGAGTATTTGCAAATCCTCCAGCAGCGCGTCAAGTGGACTGATAAAACGCAACCTTGTCAAGATTGCCAAGTGATTAGCGGACGGGAAGGCCCGTCCGGGGGGGGTAGATGTTTCGGACCGTTCGATTAGTTACTCTATGTGCCTTCGGAACGCGCCATCGAACGGAATGACATCTGACTTGTCAGTTTGACTTTGACACTTTGACACTTCTTCTTGGTTTGGCGCTGAAAATGGGTCCGTCGCCGTGTTGAATTCCGCGACGCGTTTGTTGAAATTAATCCTTTTAAATCGATCCGTTTGTGACAATTAGTCGTGATCCAATTGCTTTGATTGTTAATAACCCCAATTTGACGTAATAATACGGGTTACGTTTGTTTGGTTTGGTGCTTGAAACAAGGGAAATCGTCGCCGTGTTGAATCTCACGATCTTTTGTAAATTAATCCTTGAAAATCGGTCGTTTTTGCGGACAATAAGTCATGACCCAATGATTTTGTGTTAAATAACCCCATTTGGTGAAGGAATACGGGTTTAGTTTCTTGACATTGAAGAACTTTGAGGTTAATGTGTTAAGTGTTTGAACCGCATGTTGGAGAAAATCTCTGGCGGGTTGTAGCGGCAAATGGTAACCTGTTCCTGAGAATACTTATTCATAACCTCACTACACGATACATACACACTCACTTACATACATAGATCCAGGTAACCCCAAGAAGCAGGTGGTCGTCTACCATCAGGTGAGTTCCTTTGTTCGTTTTATTGTAGTTAATTTGTTTGCAATTGTTCTCTTATATATTGTCTGCTCCGCGTACGGCGGACTAGTTTCGCTAGCCACTCTTGTCTCTAGAGCCCCACGGTTATCACGCTTCCACATAATAATTAAAACCTTATGTGGGCCTAGCCTGGCAGCGAACATATAAATATATCCACACTATATATATATATATATATATATATATATATATATATATATATATATATATATATTTTATATATTATATATATTATATATCCATACTAATATTATAAATGCAAAAGTAACTCCGTCTGTCGGTCTGTCTGTCTCGCTTTTCTGCTAAAACTACTGAACCGATTTAAATGAAATTTGGTACACAGATAGTTTAGAGCCTGAGAAAGGACATAGGCTACTTTTTATCCCGGTAGTATGTTCCCGCGGGATAATTTCCGACCTCCACGCGGGCGAAGCCGCTGGCAAAAGCTAGTAAATAGTAATATAGTATATATAGTAATATATAGTATATATAGTAAATTATATAGTAATATAGTATAAGTATATATAGTATATAGTATGGATAGTATGGATGGATGGAAGTATGGATTTCTTGCAGAATAGCGTAACAATTCTCATAGCTAAAAGTAAGCAATTTTAGAGATAGTTTAGTTCGGTGTACAACAGAATCGGCACCAATATGTAATTGTTTGAATTTTTTATTTTTATTGTATACTTTACATAGCATATATTTGTAATTTTTTATTAGTCTAGAAATCTTTATTAGACTGACTAAATAAAAGTAAGTATTTTCATAAATCTCTAAATACCGCATTATAATTCTAACGACTAAAGATTGTTTAGGCCGGCTCGACACTCGCGTTACACTGTTTGTATTGTGCATGTGTGGATAGCTACGCACACATAGATAAGATTGCCGTCTTTTACCTAAACTCGAGCATTCAAATTTTGTGAGAGGGCTCTTAACTACATCTTACTTCGCATACACGGCCATACATAAAAATATTGTTATTCTTGTTTTACTCGGCTAGTACTACACACTGCAATAAAAACCATTCGTGTACACCAGGGGGCCAGTTTGGAACATAGTTCTTTGACAGATTGTAGTAGCTCGATGTGCTGGCGTCTGTACAATTGCTCTTAAATAAAGTATCTGAAACAAGCATGTGATCAATCAGTCCAATTGGAATTACATCCCACCTATAAATTAATTGATATCAGTGATGCCAGACGTGCTACTGACAATTAGTTGGTTACAATTGCATTGATCGGCCGGCAATACGAGTGCTTTACAGTGGTTGATAATTAATTGAGTTGAAAATTAATAAGAAATAAATAAATAACTTTTGATTTACAAAATCATAGAAATGGTTTTACAACCTAATAGGTGAAAAACCCACTATTACGATGTTTTTAAATATTTCTGTTTCGAAGTGTAAAGTGTGTAAACTCATGCATTTTTTTACTAACTTGTTTTAAGGATATATCTGCTTGTGCTGACAATCTTACTACCAATTTTCTCGACAGAATTTGGTTTCTTCACAGCATAACTACCTAAGCCAAGTACAAAATTAAAATTGCAGTCGAAAAACGGGCGCGTAACTTATACGTGAATTTATCAACATAAAAATAAGAAGCTTTTAAAATCAAAATGCGTCTATTCTTATTAATGAAATTAAAAAAAAAAATTGATACGCAAAGCCAAAGATAATTGACATTTTTAAATACGAATACGTTTGGTAGACGTCATTAAAAATCTGCGGCCTAAATCTGCTCAAGAAGGAACATAATTTGAATTTTGGAACTTGTACAAATACTTATCATTCACTCTAATTGCATGCCTTTTCCAGACGATCTCCCATGCAAAGGATGGAAATCGTTTTGACTGCATTCTACGAATGTGGCACGTCCAATCCTATTTAAGCTTGGCATCCTTATTGGCCGCCGACGATACCCGTCTTGAGGCGCCTCGTGAAAGGCAAATCCAATCGCCGAGCTTTAGATTCAGTGCGGTATGCTCCATGTACTTCGCAGACTAAGAGGGTGTCAGTTGTATAGTTAGGAAATGCATCTATGTATAGTGACTGCGTTTCTTCTATTTATGTCCAACTAGCTCATCCAATTCATTTAAATTTAAGCTGATTGATGAAAGTGTGAACGTTTATTTTTGCATGCCATGAGGTTAAATAAAAGAGTCACATTTAATTTCGGTAGCGTTCGTCTACTGCAATCAGACGTAGTACCAACTTGTTGAGTAGCTATTGTTTTGTTCATCGCATGAGCAAACGGCAGTGACTTACGAACTTGTAGGTCATAAATTTGAACCCTGACAGACGCTTTAATTTGTGTAAATAATATCATCACAACTGCTTTCAAAACGGTGAATGAAAACAACGTGACGAAACCGGTATGTCCCAGAACTAACAATTTGAAGACATGTGATAACTACCAACCCGCACTGAGCTCGCGTGGTAGCTTACAGCCCACTCGCTCTCACCGAGAGGGGGCCTGCGTCCCAGCTATGGAAACATAAGGCTGCCTAAAGACCCTCCTCTTCGGAGCGGTGCTGTACCAATATTAACCAATAGAGTTCAAACTCCGCTCCGGTCCGAATGGATTGAAACAATTCTGTTAGTATATAGGCACAGCTTCGCTCCTCTCAGTTTTTCTCCGCTCCAATGGACAGGCAGCCTTATCAGCTGTTTATGAGCTAATGTTTTCTCAAGTTCAAGTCACTGTGAATGAAAATTAATAGGTATTTCAACCCAATAAGTCAGTCTAAGTAATTTCAGTTTAACTCAAATCAAAACGAACGTTGTCAGTCGAGAGTTGAGTATGAATCCTACATCCGAAATTCCGTAATCCTATTCGCATTCACTTGCGTGAATATTTAAAATCAATATTCGTCACATCCTCGGCGGCAGCGCCTGTCCTGGTTGGGGTAAAACCTTCCCGAAAGCATTGGAGAATATTGTTCCGCCATTTAAGCCGTGCCAGTGACGCTGTCGTATGCTCCAGTGTGTACCAACGATGTCAATATACCCTCCATATATGTCGACGATGGAGACGGGCAATTTTAGACGCATTGTGTTCCGGAATCTGATCAGAAATTAGACGAAGCATGAGGAACTGCTTCAGAATTATAATTTTTATGTGACCTTTAGATTTTTATGTGACCTTTTTATGTGACCAAAAAATAAATAAAAAGAAAAAAAATATTGAAAAAAAAAGACCGTGGTGTGGTTTTTAAATGATATCAATCTTTTTAATTGATGTGCTTTTTAATTGGTATTTTTAATTGATATCAAGCACCCTACACAATATTTACATTTTTTTCTACTTTTTAGTTTGATTTTTATGGAAAGAGGGTTTTTAGTCTTTTAAAATATTATTTATTTTCTATTTTTTAGTTCAGCTACATACAAAGCGTGTATTTTTTAGGCTTGCTAGGTAAATGGCCAAAATTGATTAAAATATTGTTTTGACATCGGTTCTTGATAAGTGTGGAAAGTTTCAATTGAATCCAACATTTTGAACGGGGTTAAAATGACTTTCAAAGATTCCGTTACATATACATACATACCTTCATACATGATACATACCAAGCTAAAATAGTGTGCCAAAAAAACTATGAACAACTAACTGAAATGGTTTTTACCAGCGTCATCTAGACCTTTTCATTATATTTGTGCATAGCTACTATCTCGTTACCATTCAGTACACAGATTTAACGAACCTCACAATCACAACATTACAAAGTCTCTGGCCAATTATTATTATTATTAATAATATCAGAGACCCAGAAAACTGGTGGATAGGTTCAGTGAACCCAGTAGCTTTGTAATACCTGCAAAATGTCCGTTACCTTGACAATGGCAGAAAAGGCTAGACTGGTTCAACGTATCCATTTGAGTGTCCACCTACGTTTTTGAACTAGAACTTATATGTTCTAACCTACATAGTTATTCACAACCATTCGAAATGTTGTCGAATCGAAAATGGCACATTTTCAATTATTTATTTAATAGCAGCGGTATCGACTCCAACTTACGATTTGTAGATCGTGAGTTTGAACCAGGCAAGCATGTTGTGTATTTAATTTCATCATCACTGTGCTAAAACTGTAATGCCATGTTAGAAATGTAAACGGAACGCAATCATCTGCTGTCTCTCTCTTGCGCTGACAACAGTCCTATCAAAAGTTCATGGATTTGTGTATTCTGCCGAAGTATTCGCTTGCAATAAATTCCGTTTATTTAAAAATCAATGTAGTCTTATTTCATCGAATCTATCAAGGAAAACATCGTGAGGGAACCGACTTCTCCTAGAAACAAACAATCAAAGACGTGCGACATTAACCAACCCGCACTATACCCGGATTATAGTCCCTGTATCCTAGCAATGGGGACCTTATAGGCGAATTGTGATGAATTTGCCTTGCCCCCGAGAATGACGGTCATCTATTTTTTATTTAAACTGACAATACTTTCTTGCTTCATACTTATGAACAACTTCAGGGAGACTCTTTCGACAACATTAATTTATGTTTGATTAGGCACTGAATTGGAGCAGTGGTGACCCAGTGGTAGCCCCGACCTAAGAGTGGGTCGTGTAGGTCGTGGGTTTGAACCCAGGCAGGCGCTTTACTTTGTGTAAATGATTTCATTACCACAGCTTTCAAAACGGTGAAGAAAAACATCGTGAGGAAACCGGCGGCATGCCCTAGAACCAGAAATTTGAAGTCATGTGACATTTACTAACCCGTACCGCGCCCGCGTGGTAGATTATTGCCCACTCCCTTTCCTAGAGAGGAGGCCTGTCTACTAGCAGTGGGAATATAATAGGCTAATTATGTATTTATGTTATTTCAGCACAGAAGTGTATCGAACGGTTATGAATAACCGTGGTGGAACAAAAGGTTTCACTTGCAACAATTTGGTCACATGCTGCATTGTTTTGACTTTAGATTAATGGATTCGTTGAACTCACGTGAGTGATGATGACATAATGTGTTAAGTACCCGTGAGTGTGAAATATATTATGTACTCAGTTTCCTGCATTAAATGTACATTAGTACGGTTATTTGCTGTGTTACTCTGGCGTGGCTATTCGTCGTTATTTTCAGTGTCATGTAGAAGTTTAATATTGAATATTAATTAAAACCTGTAGTGCTTTTTTTTTTCACTTACAGCTCCAGCAGACAAATATAGACTCTAGCATAGAAATTTACCGTCGGATATGAAAAAAAAATCTGTTGTTTCATAGAAAAATGCAATATAAACGCGGTCAAAATGTGGTACAGCATTTTTTTTTAATAGACGATGCTAACTTTACTTCATTTATCGTCAATTATTTAGAGGAAAAAACTCACTATGCGCAAAAGACCTTGGTGCCGGACGTAAAGAATAGCACCATTGCATTTCTTCCCGTGGGTGTCGCAAAAGGTGACAAAGGGACTTACTAGGGAATGGGTAGCAGCGCAGCGTTCTCAATGCATTTTACCACCATACTGCAATTGCCAACCCACCTACCAAGTGTGGTGATTATGAAAAACTTCCTAAATTGGCGAAGGCCTAAATTCAGCAGTTGACGTCTTCCAGCTGGAATGATGATGACGATGTGCAAAAGAACAGCGTGAGGTGTTCTTCTATTGTTCGTGTCCGTGTGTAAAAAGAGAGATAATAGATTCGTCATAAGATCTACTTGGTCAATTCTAAGATGTTTCTTATCTTTAGACGCCATTCGGTCGAATCTGGCTTGGTTTCCATCTCCCTTCCTTTTACAAAACGCGAAGTACATAGTAAATCTTGCTATATTATAAAATAAATTTAATTATAAGTACAAAACAAGTCTGTACAGCCACCGCAGCGTAAATCAAGATTAATTTTATCAGCATTCGCACCACGTAGCGGGTTCCGCGATATTTCGACTTCGCCTAAGGCCGCGTCCCCATCATGCACGGCGCGGCACTGCGGCCGTGGCACTGCGGCGGCGGCGGCGGCGGCGGCGTGCGTCGCGCGTCGTGACGTTGCACGGTGACGGCGCCGCGCCGTGCATGATGGGGACGCGGCCTAATGGTCGGACATTAACGGGGTTTCGCGATGGCTACTACTATCAGTTGCAGATCCTCTTGTACTGGGATCTCGCTGTCTGGTCCTTAGTATATTGTGTAGCAAAATTCATCAACGGTATAGCTAAGTTCCGTGTCGTGCCGGACGTAAAGAATATCACCATCCCATTTCTATCCGTGGGTGTCGTAAGACGCGACTAAGGGACTTAGGGCTCCCACACATAAACACGATACGACGTCGCGTCGTACAACAATGCGGCGTCGTTTCACGATACGACGTCGCGTCGTGGAAATCTACGATGAGCATCGTAAAAAAACACTACATCGTAACGTAATGTGCCACGCACGATGCCGTCGATACAGTTGGGTGGTGTTTTAGTTCATTCCGAAAAATGGATCGCTTTAGACGCATTCTGCTTCTGCTGTTAATAAGAAGACGAAGAAAGAAAAGACAGATACTCAGAGATATTGGATGTTGTGGTTTTTGCATTTTTATTCTAGTATTCTTCTGATGCTTTGTTCCATAGTTCGGGACGCTGCTCGACTAGGGAAATTAAATGATCGACTTCAATACCATCCGTCATCTTTGAATTTCGAATAACAACTGCGCAGGATTGCATCGAGTTTCTAACGTCACGACATCGTATCGTGCATGGACACGTTACGACGTCGTGTCGTAGATTTCCACGACGCGACGTCGTATCGTGAAACGACGCCGCATTGTTGTACGACGCGACGTCGCATCGTGTTTATGTGTGGGAGCCCTTACTGGAGAAGCGGCAGCAGCGTTCTAAATGCATTTAACCACCTTCCAAGCGTCGAGATTATGGCAAACTCCCCTAAATTGGGGGAGGCCTAAGTCCAGCAGTGGACGTCTTACGGCTGAAATGATGATGTTGATGATAAATGTCTATTAACTGCTCCCAAATTACGATGTTAATTTTATTTTAGTACATGCATGACATACCTCTCTACAAAAAGGTTATGCTATAAGAGTATGTTAAAAAAAAACCGGCCAAGTGCGAGTCGGACTCGCGCACCGAGGGTTCCGTACAAACCTACGGTACAAACCTGTAGGTATTCTCGGTTTAAAAATAAATGTTTTTTTTTTAATTTTTATATTTCAGTTGATTGAATGTAATGTAAATTGCGGTTTACGATTTATGACGTTTAAAAAAAAAACTACTCACTCGATCTCGTTCAAACCAATTTTCGGTGGTAGTTTATATGGTAATGTACGTCATATATTTTTTTTAGTTTTATCATTCTCTTATTTTAGAAGTTACGGGGGGGGGGACACATTTTACCACTTTGGAAGTGTCTCTCGCGCAAACTATTGAGTTTAGAAAAAAATGATGTTAGAAACCTCATTACCATTTTTGAAGACCTATTCATAGATACCGCACACGTATGGGTCTGATGAAAAAAAAAATTTTGAGTTTCAGGTCTATGTATGGGGAACCCCAAAATTTATTGTTTTTTTTTCTATTTTAGCATGAAAATCTTAATACGGTTCACAGAATACATCTACTTACCAAGTTTCAACAGCATAGCTCTTATAGTTTCGTAAAAAAGTGGCTGTGACATACGGACGGACGGACAGACAGACAGACAGACAGACATGACGAATCTATAAGGGTTCCGTTTTTTGCCATTTGGCAACGGAACCCTAATAAACATTATTTAAAAAAAATATGATGTCTAATGAGAAATTATTTGACTCAAGAAATTTATTACTCCGTTTTTTCTTATCTTTTACTTCACAATCTTTTTAGCAGACGAGGGTCTAAATTCCCTTGTGATTTAAAAGCGGCATACCTAATTATACGAAGAAACTTGAGAAGCAATATTAAAATAGCTTTTCATTGATTTATTACACTTCGCTTCGTCGTATAAAGTTCCCGACCGTATATTAGCACGGATAACTTAAAAGTTAGCCTGTCTTGGCTCCATATTTGTATCTCAAATGGAGATTGTATAATATAATGTCTTATGTCTGAGTTTATTTAAGCAATAGCTGCGGCTCGCGGTTTTAACGGCATAAGTATCGATCCCGTAAGAATATTTGGATAAAAAGTATTCTGTCCTAATCCAGGTCATGATCTACTCATGAGCCAAATTTCATTTCCATCTGTTTTAGCGTGATAGCATAACAAACAAATATACAACAAGAATATTATGTTCTATTCATAATATTAGTTTAGTTATCACAAAGAAGACTATAAATACCTACCTACCATTGAAACTAGGGTTAGTACTATCACAGAGATTACTTATATTAAACAAGAATTGATAGAATTACAGGTATACATATATTCATCGAATCGATGATTCCAATAAACTTACCATTAATATTTCCGATAAACTTCAACAAAAACTCGACTGCTTGAGGGCGTTACTGTTGGCCTCGCAAAGGTCTTCCATAGGTCAGTACATATTCATAACATCCTCAAGGGGGAAGTGCCAAAGAAAGCCGCAAGATTGAAATCTCCTTACATTTTTGAAATTTTCAGGCTATACAGGATTTCATGTAGGAAACAATCAATGGGGTTATGTGAACTAAGAGAGTTGCATTAATGTTCTGAGATTTGATACGATCGTTAACCATATTTTGTTCAACATTGGTATGTTCAGCAAAATATCATCATCAAAAAACAGGCTGGTGTCTGTCACTGACCTGCAAGATGCAATAAAGATGGTAAAAAAACACAGTTTACTTTAGGGCATCCCGTTTAAAGCTTCAAAACATCAATAAGAAAAAAGCTGAGAAAGACTCACTATACAAAATCATAAAGCAGGAATCACAAAACATGTCAGATCTTCCTTCACACATCAAACATGTTAAAACATAATATAGGTACAGCCATCAACACAAGTGTTATACCCCCTACCCCACAGATAAGATAAACAATGATCGATGTACCACGTTACATACAAGACATCAAGTAATGGCTACAAGGGCGATAACCCTGCAAAATTAACGTATTAATATATGTTTATTGAGTATTAGACCTTCATAAGTGGTCGTTGGCAATAAAAGTCTGTAAGGGTTTGATAAGTTTGCTAAAAATATAAGTATGAGAATTTGTGCTCATTATGCGGGATATTGGGTGGTTATAGGTTGCTATTCACGTTAGGGTTTGATTTTACTATCGTAAGAGGGTAATTTTATATTGGAAGGTATTACAGCAAACTCATGGTTATACCTGATAAAAGCGCTCAACAACGGACAGGCTAAATATAAGTTAAATACTATATAGTAGCTAAGTATCTTTAAGTACCTAGGTATGAAAATAGATTAGACAAGAAACTTGTCAGTGCATAGTAATTCACCGAATTCGTAAACAATATTACTGATGAAGTCACAAATTTTGTGATAGTATAATAAACAGGATCAGCCTTTCGGTGACAAGGAGTGGGCCGTAATTTACCACGCGGGTCTAGCGCGGGTTCTTTTTTTTAGTCTAGGACATGCCTGTTTCATAAAATAGATTAAATGCACAAAGTAAGGGGCATGTCAGGGTTCGAACGCACGACCTACAACTCGTAAGTCAGCGCCGTTCCCACTGAACCACCATTGCTCTTCATTTACATGTTAATCCAATCAAATAAACGAATTTACAACAATAAAACTGACGAGGTCACAAAGTTAGTGAGACTTAGTGAAAATCACTTGGCCCATTGAATCCCGACTTACTTAACAAAGGAGTATGAATGACGCCAGCAAAAAGTTACAACTTCACAAAGCTTTCTGCCCCCCGGTTCCTGTTCCAATCAAATTAAGTAGGTAAGAGACAAGTTTAAACCATTCTAATAAGACAAAGTTTGAAACAGTTTAAAGCTCTTGTTGACATCACCTCGAAATTTCTCGTTCTTTCGTTCAATTCGTTTATTGAATGCTAAGAATTATACGAAGACGAATCCTTAATATTTGTACCATAAGACAGCTTTTTAAATAAGCTTTAATAAAGCTTTTCTTGAAAGAACATTATCTCACAATTAATGTGACAAATTGTTTAGAGCGCGAAAACTTGTTGGTTGAATGATTCATCAACCGCCAATCACGAGATGTGGAAACTGCTTGAGATCGCAAAGAAAATAGATGTTCTGGAATTGTGGTGCTGAAGAAAAATGTTGGAGGTATAGTGCATCGAGTTTCGCGTCAACACCTTTATACACCAACAATTCGGTTTAAAGACATTTATTTCTCAAAAAACAAGAACATTCCAGTTCACTTAAAATATTGAGAGTAAATATAAAACTAAAAGTATGTGTGATTCTCTGTGCTCACAATAAGAGAATTAGGCAACAAAGGTGACAACTGATATTGTTAGTGTTGTTTCTGAACGTTTTCTTCTAGGGATTTTTAAATTTAAATATGGTGTCACTATTGGTATCCATATCAAAAAAAAATATCTGTTCTGTTCCAAACGCACATCCTCGATTACTTCGGACACGTCTCGAGGTGAGAGGGTGATTCTATAGAGTCCAGTCGTGAAGGGTACAGTAATGGGCACTAGACCATGCGGACGCTCACCCATTAGCTGGACAGACCGAATTAAATCTGCAGTGTGCCATCCCCTTTATGAGTGCAAATTCCAAAAATTGCTTTTGCCCGCGGCTTCGCCCGCGTGGATGTCGAATACTTTGTTGTGTACGTTAGTTTGAAAACGAAGGAATTTCCACACAAATTCATCTCCTTTTACAGCTCTTCTGGAGTAAAATTATTAAAAACGCTGAAATACGTATAAATTATTTTAGTTCCTGCCTAAACACAAAATTTTAAGAATATAGCTTCAAAACTGACGGACTTTCACACAAACGTCCAATTCCCTTATTTCATCCTTTTCCAGGAGCAGTTCCTTGAAATCCTTTCTTAGTTGACGTCTCCTACTTGTAATCTACCTCCTACCTCTGTGTTAAATTTCATTTTTGTAGGTGTAGTAGTTTTCGACATTTCGTGATTAATCAGTGAGGGAATGTATGAATGAGTGACTTTTCGCTTTTAATAGATACTAGTGATCGCCCATTGGTCGAAATTCGACCGTACTTCTTTGAACAGAAATATATTATTAAATGAAAAAAACATAAATAATAATAAATATAAAAATATAAGGTTATATTTGACATTCAGTAACACTATAGATAAATAATATTAAAAACAAATATTCTCGATATGATCATAGATTTAAAAATGAAATAGGTTATATATATCTATAAAATTAATTTATTACCTATGGTTATACTTGACATTCAGTAATAGTTAGGGAGCTGGCGAGCAAAATTTCGATATGATCAGCACACAAGGCAGACGTTATTAATAGTGATAATTATACCCTAAGAAACATCAAGGATCTCGTCTGCCACCATGGTGGCGCTGCGTTGTAAATTTACAGCGTTTCAACAATGTTTAAAAAAAAAGGTGTGCTATATTATGCGCACAGAGGCAGACGGCCTCTGGGGCTGATGATCACAGTCATCCTAGAAACACAAAGAATCGAAAAGGCAGACAACCAGGGCTCTGATTTTTGTAGTATTTATTTCTTACATTTATTTTTATGATTTAAAAAACTCTATATGAAGTGCACACTTGGCAGATTTGAATTGTTCGATTAAAAACAATGAGAAGAACCACGGAAAAATAGTCTGCCAACATGTTACCTCTGCGTTGTCTATTGACAGTGCTCCAAAAATGTAAAAAAAGGTGTGCTATATTATGCGCACACGTCTACCTCTTGGACTGATGTTTGAATTCCTTATGAAAACCAAGAAAATCGATGAGACAGACGTTCAGGCCTCTGATATTCCAAAGCACCATTAGATTTTTTTTTCAACCCGACGCTCGCGCCAAACCAAGCAGGTATAAAATATCCCCATAGTTCCTTTCGTGGTGTCTCTCTTTTATTTGGGAATATGAGTGAGAACGGTATAACTCAGTTCCGACCTTTTCCTTATAGTGAAACTAAATGTATAGAGCGTATATCTATATACAGCCTCCCCTTTTATTTTGCACGCTTTTCCTCTCTCTCGCTCTCAGGCACTTTCACACGTCTTGGTTCAAAATCTACGTATTTTACACAAATGTGATTAAAAAAAGTTAAAGACTGTTCCTATTAATCCTATTCAGATTACAATATAGCAAGCAATTTAAAAAAAAAATACTTTCTGTTTAAAGTTCCAAGCGCATTTCGTTTCTGGTTGGCATTGAGAAAAAAATTGATTGCATAGATTTCAGCTCCAGAAGTTTAATCGTTACCGTGAGTTTAAAGGATAATATTAAACAAAATTATAAGAATAAACTATAAATAATAACAATAATCCCATGCAATACCCGCTGTCCCTTTATTCCGTGAATTTCAAAAAGTTATACAGCTGAAAATCAGTGAGCAAAGAGTCTGCCACATGTTTTTTCGAATTCACAGAGTCATAGTGAATCGAATGGGCGCAATGAGAACCGCGTGCAAATGACTTAGTAGAGCTTTTTTTTTAACATTTTTACAACTCCGTCTCATGATAATGCAGAGTTCTGAATGTCTGCTTCTTCGATTTTCTTCGTTTCCAAGATGATTGTGACCATGAACTCTAGAGGCATACATGCGCAAATGATTTAATACCCCGATTTTTTAAGCAACTTCAATCCGCTGTAACGCGAAAACGCAGCGACATAGTATCTTAATTGATTGGACCAAATCGATTCGTAATGATTTAAACTGCAATCCACCTCGACGTGAAACGTGTGCAAATCATATACCGAAATGCTCGCCAGCTCCCTAACTATAAGACTATAGACACAAAATAAAGACAGATATTGTCGATTGGACCATAAACAAAAGAATATCTGTGCCTGTGTGTATTAAATACACGGTAATGAATAGTAGTGTGTGTAACGTGTTATTTATTGAAAATAATATATTTTTACACATAATTTAAAAAAAATATTAGCATTCGTCACTTCTTCTCTGTATAAACTATAAGTGTGCGAAATTTCATACTACTCCGTCAGCCCAATTTTCGTAAAAAGGGATCCAAAGTTTTCGCTTCACGTATTAATATATAGATAATATGTGCCTTTCATCCAATTCTGTTAGGCCGCTGTAACAAAGTTATTGTTTAGTAAATAATTTAATGACTTTGAGTAACAAACATCAACTTTCACATGTATAAAATAAGTAAGATAGTAGGATTGTTCCTACCGAAGATGCTAGTTGAATATGTAACAAACTATCGCTAGAGTTGAGATGGATCGGTAATGTTCAGAACCGTCATGCTACGCTACATCACGCAAATGTGTCTGGAACCTGCAATTAGGAGGTACGAGCGATTGAGCATTGCACCGGCGAGTTACACTCCAAGCACGCATGGAATAACACTCCATGCATACCATGCATGCAGTTTACTACGTTACCAAAGGTGAATGTAGTGCTTATTTTGTGGATTTCCGTAGAAAATGTGTATTCAGGCTTGCTCCATAATTCGTTCGTATGTACAAAGCTCTGACTCTGTAGGAGGCTAGTGTATTCATTTGTGCACACACTGAATTCTTTTCGGAATATCCATGGATAACAATGTTATGTTTAAGAATAATAACACCCCCGTGTGAGTGTATTGAGAAAATTGAAGTTCACACGGACGTAATATTATCGCGGCGGGATTTTTACGCGCACTGTTTTTTTTTTCACCTAGAGTTGTAAATCGAACAGTGTGTTTTTATAGCGCGTCGAGCTGCACTCTGTTAGATTCTGAATTCTCGAATCAACACCGAAAATTTAAAATCGCACGATCAAATCTTTTTACATCCTCGTGAACGTCTACTAAACCAGAGATCAATCAATCAGCCTATTCTTTTCCCAACTATGGGGTCGACTTCCAGTCTAATTGGATGTAGCTGAATACTAGTATTTAACATGGAGTGACTGCCAATATGACAGTCGTTATTTGAGCAGCATGATAACTTTGGTAAGACTGGTTGTCACAATTTTCAGCTTTCAACTAGGTACCCAAAAAGTTTGTCAAAGACCTATGAATGACAGCTAGGACGAACGGCTTAGCGTGCTTTCCAAGGCACGGGGAGTTCTCAATATGTGATGGTTGGTCACCCATCCACGAACCGACCGCGGCAAGCGTAGTTTTATCTTCACTCAACCCTTTAGTAGGTTTGGTAAGTATAAATGTATAAGATACATAATACCCGTTAGGTCAACGTTCATAGATCAAAATTATATTCATGCTTGAGTACTGTGCGATGGAGTCTCATCATCATCATCATCATCTCAGCCGCAAGACGTCCACTGCTGGACATAGGCCTCCCCCTATTTGGGGGGCTTTGCCATAATCGGCACGCTTGGCAAGCGGGTTGGCGATCGCAGTATGGTGGTAAAATGCATAGAGAACGCTACTGCCCATGCTCTCGTGTACATATTGAGGGATGCGATTGAGGGACGATCCTTAATCGCATTTTACGACACCAACGGGAAGAAATAGAATGGTGGTATTCTTTACGTCTGACACCAAAGGCAACATCGTCAGTACATCTTTCTACAAATCAAATAAGAAAGTTGATACCATTCATGTCTCAAAATCAATATCAAAAGAACTTGCCGAAGATACTCGTCGAAGTATTCGTTAACAATCTGTCGATATTGTTGATTTACTCCGTGTTACTGCCACCCGGCCTTATTTACTCAGGAAAGTTAATACGTATAGATATGGCATTTTTATGTTTAGTTGTATGGGTTGTGGTTTCATTACGGTTTTTATGCGGCAGCCCAGATTGTTTGGTTTGAAAGACCGCTTTTAGTTACACGTAGTAACTTTCTTACGTCTTACGAAATCTGTTGCTTCCATCTTTTTGCTGTGGAATATTATATTACAGAAGTATAATCCTAAATCATTGTTCTAAATAAAAAACAAATTTTGCGATTCTATGAAATATTAAATCTACAGAAGTGTAATCTAAAATCATTATTCTATATTCAAACCAAATTTTGAGGTTCCATGAAATAATAAATCTATAGAAGTATAACCCTAAATCGTTCTTCTAAATTCAAACAAAATTTTGAGGTTCCATGAAATAATAAATCTTCAGAATTATAATTCTTAATCATTATTATAAATTCAAACCAAATTTTGCGCTTCTATGAAATAGTAAATCTACAGAAGTATAATTTATGAATCATTATTCTAAACCAAATTTTGCGCTATCAGTGAATTCTTGTTTGTAACTGTCGGTGTCCCAGAAATTTACAAAGATGTCCCTAAACCATATTGGTTCCTAACCTCCACGTATCCCATTAGACCTTCTAAATGAGTTTTACCAAAACCGAGCTTAGCTCGCCTGCCTATTTGACCTCTCAAATGGGGTCCCTCAGGATCTAAAGCCAGATAAACCATTTTATCGGACCCGAGAAATTGATTTATTTCGTCAAAATCCTGAAATTCTATTCAAACGATCGCCAAGTATATAAAGCGAATTGATTCGTCTGATTGTCTGTGTTTTATATAAAATTGTACTGAATCAATTTTGTTTGTCCTGATTTGTCTATTCGAACGAAAGCGCCGAAAGCGTGCTTAATTCTGTTGAATGTATCATTATCTTTATTAAGAATCCTTAATCTTTGATGCAGAATCATTATAAATATGTAGAACCTTAAACAGTTTAGAATACACTACTAAAATATAAAAACTTGCCCCAATTTGTAAAAATGCACAGCAACGTGCTTTTAAATTGACTAATAAAAATACGTTTTTCGTCTAAACAAAATCTGCCACGTAAGCGCACGCCAGGGTAAAAGCACCTATCCACCTATACCTATAGTATAGAATCCACAATAAAGGGAGGCAAAGTTGTGGCGGATGGGAGCCGGTTTATCTACGTTTTAACTGAGACATTTGTTATTGTTGCGAGGCGACTGTCGCGTTAACTAATAGATATAGACCCGATGGTGTCCCAGCAAAATGGACGAAATCTGATATTGCTGAAGCGTTTGTACTAGGCGATAACAGGCGAGACAACCGAGTTGGGGTCGGTGAACCAAGTTTGTAGTTTGATGTAGTACATACAAAGGACGGATAAGGGTGAAATTGAACCAGTGAGTTTTCAAGTAATATTTGGACAAGAAACAAGTCAAAATTTAATCTATGATATCTACTTTAAGTTTAATACAAAACAAAAACATACATTGCTACTCCTAGATGCCTTAAAAGAGTACGCACGTAGCGAAAACATAAATAGCTATTCCTAGATACCTTAAAAGAAGTAATCCCGTAACTAAAACATAAATTACTACTCCTAGATGCCATCAAAAAACCAAGCACGAAACAAAAACGTAAATCGCTGCTACAAGATGCCTTAAAAAAAATTACATGGAACAAAACCCCTGGATGACTTAAAATTAAGCACGTACCCAAGCTACTCCTAGTTGCCTTCAAAAAAAGTAAGCCCGTAATCTTATATGAGGCGTTTCACGTCAACTCTCCTAGCTCGACGCGCGAGCGTCAAAACTAGGGAATGCAGAACCGGTGCTGTTTTAAAGAACCGGGATTTTTGGGACTTTCTGGCTTAAGAACCGGGATTCCCGGTACTATCGATACTTTTGATACTTTAATAAGTTTTTGTAAGAGAGTTGAAAGTGTTGAAACGGTGAAAGTAAAAAAAAGACGAAATGACAGGGCAAAGTAAAAACATTTTAATCAAATCAAATAAAACGTTTTATTTCTTGTTTAAATAAATAGACACTAAATCAGTCTTATTTAGTATAATTTTACTGGTAATTACGCATATTATGCTAGCAACATTTTTTAACATTAAATGATTTTTATACCTAATCCTACATAATATATAACAGAAACATTTATTAAACATCTTTTCTTTACCAAACAAATTAACATGACTCTTATTGCAATTCTGCATAACCAAATTATAATTTAAAACTTACGTAACATCTACAAGAAATAGAACTATGGAGTTTTAGCGTAGCATTAATCATAATCTTAACAAACATTTTTTTTTAAATTTTAACGTTTTATAATAATTCAACAATAGTTTGGAACAACGTCAATCGACAAATTCTGTAAATGACTTGACTCTAATTATACTTTTAAGAAAAAATAAAATAAAAATATAACTTTAAACTTAAATATTTTTGCAAAACTTAAACATAGATATTCATCCTTACAATACTATAAATAAAATACCCCACCTATAAAATTATAAAAATTTGGAATACTTGCTCAGACCAATATTACATTGGTCTGATTCTTATAGTTACAATGGGGGCACTCAATAACCTAGGTTAGGTACCTGTTTATTCATTTTTAGAGTATTTCTCTCCTGCCTATATAATGATCTTAAAAATATAAGAGCGTCCAAACTCTTATCACTTAAACGTGATCTTATTTTATTACAAAGGTACCCAGCTGAAGAAAAATCTCTTTCCGGCTAGAGCCGACAAGTATAGACACTTGTCGGTGGAATTGCCGAAAGTATCGAAAGAACCGGGATTTGGTTTTGGAAATTCCGGTTCCTAAAACAACGTAAATTTCCGGGATTTCCCGGTACTTTCGGTTCCGGGATTTCCCGGGACTATTCACTAGTCAAAACATCTACTTTTCAGCTCACAATTACAACAGTAAAATTAACTCATACATTTTTTTTTGAAAATACGTTTCCGCTGTATTTTTCCTCAGCTTTCAGATTCAACTACCCGTTTAAAAAAAAAAAAATGAGTTCCTATCCTCAAAAAAATACAAAACCCGTTATATCTATTATATCTCAAAAACGGCTTTTTAAATATTTGGTTTTTGATAATCTAGATCGAAAAACAGTTTTTTTTTTTACATAGAAATAGCTATTTTCCAGAGAGGAGTTTTTTTTTTTAGAGTAATACGGTGACGAACAGTAGGTACCGCGCCGCGCGTCGGCAGCTAAGTCTCGTAAACGTTAGACGTAAGATGTGATTTGGATATCTAGTTAAAGGTATTATATAATATTTTATATAAAATATAAAAGATTATATAAAAGATTTATTGTAGAAATTGATAAATATAATTTTAATACACTTTTATTAGTGTATTAAAATTATATTCGTCAGTAGGTATGCCGCCGACGCGCGGCGCAGTACCTACAGATCGTCACCGTATTACTCTCAAAAAAAAAACTCCTCGCGGGAAAATAGCTATTTCCATGTAAAAAAAGCTGCTCTTTCGATCTAGACTGTCAAAAAATATATAAAAAATGCAGTTTTTGAGATATAACATGTTTTGTATTTTGTTGAGGTTAGGAAATCATTTTTTTTTTAAACGGATGTTTGAATCTGAAAGCGGAGGAAAAAATACAGCGGAAACGTATTTTCAAAAAATTTTATGAATTCATTTTACTGTTGTAATCGTGAGCTGAAAAGTAGATGTTTTGCCTCATATTTAAAAGCGAAAGGTCATTCACTCACTGATTATGCACTAAATCTCAAAAACTACTGGATCAGCGAAGATCAAATTTGGCGCAGAGGTGTAAAGAGAAAAAAAAAGAAAGAAAGAAGAAAGAGAAAAGTGCCCCCGCAAAGGAGTGAAATAGAGGGTGGAAGTTTGAATGAAAGTCCGTCGGTTTGGAAGCTAGGTTCATAAAATTCTATGTTTTGCGGATGGTTACAAAATAATTTATACGTTTCTCAGCGTTTTTGGTAATTCTCCTCCCGAGGAGACGAGAAGGGGATGAAGTTGTGTGTAGAAAGGGCTTAAATATCAAAGTAAACATATGGTTAGAAACTAACGCAATAACAATTCCGACATTTTCAAGCCGCGGGCAAAAGCTAGTAAAAAGATACATTTCTTCTACATGCCTTACAAAAAAAGTAAGCACGTAATAAAATCATAAATTGCTACTCCTAGTTGCCTTAAAAAAGTACGCACGTAGCAAAAACATAAATCACCACTACACACTACAAAGATAGCAAACAATGTAACAAACACATCCACAATTTCACGTTGAAAAAACCCTCGCCACTTTTACAACCAACACCCAAGCTTTATTCGTTCTGCAAATGAAACAGGTATATCCCGTAAACTGGCTATTTGAATGATCACCCCAGTGATTGCCGACCACGGTCAGTGGCTGCCTGAATAATAAATAACGTGGGTAGGTTGAGTAGCAGACCCATTAGTTGGCTGAATTTACTCGCACCCCGTCGGCCACTGATGGTACGATTAAACTTTGAATTTTTGCCAACAGACTTAAGACCGTATTAGCGTGGGCAGCGAAGGGGAACCCCGTGATTAATTTTTAATTTTAGAGTACCGAGATTACGTTTTAAAATTGTTTAATGGTATCGAGGGATACTACGTATATCACTACTGATTTTTAGGGTTCCGTACGTCCAAGTGAAAACCGGAACCCTTCTAGATCACTCTGTATGTCGAGTCACAGTATTTTTTTCCGAATCTACAGAACCAATTTGCTGGAAATTTCGTACACATATCGTGTCCCTTCCCGTCGCATCGAATTTCCTGCCAGTTTTCATCTATTTTTCGTTGCTGCTCCGCTCCTTTTGATTGTAGCGTGATGTTATATACCTAGCCTTATAGCCTTCCTCAATAAATAAGCTATCCAACACAAAAATATTTTTTCAATTCGAATCACTAGTTATTGAGCTTACCGCGTTCAACCAAACAAACAAACTCTTCAGCTTTATAATATTAAGTATAGATGTGGCCCAAACATGGACGTGTAACGTAATGAAATGAATTTTGTCTTTTTTATTTTCATTAATTTACTATTTCAGTCTCGGATTGGAAATTTATAGGCTGTATCACTTGAATGAAGCCGCGGGCAGCCGGTCTCAGCTGTAAGACGGAACCCTGAGAGCATGTGTATTACTCGCACATGTCTCGTTTCTTTTTCAATCTTGATATGAGTTACGTAATGGAGTTACTAAAAGTTAGCTAGAGATATCTAAATAGCTCTTTGTTAAAACAAATGGTTTAAAAAACTTACAGATTGTGCTGATAGAAGTTATACTTCATACGAAGTTAAATGGCGAACGTAAAAACACTTTAGGAAACCAAATAGCTCCGTCCTTATGCAAATCTAATTTAGATACGAAAAATTTACGTCATCGCCGATTTTCCGACACACATTACCACATCTTATCGCTTATGAAGATCGGGCCGTTCACACTTCCTTAATAAATATTACGTCGAATATCTGACGGCAAGAATCGGGTATTTGTCACAGTAAGGTACCTTACTCACAAGCTAACTAGTAGGTAAGTCTGAATGTAGTCATGCTTCCGGCAACCAGGAACAATTATTATCAATTCAGCCGAAAGACGCTACACTGCTGGACATAGGCCAAACACCGCCATTTCGACCGGTTCTGTGCTTCTCGCATCCAGTGGATTCCTGTAGCCTTCACTAGGAGGTCGGTCAATCGTGTGGGAGGCCTTCCAACGCTACGTCTTCTAGTAAGCGATCGCCACTCCAGAACTTTTCGGCCCCATCGGCCATCTGTTCTCCGAACAATGTGCCCTGATCACTGCTAGTTAAGGTTGGCAATTCTTCTGGTTATGTCTGGTTATTTTGGTTCTCTTACGGATCTGTTTATTTCTGACTCAATCGCGTTGGGCAACTCCAAGCCTAGCCCTCTCCATTGCCCTTTGGGTGACTTTCAGCCTTCATATGAGGCCCTTTGTGAGAAATCACAGACAATACACATACCTAAACACAAAGTGCTAAAATAATGTGTCGCCAAAGACAAAAGAAATAAGATTCAGGCACACATTGTAACCTCAATTACCTAAGGCCCTTTGTACACGGCACGGTTTCTTCATGCTACGGCATATAAACCGTACCGTAGAAAAAACGTGTCTGTCAACCAGCTTTCATGATGATAAATGCAACACTGACGACAGTGCCTACATACTGCGAATAATCCGTCGTTTTTCACGGCAAGAAAAACGTGTGTGTACAAAGGGGTTTACGATATCTATAAAATTAGATATGCAGGCTGAGATAGTTAACTAACAACTTGAAGACTCCAAGGAACATTAATGTAATCTAATACAACTTGTATGTAAAACAGGAGTGTCAAGGTTGGCTTATTGAGAGCAGTGGTGCCCTAGTGGTAACTAACTGACAGATGCTTTACCTTGTGTAAATTATTTCATCACCACTGCTCTAAATATGGTGAAGTGAAACATCGTGAGGTAACTAGCATGTTCTCTGCCAGGGTCGCGAGATTTGATCGAAAGAGATACCGTGACCCAGGCACATGGGCAACTGAAGGAACACGGGTGAGCTTTAGTCTATGATTTCCCTACGAAAACCAAAAAACTAGCATGTTCTAGAAACAAAAATTCGAACATGTGGCATCTACCAACCCGCACTAGGCCTGCGGACTTTCTGCCCGCACTTTCTGTGTCCTCGTAGTGGCAACATTTTAGGCTGATTATGCAAAAAAAATAATGCTACGAAGACATATTCCTAAAGTTAAGATGTGATGAAAGATGAACGAAATTTGGCACACAGACAGGTTATAACCTGATTTAACACATAGAACACTTTTGTCCCGGTTGTTCGTTTCCGTAGGTTAAATTTGGACCGCCACTCAGGCGATGCCACGGGCAAAAGCTAGATTTCAGACACACATCTTAAATGCTCGATTACATAAAGATACATATAATAATAGATATGCAGGCTAAAGGCAAGGCAAACTAACAACTTGACGAGCCTAGGAACATTAAAATTTGTCTGGTATAACTTGTATGTATAACAGTAGTCTGTGTAACAAGGTTGGCACCAATTCAATTTTAAGCTCAATATCAAGACCCTACCAAAGCACCACCCTGTATTCTGAGATAAGGAATACTAAACTCTCCTTTGTCTTATAGCCTTTGTAAGTTTAGTTTAACATTTACATAAAATAAAGATTCATTTGGAATTATTCTTGTATAATCATTCATTTTATTTTACTTACTTATTGTTAAGTGATACAAGTGAAGGGTTTTTTTCTTTTTGGGTGGGATACCATCAAAGACGTCTCTTGCTCTGGGCGGAGCGGGCGGGCGTGTCAGACTTTTACTGACTAAAACCCACTCGTGTTCCTTCAGTTACCTGTGCCAGGGCCACGGTACTAGTGTAGCGAGTACATGGGTAGTACGGGCAACTCTTTCGAAGAAATCCGCGACCCTGGCAGGCAATGACCCTAGCGGGCGTAAGTGAGGGGCTTGTGGCTAAGTAAAAACAGCTGCACGGGTCTATCGATCAAGTTCAGCTACGTTCGAGAATGGGTCACCTTCTTTTTTTTTTTTTTTTCTGGATGATAAATCATCAAATGACTTCTCCCGCTCTGGGCGGAGCGGGAGGGCGTGTCAGACTTTTACTGACTAAAATCCACCCGTGTTCCATCAGTTGCCCATGTGCCAGGGTCACGGTATCTCTTTCGAACAATCACGCGACCCCGGCAGGCATCGGTCCTAGTAGACCCCTGCTGCTGAAATCTCTTTGAGGCGCGCGTGGAACACTACGCGCTGTCGACCCGAGCTTGGTCCTGCTGGCGGCGAGCTACCCGTTGCTCGCCGCCCGCAAGCTCGCGCCTACGGTGGCCGGGAGGCCACAATCGACTCCCGACGCCCGGGGCGTCTCCTGCTGCGGCGGCTAGGGACGTGAGGGCGCAGAGACTGCCACTCCCTCACGCGCCCCGCCTCCTCCTTTGCGAGCATTACTGCTTCGCAGAAGGAGGTGACGGCTTCCCATTCCCTCTCGCTCCGTACCATGGCTCGCACCAGGGCCGGACGCGAGAGGTCGCCGCCGCCGATCGCCTCCACGAATGGGTGACCATCTTTACATAACAAGATCCGTATCTCGGAAAGCACGTTACGCTGTTGGTCCCGGCTGTCATATGTGGATCTTTGACAATTGTTTTGACGTCATTAGAAGCCCGAAAGGCTGACAACCAGTCTTATCAAGGGGTAACTTATTACACAGTAACTAGGTTGTGCAGCTCAGATAAGCAATCGCGATAGGAAGCTGATCCCAACATAATTGAAACAAGTCTAGGCAAATGATACAAGTAGTTGTAACAAGTTGTAGAAAACATCGTAGAGATTATGGCATATTCTAGAGACCTGAAATTTGAAAGACATGACGAAAAACATAAAGTCTGATTCCCAACAGTGAGAAACTAGGAACATTATATTGCTGATCGCTACGCCAAGTTACTTTCCTGGAACAGAGAACCAAGCGATTTAATTAATTCTGAAACCGATTTACGTAAAAGGTTATTTTATCCTGAATTATCAGTGCCTTGGGATTACGGACCGCTTTTATTATTTAATGTTTCATATGAATCCGATTACTAAACTTCAGCGGATCTGTAATGGAATAAAATTATTCATATATTACTGAAAGGATACGATCAAAGCTAAAACCTTTCCTACATGTAGTAGTATTTTTACATTTCGGATTGGCTTTTTATCCGACTAAGGCAAAGTAAAAAGGAGGATATCACTTTGACCGGTTTGTGTGAGTATGTATGTATGTGTTGCAGTCAAAACTCTTAACCAGTCAAAAGTACTATTGATGGTAGATGCGGCATAGGTGGTTTAAATATACATAGATAGTACGTGGCTACGTGCTAACACGAAGTATATCTACCTTAACTTAACCCTGAACAATACGTGACATGCTGATGTACAACATACGTGACATGATGATGAACAATATACGTGACGTCTCACCACATCACCCCTCTTAAAGAAGAAAAAAAAAACTAAATTAGGGTTTTTTTCCCCTTTTTTTAACATTTTAAACTTACATTCTAACTCCTACAATATAATTTTGTTCTATTCTTATGAATTACATCTATCTTATTATCATTCTTTTTTACAATTACATTTGGTGACTCGTCCTTTATAACTTCAAATGGTCCATTATAAATACATTCTAGTTTATTGCCTGTTTCGTTTTTTATTAATATCCAGTCACCATCTTTATAATTTATTGAATTAAGGTTCTTATCATAACAACTTTTCCTCGCTAACTTACTTGCTATCAAATTTTTTTTTCGCATCATTTTGAGCCCTCTGCAATCTAAACTTAAATTCTAAAGGATAATCATCAAAATTGTACAATGTTTCAACACTTTCACCTTGAAGACTACTTGGTAACCTACAAATTTTACCGAAAACTAATTCATAAGGTGTATATTTGGTCACAGTATTAACTGTAGTGTTATATGAAAAGCACCAATATGGAATCCAAGAACTCCATGACGATGGATTATTTTCCGTCTGTATCCTTAAATACGCGCCTAAAGTTTTGTGAACATTTTCCAAAGATCCTATACTCTCATGATGATATGATGTCGACAAGATTTTATTGATGCATAAGATGTTACATAGCTCTACCATTACTTTCGAAATGAACTCAGAACCCCTATCTGTAGCAATTGTCCGCGGTATTCCATATCTCAAAACAAAATTTTCTGCCAACGCTCTCGCTACCTCATTTGCGGATTTATTCTTTAATGGATACGCCTCTACAAATTTTGTAAGCTCACACTGAAGTGTCAATATATAAACATTGCCTTTTTCATCCCTATCAAGTGGCCCCACTATATCTAAATAAATTTTCTCAAACGATGTGGATGCAGTGGTAGTGATTGTCATTGGTTCCTTAGTATGTCTAGAATACTTTTGCTTCTTACACTTATCACATTTATTTATGTATTCCGTTACATCTTTTTCAATAGAAGACCAATAATAATACTTCTTTATATTATTCACCATTCTGCGTATACCTGCATGACCACTTGTGGGTAAAATGTGGAAATCATTCAAAATAATCCTCTTCTCATCTTCCCCTTCTACTCTCCTTAAATCCTTCACCACACACATTTTAAAATCTTTCGTATGTAGAGATTTACCACTATTTTCCTTCAAATATTGTGCCATTTTTGTAATAAATTCAACGTTATAACGATTTTTTATAATAATAACTTCTTTTATGCCTTCCTCATTACAAAAATCTACTATGTCTTTCAACAACTCGTCCCGCGATGATGCCGATAAAGATTCATCGTTTACATAAATACTCGAGTTTCCTGGCACATACATTAAATTGCGCGCTTTTGAAAATATCTTTTCATAATTTTTGTTACGTAACATTTTCTCCCATTCATTTAAACATATCTCAACGTCATTTCCTTGTTTTTTAAGAACTTCCACAATCCTAGGGTGATCAGTCCCAGATACCATGGAGTCCGCACCATAAACATTCGGCTCTCTTAACCGTTTGTACTGCGCTCTCGTCATCACGGATATAGTCTTTTCGCGTATGGTTTTCAAATCCTCGCTTGTAATCACTATCCTGGAAAGTGCATCTGCTTGCACATTTTCTTTTCCCTTTATATATTCAACTCCCCTTCTAACCTAACTTGTCCGAGTCGGGGTGCCCTAAGTTACGAACTCGCTTAATAGTGCTTTTATGATGAAGAGCGTCAGTCAAAAGTACTTTTAACTGCAATGAAGCGTCAGTCAAAAGCACTATTATTAAGCGAGCTCGTGTCTTAGGGCACCCCGATTTTTTTGTTTTTTTTTTAAACCACTCAGAAATAGGAGCCCCGCCAAGCGGGGCTCCGTTGACCAGGGTTCCGACTTTTTAAGAGTTTTGATTGATTCAACCTGTCAAAACCACTTTTGACGGAATCACTTAGTCAAAAGTACTTTTAACTAGCTCCATTGAGCAAAAGTACTTTTAACTGTTATTTTAGTCAAAAGTATTATTGACTAAAGCATACGGTCAAAAGTACTTTTGACTGATTTTGCTAGTCAATAGTACTTTTGACTGGTTAAGAGTTTTGACTGCAACATATGTTCATCTGTTCCCTTATAACTTCTCAAATACTTATACTAATTGGACAAATGAGGTATCTCTAAAGGCATCTTGATCATCCATTCGTTAATAAATACTATGTGTCGTCACATTAAATTGAATAAAACCTTCTCTAGAATAAATAAAGTCGAACTGAAAAAAAAACAGTATATTCTAACAGTAGTAAGAGATCATAAGCTTTAGGGTAAGTGAGTTTCAGTTGAAAATAAATTCTTGTTTCAGATTTTTAAGTTTGATTTTTCAGTCATCAGGCTTAAGTTTATAAACTTACATTTTGGCAAAAAACCCCTAGAAATATATGCTTTTAGTCTCTGTCTAAAATCACTCATGGTCGTAACTTCGCTACTCTAAAATTCCGAGACTAAAGTGTACCCCAAACAATTAGAGTGAGCCACCGAATGGCACTAAAGTACCTCAAGTCCAAATAAGTGTTAGCGACTCACTACTCTACGGTAATGGAGATCTCCCATTCAAGTACCCATATGGAAAAGATTAGGTCTCTGCGATGGCGACAGGAGATTTAGCAGGTCGTGGTAAACGAGTACAAAGAGTGGTTAATGGCCCCTTTGTACTTGATCATTAGCAATATCTCTTTTTCTGTAAATGCTCAATTATGACCTATTCGTTTTTATACTTACCTCAAGATACGACTTATGGTGTAAAAACGATTTGGTCATGGAGACGTCAGAATCTCATACAACTATAAAAGTACTTAGACACACAATCGCACATACTCATTCTCACACACACATGCACACACACCTCCACATACATAAACACGCACTACACACGCTTTTCGTATAAAATCTTAGGTCTCTTTCAACTGCTACTTCTGTCTCCTTCTTTGTTTAAATACATTTTGCCAGTTATATAGTTCCCGTTAAAGCATTAACCTGCTAACTCAACGTTCTATCTATAATAAATTAGAACTTCAGAAGACAAAGATGGGAATTAAACCACAAAAGGCCTTCAATTTTCGACTGTGTGGGAACGTACTGAATGTAGCTACTATAAAAGTAAAAAATAAACGTTCAGATACACAAACAATAAAACATTAGCCAAGGTTTTAAAACAATAGCATCTAATAGGTAATTGGCCCAAAGCACTCGACCGGAATATAGTCGATCAGATAAATCGAGGTCGAACATTCGCGTATAGTGAAGACACAGCTTTAGCACTGATAGGTACCAAGTTTGGGGCAAATGGAACTCGTAAGTACGTTTTAGTAGGTAAATTACAATTGCTCTAGTAGAACATAAACCGTATCGTGTTAAAACGTGCAACTTTTTAGTACCTAGGTACATTTCCTTCTCACGTTTGTAATAAATTAATCTAATTTTGAAAACACGCACACGATAAAGGTGTTGAAATGCTTATGCAAATGGATGTGAATTAATCTTTTCACCCTTTTCCGTGTAAACAAAAGGGTTTCTGTAACGTGGGGTAGGTTTTTTATCACATACATTGTTAAGTGTATCCTGTTAGACCACAGAATAACCGTGTTTTAGTCTTTCTTACTGAGACATGGTATTCTCTTGTGAATTTTCTGTGGTAGGGCTTACGGGATGTCACAGGAATTATATTTTGTAGTCGTTGGCAGTGTTTCGGTTTGTGGGTTCATCCTTATTTATATAATTATTCTGTATGTGTTTAAGTTAAGAGATTCCTCACAAACGGTTGGACCTAATTAAAATGAAAGTTTATACGTATGTTTGAGTAGGCCCCTGGATATTTAGATACACAAATTATACCCAATAGTGCGATATGTGCAAGATGGCGTCTGTCAGGTCCGCTAGTATTTTATAACACCACAAACATGGCGTCGCCTTTCTTGGAACATCGAATGCTAAGTAAAAAGTTAAAGAAAGAACGACGAACGGAAACCTAACAAAACATAGACTATTAACTAAGTGCCAATGTCGCGCAGTCAGACACTAAGACAGCTCCAAGCTATTGAAACATGTAATGAAACAGCTCGAAACATATTGCAGTTCACAAGAAATGGGGGCAAGACTTCTGTGACAGCTGTCTTATGCACTTACGAAGATCTTGTTAGAAGAATGCTATTCCAGACTCTTGTGTCAATGTCTGCCGAAGTGTCGTCTAAAAATGTTCTATCTCAAATCAATAAGTTACCTCTATACGATAAAATATATTATATCTATTGATAAATCCGTATTCTGCATATTGCATAGTCTGCTTAAGATTATACGATGTCGTGAAAGTTCAAGACCAACCGTTTTTTTTTAATGTAGATAGATGCACTTATGAAAGGTCAACTAGATATTCTTAAGTTGCATAATTTATTTACAAAAATCGAAGGTCATTCAATGTCAAGAAGGTAAATTATAATTAGACTAATAATGTTCTCATTGCTGGGAAACAGGCTTCCCCTTTGTGGAGGTGGTGAACAATAATCCACCACACGGGCCTAATGCGGGTTGTTGTAAGACGTCACATGACTTCGAATTTTTGGTTTTAAGTTTCGATGTCTTCATTCACCGACCAGTGGTGATGAAATAATTTACACAAAGTAATGCTTCTGTCAGTGGTGGATTTACAGATTTGCCGCTAGTAGGCTATTCAATTTTTGCCGCCCCTGCTGACTTTTGAAATTCAATACGTTAGTTTAGTTCACAATCATATTAAGGTGAATGCTCCAACCAACCCGCGAAATTCAAATATTCTTACGTTTTTTGCAATTTGCACGCCAGTGCTAGGTTGTATGTTGATTAAAATATTATTCGCGGCTGTTAAAGACATATGTAGTTACAGAATTATAATCATCAAAATCAACAATACAACGCTCTAAGTTCATAAAGCTATAGCAATCACTTTTTCTATTATTTTTTTGTTCCTACGCCTTTATGAACTTAGAGCGTTGTATTGATGATTTTGATTGAACATACAACCTAGCACTGGCGTGCAAATTGCAAAAAACGCAATAATTTTTGAATTTCGCAGGCTGGTTGGAGCATTCCCTTAAGTAATTACATTTATTCAGAAATTGCAACTTTATGATTTGTGTTCTATCGTCCTCATTACATCGGCTTTTCCCGTTATTAGTATGATTGTGAACTAGATGATATTTCTGTCAGTTACAAGATTATTTTTACAACCCGCTATGTAGTGACGAGTATACTGTTGATCTAAAAACAGCAGCATGTATTTTAAGGTTCGTTTAGTACTCGTACATCTTTTATGTACGGATTGACAGCGACCACAACCACCGACAACTGGAGCTGGCAACATACAACACGCGTACACTCCAGACCGACGAGAAGATCGCCGAGCTCGAGGAAGAATTGAGCAGGTTACGATGGGGTATAGTAGGGTTATCTGAAGTCCGAAGAGAGGGGGAGGACTCGACAATCCTGAATTCCGGAAATCTGCTCTTTTTTTCCGGGAGGGCGACCAGCAGTCCCAAGGTGGTGTCGGGTTCATCGTCCATAAGTCCCTTGTGAGCAACGTTGTGAAGATCGAGAGTGTGTCGACCAGGGTGGCGTCCCTTATACTCAGAATATCCGCAAGGTATTCGCTGAAGGTCATACAGGTGTACGCCCCGACCTTGACACACCCCGACGATGAGGTGGAGACCATGTATGAGGATATTTCCAGAGCCATGCAAGGTTTCAAAACTCATTTCACCGTTGTTATGTGGGATTTCAACGCGAAACTGGGCAAGCAAAGCGATGATGAGTTGAGAGTGGGGCAATTTGAAGTTGGACGTCGGAACCACCGGGGTCACCTACTGGCTAATTTTATGGAGAAGGAAGGCCTCTTTATGATGAATTCTTTCTTCAGAAAACGTGAGCACAGGAAGTGAACCTGGCAGAGTCCTGACGGTGCAACCAAAAATGAGATTGACTTCATTAGGTCGACGAAGAAGCAAATATTCAATGATGTCTCTGTGATCAACGCGGTGAAAACCGGAAGTGATCACCGCATGGTAAGAGGCACATTGAATATCAATATCAAGCTGGAAAGGTCTCGGCTAATGAAGTCAACGCTCCGTCCAGCACCGATCCAACTTCAGAACCCCAAGAGCTTTCAGTTCGAACTCCAGAATCGTTTTGAGTGCCTAGGGAGCTCCGTGGACGATAACGATGGGTTCGTGGAAACTGTCCATACGGTCGGGTCTAAGTTCTTCCAGACCCGCCGTACGAATAGAAAAAAGAAACTCTCAGATCCAACATTACAGCTCATGGAACAGAGGCGCGGAATGATCCTGCCCCCCTAGCCAAGTGACAAACGTTTACCGTTCTACAATCGGTAACGCCTCATTGTCAGCAATTGTAGAAAACGATAAGTTGGTAGCCATGTTGAAGCACCTGAGTCGGCCGCTCGTTCTACAATGTCTTTAGAAAAACGACACCCTAAAACAAAGGATTTAGCGTTGAACATTGTAGAAACGATAAAAATAATTCTATCATTTTGAACGATGTGAATTTGGCTACGAATTTTTTTTCGTTTGTTCTAACCACGTGACTTAACGTTGAGCGACTACCGTTAACGATTGCAGATTATCAACTTGGCTAGGGGTGCTGCAGTCTTCAGAAGCTGCACTCGAGTACCGACAGCTAAATAGACGGATCTCTAAGTCCTTGAAAAGCGACCTTCGCCTTTTTAATATGGAACGTATTAAGGACGCGATAGAGCGGAACAAGGGCTCCAAAGTCTTTGCAAGAGATCTGTCTATTGGGCAGAGTCAGCTTGCAAAACTGAAGATCGACGATGGCAGAAACGTGTCCGCCAAACCTGAGCTGTTAAGAGAGATCAAGAAGTTCTATGGACAGTTATACACGTTCAATAGAAACCCCTTTATGAATCTAGCTAACGACCCGAGAGCTAGATTGACTCGACACTACACTGAAGATATTCCGGACGTCAGCTTGTACGAGATTAGGATGGCTCTGAAGCAGCTTAAAATCAACAAGGCGCCGGGTGATGACGGAATTACGGCCGAGCTCCTGGAGGCCGGCGGGAACCCGTTCTAAAAGCCCTTCAGAAGCTATTTGATTCCGTCATACTCGAGGGCAAAACGCCACAGGCATGAAACAGAGGTGTGGTGGTACTTTTCTTTAAGAAGGGTGACAATACCCTACTTAAGAATTATAGGCCCATCTCACTTCTGAGCCATGTCTACAAGCTGTTTTCAAGAGTCATCACGAATCGTCTCGCGCGCAGGTTTGACGACTTTCAGCCTCCCGAAGAAGCCGGATTCCGTAAAGGCTTTAGCACCGTAGACCACATACATACGCTGCGGCAGGTTATACAGAAGGCCGAAGAGTATAACCTGCCTCTCTGCTTAGCGTTTGTGGATTACGAAAAAGCCTTCGATTCGATCGAGACCTGGGCTGTATTGCAGTCCCTTCAACGGTGCCAAATTGACTAACGGTACATCGAGGTGCTGAAGTGTTTGTATGAAAACGCCACTATGTCAGTCCGGCTCCAGGACAAAGCCTCGAAACTTATCCTTCTGCAGCGAGGGGTGAGACAGGGAGACGTCAACTCTCCGAAACTGTTCACCGCTGCACTGGAGGAAGTCTTCAAGGTTTTGGACTGGAAAGGGGCTGGCATCAACATCAATGGCGAGTACATCACTCACCTTCGATTTGTCGACCAAATAGTAGTCATGGCTGAGACTATGGAGGACCTCAGTACAATGCTCGATGACCTCAGTAGAGCTTCCGAAAGAGTGGGTCTTAGAATGAACATGGACAAGACAAAGGTCATGTCCAATGCTCGTGTGATACCCACTCCAATGAAGATCGGAGGCGCTACACTCGAAGTTGTGGACGAATATGTGTAGGACAGACTGTCCAGTTAGGTACGTCTTCAACTGACTTCGAGAAAGAGGTCAATCGTCGAATCCGACTCGGCTGGGCAGCGTTCGGGAAGCTACGCAATATCTTCTCGTCCCACTTACCGCAGGGTCTCAAGACAAAAGTCATTGACCAGTGTGTATTGCCAGTGATGACATATGGCACTTAGACGTGGTCGCTCACAATGGGCCTCATAAGAAGGCTCTAAGTCACCCAAAGAGCAATGGAGAGGGCTATGCTTGGAGTTTCCCTACGCGATCGAATCAGAAATGAAGAGATCCTTAGGAGAACCAATGTTATCGGCATAGCCCGAAGAATTGCCAAACTTAAGTGGCAGTGGGCAGGGCACATTGCTCGCAGAACGGATGGCCGATGGGGCCGGAAGGTTCTGGAGTGGCGACCGCGTACTGGAAGATGGAGCGTTGGAAGGCCTCCCACAAGATGGACCGATGACCTGGTGAAGGCCGCAGGACTGCGTTGGATGCGGGAAACACAGAACAGGTCGAAGTGGCGGTACTTGGGGGAGGCCTATGTCCAGCAGCGGACGTTTTTCGGCTGAAATGATGATGTACGGATTACGAAAGATCAGATCGGATCGATTGGATCGGATCGGATTATTAGATTATAAAGTGTAACAATTGTAGATAGACCAATAAATAAATAAATAATTATAAGTTTTTTTTATTTATTATTTCGGCTTTATTTGCCGCCCCTCTAAATCTGCCGCCCTAGGCTCCAGCCTACTTAGCCTATTGGTAAATCTGCCACTGGCTTCTGTCAGGGTTCGAACCTACGACCTTACAACACGTAAGTCACAGCTGTTACTACTATGCCACCACTGCTACTCTCTAAATAAATTGTGAAGAAATATTACGTCAAACTGTGCTGCCAAGCTTTAGCGGGAGAAGTAAACACAGAAAATGAAACAAACGCCAGGTCATAACTATACTAAACCTGCACATCATAAGAGATAGAACAGCTGTAAAGCCAGCATAGTAACAACGCCGTTCTGGTTAGTTGTGCTGTCAACTCCAAGCAACCAAACACTAAACATAAATCGCTTGACCGCTCCTCTGTGAGCGCTGTAACTTGTACCATCAGACACAAATTGTATTCCTCGACGAACAACAAACTGTTGTGGCAGTTACCCAATACGTAATTACCGACACGTAACGTGTTAGTCGCACAAACTTTGACAAACTCATACATTCCCAGGCAAAGTGTAACATACAAAGTTTAATTAGCAAGTGTACGGATCTGGTATTAAACAGAGGGTATTTGCGAAGTTACACTAACTCTTGTGCTAGATACATAATGCATGAAGACATTTTGCTAACAATCTTCAGGTAGTGTATGAAGTTGGACTAAATTGTTTTAGAGAGAAGCGTGTTCTGCGAACTTCCTTGGGAAAGGCGTTAAGGTAGTGATGTTAAGCGTTGGTTCAGCCATGCAAAGTTTCGCAAGCTGCATGTTGCTAATGGTTTGCGTAGCCGAAACATTTGCTCTGATTCTGTTGTACGGCAACTAACTATAAATTTTATCATAATTTAAGCCAAAAGACGTCTACTGCTGGACGCGTCGAGTGACGAATGCAAAAGCAATTAAAATTTTACTAATTACTAAATTGTTGTTGTTGTTAATTGTTGTTGTTGTTGTTGTTGTTGTAATTATTGTTGTTGTTGTTGTTGTTGTTGTTGTTGTTGTTTGTTGTTTGTTGTTGTTGTTGTTATTGTATCCTGAAACAGAATAAGTCAACTATGACCATGCCCAAAAATTGAATGACACCGCCACTTCAACCGGTTCTGTGCTTTTTGTATCCAGCGGATTCCTGCGGTCTTCATCCAGGTTATCAGCTCACAATGTGGGAAGGCCGAAGAATTGCCATACTCAAGTGGGCAGGCACATTGCTCGCAGAACAGATAGCCGATGGAGCCAAAAGATTTTGATATAGTCACCGCTAACTAGAAGACGTAGCTTTGGAAGGCTTCCCGCAAGGTGAAACTTTATTTAACTAGAAGATAAGACAAGTTAGCTGAAGCTTTACACGTCGTTGCTTTAAACCGTAACCGTATCTTTCTTTCCCCATAACCTCATTGCGTGCTAAGCTGAAAATTGCTTGCGAAGTGGAAATGCGCCTTTATGTTGCCTGGTATATCGTCTGTCCTTTTTGATCAGGAGTGGTCACAAGCGCTACTGCTGAGTATAAAGCTGAGATTGATTCCCGGGTCGGGCAAAATATTATTGAGTTTTTCCTTCTGGTAGAAGTGCTCGGTTGGTGGCAATAGACTCGCCAGCCATTTGATGGGACTTAAGCATAACTGGCAAATTGTGTGTGTATTATAAGTGCGGCTCTACCTTTACATTCGGGGTATATAGCAGGTGTCATGTTGTATTATGTATGTCCATAAGTAGGAATTTGCCGCATAAACCGCTATAAGAAACAGTTCCAAGGAAATTATGTAATTATTAACACGTTTGCCTGATGATGAACTGATGATGTCAGCGTTATATGATTTGGTAAATAGTAATGTTTTAGGTGGGACGTTTTGAGGAATACCTATTTATTATATGCATACAGCAAGGAAGCCAGACAGAAAATTATAGAAAAAAAAAATATGCTACTTACTTGAAAATATGTTTTAGGTACTAAGTGTCATTAAAAAACCGGCCAAGTGCGAGTCGGACTCGCGCTTTTCTATAAAAACGGCAAAAAAAAACACTTGTTGTATAGGAGCCCCCATAAATATTTATTGTATTCTGTGTTTTAGTATTTGCTGCTATAGAGACAACAGAAATACATCATCTACAAAAATTTCAACTGTCTAACTATCACGGTTCATGAGATACAGCGTGGTGACAGACGGACGAACGGACTGCGGAGTCTTAGTAATTGGGTCTCGTTTTACACTTTGAGTCCGGAACCCTAAAGGAACAGCTTTCAATGTTTGCTGAGACACAGGCCTCCTCTCGGTGAGATGCAATATACCGTAATCCACCGACAAGTCATGTCGGTTTCCTTATGAATTTTTTCCTTCACCGTTTTGAGAGCAGTGGTGTTAAAAACCGGCCAAGTGCGAGTCGGACTCGCGCACCGAGGGTTCCGTACAAACCTATAGGTATTCTCGGTTTAAAAATAAATGTTTTTTTTTAATTTTTATATTTCAGTTGATTGAATGTAAGGTAAATTTACGATTTATGACGTTTTAAAAAAAAACTACTCACTCGATCTCATTCAAACCAATTTTCGGTGGTAGTTTACATGGTAATGTACATCATATATTTTTTTTAGTTTTATCATTCTCTTATTTTAGAAGTTACGGGGGGGGGGACACACATTTTACCACTTTGGAAATGTCTCTCGCGCAAACTATTCAGTTTAGAAAAAAATGATATAAGAAACCTCATTCCCATTTTTGAAGACCTATTCATAGATACCCCACACGTATGGGTTTGATGAAAAAAAAGTTTTTGAGTTTCAGTTCTATGTATGGGGAACCCCAAAATTTATTGTTTTTTTTTCCATTTTAGTGTAAAAATCTTAATGCGGTTCACAGAATACATCTACTTACCAAATTTCAACAGCATAGCTCTTATAGTTTCGGAAAAAAGTGGCTGTGACATACGGACGGACAGACAGACAGACAGACAGACATGACGAATCTATAAGGGTTCCGTTTTTTGCCATTTGGCAACGGAACCCTAAAAATACACTAAGTAAAGCGTCAGTCTGGTTACGACTTACAACTCATAAGTCGTGGACGTTAACCACTGGGCCAACACTGCTCTCAAGTTACATTTATTCGAGGTAAATTACATTTTTATAAAATGCTTGCATTTTGGTAGCAGTAAACCAATATTATTATTTTTTTCTATTTTTCAAAGTTAATGTACAGTATAAATCGTTCTACCATCTGTAATTTTGTCTATTCTTCCGTCGACAAAACTCGTTTCTATGCTGGCGTAGCATGACGTTCTATCTCTATTTACTAAGAACAGACAAAGTTCTTTCTATAGTGGTCATGCTACGCGTGCAGATTGTTATTTCCAAAGGGCTTAGCAAACATAAAAACCTGAAGTACAGTGGTACTGAGTAGGTACCTACAGTCACATGCTTATCTAACAAAACTCAAGAGTAACCTTCCGGCTTAGCTCATATACATAGATATCTACTGTATATTTCTTGCGGCGATCTAAGCCAAATCCGGAGTGAATGGCTTAGCTACTGCGTCAATCGAATTGACTTTCAGCTTCTTGGTAAACAAAATAGTAAATACTAGCGACCCGCCTCTGGTTCACACGGTTTCAAAGACTTGGTAAACATCGACATTTCTTTGTAATAAGTTAGTTTAATAATAATATATTATACACAGAAATCTTTTGGAATAAATTGTCCAGCTGATGGTGAAAACCGCATGGAAATCCGTTGTGTAGTTTTGAAGAAAAACGCAGTCAGAGAGACAATCACGAAAAGCGATTTTAATTTATAATACGAGTATGTATAGATACCTATACAAAAATTCAAAGATATGTGATATCTTCCAACCCGCACTGGGTCCGCGTGGATTATGGCCCATTCCATCTCACCAAGAGGAGGCTTGTGTCCCATCAGTGGAAAGATTATAGGCTGCTGATGATACAAAAAATAATTTATTTTTCTCGTAATCCACCTTAGTTCAAATGTTTTAATGACATGTGACAAGTACCTACAATAAGCCAACTAAACGACTGTTATGTTTTGTATCAGGAATATAAATAATGTAAAAGTTCCACGAAAAAAATAAAATACCTACAACTGACCGATTACGATTATCCGCCCATCGGATGAAGTAATTTTTTTTTGTTCCATTAATTTTCTATATTGATACCCAAAAGTTGGTTCAAGTACTACGAGCATATTTAATTCGATCCTGTATAAGCATATTTCAAAAGGTAAATCCAGACGATAAAATCGTCTTCCAACCGTGCAACACGAACTGTTAATGTTGTTACTTGACAGTCCTAATTTATGGACCACTGGCAAAAGGAATTGCAAATTACCCAAGAAACAAAGGAAACTAAGCCATAAAAAAGCAGGGGTCGAGCCGCCGTGCGCTGCAATTAGCAACTTTAATAGGAACATACCAACAATTAGATTACTTTGTACTGTCTAGTGTAGACAATAAGAATCTAAAAATTCTATTTAGAGAAAAGAGAAGGCAAGACAAGGCAAGTATGAACACATTTTGTTATATATACCATTCGACTACCATAGTTAAGACCGGTTCTAAGACCAAAATACATTTAGAGAGAAGGCCTATTAATTTTTGACACAGATTCTCTTCTCTTACTCACGCTTGTCAGAGCGGTCGTGGTTCTCATGAAATTTCTTATCTAGGAGCTGATGTGATTCGCGTCACTATTTGACACATATTATCTACAGTAAACAAATTGATAGAAAATTAATTTTAAAAAACCTATCTATTTGCCAAATCAATATAAAAACCTTACTCAGTTCTAGTAACTAACACATCTACAAGATTATTTTTAGTATATGCGAAACCTGAATATAGTTTGTTCAGAATCAGTAACTGAATCGATTCCAATAATTTTTACACCATGTTATATTTTGTACCAAAAATATTTAATTACGCTTCCAAGTCGCGGGCCTTAGTGTTTTGTTTCGTTTTTAAAATTATCATCTCTTTCTCGTATTCAAACGTCCATTACACGGAGATGGTACGTACACTAGCTGTTTGTGGTGATCTGCATATGTTTTTGCGTGGACAACCAGGTAACTTATCAAGCTTATAACTTTGTGATTATTAATGATATAGTTTTGAAAAATTTTTCATAGATTCTTTACATAAAAATACTAGACCCGTGTTTCGGGTTTCGCATAAACAAAAATTAATGTTGTATACTTATAATAAAACTGTAGAGAGGTCAGTTCTGTATATTGAAAATATATTCAAAATTAATATTGGAGGATGAATGGTGATCGATACTGATGCCAAAAATGCAATCAGTAAATTTTTTGTCTGTCTGTCTGTCTGTATGTGTACGCATGGGTCAAAAACTACTGAAGGGATTTTAACCAAACTTGGTACGATTGTAGTCCATACTCCTGGGCAAGTTATAGGTCACAACGCTAAGACACATAGGAGCCGAGCAGTGACGATAAATTTGAAGCAAGTCAAATGAAAATGCGCTTTCGAGCTAAAAAAAATTAACCTAGATTAACACATAGGCTACTTTTTATCCCGGTAGTACGTTCACGCGGGATATTTTCCTACCTCCACGCGGGTGAAGCCGCTGGCAAAAGCTAGTACAATAATAATATAGGCAACCTCAGAGAAAGAGCAGTGTGGTATTGGCGCCGACTTACAAATTGTACGGCTTGGGTTCGAACCCAGGCTTTCAAACGGTGAAGGAAAACACCGTGAGGTAACCGGCATGTTCTAGGACCAAAAATGAGGAAGACATGTGACATCTACCAACCCGCATTGGACCCGCGTGGTAGATTGAGACCAACTCCTTCTCCCGAGAGGAGGCTTGTGTTCCAGCAGTAGGAATAATATAGACTGACTAGCTTCTGCCCGCGACTTCGTCCGCGTTAAATTTCTTGTTCCCCCGACCCTTCCCGTCGCGTCGGATTGCCTACCCATGTGATTTTCCCCGTTTTTGCAGCATTTTTCATTACTGGTCCGCTTCTCTAGGTTGTGGCGTGATGTTATATAGCTTATAGCCTTCCTCGATAAATAGGCTACCCAACACAAAAATAATTATTCTATTCGGATCAGTAGTTCCTGAGATTAACGCGTTCAATCAAACAAACAAACAGACAAACTTCTCAGCTTTATAACATTATAGTATATAGTATATAGTATAGATTATGAGGTAACATTATACTTAATATTTTATAATCAATTTAAAATACAAACAATATAAGTAACTAATGCCACACAACACGATTGTTCATTGGATGAATTACGTTTGAACAGGATCGGTCAATGATGGACTTAGAGGTTCCAAATAATATTTTGCACGATATCTAAAATTTTGTACATTGAATAGAATGTTGAAACTCTCAGCTCACAAATATTAATAATATTCGACAAAACCGAAACGGGATTGATAAATGGGTCAATCTCCAGAGGCATTTTTTTTCGTGTCGGGCTGGATAAACCCATTTTAAAATCGAAAAACGTTTTCATAATATTTTTTTATATACAGTTCGGTGTCTAATCTATGTGATACAAGACTAATATTATGAATAAGTTTATTTTAAATATTTAAAAAAAAATCTTAAACCCTAAAATCCTGATCGCTCTGGGTTGACCCAACTCCCGATTGAATGAAAAAAATATTTTTTAACTTTTTTATGAGAAGGTTCATACGAAACAACTTATTTGGATTACATAACAAATAGTTAATCTTCATAGTAATAAAATATTTTTATTTATATTAACAATACTTTTGCCACAATTTTAATTTAAAGTCCTGACCGGGCATTTTATCTCATCGCTCTGCGCTGAGGTAAAACATCGCGCTCATCCCTAGTTACGCGTTATAGACACTCTATTCCCCTCCCGCGGGGCAACGCCAGCAGTGGTCTAACCATAAACAGGTTTTGACGTATTTTACCTTGATCATATTATTATATTAGCATTTAGCTAACCACAACTGTAACCTTTCTTCTCTAAAATTTAATGGCAACTATTGTTGGAGATTGAAATCATGCCTCGAAATAAATTATCTATTGAAGAAAAACGTCTTAGGAAGAAATTGGCTGAGTGTCGTAGAATGGCCAAGATAAAAAATGATCCAGACCTATACGCACAATAGCTTGTAAAGTCAAGAGAGAGTTACTAAAGGAAAACAGTTCGGGGCACAGTACTACCAATGAGTGATTTGACTCCAAGCCAGCAAAAAGTTCGTAGGAAGAAAAGTAGGCAGAGTTCTCGACGGTATTATTTAAAGAAAAAAGTGGATAAGTTACCAGCAACTGATGAGCTCCCAATAAATGAAGAACCTATCTATATATTTGAGAATCTGATCTCATCATTTGAATTGCATTTTACTTTGTGTTGTTCTTTTTAATTGTTTATTTACTTTCCACTAAAGATATAGTTAAGGAAAATGTGATTATTACAAATGTCTTAGATAATCGTGAAAAGACTGTTATTTTAGTCATGATTCTAAGTCCTATTAAGCATTATGATTACAAATAGTTACGTTTAAAAGTTGTTTATATTTAAGAATGCTATCTTGTTCTTTATAAACGTTAGTTTTCTTTAATTACTTTTAAAAAACTAATATTGAAAGAGTCTAAGTCATTTTATAATTATAAAAGACTGTAGGTATTAATGGTTGATTTCAAAAGGTTTTAAATTTTGTCTCATTTACCTAGAAGTGATTTAATTAAGTTTAAATAAATGAAACTAAACCAAAAGTTGATTTTTATAATTATGTTAATTTGTTATTTTAACAATTATTTTATATAAAATATTCCGTATTTTTGATATGTATGACTGATAATATGCCTTGAATTTTTTCTAAAAAAAAATTTTTAACAAAAAATTAAACCGCCGAAAAAACTGAAAAGCAAAAAATAATACACATTAAAATTATGAGTCGGCGTTTTGAGTGATCTCTTTGGCGGTTTAATTGTTTGTTAAAAAGTTTTTATTTTATATTTTTTGTGGCTTTAATGTACTTGTAATACTTGGTAAGGTATACCGTATCCAATAAAAAAAGAATAATCAAAATCAGACTACTCTGTATAAAGTTATGCGTGGTTATACATTACAATCAGTGAGTGAACAATCAATTATCCCCTGTTTTCCGACCCTTAGGGTTCGATTTTGTTTTCCGAATTTATATGGGACCACTTTGGGAGTATACACTTTCCAATAAAAAAAGAATTATCACAATCAGACTACTATGTAAAAAGTTATGCGTGGTCATACATAAAAAAAATACGCGTCGAATTGATACCCTCATCCGTTTTTTTTCGTCGGTTGATAATACATTTCTCTTACATATTATAATCTTGTTACACGTACAATGAATATGACTGAAAACGGCTAAATAAATAACATTTTATCAATATTAATTATTTTGTTTCACTGATTTCACCATTTATGATCGCTCTGGCACCAGTTATGATTGCTCTGGTCGCGAAATTTTTTGAACTTAAATATTTCCATAACTGTTTGTGTAAATTGAAGGCCAATAGTAAAAATGTACTATTTTAATATCATTCTTTTTAATGAGATACATAATTACCATCAAATATCAGTATCTGAAAAGCACCAGAGCGATCACACGAATACGCCCGTTTTGGAGATTGATCCAAATACGAAGCCAGCGAATTTCGTAACGAGATTTTCATTTTCACGAAAACGTTCGTTGGGGTTATATGACAGATACTGAAAATATTGTAAAGATACTTTTGTTTGTTAAAATCTGATTATTTGGACGTGTTTTCCTTTTGCAATCAGATCTTTTGTAATATTTCTTAATAATGTGTAACATGCATTTTGGTTTAATTTGATTTACTTTTTATTTCATTTTATATATGAGGAGCACTAAGATAATTTAACAAATACTGTACCTGCTAACAAAATATGGATTACAATTGTCCGAAATAATCGTTTTGAATTGAATAACCAAAATGAGAAAAACTGATTCGTTTCTCGTCCCTCAGCTTTTCGCCGATGTTTCAGTACAAGATTTCATAGATTTATTCCCAAAACATTTATTGTCAAGGGTCGCAAAGACCTTGAAAGCATATTAGGGAAAATAAAAGACAAAAGCTTTTACCATTCCGACCCAACTAAAATATTCTCAAGAGACTACTATTTCTCTAGGTATTTCGAGTAATATCCATAAAGAAGTTAGAGATGGCTATCGTCACGACACATTTCAATACAACAAAGGTAAAATGTAACTTATCAAAGCAAGTTCTCCAATTTTAACTTAAAGGGTACAAACTGTCGACAGATATTAAACAATGGCGGACTGTAATTGTAGATAAGTTCCGTAGAACGTTCTACGTGACCCAAAGTTTCAGCTAATCAATTCAAACTGACGGAATTAATTTATACTGTGGACAATGATTTGTGATTCGGCGTGCTAATCTGTTCTTAATTTTGTAATTGTTGTGGTTTAAGATAACGCTGGTTTTTGGGAAATGAACATGATTTTATACCTTGGAAAAATACTCATTTTGATCTTGGATCAGACTAAAAAAAGGCAAGATATAAGATGGACGATTCTCTTATTTGCAGATCGAAGCCCGTTAGCAAGTGCTATTATTAGAACGTTATAAAAATCTCGAAGCACATGGATAATTATTGATCGATAGTAATATTATTTGTAATTACAATACTACTTATAATTATTATTACCGGTCAGAATAAATAAAACAAACAACAACGACGCCAACAGTAATAAAAACGTCCACAAAATCATTTTGCAGACCCTTAGGCAGGTACTGAAAACCCTTTCATAACACAAGTTTTAATATAACCGTAGAAATGGTAAAGTCATCGAAATCGAAAAACTTTAAAAAGAATTTCCGTAATAAAAACCCATTGCGAGGCATCTTGGGAACAACAGGTGTGCGATATCAAAGGTATTTGGCAAAAGGACAGAGGGACGGTCGACATTAGGTTGGGGACATATCGCACGGCCCGAATCCCATTTTTTAAAAGAAATAATCCAATGGGCCCGTCCCGAACAGTTTTATGCTCGAGAGATTGCCATGAGAGGGATTTGAATAAAATGAATGTTAAATCTTGTCGTCAGAACAGCGTCTCCAACTGATATTTTTACAGGATAAAGTGACTTTGCGTTTACTGAATTATTAATACGTTTACGTGGAAAGCTGGATTCTGTGATGACTGTAACAAATTCTATATTGTAATCTGGCAATTTCCAATGAAAATGTTCTTAGGAAATAATGTAGTATTTGTTGTCTTTGCATACTTCACTATCTAGAAAATGAATGCAAGAAGCTGTTTTCAGTTATAACTAAATAGAGTCACCAAAAGTGATAAGTGCCTAGGGTCTTCGGATATAATCGAAGTTTTCTATGAATTAAAATAAAAAAAATATTCGAAAACATCCATCGGTTTCATACAAGACTTCAACCATTTCTGACAACCCTAGTTACTATTCTCTTTTGGCGACCGTAAATACCGTTTATTTTCTTGGAAATATTGTAGCCGTAAAAGAAGAACTCTTCAACCAGCCTCAGTGACAAAGTCAAAGTATAAAGACGACCTCACAATAAGTATCCCCTTGTTCTCGTGCAAACAGAATGTTCTCAGTTTACCTAGTCTCTACCGACTATTTGTTAAGAAAGGCAAACAATCACAAAAAACAGGGATCCCTAGGCGCCGTTTATGCTTCATTGTAATCGCAATTACGTCACGAATTCGACTCAATCTCGAATGGTCCTCTGTTACCACCCCTATGGTGCCCATATATTGTTCCATTTGAAGTTCGACAAACAATTTTACTGTCGACGATAAACACAGCAATAAAACGGACCTTTGACGATCGGCAAAATTATTACTCCATTTTATTTGATCGGGCGTATGGCACAATAAATTCGAGAAATCTCTTGTACCTATTTGGTCCACCTCGAAATGTTATTAAATACAATATCGTATTGGGGAAACGATAAATATTATGTTGCTATGCCAGTAATTTAATACATTTCGTCGTCATCATCATCATCGTCCTCATTATCATCGGAATCGCCTACTGCTATAGTGCATAGGCCACCATTTTTTCAGTCATGGTTTTTTTAAAATGATATTTCAGATTTAGCAAAAGGTAGGTACTCCATTCAGATAAGTATGTCTAAGACGATTATATATAAACTTGAGTCCTACTTGTATATTTTACTATCATACAAAACATATTGCCGTCCTTCATACCTAACTATAAGGACTTGCCTGACTAGCAAATTACATTTTAACACTTCACGTCTAGCCCCGGAATATTTTAGAAGAAAATTTACCTCGTGTGGAAATTGAAAAGTCACCCACGCCTAGGTAAGACGTTTAAGATCCTCATTTTTCGTTGAGAGAAGAAGATAAGTTTACTTGCTAAGAAACCCCTTAAACACCACTAACTTTATGGCAAAATACACGTTCACTTCTCCGGGATTAGTAGACCCTGAAAGTTTTCTGTTTTCATTCGTTTCCCAGAGTTTTGAAGGCTTTACATTTTGATGGTAAAATGTTTTAACCCTTTATTTACTAAAATTTTCAATAACGGATAATAAAGAAGCAATTCAAATAAAATACCAACATAAAATCATTGCTAAATTAATGTTGGAAGATTTTTAAATTCCGAACGATTCATGTAGTTCCGACGTTTTAATTTAAAACCCGTTCATTAAATCAAACCGTGCTACCCGTAAACTATACATAAGTTAATTTCCACTGAGTACAAAGTTAAACCCTTGGAAAGTTTTACACGAAATAGGTACATCCATATTCCTTCATAAGCCGTACCCGCACGAAACTAAGCTCCGGATCGGACAAAAGCTATTTTAAAAACGCATAAAATATTCACACCGGTTTTTGGTAATATTTAATTTCCATTCGGTGGAATTAACATGAAGTATAATATTTGTGAGTCGTTTAAAATTAAAAATGGAACCTTATTTGTAGAAATCAAAAAGGATTATTCTTTATTCAAAATTATCAAAATTACATTTTCGATTGTACTACTAATTATTACTGCCTTCTTTGCTTTTTATGAGCGGATAACAAACTATAAATTTACTTGTAAATGCGTCTATCAAATCGCATTAAACTTTTATCAAACTATAATATTCTCTTAAAAAATTCATCCCCGTTTTAAACAAAGCTTAAAGAATAAGTCAACAAAGTTTAAAGAAAATGGTTTAATATAGTATTTCGGTATTCAGTCAAATATAAAAAGAACTACGAGTAGGTACAAAAGTAGAAAATACTTACCGATCATTATTATCCGGCAGCGACTTCGTTTATCCTTAATCCTCGTAAAAATACTTTTAAAAGTTTTTGTCACAGCATAAACCAGACAAATTATTGCCCGAGAAAAGCCAGATAAATTTTATTTTTAATTCGATGCCCTTATACGGTGTTAAAGGTAAAGGCGCAACCACTAAACTCAGCCCTATGTATTCTGCCAAAAGGGAATGGGTTAGGGAAGTTCGCGCGCTGAGTGCCCCGAACCGACTGAATCGTATCCGGGATGGCTTTTCCCGATTTTCCATGAAAGTACAACTTTGGGAAGGATGCCTCACTCGGATCTCTCGGGAGCTATGTTAAATCCGGACAGCGCCATCTATGTTTGATGTGCGTAAGTGTGCAGCGACATCTGCAGTATATTTGCTGAACTACAAAGATTGAAAAGGAAAATGATACGTTATTCGAGCGCGCAAACGCTGTAGTAGCATTATAAAGCTACGGTAAGATGGCACTATGTGAAGTTTAAAAAATTTCTTATAGTGAGATAAGTTTAGTTTATCATAGTAAAGTTGGTATCGCATGAATAGATAAATAGGAAGTCGGGTAAAAATGAATTGGTAGTCGTAGTTTCACACAAACTATTTTTTTTTACAATGTTACATGCCAATGACACAACAGCTCCAAGGTGCCTTTAATTTATAAACATTAAAACTGCATCAACCAGGATGTTGACGAGTGCCACATATTTACTCCGATAATAGTTAGGTAGGTACCTACTCAGGTGGCGGTGTCAACTGTTTAGTACAAAGATTTTTTTAAATCGTGCTATTTAACCAACACACTAGGGAATATTTTATTACATAAAAAAAAACAAAAAATAGTTCTATCCATAGGGATAGAACTATTTTTTGTTTTTTTATTATTTTTTATCGTTATGCAAGGCTGCAAAGTTGTTTTTTAGCGCGATTACTTAGGTATATTGAAAGCGAACAAGCGAAGGATTCTATAACCACGAGCACACCGAAGTGCGAATTGAATAGGGAAGAAAATATAAGTTTGGTTTCTTTTTTCATGCTGTCGTCGTGCTGGCCAGTGCAATTATTGTAAAACAGACCAAGTGCGAATTGAATAGAGAAGAAAATTTTATAAGTTTTTTTTTCATGCTGTCGTCGTGCTGGCTAGTGCAATTATTCTAAAACAGACCAAGTGCTGATTAAATAGAGAAGGAATTTTTTAAGTTGTTTTTTTCATGCTGTCTTCGTGCTGGCCAGTGCAATTATTCTAAGACCGGCCAAGTGCGAATTGAATAGAGAAGAAAATTTTATAAGTTTTTTTTTTCATGCTGTCGTCGTGCTGGCCAGTGCAATTGCAGTATAGTCCGTTTAGTACGACTTCGCATGTAACGACCAACCGTTTTTAGCGACGTAAGTATGGCGCGTGTTTGGTTTTAATATGAGCCACTGTGAAAGTACATCCGTTTATTACGACTCCGCTTAGAGCGACCGACCGCTTTTAACGACGGTATTTCACACAAAATTGTCCGGTTACAACGACGACCGTTGACGTGTTTACAAATAAATCGTAGGTAAGAAACTATCTCCGCCCCGCGCTTCCCCCCTGCCTGCACCTCGCTGATTCGAATGCGACTGTTTATTTTACGACGTTAATTGGCGGGTGATACGTGATTTTCGGTACAAGAATGGCTTCTACAAAACGAAAAAGTTTCTCTGTTGAAGAAAAAAGTGTAATTATTATTATACATAATTATCCACATCCACACTATCCACATCCACACTTTTATTATTATAAATACAAAAGTAACTCTGTCTGTCTGTCTGTGGTACTCAGATAGTTTAGAGCCTGAGAAAGGACATAGGCTACTTTTATTCCGTGACTTTGTCTGCGTCCGCGATAACCGACTTTTACGCAGACGAAGTCGCGGGCAGAAGCTAGTGTGAAATAAATAAATATTTTGATCCAAATGTTTTTTTTCTCTTGGTCACGTAAATATGATTAAATACATTATGTAGGTATGTATATATGAATGTGATTTTAATAAAAATCAAAAATTGTGATTTCCTTTAGCACGACTTCCGGTTAGTACGACGTAATATCACCGGTCTCTTCACCGTCGTTATAAACTCAGAATTATTGCAGGTTAAATCATCTCCCACAGAATCTGCTAACTTTATTAATAAATATTTTGCAAGTATAGGCAGAGATCTGGCCCAAAACATAACAACTGATACTAATTTTAGCAAACTCCTTAGTAATAAACCATCACACATAAGCTCAATGGTACTTCTAGATACTGATCAACATGAAGTTTGTACCACACTTATGAATCTACGATCTGACAGAGCCCCCGGATGGGACAATATACCCACTTGCTTCTTAAAACTTGCTAAAAATGAAGTTGTGCCAATTATCACACATCTTGCCAATCTATGTTTTCAAAAAGGTACGTTCCCTGCCCCATTAAAAAAATCTATTATTACACCTGTGTATAAGGGTGGTGATAGAGACGATGTGAATAATTATCGACCTATTTCCGTCTTAACTGCGATTTCAAAAATTATAGAAAAACTGTTAAATACTCGCCTCTTGCAGTATCTAAATAGATTTGATATTCTGTCCCCTTCTCAATATGGATTTAGGCAAAAAAAGTCAACTGAAGATGCTGTCATAGCACTAAGTTCTTTAGTATCCGAACAACTCGATAAAGGAAATAAATGTATGGCTGCCTTTCTGGATCTAAGAAAAGCCTTTGACACCGTCTCTACTCCCATTCTTTTACACAAGCTTGAGACTATTGGAATTCGTGGAATACCACTGACACTCTTTAAAGATTATCTTTCTGGTAGAACACAAAAAGTGAAAATTGGACAAATTGTTAGTGAGGGCGTAGATGTATCATACGGCGTACCACAAGGAAGTGTACTAGGACCTACGCTCTTCCTAATTTACATAAATGACCTCTGCAGCATGAGCATTAATAATGCTAAAGTATTCTCGTACGCCGATGATACAGCTGTCGTCTTCTCAGGGAAATCATGGAATGATGTTAAGAACAGTGCAGAAGAAGGACTAGCTCTTGTTGCAACGTGGTTAAAAAAGAATCTGCTTACCCTGAATACAAGTAAAACCAACTTCATTTGCTTTAATATTTATAATCAGTTTCAACCTGATAAAGAATTTAATTTAAGAATCCACACGTGCGACATTACTACCGTTGGAACTTGCTGCAATTGCCCTACTATTCAACAAGTTACCCAAGCAAAATATCTGGGAGTGATTTTTGACCAGCGTCTTTCCTGGTATCCTCAACTGGAAAAAGTCATGAGTAGAGTACGAAAACTGATCTGGATATTTAAAGAGCTGAGATATGTTGTACCAAGGACAATAAATGTAAATAAAAATAAAGACAATCAAAGAAATCTATTAAATGAAATTTATGTATCTTTGGTCCAGTCTGTTTTAGTTTATTGCATAACTGTATGGGGTGGAGCAACAAAATCTAGTTTTCTAGAGTTGGAACGCGCTCAAAGAGCGATACTTAAAGTGATGTACTTCAAAAAAAGAATATTCTCCACTGAAAAGCTCTATAAATTATGTAATCTGCTGTCAGTGAGAAAATTGTACATCCTTCTTATCATCCTTAAAACGCACAAAGAGACGCCATATGATCCTAAAATACTAGAAAAGAGAAAAAAGCACTGCATAGTAAATGTTCCCTCAACTAAAACAGAATTTGCCAGCAGACAGTATAAAAAACGTTCAGCCTTTTTATACAACAAAGTAAATAAACTTATATACATATATGATAAAAAGAAAATTCAATGCAAAAAAGATTTAACAACATGGTTACACAATTTAAATTATGATGATACAGAGTTACTTTTACAACGGGTGACTTAATAATAAATTATATATGTAGTGATGCTATTAGCTTATTTAGTCACACCTTGTACACTCAAAATCTCCTTCTCTCTCTCACACACACACACACACATGCACACGCACACACATACACACACATACTTAGACAATCCATCACACTCACACACACATACAATCACACTCACGTATATGTACAAAAGATCGTATTTTCTTTCTTACTTTTTTTTTTTTGTTTTCTCTTTTGTTGTTTGTATACATATTTATAATGCAAGGGAAGAGCGGAGCCTTCAACTACAGGTATTTCTATGCCTAAATGGAGACTCCTCGATATGCAATGTAAGCTAAAATGATATGTAATAAACTTATTTTTTTTTTTTTTTTTTTTTTTTTTATAACCGGATTCTACTGTATTCTAAAACCGGCCAGGTGCGAATTGAATAGAGAAGGAAATTTTATAAGTTTTTTTTTCATGCTGTCGTCGTGCTGGCCAGTGCGATTATTCTAAAATCGGCCAAGTGCGAGTCAGACTCGCGCACGAAGGGTTCCGTACCGTTATCTATAAAAACGACAAAAAATCACGTTTGTTGTCCGTTTTACCCTTTGGGTACAGAACCCTAAAAATGAGTTTGGCGCACTGTCATGAAATAAGTACAATATTAATGCATTTTTAGTGGACTGGCGGTATAGAAAATTATTGAAAAGAGGAGTTTGAATTTAAAAAAACTTTCCAACCCAGCGGACAAAATGCACTTTTGCCAATGATTTTTGCACTCAGATTTCAAATGATAAACAGAAACTTTCCGAAGTTGTGAGGTTAAAAAGTAATAGTAAAACCGCGTCCTATTTAAAACCAATCATTGCGCGCATTCGGGATCATCGTGTCCATATCTGCCGGGGTCGCGTGACTGTTCGAAAGAGATACCGTGACCCTGGCACATGGGCAACTGATGGAACACGGGTGGGTTTTAGTCAGTAAAAGTCTGACATGCCCTCCCGCTCCGCCCAGAGCGAGAAAAGTTATTTGATGATTTCCCATCCAAAAAAAAAAAAATCGTGTCCATATGTCACTTCTTGTTTATTGTTCCTAAATGTCTGGTCGCGCCTACAGAGTGCACATTTCGGTTTTCAGAACAAAAGTGGCAATGAAAGCGTATTTGAGCAACGGTCGCTTTTAAATAGGAAGCGGGGTAAGGTGTGCTACATATTGTCCTTTGCTCATGCCAACCCGCAACGCTGAGCCTCAAATTTATTCCTAAATAATGTCACTCCGATTCAACCCGTTCCTTGCTGCCCTCTTACAGCGACGCCCTAAGCCGAGGTCCGTATTCCGCAGGAGGTGCCCTTAGCGAGTAGTCTCTCTAGTTTTAAGTCCTGACTGGAGGGGCTAATTTATTAAGGTAGCCACAGGCAACTCCGGTTAAGTAAGCAGCCAACAACCTCATAGGTTGACGTGCAAGATGTAATAATCCAAATAAGAAAAGGTGTACTACATTTTTTTTAAGAAAAGGTGTACTACATTTTTTTTTCAAAGCGACGTGATCCGGCAAAGCCGTGCAGCGAAATGGGCTCCAGGTCTCCTCTCGGTAAGAGGGAGTGGTGCGAGTTAATAGATGACACTAAGTTTTGAATTATTGATTCTAGGACATGCCGGTTTCTTTATGGTGTTTACCTTCACCGTCTTAAGAACAGTGGTGATGAAATAATTTACACAAAGTAAAGCGCCTGTCATGGTTCGAATTCACAAACTGCTGCAGCTTGTAAGTTGCGGCACCTACCACTGCTCGATATTTGGGTATCTATATCGAAAAGTAATCATTAAACAAAACATCACTCCAATTTTGTTCAAAACTTTAAAATACTATGAAATGTAATTAAAGCAACCCAACAATTAAAAGGTTTTTAGAAATTCGTAAAAAAATATGTTTGTTTCATGAAAAATTACAAAATACCTGACCCCTTACGAGCCAGCCATAAAATGGTTCTTTTTTTTTTGTTCCATTCGTTTGCAGGGCTCAGAAACTTAGTATCGTTCAAAGATATAACTCCAACCAGCGCAGTTCTTGCCCAGAACAAGAACATATTATAAGATAGTAATTTTCAAGGTCCTCTTGAGTTCGTGAAACATATCTATGAAGAAAATGTTTAATTAACACTAAATACTAAACAAATGGTTAATCATACAATGCATAATAATCAATTATTATAATACTGATACAAAATATCCTGTGTGCGTCACAACCACGTGACGGGTTCATGGAACATTTACCAATTTATGTAATCTTTATTTTTAGGGTTCTGTACCTCCGCGTATCGGCAAGCGTAATGTGGAACGCCCCCGAGCTAGATGGACCTACGACCTAAGGAAAGTGGCTGGGGCAGACTGAATACAAAAGGCGGAGGACAGGGTGTTGTGGCGCAACATGGGAGAGGCCTATGTCCAGCAGTGGACTGCCATAGGCTGAGTTGATTGTACCTCAAAAGAAGTAACAGAACCCTTATAGGACCACTTTGTTTTACGTTTATTTGGCAGTCTGTCTGTCAGCCTGTCAAGACCCATTTTCTCAGAAATGTTTGGTGGTATGAAATTGAAATTCATCTCTTAAGCGTATATTACCAACTAGCTTCTGCCCGCGACTTCGTCCGCGTTAATTTTCTTGCTCCCTCGACCATTACCGTCGCGTCGAATCGCCTACCCGTGCGATTTTCCCCGTTTTTGCAACATTTTTCATTACTGCTCCGCTCCTCTTAGTTGTAGCGTGATGTTATATAGCCTATAGCCTTTCTCGATAAATAGGCTACTCAACACAAAAATAATTTTTCAATTCGGACCAGTAGTTCTTGATAATAGCGCGTTCATTCAAACAAACAAACAAACTCTTCAGCTTTATAACATTATAATATAGTATAGATACCTAGCTGAAATTAAAGCTTCTAAATCAATGCAATGAAAAAATACGGCCACCTATTCGATACATTTTGATACAAGATCAACGACCAAGTTGATCTAGAATCATGAAGTTTGGCAAAAAGCAAGTCTGCTAGCGCAGGTAAAGGAAAAATTCCACTAATTATATATTTTTTTCGTTTTATCGCTTCCTTTTTTTGCGATTAAAAACTTACACATGTAATTGGAGAGTTAACCGTGACGTATATCGATGTATGCCAGAATATCTTGTTCAACGATAATTTTAAGTTTGTTTTTGGGATAATTTCATCCAACGGATGAAATTATTCATTTTCATCCTACGGATGAAATTATTCTTTCATCTTTCATCCCTTCATTGCGCGTGGCCCAACACGCACTTAGCTGATATTTTTAAATACTTAGCTACCTACTTTAGTCATATCTTAATTGGTTTTGACCAATACTTAATTCTCTTGCAAAATTCAAATATCATTCAAAATTCAGCATTGACCGGTTTGTTCAGGGACCAGTATTAAAAAAAAAACCATTTTAAAGCGCCTTTACACTTTTAAAGAAATATGTATGTCCTAAAGAGTAAGAGAGCAACACTTCTTTCAATAGGCGCATTCTTATTAAAGTTTTGTTTTAAGTTTATTTTATTATTGTTTAGGTTTCATGTGGACGTAAAGAATAGCATACTCCTAATTCTTACTGTGGGTGTCATAAGAGATGACTAAGGGACTTACTACAGAATGGGCAGCAAGGTTCTTTACGTACATATTTTACCACCATACTGCGATCGCCAACCCGCCTGCCAAGCGTGGCGATTATGGCAAAGGCCTTCAAACTGGGGGAGGCCTATGTCCAACAGTGGACGTCTTACGTCAAACTGGAAGCCGACTCCAACGTAGTTAAGATAGGCTAAGCAGATTCTGCCGTGGTCGCGAGATTTGTTCGAAAGAGTAACCGGGGCTCTGGCATATAGGCAACTGCAGGAACACGGGTGGGTTTTAGTCAGTAAAAGTCTGACACGCCCTCCCGCTCCGCCCAGACTCCCAGAGCGAGAGACGTCATTTGATGATTACCCATCCAAAAAAAATAAACGTAGTTAGGATAGGCTCAGCAGATTGATTTTAATACTTCTCATAATTTCTCACTCATATTGTTCCGTCCCGTTCGAATTGGTTACTCTGTGAACGCATCATGACGTGAAACGGAGTGTCTGACATCTGTCATTTTGTCAGTTTGACTTTTTTCTTTTGGTTTGGTCTTTGAAAGGGTCAGATAGAATTTTGCTTCCGCGACCTTGGTTAATATATTAATCGTGTTGAATCGTTTGTTTGGGGACAATTTGTCGTGATCCAATTGTTTTTGTGCGTAATCAACCCCTTTTGACGAGATAATACGGGTTAAGTTTGTTTGAAATTGAAGTACTTTGAAGTGACAGTGACCGCGTGTTGGAGACCGCATGTCTTGGTAGCAGGACGTATTGGAGCGGTGGATTGTATCCTGGAGAAACTCATAACGTCACTACACAATACAATATACACTCATTTACATACATAAATCCAGATAGGCTCCAGAGCAGGTGTTCTTCAACCATCAGGTGAGTCTTTTGAATATTGCACTAATCAGTTCCGCGCACGGCGGACAAGTTCGCTCGCCACTTCTTGACGCAGGGCCCATCATCGCGCTTCCACATAACAATTAAATCCTATGGTGAGGCCCTGGCCTGGCGTCGAACATTCTTGGTAGCAGAGCGTGGTTATAAGATATATAACCAACAAATTGGTAATTTACAGTAAGCTAATTACTTGGCAGTCTCTATAAGGGAAGTCGTAATTCGCTGTAAATGTTTGTTAGCTGTAATTGATTGTTCATTTGTATTAATTTGTTTTAAATTGTTGAGCCGGGTTAACTGAAGTTACCAAAGTCAGCCGGGTTACATATACTAATAAAGTTAATTGGATTAGTCTATGTTAAAGCCCCTTGTTGTTTATTGGATGTCTGGAAGACATTAAAATTTAGGAATTTATGTACCATTGACATGGTGTTTGTGAAAATTAACATTTGAAATTGGCATTTTTGAGCATTAACCTCATTTTAAATTGAAATGAAAGTTTATTGTTGTTCATTAAATTGGAACCAATTGTTGCTTTCTTATTTCTTGTGTGTTGACTGGCAGTTTAGCAGTTCATTGTTGAACTTTGTTATTTGATTATTTGGTTTATTTGAATTGTTTGTTTGTGCAATGGCATACAAAGCGGTGAGAGAGGCAATCAGTGGATTGACCACACAGCTGCGGTGGTTCGCTTCAGCTGCAGCGACCGCTGAGCGCCCGGATCTTGAAGGGGTCACGCTTGCTCGGTTTGAGCAGTTGAACGTGTGTCTCGGCAACGTTGATGCTCTGCTCATCCGCTTCAACGAGTTCATTTGTGAAGTGGATCTGGAAGTGCTGGACCAGGCAGCACGTGATAAGGTCCTTGCTGACTACGACCAGATCTTGGACCTGGGGGATGTTATTGGTCAACGTGCTCGGGAAATATTGGAGAGCCGGACACCACTCCAGGTCAAACCGGAGACCTCGGTTGTTTCAGGTCCCGGACTATTGAGTAGATTGCCTACTTTGGAACTGCCACACTTTGACGGTCGCTTGGACCGTTGGTTGGGTTTCTAAAATCTTTTTGAAAGTTTGGTTGATGCTCGCTCGGACCTCAGACCCGCCCAAAAGTTGGCCTATTTGTTGTCTGTCCTGGAAGGTGAGGCCCGAGCCTTGGTACAACATTTATTTTGTCGGTGACTGACTCAGCCTACCCTACCGCTTTGGAACTACTCACCCGGCGGTATCAAAACAAACGTTGTTTGGCTGACGTTCATATCAAACAGATTTTGGGGTTACCGGTCATTACAAGATTGTCAGCATTGCGTACTGACCTGTTGAACCCGTTGGTGGCAGTGACCAACGCTTTAAAGCGATTGGAGTTGCCGGTGGACCATTGGTCTTACCTTTTGGTGCATGTTGTGCTGCAACGGCTTCCTGCCGATTTGAGGGCTCGTTTCGAGCAAAAGTATGGTGGGGATAGTGTCACACATCTCCCCCCATTTGGTGACCTCGTCAAATTTTTGGAGGATGAGTGTCGGTTTATGGATAACTCTAGCGTTGCCACCGAGTCACGCCAACCGTCTTCCCGGCCACGAGACCAGGGACGGACTAGGGCTCGCGGGCCTGTTGATGGTCGCCCCGCCGCTCGTTTTGCTGGCACCCAGAGTCGTCCCGGTTGTGAGTTTTGTAGGGACACGGGGCATGGCATGGCAACTTGCGCGGCCTTTTTGAAATTGCACGTGAGTGCCCGCCGCCGAGTTGCCAGTGCACGCCGTCTGTGCTTCTCATGTTTGGGGGCTCACTTCCATCGGGACTGCCCCAACCCCCGCCCTTGTAGGATTTGTAGAGGGTCCCATTTGGACATTTTGTGCGCTAACGCGAACCACGCTGGCAGACCAGCCTCTGATGGAGGTTCGCGCACGGGGGCTTACCCTGGAGTTGGTCACTGGGCTTCTGGCTCGCCGGTTCAGAACCGGGGAGAGGCCCGCAATTTTGAGCGCCACACTCCACCCCCCGCGCAAGTTGATCGGGAGCCGCGCGACCGCCATTTGGTCTCCCCACGTAAAGGTGATTACGTAGCTGTTGCTAGGCAGCGCTGGCCAGACCAGCACCGCCTTCCCTCCCCTCCATTGGCGGAACGTCCCCGGTTGGAGTCACGCCCCCCACCATTCAGGCATCCGGTGGGATATGCCCTTCTAGCGATGGCGCGTGGCTCGGGACACCGCGCGGACGAGGAATTTGAACTCCATCCTCGTCGGGAAAGACTTGGGCCTGGATGCGGCGATCGGTCGCCGCCCAGGCATTGTTAGGACATTGGCGCCTGCCCCGCTAAGGTACCCCCTCAGATCGACACGGTTTTGTTGCCAACGGCATCGGTCAGGGTCTGGGGGCCCACGGGGGTTTCTGTTGTGGTCCGTGCCATTTGGCTGACCCCCGGTTTGATTCCCCTAGTACAGCGCATTTTTTGTTGGGTTCCGATGTACTAGGGAGAATATTGTTGGGTGATATAAAGGTTCTGCAGCCACGCGGTTTGGTGGCTGTCTCGACCATCTTTGGCTTTGCGTTGATGGGACCAGTGTTGAGGGTTCCCCCTACACCTGAACCTGATTTTGTGTTGTCATCCGGCTCCGCCCTCTCTGACGCCGTTTAGAGGTTTTGGGAGGTTGAAGAGCCCCCTCAGGTAGCCCGTTTGAACCCGGAACACGAGGAGTGCGAGTTGTTCTACCAGAACAACACAGGTCGACTCCGTTCCGGCCGGCTTGTGACCAGGCCTTGCCTTTTGTTGCGGTGCGACCACCTCTCGGCGAATCCAGATCTACGGCCGAGAAGAGATTGTTGGCAATGGAGCGCCGCATGAGCAGGGACCCGGTGCTGCGGCAGAAATATTTGGATTTCATGCGGGAATACGCAGATTTGGGACACATGTCGGTGTCAAATTTGGATTGGCGGTCAGGTGAGCAATATTTCCTGCCGCATCACGCGGTCCTCAAGCCATCCACCGGTAAGCTGCGCACGGTGTTTGATGGGTCTGCGCGGACTTCGTCTGGTGTCTCCTTGAATGATTGCTTGCATCCAGGCCCCAAATTGTTGAGGGATCTTCGTGACGTCATTACGTCTTTCCGTCGTCATCAGGTAGTTTTTGTGGCCGACATCAAAATGGTGTTCCGCCAAACGGTTATTCACGAGGATGACAGACGTTATCAGTTGATCCTGTGGCGAGAGAATCCCCAGGACCCCATGATTGTGCTCAATACGAATACGTACGGCCTCCGATCGAGCCCTTTTGTTGCTATTCGTTCTCTTTGGGAGCTCGCGGACCGAGAGCGTTTGAAGTTCCCTCGTGCGTCCGCCATCTTGAAAACGGACTTGTATGTTGACGACGTTTGTACTGGAGCTCCCACAGTTGGGGAAGCCGTCCTGTTGCGTGACGAATTGATTGGAATTTTGGCTTCCGCTGGCTATGAGTTGCGTAAATGGATGTCCAACTCGCCAGCGCTATTAAAAGGTTTGCCGGAGGATCATAGGCAGAACCCGCTTTTGTTTGAAAATGTTGACAACCTGCTATGATACCAGTTCTCGGCGTTCAGTACCGACCAGTCCAAGGCATCTTCACATACGATGTCGACTTGGAGTCACCTCACACTTGGACTAAACGACTGGTGTTGTCTACTGTCGCGAGGACCTTTGACCCGAATGGTTGGATATGCCCGGTATTGTTTTGGGCGAAATGTTTTCTTCAGCGCCTTTGGACTGCGGGACTTGGTTGGGACGAGCCACTTCGGGAAACCCTGTTGGAAGATTGGCTACAATTTGTATCCGCACTCCCTGCAGTCAACGAGGTCGTGTTACTCCGCGCTATTCTCCCCCCTGGGAGCTACACTGCTACCCTTCATGGGTTTTGTGATGCATCTTCGCACGGTTATGCAGCTGTTGTTTATCTGCGCACCGTCAGCGCGATAGGCCAGGTGAAGTTGTCACTGATCATGGCCAAGAGCAAGGTGGCCCCCCTCCGGACGGCACTGACCATCCCTAAGTTAGAATTGTCAGGGGCGGCGCTTCTTGTGCGTCTATTGAACCACGTTGCTCACACTTTGGGTGGAACTGTGGACATTCGGGCTTCTTACGCCTGGACGGACAGTCAAATTGTTTTGTGTTGGTTGAAGACGTCCGTCCACTCTTTGGAGGTCTTTGTTGCGAACCGAGTGTCCCAGATTCAAAATTCTGAAACGCCTTCGATTTGGAGGCACGTGCCTGGAGATTTGAAGCCGGGCGACGTGGCCTCACGTGGGTGCATGGCACCCCGCCTGATTGCTCACCCCCTATGGTGGGGACCAGACTGGCTGACTCACCCCGAGGATCATTGGCCTCGAACGCCAGTCTTGATGTCGGGTCCTTTGCCCGGGCTCAAGGTGCTCGGTGTTGGAACGAAGGACCCTCCGTTTGACCCTGATTTTTTGTTGAATCGATACAGCTCCCTCGACAAATTGTTGAACGTTACCTCGTGGATCAGGCGTTTTGGTCATAATTCTAGGAATCCCGGGAACAAACGCCTGTCACCGGTTCTCTCTCCTCAGGAGCGACAGGAATCACTCCTCCTTTGGGTCCGCTCCGTGCAGGCTGCACACTTTGAGAAGGAGATTGAAACTTTGAAGTCTGGTAAGGCTAAATTGTCGAGAGCCGTTAGTAAGTTGAACCCCTTTTTGGACGATACGGGTCTCTTGCGTGTTGGGGGACGGTTGAGGCACTCTAGCCTTCCTTATGGGGCCCGTCACCCCCTTTTGTTGCCTAAGGAGGGCCATTTGGTTAAATTGTTGGTGACTGATTGTCACATTAAGAACTCGCATGCCCGTTGCAATGCGCTGTTGGCCATTCTGCAGCGAGAGTTTTGGATTTGGTGAAGACGTCTCCTCTTCGCAATAGTAAAATTGTTAAGGCTTATTTGTGTGTGTTTGTCTGCCTGTCAACTAAGGCAATGCACTTGGAGTTGGTAACCTCCCTCTCGACGGAGGCCTTTGTGGCGACCTTGGATAGATTTGTGTCTCGCCGTGGATTACCTACTTTGATCAGGTCTGATTGCGGTACTAACTACAAGGGTACAAGTAACTATTTGAAGGAGGTATACGCCTTCCTTGCTGAGAACCAGGTTGACATTGGTAACAAATTAGCTCGCCGAGGGGTCACTTGGTTGTTTGACCCGCCAGCCTGCCCCCATTGGGGGGGTATTTTTGAGGCCACGGTGAAAGCGGCAAAGGGACTCTGGCGCAGATTGTTAGGAGACACCGTTCTCACCTTTGAGGAGTTAGCTACGGTATTTTGCCGCATTGAAGCTGCATTGAACTCGCGTCCATTGTGCCCGCTGTCTTCGGACCCGAACGACTTGGAGGCCCTTACCCCGGGCCATTTTTTGATTGGACAGCCACTTGTCGCCCTGCCCGAGTACCCTCTTGTCGATGTGAGCCAAAATCGGCTATCGCGGTTTCATTTGGTGCAGCAGCTCGCTCAGAGTTTTTGGAAGCGTTGGAGCTTGGAGTATTTGCACATCCTCCAGCAGCGCGTCAAGTGGACTGATAAAACGCATCCGCCCAAAATTGGAGACCTCGTCCTGATTAAGGATGCCAACCTTAAGCCGTTGGATTGGCGCCGGGGGCGCATTCTCAATTTGGTGGCTGGCACCGACGGGGTTCCTCATTTTGCAGAGGTTTTGGTGGACGGATCGGTCGTGAAGAGAGCGGTCGCAACCTTGTCAAGATTGCCAATTGATTAGCGGCCGGGAAGGCCCGTCCGGGGGGGGGGGGGGGTAGATGTTCCGTCCCGTTCGAATTGGTTACTCTGTGAACGCATCATGACGTAAAACGGAGTGACATCTGTCATTTTGTCAGTTTGACTTTTTTTCTTTTGGTTTGGTCTTTGAAAGGGTCAGAAAGAATTTTGCTTCCGCGACCTTGGTTAATATATTAATCGTGTTGAATCGTTTGTTTGGGGACAATTTGTCGTGATCCAATTGTTTTTGTGCGTAATCAACCCCTTTTGACGAGATAATACGGGTTAAGTTTGTTTGAAATTGAAGTACTTTGAAGTGACAGTGACCGCGTGTTGGAGACCGCATGTCTTGGTAGCAGGACGTATTGGAGCGGTGGATTGTATCCTGGAGAAACTCATAGCGTCACTACACAATACAATATACACTCATTTACATACATAAATCCAGGTAGGCTCCAGAGCAGGTGTTCTTCAACCATCAGGTGAGTCTTTTGAATATTGCACTAATCAGCTCCGCGCACGGCGGGCAAGTTCGCTCGCCACTTCTTGACCCAGGGCCCATCATCGCGCTTCCACATAATAATTAAATCCTATGGTGAGGCCCTGGCCTGGCGTCGAACACATATGTATTTAAAAGTGAGATTATAATAATGATTAAAATAAAATATCCTCATAGGTCTTCCTAGATCTTTTAATTATGACTAGAACACTCACTGAATTCTGAAGATTAGGTAATATTTTAGAATATCAACTACTGGTATTAAATAGTTTTTTCGTCGAAAGACGTCATTCGACTAGTGCCGTGATAATTAAATGCCATTTCAATAAATTGATTTCCGTCTGTCAGACGATATTAGAATTATTATAGTTTAAGTTGTTCAAGGTGCACTATTAATATTAATGTTCTTGAATATCTACTAAAACGTAAGGATTTCTGATATCTAATATCAGCCGTGCAAATTGCAATATTCAGGTTTTGCGATTTTCGGTATTTTCTGCCCCATAGGATGATGCGTGGGTTATTGTCTGAATGTTTGTAGTTTAACTTTTTTTAATAGTCTGTACATAATGTGGTTATTTTTTTCACAGGGATATTTTCTTAAAAGAGGACTTTACATTTAAAATTTATAAAAAACAATAATGTCGTATTTGTAGAGGTAGATGTGATCATCTTGAGATGAAAACAAAATAATAAAGTAACTAAATGAAAACTTATTTTCTTTTACTAACGGTATATTTAACTTCTGGATAAAATAAGGAACATGTTCATTAGTCTTCTTATTCTCATCATCGTCATCAATTCAGCCGAAAGAAGTCTACTGCTGGCAAAGACACTGCCTCCCCAAAAATGGGGTTGCCGTTAGCGCGTCGCTTATCAGGTGCCTTGGCGATCGCAATAAGGTAGTAAAAGGATCGCAATAAGGATAAAAAGTAGCCTATATCCTGAGAAAGGACATAGGCTACTTTTTATCCCGGTAGTATGCTCCCGCGGGATAATTTCCGACCTCCACGCGGGCGAAGCCACTGGCAAAAGCTAGTCATAAATATATGCTTGACTTACCTAATTTAATATTATTGTAATAAAGAGAATAGATTTGAATGTTTGTATGTTTGTTCTATCTACGCTTTCACGCTGAACGAACGCCAGAAAGGATTTGGATGACATTTTTCATATGGCTAGACTATGCATTGCCTATATTGCCATACCTTTTTGTAATATGTCTGTCTTAACATAGCTTGTAAGATATTTTTTATGACTAATAATTATGGACTTTGTATAACGCTGCTGCCCATTCTCTAGGAAGTCCCTTAGTCGCATTTTACGACACCAATGGGAAGAGGTGGTGCTATTCTATACGTCCGGCACCACACGGTACCTTCTTATTCTAAGCAGATAAAAAAACGATCAAACTGAAATGAGAACTGCCCCCTTGCACTCAATGCACGTAAGTGTCGAAGTTGCCAAATGCACTCTTAGAACAACAACACGCATCAAATATTTGTCTCGAGTATTTATTTTATTTTTAGCCTCTTATATCTTATGTCTGTCTACGCATGGGCTTCCCTTCGTAGAATTATCCACTTCTTGCTCACGCGCATGATCGTTTTTAGTTTTTAATTAATGAATTCATTTTATTCAATTAATTCTCTCTCAGAAACTTCTTGGTCTCGTGGTGGTTTGTTTGGCATGAACTAAAGTAATAGATTCTGAACTCTGCGAGTCTACGTTCTATGAGAGCAGTGGTGGCCCTATGATGCAGCATAACATAATATATTCAGCCTATACTGCTCGCACTCCTGGGACAGGCCTCCTCTCGGTGAGAGGAAGTGAGCAATAGCTTCACGCGGGCCTAGTGCAGGTTAGGTCATTAAAACATGTCTTCGAATTTGTGGTTCTAGGACTTGCCGATTTTCTCATGATGTTTTCCTTCACCGTTTTGAAAGCAGTGGCGATGAATTTAATTTACACAAAGTACAGCGCTTGATAGGGTTCGCACCTACGACGAAAACTCGTAAGTCGTAGCCATTAGCACTGGGCCACTACTGCTCTACATTCAAGACAACACAATTTTTTACATATTTTACTCTATGCATTAAACATAGCAACTAAATCTTAAACACAACAACCACTGGATAACTCTTATTTTTATTTATAAACCGGAACAAAAACTCCAAACAAATAACAGTATTTTGCTAAAAAAGGAGCTATATCCAAATGACCACCAATAAATCTGAACAGAAATATTAATCATAGCATACGAGCGATAGAAATGATGAAGTGTAGGAAATATCATGTGATTTCCTACTTCCTCCTGAGTAGGGGAATGAGATCATGGGACAGTGGAAGGGAAGTGGACATCATAAACGATGCTGATTGGTAAGGGTTGGTTACACAAACCGCTTTGAAAATTATTAAAAGTATATCAGCACTTGTTCCGTTCCCAAAGGGTGCTAACGGAACTCTATTAGGGTTCCGTACCTCAAAGAAAAGTTATATATAAGTTTTATATATTATAAGATCACTTTGTTGTCCGTCCGTCTGTCTGTCAAGACCCTTTATCTCGGGAACGCGTGGAGGTATCGAGTTGAAATTAAACTATATACTCAAGTCTAAAGTCTCTTGAAGCTGTGAAAAACCAATCTTCTAAGTTAACGTGAAAATGGTATATTTTGACAGACTCAAGGGATTTAAAATGTACCTATGTATATTTCGTTGACTTAGAAATATGAAATTTGGAAAGTAATAACGTCTTATACTACAAGTATAGGGAAAAATCTGAAAACATTTGTGATTAAATCATATAAAAATGAAATTTAAGTATTTAAAAAAATATTTTTGATACTGTATGTACCTACGAATTTGAACGGAACCCTGGGTGGGCGAGTCCGACTCGCACTTGTCCTGTTTTTTTTACTTAGCCTTCGCTGTCTGTCCATCCGACTGTCTCTCATGCATCATCTTCGCTGTATCTCATGAACCGGACTGGGTAGATAGTAAAGAATGTACTTTTTTACCAAATACCTTTGGTGATAGCAACTTAATGATAAAGTAGACATAGCAACACTATTTGGAACCAAGTGCATGTTTACATAATAGATACGAATCCGTCAAACTCAATTCGATTTTTCAAAACAATAAAGTTACATGGGAAAGAACTTAAAATAATTACCTAAGTATTGTAGAAGTCAAAATAATTTTGCTACATTCGAAAATCAAACCCGTTTATTGCAACTCATAATATCCCGAATTTAACCGTTGGACCTCTTCACGAATCGAGCCGTCGAGTTATAAAACACTAGCTTCTGCCCGCGACTTCGTCCGCGTCAAATATTTGCTACCCTGACCCTTCCCGTCGCATCGCAGTCTGTCAGTTTTTGTTGCTGCTCCGCTCCTTTTGATCATAGCAGGATGTTATATAGCCTATAGCCTTCCTCAATAAATAGGCTACCCGACTCAAAAATTATTTTTCAATTCAAACCAGTGGTTGCTGAGATTAGCGCGTTCCACCCCCCATTTTAGGGAAGTGGGGGGTTAGAAAGAGACAAAAAGTAGCCTATGTCACTCTCCATCCTTTCAACTATCTCCACTTAAAAAATCACATGAATTTGTCGCTCCGTTTTGCAGTGAAAGACGGACAAACAGACACACATGCATTCCCATTTATAATATTAAAGTATGGATTAACCGAAAAGCCTTCACGACATAAGTATCTACAGTAAAAAGTTTCCTCAAAGGTTTTTCTTCGAGAACCTCACATGTGTACCTAGTTAATCTTCTGTAATGACCATTTCAACTGTTTAATTGTATTCGGTAAGGCTTCTTCCCAAATAAATTAACTACCCCCACATTTGCAGGGTTACATTTAATCGGGAAATGTAGACTTAGATACAATCAATATAGTTATGTTGGTTATACTAATCAAGAACTTGTTTGGATGTGTTTAACGTTATTGTTTTATAATTTTGAACAGCCGACATTTGTAACTACTCTATAGAAAATAATTACATTGAGTATAAAACCCACAAAAATGAATATGAAACGTATTTTAAATCTAAATATAACAATAATATACCTACATAAGTAATTTAAATAAATTGGTTTAGAAATTGTACTCAAATTTAAAGTAAGTTATGTTACCTGTCATCATACTAATATTATAAATATGAATGTAAGTTTGTTACGCTTTCACGCGAAAACTTCTTAACCGATCATCATGAACTTTGTACACATATTTTTGGAGGTATTAGGAGAATTAGAATAAAGGATATATTTTACCCCAATATTTCCATGTGATCGAGTCCGATCGAGTGAAACCGCGGGGTGCAGCTACTCGTAGTAAAATATAAAGTTAGTTACCAATATAATAATGGATTCAGGATGCTGCTGGGCCTGCCCCGCTTTTGTAACGCTTCGGGTATGATTGTGGAGGCTTGGGTTGATACCTTCCATGCTATAAAGCGCAAGCAAACCGCCTCCCTACTTATTAGAGTGCGGGGCATCACTAACAGTAACCTTCAAGTAATTGCTGAGACAAGAGCAGTGGTGGCCCAGTGGTATCGGTCCCGACTTACAAGTTGTAGGTCGTGGGTTCAAACCCAAGCAGGCGCTTTGCTTTGTGTAAATAATTTCATTTCCATTGCTCTCAAAACGGTGAAGGAAAACATCATGAGGAAACCACCATGCCCTAGAACCAAAAAATCGAAGACATGTGACGTCTACCAATCATTATAGGCTGATGGTGATGAATTGCTAAAAAATAATTGTGCGACTTGGGTATGACTCGGCAGTCATGAAAGTTTTCGTTCGGGTTCAGGTCGGATAGCGTGGCAATCTATCCTGAACTCGAGCGAGAGGTTTCTTGACGACACGTATTATAATATATACCTGCCTTTTCGTAATATGTCTATACTAGCATAGATTGTTAGGTAATTTTTGTGACTAATATTATGGACTTTGTCTGAATTAATAAATACATAAGTATATTCATTTAGTGACGTAAAACATTGACACAAGGATAACCTCGTACTATAAAGTGGATTCATCGAGAAACAGCATTTAAATGAGACATTAATAAAACATAATTACCCACCACAAATTATGTAAAAGTGTTGCCCCATTTTAACCACGAAGTTCGTTTCTCTTAATTCTTTTTATATAACTTGTATTTTAGGAAGTCTGTAAGTCCACTATGTTGGTGAGAATACTTCATCATCAGTCTACAGTAATCCACTGCAGGATATAAGCCTCTCCAATTGCATGCCATTCAGCTCGATTGTCGGCAACTCTCATCCACATACTACCAGCCAACCTGTGGAGATCGTCGCTCCACTTAGCCTAAGGGAGTCCTCATTTACGTTTTCCGACTTGCGGTTCTCCACTCAAGACTACGTCCCCAACGTGAACGGTGAGAATTCTTCATCAGCAGCCTATAACGTTCTCACTGCTGGGTAACAGGCCTCGTCTCGGTGAGAGGGAGTGGGCCATAATCCACCACGCGGGCCCAGTGCGAGTTGGTAGATGCCATCTGTCTTCGATTTTTTTTTTAATTCTAGGACACGCCGGTTTCCTCACGATGTTTTCCTTCACCGTGTTGAGAGCAGTGGTGATGAAATAATTTACACGAAGTAGGTATAGCGCCTGCTTAGGTTCGAACTCACGACCTACTTACTCGTGAGTCGCGGCCGTTACCACTAAGCCACCATTGCTGTGAGAATTCTTATCAACTGCAAATTCGAGGTCAATTCAGTTTTACTAATATTTCACAAGTTAGCTAACATCCAGACATGCAAATTGAAAATGTCGTTCAATATTAATGTTCAGACGTATTATTATTGTCATTTAAATAACGGTAACTTGCCTTGAAATTAAACATATTAATTTATTTCTAGTTAATTTGGACCTTAGACACGAATGCATTATTTGAGGTAGGTAATGTTTTATTAATAAATAAATATGTTTTATTTATAAAGAAGTAATTCAAAATTCACACATGAAGTTGATTTTCTGGTTGACGTTTTAGTGCACCTTGTTTTTTTACTATCTGTAACAGCAATCAGGACGTTCAAACCAATGCTAGTATAAAAAACCTGTTCATTGACTTTATTAAAACCATACATTTTCGTAAGTACCTATTTTTAAAATTAATTATAGTTTCTGGGAATTAATCTTAAAGGCTACGAATATTGCGGGGGAGGTGCTACGAGCTACGCCGCGTAGCAGAAAGGACGTCCATGGGTTTAATATTACATGGGATTTTAGGCTAATCTAAATGGATATACTTACGGTTAATAGTAATTAATAAAAAATCTTTAATTATTTATTGATATATATATATATATATATATATATATATTTTAATCCGTTTCAAAAGTTTTTGGTGTCAACTACGTGGGTACAACTACCGTGTACTCGAATCTGTTTCTTGTGAAGTTCACAAGTCCACAAAAAATAGCCATATTTGGAAACCGAAAAAGTTACTTGTATTGGGACGTTCGTGTCTCAGGCCTTGTAGCCCTTGAAGGCACTTCACCTAAGAAAAAACCTGAGAAGCCAGGATATACAGGGCGTCCCACGGATATGCCACATGGAGGGAAAGTACCTTGAATATTGTAGATGGAACATTTTAATGAAAGAAGACATTATTTGAATTTAAAAAACAATTTAAACTGCATACATAGCTATTTAAATAATTGCATGGTTGAACCGGGAATCGAACCCGTTACACGAGAAAAATAATCAATCTGTAGCTTTATCATACCGATCGAAAGGCTTCATCATAAGGATTATTTTTTGCTAAATAACATAGTGTCACAAATAAAAGGAAGATCATAAATTTTAACATTTGTCATGAAATTTTGTTCAGAAAAATAAAACCGTTTAAAAATGAAAAGCTGACATTGCCGTAAGGGATGGTGGTTGGGTTGGTGTGGGATTGTAAAAAAACGGGTTCTCTTAGTACATTTTTACGAAGGGCATTCGAATACGGAAAGGTATTTAGACATTCTTGAGATTTTGAGAAATGAGATAAATAATCTTCCGGTTGCAGAACGACAAAACTTTAGTTTTCAGCAAGATGGGGCTCCGGCTCATAACAGTCCCAGAACAAGGGACTATCTCAATGAACACTTTCATCCCTGGATCGGGACAAATGGACAAATAAGATGGCCGCCGAGATCCCCACATATAAGCCCGTTACATTTTTTTTTATGGGGTTGTGTAAAAAATTTTGTTTACAAGAACTAGTATGAAAGTGTCCACGAGCTACAAGCAGAATTAGACGTATTATTCTAAATATCCACCACAACAAGATCAAAAAATCGACAGGGAGCGAAATAATCAAAAGAGTGTGACTTTGTATTCAACAGGAAGGGACTCCTTTTGAGCATTTGATAAATTGATTAATTTTGTATTAAAAATGTTAAAATGCATGGTCTTCCTTTTATTTTTGACACTATGTTATTTAGCAAAAAATAATCCTTATGATGAAGCCTTTCGATCGGTATGATAAAGCTACAGATTGATTATTTTTCTCGTGTAACGGGTTCGATTCCCGGTTCAACCATGCAATTATTTAAATATTTATGAATACAGTTTAAATTGTCTTTTAAATTCAAATAATGTCTTCTTTCAGTAAAATGTTCCATCTACAATATTCAAGGTACTTTCCCTCCATGTGGCATATCCGTGGGACGCCCTGTATAATAAAGTGTAAAAAACGGCAAAGTGCACAATGAAATGTTGTTTAGTAAGGACGAATTAATTTCAGGAAAAAACTTATTTTTTTAGTTGGAAAAAAAAAAACCCCCATACATCGATGTACGTCACGGTACAATTTTTTTATCGTACACAATACTTTTTTTTTGTTGAGAAAACACGTGAGTGAACTATTATCGGACTTTTTCCCTTTAATTGTGCTGGGCGACCTTGCTTTTTGCCAAATTTCATGATTCCGGTCAACGGCTAGTACAATGGGCGGAAACTAGATTTTAACAGTTTCAGATTAAAATGTGAACATTCTTAAAAACCGAGAATTAGTTTTCTGATTGACATTTTCAGTAATCCTCAATGGCCATTAAAAATTAATTATAGGGAAGTTACCCCTACGGAGCTACGAGGTCTCCTACGCGGCTACGACGTAGCTAGGTGCCTACGCGCGTAACCCTTTGAAAGGGGACATTTCTTTTTGAAATATTTTTACATTACTACGTTTTTCGTACCATTTTTTTTTCGCTTACAGAAATTTTGACAGGCAAAATTTCTGTGTTTGTAAGTAGGGATTAATCTTCGGAAATTTTGATCTGATTCCGAAAACTTTTTCACTGGCACTGATGGGAAGCTAAAGTATTGCGGGTTTATTTAATGTTAAATTTATTCCATGTTAAACCATGAAATTTCAAGCGATTGAAGCTAGTATTGTGTGCTAGCTAGTTGTTAAATAAGCGGTGATGAAGTTTACCAATATCATATTATTTTGAGAGCACTGGTGGCCTAGTGATAACGGGTGCGACTTCAGGTGTAGGTCATAAATTAAAATCTAGACTGGCACATTACTTTGTGTAGATTTAAATTTCACTGCTCTCCAAAGGGTGAAGGTAAACACCGTGGCCACCAACAAGAAACCGAAATGTTCCAGAACATAACATGAAAGACATGACATTTACCAACCCACACTGGGCCTTCGTCGTGGATTAAGGCCCACTCTCTCTCAGCAAGGAGGTCTGTGCCCCAGCAGTATATGTTATAGGCTAATTTGAATACATAGTTGTACCAACACACAGATTAGTAAAAGTTACTAATAGATAGAAACATTCGTTTAAAAGTTTTGACATGCTTCAAATAAGTTGCTACGGGTTGATAGTCCTTGTATGGACAGGCTTCTAGTAATTAAACATAGAATATTGATTAACTTTATTTATAAGCTGTTAGATCTTCCGAGGGAAAGATCTTCGGTACCTACGTTGAAGGGTTTTCACGGACACAAGTCTAGCGGCACTGATGTGGCACTAAGAGTGGACACTCGACGCCTACACTATAGGTGTGAAGAGATTAAAAATATTTTTAATAAAATTACGTTGAATGTGACAATTTTCGGGACTTTTCCTTAATTTTTTTTGGGACAATAATAGGTACTTTAAAATGCATATTTTTAACGATAACTTTTATCGAATTTTGCAACCTGTTGCGCCTGCGCCCAGTTATATTTAGGTGATGCCCATATGACATTTATTTTATTATTTAGCGTAGTAAACTTATTAACACACTAAACTTAATTGTTATTTAAAAGCTCTGATTCTGATAGAGTCATTCTGACACCTAGTTAAGTAACTGGTATAGTTAGAAATTACTGTTACTAATTTAATGTTTGTAATTAAGTTTGCGAATCATCGTAAAAGTTATCGTTATCGTATGACTTTTGCGACAGGTTATGTCAAATGGAAATATACTAGGTCCAATGACCAAGGTAGGTAAGTAGGTACTAATCTAATACTTACTTTTGTAAATGTAACGCGATATCCCTACATGCTTACTCGATTTAAAGCGCTAACTACATTGGTATTAATTATTTTCCAACGAGGCGGCTGTACGCGTGTAACTAATTGTATGTAAACAATGAAGCATGCAGCGACTGCCTGATAGGATAGTATCCACGCGCCGTCCGACACATGACACACTGAAGTCAGTGTGCGCCAAGGACAGGCCTGTGCAGTGCTGGAAAGAAGCTGAAAAAAGTTTTCTTTTAAGTTTGAAGTTGTGTGAAGATGCGTGGCGAGTGCGTCCGAGATGGCGGGCGCGCGCGGTCATACGACGCCACTTCTCTCTATCAGCGCCCTCCGCCGCCCTCCTCTCCGCACGCGGCGCCCGCCGAGCGGAATTTGCACAAGCGGCGCGCCTGGCGACGCGGTTCAGTGTACGTGCGACCGTTCGCGGCCGAGGACGAATTGCCGCGTCACGCGCACTGCTCTGCTTATTACGCAGTTAAAACTATCGTTGACCGCGTGGACTCGCGTCAAACAACTTTTAGTGACTCCCCACTTGTTATATGCCCCAATTAATCACATAACACGTGAATTAAACCCCCATAGACCCAGTGATAACTCTTATCAGTGTGGAAAAGTTACAAAGTGTATACCAAACTCGGAAGGACGTCCGAATTTGCGATTTCTTGGGGACTTTCGACGCCGCTGACTACTTAGAGGATAGTTTACCCGTTGTTGGCCGATTCGAGCCACGTTACAAGGTTATCGCGTCTCTAGCCCGCCAGTGATGAATTGGAAAATCGGCGCGTAGTCGCTCACGTGGTGTGCGCCCCGCCCCCGCCTCGCCCGCGCTTATATTTAGCGAAAATCGCCTCTCGGGAGCGGCCCGACGGCCGACGCTCGCTGTTTATGAACGTTAGTGAGACGCCACATGTTATTAGCTTTGAATAACAGAACCGATAAGCAGAAGACAGATAACCTCTTCGGATCGTGATCTGGATCCGAAACTTCTGGAACTAGAAAGAAATCGGTAAAAAATTCAGAAAAGAGAGCGCGCTGAGATGCTAACGGCCGGTATCGGCACGCGCCGGTGAGCGCTCATTCCGACACACCTACCAAAAAATTCCACTGTTCGAGATAAAGTGGGCAACATGTCTATACAGGGAAGCGGTGGTTACCAAAGCCCGTGGTCGTCGCAGGGAGGGCACTCGGAGTTGGACGGCACGATTGAATTGGAACCTTTGGGCGAGCTGACAGAGGTCGGTTTCGAACCACAGACGCGCGCGCGATCCAACACGTGGCCGCTGCCAAGGCCAGACAACTACGTCGAAGCGGCTGACGACACCGGCTCCAAGAAGAACTCCAATCAGAATCTGAGTGGTAAATACCATTTGTCCAACGAAGCGATAGTAGTAAGGTCGCAGTCGCGATACGCGCTGCTATTTAGGTCGCCCACGTAGGTAGTCCGAACACTCCTCGTGTAAAATTCCAATAAAAAACAAAAGCGTATCTTGTACGCCGATACGAATAAAAAATAACAAACTTTGTTTACCTGCAGATTCACTAACTTAGGTAGGTACTTATGAACGAAGCTATATTAATCGGTGCACCTACCTCTTTCTGCCCTGCGTTTGATATTCCTATAGTTACGTTTAGGTATGTATGTATACAAATAAGTCGCAAAAACAATGATATCGAAATTGTTTGCGCAGCAAAAATTCTACAAATGATAGCATAAATGCATGAAATTCAATCGTACTACGACGTAGGCATGAGGCAGGTAGATATGAAGACACCGACGAATTAATAAATTTAGAATCGAATTTATAAAATATTTATTACGTGCTCTGGCTACATTGTAATTGAAAATATAATATAGATAAAGACGTTCACATTCTGCTTCATTAAAAAAAAGGGTTCAAACTGTATTCAATGACTTTTAAAATTTATTCGACGATTTGCTTCCAATGTTTGGTTGGTATTTGTTTGTATTAAATAATCATGATACAACCAACAAAGCAAAATAACACTAGCTGTACCTCATGGTTATAGGGTAAGGCATTACCTAACTGATTTACACATTAATAAAAAATACTAATACTACACTAGTCACATTATTATAACACAATTGCACAGAAAACTCACACAAACATACAATTTTTACAAGAACACATGGATGTATTCTAAATACAATAATAAATATTACTAACGCGTAAGGAAAACAATGAAATATTATGAAAACCATAACGAGTAGGTATTCTACCTCGCACTGTTAGTATACTTTAAGTCTATGAAAAATATTTAAAGGCAAGTTTTGTTTAAAATTGCTAAGGTATATTCATCAATGAAAAAAAAACAGTACTACCAATTAATAAGGCCCGAAAAATATTTACGTTAAGTGTAAGTGGGTAAATACACCAATTATTTTCCCAACCTTCCACGTACACTGAATAAAATTTGTAAATTAATAATCTGCGGCTGCAACGTCCGCGACTTCGTCTGCGTCATGTCAATTACCGGGATAAAACTTATCCTATATGTTAATCCAAATTATCAACAATCTGTGTGCCAAATTTCATCCAGATCCTTTTAGCCGTTTTTGCGTGAACAACTAATAAACGTCCAAACATATGCACCTACAAACTTTCTCATTTAAAATGTAGGATGTATTGGGATTCATTTATTTGTTAATGAACTATCATTTTCAAGGTATCAAGTTCTCAATTATTTTTCATATTATAGCGAAATAAATAATTGAATTTCCCAAAACATTACACGCAAACGTTATTAAAAAAGCTTGTTTCTACGAAAAGCAGGTACCATTAGCCAAGTAAAACATTATATAGGAGATGTAATAAAATAGTGTGTAAAGTAGTTCTAATTAAAATACCAACTAATCTATGTAAATAGCATAAGTTTCAGTTTTCGCACAGATACTCCTGCTGAAACTTACTATATTTATATAATATTTTTTATGTTCCTAAAAATAACTAACAAAGTTATATCTTAATAATATACTTTTCAAGTCAACTGCACATTAAAATTTAGTTTATTTCGTAATACAAAATTAGTAAATATGTTAAGTTTTCGAGCACCAAAAGTAGCTAGATGTACCGAAATGCAATAAAAAAGAGGGTATGTTGCGCCGATCCCAATTAAATTGGGATAAGTGCAAGATAATGAAGGTAAATACCACAGAAAGAATCGTTGGAATAAAACGATCCTGAAAATGATCCCATTATTAAAAGTTGTTTGAAACCAAAAATGACTACTGTACTCAAATATTTAATGAATGCACACTGTGTGCATACCATCTTACATTCATTAAACATCATAATTAAGTTTTACTTATTTGCACACTGCAATACACTCACTCTTTACCTACACGTGGTAAATAAATGCATAATTGCTCGAACCTAGCGTACATTAATCATTTTCCTTAAAAGCCATATTGTACATGTGTTGAAAATGACACCTGAAAGAATAGTAAAAAGTTGGATTACTAAGTTAATTCTTAAAAACATAAATAAACAGGTGAAGAGGGTTAAATAATAAACTAAATAGTTCTTTCACCTAATCAAAAAAGTTTAGTTTGATAATAATAACATGATATATTTAAATAATTTATCCAAAAATTACAAAAAGGAAACATAAAAAAAAATATTAAGTAGATTTAATTTCGTGAATAAATTATACGGTTATTTAACGCCGCCACTTCTATTGTATCACTACAACTGTTTGTTTACCCTACATACAACCTGCTAGCTTTGATCACGCACCTACCACACCTACTAAGTCTTTGACATTAATAGGTTGTTGCACCCGAATTTTCTTGACATTGTATCGATATACAGTACCTATACGTCGTATATGAACCTCGCGATATGGAGCGGCTATGCTCGGAGTTTCTTTAAAGGATGAAATCAGAAATGAAGTTATCCGGGAAAGAAATTACCGACATAGCTTGCAAAATAAGCAAGCTGAAGTGGCAGTACCCATGTTTGGATGTATAGTATGGATCTATAGCCGGTGGAGCAGACGAGTCCTGCCGGGTAATTGCTAACTCATTTTGAAAATGCAACATCGTTCATTGTGTTATTTACGTTGCTGACCAGACAAATTTTGCGAACATAAAAAGCAATGGATTTACAATATCTTTCAAAATAATACAGATTGTGATTGATGGTTGTTCCGCATTTTGGTTGCTGGGAGAAAGACCGCATATCGGCAAGCATACTGTGGGACGTCCCCCAGTTAGATGGGCCGAAAACCTTAAAAAGGTGCCTGGGAGAGGCCTATGTCCAGCAGTGGCCTACGATAGGCTGAATTGATGAATTACGTCAATGCCCATGTGCAGTTAATTTTAATAATCTATGTATTTCCTTGTAAAACCATAATTATAGGATTTTTTTATTGGTGCGGTTTACCTTTCTAATTAAATCCAATGCAACTGGATTTTGTTCCGTCGATAACGCATTTTGACGTAAGTCAGGGTTGTCACTTATGGACAGTTAATAAATAAAAATAATTCAAATGTTTGTTATTGTTTTAACTTACGTCATTGTCACACACTTGTGGGAATTTATCACGTCATTTGATTGACTTATCAAAAACGCCTGAACTGGATTCTGTAACGGGGTTTTGTTAACAAAAATAAACTAAGATAACCTGACTATAGCGTGCTTTTTCACTTAAAAACTCGTCGTCGATTAAAACGAATTAATAGGAAATCAATAACTACGTTCCGGAAAACCGTTCAAACTATTTTCAATAAATAATTTATTGCAACTACTGTACTATTTTTTGTTCTTACTTAGATTTCGTGTATACTTAGTAGATATTGTAATATCTATTCCGATAATTTATATAAATAAAACGTCATCCTGAAATACATTTTCCTGAGATAAGATACTAAAATATTACACTGCTCATTTTGTACGCCAACGTATACTTTTATAATCATACACAGACGTAGTTGATAATGATAGTAAAATTAATAAACAGTAACTAATATTACCTAAAATACAAATGTCAATATTAGCAAGAAATGAACTAATTTACTATCCAAGGAAAATAACAAACCAAAACTATCGATAAAAATGTAAAACACGTCACAACTGGTCCCAATATTTGAACAAAATAATTAGTAATTAAATATTTCGATAGTCCAATAATGGGATAATATAAACTAATTGACCTTTAGGTATCAAGGGTCACATTGCATGTTGAATGAATACTTCGAGTAGGTACAGTCATGAGTAATAATATGTACACACATAGCCAAATCCAAAAGCGATTTTCTCTTTAAATAAAGGTTGCAACTTTGAGATAAGGCAAATTTCGTAATAGTGGGGGTTCCAAAATACTATGTTCGTAAGAAAATAGAAGTACAATCAGTAAAATAGGAGAATATCCCTTTTAAAATTTGGTAAGTGTATACATTTTTGTGCTCGTGACTGTACAGGATGTTTTATATTTGTTTAAATAGAAATTTTCGACATCGGGACAAGTAATAAAAAGGGTTTGAGCTACGAAAAGTTGGCTTTAGCTTATTTTTTAGACAAGTAAAACATTACTGAGGAAATACAATAAAATACTGCGTAAAATTACTTTAATGAAAATACCAATACAGAGATCACCTGAAACTTATTAAATTTATATAATATTTTTATGTACACTACAATACAACACAACAACTACCTACTAAAATTTCAGGCGAAACTTTATATTTAGTAAGTATAAAGTTTTTTTTAAATATTTAGATAAGCAGAACTAAAAATAAAATATGTGAAAACCTTCTTTAAACTACTTTCATGCCATAAACGTCAAGAAGGTATTTAGCTTTTTATAGAATGTTAACTTTATTCATGTCTACGTACTTTGTGTTGTAGTTTCCATTGTAACGATGAAATGTGTTGTATGTTCCAAAAAATAACACATCATTTTATACTGTATAATTTTTTTAATTTATCCCAAATAATAAACCAACCGGCCTAACCTAAACTTTCATTCCAGGTGCGCCACCCCTACCTTCAGTAGGTACTAAGAAGAATTCCTCCCGTCGGAATGCCTGGGGCAACCTATCCTACGCCGATCTCATCACCCAAGCCATCACCTCCGCACAGGACAACAGGCTCACGTTGTCCCAAATCTACGAGTGGATGGTCCAGAATGTGCCATATTTTAAGGATAAGGGGGATAGCAATTCTTCGGCTGGTTGGAAGGTAAGACTTTTTCATATTTTTTAACCTAGCTTTAGATCTGTGGTTGGTTGATCCACGCACCGTGGTCCACTTAAAGGAATAAGTGCGGAAAACAAACCCTTATAACATAGAACATCGATCTGTGGTTAGTTAACCAAAGACTGAAGCGCTGGAAGCGTTAAGCATCTGGATCTAAAGTCTCCTAATAAATTTATTGGGCAGATTTTCGATAGATCCGGACGCTACAATTCCTTAAAGACATTTTTTTTTAATTAATTCGTTGCGCTTATTGATAATTACGTCAGTTAGTCGTAACAAATATGTCGGAGATAAAATATGATATTTAAAATATTGTGTAGGTAGGTATTAGATAGAAATGTTAACAGCCAATTATAATAGATGAAACTTTTCAGTTCGAATGTCACTGATTGCTGGTTGTTCTATTGTGGTTAACCTGTTATTTGACAAACATAATTATTTGGTTTGATTAACAGTCGTTAATTTAATACAATCACTATGCAAAATTTTAGTTTTCGAAAAGTAGAAAAGTAGCGTTCGTCCCTGTTTTGCTTGCGAAAAATTTTAAATGAATAAAAACTAAAATGTAAGTTCAAAAAAAAATCTGTCGTTTTTCGTTGTTCCTGACCAATTAGTGAATATAAAAAATTTGGTCTTCAACTAAAATCTCGCACCTGGACATGAGTTGCCATGGTTAACCTGGAAGTCTTTAAATAGACTTCGGGCTCAGATAGACCGAAGCATAGAAAGCCTACTCAAGTGGAGATTCACTGATGACTCCGCTCTGGAGTGTAAATGTGATGCTATACCACAAACAATGCAGCAATTAATATCGTGTCCAGAGAGTCTTTGTCTGTACGCTACAGGAGTTGATGGACTCTACTGAAGGTGCCAAGCTCATAGCCAAATACTGGGCTGACTCTATATAATTTCTTAACGACGCGCTAAGAAGAAATTAATACGATATTATAGACCCATTTTGACGAATTGACGAAACGAGTCCAAGCCACCTTCAAAATTGCTCCTCATGTAAACATTCTTAAAACGTGAAATCTAAACGCGCTTCAATAAATTGTTTACAGCATATTCAACGATATTCCGCAAATTGCACAGAAAGTGATTTAGAAAATATTTTTAAGGGCATTCCTTTATATGAGTCATTCTGGCGCTTGTCCATCAGGTTCACTGATGGACGAAAAGGTGGCATCATGCCATTTTGTCTGCAATATCGTGGTCTTATCTCAGCGCCTATATTGCGACGTACAAATGGGCCTTTATTAATTTGTCACATTAATTAACTACCCTTTTCGTAGGAATTTCGCAAGTATTTCGACGTAGAAAGATACTGTTATCGTCTGAAGTCTTATCCACACTTAAATCTTAACAAGTTTTAGCTAAACGGCATACAATTAATTTAGTTTTAGTTGAGAAACTGAAAATGTACGGTTTCTTTTATTATTTCATTGAACCATTGCATTCCATCTTCAGTACATTCCGCGTAGATCGATCTTTTTTGGGCAGCTAGCTGGCTGACATTGAAACCAGTGGGCGTCAACACACACGCGCGCGTTTACGTTAACATTATTCCGTAGTTTAGAGGCGTTTGCGTTGGCGACTTAACGCTAAACTGTTTGAACTCACGCCATGTTTCGAGTTTTCCGCGTTCTCCACTGCCAATTTTATTCAAACAATTATAACATTGAAATAGGTAGGCGTTTTTAATTACTCGGAAGGTAACATTAATCCCCTTTAACATTAATTTGGTAACATTCCTAACAAGAAGAATAAGTTAAACTTTCATTTTTTTATTGTGAATTTTATTCGAAATAAATATAATCAGAATCTAACGGATCTATATTTATTTCTAAAACAATTGACGAGTGGAATTAAATTCAAGAAAAGTTAAATAGTAAAGTATCCTGACGGTATTTTAATTTTCAATTATGAATCAAGATTTTTTAAACACCGGATAATAGGTAAGGTCAATGTGGGCAAATCCGTGATACTTTTTTGAAAGTCGAATTTGGTTAACTAAAACTGGTACACTTACTACTTTAATATAAATTTGATGATTGTAAGCGATAGAAAATTTTGTTGTCTTGTATACACATCCATTTTAAACAACAAAACAGCCCTCCACATGTAACTAACAAGGTTTTTTTTAAAAGTCGGTCGTTAGACGGATTTTCCCGAGGATTGGGGCAAATCCGTCTAGTAGCAAATTTGCCTCGAGTTACGCCGTTTTATCAAGGTATGTAATTTGTAAACAAGTAAATGCAGATGATGAAGAAAAAATGTTTTGTAACATCATAAAAATAACGTTTATTTTACGTTTTATTCCCTAAAATCTTTTTTGGGGGCTAATCCGGCTTATTTTTATAACCAGGGACTTTAAACCTTTCTAAAAAGTTTGAAAACTAAATATTTTTACAGTATCAGTTTAATTTTTCAGGTACATTGAAACAATCCTATCTTACTATGACAATGGTATTTATGGTATTAACTTAAATAAACAGGGTTATTTTTAATGAATTCTGTTAGGTATAAGAACATTATAATTGTAACAACGTTGCACTTCACATGTTGTACTAAAAATTGAATTAAGGTGATTGCACCTTAAAGGTGGCGGTTCGTGCCGCGACAGAGACAGGAGACCACGACCGGAGACCGCGACAGGAAATTGCGACTGTTAAGGTGCCAGTTCGCGCCGGAGACCGCGACGACAAAATTGCCAAAGTGACGTCACACCCGATCGGATTTTGTTCGGGAACTGTCGGCGTGTTCTTGGTTCGAGGTACAAATAATGATTTTGAATTTAACATAAATTCTTAATTAGACCGAAAAAACTAAGAACAGCTTGTTATGAAATAAATACCTAATCTTTCAATTAAACACAAAAAAAGAATAGTTCAAAGACCCAATTGTTAGTTACCAGTGGACTTTTAAAGTATAAAACTAAAAATAGGAAGGACGAAAAAGGTTGACGACATCTGCAATGGGGTAGTTCCAGTATATGACGATTTAGCCCCTTCGAAATTAGACGGATTTTCCCACTTGAACATTTTGAGGTTACGTATTTTTTTTAACAATTCTTTCTGAATCTACTGGTTTATATTCAAAACAAATAGAAAAATCCGTTGAAACACTTATTAAACTACATGTTATGCATACTCAGAAAGTCGTAACTTGTGAAATTGAATATTTACCTTATAAGAAACGGCGGCAAGCAACACTTGAGTTTCGAGTTCGTAGCACAACTAAACTTCAAATGCATTTTTTGACAATTGCAGATAACCTTGCTTCATCTATGAATCATAATTAGAACTAAAAACTGATCCTGTTTTATCGACCGAACCAGTAACAGCGTAACTATTCTGGAATGAACAGTAAACGCATGTGTATGGAATAGCCCCGTAGACGGATTTGCCCACATTGACCTTACCGGACAAAGAAATATAAAAACTAACTCAAATTATAAAGCAGCCTTCGTTACTGCATAATATGTTTAAACCGCTACGCATTTTTTGGTGGAACTGCGCAGTGGCACACGTTATCCCAATCGGCTGTGACACGACCGATAAATGATAATAAAAACATTATTACTCGCTCAATCGACTATCTTATAACGATGATACCTCAAACCTCCGATACATTGCTGTTGCCCAATGTTCGCTTCTAGAAAACCCCGAAAGTAACACTTCGATGGATATCATTCAACTCGTATAATTTTAGGTTTTATTTATCTCGCGGTCACATGACGTTGACACGCCCTCGCTACGATGTTGAATAAAAAATATACGGCATGGTACTATTCCGCCCCGATCTAAGATTGTATTATATCTGTAACTCGTATTTTAATATTCGATTGAATCTATTCGATTCAATCGAATATTAATACTCCTATCGAAGATTAGCGTAGAATACCACGAACTCGATGACCTTCACAAGCGTACCCATGGCATTGATTAATGTTTACGCATACAATGCTCATTCAAGCTGCACGCGTCTTGGGCAATTATAATAATTAGAGCCATCGCAATAAGGTTGAAATTCAAACGTGCAAGGCTCGTGTCATTGTGAGCTTAGTTAATTAGCAAACTGTTGAAGTCGTGCGTCACATTCTTACATGACACGATTGAAGTAAAATAAAAGAGACGGATGATATGGTTCCTTGTAAGGTGAATGAATCGGCAATTGCGGCACGTGCTCACTAATTTATATCAATTATCTTGTTAATTACTTTTAGATACTGGATGATATAAAAAAAAAACGTTTCGTACTAAGGACGAATATTCCTGAAAAAAAAAATAGCTTGTCAGTAGAGAGTCATGTTTCATGTAGCGCTGGATTTGAAAGCGGTTTTCGAGTTGCGCATTCCAGTATACTTTTACACTTCGACAAAAATAACTTTACTGTTGCAATGCTGAGTGGCGAGCCCACTTTATCACGAGATAAAACGCAAAGACTGGATTCTCAGCAGCAATAATTAATTTGTCGTAGGTATACGTAAACGTGCTTTTTACTAGACTGGTTCAAAAATTGCCATGGTCTTAAAATTAAAAAATAAATATTGGTAGCAACGAAGGCATTTTAGGGAAATTCACTGTAGGATTATTTCATAGCGTTTTGTATCTGTAAAATATTTTCCCGAATGAGTACTATCCTGTCAATGCAGCTCATTGAAAAATCGAAAATTATGCGTTCGCACGATTTAAAGTATTTATGGCCAATGTGGCTCATATAGAAATTACATTTATTTGTTACTGACATTCCGTCTGTCTCGATGTAGGTACACACGGCTACATATCACTTTATACATTTCCAGTTTAAGCAGACCTTGCATTGTATATAAGCTTTTCTTTCAATGAAAAGTCAGGTTATACTGGAAATGTATAGCCTGATTAGTCGCCGTGCTTACTATTTTAATCCGTATCCGAAATATCATATCCATAACATCCCTATGTTATGGATATGATATTTCGGATACGGATTGGATACGGATGTAGGAATGATTATTATACCGGATACGGATACGGATACGGATATGAAATTATTTCGGATTATCCGTTAGTTTCGGATAATATCGGTTACGGATATTAAACTTTTAAGGAATTTCAAAAGTAAAATATAAATAGCTAATAAAATGGTTTTATTTATATGTCACCATTTGGTAGGAATTACAATCAGTCCGTGAGTAATTATTACAGCTATTTAAAATAAAAATGATTATAAATCTCATCACCCATCATCATCTCATCTCTCATCTCTCTCTCTTATCTAATCTACCTAAAATAAAAATGTAATAACAAATCCGATATTATCCGAAGCTTTTATTTCGGATTCGGTTACGGTTACGGATACATTTTTATATCGGATATCCGATAGTTTCGGTTACGGTTACGGAGCTCCTTAACATCCCTGGTGCTTACCATCCGAAAACGAACCGATCAGTGGCCCTTTTTTTGTGGGTGGGAAATCATCAAATGACGTCTCCCGCTCTGGGTGGAGCAGAAGGGCGTGTCAGACTTTTACTGACTAAAACCCATCCGTGTTCCTTCAGTTGCCCATATGCCAGGGCCACGGTACCTCTTTCGAACTGATCTCGCGACCCTGGCAGGATCAGTGGCCCTAATGAAAGGTTTTTTTAATTATCGCGATTGGTCAGTCACCAAACCAGGGCACGATCCCATTTCTTCCCGTGGGTGTCGTAAAAGGCGACTAATGGACTTATTAAAGAATGGGCAGCAGCGTTTGCTATGTATCCTACCACCATACTGCGATCACCAATCCGTCTGCCAAGCGTTGAGATTAAGGCAACCTCCCCCCCCACCTCTTCTTTGGGGCCTATGTCCAGCAGCCAACGTCTTTCGGCTGATTAGTGTTCACTCCGAAGTTCCGAACTACTTTCGGATCCATGGGCGAGTAATTTCGTTGCCGGACTTAGAGTAGGCCCCCTGCACAATATTCCGAACTAGTAACTTTCTATTCATGTAATGCGGCCCCCATAATAATAGCTCTTTTAATTTTTTTGTAACCATCTTAATGAGTAAAATTCTTAACCATTAAGGCTTCTTCAGACAGGCGCGACGCGACATTTGTAAAACAATTTCCATGAAGTTTTCTTAGAAATTGTTCTACGAGAGTCGCGTCGCGCCTTTTTGGCGGCGCCTTTACAAAGATGAATACGTACTTTTTGAGGAAAGAAAAGTTATTAAAATCTCTACTACGGCGATGGTTTTATGGTGTGATGGATTAATAATTTCATACGTCATTAATTAATACAAAAAATATTAAATTAAATGCTAAGGAAACTAGTATGACGTATCATTTCAAAACGATTGTTTTATTGCAGGAATTTTTTGTTCTTTTTACCTATAACACTTTTATTTGACAATGAGTGATTAATAATAACCTTTAAGCAAACTATGGTTAAATTACCAATGATTCAGCTGTTTGCCAGTGCGGTTGTATTAGAATTTTAAATTTTAAATCTATTTAGGTTAATGACGTAAATATTTCAAACATATTGATTTCGTCGTAAACCTTTGATTTGACGGGCGAAGGTGATTGGGTCATTGTCTGATAATTTATTTTTCGAAAAAAGGTTTTAATTGCATTTCCGTGCGATTCCTTGATATAGTGAATAGAACAGTTTTTTTTTAATGAAGACATCACCATTGCTGGACATAAGACTCACCCAAAGTGAAAATTTGCCATAATCGCGCTCGCAGCCGGGTTGGCAATCGCATTCGGGTACGCTGCTACCCATTCTCTAGTACCTAAGTCCCTTAGTCGCCTTTTACGACCTCCATGGGAAGAAATGAAGAACGGGAAGAAGGCATGGAACAAAGGAATAAAGTTTTCATCATCATCATCATCATTTCAGCCGTAAGACGTCCACTGCTGGACTTAGGCCTCCCCCAATTTGGGGGGCTTTGCCATAATCGCCACGCTTGGCAGGCGGGTTGGCGATCGCAGTATGGTGGTAAAATGCATAGAGAACGCTGCTGCCCATTCTCTAGTAAGTAATAAAGTTTTATGTATAAATAAATATGGCTTTGCCCAGATATTTGAAAAAAAAAGGACTAAGTGTGTTGGCTGATAAAAAAATATACCCTACATCACTTTATTTCTTTATTAGACAGATTTAAAAAAAATGTGTTTAACAGCATTAGTAGTACCGTTTTAGCAAACCATAGAATAAATCCTACTACTACCGGATGTGAGTATAGAAGCGGTTTTTAGAACAAAAATTCGTATTCTCTGTATCGATGTCGCCGTGGGTCCAGTTGAATAGCAAATGAAAACTACCGTTATCTGTGACCGTTAGCACACCTTCGCAAAATCTCGTATATCCTTGCTAGGTAACCCATATAGGAAAGAACATTCGTGGATTGGAAATGGCGGTGTCTTTATGGGTAGTTATGGATTTTTGTTCAAGAAAGAAAGAAGGAAAAAATATTAAATATCATTTTGTATTTTAATTAAATCTAGCATAATCATGAAAACTATAAAAAGAACATTAAAACTTTAATTAACTGAAGTTAAAACAAACAAATAGTAAAAAATACAAAAAATTAAGACCTGTGCGAGGCAAAAAGAATTCTATCTCAGCATAATGCTGCCTGGTATGATAGCATGGTTACTATTTTCAACTGTTTCACGAAAACTCAATACTCCACTATTATGAAATTCTTCAACTCTGGCATATATTTGTTTCTAGTATATACCACATGTAACATAATTAACGGAATACCTCATACACCACGATTAGAGTATTGAAATAAAAGTATAATACAATAACTTAAACTTCTATTTTTTTATAGCTAACTGTTATTATTAAGGAAATTGAGTTAACCCTAGCATTACTTTATGCTTTATGCAAAATTGAGTGTTATGATGCCTTGAGATAAGATTTAATTGTCTTTGGTTCCACCGGCGGTACGTAAACCGCAGTAAAAATTATATATTTTGCCAGAAAATATATAATTTTTGAAAAATGTCCGTATTAAAAGTTACTGAATTCGATTCGTAAATAAAATAGGTACGTTTGTTCTTTATAAAACATCCTATAAAACATAACTTACAGAATGCAGGTCGTCGATGACCCCAAAAAAAAAATTGTTTTATGTTTTATCATGTTTAGATGTCGATACCCATCTTATAATAATTTAATTGGACTCTGTATACGTTACACAAAAGTCTTAGCTACAAAACGAATTTCTAAGAAAACACTAGAAACCATTTAAAATAACCTCGTCATAGGAAAATTCCAACCGAGACCTTTCTTAATAAGTAATTGAGGTTACATTGATTTACCCGGTCGCCATCTTGCTGTGTAGATAACACTGAATGATATATTTTCACAGCGGTATATGAGACTGATAACAAAACCATATGACACTCATTCATATATTAAATTATGCTGTGGTCTGCGATACAGGCGAAATAATTTTTACATGTACAGATGCCAGCACATCAAGGTACCCGAAACTGTCAAATTCTCCCAATCAACCTTGAACCTAACTCTTTAGCGATAAAGTTGAAAATCTATTAAAGAAATTTGACAGACTGTAGTAGCTTGATGTGCGTCTGTACCTATTACAATTTTGCCTCCCATATTTAAGTAACCACAAGATAATGAATTTCTCGATTTCGATTTATCAAACAACAAACTGGAGTAGGTACCTTCTTGGTTCTCATTAAAAAACTTGTTTATATGTATCAATTGGCACTGTAATCTACGCTTTTTATAAATTATTTATGTAAACAATCTTATAAATCTGAAAGTTTGTATGTTTGTTACTGCATTACGCAAAAACGGTTGCACGGTTTTGGATGAACTTTGGCACACTAATAGTTTATCACCTGGATTAATAAATAGGATACTTTAATCCCGGTAGCATGTACCCGTTACATAATTTCCAACCTCCCCGCGGGCGAAGATGCAGGAAAAAGATGTATTAAAAATAATCATTAAATAATTAGGTAACCGTATTGTAACAGGTATGATATAATTACAATAAAATGTTATATAAACTACTAATTAAATGCCATAAAAACAATAACACGTTACATAAAACGTGGTGTTTTGTATTGAAACCTTTGCTGGAAGTCAACCATGTACTACTTGCAGTATTTTGTTTACAATACAATATAATATAGGTACGTCATAGTGTTATAACGGCACATAACTTCGTAAAGGGGATTACATACAAAATGTTATGAATGGAAAACCCACAGTGAATAATTTAATTTTACTTAAATTATGATCTAAATAAATACGTACGTAATTTTAAGGGAAAAGGAATTCGCACGAATTTACTCTCCTGAAACGGGTGAATCGATACTTTTAAGTGATACATTATTTAGATTTACTCTTACTATCTAGTAAAAAATTACGTTAAAAAAAAATCTTACATAAAATTCAAAACGTGCCATTTACGTCATACGAATTTCTGAAGGTGTCGATTCGTCTACAAATAATAAAATTATTGAATTGTGTCGGAATTTATTAACAAATATTTATGAAATGAAATGAATTGCACCGATCCCAGCGTGGTTTGACCAGACTCGATTAATCGAATGAACCCCAAGATTTGCACTAGCCTTTGAAGCCTCATGTTTCATGGTGCTACATAGGCCATTGCATATCAAGAAGTAGACCGGGGGGCGCTGTAATGGTAGGGAAGACGTGCCCATAGGATAGGAGAGGATTACGAGCCTACCGACTATGCAGCCTTAAGTAAGCATTGGACTAGTGGAGAGAAGGGTGATATTTGTCTCGAAAAATATCGAATTTAAAAGAGACAATTTCATTTATAAAGTTATTGTAGCATAAATATATGGAAATTCAATGTAAGTCGTTTTAAAATATATCTAGTATTTTTATCTTTAACAAATATATTTTATCGGGCGAGTGTATTGGTGCGAATCGACTAAAACGCCGTCATATCATAGTGATAGATAATGATAACCTATCACCATTTATCAGGCTAGACCAACCGCACTAAACACAGTAGACAAAATGTGACTGCACTTAATTTCTTTTGATTGACCATTTAAACAGCTGTACCTATTAAAAAAGTGCAAATTATGATATGATAAAATCAATGCGTCATGAAAATATGTTCATAGGTATCACTGAAACAACTATGATACGATATGTGATAACATTACAGCAATTAAGAATTTCTTAAAGAGTTTTTTTTTAGATAGGTATTCTAACAGAAAAAAATGCTTAAATGCTTATTACTTTGAGGCATAAATTAGTAAATTAATGCATCTGTTTTATAACTGCTCATGTGTATAAAACTGACTTCATCATGTTGTATTTTTTTTATAGCAAAATGCAAAGGCATCCACGTATCATACGCTTTTGGAATAACAATTAGATTACAGTACATATTTGGAAGTACAGTACGAGTAAAACAATTTACGAATACTTAGTTGCGCAGACGCTTAGTATTAAAATGAGGTGGATCGGCCACCTGCCTGGCGAAGCAGTTACATTTGTATATATTCTCTTACATAATGAGCCTATACTGTTCCCACTGCTGGGACTCAGGCCACCCCTCGAAGAGAGGAAGCGGGCCGTAATCTACCACGCGTGCCCAGTGCGGGTTGGTAAATGTCACATGTCTTCGAATTTTTGGTTCTAAGACATGCCGGTTTCCTCACGATGTTTTCCTTCACCGTTTTGAGAGCAGTGGTGATGAAATTATTTACACAAAGTAAAGCGCCTGCTTGCGTTCTCTAATTCGGGGCCACTGGGCCACCACTGCTCCCTAGTTGACACTTCGGTGATCCCCGGTAAATAAGTAGGGTTTTTATTACAAAGCCAGAAGGTTTATGTTTGAGTAATATTCACTCAATAAGTCCTATAGTTTAAATGCGGCTACCTATTATGGTAATACCCATTATAATATTATGGGGTATTCACCCATAGATGCAAAATACGAATGAGTATAAAAGTGCCATGGTTATTATGTCACAGGATAAGGTTTTTCCTGCTCTCATTCTTCAGATTATGTTCCACCTAGCCTACCCAAGTCCAGTTTATCACGATGGGATTTTGTCCCACAATAACGGTTTACGTCACCAAGCGCTGTGTTGTTTCCTTATTATTTACTAGCTTCTGCCCGCGACTTCGTCCGCGCCAAATTTTTGCTCCCCTGACCCTTCCCGTCGCATCGATTTGCCTGCTCGCTCCTTTTGAGTTACAGTGAGTCAACCTTAAAAGATAGACATATGCTCTCGCGGACTTTTTTTTAGAACTTTTTAAAAGGAACAATTCCGTCATACATGATTTTTACGTTACTTTAACCGTTTACGCAGCGCACGCAACGGAAACTCTCAAAAGGAATAAATTTTCCCCGTTTTTGCAACATTTTTCATTACTGCTCCGCTCCTCTTAGTTATAGCGTGATTTTATATAGCCTATAGCCTCCCTCGATAAATAGGCTATCCAACACAAAAATAATTTTTCAATTCGGACCAGTAGTTCCTGAGATTAGCGCGTTCAATCAAACAAACAAACAAACTCTTCAGCTTTATAATATTATATATAAGTATATAAGTATAGTATAGATACTAGTGATCGCCCATTGGTCGAAATTCGACCGTACTTCATTTGAATAGAAATACATTATTAAATGAAATATAATTGACATTCAGTAACACTATAGACATATTGTTGACGATGTACTACTGTGGAGAGGGTTCGCTGGCGGGATGGTGATGGCCAGCACCAGGACGTAGGTGTAATGAGTAAAGAATACTTCTTCAGGAGTCTCTTCTTCTTTATTTTCTTAATACTTCTTAACTGCTGGATATGGAGTAAATTATCACAGAAAGCTCTGTTTTTCTATTATTTTTAATTAATTATGACAGTTCAAAATGTCATAATTATGACCAGCCTGTACAATCGTGAGCCATACAACCTCTACAGTTTACACACGACACTAAGTTTTGTATGGGAAACTTACTAATGCCATACTTGATACTCCCCATAAAACCACAATTTTTTTTTCTTAAAGACAGATGTTCTCAATTGGATCAAAAATTGGGACCATAAACAAAAGAATATCTATGCATGTGTATTAAATACACGGTAATGAATAGTAGTGTGTGTAACGTGTTATTTATTGAAAATAATGTATTTTTACGCATAATTTAAAAAAAATATTAGCATTCGTCACTTCTTCTCTGTATAAACTATAAGTGTGCGAAATTTCATACTCCTCCGTCCGCCCAATTTCCGTAAAAAGGGATCCAAAGTTTTCACTTCACGTATTAATGTATAGATATGCATTCCTTATTTTCATATCACTCTACATGCATTCTGTGAAATACAGATTTTGATGCAAAATTTTATACATACCGACTGTATTATTAGAATGGACGTGTATTAATAAAAAAACATAAATTCTATTTGTTATCTGTCTGATTTGTTTTTATTTAAAGCGTGAAACATTTTTCTGCAAACCAACAGATGCCAAATGAAAAACACTTGAACTGGACCATTTCCTACCTCCATTTTATCTAGATCCTTGGGCGTAGACTAAGACTTTTTCTATTTTGTGTTATCTTTCCCTTATATCAGGATCTCAGTGCAATAAAAAAGAAAATATCTAGGGTTGGTTCGTATTACCAGACGTAAATGTGCTTAACTTCAATTCGGCAGTATTTTTTTTAATACACTAGAGAAAACACGCAAGCACGTTAAGCCGTCGGTCCCGGCTGTCAGTAACGGGTCGTCAGAAGCCCGAAAGTCTGACAACCAGTCATATCAAGGGATAACGTATTACCCAGTAACTGGGTTGTGGAGGTCAGATAGGCAGTCGCTCCATGTAAAATACTGGTACTCAGCTGCATCCGGGTAGACTGGAAGCCGACCCCAACACAGTTGGGAAAAGGCTACGCAGATGAAAAACACGCTTAATTGTGGCATAAGAGATTAAGATTGGAAAATTCACACGTGTAACATTATATTATGTAAGTACGTATTTGTACATTATCAGTATCTTCCTTATATTTTTATAAATCGCCAGTAGCTCAGCTGCAAATGACATTATCATTGACACTATTGATAAGATACAATATTATGACATTGACACATTTTTGCAAAGTATCTCGGCTTACATACCTAAATACAATGCTGTGCTCAATATAATATATTATCAGTATTAAATTAAAATAAACGGCGGTACTCTGCCTGACCTACATAATGCTGGACAAAAATAAAACTGAGATTTTTTTTACACAGGTCCATAAATATAATTCTTTACGGCATTCCCTTCATGAAAGACGAGAAAATCTGCTCTTGCGTTTAAAATATATGCATCTATTTTCAAATTCACATTTTTAGTTGTTTTAACAATTCTTTAATTAAATGTCTCTTTTTAGCAATTCTTTATTTAAATGTATCTTTTTAACAGTTCTTTATTTAAATGTCTCTTTTTAACAATTCTTTATTTAAATGTCTCTTTTTAACAACTCTTTATTTAAATGTCTCTTTTTAATTGAGTAAAGTCGTGAGAATAACATAAGACAGCGATAAGAGATGTCAGATTCAGGATGCATAAGCACGATTTATGTAGGAAAAATAGTAGTGCACTGCGTAGCTGTGACACTTGTCAATAGGTACGAATGGCTAATGTTATGAATAAAACAACACGTGTACGAAATTATAGTAGTTTAGATAATGTGTATAGTGAGTTCCGCGAACTACTTACAATCAAAACATCGGCGTATCGTTACAAATACATCCGTGACCTTTTACGTAGAAGTAAATATCTGAATTTTAAATTAAATAGCGCAATTTCGCAGACGTGATCTGGCGAGTATCACACCATAATAAATAAAAAAAAACTGTATATAGATTTCGGAACCCATCACGTCTGCGTTGTTTTGTTAGTTCATTAAGTTAACCTCGTATGAATTTTGTTAAACCTTGAAATGTCCTGCTCTCATTTACCGAACGGGCCTTAAATATTTCTAAGATGCAATTCGGAAAGTAGTTATTTTTGAAAAATTATAATAACTAATATAATAAATCTGTAGACAAGGCGTTTTTTTTTAATTGAAAATATTAACAATTTTTTTTTTAGTATCAATTATGTTAATTAATGCGGTAGTAAAATAATAAAATAGCAAAATATATCTTGTTAAGTGTCTTTAAAATTACGCTGAAACATTATATTTCAGAATTTGTTAATCCTACAAATATTTAAGGCTCGTTCGGTAAATCCGAACAAATCTTAAATAACATTAGGAGTTTATTCCTGAAGTAAATATTTTTGAAATATTATTAAAGCTTATAATAAATCTAAAGACGTTTCTGTTACTTTTAATAAATAGTTTACTAACGTAATTGTTGTATAGTTATGTTAATTATAAATGCGGTAGTAAAATAATAAAGCAATTTATGATCTTGTTATGTGACTTTGAAATCACGACATAACATATCTATGAATGAGGAGCTCGTGTCAACTAAGTGCGGTAGATACCTTCTGAATGTTTTTATTTTAAGTTATTGACTTATTTTGACTGGCCTGTTAGTCTAGTGGTTAGTGACCCTGACTGCTAAGACTGAGGTCGTGGGTTCGATTCCCACCCAGGACAAATATTGTGTGATGAGCACAATCATTTGTTCTGTGTCTGGGTGTAATTTATCTATAATATGTATGTATTTAGAAATATATTAAGTATATTTATCAGTTGCCTGGTTGCCATAGTACAGGCTCTGCCTAGTTTGGGATCATATTGTGTTGGTTGTCGTAAGATATTATTTATTTATTTATTTACTAATAGGTACATACATTAATTCTGTTTGGTGCCGGACGTAAAGAATAGCACCATGCCATTTCTTCCCGTAGGTTTCGTAAAAGGCGACTTACTAGAGAATGGGCAGCAGCGTTCTCTATGCATTTTACCACCACACTGCGATCGCCAACCCGCCTGTTAAGGGTGGTGATTATTGCAAATCACCCCAAAATGGGTAAGGCCTAAGTCCAGCTGTGGACGTATTTCGGCTGAAATGATGATATCTATTATAATATAATTTTGAACTGATTTAGTTTCAGGCCTATTTACCCCACAGGTAAGTAACTATTTAGCGATTCACTTTATTGCATTTAATCATGAAATACTCATTAAATAGAATTAAATGAACTTAAACGGTTGTACTGATGATTTTTATGGTTATATTTCTGTAAATACATACATTTTACGGTCGGGAATCATATTTTAATCATCATACAACCTTGCACTGACCTGCAAATTGCAAAAAATCCGCATTAACGATAAAAATATCATTCTGTCTCTTTCATCTTCAAACGATTGACAGAAATAGAACGATGTTTTAAATTCGTTTAGCGTTAAAAGCATTAAGTGATTTGTCGTGCAATGTGCCCTAGACACTTATCTAATGTATAAATTGTAAGTGAAACTAAACATTTAAACATTGGTTAAGTTTTAACGTGTGCCAACGGAACCCTTTTACTAACCCTCGGCTCTCCAGCTGTCCGTCTTTCTGTAAGCGGGCTGTATCTTATGAACCCTAAGAGGTACAAGGTTGAAATTTTCATATTGTGTAGGTATTTCCGCATTAAGAAAGAATAAAATATAGTTAATAAAAATTTAACGGGAGTCTCAGTCTCCATACAAGAAACGTGTTGCTTATGCATTTTTTGCCTTATGGTACGGAACTCTTAGTAAACGAGTCCGACTTGCACTAGACTAGTTTTTAATGCCCCTTTCAATCGTATTGTTCTGTAACATGTTAGTCTAGTTAGTCAAAGTACCATACCAGAGTAGATTAACAGCTTTTATTTTACATTTCTTTACTGTTTACTCTCATTATCGTTTACAGTCGAATGTCCACCCACAGCTTGGCGTACCGTCTTCCCACGCATGTTCATCAATTCCCTTGCCATTTCCCTAAATTTGTCCACCCACGTTGACCAAAAATTGTTTAGTAAACATAGTCCTATAATCAACGACTGAATAATACCAGACGCACGCGTAGATCTCCAGGTTAAGCAACGCTTGCCGAGGACGAGCTATGGATGGGTAGCCACCCATTATAATAATATAATAATAATATTCCACAACTATCACACAACGCCATCTAGTCCCAAGCTAAGCAGAGCTTGTGTTATGGGTACTAGACAACTGATAAACATACATATTTCTAAATACATACATATTATAGATAAATTACACCCAGACACAGAACAAATGATCGTGCTCATCACACAAACATTTGTCCTGGGTGGGAATCGAACCCACGACCTCCGGCATAGCAGTCAGGGTCACTAACCACTAGACCAACAGGCCATTATAAACTGCGTCCTATTCGTGCCTCGGAAAGCACGCTGTCATTTGTATATCTTTGATAGTCGTTATGGTTAGTCAGAAGCCCAGTCTGTCGACTTAACAAGAGGTATCGTATTAACCAGTAACTGGGTTGTGGAGGTCCAATAGGCAGTCGCTCCATGTAAAATACTGGTTTTCAACTGTATCTGGTTAGACTGGAAGCCGACCCCAACAGAGTTGGGAAAAGGCTGGGCAGATGATGAGTGCAATTTTCAACGCGTTATATCTAGGTAGATACTCAAACTACAATCCACACTAATATTATAAATGCAAAAGTAACTCTGTCTGTCTCGCTTTACTGCTAAAATTACTGAACCGATTTAAATGAAATTTGATACACAGATAGTTTAGACCCTGAGAAAGGACATAGGCTACTGTTTATCCCGTGACTTTGTCTGCGTCCGCGATAACCGACATTTACGCAGACGAAGTCGCGGACAGAAGCTAGTTTTCATATAAAGCCAGGAATTTTCCTTATCCATGTGAAACCCTTCAAGACTACTGTAGAAGTACCTACTTGTTATTTACTTAAGTACGTGAAACCTACCTATAAATTATTGCGATAGTCAATTGCTAGAGAATCTGTCACTAATTACCAGTACAAATTAATTGATTTACAACCTTTATTAAAATTCCTAGCGTTTTTCCAGTAGCAACTGAGCAAAAAAGTTACCTAAGTCAGTACCTATAAGTATTATGTTTCTGAGCTTAGATACTGAATATACTATTTTGCTCATTGCTTATACTACTAATATTCCCACTACTTAATAATTGTATACTTACTTAAATTTGAAAATTTGTGTTTACATGTTTGAATGTTTGTTACTCAATCATGCAAAAACGGCTTCACGGATTTAGATGCAATTGATCTAATTGCATTTTATCTTTATTAACACATATAGATACTTTCATCTCGGTAGTAAGTCCCTGTAGGATAATTTCCGACCATTACCTACGCGAGCGACGCCGCTGGCAAAGGCTAGTTCTCTATATTTTTTTTGTTTTTGATTCGCTATATGGGAGGAGCAACGCACCGAAATATCTATTTATGGTATATTCATGATAATCGATTTGCAAATGCGAAACACCTTGTATCTATTCATCAAGAAATTCATTTGCTATTTTTATTAGACACTTAAAACTACATATGGAAGTTGTCTGAATATTTTTTAAAGGGTTTTTTAAATACCAATTTATTCAAACATATTTAGCTAACTTTATTAGATACTTTATCTGTTTTAATCTATGTATAATTTTATTTGAATGCCTATAATTTGAATCAAACCAGAAAGACCATTAAATTTGGTGCTACAGTCCAACCTTTCAACTAAGTCGAAATAAATACTTCTTCGTATCTTATCAACGGGTCTTAGCAACGGGTGACGTGGGCCGATAGTAGCTCCACCGTGATTTGTGTTATCAATTCACACTTTATTCCGTACGTTATCTACATTGCTCGTTCGGTGGCGATGGTTCATAGTTTTAATCGTATTTAACAAGCGGTGTATCGCGTAAAACGGAATCAGTTGTTCGATCCAATAAATTGTAGTGATTATAGTAAGAGGTGTGACCACTCTCAGTGGATAGCAACTGGCCTTGGTATCGCTTATTTAAACGATATACTTAGGCCTAAATTGACTTGAGAACTTGAGGAAGATTTGGTCATTTGGTTTAATTTTAGTTGGTAAGCACAGATACGTACGTACAATATTTACAAAGGGTGCCGGTGCCGTCTGCATTTGTTTCGCTCCTTTATTTGATTTCAAGTAAATGCCTGCGAAATTGTAATTAATGATGATTACTATTGATTAATTTACTGGCTTAACTTAGTCACCATAAATCTTCTTGCATGATAGAGATACTGTAAAGTAATTAAGTGTAGTATTTTAAATGAATATGCGGATTATTAAGATAATTTACGATGATAAAAATATATATTACACATTATGTAAGTACTTACAAGTATTTCTTATCGACAGGTACGTTGATATAACTTTGGAATTACTCGCTTTGACAGTTTTAAAAATTATTATTATTCAAGCTTAGCGATAAGAGAAAAAAAAATATAAATCAAAAAGAAAACCTGTAAATAAGATTCGCTCCACCTGAAACTCATAACGAGTTTACTTTAACCTTGGCAATAAATTTGCCGATACAAATTAGTTCAACTTTTGATATACCTACGAGTGGAGCGGTGGGGGGCGCGGGCTAAGGGGTGATTGCAATAGAGGCTGCACGCCACCTTGCTGTGATTGATTTATACGTCTTGTTTGTCACAGAGCCGATTTATTTGAATTCCTGCCAGAGACCCGGGCAGCCAAACGGATTAATATCGAACAGACCCCCGCGATATATCCCCGACTTTGGGCAATAATTCAATATTTCATCCTTCGGGCCGGGACCTACGCTGTGAATTAACATACAAACGTCAATCGTTTCATGAATAAAAAATGTATTGGATTTAGTGAAATGACTGGCGCGATTGCCGAGCGTTTACTGTGTTGCCGCCCCAAATGCCTATTGCGGAAATATAAAATGTTTCGGATTACTGGTTTAGTTTGATCGCACACTATTCCTATTTGCTGGGAACACGCGATTTGGCAGCTAAGGTTCTAAACGATGATACTGAGGACCCGAAAAATCTCGGGGTCGTAAACCGCGTCGGCTATTAACTGAGCAGCTCGAAAATTGGGTACCGTATAACGTTTACTACCTTTTAATGCAGCCAACCAAGTACTGACATTCTTTTATTGGGGGAAACGGTTCACGTGTTGCTGTTGTTAAACTGGAGGGATGCATAGCATACTCGAAGTTTACTGCTGGAGTATTCGTTTATGAAACATTATTGCAATGTTGAAAAAATACTATAAAACTTTATGAACACACGGCATCATGAAGGCGTCATTACATTGAAAATCTTTTCAATAGTAAAAGATTGAAGAGTGAACAATGGTGGATCAGTGGTTTGGACAGTCAAGCGCTTTACTTTTTTTAAATTATTTCATCACCACTGCTCTCAAAACGGTGGAAGAAAACATCGTGAGGAAACCGGCGTGTCCTAGAACCAAATATTCGCAGATATTTGACATCTACCAACCCGCTTGTGGATTACGGCCCACTTCCCTCTCACAGAGAGGAAGCCTGTGTCCCAGTAGTGGGAACATTTACGTTGTGCTGGAGAAAGATTTGCGGCACTTAAACGTGGTGTACTCAACCACAGGTACAACGGTATAGGGTTGAGCAACGAGCTGGCGTGGCGTTTGGACGAAAAAATTCCACTACATTCCATCGTATCTAGTGGAACCGGTTTTAAGTTCTAAGCTACATCAACTACCGCCTCAGCGGCGCTTCGCCAATGTGTTCGCACTTCTCTCGGCACTAATGCGAGTAGGTCAATCTTCACACGGACGTATAAAATCCCGCTTCGGAATTTTATCACGCACTCGATTTTCAACTCTCCGTCTAGAACCGAGCATAGAGAATCCAACAAAGTGCTTCTCAGCGCGTCAAAAAAATGCATTCATCAAATCAAAATATTTTATTTCACACTAGCTCCTGCCCGCGACTTCGCCCGCGTAAATTTTTTCCTTTCGCATCGAATTGCCTGACAGTTTTCGACCATTTTTTCGTTGCTGCTCCGCTCCTTTTGATCGTAGCGTGATGTTAGGTAGCCTAAAGCCTTTCTCAATAAATGGGTTACCCAATAGGTACTACAATTTTTTTTTTAATTCTAAGCAATATTTCCTGAGATTAGCGCGTTCAACCAAACAAACAAACTCTTTAGCTTTATAATATTAGTATAGATAAACCCACGGAACAGATAAATAAGGTTATTATAACCTTATTTATCTATTCCGTGGATAAACCTATATGGGCACTTATGAAAGGTCAGAAGCTAGTTGCACGGTGCCTATTGGTTGATTCCTATGGAGAATAGCCGGTAAGAAACTCCATGGTTACTCTTTTAAAAATAATTGGCATTTACAATGATTTCGAATGACAGTGTTAATCGGTATGGGAGGACAGTGTAGGACTGTCAACAAGTACCGTGTACTTACTATAACAGAGAATGGTCTTCAAATCTACAGTGCAGACGCCAGCACATCAAGGTACCCGAAACTGACAATTTTGCCCAATCAATCTCGAACCTAATACTTTAGCGTTAAAGTTGAAAACCTAGTAAAGAAATTTGACAGATTGTAGTAACTTCAAGTGCTGGCGTCTGTACAGGGCATGCAACGTCATCAGATTCACAAAATATCGTTCGATTTTCGACTCCTGATGCTAAGGAGTGCGCTAAAGATTCAGTGCGCGAAAATCTTGCCGCCATATAATTAAGAACAAATATACGAATTATAAAACCGTAAGTATGTACTAATTTCCCGACGCGATCGCACTACCGGTTACGATAAGGGTCAATTTGTGATTAGAAAGAGCATTCTGTTCAAAGTCTTGAAATGCTAATAGCTAAATGCCAGTGATAGAAATTCATGAATAAACAAATTTAATTCAATGATTTGAAGTTTACGAATATTAAAGATTACATTGTCTAAATTGGTTCTTCTAATTTTGAGAGAGCTTAGGAAAGAAAAGAAGACTAAAATAAAAATAAAACATTTCTATAACCATTGCCACATAATAACTATAGAAATCCATGAATAAACTCATTTAATTCAATGATATGAAGTTAGCTTATCATTAGATATTACTAATGTCTATACTGGTTCAACTACTATTGGGAGGGTTTAAAAAATAGGAAAAATAAAATAAAACATTATATAATGAATGCCACATACACATGCCACATATGTAGTTATGATAGAAATTTATGAATAAACTCATTTAATTCAATGTTTTAAAGTTAGCTAATCATTAGAACATAAACATAACATCACGCCTTGTTTCCCCGAAGGGTTAGGCAGAAGTGTACTTACAGTACACCCACATTTCGCCTGTTATGTTTAAGTCCCATGTAATAGGGGGCGAGCCTATTGCCATCAACCGGGCCCAAATCCAGACTCCAGGCTGCTACTGAGAAATTCCAGATCATTAGAGATTACTAATATCTATGTATATTGATTCTACTACTTTTAAGAGGGCTTAAAAGAAAGGAAGAATAAAATAAAACATTTTTATGATAATTGCGACATAATTACTAGGCAATGTGTCGTAGTATTTACTAGGATTTAGTAGACATCCGCAGCAAATGATCTACTGTAATAACATATCAAATAGAAGATAGCTTAATATCTGTACATATGTACCTACATTCAACATCTTAATCATATTTGTCATTGATACCACAATCGCTACAGTAGAACTTATTGCTTTTATTACTATACATAGAGAGGTTTAATCTAATGTACATAATTGTAGGGCCACGACCTCAATTAGACTACAGTCTTATAATCGCGTTAATCATAAAATTACGAATACTTACGAAGATTGTCGATTTCCGAGCTGTAACGCGTCCGTCTACTCGTCGACCTCTACGGGTTACGTACGCTTGAGCACAAACGCTCTTTAAAACCTATGAAAACTCTTTTTTTATATTGATTATTATGTTGACAAGTGTAAACAGGGACGCTAAGTCATTGGCCCAAATTATTTAGAGATAAGTCAACTTAACCTTAGCGATTGAATTTAATATTCAAAATTAAACGATTCAATGTGTAACTTGTTAAAAAAAAGAAACATAAACTTATCTCTAATTCTGAATTCCTTTCAACTTAAAGCGTCATTAAATTAATGTGTACTGGATATCTTAAGTACTTGTGCACTTCATTGTACAGTACAATGATATTATCATAACCGGTCGTCGCAAGAAGCGATTATGTTAAATATGTTAATTACATCTCTGAGTAAAAAGAACATTATTGTGAGTTAAATATATATTTTATTGGACCGGCTATGGCTGATCATGACACCTCTGAAGGATGCCCAGACCTAAGGCGATCTTAGAAAGACCGATATTATAAATCGGTCTTGCGGTTACGATTATTGCTTTTTGTATGTATAATTACGTTATTTTTAGATAACATGATATTTAATTACTGCTTAACCATCAATCAATTTGATACAATAGCGGATTTTAAAGTCAGATAACTATAAACCAAAAGACCAGTTGTTTAAGGCGGAACCTACTGGGTAGCCCACAAAATTCAGATTTTGTTACGTTTTTTGCAATAGGCAGGTCAGTCCTGGGATGTATGTTGATTAAAATATTATTAGCGACAGTCAAAAATGCCGAAAAATACGTTTCTTGTATCGAGACCCCCGAAAATTTTTATAAACTTTTTTAAAATGTATGTGTTGTTATAGCGGTAGTAGAAAGACAATACAAAATTTGTGAAAATTTAAACTGTCTGCCTTTTACGGTTCCTGGGATACAGCCCGCTGTCAGACGGACGGAGGGAATAGAGTTCCTTTGGCACCTCTTTGGGTACAAAACCTTCTGCTTTATCGTTTACCCACCTAGCTTTTTTATTCTCCAAAAAATTCAATTCAAAGAATTTAATAACGTTAATAGATAGAATAAAAACCATTCCTAGGAAAGATCACGACTTCTCAAAATTGTTATTGACGTCGGATTTCTAAAAGTTTTTTAAGGGTTTTCCGTACGTAAAAACAGGTTTGTGACTAACGCTTATACTAACTCATTATGAAAATGCGTAGTAAAAACTATCGGGTGTAAAATGGCTGGTCATAGTGTGAGGTTGTTGAAGCTAATGTGTCCCTAGAGTGTCCCTACTGTCCCTAAGTTAATGTGAATGACGACACGATTATATTCCCTAAATGGGTTGGCAGGGCTCTAATTGCCAAGTGACGTAATTATGAAAGTGTATGTAGTCGGACATACTGCATCAAAGTATTACAATGAAAGATAGAAATAATAGTAGGGATTCAAATATTTTCAGTAACAAAAAGTAGTTTTTGCTAGCAGCTTCGCCCGCGTGGAGGTCGAAAATTATGCAATTATTAGGATAAAAAAGTATCGTACGTGGTATTCCAGGTTATAAACTATCTGTGTTCCAAATGGCATCTGCTTAGCCGTTTTGGCATGATTGAGTAACAATCATCTAAGCACACAAACTTTCACATTTATAATATTACCAGGATGCTGTCCCGCAATTTCTTTTAAGGTACCTATCTTTTTCGTCTTTTTTTCTTTCCATCTGAATTAAGAAAAGACAAAAATCAGTCTCATGACTTTCCACAAAACTAGGTTATGGAATGTAGCAAACCATTGTTCCCAAAACGTCCTCAGAGACGTATTAAAATCGTGACGGGATATTTGCGCACTGAATCTTCAGCTCAGTGCTCAGCGCTTAGAGTTTAAAATCGAACACTGTGGTTTTTCAACGTACTCAGACTCACACTCGCCCTGCAGTCTATTGGATTCTCAATTGTCAGTTCAACTCCGACAGTTTAAAATTTAGTGCACGATACGAATCCCCCACGATTTTATTACGTCTGTATTGGACGTCGATATGTTAAGAAATATTCAGATCAATTAAAATAATCACGAACGAACATTCATATTAAAAGTACACAACGTGTTTCATTTACACCAGAAGATTCGAGTACAAATTAACAAAATTACAAGTTCTGATATCAATTTGAATGATGGATGATGCTGAGTTAAATTTCTTCCATTAGTTTTATTATACTCTGTTTTGTAGGCCGCTACATTCCGGTAGCCATTTGGCATCGTATTCTCGTCAAGTGAAAGTTGATCGATGGAGCACGTCCATTTAAATCTTAAACTAGGTTCTTCTAAAAATTTGTACCTAATAGAGCTTTGAAAAAGTCATTAAAACGGCCATCTGTAGGATATAATCATTTAGAGTTTACGTTATTCCTGAGATTCCCTACAAGAATCTACAATCCTACATAGTATGTCAGTATATGTTTAATACTTCCAACAATATTTGCACTTTAATAGCCATTTATTTATAGTTTCATCACCTTTTGCCCGCGCTCCACCTATGTGGAGATCGGAAAATGTCCCATGGGAACGTACTGTTGGGATAAAAGCATCCTGTATGTTAATCCAGGTCTTAAACTATATGTGTGCAAAATATCACCCAATACCATGCAGTAGCATGGTATTGGGTGATTGAGTAACAAACGTGCAAATATTCAAACTTTCACACTTATAATATTTTATTATTACAGTAGTGTTTGTATGCTTGGGATATTGTGGAACGAGTTTCGCACCAACACCTCGATACGCCAAGAACTCAACATCAAAAAGCGTCTATCTGATCCTGGTCCAAACGCGCATCCTTAAATACTTCGGACACGTCTCGAGGCGTGACGGTGACTCTATAGAGCACCTTATCGTTTAGGGTAGAGTGGAGGGCAGTAGATCACGCGAGATCATGAGATGGCCTGACCAAATTATATCTGCAGTGGGCGATAAGTGCACATACAATTCCAAAAATCAGAGTAAATGGCGAGAAATCGTGAGGCGAATCACATCAGTCCCTAGACAAGAATTTTCAAGAGAACCACCGCCTCTAAGAAGACTGTTGCGAAGAAGAGAGTATTTCCATTGCTGTAGATAGACGATGGTAGATATTTATATGTATATTGTGTGGTATGTGATGATATTAGGTATATATTTAATATTGTATGCAGAATGCTGCTGAATCCCACAGTTATCTTTGTATGTCGAAAGCACTGGAATGCAGTGGGAGGACATTATGACAGGTTTAAAAATAGAGTTATTTTATTAGTGCGAAACTATCTTGAGGATTTTACGAGATTACTGTATTTCTGTGGATGCTAAATTTAAACCAGTCGACTGGACTCTGCCCTCGAAGCTTTCCGTTCGTTTTAAAACCGTCTTATTTAATCTGTGAATCAAACCAGTACACCAATAATGCTAACAAGTTTTGAAATATATTTTTAAGGATATGGAGTTTATAGGGTCAAATTAAATACATACTTCAAGCCCCTTCCAGTAACTATGGACAATAATTGTGAAATACTAGCTATTGCCCGCTGTTTCGCCCACGTCGATGTCGGAGATAACCCACGGTAACGTACTACCGGAAATAAAAGTACCTAAGGTGTTAATTCCAGGTTAGCACCATCTGTGCTTCGCGGTTCCACCGTTTTTTAGCGAATCCGGGACATAAATATAAAAATTCTACATCTAAACAAAATTTTCAGCTTCACACTTTAGGTTTGACTACGTTACTTTTATGTTGTTGTTCCTATAGAGTAGATTTCTGAATCGTCTAGTATGTGTGAGTGTTCTTTTCTACGTATATACACATATATTTACTAACTTGAGTTAAATGTTTGCAACTGTCACGTATGAATAAAGGTGAATGACCAAGTTAAAAACGATTAATAATCAAATTTAGAAAAAGATTTTTGTATATCATCATGACACGTTCTATACAGACTATTAACGGGGAAAAAGGACGGAAATACAGCTTATCAGCACATTATACACACTCGTGCAAAAAGAGTTGAATTCGTAGTAAGCTATCGTAATTGCGCAATTTTCAGATCGTGTTTGTACCGATTATAATCTTGCGTACCAAAACATTCCACGAAAAAGGAAGCAATATTTATTGGGTCTAGTAAAATTTTAAATTAAGAACAGTATTGCCCTGATTTAAACATGGTTTATTTCAGTAGGAATTCTGAGTAAACGTGACTCCTACGGCGGCAAATGCGATGGCGATTGTTAATCGCAAAACGAACAGAATTACCGAGAATCGTTCGCCATTGACATTTCTAAGCAACGTGGTCATGTTTACGTTCGGTGGCGGGTTGCGACGGGTGTTTACAAACAGTAAATTGTTTACTCGACTGACATAACGCGTTGCAGGCGTCACGGCACGTCACAGGCCGCGTCAGACGCCTCCGCTAGCCGCCACACGCCGCTCGCCGCGCCCTGCCGCCGCCCAATCCAGTTCTATTGCGTCTTGCGAATTGCTAGCGCCATTTTTTTTTACGCTACACTCGTTAAGGAAAAGAACTGCGTATCAGCTATTTCGTAATCCTTCGTAGAAGGAAAAGTGTAGCTTGGAATTAAAATAGAATCTCCCACTTTATAATTATTTGAACTTGGAAGAACTTTTTGAAAGTTTATTTTTAAGATAGTTAAACGTAGTGTATTTTACATTGAATACTTTGTAATAAGTTTTTCTGTTGCGGTCCGTGGTTATAATAAGAAATAAAAAATTAACACCGTTAGCATGCGATTACGTGAATATCTAATGAATAGTAATAACATAGACGATCTCTAAGTTTGAAGGTTTCGTGGAAAATATTATGATTTTGCGTTCGGTGAGAACTTTGGGAGGCAGACAATCTAGACGAGGTGTTAATAGATTTATCCCTGGGGGGTCTAGGGTTACTTAATTGCACAAAAAATAATTGTACTTTAATATTATGTTGTACCTTATTAAAACTTTATGCACAATTAAAATAAAATACTGTACATAGACGAACATAATGCCTCAGGCATAATAACAAATAAAAATAAACCCAATATCTTTCGGTTGGATATCTTTAACTTAGTTTTTTTTTTATTGAAATTATGACACTAGGAGCGAACAAGTAACACATATTAGTAATTATAGAATACCTGAATAGTTTTCCTGTAACATTATTAATAGGTAAGGAAAATCAATGGCCCTGTATTTGACAAAAATATTTGCAGGTATCGAGGACGGATAGCTCTAACAATATTTACTGATCGCTTGTGGTCGGCCTTATTTCTCTTCTTTATTCAAATAACGCGCCATTTATTGAAACAAAATGTCGTCATGAATTGATAACGTCACTTTATCCTTGACATTGTTTTAAGAATTTGCAAAGATTTAACAAATCCTTCAAATTATCTTATCTGTGTAGCTTATTGAGTTATCTATTATCTAGCTATTGTGTCTAATTTTATACAATTTAATCTGTATAGTATTACATTTCTTGGATGACCTTCGTTCCATCAATATCATTGTCGGATTCTTCTAGAAGTTTCTTGTTACTTATATAACATGTGTAATAAAAGAAGATTTGATGTCAATAAATTATCACATTAAAGTGCTAGGAACAGATTGTCACTATTGATTACTTATGTATTTACATTCTGATTCGTCGATTTTATTTCGTATGTTTAGGTTATTATTTTGTTAAAATTGTCTCGGAAGCCCGAAAGTTTGTCAACCAGTCTTACCAAGGGGTATCGCGTAGTACTCAGTGGGTTGTAGAAATCAGATAGGCAGTACACTCCATGTAAAATACTGGTATTCAGCTGCATTTGGTTAGACGGGAAGCCAACCCTAACAAAGCTGGGAAAAGGCGAGGCAGATGATGATGATGATGATCATTTTATTAAAAAAAACAACTAAACTAAATACATAAACTATCTTTCCACGTTTATAATTCATCAGCTTTAGTTCTAGTTAAACTCTGATGAGATGGTGCTGCTAAAAATTAAATATCAATTTTATTTTTTGCCCCACACAAAACCAAAGGCATTTTTTTTTTCAAAGCCGGAATCAACTTCAAGGTGATCATTTAATTCCCTTCGATCGTTGTAGAAGACTTACCATAAGTTAATACGATCAGTGAGCGATACAAAATTACCTATTTAACATTCATTGAATTTCAAATGAGCTGTAAATAATAGTTGACAGGTTAGTCTGGTATTACGTGCAATACAAAGTAACAACTCTATAAAACTAATAGATTGCAAAGGGTTATAATTTTATACGTAATGAATATTATATCAAAGTTAATTATGGGAAATACGGTGATTACTCCGAGTTGTTTACTTAGAAGCGTCTATATTATGAAGAATTTATTATCTAGACGGTTCCTTATAGTTATAATTTTCATAATAATCTTATATTATACAGTTACTTTAAGTGCACGTTTGCACTAACGACAAATTATCGCGGCGGAATTATATCGTGTACTGAATCTTGAACTGCAGATTTTTAACACAGGTCATGGTCTATATCGATGGCAGCAAAGTAGAAACGGACATCTACAAAATTGCAATATTACAGGAGAGCAGATTTAGTAAAAAATAAAGGTAATTTCGAGAGTTATGGACCGATTAACATGAAATCTATGATGCATTAAAATAACCTTCTCCATGAATTGGATGTTTTGGATTGATTATAAGCTCATTTTTGTAAAAAAAAGCATTTTCATCAAAATGTAAATGTCCGTTTCTAATTTGCTGCCATCGATATGTGTACCAAATTGCATCCAAATCGGTTAAGCCATTTTAGCGTGACAGTGGTACAAACAAACAAATTCACTTTCGCATATAGGTATAATGTTAGTTAGGATTTGGATTATAAGTCTGCGTTGTCCTACTGCAGGGCGAAGACACCTCTTCCTCATTTCCACTAAATGTTTCGTAAACAAAACAACGGATTTCCCGGGATGAGAATTATCAGGAATAACCCTAATCACAATCAGATATCATACTCCTCATCCGCGCGAAATGTTAGGCCCCTCACAATCACTTTTTTTTCTTTTTGCTCGACTTCTAACGGTCAAAGCATGATGTATGTTTTTTTTCAAATTCGACTGGTAGTTCCAGAGATAGCCTACCTGCATACAAACTGACAAACGAATTTTATCCCTTCGTAATACCATATAACAGATTGTCATTCTCACGTTATCACGATACAATTTTACAATTTGATACGCACGTCACACACAATTGAGATAACAGAGTGGAAGAAAATTTCCTTCATTCTCTAGAGATAAGTATTATAATATGCGTAATGTGATTATCGTTATATAACATTTGTAAATTATAAGTGCGTTATATGGAATGAGTAAAGTTCTAAGTTCATTATAGAATCATACTACTTAGAATAAGTGTTTAAGTTCATGATTGAATGATATGATATATAATGGTACATTGAGATCTTAATATAATACTAGATGGAATAAGTTTTTAAGTAGAATGATATTAGTTGGAATGAAAACTAGTATCATTCTATCGTGAACTTAAAAACTATACTCATGACATATAACGCACTTATAATTTATTATGTGCATTCGTTATGGAGTTATTTGAAGTTTGATGCGAGCAATAGTGATTTCGTTCTAATTCAGATAAAATAAAATATAATTTATTTTCATTTTGCTCGCTCACGTTTTTTTTTTAATTCTAAGTGCACGTACTTATTTATTTAGAACAAAACGAAATAAAAAAATATAACGGTTAAAACGTACAATAACATGATGTCTGTTTACAATGCGCATGATTCCTGAAAACAATCATTTCTCTATGCATACATTTTCAAAAATAGAAATGACCATCTCACCTTTGACGTTTTGTTAGCTAGAATGACGTCACTGGCTAGTAATAAACCTTTTACTATCACTTTTGAAGACACGCAAAAGTAAACGAGTATTGTTTTGGACTGAAAACGGCTCGGCTCACATCCATATTGATACGTGACTCACTCGGATATATGTATATGACATTCGTTTACCCAGTCATTTGGTATATCTTAGTGCTAATTATATCTCCCAATTAAAGTGTGATGAGACCATCTGTCACAGAGAGCAACTCCAACCTAACCAAGGTTAACCAACTTTAAGTGGAGTCCGACCTTCGAGGTATTTAAATAAACGGTAATAAATTTATAATTTTAACTATTTTAGGAAACTGTTAACGATTATTGCCTAACGGGTCTATTGAACAGAATATTTTCCGAGTCTGTTCATCTTGTGATGAATATTAATTGTTGAAACTTACAATTTCTGAAGTGCGTGGGTTGGTATGTTTTATTTTAAGCGTGTTTCGTGACCTTGAACCTTAGGATCATGGTTTTAATTTAATCACAAATTAATGTTTATTATTAACCTACATATACCAACAGTACCTAAATTGATTTCGGATTCAATCTCATTACTACAACAAGCTAATTCTTGCTGTGCAATTACATATACACATTCTTCGACATAAGATAATTTTAATTGCGCGCTAGAAACTTCAGTGCGCAGTTGAAACTAACTAGACCCAGTTATAGCTTGATTATATGAAGAAAAACGTCACTTGGCATTCCGACCTTATAGTCATTCAATATAACTATTTATAATTTGTTATATTATGTTAATTCAGGCGCGAGTCGAAAGGCGGCCGGCCTTGTGAGGCGCCGCGCCGTACCTAGTGCTATACTACCGGCTACCGACTACAGGCGACAAAGTGCTTCATTGTGTGCAAACTTGTCAATTATTTATATGCTGACTTTATCATACTGCTTGCCTGCTCGTTATATTTATTTTAAGCACTGCCAGACTTCTCTCTCACTCGTATTGAATCGGCTTTTACCCGAATTTTCTTGAACACTACAGTTGATACAGAGTTTTCTGTTACGATGTTGTAAACGTAACTAAAAAACTTTTTAGTTAGCTACTCCATCCCATATTAAAAAAAAACTCCTTCGTACAGATGCGAAAACTTAAAGGTACCTACTACAATCCGTAAAATTTCTTTAATAGTTTTTCAACTTTAACGTTAACGTATTAGGTTCAAAATAGATTGGGAAAACTTGACAGATTCGGGTACCTTGATGTAACACAGATAAAATATGCAAGATCATGTATGAAATAGTATCTCTCAGCATTACACTGTATCAAATTCAGTTCCACGTAATGTAATTTACAATCTTGTGCTAAGCGAACCTACTGCTATAGTATCATTAATGATTGGTATCGTATGGCGTAGAATCATTACAGTGCGGAGCGGCGCGGGCGCCACACCACCACATCCGCCTCAACGATGTAATTGGTAGTATCGTAGTATGAACGTACTACGTAGTAAAAGATAATAAAATTCGCTTCTTGACGCTCGCGAACTCATTAATTTATTGGAATGTGTACTGCGTATTTAGTTGTAAAGTGGTCTCGTCAACAATACGCTTTGGAGATGAAAGAGTGTGGTATGCTATTCGTAACATCATTGGAATTTATTTAAGGAGCTTTTCTACGACTTTCAAAGACGAACCGAGGGAGTGATTGACGATTTTCCTCTTCAAAACCATCCAGTGTTGACTTCACAAGCAGTTTTTATGTTTGAGCAACCCACTCGTAGAAATTCTAATGCGACATACTCTGAAGAGATTTCATGAACGACACAAGTACTTAATAAGTACATTCAAAAATATCTTTTGGCAATCGGTGCAGCTGCAAATATTCCAACACTTTTACTGCCTGCAACATTGTTGTATATACACCAAAATAGGTATACGCAAATCGTAAGTGATCATTTAACTGCGCACTGTTTATTCTGCCAGTTTAGAGATGATTCGAGACACCATATCAAGAAATACAATACATAGGTAATACGGTACATATGCTCTGGTATTTTCTTATGGCAATTTGCAGGTAAAATAGGAAATTGTTTTATTGATTAACCGGGCTACCCTGTGGATATCCTGGATGCCTTAATAAACTAAGGCTTCCAGCCGGGCAAACTCATTAAAAACTACCATATCTACCCACTGACTTAAGTCTTCCATTACTTTTTGGGAATTACATCTCGCAGCTCAACCTATGATGCTGTCAGCTGCGTAACCGGACGACTTGCCTGTGGCTACCTCAATAAATTAAGTCCTCCAGCCAGGGCTTCAAAACTTAAAACTAGAGCGACCACTTACTGAGGGCTCTACCTGTGGGGTATGGACCTCGGCTTAGGGCATCACTGGTAGACAGCAGCAAGGGATGTGCTAGATCGGAATGATCTCTTGATGCCTGCACATTAAACTAGCGTTGGTTGACGTTGCGTAAACGCTAAGTTTGCGTCGCGTAGACCCCGCGCTGGCGCTACGCTAGCGTCGCATAGACGCGGTGTAGGCGTTACATTAGCGTCCCGTAGATCCACCAAAGGTGCTACGCTGGGGTTGCGTAGGCCTCGCGTAGCCGCTACGAAACGGTCGCGTAGACTTAGCCTAGACGCTACACTCTTTTCACGTTTGTACATCATATATGTAGGTATTCGTTCGATAACCGTCTGCGTTCGATTCGGACGGTGCCTTTTGTACAGTCGAGCTATATGAATGGAAATAATATCACGATTTTCAAGTGCTTTACTCATCCACGTACAAGAGGCACCGTTTATTTATCTAAACTAAACGGAAGCTATTGGTAGGTAGGCGGGTAGGTACGTACCTAAGTACGTCAAGTACATTCTCTATAATCTATGTAAATGGCACAGATTAGTGACGTATAAGTTTATATTTTCTTGTTATTGAAAATAAAGTTACGTGATAGTACCATTCCTTGTGTCAATATTATGAAGTATTGTATTTTCCCAATTATGTTTTATAAGTTTCGTAATAGGTAGTACATTGATAAGGGTATTGGTTTATGATTCAGCAACCATAGTTGGTAAATATTTATTGAATAGAGGTCTTCCCCATAGTCGATTGGCTGTTACGTCTACCGCAGAGTTATAATACTTACTTTAAAACAATATTCTTTACTTTGATAAACCATAGAAAGCGTTAACTAGTAGAGACACTGCTTTGTATCTCAGTTTTTTTTATTGATATTAACATAACATCACGACTTGTTTTCCCGAAGAGCTGGGCAGAGGTGTTCCTATAGTAGGTACACCCACATTTCGACAGTTACGTTTTAAGTCCCATGTGAATGGGAGAGCTTATTGCTATCAACCGGGCTCAATTCCAGACTCCGGGCTGCTACTGAGAAATTGCAGATAGAAAACCCAATAACGCTTAGCCGATCTGCCAGGGTCGCGAGATTGTTCGAAAGAGATACCGTGACCTTGGCACATGGGCAACTGAAGGAACACGGGTGGGTTTTAGTCAGTAAAAGTCTGACACGCCCTCCCGCTCCGCCCAGAGCGGGAGAAGTCATTTGATGATTTCCAATCCAAAAAAAAAAAAACACTTAGCCGATGTACAGTGCTTGTTCTGAACTGAGGTATTTTAAATTATGTAATAAAAAATCTAAAGAAGCGCATACCATAATACTATATGAGTAATATATTTACCTAATAGAATGAACACCAACTTAGTTTCTCAAGGTCAAGGTCACAAGTTTCCTGTCAGGGTCGCGAGATTGTTCAAACGTGATACCGTGGCCCAGGCATATGGGTAAATAACTGAAGGAACACGGGTGGGTTTTAGTCAGAAAAGTCTGACACGCCCTCCCGCTCCGCCCAGAGCGGGAGAAGTCATTTGATGATTCCCCATGCAAAAAAAAAAAATTCAACGTTGTCTACTAGATTAAAATTGCGTAATCTGTGAGGCGATAATCTATTCATTCTTTGATCAAATCTTGTTGGTTATTTGAACAAACTGATTGAAGTCTTGGTTATTTTAAACTTCCTCAATATCAAAGATTTCTTATACAAAGTTTTTACACTACAGTATTTTGTATTCATACCGTTAAACTGTATTTGTATTCGGTAATTTATGATCTTTTGTTGATATTTTTAGTAGCTATATGGACATAACTGGAATTTGATGTCAAAGCCAGTTTTTTTTATAGCCTAGTTTTCCACTGCTTCTGCATAGGCCGCTCTCTTTTTTTTAGCTTTCATAGTGTCCCTGCCTTCCTGTATTATGCGATCTCAAGCCAAGTGGGTCCTGCTAACATTTGTCGTGGTCTATCACAATATACCTTCCCTTTTTTTTTGGATGGGAAATCATCAAATGACTTTTCCCGCTCTGAGCGGACTGGGAGGGCGTGTCAGACTTTTACGGTATCTCGTTTGAACGATCTCGCGACCCTGGCAGACATACCTTCCCTCATATGACCATATCGACTTGATAGCCAAATTTTCCGCAATTTTCCGGCCGACCGCAAATATTATTCGATCATATCCGAATCCGATCACATACACATCCGTAGTTCGTAAATTAAAATCACAATTGTATACCAAAATAAAATATACAGTTAAAAAGCTGAAATAAATGAGTTTTTTTTTTATTAATTTTGAGGGTAGATGTTAGTTATGTTCGTTCTGGGTACTACAGTACCCCTTGGCGCTCTACAGGATATTTTAATAGGTTTTATCATCTGCCTACCCTTTTGCGCAACTATATTTGAGTTGACTTCCAGGCAAACTAAATGTAGCTGAATATCACTATTTTACATGGCGTGACTACCTATCTGACTTCCAGAACCCAGTAACTTGGTAATACGTTACCACTCGGCAATACTGGTGGTCTAACTTTCTGGCTTTTTGACCCGTAACGAGTGTCAAAAATTCACGACAGTCGGAACCACCTAGTTAACGTGGTTTCCGAGGCACGGAGACCGTCTTAGTATGTAAATGGTCACCCATCCACGGATCCACTGCGCCAAGGGTAGCTTAACCTTATCGATCCCACACGCTTCTTTTAATAATAAATATATAATATCATCATCATTTCAGCCGAAAGACGTCCAATAATAGATACATAGGCCTCCCCCAAGCTCCGCCACTTCGACCGGTTTTGTGCTTCCCGCATCCAGCGGATTCCTGTGACCTTCACAAGGTCATCGGTCCACCTTGTGGGAGACCTTCCAAGTCTACATTTCCCGGTACGCTGTCGCCACTCTCGAACCTTTCAGCCCCGTCGGCCATCTGTCCTGCGAGCAACGTGCTCTGCCCCTGCCATGTAACTTTGGCAATTATTCTAAAGTATATAACACACATTATATTAATTGTTACTTCAAACATACATTAACCTAATACAAACGAACATGTGTATTTAAGGTGACAGGAAAACCACAAAAGTTTCTATCTCCTGACGTTTTCCTTCAGCGAAGGAAAATCATTACAATATGGAATCATTAATGTACAGTATACCCGTGTAAAGTACGATATTATAACAAAATAATCAAACTTTATACTACATGTGCAGACTATTGGCGTCATCTAATTTAGTTTCAGTTTTCCTCAAATGATGCAAACCTATTTCAAAATTTAATTATTAATTGGAATTGCGAACTTTGAGGTTCGTTTCAAAGCGTGTTCATATTTATTTCTTTCTGGTGTATTTCTATGGAGATCGAGAACAGAGCCTGCAAAACAATTAATTGTTATTACCGTAAAAGTTCAGTTTTCCTTCATAAAATACGTAGAAGTAAAACCTCAAAAGTAAATCCTTATTGTTTTAAGGAGTCTTAATTGTTTATTAAATTGCAAATAAAAAAAATAATCACCAAACAATCGGGCTTAAGGTTAAATACACCTTTTACACCAACATCTTCTGCCTATCCTTAACTCAACTATATTGAAGTTGGCTTCCAGTCCAAACTGATGCAAATAAAACCCAGTCCACATTTTACATGAACCAGCTGCCTATCTGACCTCCACAATTTAGTTACTGGGTAATACAATAGGTCTTGGTAAGACTGGTTGCCAGACGTCTCACGTCTCGTAAGGGCATAGGCAACTGAGGGAACACGGGTGGATTTCAGTCAGTGAAAGTCGGACACGCCCTTCCGCTCCACCCAGAGCGGGAGACATCATTTGATGATGTCCCACCAAGAAAAGAAAGGACTGTTGTAAATTTACGAATGACAGCCGAGACCAACGGCTTAACATGCTTTCTAAAGGACTGCGGGGGACCATTCGGGGGACCATGCGGGGGACCATTCGCGGCAAGCGATGCTCAGCACAAGCCTCCTCACACCAAAGTCTATTAGTTAAGACACTAAAGTCTTAAACGAATAGGTGCAAAACTGACGTTCGTTCAAGTGGTTCGTGTCACCAGCGGGAGTAACTAATGCGTAAAATAGCTTGGCAGTATGTCAACATATTAGTTCTGTGGGACTCAAGAGTAGGTATAAATAGCGAGTATATCGACTACTCACGGAATTATCTCGTTCATCTTTCAGAATAGTGCTACATTTTAAGGTGCTGCCTAAACGTAAGATACCGTAGAACGCTCAATTTTTGCCGCATATTGGTACATATTACAAACCAGAAAAAAAAAGTGTTTTTTTCAAACGTTCAAAGAAAAGAAAAATTAGAAAAGTATTCAAAAATAATCCATAAAAATAAAATACTACCTATCGAATCATGGTGATAAGAATCGTAAACTTGGAATATATTTTGTGTAACTTGGAATAATTATATTATAATAAAGGGAATTGGATCAACTAAAGAAATACCTAAAACATATTGTACTGAGCCGTGCACTTATTTTTTTATTTAATTAAAACTGTGAAATTACTTTTATTATGGTTGTCATTCGACTCAACTAACATCGAACGCATAGCATTGATTTTCGCGGGCCACCCTGGAACTTTCCCGTATTTTTTTTTACTTAATTTCTGAAGCTGAAAAACTTGAAAAGAAATACATATTCAATTAATTGCCTTTCACTGCAGCTTCTTGAGATAAAGGTCCTAATCTATATCAATGCTCGCATGAGCAGTTTCACGATCGTTCAACATAAAATCGAAATTCAGGCTTACGCAAATACGCATCTCAATTTCAGTAGAGATTAATAGAACACTTGTAAGTTTTCGTTCGAGATTGATACTTGTTTCTGAACACAGTTCGATATAATTGCCTTTTTAAACTTGAAACTAATTTAAAACCCTTGCAATTTGCATGACCGTAATAACACCGCGTTCAAGGTCGCATGACGTAACAAACCACCCGCGTTACATAATAAACCAGTTGACAGTATAACTAAGTGTTCGAAATTCGAATGATTGATATTTTTTTTATTTAGTGTTGGCTTGATTTCGCCAGTATTTTTATTTTCTTTCTACTTTTAAGGACTTTTTCATTCGAACTTGTTCTTGGTAAACACTGTCTTTTCGACCTGATTTTTTTTGTACTAAAATGGGTTTATTAGGTCTTTCAAACTCGTTTTGACGTATCCAGAATGTTCCAACCCTTCTAGTTGGGAAATTAAATCATACAATAAAATGTTCAGGTAAGATTTCTTCTGTATCTTTACCAGTATAGTAAAACCTCTCGTTATATAAAAGATCTTATCTCTGAACCGGTCTCTAAAAGTGTTATTTTTCGGTAAGCTTAAAGGTCCAAAGTCCTGAAACCTAAAAAATAAAACAAGAGTATAAAATTTATCTCTTGTGCTTTATTAATAAAAAAAATAAGGTTTACAAAAAAATATTATCACCTCATGTCATCACAGGTTATCTGTAATTATTTTCACTATCATTTTGGACATCCTGTTTCATTCGCAGTAACGGTATTAAATATAAGTGAAGAAGCATTAGTCGCAGCATTTGAGAGTAATGGTAGCCCAGTGGTGAAGACCGCGACTTACGACTTGTAGATCATGGGTCTGACACCAAGCAGGCAGATTACTTCGTGTAAATTATTTCATCACCACTGCTGTCTAAACGGTGAAGGAAAACATCGTGAGGAAACCGGCATGTCCTAGAACTAAAATTCGAAGTCAGCTGACATCAACCAACCCGCACTGGGCCCGCGTGATGGATTCCGCTGTTTCTCATTTCTCATTTCAGTCAAAAGATATTCAGTGCTGGACATATGCCTCCCAAAATTTAAAGGGTTTGCCATTATCGCCACGCATGGCAGGTGGGTTGGCGATCGCAGTATGGTGGTAAAATGCACAGAACAAATAATCTTTATTCCGTGGTAAAGTGCATAGAGAACGCTGCTGCCCGTTCTCTAGTAAGTCCCTTAGTCGCCTCTACGACACCTTGGCGAAGAAATGGGACCAACTATTGGAACATTATAGGCTGATTATGTTATGCTATGGAAAGCATTATTCAAACTTAGAACCCCGATATTCGACAAAGCTTCCAACAAAAAAAGGGGACAGCGATATCCAACATAAATGAACGTCGTTATAAAACTAATTTATCTAATTAAGCTAAAGTACGTTCCCCGCTGATTTTTTATTAAGAGCTCATTTCTCCAATTGTGGTGTCATTACCTCAATTGGTTTCCGCATTGTCTGTGAAACGCACATGATCGCTAACTATACTTGATGATGGCGTTTTAACTTAAACGTGAACGTTTACGTTACGTAATTGTACAGTTGTTATTTCTATTATGTTTTATTGGCACATCACGCGTCCTGCCTCGTTCTGGTCCTGAGTTCGATTCCCAGGTTGGGCAAAGTGTTATTGGGTTTTCCTAACTGGAATTTCGCAGTAGCAGTCCGGAATCTAGATTTGTGCCCGGTTGATGGCAATAGGCTCGCCCCCTGTTACATGGGACTTAAACACAAACGGGTGTACTATAGACCAGGTACACCTCTGTCCAACCCTTCGGGTAAGCAAAGCGTTATGTTACGTTATCACGCGTCCTGAGTCGTGTTTTTTCAATGAATAAATGTCACGGTATGCCGAGCCCATCATTTGTAATACAAGCAATTGTGTTTGATCGACGCTGTAGCCATTGTGTTGGAAGATTTTACTAGTAAACTTCTCATCCATAGGCACATACCACATATTTTAGCTAGGGTACTAATCCATTGCTGTTGCTAGAATATGTAGTGTAGATGCGTATTGCATACAAGAATAACCTTTGGAGGAGTAAGACACTTTTATCGATTGCAAATACGAATAGAAGTTTGCCTTCACAAATTCTATATTCATTCTTTACTAATTTCTTCATATTCGTTTTTTTTTCATTCATTTCACTGGATGCCAAATACGCCATCATAAAAAATATATGTTAGTTCATGACATGTCCTCCAGAGAGCGCCGTATTGAATTGAATGCTATTGTCACATAGCCAGCAGACAATCAAGACGCTTCCAACGGTACCTCATTTTTTAAATTATGAAAAGTAGTTTAGAAGTTATGAGTGAACAGATGCACATACATACTTATCGGTTAACATCATAACCCTTCTCTTTGCTTTGCCGTATTCGGGTAAAAATGAGCTAACGATGTTAGTAGACCCAGCACTATTATTTAGCTAACAAAGTCTTACCATCATTATTATTATGCTCCTGCCCTCATCCCAATTTGGCTGATTTTACTTGCAATATTTTGCTGGAGTAACCCTATAAAACTAACTTGGTCTGACGCTCCTAAAGCCGACAAGCCGTCTGTGGCCGCCTCCAGACCATTCCAGGACAAATTAATATTATTTATAGCCACACATAACAAGAAACAAGAACATTTCAATAACTCGTTCTCCTTTCCAATACTGTTTCACATAAATCGGTAATTGTATAGCCTTGGTCACTGAAATATATCAAGTCCATACAATTGTTCCAGATTTAATTAGTTTAAACTTGTATCGTAACGAACCTTGTAAACAGTTACCAGTCCATATTTCGTATTGAAAGAAATTCAAAAATAATTAGGCAACAGTCCTTTTAAGATCTTTTAAGTACCTATGTGGTTTTATATTGCTGTCAGTTCTGTAAGGCACTGACTAAACTAGAAATTGCTGTCTCTTAGAATAGACAAAAAAAAAAGATGAATTATGTTTAGAGCTGTCAATAGAAAAATTTGACAGCTCTTTCTTTGTTTTTATCAACCGACGAAAAAAAACGGAGGAGGTTATCAATTTTTTTTTTTTTATGTATGACCACGCATAACTTTTTACATAGTGGTCTGATTGTGACAATTCTTCTTCTATTGGAAAGGGTATACTCCCAAGGTGGTCCCATATTAATTTGGTAAACAAAATCGAACCCTAAGGGTCGGAAAACAGGGGATGATTGATTGTTCACTCACTGATTGTAATGTATAAACACGCATAACTTTATACAGAGTAGTCCGATTTTGATAATTCTTTTTGTGTTGGATAGTGTATATCTTGCCAAGTATTATTAGTACATTAAAGCCACAAAAAAATATAAAATAAAAACTTTTTAACAAAAAATTAAACCGCCGAAAAACTGAAAAGCATAAAATAATACTTAAACCTTAAAATTTTGAGTCGGCGCTGAAAAATCAATGAACAAGGATCACTCAAAGCGCCGACTCATAATTTTAAGGTTTAAGTATTATTTTATGCTTTTCAGTTTTTCGGCGGTTAAATTTTTTGTTAAAAAGTTTTTTTATTTCACTTAGATCAGTCTCTGTACAAATACTTTGTATAGTTAACAAAATATCTTGCTCTACTAAAGAGAAAATTCCACTAAATACCAATTCCAATTTATAGTGTCATTTTTATTATCGCAGTAATAAAAATAAAATTTTCTAGATTAGAGAACATGAACTTGAGACAGCTGGCTCGTGTAAGTATTCGTAATAATATTCAACTCCAGTTTATTGCAAAGAGTGCGTATCCGATTACCTCAGCAAACATTTTGTGTGAAGGCTCTAAAACTCTTCGAATTATTAAGGGATCGTCAACTTTATGTTGTTTGGAAACAAGCCTTGTAAAAGTTATATTTAGTTGGCAACATTTACCGTAAAACGGCGCGCAATTTTCTCCGCCGTCTATGTTAATATGTGGCATATTAGGACGAACGTGGTCGGGTAATGTCATTTTAAAACTAGCTCTTCCAACCCGGCCCACTCATCTGTTCGTGTCCGCCTCCGGCTGCGTCCGTGAACTCGGCGCAAGAGCATTCAATCGTAAACTGTGACATTTTACTGACATTGCGCTTCTATCGCTCGTTTGACATTTGTAACCTGCTCCAACCTTGTATAGAACTTGCCTTGTATGCTGCACTAGAATATAAATGCTTATAAATTAATCGTTTTATCACCACTACCTAATACATAGTTAAGATCTCTACTGCGATGGCCTGCGTAGTACCGTTCGAGTTTAGATGCGCAAATCTATGGAGCTGGTTTCTTCGTGCTTTGGGCTTTATTAGTCGTGCCAACCTTTAATTAGCCCAGGTGTCGCGGTACCCTTGCGACGTAATACTTATATGACCGGTTTACGACCTATTTGACATGGTTCGTTCACCGAGTACTTACATTGTGAGAAATATAGTACAGATGCGGTTATCGCGAGTTTATTTTCTCGCTTTGCTCTTTATAAAGAGCTAGCTGACGCACTGGCAAGGAGAGGTCGTTGAACTGCGCAGTTACAGCGAGATTGCTGCGCGGACGCCGACGTTGTGACAATTGCAACCTTGAATGACGATGGCAGGCTTTTTTGTTCTGAGCCCTCCGTTCCAAATAAAACTAGAAATTTAGTTTAATCAAATTAGGGAACCCAAAAATAACTTTTTTGTTCACCATATTTAAAATCCACTTGAAATGTTCAATACTGTCCCGTAGACCTTAGGGTCTCGCATAGGTAAACATAACATAGTAAAAATACAGCGAGTTGTTTACAGTTTTTTTGCTGATAATATTCTTGAACTTCTTGACATTCTGCTCTCTACGTAGATTATAATGAATTCCCATTATGCAAACAACACATTTTCTAATTCTCACTCATAAGGCTTTTTTCTGAAAGGTAGCATTTTTCTCCTAATCGTTATGAAATACAGTGAATGAGCATTGAAAAAGTTTATTTCTCCTTCAAACTTCGCAACACTGAGAAGGCTTAAAAATTTAGGTTGAATGAAGTTTTGTTCTCCTTTTCTTTTGATTCTTTACATTGTTTATAGTCCCCACGTAAATTATTCACAGGAAAACCTGAAAGTGTCGCAAAACAATACAAAAAGGAGCAGTATTTTACTGACTCTATTTTTTGGAAAGCAAAATATTTAAACCATACAATAAGCATCAATGAAAGCACGAAACAGGCTTTCAGATTGGGTCCTGCACACAATTGTAACATTTGGTAGTAGGCAGTGTAAACATATTTTAAATAATCACTGAATTTCCTACTTAATACTTATTATCAATATGACAGTTTGTATGTTTAGATGTTTGAATGTTTGTTACTTAGTCAAGCAAAAACGGCTGAATGAATTTACAGCCGGTTTTAAGTCCTTCATTTTTATATTGAACTGTATGTACATAATAACCAGAGGTCGGAATTAGGTAGAGTTATTTATGTACTTGCATCGAAATGTTGATATTAATATGTATCTTCCCGGGATTTCTAATAGACAATCCCGTGTGACCAACAATATTACAAATAACATATGTACATATGTTCATACAGATTTAGCTTAAAACTTGTTACACCGCTTACACTATAAAACCTGTAGGTACTGGTTTCGTCTTAATCACATACTAATTATTGCAAATTTATTTACATAGTACATAGACTAGTCAATTAATTGCATTGTGGATGCAACGAAACATCCAATGGACAATCAAGATTTAAAGCAGTAGTAATTTTCTTCAAATTTATTAATCACGTGATCACTATGTTTGTACACGCTAATCTCCGACACCACCCAACCGATGTCAAAGAAATTTTTTGAATGTGTGTGGTTTGTTTGAGTTTGAAAGATAGGATAGTTTTGCCATTACTGTCGAGATTTGCTTGGACGAAGTCGTGTGCGCAGTGCTAATGGATAATAAATTGGAATAACTTCATAACTTTACGAATCCTCAAATACCAAGTTATACACACATCACATTTTACTTTCACATCATAATCCACCTTTAATGATCTTACTGCTGAGACACAGGGCTCCTCTTTTCGAGAGGGAGTGGGTTATAACTATCATACGGGCCCAGTGCGGGTTGGTAGATGGCACATGTCGTCGAATTTTTGTTTCTAAGACATGTCGGTTTCCTCACAATGTTTTCCTTCACCGTTTTGAGAGCAGTAGTCATAAAATTATTTACACAGTCTGTGTTCGAACTCACGAACCAGTTGACCTAGTCGGGACCGCTGCCACTCGGCCACCACAGCTTTACTTTTACCATGTGAATAAAAATGCGATTTAGTTACTTTTCGTACTGAATTTCATCAGAAGTTTCAACGGAACCCAAAAATAATAGTAAATTTTTTTACCAAACCGCCACTCAAGCCTAACAATTTACGCTATTATCTTTTTATAAGCACGTCTTCAAGGCTGTTTGATGTGTTGAATTAAAAAACTGGAGGTTCTATTAATAGAATAGTAGCGCTAAATAGAACCGACGATTTTATAGATTTTTTAAAATAAAATACCAAAGTTTTTGTGTTCGCAATTAGTCCCACTGATGACATAGTCATACTATCAGAAACACCAAAAGATCTACAAGAAATGCTATGTTCACTAAACCAAGCAAGTTTGAAAGTAGGACTAGAAATGAACGCTACTAAAACCAAAATAATGACAAATAGCAAGAAAAAGCCCATCAACGTACGAGAAAACACAATAGAATATGTCGACAGCTACATCTACCTGGGTAAACAAGTATCGTTTATTAAAACAAACAACGAAGATGAAATTGAAAGAAGAGTAAATATAACGTGGAAGAAATTTTGGTAACTCAAGGAAATCTTAAAAGGTGACTACTCTATAAATATGAAGAAAATTATAATAGATACCTGCATACTGCCGTGCCTGCTGTACAGTTGCCAATCTTGGGTATACACGGCAAGAGCCAAACAAAAGATCGAAACAACACAAAGAGCCATGGAGAGAAGTATACTGAACATAAGGAAAATACACAAAATCAGAAGTGAAGCCATTCGACAAAAAACGAAGGTAACGGACGCCCTCACGCAAGCTCTAAAACTGAAATGGCAATGGGCTGGCCACGTATCACGTTACAAAGACGGTAGATGGACAGCTAAAACTACAGAGTGGAAAGGGCCAGAGGGAAAACGAAGAGTAGGCAGACCGAAGAGAAGGTGGGCTGACGACCTCACTGACACAGCAGGAAACGATTGGCAGACTGTTGCAAGGGACAGGGACAAATGGAAGGAACTGGAGGAGGCCTTCACCCGTGGAAGGGCCCATACCACAAAATAATAATAATAATAACTTAGATTATAAGAAGATTTTTAACCACAAACAAATTAGATTTAGATTAGATTTATAACGATATTTTTAATGGTAATGGGAAATAAAGGCTTTTTTATTTTATTTTATTTTATTTATTTTATAATTAGTCCCACTGTCTACTGACTGATTTTATTATTCATGTTTATCTAAAAACTGAATTCGTTACTATTACACCAATGTTTTGAAATACGTGAGTTTTAGGAGCCTATCATGCCTGAAATCTCTTCGCCACGTTGTTTAGGCGACTTGGTAAGAATATTCTGAAAAAAAAAGCTGACTAAGCTCAATTTTTGCCATTGTAGGATTTACACATCACGCCTGGTTTCCTCGAAGGGTTAAGCAGAGAAACCTACATGGTAGATACACACACACTTAGCCAGTAATGTTGTAGTTGTGTAGATTTAATTTTGAAAAAAGAACTGTTTTGAATTCGCAGTAGGACACACCAATGTTTACGGGTATTGTCATAGGCATTGATAAACAGACAGAAGACGTTAAGCGTGTAAGGCTTAGTTCAACCGTCAGGTGACAATCACCCGCTGGTTCCCACAGGCCCCAGTGGGTGAGCCCCCCTAGCCATGTGGACGCAACAAGTGGACGAAACACGCATGCGCGAAACCCCCGTCTGGCTCCAAAAATCACATCAGTATTTTTCCACTCTGAAAATCAACATTTAGACTAAACCATGTTGCTTACATTCAGGATAAATGATAGAGAACATAACTACTTGGAAATCAAAGAGTCTTTTATAGGTACATGTAGGTATGTATAAATAGTACTAAAATAAGTGATAGAAAACTTACACGTGTACATTGGCACGCCTGTGCGAGGTGAACTCGTGGTAAAGGTCGCAGTGGCGCGAATACAATTTTTCCAATAAAATTTCTTTGAAGATTCTATTAAGATGTGTAAAGTTATACCTACCAATGGTAGAGCAAAAAAAAAAAGAAAAATTGCGCTGTGGACTGGTTAGGAAAGATATTTATGGGAAAATCATTTTTTGTTTCAGTTTTCCACAATGTTTTTATTTTTTATTTATAACTAGCTTTACAAACATAAATGTCTTCTCTCAAAACGGTGAAGGAAAACATCGTGAGGAAACAGGCATGTTCTAGAACCAAAAATTTCGAAGACATGTGACATCTACCAACTCGCACTGGGCCCGCGTGGTAGATTATGGCCCACTCCCTCTCACCGAGAGGAGGCCTGTGTCTCAGCAGTAGGAACGGTGTTCGATGATTATGCGTATGCTATGCTAATTAAATACCTAAGTAGGTTTTCTATGTATTTAGTTATAATCCGTTATTTTGACATTACAAAGAGACACTTCAATGTTATTAATTTGTACAGACTTTGTTATAAAACCCGTCCGGTTAATACAATAAAAGGCGACAATTTATAACTATATTTATTTTTAGTGCGGAATGTCTGCCACGCACTTGACCCGTTGACCTATTTTCATTTGATACGCAATAAAAATAAATTTCGAACTTTAGATTCGCATAAAATTATATTTTTAATTACAAATAAGTGCACTCATTTATAGGCACGAATGTCTACTACATTTTTTTTGTGCCGGATGTATTTTGTGCGAAGTCATTGTGAGGACAATACTATCAGCACGAGATAAAGATGATTATATTACTATTTATACAGAAGTTGTTAAAAGATATTCTTTGCTGTAATTGTAATCTTCACGTGTATGCATCGTATGATTTGTATGGTTTTTCCAAGCGGTGATGAAATGTCAACTTTCATTGAATTAAAACAGATAAAATATCAATCTACGTAGCCTTTAGCCTTTGTTGGGTCGGCTTAAATTATAACCTGATACAGCTGAATACCACTATTTTACATGGAGCGACTTCCAATCTGAACTTCACAACCCAGTTATTGGGTAATACGACACCCTTCGGGAAGACTGGTTTGTCAGAGTTTTGGGCTTCTGACGTGACATTAGGACTGTCAAAGATTTATGAACGGGGACCAACGGCTTAATGTGCTTTTCGAGGCACGGAGGGGCCATGGTATATGAAGATGGTCACCCATTCACGGGCCAACCGCGGCCACCGTAGCTTAACCTGATCGATCGAACTTTGCGGCTGTTTATTACTAAGCCCTTGATGGATTGGGCACGCCACAATTGCGGCGGTAAGTCCCCTCTTTGAGGAGTGGATAGAGAGGCGTCACGGCGTCCTCACCTTCCGCCTGACGCAGGTTCTCACCGGGCATGGGTGCTTCGGTGGGTTCCTGTTCAGGATAAAGCGGGAGGATACGCCCGGGTGTTTCCATTGCGAGGATCGTCTGGAGGACACGGTGGAGCATACGGTGGAGGTGTGCCCTGCTTGGGCGGAGCACCGCCGTGTCCTCGTGGAGGCGATCGGCGGCGGCGACCTCTCGCGTCCGGCCCTGGTGCGAGCCATGGTACGGAGCGAGAGGGAATGGGAAGCCGTCACCTCCTTCTGCGAAGCAGTAATGCTCGCGAAGGAGGAGGCGGGGCGCGTGAGGGAGTGGCAGTCTCTGCGCCCTCACGTCCCTAGCCGCCGCAGGAGGAGACGCCCCGGGCGTCGGGAGTCAATAGCGGACTCCCGGCCACCGTAGGCGCGAGCTTGCGGGTGGCGAGCAATGGGTAGCTCGCCGCCCGGTAAGGACCAAGCTCGGGTCGACGGCGCGCAGTGTTCCACGCGCGCCTCAAAGAGATGTCAGCAGCAGTGTAGGGGTCTACTAGGACCGATGCCTGCCGGGGTCGCGTGATTGTTCGAAAGAGATACCGTGACCCTGGCACATGGGCAACTGATGGAACACGGGTGGGTTTTAGTCAGTAAAAGTCTGACACGCCCCCCCGCTCCGCCCAGAGCGGGAGAAGTCATTTGATGATTTCCCATCCTGAAAAAAAAAAAAAAAAAAGCCCTTGATGGATTAAAACAGATGCCAACTTCTGTTGGAATTCTGCTACTGCAACTGAAACAAATGCTCGTCCTTAAGAATGAACGAACTGAACGAAACGGTTTAAGAATCGAACGCTATTAGCGATTCCATTGTGATCGGAACCATTGGAACTAGAAACTCGGCAAATGTCACAGATCAGCGATTACGTGACGATTACTCGGCGATTACGCAAGCGAGCGTAAACGCCGTAATTAAGATGCTAAATTTGCCGCCAACACTGGATTCAGAGAATTACGCGCGTAATATGGCTTTACCGAACGCCTGAATTGGTAGGTCAAAAATTACTTGAGATACTCGAAGGAGGTGAGACGATTGATTCCTATTGGCATGGTTTTTAAAGTAGCTTCTTGTTTTTAATGCCAGTTTGGGGAAAAGGCACCTTAGTAACGCAGTACAGTTTTATAGCGATAGAAAAAATGAGGGGAAAAATTTCCGATTCCTCGGAAACTCAACAATATCCTTAAAAATTGCTTGCAAAAATTTAAAATTCTTGTTCATAAATATTGAATAAGAAAATATAGATAAATAGACACCTAGTGAAGTTAATAACAATTAAATGATCAATTCTTGGAATCACTTACTTGGTTTTAATCGAAAAAGGCTACAAAAACAGTCATCACAATTTCAAAAAACGATTCAGTAATTTCAAGTTCGGGTTTACTTCGTGGCCCTGCCGGCGACTGAAGGCGCCTTTCGGTTGCCTAGCAACGAAACAGCGACGCTTAAAATACGAAAATACGACCTTTCAGTAGAGTGAGAACTTTGAATTGTTTGTAGGCTATATTGATAGGCCAAATACAACAGATAGGCCAATAGTTTTGATATTAATGTTTACTTTAATTGCGGAAGCTGATATTTGATGTTTTATGAATAGATGGTCTCTCTTTTTTAAAAAAAAAAAAACGGCCAAGTGCGAGTCGGACTCGAGACGACACGACACGAACGGCTCCGTACCAAAAATGTCGAAAAAACACGTATGTTGTATGGAGATCCTTTCATTTTTAACTTTGTTTTTATTCTGATTATTTGTTGTTATATTGGCAATTGAAATACACATTCTGTGAAAACTTCAACTGTCTACCTATTACGGAGATATATGAGATACAGCCCGCTGACAGACAGACAGACGCACGGACAGCGGAGGCTCAGTATTAGGGTCCCGTTGGCTACCCTTCGGGCACAGAACCCTAAAAAGATGCATTATGTTTTTTTTTTGCTAAAATGTACGCATTTGAAAGTGGTACACACACCAACCAAATAAAAATGGTAATTTCTAGTTTGTCTCTACCAACCATATAACTAATTCAAGATTTGCTTGCCTACACGGTTGAATAATACATTGTCAATGCAGATTTTTGGTAATCTAGCTAGACGACTGAAAGACTAGGGCTATTCTTAAACAAATGATTGTTGTGATCAGTAGGTATTTTAAAATTGTTAATCTATAATTATTTTCATAAATCCATACTTCCATACTTAATATTATAAATGCAAAAGTAACTCTGTCTGTATGTCGGTCTGTCTGTCTGCCTGTCTGTCTGTCTGTCTCGCTTTCCTGCTAAAACTACTGAACCGATTTAAATGAAATTTGGTACACAGATAGTTTAGAGCCTGAGAAAGGACATAGGCTACTTTTTATCCCGGTAGTACGTTCCCGCGGGATAATTTCCGACGTCCACGCGGGCGAAGCCGCTGGCAAAAGCTAGTATAATATAAAAAAACAGCGCCTACTAGGTACTGAACATCAAAATAACTTAATTGCAGAGTAATTTGTTACTCAAATTAAAATGGTTCACAAAAAATAGTTGGCGCCGCTATCAAATGAACACAATAAATTCCTAGATTTAATTATACCTAGTGCACTTTGTCTACGTTCTGTTTTAGTAATTATAATACATACGTCGTAGAGTATGTCTTCGTAGAATTGTATGTACAATACTACGTATAATAGACACAAGTCCTGAAAGTAGTTTGTTCATAATTCATTACTGAATTGATTTCAGTCATTTTTAACATTATTGTTTTTTTTAATAATATATTTTGCTATATTTACCGCCAATTAAGCCAAAGAAAATTCAACCTTATCACAAGGCAATTAGACTCAATTTTGAATGCATAAAAATTGGGGGTCCATACGATTTTCTTAATACTCTAATTGGAGTGTATGAGGTCTTGCGTTAATTATGTTACACGTTTTATGTACCGACATATAAGTGAGATCGCGTGTAGCATTGGTAATACAGATCAGTACACAAGTGCACTATGTGCTATCACTAACATCATTAATTTTCCTAACCTCTAATCATGACCAGTTTTATCACAAGCGAGCGTCACTAGTGATGTAGGTATCGCGTGATAGCCAACGATCATGACAAAATTATCGATAGGTATCGAACTTAAAACGTTCCCATCGAGTTGCCCTGATTGGCTGCTAATGTCGACAAGATAGTTACTTTGATGTATCGAAGGAACATTCTAGTGGATTTATAATAAATCATAAACTTTGATGTGGGTATTGAAGTATTGACATCACTGGATTTTGAGGTTATGTTTGATAAACACGTCGCGTTAGTAGTTGTACTATGAGTTTACATGACAAGGGCTGACACGCAAGTTTAACTACATCAACACGTGTAACACAATGTGAATGCCTTTTGAATATATTCATGAATAATAGATTAAACACAGTCGCAGAATTGCCTATGAAATGCACAATTGCACATGTTTTATGTCGCTCTAAGGTACCAAAGTAAAACGACTCATTCCGATGCAGCCCATCCCTTGCTGGGCACCAGCGATGCCCTAAGCAGAGATCCGTATCCCACAGGGGTTGCCTTTAGCGAGTAGTCGCTCTAGTTTTAAGTTTTTAAGCCCTGACTGTAGGCCTTAATTTACTAAGGTAGCTACTGGCAAGTCCGATTAAGTATCCGACCACCTCATAGGTTGATCTGCGAGACGTCTTTCCCAAAAAGAAAACAACAAAATACAAGGTATTGAATGTATCTAATTCATCCACACTTGTAGTACATATTTTCAAAGTAACCGTTCATCTATGTGAATATGATTGACAATTGGTTTAGCCTTAATTAATGTGGATTTTTTACAAATCATGATTAAAATACAGGGCTAACTGCCTATTCAGAAGTTGTGTAACTCGTATCGTTTTATTTCCGCTAAAAATTTATCTTAGCCACACGGCTTTGTCGAATGACCATGATCGGGATGAGTGATAAGAGTAGAATGGTATGCTTGATAATATTTTTCAGCAATATAATAATACGTTGTAGTTTACGTTTCAGTAGATAACGAACATCCTTTATTTTACCTAGAGGTAGAATATTTTACTGGTAATGATTCCACGGTGTGTTTGAGACAAGAGTCTATAAATAAACCATTTATAGTCTATTTGCGTACTATTGTAAAAAATCTAGCTGTCTTCGTTTAGATCTTTGTATTTTTTCTTTTTATTTAGCTACGTAGGATCCACGCAGATCGGCCGGCCGGTCATCGGCAGAGACCGTTGACACCTTGTCAGAACGTATTAACCGATACAACGGGTACCTACTTCAACTAACTACCAATAAAACGCTTTCATAACATTTTTATTCTTCAATACTTGGAATAACAAAGCAAACAAGAGTAAATAAATAGGCCACGAGAATTTGCAGAAATAACTTTTGGTATGGGTAGGTAGTGACAAGATTTTTGTTATACGAAATATCATTAGCAGATTTTGATAAAGGAGTAATGGTTTTGTAATTTTCACTATAAGATTCATAGAAAAAAGTTAATCATTTATAATCTTTATGATCACATCTTTACCGCAACAGCCCGGTAAATTTTCATTGTCATTCAATACTCTTCCCAGATTTTTAAACTATAAGTAGGGTAGGGTATTCCCTCACACTTAAATGGAAATGCAGAAGTTAATGAAAACTAAGACGGAAAGTGTGCCAAAACATCACAGAATGGTACCTAAGGAATGGATAAAGACGTAGAAGAAGATAGACGAAAAGGCGGGACAAATGGGTGGCGTAGAACAGCTCTGGACAGTAATAATTGAAGGAAAACTGAGAAGGCCTTTGTCGCAAGACAAGACTTGGTAGTTAATAATAGCTTATTTGCTTATATTAGGCTTAACAAGCAGAAATTGTACTATTAGAATAGAATTTAAGAATAATATTATTAAATGTTTTAGTTTATAAGGACCTGTGTATGTACAAAAACGCAGAAGAAAGAAAGGCTATTTTTTAGGTTTTAATCAAGGCAATCCTTCTCGCGTTTACCTCCAAAACTGCTGAAAAACCAACTCAAAGTACGGCAAGTCACACTCATGGTTCCCGCTTACTTGCTCTTTCCTTTCTAATACCTGGAACTCGTGGCTTTTTTCCTCCCTCCTAAGCCCCGTACTACGCAATAAAACGTCCCAGCCAGCGTACCTTGCGGCATTCCAAAGAACTCACAATTCAATTGATACTATCGACTTCGTCCCTCTGATTGGGCGCGATTGCTTTTTGTTTCACAGTTTTTGTCGTCAGATTTTTACACGTGGTCGCAAGAAAAGTTTAAATAGTGTTTCCACCCAGTTTTTCCTCTTACGTTGGTCTTGTCCATTCGTCCAGTTATGATCCATAACCTTCGTCTCTAGAGATTTCATGGTGTAACAGGCTTATTAACGTCACTTCAAATTACACGCCCTATTCACTGGTAACACCGTCAATTACTGGTAACGTTTTCTCAGAAAATCCTAAGGAAAATTTTTGCTATACAGGAAAATGACTTACTTATACGGTGCAATGTGTCGGGTAAATGACATTAAAAAAAGTTGTTCGTTACGTCATGAATGTTTACAAACACTGTGGGGACGATAACGGGCGCTCTATTTTTAGAGAAATAAATTGATATGTCGTTTTATTGTTAGGCCCACGCTTAGATACCTCGTTTGTTAGATACTGAAGGCAAATATTTGGTTTCAACTATCTGAGTCTGTAATGCGTGATAAATATACCGAAGAAAGTTCGAGACTTTTACGAACACTACCTAAAGGATGTTCATTAAAAGAAAACGTATTTTCATAACGTGCTAGACAGTGAGACTCCATAAACAATAGCTTGACATTGGATAATAACCCTGATGGGACAGCTGATAACTTCTTTATCTAAAGGTTGGTTGTCGGTTAATCAGTCTGCGTGCAGCATTTCAGTGGCAATTTGTGTAGTCATTACAGCCTGAAATTGCTTCATGATTGCACTTGACAATGACCACTATCTTTACGTTTGTGTGTCTAACAAATTAAGGTACGTAGGTTTAACCTTACACATTTTTTTATAGAAAATTGGTTTATATGTAGATAGTAAACAAAATTAGGAATATTTAAACGTATTTTTTTTTGGTAAAAAGCTAAGGTGCCTACAGATTGTCTAGAATGTAAAATTTGTAAGAATGACTTACGTTACAACCTTACAACTCATACCTACATAATAAGTAGGTACTTACCGAGTTAAATGCTGTGTATCATGGATTTAATCGTGAAGGTCGAATTCTTTATAACCTCCTCATAATCGTTCCAGTTGTAGTGCAATATTTTCAGTCCACATGTTTAAACACACTTTTATTTTTAATTTTTATTAGTAAAGTAACCTACCAAGTACTTAGAAATGCCATAAGTCAAGCAATGTCATAGTTATACAGGCTGTTTTAACAAGATTTTCCACAGTTTGACCTAGACCTTATAATCTGTTCCAAAATCAAAATATGTGTATTCCAAATTCATACGCACACATATCGTTCTGACAGGCCGTTGACTTGACATTACAGCCAAATTCTCATGCTATTCCGGAGAGCGTAGAAGTCAGAACGGCAACGTCGCAATAGCCGCAATGGGGCAGCGGGGTCGCGGGGGGGAGGGCGACTAGCAACAGGCGCCTCGGCCACGTGCTACACGGCCTTGCCACTGCCTATGCCGCGATGGAAGCTTCGCGCCTTTTTTAGATACCTACATGAAATAATCTAAGCGTCTAATCACACCAGAGCTCGATTTATGTAATATGAAACACGTGACTCTAGGTTTTATTTACTTATTTACATTGCCATATCGGTACATTACCTGCCATTTCTGACGTTTCTGAAATTTTGTTAGGCTGAGAGCTATGTTTCACATGAAAATTGCTCAGTTCATCGAGTTTGGCGCGAATCGTCCGCAAATTTTTGTCTTGGTTTGTTTACCTTTTCCACGCTATCGGTTTGGCAAACGACAATATGCATGACATAATATTGTAGAGGTAAACACAAAACAGTTTACAGTCTACTTTTGACCTTGGACGACATTCGGATAACTATACTTAAAGGAAAAATGTGCATGAGTTTTTCTAAATATCGACACACATTTTGAGGTTATCGATTTACCAAAACCCACGCTCAACTCTCATGGCAATCAAGGGAATAAAGCGATTAAAATCCTTCGTTATCTAATTCCACCATTTGTAGGTAATAAGGTCAGCGCATAATGTTGTCGTGAACTAATCTAGTGTACTGGTTCGCATACCTGATTATTAGGTTTGCTCTATTACATCATCAGGGAAATAGGGCGCAGTAATAATTCCTACTCGGTCCCGCGGCGAGCGAAGGTCACAAAACGCTAATGACTTCCGTGTGGAATCCTATCTACATATATATAATTTATATGCGACGACCGTTCGACGGCGACGCGACGCCAGCCCGTGCAGTGGACTCGGGCCTCTGTACATTTAATTGAGTTTACTAATCGCGATCAGATTTTTTAGTGGTGATATGGGACAGTTTTTAAATACGTTTAACTTTAGCGTCGATTTAGATACAATGTTTTGTGGGACTTGCATTTTAGATCATAAGAGAGAGGTGAGAGAAAGGATTTTCATCACCATTAATACATATATTGATTACGCGGCATCAAGTTCTAATTATAAAAATTATAACGAAAAGGTAGGGAATGAAATAATTCGGATACAACATTATCAATGTCCTCCATCGAACGAAAGCGTGAAGTAGGTACCTTCGAAAGATTAGATATGAATAATCTAGAAACATCGTACGATTACTTTTACGAATGTCACCCGTCCCCAAAAGATTGTCCAATGACCGATAAAACGACAACTGTCTACAGAAAAGAAAGTGAATCCAATAAAAATAAAGAAGTTATAAAAACCACATTTTTCTGCTTTCGAAACATGGTTACTAACTTGGCAGACGATGGAGATACTGTAAATACACATTGCACCAATAAATTTGGATGGAAATAAAAAAGTGCACTCCTGTGACAACGTTTTATTCATCAAATGCCTTTAGAAGTGAGTTTTATGCAAAACTTGGGAAAACGTCTGCATTCTCCGTTTGGCTATTGTCCAAGTGGATGGACTTGATTGAATGTTACGTTTTTTATCAAATCAAATCAAATATTTATTTGCGTAAAACATGGTATACAATGGTGTTAAGTAGAAAATATGGCACAAACATGTTTAGCTAGGATATACCTAGCATGCAAAATTATAAAGTTAGATGAAGAAGACCATCAACATTTATCACTTTGAGTCCTTGGCTTAAGCATTTAGCATTTGTTTTAAAGAATTAACTATATTTAAAACGTATTTCTTATTTATTTCAGTAATCATACAAAAAGTCTTCGTCTGAAACGTACTTGTTCGTTTCTTCTTGGTTTTTGTTTTAATCGTCTTCGTTTAAAATGTGTTCGAAACTAATTTATAATTTATTTGTTTCAGGTAATTGAACATAAATAATATGCTTGTCTGCAATCATCTGGTAAGAAATGTTAACGAAATCAAATGTATCACATCATTATCATTCCGCGCGCAACGTGGGTTTTACTTAGACTATGCCAATATCTAGGTATAGAGAACGACACATCTTGATATGGATATAAATTCACGGTAAATTTGGATATAGTATACCTAGTAGGTACTGTCCCAGTCAAAAGAAAATACCCACTACACATGCACATGCAAAAAGCGAACTTATCAACATGAAACTTGCAGGGCCGCAAATGTAGGCTTAGTCTCGTGTGACTAAACAGGTGGTCCCTGTTGCATCCACTGTTGTACCGATAGTGGAGATAGCGCTATTATTGCTCTACCCACTCGGGTTTATTAATGCCCATCTATTAATATTCACAGGTGCGATAGGATACATAATAGAGAGCGCCTACGAGAGTTCAAACGCTTTTGGTACAATTTTTGAGCTTGTTTGTAATGTTATTATCTTCTTCTTCTTCATTTTTGTCTGTAATAGGGTCATAAAAGATAGATTCTCGTTGTTACTGCTTACCTTTGTTCCATCATTATGACAATAATTTACCATTGGTTTGTGTTGGGTAAATTTCTGCAGTCCCCAATTCATTCAGTAAGCCGAGTGACTATATTAACCTTCCTTTTTTGATGCAGTCTTATCTATGTCTATCGACGAATTGTCGATAAACATAGATAGACTGCATTCGTTCATTACGTAGATTTCAGTTTCATGAACTCTGAAACCATGAGACACATTAGATTCAATTTTCATCTTTAAAGAGTTATGATTTTAAATTAATACGTAGTTACCTCCAGGAAAACTCGTATGCTAGATCCTATCTTCCTACATTCCGTGAATATCTTATATCTTTAAACGAGCAATTCTTGTATATATATATATAATCTGAATCTCGGAAACGGCTCCAACGATTTTCATGAAATTTAGTATACAGGGGGTTTCGGGGGCGATAAATCGATCTAGCTAGGATTCATTTTTATAAAAGGTCGTTTTGTTCGTGTTTTCAATTACCAACTTTATTGATAATCTACTTGAACATAAACTTATTATTTTAAACACAATTTACCAAAAAATACCGAGTAAAGCTCGGTCATCCAGATATTGTAGTCATTATGATCGAATGCCTACATTATATATTTAACGTTTACAAAGTCTGTTTTGGTTTTAGATACTAAGCGGAAACTTACATTGATCCCTATGACGGTATTCGTCCCTGGTCCTGAAATTGTATGGGTTATAATTGTCAACTTCGTAGTATTAATAACATGTACGTCCTTATGCAAATAATTGATTAAATTAAATTGGTACCTATTCTAGGTAAAACTGTACACATGGTTGGCAATTTACCTATAATACATTTTAAACATCAATATGAATTATGAAGCTACTATGCCAATATACAAAATCATGTGATCAGGAATATTGTATGTTCTTTTTATAACGGTAACCTTTGAAATAATTGGGTAACAATGGGTTTTAAATAGAATAATTTATTGCAGACAAAGTCCATTTGGATTACAACTAAACTTTGCAACTAGTGTTAGTAAGTTCTTCTCTTCTTATTTTTCTTAGCGTTAGTTAATAGAGTTAGCCCAGAATTTGGTTACGAGCTTTAGCATTTTCAGTAGCGTCCATCTGTCACCCGAAGTAAGTTATTCTACTTACTAACGTAATCTTTTTCTGGTAGATTTACTAGAAAAGAACGCCAACTATCTATTTATAGGCAGACTGTAGGCAGGAATTCTACGTCCACATTATATTGGTCTTTAGTTATAGAATATCAAAACTTCGCTCTTAAAAATAACATGGAAACTTTAAATGCACGAAGTTGGGTTTTAGAGAAAATTAAGTTAGAGTATTGCAAATTAATTTCTGGTAAAATCGCAGTACTTCGTTCGCTACTAACGCGGAGCATGCATCGTACTAAATGCATTAGTCGAATTAGTGCACTGAGGCATGGTAAAAAATTCAATTTGCCTTCACGTTGTGCAACCGAGAAAAAAATGGGGCTAGCCGGTAAAAATTATATCCATTTTTCCGGAGAGCCGGTACGAGAATAATAGGGGTACGGACGTTTCACAAATCGGATTAATATTCGCCTTATAGGGAATCGTTAATAAGCCTCCAAGATAAGAGGAATTAAACATTTCTGCGGATTACCGATACTCGAGAAGATATTTAGCTCGAACTTTTTATTGGAAATAGAAAAGTATTTTAGATCCACTGCATTTTTGCAAGATTTTCTTTTTTGAAAGTGTCTATTTCTATCGTTATGTAACCCAAAGCTGCACCAGTACTTGGTCTGCTTTTAGTTCTTATCAGCCATGAAGGATATAAATGTTAAAATTGATAGTTAATTCTAGCATATAAAAGTTAATTTAGATAGCCATAAAGCATGAACGCAACGTAGCGTAATCAGCATGAAGGACATAAATGTTAAAATTAATAGTTAATTCTAGCATATAAAAGGTAATTTAGATAGCCATAAAGCATGAACACAACATAGCATAACCAGCTTGTAATGTTCCCACTGTTGGGACACAGGCTAGCGCAGTAAGAGTGAGAGATCCTCCGCGCGGGCGCTGTGCGGGTTGGAAGATGTCAAATTATGTCTTCGAACTTTGGTTCTAGGACATGCCGGTTTCCTCACTATGTTTTTCTTCACCATTATGAGAGCAATAGTGATGAAATCCATACCTAATGTATATTATATATGGGAAAGTGTGTATGTGTCTGTTTGTCCGTCTTTCACGGCAAAATGGAGCGAAGATTTGACGTGATTTTTTAAGTGGAGATAGTTGAAGAGATGGAGAGTGACATAGGCTATTTTATTTTTCCTTTTTCGGTGGCTCGGGTGAACTTAGAAAAGCCGTGCTTTTCCCATGGACAGTTTTATGTAGCAAGTTCGCGTGTGTCCAATGCCCAAAATCTTTACATTCTATCCCCAAATTCTACAGTAGCGTATTAAAATAACATTCTGTTCCGATTCTCTTGTGTGTTCTAAATCAGGAAAGGGGAACCGCGTTACCCCGAATTTAACGCGAGCGAAGCTGCGGGCAAAAGCTAGTAATTTATACAAAGCAAATCGCCTGAATGGGTTCCAACCTCGGAGCTACGATTGAAAGTGCCAGTCATAATTCGGCTTGCCCACTTGATATTTCTTTACCTACGTTTACAATATTATAAATCTCATCGTACTCTCTTAACATTTAAATTTTAGTATTAACAAAATTAAAAGTGTTTTCATTTAGTTCGATACTTAGTTTCGTAGTGTCATTTCCCGATATAGATTTTTTTTAAGGTTTTAGTAAGCTGAAAGGCAGGCGTGTATTGGATTAAAAAACTTCCATTTTCCACGTTTAAAAATGGGGACAAAATTGTTACTATGATAAAGCGACTTGTATGTATACATTCGACCAAACGTTTTAGCTATCTTTCATACCCACTAGGTGCCTAAATAATTTTAACTACGAAAGTGTTAGCTAAACGGTTTTAGAAATATGTTTTCTGTAGTAATGTTGACGATTACTCGAAGGCGACTATTAATCTTTCAGTCTAACACCTTCACGACATAACGGTTAAACACAAACATGTTTAGACTTCAATCATATTTTAAAAACTAAACTGTGGTCGGCGTTTCTTCCTGACTGCTCTGAGAAGATAGGCCAAAACAAACTCAAAGGTCACAGTCTCTTTTAAAGTCCAGACATAATCTTGTCGGATCATGCGAAGACGACCATGTGGATTGGTGATTGAAATAGTGAAAGGACCACACGGATTGAATAGACCTGTCCAGTCTGTGCACGCATTTGTCAGCAATCATGCAGTTCAACTTACAGGTAGACCATATCTGGGTCGGCATAGGATACTTTTATCCCGGTAGTACGCCCCCGTGGGATAATTCCCCACAACCACGCGGGCGAAACCGTAAGCACAAGGCTAGTAGTCTTTCCATAGAGTCAAATTAATACAAAATTATGTAAGCTCATGTTTTATTTGAGACAATAGTCACATGGCATACGGAAGTATTTTTAAGGTAAAACAAAAAAACCTTCAAGGATTTTTGTGAACACTCAAAGGGCTAAAGAACCGGTATACAGTAAATTAAAATTCAATAGAAAAAATACTCGTATCGTATCATGGTTTAATTTTTGAACAAAGGTATGGGGAATCTACCTATAGGTTTTTCTCATTCACCTAATCGTGATCAAAGACTCCGAAAGACTACCATTTTTTTCAAATTGATTATGATATATGTAGATAACCTTGTAAGTTTTTGTTTAATAAAACTGAAAAATCATATAGCAGATTATATTTTTAGCTAGCTTTTACCCGTGGCTACGCCCGCGTGGATGGTGGGAAAAAAAGTGTCACTCATCAGCCTTAACACGACATTTGAACGAACTTAGCTTCGACACTGACGGATTTTCATACAAACTTCCACCCCATAAAACAAGGGGTGTTTTATGGAGTGGAAGTTTTTTAAAATCCTTTCTTAGCCGACGTCTTCTAATCATAATCTACCTCTGTGCCAAATTTCTTCTTCGTATGTCGAGTAGTTTTTGAGATTTCTTGATTAACTCATCGAATGCCGTAATTAGAGACACAATAGAAAGACAATTGCTTATGTCGAACTGTGGTAACTTAAGATATTCAAAAGGTAAATCAGTGAGTGAAAGAATGTATGGATGAGTGACCTTTCGCTTTTATGTATGGGTATAGATTACACAACCTTTCAGTCATGTTTTAGTAAAAGTTCAGTTGAATGCAGTTAGCATAATCACCCACCAATTACCACGACTCGGCAGTGCTTCGACTATGTCCGCAGAAGCGCACACGGATGAGTTTCATGTTTAAAAGGAAGCAGTGTGCGTCGCTGCTGTGTCGTGTTAGGTCCAGTAGCAACAGTAGCGCTGTTCTATAAACATTTCTCCGTTATAAATGGGGTGAAGTGAATTGAGTGAAGTGAGCATCAGATGGAATGACAGCTCGCTGTTAGGTCACTTCACCTAGGTTCTCATGGTGAGATTTTAACAGAATAGATTGGTAGTACAATAAGCGGTACGCGGACAGGTTCCCCTCCACTGCTGCGCCACTGGATACGTTTGCATACTGCACTGCGAGCAGCGGAGAGTTCCTCCCGGTTCTAATGTGTGTGACTCTGTCGTTAACTGCTTTATTTTGTGTCTTATTTTTGTTTTCTATGTTTTTAACACGCTTTAATTAGCTTGGTCTATATCTATGTAACGGAATCTTTGAACGTGGTTTTCACCTTCTTCAAAACGTCGGATTAATTTGAAACTTTGCACACTTATCGTTATCACGGACCGACGACAATACAATAATTTCATAAATTTGCGCCATTATCCTGGCCAGGATCACTAGGAAAGCAAAAAAAAGTTCTAAAAAACACGCTTTCATAGAAAATCAAACAAAAGTTGAAAATAATGAAAAACAGCGTGAGAGTGCTTGATATCGTTTAAAAAAATAGCTCAAGAAGCACCCCACGCTTATTTCCATTTCTTTCTTTCTTTCTTTAGTTTTTCAAACTAGTTTTTTTATTGTTGATATGAATTTGTTGTTTTTATAAAAACTTTTCAACAAAAAATTAAACCGCCGACTCAAAATTTTAAGGTTTATTATTTTATGCTTTTCAGTTTTTTCGGCGGTTTAATTTTTTGTTAAAAAGTTTTTATTTTATAATTTTTTGTGACTTTAATGTACTAATAATACTTGGCAAGGTATACGCTATCCAATAAAAAAAGAATTATCAAAATCGGACTACTCTGTGTAAAGTTATGCGTGGTTATACATTACAATCAGTGAGTGAACAATCAATCATCCCCTGTTTTCCGACTCTTAGGGTTCGATTTTGTTTTCCAAATTTATATGGAAGTAAACCCTTTCCAATAGAAGAAGAATTGTCACAATCGGACCACTATGTAAAAAGTTATGCGTGGTAATACATAAAAAAAAAATATACGCGTCGAATTGAGAACCTCCTCCGTTTTTTTTCGTCGGTTGAAAATGTGTCGTGCTGAAATAAAATCATTCTAAAATGTCTCCAATGATGGGACACAAACCTCCGTTCTGTGTGTATAGATGAGTAATTGGATCACTTCTAACTGTGATTTACATAAACCGATGTCCTTATTAATAGCTGGTCTATGTATGTTTGTATGAGTTCACTAGATTACAAAGGTCAATGGTTAAATCATCGTTTATAATTCCTCGCGATAACAATATTATCACCGCTGGGCTATATGAACACCAATTATATTATTGTATACATACTTGTATTATTAATATTAATATTTAATTGTGCATGTGTTTGCTCTTGTATGTGTTATTATGACAGTGTTATAAAAATAGATAATTTTTATTTCTACTTAGTTGTAATAGGGTGATAGATTTTTCAAATAAATATGCGTCTGTCTGTGAAGCAGTGATATCACAGGCAGGCACTTTGTGTATTTAATTTCATCACCACTGTTTTCAAAACAGTGAAGTGAAACATTGTGAGGAAACCGGCATGTCCTGTAACCAAAAATTCGAAGACATGTGTCATCTACCAACCTGCACTGGGCCCGCGTGGTGGATTACAGCCCACTCCCTCACACAAATTGGAGGCTTCTGTCCCAGCTGTGGGAATATTAGTGGCTGAATATGCATGCTTTTTTCGTCTAACTTCAATTACAGCATACTGCATATAAAGGTATACAAAACACATGTTTCGGTTTTGTAATCAGCTGAGCTAATAAAATGTAAGAATTTATTTATTTATTTTCATAGCGTGGTAAAATATTACAGTACATAATTATTAAATATTACGTGGATATTAAATAAAGCTGCGTTTAAAGTTCAATGACACATAGTTACCTAGGTCCTAGGTGCCCGCGTACCCACGAATGCGAACCGCATACATTACATACACATTATGCGGTGGAAGCTATAAAACGGATCCCTTGACGTTCTAAGGATTTTACAAACGCGACTAAATCTGAAACGGGCTTTCGACCGTGATTCTTTATCACTTCGAAGCGTTTATATCACATTACAACGTTACCCCAAGATGTATGATGATTTTCCCACTATTTCGCATGTTTATATCCTTAAGGCGTTATTTTAACGCGTACATCTCGTAAATTTAACGCAATAAAGTTTACATTTACATGATAATTTGGTATAAAACTTGTATTTACATTTCGTTACCAATGTTTTCCATTGAGTGATCGTAGGCTCGTATCGTATAATTTAATGGGAATCATCCCTATATAAGTTTTATGTCTTTGAAAAAATTACATAAATGCCAAAGAATACTCGCGAACATAAAACTCTCATATGAATAATATTGTTTTTTTTTTCCTCGAAAAATATTATAAGATACTGACGTTATCAAGTTAATTTTTAATTGCTGCGTAGTTCTAGTTTTTTCGCGAAAATAATGTTAAGTTCATCTGGCCTTAGGTTTTGAGATATTGATACCAATGATTGATTGATCACTGGTCTTATATTCTTTTCCGAGGGCAATGGCGTTGACAGCCCTACTTAAATAAATTCTGATCGAAGTGATTTTAATATCTTTACAAGTTGACGTGAGAGATAATGGGGGCCTGTTTTCTATCAAGGATACGGCGTTCTAAATGTCAGCACATAAGTACTCGTATATGCTATAAATTTTTGATGTTGATACTTGCACATCTATGCAATATGACTACTTTTGTGTACTCATTGTCGGATCGTCGGCGTCGACGCCCGCGCAGTACAGGATCCAATGTCACCTCCCCAACCTTGCCGCGGCGGGTTAATCTTCAGGTTGTTGACCGGCTCTATAGATTAAGTACCTACATTGTATAGGTTACGAATACATCCGAAACACGGTGCGTGACACGTGCCAGGCTCGAAGAGTGGGACAAAAAATGGAGGATGCATAATTTAGAAGACACGAGCAAATGACGAAAAAAAGTCGACATGGGTTTAAATTTAATTTAGTTTTATTTTTTGGGAATAAACCAAATTGAAGGGACAAACTCGATTTAGGTAATTGTCACCTTCAGAATGCTGGTCTTGTGATCTTTTGAACCATAATTAGTATTGACGTCGGCGGACATGATTCAGCTAAATGCTAAAAAGAATATCAAGGTGTTTCTTCGTGTCATCTCAGAACAATAGTCCTAAAAGACTATCATAGATAGTTAGAAGTTTTCGTGACGGACGATAAGGCTTCGACATTTTAATCTTAATCAGTTCATTAACCTGGTATTAGTTTTGATTCAGAATTGCACTGGGGATCTTTATCTGTAGATACTACATGTGGAGTCACCGTCTAGTCTTGCAGACGGAGGGCTTGGTACCATTGGTTATCAACGACGTAGATCTCCACGTTCAATATCAGATTTTTTCCAACATTTCCCAGAAATAAAAAGGCGGTAAATGTTTTTATTTTAGACGAAGTTTTATGCCTTAAGAGCGAAATTTAGATTGTTTTAAGTTTTTTGGATTTTGCAGGTTAATGTCAGGCTGTATGTTCAACGAAATATGATGTAATAATATTTACTACTAGCATTTGCCAGCGGCTTCGCCCGCGTGAAGGTCGGAAAATATCCCGCTGGAACGTACTACCGGGATAAAAAGTAGCTTATATGTTAATCCAGGTTATAAACTAACTGTATTCCAAATTTCATCCAAATCCGTTCAGTAGTTTTTGCGTGAAAGAGTGACAAACATCCACACATCCATACATACAAATTTTCGCGTTTATAATATTAGTAGGATTATAATTATGTATTTCAAAAGTCATTAAATGAGCATCGAGGGTTGTATTGACTTTTTTAATCTGTATACTAATACATGAAGCAAAAAACTTTAACGAATATTATGCGGACAGGGGAGTATGAAAGGTAGAGTTAAAGTTTGTTATAAGGAGTGCAGAAAGCTAATATCTTTAATAATAAAAAAAAACAGGACGAAATTCCACCACTGGGCAACTACTAGTTATTATATCGTTGCTAACACCTTTTAAGTATTTTTGTTTTTGTCAGTGTGGACCTTTTGTTGTCTGTGATATGAATAAATAGTAATATATTTGTCACATTCGCGAATCATATTTATTCAACATACAACTTGCAAATCGAAAAAACGTAAGAAAATTTTAATAGCCTTACCGCGTCATCCTCAAATTCCGTCAAATTCTTTCTTCTAATTATACATTTTAACATTAACTCACCACTTTTTGCCTATTAGGGTAGGAAAAATTTACAGAAAACCACCTGCCACGAGCCTTTTCCTACTTCTAATTATTTGTTGACTGATCGTCAATCACGAACTCGTCCACACGTGGGAGTGACATCGTAATTGACACCAGTTTTTACATTGTATCCTCCATTTTTCTCCACATTGTATTCGATATAGGTACTTTACGAGTACCTATCTATTCAATGGACCATTCTGTCTTGAAGTGCTACGTCTTTGTTATACATTATTAATCACTTCTATAAATAATTTTCTTAGCTTTATTTCTATAGCGATCTAGGAATGCAAGAAAAACGTTATTCATTAGTCATTTACCTCCCCGCGCTGCATGAATCAACGGACTGAAGAAAATGGGTTACTATGGTAATCGTATCTAGTGTAGTTATTTTAAACGCCAAAATCTTTCTTCTTCATCTTTCATAGATTACTGCCAAGGTCTCTGAGTGAGGGGATGAATGAAGCGCGGCTAACAAAAGGTATTTACAAAGCAGATGTGACTGGACACGCCGGAAGGGGACGCCTTAGGAGTCTAGTGACCTTATTGGTGATGTTCTTCAAAAAGGTCAGGTGCGTAGTATTCGAAACCGACGTGCGTGTATGACCAGTGCCCCTAGCACGAACAACTTGCGAAAAAGTATTCGTATCGTTAACGTAAGCATTTTATATGGAAACATGAACAGCGCCTCTGGTGTGCGTAATTTGAACTAATTTTGTGAGCACGAAATAGTCAAGTAAGTGTCGTATCGTATTCGTAACGTAACCTTGAGCCGTTTGTATGAAGATAGCTAGCACGAAGGCATAAAATGACGTATCGTATCGTCATTCTCGAAGGCTGGCTTGCGAGTTTCTCGAAAGTTTATTCACTGTAAATTTGTCAGTGAGAAAACTTTCGTCGGAGTTTATTGGAAGCATATAATGATAATTTAAGTGATTGTGTTACTAAATGTTGTTAGAAAATGCTTAGATTAACAAAAAGCACCCCTCGACATAGTACATTGTACTATTATCTTGCGGGGCGATTGATTGTTGAAAGTAGAAATGTATGAAGAGAAACAAGGTGAGTGATTGATTTCTCCAAGCCTATAATAATTTTAACATTTAAAGGACTGTGTATTACAATTTCTATTCTAATAAAATGTTGCTTTCCAATAATTAAGCACATACCTCATCAAAGTTTATTTCAATTTAATCCAAATTTGATTACAAATTAACAATTTTATAGCCTACTATTTTTGAATGACTCGAGTATACAAATAAACTGTAGCTTTTTATCCTTAACGAAAAAATAATCCACATATCCCAGTAAAACACTGACAATCAACAGATATGTTTACAATAAAATCTTAAATGGAATTTAAGTACTTACTTTTCTATAAATCTACCATAATGGTGTATTGCGGGTGGCTAGTTCTCATTTTGGAAACGTTTTATTGGCTTTATTGCTACGAGAGTTAAGTTTTAGAACTTTTAGATGTAAAGAAATACAAGTACACTTCCAAACAAAGTTGACCTTGAACGAGCATCGCGTCAAAAAATTCTAAATGTTACGCGTCGTTCGTTTAGGAACACAGTCTCACTAAACATAAAGTTTTAATAATAAATTAAATAATTATACCGTTAATCTTAACTGAATAATAACTTTAACTGCAGTTTCTTCGTATTGCATCAAAATTTGAATAGTTTTAAAGTTTTAAAGGCCTTGAAATCACTAAAAACTAAATACGTATATAATTTTTGAACGAAACGTTCAATCAATTTTACGATCTTTCGTTCAATTTTGTACATCCTTACTTACATTAGCATGACGTCACTCACGTAATCGCATCGAGGTCTCGATACTAATACGAAAGAGCTTCGTGCTTCCTACTTTAGTTGTATTCCGTTATCGTGTCGACAACTCGATACGTTTACTATACGAAACCTACAAATGTTCGTGCTAGAGGTACAGACGTATGAACGTAAATGCTTCATGCTTCTAAACCCAGTGGATTAGGCAGGGCGTCATCTGTCGGTTATTTAATGAGTTTAATATTTGATATATCATTTCAAATTGAGCGCGACAAAAACACTTAAATGTAACCAGATTTTAATTGTGTATACTTCTAATGAATGAGCTTGTGGCTAAGTAAAGACAGCCGTACAATCATAACAGACCTGACGTGCTTTGGAAAGCCTTTGGTTCCAACTGTCATTAATGGATCTTTGACAGTTTTTGTACTGATCTTCGGAAGCCCGAAACTCTGACAACCAATCCAAGGGGTATCGTACTACCATTAAACATCCTGATAGGTACTCAGTTGCATTCTGTTGCAACTGAGTACTTGCAAAATAGTTGAGAAAAGGAAAAGGTTAAGCAGATGATAACACTTCTAATGGATGGGAAGAGTATCCGACGCTACGATACGCAGGATACGCTACGCTTCATAGTTTGTCAGACATTTCCCTAAAATTACTCATAGTTGTCTGTCGGTATAATTTAGGTAGAAATCCGCTTCAAACATCCTCCGCTCACAACAAACGCATTTACCAGTTACTTCTTTTATTGTATTACAATTTGCGAGCTCCTAGTTTTACGCGGAGCGTGCCCAAAGGTTAGACAGGTCAGTCACCTCTGATATCTTTATGAAACCGGGTTTTTGGAGTATGACGCTATCAGATTAGTATCTAACATATACTTAAGCCACGCCCAGCCCATCCATTTAGTATAATCCCTTAGTATGTATTCCGTGTGAACCGGACGTAAAGAATAGCATCATTCTATTTCTTCCCATGGGTGTCATAAGCGGCGACTAAGGGACTTAATAGAGAATGGGCAGCAGAGTTTTCTATGCATTTTACCACTATGCTGCTATCGCCAATCCGCCTGCCAAGCGTGGCGATTATGGCAAACCCCCCCAAATTGGGGGAGGCTGTGGACATCTTTCGGCTGAAATGATAATTATATATTAAAAATAACATGTTTCTGTACAGACGCCACCAGGTCAAGCTACCCGAAACTGTCAATTTTTCCCAATGAAACTTGAACTTAATGCTCTAGAAATAAAGTCGAAAATCTATCAAAGAAATCTGACAGATTGTAGTAGCTTGATGTGTTGGCGTCTGTACCTACTAAGTTTAGTGTTGCATTAAATTACTGTAATTTTATTTAGAATGATGCACTCTCCGCCGATTTTTTGCGCACACCGTCATTCGTCCGACAGAAGTCAAGGCCGTTCGTTCTCAAGCTTAATTCGGCATTCGGCTCCAATCGGTTGCTATCGGCTACTGTATTTTAATTCGACACCATTAATTTATAATTCAACCGTGGTTTTATTACGTTCGGCTAATATTAAATCAAGTTTGACTATAAACCAAATGGCGGTTAATGATAGCTAGTGCGTAACGTAAAACATATCTTTATTGAAGACCTCTGGTTGGATGATAACTGTAAATAATAAACTTGCGATATTGATAACGAAAATATCTTTTTAAGTAAAATGACATCCAAAGATATAACTAGACGTAGGTACAAAGATGATGGCATTCAATTAATCTGGAAAGTTTTTAAATATATTTAAAACGTTTTAACACTAGAAGCGCTGAACATACCAACTGAGGTAAATTTGTATAAAAAAGTATATTGCAATTAGGTGGTTGAAGTCTCGTATAAATCCACACTATCCACACTAATATTATAAATGCAAAAGTAACTCTGTCTGTCTGTCTGTCTCGCTTTCCTGCTAAAACTACTGAACCGCTTTAAATGAAATTTGGTACACAGATAGTTTAGAGCCTGAGAAAGGACATAGGCTACTTTTTATCCCGGTAGTATGTTTCCGCGGGATAATTTCCGACCTCCACGCGGGCGAAGCCGCTGGCAAAAGCTAGTAACAAATATAATAATCATCATATTTCATGAAAAGTCATAAAAAGTTACGATTATATGCATAATAAAATATTAATTAGAGAAGGAAGAACATCGAAATGGGTCAAATTTGGGACGCCCGCACTTCTAGTGTTAAACCAGTGATAATATGGCCGTGACTTACAAGTTGATGTAGTTCGTAGGTTTGAACCACAATCGCTTTACTTTATTATTATTGCTGCTCGCTGCTATCAAAACGGTGAAGAACAACATCGTGAGATGTCCGAAAATTCGAAGATATGTGACATCTATCAACCAGCACTTTCCCTCACACAGAAGAGGCCTGTGTCCCAACAGGGGACATTATGGGTTGAATGGTTAACAATCAATTATATAGCACAACAGTAGTCTTAAGAATTGATATAACCAACACAATCCCTAACAAGAAAAAATTTTAAATTGAATAACCCCGAACCAAAACAATGACCTCTCAAAAGTTAAAAAAGATATACGTATTAGCCCTTTAAGTTTAATAAGAAGTTTTAGGTAATGTTTTGATCAAAGGATCATCGAGTCGAAAGGACTGAACCGATTGATAAAACATGTCTAAGAACCACAGCTAGAAAGCCTACTTTTAAATGAAAAAAACCGCACCCAAATTGGTTCACCCGTTTAAGAGCTACGGCGCCACAGACAGTCATACATAGATAGCGGTCAAACTTATAGCACTCCTCTTTTTGCATTCGGAGTCAAAAACGACAGGAAAATACTGAAAACTATAAGGTAACCCCTGATGAAATCCCTTAGGCTTCGCAATTAACTAATACGTTGATAAATTATATTCCTTTTTAAAAAATGCACCGATTCCTTTTTTTAGGGTTCCGTTGCCAAATGGCAAAAAACGGAACCCTTATAGATTCGTCATGTCTGTCTGTCTGTCTGTCCGTGTATGTCATAGCCATTTTTTTCCGAAACTATAAGAGCTATGCTGTTGAAACTTGGTAAGTAGATGTATTCTGTGAACCGCATTAACATTTTTACACAAAAATAAAAAATAAACAATAAATTTTGGGGTTCCCCATACTTAGAACTGAAACTCAAAAAAATATTTTTCATCAAACCCATTCGTGTGGGGTATCTATGAATAGGTTTTCAAAAATGATATTGAGGTTTCTAATTATCATTTTTTTCTAAACTGTATAGTTTGCGCGAGAGACACTTCCAAAGTGGTTAAATGTGTGTAACCCCCTGTAACTTCTAAAATAAGAGAGTGATAAAACTAAAAAAAATATATGATGTACATTGCCATATAAATTTCCAACGAAAATTGGTTTGAACAAGATCTAGTAAGCAGTTTTTTTTTTAATACGTCACAAATCGTAAACCGCAATTTACCTTTCATTCAACCAACTGAAATATAAAAATTTAAAAAATTACATTTAAATTCACAAACAGAAGCCTTATGCATAAGCCGTGAATACCTACAGGTTTGTACGGAACCCTCGGTGCGCGAGTCCGACTCGCACTTGGCCGGTTTTTTTCATTCTAACACTCGTAGCTTCAAAGTGCCAGTACTAAATAATTCACCATATAATTTGCTGAACATCAGGACTCAGGGTTTCATTGATAATTCTAGTGAACCGGATAATTTCCACAATTAACATCAAGACATGGTTACGAATGCATGCTCATGTTACATGCAAGGCGTGCTAGACAGTCCCCCATTTGCATTAGACGTCAATGTCATAAAGGATCGTAATGGATAAGGTCTGATTTCGTCGAATTAGCTGCCAATAACTTTACCCATGTGTTGTGTATCGTTAACGAAAACAACGGGAATAATTTTATTTTTTTGAAATTTCAACTTTGTTCAAAATTGAAAGACAGCCAAACCACTGTTATGTTATGGTTTTTGGAAATTCATAAAAATATATAGGTATGTTCATCTTATTCTTACTTATCTTCAGCCATCGATTACCAGTAGTTTTCAATTGGATTTCCAACACGTGGGTAAATTTAATTTGACCTTGCATATTTAAGTTTAATATAACAATTTCATACATAGAAACCTTCCGAAATAAATTCTCTACATGCTAGTGAAAACTACATTAAAATCCGTTGCGTAGTTTAGAACTACAATGGGGGCACCCACTGACAGACATGAAAAGCGACTTCAGTGTGTAATAATTATGTAGAGAATAAAGATAAACCTGTGAAACTATTGAAATCCAGGTAAAGCTTTATTTAGTAACTACGTGTACCTACATATAGCGTATAAAACAATTTTAATACTATCACAAATCCTTTGATTTGAAATGGTATGATACCATTTCATTTCGTTAATTTTCAGTGTATGAAACTTTGCAGGCACTCTGATGAGTGAGATTGCAATTACAAAAATGGGATTCTGATTTGGCTGACTGAAACACAATACTATCACTTTTGTATCGCAATATTTTACTATAAAATTCAATCTTGCGTATGATCACAATCTTATGCGTAGGATTCTCAAACATACAGGATTCAACATTATATCGTACCTAAGTCGTCATAGTTTTAATTCAACATTTTCCGCGTGCACTACCACATCCGCGAGTGCTCAGTGCTATTTTTAACTGCGTGGTCGGACAGTGGATAGCCGATCACAATGTATGCAAATGGTCTGGTGGCACAGGTACCGCGGAAATCTTTAAGTGCTGCCGACTATTAACGAATAGGACATACGCCCGGATCTTGAAAAAAAAAGTGCAGTTTTACTACCGCTGCAGTTTTATACTCGCCAATTTAAGATCCTTATCGTGAACTTGCAATAAGAGGACACATTAAATAAAAATAGCTCCACTCTTAAGAACTGGTATCAAGCAGTTTTCTCTCACAATAAAATGACCCATATTAATTCAAATAAAACCTCTAAAAGTGATTGTTTTTCTCGCAAAATTTACAATCACTAATAAATTCGTCCAATTTAAGTTTGCTCATATCAACAGTTTTAACTTTTATATGAGAGAATGACAGTCGAATAAAATCGGGAGTTAACATAAAAATTTACACGGAACAAGTATAAAATCGGGCACGCATTTACCCCTGGGTTGAGCACAATAAAAAGAGTTGCCATATTTCGCCAAGTTCCAACTTGTTATGATCAGAAGGTAGAATGCGATCTGCAATGTGAAACGCGCGTCGTGATTGTGTAAACTTTTAAATCGCGATTCTGGAACGTCGCAGCAAATTACCGTCAATAAAGCATAGACAAATATAATACGTGGAAAGTTGCTTCCGATGAATTATAAAAACGTTTCACACGAGTGCAATTTGTAGGAGTTGTTAAAAACTTGCGAATCTGTAACGAATATGTTTAACATGGTAGTCTGTCAGGAGCTAATTCCGCTTATGGATGTGTGCGATTCCCGACAGCTTGTGTGGCCGAGGCTTTACTTCGCTAAGTACGGATCGCATTTAGCGTTCTCTTTTTAAACTTTACTCAGTTTCTTTTTGCAGTTTGTCGAAAGTTTTCCTTCCTGTAACATTTTACCGTGGAGCAGTTTCCACGGGGGCGATCACATCGAGTTAATAAGTTCCCGTTTCGATGGCTCCTACGTTTTAAACTTTTAGGATATGAGATAACAAGCTAAGAAAGGGAGACGCCGATTTGGCTAAGTCCACTTTAAGATCTCAGTGGATTACGTTGTTGCCTTCGGTGAATTGGAAAATCTTTTCTTTTGGACAAAAGCTTGTTAAATTGTTCGCAACTTTTACATTATAATACAAGCATATTCATACTTCAAAATTGATGCTGTTGAGGTTTAAAACTTAAATTTTACACTGAAAATAAAATATAATTTAAAACAGTAGATATTTTTCTCAAGATTCCCCTTATTGTTAAATGAATGATAATGTAAAAACCATAAAAGCATTTCGAAAGGTAAAAGTACAATATGAGTTCGATGAGTCCAATCGTTTCTACATTATTAAATATCTACATTTTATTCCTACAATGAATTAAAACCTATCTTTTGTACAAAAGTACCATCCAATAAAACTAAATCATCGTCAAACCATCTTCCAGAGTCATCTATCTAAACTGTCGCCATTTTGTTATATTGGAAAGTAAGTTGTCGAATTTCCGCGAAGTTATCGCGGAAAATTCCGATGTACTTCGGCCGAGACGACGGGCGCCGTCGGCTGACGACAGCCGAATGAATGAGCTAAGGATCCGAAGATCTACGATGGGAACTCGATCCTTTCCACATTTTCCAACATTTGTTGTCCTTTTCTAAAGCTCCGTATTAGATAAAGTGGAAGATAGTCGCCTACGCGAGATTCATAACGAGTTTAAAGTTCATGGTAGTGTTTAAATTTTTGTGCAGGCTTTGCAATCGGTATCCATTATAATTAGACCTATTTCAACCTTTATTTGACAAGGTAATTAAATTAGATTAGGCCTTGCTGCTTCGGCATTTATATGCATGAAATAAAACCTTTATGGGTTCCCAACATTTCGGTTTACAGTGAAATATTAGGCTTAGTTTTCGTAATACTAGTATTTAAATGGTTTTATCATTTATTAACCTTTCCTTATGCGTAAATGAAAACAGACAGTTTCTCTATGCTTTCTCATATTCGATTTATTTCATTGAATACAAATGCTTGTAGGAAATGAGAATACATTATTTTGAGGAAAATTCTTCCTACAATAGTTTTGTTCTCACATCCCCCTTCCTTAACGTTGGCTTGACAACTTAATTTTCATGATTTCTCCATATTTCCATCCAAGCGATTGAATTTGGTTAGCGGGTTTTGCTATACGATATTTTGTTTCGAATAAAGAAAACGAATTATTGCTGTTCCTATCATGTATGGGGTGAGGGGTTGTATTTAAAAATATAATACCAAGTTAAAAATACAAAAGACGCGTATCCACAAAAGATGTATAGAAGTACCTATAGACGAACTTACATTAATGTAATAGAACAGTAGATAGTTCCTATTAAGTTCATAACTTATTCATGTACAAAGTTTCCCCAAACATTGTAGTAGTTGAACAGTTTACCTGCCGAGTAAAAGCTGGCGCCCGAGCGCCTTTCATTTTTTTTCTACTCCATAGTTCCGCACCTAAATAATCCTGGGACCTAATAGTTTTCACCTATTACCGCGGCCGGCCAAAATTTATCGCTTTCGACTGTTGATTTATCTCAGAACGGACCGGATTAACTACCGCTAACTTGGCGATAGTTAAGACTGCTATCTCTGGTGTTTCAGGGCGAAAGCTCTTTCCTTTTATCTAAATTGGTCCGCTACCAATAAAGATTCTCCGACGACTGTCGTAAACCATCCTCCCCATACGCTTCATTATGGGGCAAACTTTCAGATATGATGGAACAATTTTATTGTCCACCGATGTCGCGAGATCTCTATCGGTAATGGGATTTGGTGTGCTGAGTTCTACTGGAGCCATCGGACACCGGTTCCAGCAAGATTTAAAATGTCAAGTTGCGAACTGCGAGTCGGCAACATTGTACTGCGTGCTATAATAGTTTTGTTCGCCAGAGTAAGTCGCGATTTTGCATAAAGTTTGTTAGGTTATAGGATCCTACCTTTTGTAGAGTATTTTTGAGTTTAATGTTACAAATGTTTCAGCCATTTTACTGTTCTTTGCTCGCGTTCAGCGATTTTACACAATGTGTTAGTACTTACACTAACAAGAAGAATAAATATTGAATTTAAGCACGGTATTAGTATGACTACTGATATAGTCTGCATCCTGAATTTAAAATCGTAAAATTATATTTTCAATTTGAGCATAAGAAAACATGTCTTTAAGCTATACGACTGTGTTTGCCTGCATAATAAAGATAAATTGATCAATTGATTAAGCTACAAAATTGGCTGAACGTAAATCTTAATTTAAGTAATTGGAACACAAATGACTGAAGTAAAACTTTGATTTTATTTTAATAAAACAAATACGTTTACAAAATGACAAACTAAACAAAAACTTAGCTATCAAAAGGGTTGGTTTGGCCATTGTCATACCACCCTAATGGAAAATAGATTCGAGCGCCAAAGATGTATAAATCTTGTCCTAATTGAATTTGTCATAAAAATTGAAAGTTTTCCTCGACTCCCAGGGCCACATTTCACCAACTAGTTTTAATCCATTCTTCTTTGAAGGGAACTTGTTATTCATTGTGAGTGCTAAGTTTGTTACGACTATTCCAGATACAAAACTTTGCTCCTGCTTCACCTACGCTTATATAACGTTTAAAAGGGAATTCACGGTTTTGTCTTTGCTAATACCACTTTAAATCAACGTAAGCAGAAAAGCAGATGCTCTTTATGAGTTCGGCTTTGGTACACTTTTAAAAAATGACGCCTATCTATAGTCGCTCTACCGATACGTTATTAAAGGGTAGACCATTATCAGGATGTGTCCTTAAAATAATATAATGTACTGTATGATTGATGGCTCGGTGTCGGATTGATCGTCATCGGTAATGACGATTTGATAAACTTAAGACATCTGTATGTCATATAACCGTCGTGTCATTTACTTAATACAAATAAAGATATTTATTTTTAAAACTCATCTGTCAGTTTCCACAGGTTTATCTTTCTGATATCAATGTGCAACGTTTATCTACAGATACGTCTTATTCCGTTCCTAACTGAATATTGTAGACAGTCTGGGACCGTTTACCGATTCATTCTAATGCACCTTCGTGCCTTCATCGCCCTCGTAGTACGGAGAATATTATCGATATCGATGTTCGATGCTCCTAGTATTTTTTGTCTTTTTCTGGTCGATTTTTGATTATAATAGATAATATAATTTTCTCCTTTCATCTATAATCTCGCTTTTACAATGTTTTGGCTTTAACTGTTTTGTGGTAGGAATTTTGCGTGATTCAGTTACAAACATCCAAACACATTTATAAAATAAGTAGGATAGTAAGGTTATTGTTCGCTAGAGTAATAGGGCCACTTCACACAAATAACTAAAAAAATAGTGGTACACCTCAAACAATATGAAAAGAGGATATTACCTTTTTTCTTGCTATCACCGACCACGTGTTTATGGCAGCTTGTCAATGACAATATGTCTCCTTTGTGATACAAGGATAACCGTTGCCGTGGTGTCTCTAAGGATTCACTCACGTGTATAACTAATACACTAATAAATAGTTTGTATAAACGTTATACGTGTATTATGTACTGTGCCTATTATCACAAATAATACACACATCTATTTCTGTGGAGGAATAATGCAAAGTAATAATTCAATTATTGTTGTCTGTCAATGCTGTGGATATTTGCATTTTAATAGATAAACGTTTTATGGTCACCTTCAATAAGAATTAAATAATACTTAAAATTCTTTTGATTTTTATTCAACTGTTTAATCATCTATGCCATTACATAAACCTATAAAGTTTTATCTGCTAATATAAAAATAAAGTTACAAAATGAAAGCTATTTAATGAAAGCTTATAAACTGAACGCCCTTTATAAATTCCCAGAACCTATAAATTATGTCAGTAAAAAAAAAGCATACCATTAGTAACTCTAGGTCTATTAAACAATTCCAGTTGACAAGAAATAAAATACTTACTTTACTGTGGCACTTAATGCATGACACACAAAACTATAAATTTAACTTTGCTACTGAAAGACATACGAACAAAATCAAGAATTTCATAAGCAAATTTTAAGGCACGTCAAAGAATCTATCGTAAAAAGTTTAGCTATTCCACGGGTTTACGTATTTCGTCCCAATTACCAGTTGAAAGAGTGCCAGGCCCAATAAATCAGGGTACGTACCTTCGTATTCCTGTGACATTGTAACTTGTAACTTTGCTACAGTTTTATACGACAGAACTATGTCAATCTAACTTTTAAGATTATCACTTCCGCATTCGCCTACACGCTACCTTACCTGCTTGTTTATAGGGTTGGGACTACTAGTAAATCTGTTCGATAAAAATGATTTTATTATTTACTTCAATCCGTACCGAAGTACAACGGTCCTTCGGTACGGATTAAACCTCTAAAGCGTCTCTCACTCATCAAAAGCGTCATTATCGTGCGGAAAGTTTTGAGTTACTATCTATCTTTGTAGAAACTGCTTAGTTAATAATATGAACAGTATTTTACGTAACTAAATTTGAAATGTAGGAAGCGATGCATAATTCATAGCGTTGCTCAGTTCAAGTCCAAAGTCTGGATATAAATCATAAGTCCAGACGTATTCTCGGTAAGTGTGATATCAATTGCATCAAATGTGTGAATGGTCGACAGGGCAGCCCTACCTACAAGGCTACTGTCCAGTGATACACAGCTATGCTACACAATCGCGAAGTATTTTTTATTACACCGACTTTTTTTAAGTTCAATTCTAAGTTACAAGTCATGCAAGCTTTTAGGAGCTTGGAGTATTTAATGGGTGTATCTTAGGACCTGTTCTGAAAATCGGGAAATTCGTAATTAAATAGCGGTGTTGTTTGTGGAATACAACGCATTGTTAAGTGTTTTTCTTTTTAACTTTAAATAGAGAGAAGGCGAACTGTTTTTGTTTAGAGCTCTGATAGTTTTGATTTTGAGATATTCTTGTGGTATTGTTGAATGAATTGAAATATTAAAATGAAACTTTTCAGTCATTTTACTATTATGAGCTACATAAGTAAACAGATCTTATTTCATCTGAGTTTCTTTGGATGGATATAATTTCGGATTTTCGTAGCGTAGCGTAGCTCTGCCACTGGAAGGTAATCACAAGGCAGCGGCGTCAGTGTGGCGCGCGTTCCCCCCGCTACCGAAAAAAGTTGCAAGTCGATGGGCGGCGCCGGCGAACATTCAAATTTATCGATTGTCCCGCGCGCCTCATTACAACATTCCTCAAAACTTACCCACTCACCAACTTAGCCCTTTAGCCCCACCACTATAGCCACATTACTTTTTATACCCCCACCGATGAAGGCCGTTTTTTCATCGTCAGTTATTATTGTCTGTTAAACTTTAAGTGCTTGGCGGCTAACTTTCGATGTCTTCGTGATTTATGACGAGCCGTTTCGAAGTGTTTTATCGAGCATAAATGTAAGTTCGCTACTTGTTGAGACTGAAGGTCGAAGCGGGTTATGATCGTAGTATTAGTGGGTCAGTGTTTTATAGGCAGCTTCAATGCGTTGGATGGTCTATTTTCGTTAGCATCGTATGGTGCAAATAGCGTCCAATCCAGCTTCGCTCAGCCACTCTATTAAGAAGTCGTCGCATGGAATTCATACGGTGAAAAGCGTTCGTAATTTGAAATAGTGTTAAGTGGAGGACCGAAGGCCATATATCTAGTGAAGGAAGGAGCGATGTCGTCGAACAGTAGTTTCGCATCTGCGGGTGTGGGGGGGATAGTGAGGTGGGGGGGCAATGATCCATTAATCTGGCAGAAGCCCATGTGGCGCCGCCGACGTACCTGGCGACGCGACGCACGGACGCCTACCTAACGACACAGATCGTACATTTTCAACATGTGCAAATATGTATAAAATAAAAATTTATTGAGTGCCACACTCTATAGGGAAATTGACGTTCATGTGATCGGTGTGATAGGTAAATCGTGTACGTTTCAAATGTAACGTTTTATGTGGAAGGTTGTTTAGGTAGAGTTAGGGTAGTAGAAAAATTGCGTACTATAAGCTACTGGAAAATTAAAATATTAAAATTATTTATATTTCTAAATTCAGTATAGGTATTTAAAAATGAGAGAGAGCTATAGAAAAAAAAAACTGATTATTACTTTTTTACTGACTAAACTATTAATTTAAAAAATAATACATAAAATCAGTAAAGGTTTACGTACAGCAAAAATATTTAATTTCTATAATGTTCAATTAAACACGATTCCTCTGACAACCAATCAATCCGTCCCCCCATAAATATGAAGTCAGTAAAATCGTCAGACATGACGCATCCACGTTATTACTCTGCTAGGCGTAGTAGCGAGCTCCTAACTACCGCCGCGCTACTTCCACTTTCTCGTGATTCCGGATATCATTCCGGGTAAGGCTTTCCGTCTATTTATTGCTCATACGTCGTACTACTGACTCACATGAAAACGAACCATGGCCTCCCCTACTAGGTTAATGAGACATCATTCCGCTACTATGAAACATCGTAGACCTTCAATAAAATCCTATCACCAACTACACATTTTTTTGATGCCATACTGATTTTCTTAGAGAAATAAAAGCACAGCCCCCTTAATACAATTGTAGCTCCGGTAAAACGGTATGATAATTGTGGCAATTCACGGAACGCAATTCACTAAGTGGAATATTTTACTTATCCTCCAGGCGTCCCGCAAGGCACGACTACCTACCAGCTTATACATTGAGATGTATTGCTGGCATTCATTACTGTACACGCGTTCTTATTAATGTAGGTAGGCAATCGATGCGTTTACTGAGTGATACTATTGTGCATATCGACTGTTTTGACGCGATGCGTGCAGACAGCGTTATCTGTCAAGGTGCCCGATTTTCGTATAGATAAAATCGACGCGCTAACTTATCGTCCGTTCGTCGGGTGAAATACGAGCTCTTTTCTAGTTTGTACGAATTTGTATGCGAGCATGTAGCATGCAGGCTACACCGAGTGAAACAGACACACGGAAACAGTGGCGTCGCAGCCACCCATGCACGGCAACTACGACGCCATATTTCAATCGCGAAATTGACACATAGCTCTGTCGTAACGTAAAGTTTCGTGCGAAAACTTCAACCTGGCATATTTACTTACGGTATTCTTCTCGAAACATACCGATAGCTCCTTGACGAGTGAAAACTTTTATTCATATAGATAGGTCATACTCTAACCGGTAGAAGTTTTCACATAAATTGGCGGTCATTCGACGCGAATATGCTGACTGAGGGGGTAACAAATATGCCAACTTGGGTTGTTATAACAGCGATATGTAAGTTCTGTGATACTTCGCCATTAAGTTTATGGAAACGACGGTCGAGATTACATCACACTTTCTGAAAGCTTTATGTAATTCTTCTTTCTTCGTTATCTGCCACGATAGGTAGTGGAATAAAATTTTCCACTTATCCGAGTATTCACATCCGTCTATTAATCAAGAAGACAGATTTTATGGCAGTTGTAGAAATCCATCTTTTGGTTCGAAAAGCGAGTGAAAAATTCGAACGCAATCTGTCAAACTGCTCCCTAATTCTAATTTAATTAGCGGGGAAGTTTTCACGCGTGGGAGGAGACCGAACGACAATGACGCGTTAAAATGATTAATTTTTGTAGAAGCGCCTCTGATCGTAGTACGTTCCCGAGTGCGCCTTCCGAACGAACGATTAATCTTTCTCTTTGCACCATTGTACCGCGATCCCGGTATTTTTTCTGTCTTACAATACCATTAAGAAACTGCCACGGCTAGTTGGTACTTCACAGCTCTTCCCACCGTCTCATCGTTAGGCCCATTGAAGGATTGAAAAGGTGTTTGCGTTCGTCTGCGGCAAAATAGGTTTCCCCTTCGGTTTTTAAAACGTTGTCTCGGGATCACTTAGGCTTCGATAGTTATTATACGCAGAGAATGAAATGTTTTAAACTTCCATCGTCATTCGCTAACAATAGATCTGAGGAAAATTTATACAGTCATTCCTTGTTCGTTCAATTGAAAGATTCTATTTAAAAGATTTTTCTTTGACGTCTGCAAGTTTTTACGAGGTTTCTTTAAAGAAAATGCGTTATGGTGCAATTATGAATAAGTTAGTATATTATTCGTTATTTGTATCATGTAATTGTACTGCAAGACATCTTAGGTAGGGTCAAGAGCATGATGTGCAGTTGTCGAATTTAGATCTGGGAACTCGCCAACTGTTCCGGAATTGCGCGGTCGTATTGCATTAATTAAATTCGCTTTTTATTTTTAATAAATGGCAATTACACACCATCTGCTTTAAAGCGCAGTGTTAAAATAAACTTCTAATGAGAATAGTTTGATGTGGTGTTTATTTAATTTCGTTTGTCTTTTTACGAATGTTAGCTATGTTAATTAATGTTCTTTCAAATCAAAGGTATTTTTGCTTTATTCGTGTGCGTCAATAAATAATAATTAAGTATTGTTGAGGTAGACATGCTGTCACCAATTTTAAAACTTACTACATTTCTTCTTTTTTTGTCGAGACTTTTATTTATTGACTTTCTACTATTTCTACTACTTATTACTATTACTTATTGACTTTCTACTATTTCTACTACTTATTACTATTACTTATTGACTTTCTACTACTTATTACTATTACTTATTGACTTTCTACTACTTATTAATATAACTTATTGACTTATAACTGAAATATTGTCATTGTGGTCAAATAATAACAGCTGCACGGACCGATCGATTAGGTTCTGCTACGCTTGCCGTGGTTGATCCGTGGATGGGTGACAACCATCTTTACACACCAAGACTCCTCCGTGACTCGGAAAACACGATAAGCCGTTGGTCTCGGCTGTCAATCGTGGATCTTTGACAGACGTTACGAGCCGTCAGAAGCCCGAAAGTCTGACAACCAGTCTTACCAAGAGGTATAGCATTACTCAGTAACTAGGTTGTAAAGGTCAGATAGGCAATCGCTCCATGTAAAATACTGATATTCAGCCTCATCCGCTTGAACTGGAAGCCGGCTCCAACATAGGAAGAGACTAGGCAGATGATATAAGAGTATTTCATTTATAGACTAATTTTATACCAATATTAAGTTGTTACAATAGTCATCAGATGCTGGGACACAGGCCTCCTCTCAGTGAGAGGGAGTGCGTCATAATCCACCTAGTGCGGGTGTCACATGTCTCCGAATTTTCAACCGACGAAAAAAAACGGAGGAGGTTATCAATTCGACGCGTATATTTTTTTTTTTTATGTATGACCACGCATATCTTTTTACATCGTGGTCCGATTGTGACAATTATTCTTCTATTGGAAAGGGTATACTCCTAAGGTGGTCCCATATAAATTTGGAAAACAAAATCGAACCCTATGGGTCGGAAAACAGGGGATGATTGATTGTTCACTCACTGATTGTAATGTATAAACACGCATAACTTTATACAGAGTAGTCCGATTTTGATAATTCTTTTTGTGTTGAATAGGGTATACCTTGCCAAGTATTATTAGTACATTAAAGCCACAAAAAATATAAAATAAAAACTTTTTAACAAAAAATAAAACCGCCAATGCGGCATGTCTATGAATCAAATAAAGTTTTTTGGTTCATAGACATGCCAGTTCCCTCACAAATTTTTCCTTCACCGTTTTGAAAGCCGTGGTGATGGAATTTAAACAAAGTAGTATGAAGTAATTTTCTTTTATAAATTGCATTCCACGATTCGCTCGTTAAAATGCATCGGTCATTCCGTGATTATGTCGAGTGAAGTCATTGGACCTAATTATAATTCGATATCGGTGCGGCACGGACGAGGTCACTCAAGTGATAAGCGTTATTTCTACCCTCGCTACTAAGTGCTGTTGGAAAAAAATATATTTATAGTATGGAACTGTTTTAGACGCTGGCCTGTATGGAAGAAGAAATAGTTTGATTTTGACTTTGTTGAGGGGAACTCGAGTGAAGTTAAATGTGATTTGACAGCAGAAAATTTTGTAAAAACTACGATTTTAGATAGCTATGCTCTAGCCATATGAATCAGGGTTTATTTTATTACCAATTTTACAAGGATCGAAGATGCTTCTGTCTATCGAAGAAAACTGACTCGAAATCTATTTTATGACAAATTAGCTAATGAATATTCGGCCATATATATAGGGTGGCAGCAATACTGAAACCATGTTTTCAGCATATGATTCTAAAACCCTTGACTTAATAACTTTTGGACCGATTTTTTTTTAAACCGGTCGGCTTACCATCCATTTTTCAGCGAAGGCAACAAACAGTAAGGCACTTTTCGATGAAACGGCAGATTTAAAAGAAAAACACAGACGAGGAATGTCCACGCAGGAGGGTTCAGAATCATGCTCTGATCCCTGTATAGAAATACTAATATGTACAAAAGACATGACCCTCTCTGATTTACGAGCCAACTGATAAAGGACACATGATCTTGGTATCACAGACCGTGATCTATGTGAGTCGCACGACAGGTTATCAGAGTACGTGTTTAATAATAATTGTTTGATTAATAATTTGCTCTGGTCACATGTTTTCCAATGACTGATATAAGTCCGGAAAAGCTTGGATTTGTAGATTAGCACGTTAACTGCCATGGTTAAATCCAGAAAAAGTCATTAAATGTACTTAGTGTTATTTCACTTTAAATAGATTACTTATTCCATAAATACGTTATTTATTCCAAATGTATGGCCGCCAGGCAGCAACGACATGTTCAGATATTGTATATGTTGTCGGTCATATAGTCCGGCAAGGCCTGAATGGAACAAAAAGTGTCGGACACATAGTCCGACATGTGAGTTAACGTGTTAAAATTTTGAGTTCATTCACTGCCTAGCTTTTACCAATATTGTTGGGTATGGCTTCTAGTCTAACCAGAAACAGCTGAATACCAGTATTTTATATGAAGCGACTGCCTATCGCCAAATAGTTCATTCATTCATTCATTTCAGCCGTAAGACGTACACTGCTGAACATAGACTTCTTTTAAGGAAACCAATCCAACCAAAGCAGGCGCTTGGCAGGCGGGTGGGCGATCGCAGTATGGTGGTAAAATGCATAGAGAACGCTGCTGCCCATTCTCTTGTAAGTCCTTTAACCGCCTTTTACGACACTCATGGGTAGAAATGGGGATCGCCCGATAGTAAATTGGTTTAATAAGTCACTGGCTGGTTTTACAATCGCGTTTTCTACAAAATTAATATTCAAGGCTTGGTTTTTACCTGAAGTCACTCTACAAACCAGTTACTGGGTAATACAATACCCGTTGCCAAGACTGGATGGCAGTCTTTCGGGATTCTGAAAACTCGTAACGACGGTCAAAGAGTCACAAGTGACAGCCGTGATCACAGCTTTACGTGCTTTCCGAGGCACGGAGGTGTTCTTGATATGTAAAGATCGCTTCGAGAATTGCAACACGTGCCTTTTAACGGATGATGGTAAAAACCGTCTAGCTATGACCACCTTTTTAAAATCGACAAATTGGATCCACAACAGTTCAAGTTTACGTCAATCCGAATATTTTCCTGTTTAATTTTCTTAGAAAATTTTGTTTTGTAATTCATGCTTACAATTAAGCAATAAATTCGTGAATACGGAGTGAATCAGTAATTTCGTTTCTTTTTCATTTCGCCCACGTGTCGCCCACTCGTTCAAGTGTCGTAAGTACTTACGTAGATTCCTACGCACAGACACCAGCACATCAAGCTACTACAGTCTGTCACATTTCTTTAATAGATTTTCAACTTTAATTTCAAAGCACTGGGTTCTAGGTTGAATGACAGAATTTGTCAGTTTCGGGTAGCTTGTACACGTATGTACATAGTTAGTTACTATATACAGTGTCCTCGTGGTCTTTTGTTGGCAACATTTCTGTTGCATACGTCTATTCTGCGTACATCTTACACCTCAGCCCGGCCCGGACATTAATCGGACCATTAAAGTGATTTATACGGAACCCAGATATAAATCCAGGAATCCGCGGGCTTGAGCACGCCTGTCGAATTTTTCTTATTCTTACCGTAATGAATGAATATTGTTGCTTATTTGGGAATTCTTATTTGTTTTATTAGTTGTGATAGTGAGCAAAATATTGAAGGATTATCAAAGGGTATTTTGTTCAGAGTTTTCTTAGATTTTCGGATATTTCGAAGTTCTCTGAGAAATGGTTTGAAAATGGTTTTGCTTTTCATCATCAGCAGCCTATAATGTTCTCACTACTGGGACACAGGCCTCCTCTCGGTGAGAGGGAGTGGGCCATAATCCACCACGCGGGCCCAGTGCGGGTTGGTAGATGTCACATGTCTTCGAATTTTTGTTCTAAGACATGCCGGTTTCCTCACGATGTTTTCTTTCACCGTTTTGAGAGCAGTGGTGATGAAATTATTTACACAAAGTAAAGCGCCTGCTTGGGTTCGAACTCACGACCTAGTACTTCATCATCATCATCATCATCATTTTAGCCAAAAGACGTCCGCTGCTAGACATAGGCCTCCCCCCAATTTAGAGGTGGGGAGGTTTGTCATAATCACCACGCTTGGCAGCCGAGTTGACGTTAGCAGTATAGTTCTAAAAGTGTATAGAGAACGCTGCTGCCCATTCTCTAGTAACACCCTTAGTCGCCTTTTACCAAACTCACGGCAAGAAATGGGGTACTAGTGCCATTCTCTTAGTCCGGCACCATACGGAAGATTACGTGTTATGTTTTGCATTGAGGATTTAATAAATTATGGCCTTTATATGTATTATTTATGATAATTACTTATGCTAAGGTAGTATGACAAATAAATCGATGATCATGCGCAGTACTGAATACGTAAAAGATACATACTTTACAAATCTACTATTTAATATTCTTCACTTGTGTTGAAGGTAGAATTATTTTTGAAATAAATACATTCAAAGCAGATACAAGCACAATTACATTCATTTCATGTCCTCAAAATTCATAACAAATTACCTAAAGTTAAACAAATTAATTTTGTAAAGGTCTATCTTCGGTTGATAAAACCTTTGTTTTGTTGGTTCGTGACCAGTTTCTTAAGAGAATCAGAACATAACACCACGCCTGTATACCTCAAAGGGTTAGGCAGAGGTGCACCTGTATTACGTGTATTAAGCGTCAAAAATATCGGGACGAACAGCTCAATATAAGCTCAATGACACGAGGAATCGTTCAGGATGAAGAAAGTACACGACAACTGTCATTCTGACAATAACTTTATGCAGTTGAGATAAAGTTTAATTTTCTCAGTTGAGTTGAGATCATTTTGAACAGTGTTATTGTCCCGATTTTTTTGACGCTGGCTGTACGGCCCCATTTTACCAGTTATGTTTAATCACATAACAGGGTGAGCCAATTGCCATCGACCAGGCAAAAATCCACACTCCGGATTGCTACTGAGAAATTCCAGATAACCCTGCCCGACTCGGGAATCGAACTCATCCCTAGCTATATACCGCTTGCGATCATTACACCAATGAGGCTGTCAAGAAAATCAGTATAAGTTTTTAATCAGAGTCCGTTTGCTTAGCGCTCATACAAACTGAAAATTGTGAAAACGTTATTAAAGAAGAGAGAGAGAGAGAGAGAGAGAGAGAAAGAGGACATTTTTACCACGAAAACTAAAAAATAAGGAGTTCATTTTGATGTCGAACCTGGACTCAAGTTTTCGTTCATTAGAGTTCCTATTATTCCATTTTAACTGTTGATCCAATGAAGATGAAATAGAACAATCAGACAGTTCGACTGGAGAAATGTTGTACAGTAAACATCAAAAAGATGTGTACAGCGATAACAATCCTATTAATATTATAAATGTAAAAGTATGCGAGTATGGATGTTTGTTACTCTTTCACGCAACAACGACTGATCGGATTTAGATGAAATTTGGCACACAGGTAGTTTATAACCTGTATTAACAAATAGGATACTTTTAATGCCGGTAATATGCTCCTGTAGGATAATTTCCGACCTCCACGCGAGCGAAACCGCTGGTAAAAGCTAGTTCATTTATATGTCTACAATTTTTGTTCCATATTATGAATGTGTAGCTAGAGTTAGTACTCAATGTGTTTTGTGGCTGCACATTGAAACTCTATTATGGAGCAAATAATGTAGTAAATTAAATGAATTCGTGTCGATTGTACATCTTTTTGAAGCTGACAGTACTTATTTCGGTAACTCAAATTTCTCAGGTGAGCACGACAAATGATTCGTAATGACGTATTCAAATCAAGCCGACAGCGGGATCCGACCTCAGTACAATCGAATTACGAAAATTCCAATGTTTTATTAAGTTAAACTTTGCTTCGGCAGCTCTAAGTGAATTTATTCCTACTTAGTTATCGGCTCGGGAAAAGTCATCTTGCTAACGTTTCGGTAAGTTGAATAATTAAATTTGTCAGTGGCGGTTGACACGTCACCGGGTTTCTTCCAAATTTCTTGGGGCCGTCACGTTTGCGGCTCCCCCTGGGGCCGACGCCCCCTATTGTGTAATCCCGATTCTCTAATTTGAATTATTTATTATTTGATTTCACACTTCGGGAATATTTCGAACGCTTTATACTTTTTTCTCTTTTGCCATTTCATCAATTTGATGCTTTTGATTTCTTTGTATCGAATATCGATTTGGGTTGTTGTAATTAGGTGGGGGTTTTGTTTTATGTTTAGGTGAAACAATAGACTGTGCTATTAAGAAAGAAAGGAAATAAATGTATTTGTTATATTTATTACAATGAATAATGTATACAATTTCGGCACTAAACTCTTCGAAATGTGGACGGATTGTGTGCTCTACAATACTCTCTCAGTTGCACCCAAGAAGCGTAAGATATTTTAATTAAGTGGATGGGCAAGAGACAACTCAGACAACCTGCCGAGATTAGTTTAACGGTAAATGTAGATACAATATCCTTAAAAGTTAGCCTGTATAAATACATATGTTTTGAAATTTTATTGAGATACAATTCTGGTCCTTATGTTTGAGTATTAAGACCAAATTATATCTAAGTTTAGAACAATTCTTTCATGATAACCTTATTTAAATGTTGAAGTGTGCTACCCACGTGTAAGTTAGAGCAGTGCTCACCTACTTATCAGCAAAGTAAACACAAAGGGATGAGAGGTTAGTAAAACTACGTAGAATATGTATCGTACGTTCGGTAGCTTCCATAATTTCATTCATCTAATAACAGTACTAAATTTTTATATGCGCATACATTCGGTTGTGACGCATTGTCTGAGGACCGAGCGAAGGACATAGGGGAGTTACTATTTTACACTTACATAACTTGCATTGAATATATACCTTTCTGAAAATGTAAGTAGCTAAGAAGCACCGTTTAAAGGGTTTAGGAAAACTTCTTAGAATTAAAACTTTGTCGAGGAGTAACCTAATTGAGATAATACCTTATTAATACGCAATATCTGGATGACCGAGCTTTGCTCGGTATTTTTTGGTAAATTGTGTTTAAAATAATAAGTTTATGTTCAAGTTGATTATCGATAAAGTTGATCATTGAAAACACGAATAAAACGACCTTTTATAAAAATGAATCCTAGCTAGATCGATTTATCGCCCCCGAAACCCCCTGTATACTAAATTTCATGAAAATCGTTGGAGCCATTTTCGAGATTCAGATTATATATATATATATATACAAGAATTGCTCGTTAGGTATAAGATAAGATATCAATATATTTGCTCAACATAGTTTCCCAGAATTTGGCAGATATTTTACAAATAAAATCAAAATTCCTTCATTTATTCTTTTACGCACTATCATTGAGTATCTACCATTCAAATAATAATATTTCCGTATAAAATATCGAAAACAGAGTAGAGTTTTGTAATACATTAAAATACATTTTGAAGGTCTATTGTGTGTGCACCGAGTATGTCAAACTAAGAGAACAATCCCGCTGAATTATTCAACAATCGGTTATACCGTTGCTTCGTTTTTCCACGTTTATTCGTATCAAAATTTAGTTTTCCTGTGTAAGAGAAAATAGTTATATTTAGCCTAATTTACACATTAAGACATCTACAGAAAAATAGGTTGTGATTTATTTTTTAATTAAAGAAATTATAAGAGAAAAATAGTATATAAGGCAAATATAATCTTCAAACAATCATTAAGTAACACCGGCGAACCATTCAAAAAGTTATCAGACCAAATCGAATTTATTTTACAACGTTCGGAAACTCCCGTTGACAACACCAAAGCGGGACCAAAGTTAACTATCACATCGTAACTAATCAGCAGACTCGTCAATTTACAACGATTGCTCTCAGAAAACAAGCGAAGGCTATAAAGAGCGGAAATCATAAGCCATCGCTCGAAGATTGCGTAACGCTATATAATAGCGGTGGAAATTCGACAAAATTTAAGTCGGTGGAGCATTAAAGGGGACTGTAGACAGCGTAGACGGTTAATTCACCCCATAAGGGTCGCAGTGGCGCCAAAGATCCTGCCGTAGACAAAATTCTAAGTACGATGCCTTGCCCCGGTTTGCACGACGCTTGTCGCGATGTTCATTTCACAAAGTGCTGGAATTGGCACAGTGCGATATATTCCTAATTTGAATCGTATTCGCCCTGTATAATTAAAATTATACGTAGGCAGCTTGTATAATTTCAATTTTATTTATACCGGTTTTTAACGCAGATACTTAGTTCTTATTAATGAGTGAGGTAAACAAGAAAGTACGGGCAAGGTAATAAAAGTGAGAACGTGGTATGTGTGTATTATCGTTTAAATACCTGCAGTTTACTGTGGTTGCGTGTAATTAAATGCGCATGAATGTGACCTATATTATTAACCCGTTACGTATGGCAATATTAGCAATTATTACTAGTTCTGAATCACTTGAGGATGGGTAAGAAGTGTAATAACTAAAATAATTATAACGTGTGCTGTTCATTTGTTTTTATGTCATAATTTTCTTTTCTTTTCGTCGTCGTCTCCCCTACAGTTATGGCGACGAAAGATTTTTTCCATAAATTTTATAAATGTACCGACAACCTCCACAGATTTATAGTAGTGTATGACAAGATACGACGCTTCATGTCAGATTATATTCCTCGCATTCTCTGTACAAAGTACCGCGTTCGGTACCCGTTCAATCTTCACTGGAGCGTGGAGAAATACGGCCGTATAAACCATAATATATATCGCCCAAAAAAAAACAGGTAAATTACATGAAAACCTACGCACGTGATATCACAGTAGCAGAAAATTCGATTAACTTAGTTGCCTGTCAGCAAACTATATATCTTTACTGCCCATAAATTATATTCGTGAAATTATTATATCGGATACATTAATATTGAGGCCTCTATAAAATAAATATAGTATAGGGGCTTTGCCTATATCTATAAATAGGTTTGCCATACTAGTAAGGCGAAATTCGCGATGAATTTTGTACTCATTAAATAATTCAACAAATTATCCTTGTTTGATAAACAAATATTACCAACATTACAGGAAGACTTACAGCTTTGCACAAGTTAAGGATAAATATAGATCATTAGGTATGGTTTGTACCTCTAGCTGCAGTTTAGATTTATGTTTCAACTTCAAGTTGTATCCAAAGATTTCGGACCGAACTGTAAATCGGTAAAACAATAACTTATCACGAATTTTCACGTTCCAATCGCTTTTGTGACTCGAAACTTCGCGTTGCGAGCGGGTCGAGATTTTATACATCGGTGACAGGGGCGCTCGAAGATCAACGCGGGGTTGTCACTTTTATAGCTCACGTAATTCATGGTAAGGGCTCTTGGCGACAAATCCATCAAAGCGTCGACAGGCCATTTGTTGCGTGTGTTTTTACGCTTGATAAATCGCGAGAGTTGTCCACATTTACTGAATTTATGTACACGTCCAATTGTTGTACATCACATAAACTTAATTGGACGTACTTAATACGACCATGTGCGTAAATTATTAAGTAATTTATAATGAATCTGCAGCTCCATTTCTACACTTCTAACATGCTTTAAATTCTTTGAAAACAAAACATTGAGGGCACCATGAATTTCATACGACGTTGTTTGAAGAACGAATCCGCATCCATCAAAGTTTTCCATAATAAAACGGGACGTTGGTAGTAGAATGGTATCGCAAGGGTACCAAACATGCTACCTACGTTGCGCAAATAGAAGAAACGGTTTCTTCCATCGACGCATACATAAAATTTGAGTGATTTACATAGTAGAGAGAGGTATCCAAAATGTATGCATTTGAGCTGAAACCTACAAATGACAAGCATTCTTGTTAAACTATCCGTAAAAATCCGTTGCAAATTTTTATACTTACAAAATGACATTATACTTTTTTGTTTGAAAATGCGCTTATTTATGTGGAGTATATTGTAGTTACCATAAGTGGCAGTTCTCACAGGCCACGCAGATATTATTTATGGACTGTTTTATAGCTAAACTTCATTCGTTGCTGCGGTGGCTTTTATTCCTTCGACGGGAAAAAGTTGTGGGATTTTATTACCGGTGTGAGATAGGACATGTTACTGCACTAACTTTCAACGGTAGCGGGAATTAAAATAGTTTTTTTTTGTGGTCACTTCACCGCAGACCCTTGGAGAATCTTCAGGGATGTGCTTAGAGACTCGTATGAATATTTAAATAGAGATTAATACTTTGCAATGATTATGGAAAATTTTCCTCGATTCTGGGTAAAAAAAAACCCCGTTATTCACACATGAAAACACTATATTCCTACGGTAAAGGCTATTAAGTGGCACAATGGTACCGTCAATTATAATCAATAAATCATGGAAATTTCAATTAAATAGTGTGAAATTTTGTTGCAAACAATTAGATGTAAATCTGAATTATTTACGATTTATTTTTATTAGAACTAAGCTATTAGCTCTGGTTCGATCAAGTTTAATTTCAAATCTTTTCAGGTGTAATAAATTAATTAAAAGACTCTGAAATACTTCGTATAGTTCCTCTTCCACCGGCTTTTGCCTTGAGTTATTTTAGTTTTAGTTGAGTTAGAGTTATTTTAGTCCTTATCAGACGCAATTGCCACACGATGAGCAATAAAGTAGTAAACTTACGCGCTGAAAAATATTTCCACTACAAGGAAACATTCGCGTCTTGGCATTTTGCAGCACCTATATGTATATAAGCAAGATTTGGAGTATTCTATGGCTAGCTTAAAAGGTGTTTAAGAGACTAACGATCCCTTTCCTCTTTGCAGAATTCAATAAGACACAATCTGTCACTACACAACCGGTTCATGCGGGTACAAAATGAGGGCACGGGCAAGTCATCATGGTGGATGATCAACCCTGACGCAAAGCCGGGCAAGTCGGTCAGACGGCGGGCAGCTTCCATGGAGACGTCGAAGTTCGAAAAGCGGAGAGGCAGGGTAAAGAAGAAGGTATGATTACCTTCGTTTAAAGCTTGGGATTCCTAAGATGGCGTTGGCCGCCATGATGACGGCCATCATGAAAATGATAGCACCAGTCTTTGACTACATGTTGAATAAAAATCTCTACAAAGACGGCACCACTGTCATACGAAACCCAAACTTTAAAGTAGTGACATTCCAAAGTACATAAATGCATTGTAGATTTTTCTAAATCTTTTAGTAGGTGCTTAAAGTAGAGTATAAGTAGCATCATATTTATCCTATTTTCGTTAAAGTGTTAGCATTAAACTACATAGTGCTACTTTTTCGATTATAGGCTGAAATATTAAGAAACGGTGCAACAGCAGACGCAACGCCAAGTCCCAGTAGCTCAGTGTCAGAAAGTCTCGATATGTTCCCAGACTCACCGATGCACAGGTAACTATATAACCTTTTATCTAACACTTTTATCTTAGCGAAATGTTCGCAGCTTACAATAGAACTTTAGACGATTATTTAGAAATGTAGTACCATCTTCAAGTGATACAGGTAGATTAAAGTAGAGGAAAGTCCAAGAGAGTAGTGGCACCAAGCCAATAATGGTAACGGTCTTGGACGCTGTTTCACGATACTAATTTGACTTTAAAGGCACTATAAATACCTATACGGGTAATGCAGAAGCGAGTTCTGCCAGAACCACAAATATGTAACAGTACATTATTACTAAACAACGTTACCTCCTTGGGATATATTGAAATTTTATGACAACTAGAAACAAAGTGAGCCACGCATGATACGCTTACTCTATAATAAAACCATCGACATAAAGCTGCGTTGACCAGACTAATAAAATTGAGTTATTGCAACTCTGCTACTTTATGATAAAAGGTTTTAAATCATTCAGAACCATTAGATGATGAGTTATGTGGATGCTGAATCTCGTCATTTCGCCGATATTTTAACATTTTTATAGGCGATTTATTTTATCTGGATTACGAGCGTCATCGACATATATTTTCAATGGCTCGATGGCTGCCGAAGGGCCGGCCTATAACCCGTATCTTATCCCACATTTTGTCACTATTTGTAGTAATAAAGATATTTCTGAGATGACCGCTGAACCCGTTATAGTGATCGCTTCATTTAGCATACAAATTTATATGTTAGTAACGACATAGGCATTAGATTTGCATGCTCCCATTACACTTGTTTGAGATTGTATAGAGTCCGAACTAGCTTTAAGATTTCTTTCTGCTAACCATTATGATTTTTTGCGTCTCAGTTGTCGATGAGGGAATTATGTGACTTAGTTGTTTATAAATTTTACAATCAGACTCTTCAAAAATATTACCCAGATCACATAATTCACATCGCCAGTCGAGATAGGTTTCGTTATTTTGATTGCTTCTTCGCTTGCGCGTAGCAGTTTCCAGTTGTCACCGGATTTCCGTCCGAGGGTGTCGTCCAACGCGTCTTCGTGCGGCCGCCTGTCTCCGATCCCATCAATGATCACGACAGAACCTGACTGGGGCCCAGAGTACACTGACTACACGTCCGCAGCAGATTACGCTCAATCGGACTTCGGACAAGACGAACTCGCTGGCTCTCTCGCCGATTCCATGAAACTGGCCGGAACCGATCCATTCCTCAACACGTAAGCATTTTGTAGTAAGCTTAGCGTCGATGTTGGGATTTTAGTTAGAATCCAACAGTCCGAACTCGACCAGTTCAACAGTTATTATCGTAAACGCCTTGCCCTAGAGTACGCTTTGCTTTATTTAGAACCCCTTAGATTCAGTTAATTTTACGACAAAGCAAGTTAGATACTTGTACCTATATTTTCAGAGGTTTTGTAATTTGAATAAAAGATTTGACGAGTTTCTTTGATGAGGCTTAACGTCAAGTTTTCAGGCCATTGTTCTACATGATTGTTTCCACCAGGTACGTTCCAACGACCTCATCGTCTTCATCGGGCGGCAGCTACCGGTACAGTCCGTACGCGGGGTGTCCTCGCCACCCGCACGGTGGCTGCACGTGCTCCTCCTTGTACTCTCATCCCGCGCACCCAGCCCACCCGACGCATCCGCACCAGCACGCACTCGACCACTTCGTCAGACCACCCCCACCTGCAGATCCTGCTGATATTATGCAAACAGGTATGTGTTGCTGCTCTCTCATATGTCTTGCCTTAGCCAGGAAACCCACTGCTTCATCTTTTGTGTTATCGCTGGCTAGAAAAGAAATATCCATTTTATCTGCTCAATGAAGCCTCCTTCACTGGCGAGATTTAGGAATTTCTAAAACTCCAATCAATAATTCCGTACAATATACTTTAAAAATTAAAATAACTAGTCTAGTTATGGAATTATAACCTACAAGTTCTTGGATAAACTGTCCGTCTATTAATACTATAGCTCTATTATGCCTGCCTACCTGTCTGGAAGACTATTTGCCATGCTTCTCACTCATGTTTCTCATTCTTCGATCATCAACTCTCTGACCCAAGCCATTTCTTGTATAGAAAACAATCAGACGCAAATGGTGACGACATCAGACGCGGCCCTGATGAATGGCGGGATGATGGTGCAAACGGGTGCGATGGGCCCCACCACGGTTATGGGCCAGATTATGGGGGCCCTGAATACGGGGCTCGCGGAGGACCTAAACATTGAGACGCTCGAACACGGCTTCGACTGTAATGTTGATGAGGTAAGCGAAGATCTCAACAGGATAGATACGTCTTCTGAATACATTTCTCATGAAGGACCACAATACTATAATACTTGAACAAACTAAATTATGACTTCAAGTGAGAGAAGGAGTTAAAGAACGAAGCAATTAATATTGAATTATAGGTTTGGTATTATGGAGATACATTCAGGGTGGCAAGGACTTCGACGCGAAAACTATAACCAAGAATTCAACACATATGTCTAGACCTACAGTATAAATATTTATCAGTTTCCAAAAAACAGCAGCTGTTTCATAGACAACTGCTATATCTATGTGGACAAAGTATATGGAACAGTTTCTTCTCTGGAATTTTGAAACAGTATCATTAACTGAATTCATGCTTACAATTTGCGCGTCGATGTGCTACTGTATAGTTATTTTAAACAATGTTGGTTAAACCTTCGTAAATCTTATTCCCTGAAACACGGACTTGAAACATCATCCCGAACAGTCTGCTACACATGAAGCTTCCGTAACACAGACTATATTACTTCCACCAGGTGATAAAGCACGAGCTAAGTATGGAAGGCACGCTGGACTTCAACTTCCCGCAGCAGCACAGCGCGATGGCAGCGGAGGCCGAGAGCCAGTTCGCTGCGCCCGCGCCTCCCGTCCCGACCACTCTATCGGGTGGCAACGGGCCCCGAACCCCCTACTCCGTTGCCCCCTCCTGGGTCCACTGAAACAACCAAACCTTCGGACTCTCGGACCAGTTACCTACTTACAAGTTCACGTTGTCCACTATAAATACGATGTGACGCAACCCTTTCCTCTTTGTTACTTTCGCATTGTAGTCGAGATTTTTTTGTTTCTTTTATCATGTTAACTAATGTTAGAGTTTTATTTAGTGTTAAGTGGACGGTTACCGATCGTTGTTGCAGTCAATTGTGTTAGTGTAGGCTTTAGTGCTAAGCTAGGTGGAAGCTTGTGATATAGATAGGGTATCGAAATCCGGATTGTGGATCCTGGAGGGGGCGGGCGTTGTGGACCGCTATTGAATAGATGTCGAAGGTAAACTATCATATTTATACATTCATACCATTATAAGTTCTATGCGACGTCAATAGGCATTTGTGGATGGAAATTCCTCAAATACCCATTGATGGCGAATAACCCATAAACTAGATTTGTTTATTAATATCTGTTATTCAATATGTTTCTTTGAAATATCTATTTCAGGTTTTTATGTTGTTAGCGGTAAAATGTACGGTTATAGTGGTAGGGACATTAAATTGTACTGGAAAATTCTGACAGCAGAAATATGTAATTGAATAAAACTACTGAAAAATGTGAGGTAGCGGAAAATAAAGAAGAAAATTAAGGAAGGTTTAACAGAAAGACGGTATAATAATAAATCTCGAAAATCAACGATTAATAATGTACTGGAAGATGTGCAGTGACTACTTGATAAGTACTCTGCCTCGGCTTGCCATATCCTACTTTCTATTATAAATGCGAAAGTTTGTATGTATGGATGTGTGGATGTTTGTTACTCTTTCACGTAAATACTACTGAACGGATTTGGATGAAATTTGGAACACAGTTAGTTTAGAGCCTGAGAAAGGACATAGGCTACTTTTTATCCCGGTAGTACGTTCCCGCGGTATATTTTCCGACCTCCACGCGGGCGAAGCCGCTGGCAAAAGCTAGTTTATTTATAACTGAATCAGCTTATTCTATACTGCGTTTTAGTTCGTAATAGGACTCATTTTCGGAATTATTAATTTACTCATCTAATTTTCATTGATGGAGTATTATTTAGGGGACATAACCAGGTATTTCTTGAAACTTCAGTGTTTGTTTGATTGTAGCAAGAATAAGTTCACAAATATTGTAGTGAATATTTTTCTTTTATTCGACATTGTTCATATATTTTTATAACAAGCCGTGGTAGTATGCCATAGACATAAAGAGAGAGTACCACTAGCATGCCAACTTTTTCTCTATTCATAAGACAAATACAATGAAGAAAAAACAGAGCGTAAATGAATTTTCCCTTTTTACGACTGTACCTAAAAACAGAACCACAAAATATGTAGTTTTGTACGCGCGACCCCCAAAATCTGCAGTAAAGAACGAATTTCTTGTCACATTCATATTTACGACATTAGGTATTACAAAAGATAAGTACGTCACTCATGTTTACGTTTCTTTGTACGTGGATTATGAGACGTGATGCCTTCTTTATTTATGTAAGAACCAAAAGAAAAAGTCTTAGGTGTACGGGCATATCATTTGTTTGCAAATTATATTGGCCTATGAATAATTTGTTGCCACTGTAAACGGCAGAACGTGCTGAGGTTGATTTTTTTCAAACATTGGACAGGCTACCTATTATATTTTTATTATCTTATTAAAAATGTTTTATAGTGACACTAACGCCGACCGGCCAAATAAAAAAAAAAATGGTCTAATGAGCTCGATAAATGTGATTTACAGAACTTTGAGGTACATTTGACTCTCGAAATTCATTATAATCTAGCCGTTTGTGTCATTAAAAGTGTTATTCTACTCCATAATAATTTAAACAGCAATCAAAACAAAACACCGAACTAGCGGCGTTTATTTAATATGAATAATAATTATAATTAGAGTCCTATTGAGTGTGGTTTGCCAGCGTTCAAGATTCAATTTCACCATTGAGCGATCCTATTTGTGCGCTAATAAGGGAGACCGGAGCTACGGCACTCGTAATTAATCATATCATTTTAGCGTAAACGGTGCCCGTCGCGCCGCGCGCCGTGTCGAGCGATCGCCTTCGAATAATGGAATATCACGAAAAAATCTCCAGAACACGACGCCGGATTAAACCCGCTTCGGTAATGACTTGTTTTTTAGGGTTACAAAAGAATGAATACGTCCTCCGCAGACGGTGAGCTTGCGGTGGAAAATATCTTGTTAATTTTTTAATACTTGGACACGACGGAAAGTTAATGGGGGGTAAACTCCGGATCGAGAAACTCGATTTAAAAAATGTACCGAAACGTGATTTAACTTTTCATTTGGCACGCAATTACATAATGGGAGTAATATTTCACGGACTGCTCTATAAATCGGCGCGTGAGCTATTTTTATTATTTTATAATACAATTTTAAGAACGAATGCACACTTCGTTAATTTTGTATTCCGTCCTCCTGACGGGTGGAGTCCGTGTGCCAAGACATCGGTCAACACTCGAGGATTTTATTAACGAGCTGATTTTCATAAAGAGTCCCGGAGTCGGGGAGACATCGTTTAAATTTCTGAACTCATCCGGTATTCCATTCGGCTAGCTGCGTAATTAGGTACGGGCCCACCTTTACACACGATTTCCCGGCACTTGTTAAAAGTTTTCAATTGCGTTAGGAGGGGTCCTTACACGGAATTTATTCATTATATTCTCCCCCCGCCCTTTTACTTAATAAAAATCTCCTTTGCTCTTTTTATACCCACCTCGGTGTTGCCTTATAGGTAAGTACTTTAAATATTTGCCGCATGGCCTCTCTGATGAGTGATGAATTATACATTTATTTCAGAATTTTTATTACAGTATTAAGATTTTCATTTCCATAACTGACTTGTTGTGTCAATGGTTCATTATTAAAACGGGTAACTATTAACTTCAGACGCAGTGCTCGCATTTACGATTAACTTTATTCCTGTTGCACAATCTTTACCTAGATTTTATACATATACTGGTTTAAGTAATAATTAAAAGGCAACTTTTTTATAATACGTCGCTGCGGAATTTAAATGTATCATGCAGTTAGGCAATCAATCATTTTAAAAATAAAATGATAGTTTTATAGTTTCATTATTTTACATTTCATTATTTTACATAGACACACTAAAAGTTACGATCCATCAAACATTTTGTGCACTTTAAAAAAGCTATATTTGAAATAAGCTAGGCTCGCTACATCGAATCTCAAATTTTATGTGAACGCAAAAAAAATGCTATCAATTTAAAAAGTTGTGGCCAATTTTGGCGTTCAATATAAGTCTGAAGGATGAACGTCGCATATCCAATAAGTTGGTAGCTCTTTATTGTTTGACAGCTTGCTGGAGTTTGATCAGTTATTTAAATGAGTGCCAACATAGTTAGGGATGTCAATTTTCTTGAGATTTACGTGACTTTCACCCACCCCCTACTTTGCAGCGTAAATATTCTGCGACGCTTATTAAAGGCGTACCGCGGTTTGACATTAACTTTTCTGGACATTGTTTTACAAGTGAATGATTTAAAAGTTTCCGAAGTAGAGTACCTACTCAATTTACGAAATTGGGACAAGTCCGAAATGAAGATTCTTTGGGAAATAAAGGGATAGCAAAGTTCAATTTCGTATACAAATCTAGAACTTCTTTGTTCCGCACTTAACTTTTTCTCTTAGACTTAGATAAAAGCTCATAAGTTCTGCCGTAAAGTGCTCTAAATTTTTATCAGTATAAAAATACCTATTAAAAAGCTTGCCGTATAGGCACATACTGACCTGTAATCAAACTAAAATTATCAAGATTTAAAAGACTTAAAATCTCAGAACCTTAAACATTCTTCAAGAACACAAGAAGAAAAAAAACTCTTCAAGAGTATGTACAGTAATTTCGCCGAGCTCCTTTAGCATTCATCGTTGATGTCGACCGTCTAAATTGGATTACGTGTTAACTGTCTACAGAAGCACGCCCCTGGCTAACGATTTTATGATTTTATTGCGGAACCCCAAATGCGTTGAGATTATGACGATACAAATTAAGACGAGGATCGTTTTGACGGTTTTATTCCGTAAAAGTTTAGGGTAGGCCATTTTGAGATTTAGTTTTAGTTATTTTATTATAGTGTCTCATTGGAGTGACAATGTTAAGAATGGTTTGGAGTTTATAGCGTTTCTGTGATTGACAACCGAGAAAATATTTATTGTGTGGTATGAAACTGTTAATTGAGGCATTGTCCTAATGAACTCTTTGATTAGCCTTATTGATGATGCAGTTAACTGTACTGTCTGATAGGAATCATCATCGTGATCATCATTTCAGCCCAAAGACGTCCTCTACTGCACGTTGGCCTCCCCAAAAGGCTTGCCATAATCGCCACGCTCGGCAGGCGGATTAGCTATCGCAGTATGGTGGTAAATACTTAGAGAACGCTGCTGCCCATAATTAGTAAGTCCCTTAGTCGGCCAGGGAAAGGAATGGGATGGTACCTACTATTCTTTATATGGAAATAGGAATAGATAAGATGAACGCCATGGGTAGTAGACCATCTCCAATCATGCGTTTAGGTTTTCAGTATCTTCATAGGAAAGTAGTAATTTCCACAGAATCCCATATAAAAGTAGGATAATATAATTAAATGGTTGCAATATTGCTTCCATCAAAGTTTAAATTGAGCAAGGTTTACGTCATTACCAAATGAAAAGTTCCAATGATACTCTTAAAATTTCAAATCATTAATAACTTAGCAATAAACTAAAATTTTTAGTATCAACGTTTTTGGGCGGCAAACCGACGAGTCTTAACACATTGTAGCAATAACTCTCTATCGTTTCCTAATATGGCCCACTGCGCTAGTCCCAATAACTTCAGCAATCAAGATAACATGTTCAGGCTTTTCAGAAGTTTAATAGCACGTGGTGCGAGGGGCGTTGGGCGTCTCCGCCCCGCCTTCATGCAACAAGTGACTCGGCCCCCGCACCCCGCACCCTTCCTCAGAAGCCAACGGGGCCGTCGCAAAGACAATCCCATTTTTTCATTCCCATCCCATTGAGTACAATACTTTTGCCGTAAAAGTGATTGCTAACAATCCGGCCGTAGTTTTGCCCTGAAAATTGACTTTTCATTTTGGTTTTCCATTTTTGAATATCTTATCGTCGTCGGCATTATTTTTGTTTCGTATTTTTATGGTAGCAATAGAGTTGGGCAGTTCATTGTTTTAGAGGACCTAGGTCAACCTGTCATTGCTTTGTAAGACTAAAAAAAATCTTATCGTAACGTGCCATGAGGGTGTTCCCAAATTCAAGTCTGCATTTAGTTTACAAACAAACAAACAAACAACGGGGCAATTAATATCGTGTACCGCGTGGCCAATTGTCTATACGCTACAGGAGTTAACGTACGCTACTGAAGGTGCCCAGCTCGTGGCCAATTTCTGGGCTGGCTGTATAAAGATTGCTATTGATACGCTAAGATGAAGATTTGTAAAGAATATAGAAAACTTTCTTTATTAGTATGTGAAATTCCACTCGTTCTAATTGAGAATCTCACCAAGATTTATGACAACAGTTCATCATTTAAATCACTCTAATATTTATTTGCAACACTATGAATTTATCAACACCCACTTGCTCATGACCCCAGTCTCCTCATCTGTTACGCAACTACGGCGCTAAAGCAGCTATTTAAAAAATACTCAGCATCTAACAAATGGGCTCTAGGAATCGCAAAGGAAGTGTGCCCTAAATAACACAAGAGTTAAGAGGTCGCCGGTCCCCTAGTATGAATAAATTTGCGCCAAACACCGCCCCGCCTCACCGGATTCTCTCGATAACCGACGACGCCTATGCTTTATAACCCGTGACATCCGAAACTCGATTTATTATCACACTGTCATGGTAGCTAAAAAAATCGAAAAACTTTCGCAGAGGATAGTGCGTCGAACATACCGCTCGGTTCTCGTAAATCGCTCCCGTACGCGAATTAGCTGGAACTCACAAAATTAAACTCCGTGTTGTGCCGGACGCAAAGAATAGCTTTCTTCTCGTGGTTGTAGTAAAAAGCGACTTAGGGACTTACTAGAAAATGGGCAGTAGCGTTCTCTATACATTTTACCACCATACTGCGATCGCCAACCCGCCTGCCAAGCGTGGCGATTATGGCAAACCCCCTCCAGATTGAGTGAGCCCTAAGTCCAGCAGTGAATGTCTTCGTTCGGCTGAAATGATGATAATGACAATATTATTTGGACAAAAAACCTTCCACAAAAAAAAAAAAAATATTTGCCAACATATAAGATGACCAGAGCGACTGAGTATCATAGTTACCATTTGTGTCATAAAATCGTAGCAGTTCGTAGACCCTGCTACGTCACTTGACAGGCGCATTCAATTTCGCAAATCGATCTAACAGTGTGCAGATTAGCTACGCGCTACGGCGTAGCACTATTGTAGACTTGTAGTAGATTAAACTATTCTGCACTATCTATAACTAACACTCGGAACAAAAGGTTCCGAAGTCCAAGTAATCTTTATCTACATATTTCATTTGATTATCATTTCTGATGACACTAATTAGCGGTCTAGAAATAATCACATGTCAGGGGAGTTCCCTGCAAAGGGCACGTGAAGCGAGCTAGGCAGGCGATGACAATTAACTTCTGTGACATAGCATTTTATGTAATACACTCGTGTAATCTACGTCATCTAACCACTTAACACGTAGTTAATATCTAGTAGATATCGTAATGTTTTCTTACTTATTTAGTACTTTAACCCTTTCAAAGATTATAGCTCATTGTTCTGAAAAGTACATCTATCTTAATTTATTATATTGATATTATATTAATAAATGATTGATATATTTTAAAACGAGTCGTTTTGATAAATAAATAATAAATTATTTTATTTCTTTAAGTAGGTTTGTACAAACACTTTTACAAGGCAATAATATTTTTTGGGTTAGATGAGGTCGGCGTTTCCTGACTACTCTGAGAAGTAGTTAAAGTAAGTAGTAGGTGAAGTTTTATAATCTATCTGAAAATATAAGAAGCATATCTAAAATTAAATATCTTCAAAAAATATCTTCTATATGTCAAAGAAAAGAAAACTCAAACTGTTAACGTACTTTTAACTCAACAAGCATTTATACAATTGAAAAATTCTGTTAGGTTTGTATATGTATATCCTACCAAGAAAATTTTGTTCGCTGTGCCTAATTTCTTTGAGATACTCAAATATCTGAAGTCTTCGCGTTTCGTATGGCAAACGTGTACTCTCCATTCATACACGATCTATTTCTTTTCGTCTATTCCCTCTTAATTCAATTGTCTTCTTCATGAATTAAACAAAAACAACAAACAAAACGAACAAAAACAAACAAACAAGAAACAAACAACAACAACAACAAAACAACAACAATTAAACATGGTGACTTTGAAAATAATAGACAAAATTTAAGGAGTTTCTACCCATCAAACTGAAAAAATCAAATCAAAATCAAATATTTTATTTGGCATAAACCTACATGGGCACTTATGAAACGTCAGAAGCTAGGTGCACAATTCCAATTTGTTGATTCCTATGGAGAACAACTTTTACTATGGTAGCAATTTCAAATTTGGAAAAAAGATAACCAACCTTATTCTACATAATGTTCCAATCGGGTATATACCTTTTTTAAGGAAATATCGTTTCTTTTTTTGGCGAATTTGAAATTGGTGCCAGAATTAGCCCTGTAAATACAAACAAATGCCTACCCTTTCATTCTAATTGTACAATAATCTTAGCTGGGTGCTAGAACGCGTGAAAGACAAATGAAGGCGCGACAGCGGACCTTTAAAACGTCGTATAAGTACCAAGGTTACCTTGAAGATCAATTATTACGCGTGATTCATGAATTAATAATCAGTCTACTGGACAACTCATTTGCGCGTGCTGCGTTTTATTACCAGTTAAGCCCCATAACACGATGCATTTTTTTGCATGTTGCGTACCATTATTTGAAGCAAGATACGACCAGCATTGACTAAATCTGCCAGGGTCGCGAGATCTGTTCGAAAGATTTACCGTGGCCCTGGCATATGGGCAACTGAAGAAACACGGGCGGGTTTTAGTCAGTAAAAGTCTGACACGGCCTTCCGCTCCACCCCTAGTGTGGGAGACGTCATTTGACGATTTCTCACCCACAAAAAAAATAAAATAAAAGAAAATCGTCTAAATACTGTTTAGACGAGGCAACTTTTATTGTTGCTCGAAATATTTTTATGCCACAGGTAATTAATTGCACCATTGTCTTTCAATTAATTGCACCATGTCTGTCTTTTTGTGGAATTAGCAGGTTGTATGTTGATTAAAATATGAAGCGCTACCGTAACAAATATGACTTTGCACAATTATACCAATTAAAATCATCAAAACAGCCCTCTAAGTTGCCCCTTAAAGTAAATTTCAGGATTCTATGAGGTATAGATAGTATAACTTCTATCATAATAATAATTAATTTTATTTCAGTAAGGTCGATTACATTACACAATAAAATAAAATTCAAACATGTAATTATAATAAAATTTTTAATAAGTAAACAAGTATTCTTTTTCTTCACATTGCAAACCATTATTGGTCTAATTCCTACACAATCTAACATAAACAGTCATTAGTGGGCACATCACACTGAAGTCCACGTCAATGTCTAGTTTTTAGACTGATGTTCAACACATCAATGGTAAAAATTTGAAACGTACATTTTTTTTATCCACTCTCTATATATATCACGACCCCTCGCGTCCTACTCAGTTCGTAGCAGTAAATATACGTCACATTTACTATTTAAAAAAGTCCAAAACCTAATTTTTTTTTGTTAAACTATTTTTTTACGTCAATGTATCTACACAACCTTAACATTATTTTTAAAAAATAAATAAATTCTCCATCAAAATAAACCTCAGAATTTTCTTGAAAAGGCAAGCGATTTCATTTTCCAATCTTCTCCCCATTTTGCTGCAGAAAATCAAAGCAGAAAATTATTCGTCAATTAACCGTAAAATAGTTGTTCATTAAATCGAAATCCTAAAATCTTATTCATTTAGTAGCGTTCATTTCATTCTATGCAGTTATTATTTTAAGATAAGTATGCCAATTATCCACATCACATATTAAGAACGCACTTATTCTGAGCAATGAGTCACGCGAAGAGAAAGTCCGTTACATCGCTGAATATGCGACAGATTTATCGTGGTTTAGTAGTGATGTCTCTTCTATTCGTACAAGATTATCGATAAAAAGAAAGAAGGAAGATACATTTCTGTAATCATAATTTTTGATATTAGAAATATATTTATTTTGGAATTAATTGAGAATTAAGATAGTGCTTCCCAACCAGACCCATTCGGGCTTACCGGAGTTGACCTTGATGTTAAGTAAACTACAAACTCAGGAAGGTCAAAGCAAAGAAAACCTGCTTAGGTGAAGATTCACAGATGAGTCTGCCCTGCAGTGTAATTATGGTGCTGTCCCAAAAACAATGGGGAACTTAATATCGTGTCTAGCGTGTCCTGTTGTCTGCACGCTACAAGAGTAGGTGGGCGCTACTGAAATTGCCAAGGGTGTGGCCAAATTCTGGGCTGACTGTATATAGATTGCTATCAACACGCTAAGAAGAAGAATTTCTAAACTAACCCGAATACTTGTATATTCCTGGTTACTAAAAACCAACGGTAGTTACCAAAAAATAAAATTATCTAAATACATTGACGTAACTAAGCTGGCATTTTCCATTGTAAACTGATATGTACTTTAAGCTTGGAGCAGACGTAATTTTTGTACTATGTAAATTGTGCGTCAATACCGGTTAAGGTACTAAATAATAAAACATAAATATTTAACTGGTTCTGTTAACAGGATTAAATGGAACACGTCTTATGGCTCCCACAGACTAGCACGACGCGACAGCGTGATGCGAAGTTTCATAGAAATAGTTCTATTAGACTCGTGCTACTCTATCTGCGGGAAGCCTTAACCGCAAAATCTTTTCAAAAGCGTGATTTATATACCGGTGTTATTGATTGAAATACACTTTTAGTACATTTTCAATTGTACCTTTCTTTTTAAATAAGAAAATATATTACATGCAAAATCTTTGCGTATTAAATAATCGTAGGTTGTCGATAAGCTTAGTGCAGCCCTAGGGGTCGTCACCTGCGAGGCGCGGGGCGCGGGGCGCCACAGACTTGGCGTCGCTATGGCGGGCAGGTTACGATTTACACTCCACCAACTCAGCAGAAACTCTGCCCGGACGAGAAATGCTGATAATCCACATCCACAGACGTTGCGCGAGAATTAGATCGAGATTACTATGATACCGCCGCGCCGTGAGACGGTTTTATTACTCCTACACATTTAATTAGGATGTAAATTGTTGGTTCTCGAATATACTCGTGGTTTATGTGCTCTTAAATTGATCGCATACTTTTTATTCTTTATACACACATACATACATAAACTCACCCCTTTTTTTTGTGCCTCGTTTAGGTTCCTATAATATAGTGAACTTATTGGTGATGTTCTTCACAAAGGTGATGTGCGTAGTACTCGCAACCGCCGCCGCCGTGTGTGTATGACCAATTGTATGAACCTTTTTATTCTTTATGTATATTATTTTTAAGGGTTCAGTTACTTATTCTCTTACGACGTAGAACTTCTGTGTTCTAGTTTTTCAGATGCGAGTAGTTCCGCTGCTAATTGAGAGTCCCAGTGATCGTGATCTTTGATTGACTTTAATCAATTGGTTCATTGATACGAGGAAACCAATTATTGGAGTTATGAATGACGATCTTTGTAAGGGCACACTTATTCTCATTCATAACATATCGACGGGATGTAAAAGAACACGTGTATTTTTTGTTTTGGTAGAAATATTAGGTACTAGCTGTACCCGTGGCTTCGACCACGTGGATGTCGGAAATTATCTCACGGGTACGAGCTACTGCGACAGAAAGCCTGTGTTACTTCTTATAACATCAGCTATCTGCCAGTGAAAGTCCCGTCAAAATCGATTCAACCCTTTCGGAGATTAGCCACAACAAACAGACAGAACATTTTTTTTTCGTCAATTTAAATGTCGTATGCATTAAGTAAAAACCTGTTAAGGTGAAATTACCAACAAAAACTTTTATTTATTTGTATGTGTCTAAAAGATAGTTAGATGCATAGATTATCAAAACTATTTTTACTGTATAGTATGTAGGTACAAAGCACTTAAAACACGTAGCGTGTCTTAAACCTTATATCTGAACACAGACCATTAGTAGGTTGCACAACCACCATAGAATGTTAGAAATTCTTAAACTGCACTTGGCAATAAATCTCAAAGAAACTATTGATACAGTGGTGACACTCTACGCGAACCTGAAAACTTTATTTAAAACTTTCTGTCTTTTGTTACAGATTCGAAAATCCATCGGCTATCAGAGATTTAACAGTTCCCTGATCCTGACATGATCTTATCACAACAGTGAAAGTTATCGGTGAACAAGACACCTCGCCTCTTAAGGCAATACAAAATAATACAACGATTCATCACAATTACGAACCAAATTACAGAAGACCGTTGAATCATCGAGACTGATAAAGTGTTCTAAAACTATTATTGGCAAACAAAATTGACGATCAAAAGTGAAATTTCTCGTGATATATTAGACATTGAATTTTATTTTTAAGGTAAATGTGACCTCGCGTAAATGATCAATGTGTAGCAAGAAAGAAACGCTATCAACGACGTGATTGTGGTAGAAATGGACTATGCAATCGGGTTGAGCAGTGCGAATGATGCCTACCCCCTCTTGCAACTACCAACCTAGTGTTTAGTAAGTTAAGTTCACACCACATCTCAGTGTGAGGAGGCACATCTGACTGAATATGAATTATTTCTGAATGTATTGTACCGAGAGTTTATTCTATGTCTGTAATGAATCTATGCTTAAATAGACTATAGTAATTGAGTTTTTTTTGTAATTGGATTTGCTACGGATAAAATAGAAAAAAAAGATTTGACCAAATAATCATTTGTGACGTTTACGCAAACATAATGTAATTGTAATAAAAGCTATACGAATTGTTTTGCGGTTTATTGTAATTACTTTTTATTGTCCTGGATAAATTTTGTGCTATTTATAGCACCTAGAAACCGCCAAATAATACGTATAACAACCGCTTATTTGGCCAAATTGTAAATTCATGTGCGGGCCAATATTATGTACAAATATATACCTAGTGATTGTCAAACTAAATAATTACGTCTCTTATTGAACAATATATTATTCTAGCAGGAGGTTGATTAAGCCAAATATGAAGCATTGATATGATATCCGAATTGCCTCCTGTTATAATGAAATAATTAAAACAAAATTATGAACTTTCGTCAACAACGTGCGATTAATTGTTATCATTAATGCCATAATGTAAATAGATTTATTTTATAGTTACATTTATCTACACATGCGCCATTTTTAACCAAATACCGTTATTGTAATTGCTCAACGATACATCTTTAAGACGCCAAATTCGGAATGGACTTCATAATGCTTTTGAGTCGAGAACCAAATTATACAGAGGGCCAGGTCTACGGCTAGTTAACGGTACAGCTGTGTTACGTCTTTATATAGATTATGTATATACAACACAGAAGTATCGTTAATTATCATTACAGACTTGGTCCTTGTAAATTAATTCAAAAGCAAGAGCTTCACCATATTGCTCTAACTTACGAGTCTGCCAGTATGTCTCAAGATAATGTGTGTAATAATATTATGCGCATTCTTCGATATGTATAAAAACCAGGAGACGTTGGAATTTGTGTCTTATAAATGACGCACAAACAAAATCCGTTATAGTCAAATATCTAGTCCCAGATATTATTTTTTTCAGTAAGCTACTTTTCAGATATATAAGCAGAATTTTACTCATAGATAAGCATTATTGCGGGCTAGCCCAAGTAAACTATAAACGTAGCAAAAATGAGTTCATTTTGTGCATTACCTCAGTGGACTTTTTGTGATAGATTTAGCCAATAAGTGTTCAATTTAGTACGTGTATCGTATAAGTCAATTCTTGTACTTTTGGCGTCCATTTTATATATGTTTTAAAGACAATATTTGGTTTTTGCTTTGTTTTTCGAACGTTTATTTACGCATGCCATTTGTAAAACATCACTGCTTCTATACTTTATTGCGTATATTTGCAGCTGACATTGGTGCTATAGATAATATTATACTAGAGCATTTTGAACGGATTTCGTTTCGTAAATACATGTGTAAATTACGTACAAATGAAAATTTGATACGCTACAATTTTATTAATTTGCGCGTATGTAATTGGTATATTGTTAACAAAATTCAGGATAGAGACGCGAGTTGTGATCACACGTTATAATTTCTATAAATATGTAGATAGGTAATTAATTAATTTTAATTTGTGTGACTTAAAGTCAGACGTGCGGTCAAAGGATGTTCGACATCGGCCCTACCTAGGTGATGAGTTTCTGATAGTAACCATTTGCCAAATATAAATACGTAAAATCCAATAACAAATCGATTATATGCATGTATGTGTAATCGGAATTAAATCGTTAGTTTGTATTATGAGTGTTTAGACGAGTAATAGATTAGTCTCTTCGGAGGTATCTCATGAATTAGTTAAGGATGTTAGTTTATATATCTCCTGGTTGTTGAAATGTAATGTTACGATATACAATGTGACGAGACGTATTTATGTCAATCCATGTGGTCAATTAAATATGGACCGAATTAAAAGTCTGTTCCATTAAAGCCTAGCGTTAATGTGAATGAGTGAATACAATGTAGATTGGTGTTGTGCTTTTAGCCCTGGTTTGCTGAAGAATTAGCTTTGTGGTGTAGTAATATGGTAGATAATGTGAAAACGCATCTTTATTTGAAACCTTAGCTAAATTCGATATATAAAATTCCCATAGAAAACTGTTCAAGAAATTTACATCTTAAAACACGAAAACGAATGATCATTTCTTTTTACCTTTTTTTTGTTGTTAAAAACGAAAGAAAAAGTTAAATGGAAATCTTCAACGTTGTCGATAGCAATTAGCATCTGAAATTCATTGAAAACTATCACTAGAGGCACAAAACATGGGTCAGCTTATACAATGCACAACATAAGTACAGCGTCGTTTGAACTTACGAACTCGTTTATAAATAAATGTATGGGATAATATTTGTTGGATGGTGTCGTTACTTGTGTGGTTAGATGTACGTCGCGATAGCATGTAAACAATTCGATCTAAGTAGATTGAATTGTAATATGGAAATGCGTAAACGCATATAGGCGCATACAATTACCCTTTTGTTTATGCCTATGGGAATTGTCATTAGTTCGTAATAGATAATATATTTTAATATTAGACCATGGTTATTGCAGTAATCATGTATTTATAGGAGTTGGGTGTGCGACCCATAGAAGAGATACTTCTGTGTAAATTATTTTGTACAATGTTTAAAAATTTTCTGTTTGCATCATTATTTTTATGGCGTAACTTTAGTAGGTATAATAATTTTGTTGATTTTTTTTTTCAGTTGCTTACTATTATAATAATTACTGTACGACAAAAATGTGAAACTCTAGGTGAATTAGAATGAAATTATGTGTTTCAGTGTAAATATATAGACAAAACATGTATGTAGAAGTACATAAATCTTATTTATGTATTAAATTTGATATTGTTTTCAAAATTTAACTGGTTGTTTTAATTATCCCGTATCACTTCTTATTTTCTTCGATAATAAAGTGACCATTTCAGTTCTAGGCAAATAACATTCTTAATCCCTATCCATCCTATTTGTTCCGCCTGCTGAAAACCTCCTATCTGAGCACGAGTAGCCATAGTTAAGCTGAAAGTTTAAAAAGTTGAATTTAAACTGCCGAGCAAAGCGAAAACCTCTATAAAGTAATAAAATATACGTATTGGCCCTTTAAAAAGTTGTACGTAATATTTTGATCAGCACTTTTCGAACGTCAATATGACATAAGACAGTCACCCAAAACTCCCGTTCCTCGCCACTTCCTAGTGCCTCTTCCTAACACCAAAAACAACGGGAGGTCTTATATCCTCTCCTGCGCGTGTCATGTAACCCCAGTGTAAGAACCTTTTAACCGTCTCGATCGAACGCACCGAGCGAGTTCGGCGTTCTGCTGGATTGGTGAAGGACCAATCGGAGCGTCGAGCGCGGTCTATGCGTTAGATCGAGATGGTTAAAAGAAACTCACACTCTCGGGTCACTGCTGCACTTTATAAAAACTGATGAACGCTGGTTAAGCAAGTGCTAACGTCGAACTCTATCGTAGCAAAGTCGATGTGCACTGACGTAAGGTCGATGTGGGCAAATCCGTCATACTTTTTTGAAAGTCGAATTTGGTTAACTAAAACTGGTACACTTACTACTTTAATATAAATTTGATGATTGTAAGCGATAGAAAATTTTGTTGTCTTGTATACACACCCATTTTAAACAACAAAACAGCCCTCCACATGTAACTAACAAGGTTTTTTTAAAAGTCGGTCGTTAGACGGATTTTCCCGAGGATTGGGGGCAAATCCGTCTAGTAGCAAATTTGCCTCGAGTTACGCCGTTTTATCAAGGTATGTAATTTGTAAACAATTAAATGCAAATGATGAAGAAAAATGTTTTGTAACATCATAAAAATAAGGTTTATTTTACGTTTTACTCCCTAAAATCTTTTTTGGGGGCTAATCCAGCCTATTTTTATAACCAGGGAGTTTAAACCTTTGTAATAAGTTTGAAAACTAAATATTTTTACAGTATCAGTTTAATTTTTCAGGTACATTGAAACAATCCCATCTTATTATGACAATGGTATTTATGGTATTAACTTAAATAAACAGGGTCATTTTTAATGAATTCGGTTAAGTATAAGAGCATTATAATTGTAACAACGTTTCACTTCACATGTTGTACTAAAAATTGAATTAAGGTGATTGCACCTTAAAGGTGGCGGTTCGTGCCGCGACAGAGACAGGAGACCACGACCGGAGACCGTGACAGGAAATATTCTGAGTTCATATTTTGAGTTTAAGACATTTCGGCATTATGTTATACTTGTAAGCGCCATATTCACGGGTAAATGGGCAACTAGCATCAATTGGGTATTTGAAAAAAGAAAAAAAAACGCCTGCCGAAGTCGCGGGACTGTCTTAACAGGTAAGCGCGACCTGGGAACACAAAGGTCAACTGTCAGAACGCTTTGAATTGTATCCAGTGCGAGTCTCCCAGTCCGACTAACACAGTACGTCAGTATAGACTAACTTCTGTCTGAGCTAGTCTATACTACAGAAGTTTGCTACGATGAGTAAAAATTGCCAAAGTGACGTCACATCCGATCGGATTTTGTTTGGGAACTGTCGGCGTGTTTTTGGTTCGAGGTACAAATAATGATTTTGAATTTAACATAAATTCTTAATTAGACCGAAAAAACTAAGAACAGTTTGTTATGAAATAAATACCTAATCTTTCAATTAAACACAAAAAATAATAGTTCAAAGACCCAATTGTTAGTTACTAGTGGACTTTTAAAGTATAAAACTAAAAATAGGAAGGATGAAAAAGGTTGACGACATCTGCAATGGGGTAATTCCGGTATATGACGATTTAGCCCCTTCGAAATTAGACGGATTTTCCCACTTGAACATTTTAAGGTTACGTATTTTTTTAACAATTCTTTCTGTATCTACTGGTTTATATTCAAAACAAATAGAAAAATCCGCTGAAACACTTATTAAACTGCAGTTTATGCATACTCAGAAAGTCGTAACTTGTGAAATTGAATATTTACCTTACAAGAAACGGCGGCACGCAACACTTGAGTTTCGAGTTCGTAGCGCAACTAAACTTCAAATGCATTTTTTGACAATTGTAGACAACCTTGCTCCATCTATGAATCATAGTTAGAACTAAAAACTGATCCTGTTTTATCGACCGAACCAGTAACAGCGTAACTATTCTGGAATTAATAGTAAACGCATGTGAATGGAATAGCCCCGTAGACGGATTTGCCCACATTGACCTTAATAAAATCGCCGTGGGATTTTTTGCGCTCTCGATTTTCAACTCTCGGTGTTGAACCGAGCATTGAAAATGTAACAAAGTGCATCTTAGCGCGTCGAAAATCAAACAGTGAGTTTTGCTATTCGATTTTGACTCTCAGTGCTAAGAAGTGCTTGAATAGCGTCAGCGCACACCGAACTGCAAAATGCTCGCGCATGCTCGAACAAAATTTTGCAAAATGTATCTTATGACAATTGCTTACATTGCAAATTTGAATACACGTCCTAACTTGATGCCCGAGCATGCTCGAGCATGGGCGAGTAAGCGCGAGTGCGCTCACGCCGCCGCCGCCGCGCGCCAGCCGCGCTCAGTATTGCCACAGCGTGAAAACTGTCTTGACGAGTGTTTACCTACGGCGCAACCGGGATAAATTGGAAATCATGGACGAAGAAAAGTTGATCGGTTTGGTGCAGCATTTTGAATGTACCTACAATGTATCGAGTCCAACATACAGCGATCGGATGTTAAAAGCCAATGCTTGAGAAAGAATATCTTAAGAAATGGGAAAACCTATTTTACCAAAATCTAACACAATGTGTAATTTTCGCCTAAGGTACATTTTTCTTTTTTGTGGGTGGGAAATCATCAAATGACTTCTTCCGCTCTTGGGCGGAGCGGGAGGGCGTGTCAGACTTTTACTGACTAAAACCCACACGTGTTCCTTCAGTTGCCCATGTGCCAGGGCCACGATATCTCTTTCGAACAAATCTCGCGATTCTGGCAGGTGTCTATGGTTCTGAGTCGAAACAAGCGAAGAAGAAAAAAAGGTACATTTTTCCCGGCACATTTCTTCTATCAATACTGTTCTTCTCATTTGATGACATCTTATTTTATTTACATATTCTTCAATGTTCCTCTTCCTCTACCAAAAGGGCGATAATTACTAAGTCCCAATCAACTATATTGAACACGCCTGCTAACGTCGGATTTTGCCATCAAACTGGTAATGCACGCCCGCCTGGCAACCCAGAGCATTGTCAACGGAGCTTTCTCACGGATGCGCGAGCATGCCGCCTGCATGCTCGAGCAATCAAAATTTTGCGCGAGCATTTTGCAGTTCGGTGTGCGCTGACCCATATGCGGTGCGCGAAATATTACCGCGGCGTATTTATTACGTTTTTGTAGTCATTGACTAAGTTTTGGGCTAAATCAAAACCAGTCTAGATCGCCAGAGACACTTTAAGAAAACCTACCTATGCAGGCACATAATTATACATACTAGTGATCGCCCATTGGTCGAAATTCGACCGTACTTCATTTGAATAGAAATACATTATTAAATGAAAAAAAAATATATAATAATAAATATAAAAAAAATAATATGGTTATATTTGACATTCAGTAACACTATAGACAAATTGTTGACGCTGTACTACTGTGGAGAGGGTTCGCTGGCGGGATGGTGATGGCTAGGACCAGGACGTAGGTGTAATGAATAAAGAATACTTCTTCAGGACTCTCTTCTTTATTTTCTTGATACTTCTTAACTGCTGGAAATGGAACAATATGGAATGAATTATCACAGAAAATTGGTCTGTTTTTATAGATTTTTCCCTATTATTTTTAATTAATTATGACAGTTCAAAATGTCATAATTATAACCAGCCTGTACAATCTATGACCAGCCTGTACAATCGTGAGGCATACAACCTCTACAGTTTGCACACGACACTAAGTTTTGTATGGGAAACTCACTAATGCCATACTTGACACTTCCCATAAAACCACAAAAAATATTTCATAAAAATCTTAACCAAGTAACATAACATCTTAACTAAATTCCTATCGTCGCTAATACAAATAATATTAAAGACAAATATTCTCGATATGATCAGAGATTTTAAAAATGAAATAGGTTTTATATCTATAAAATTAATTTATTACCTATGGTTATACTTGACATTCAGTAAGACAGGCACAAAATATTAAAGACAGATGTTCTCGATTGGACACGATTGGACCATAAAGAAAAGAATATCTATGCATGTGTGTATTAAATACACGGAAATGAATAGTAGTGTGTGTAACGTGTTATTTATCTATACTTATAATAAAACTGTACAGAGGTCAATTCTGTACATTGAAAATATATTCAAAATTAATATTGGAGGATGAATGGTGATCGATACTTATGCCAAAAATGCAATCAGTAAATTTTTTGTCTGTCTGTATGTGCACGCATGGGTCAAAAACTACTGAAGGGATTTTAACTAAACTTGGTACGATTGTAGTCCATACTCCTGGGCAGGTTATAGGCTATATAACATAACGCTAAGACACATAGGAGCCGAGCAGTGACGATAAATTTGAAGCAAGTCGGATGAAAATGCGCTTTCGAGCTAAAAAAAAATGTACCTGGATTAACACATAGGCTACTTTTTATACCGGTAGTACGTTCACGCGGGATATTTTCTGACCTCCACGCGGGCGAAGCCGCTGGCAAAAGCTAGTTGAAAATAATGTATTATACGCATAATTTAAAAAAAATATTAGCATTCGTCACTTCTTCTCTGTATAAACTATAAGTGTGCGAAATTTCATGCTCCTCCGTCCGCCCAATTTTCGTAAAAAGGGATCCAAATTTTTCGCTTCACGTATTAATATATACATAGATAAGTATGCAGGCGTAGATACGTAGGTATAAACATGAAACCCATTGCATTATTACTATAGGTCAAACTTAGAATCAACATTTGCCTTAACAAACGCGATAAAAAAGCTTAAGGCCAAACATTACCCTAAATATTTGACCCAAATCACTTCATATTGGAATCCACATAAAACAATCAGAAGTAGGTGCCTATAAGAAGAACACATTGCAATAAAAAAGATCTTTGATGGTGGCATATCGCAGTATATATACCTTTCCAGCATCACCACCGACCGCCTACCCGCAACATAACACATTAGTTTCTCAAGGGACACTTTTATTGTAAAACTTTTTGAATATTTAACGCTTTGAAACGGAGATTTTTTTTATTACGCCTTGGTGAAGTTTTTATTACACCAAGAGCTATTTCTAAAGATTTTTATGTCAGTTACAGCAGTACCAAAGTCATCAGTTTATAATAAAGTTACAATATAAAATGAAAGTTATGATGTCACGATTGTAATCCCATGAAATGGACCAAGTTGGTGTTGGGTGTCAATTTTGTATCGATTAACATAAAATAAAATGTTTAACATACCGCTTGAAGTGGTGATAGGTAAAAGTATAGTTTTCAGTACCTAGGCCTAATGATAGAAATCAATAGCAACGAGGCGTGTTGCTCTGATATTCAATTGTAGCCGCTGAAACTGGCAACCAACCCCAACGTATTTGGGAAAAAGCTTGGCGAATAGAGAAAGCTAGCAGAGGCAAGCCCCGGGCACAAATCCAGACTCCGGGCTGCTACTGTGAAACAGATAGAAAAACCCAGCAACACTGCCCGACCTGGGATTTGAATCCATCACCTCATCCTTAGCAGTAGCACCAGCGACCACTAGACCAAAGGGGCAGGATGGTGTTCGTTTTATTTATCTTACGTGTAGGTACATATTATTAGTTTTTCGCATCACCATTAGCCCATTACAAACCAGGGCTGGTTCTAGGACATAGACCTTTTCATCACAAGCTATACCTAGTAACGATCATCAGCTACCCTCATCTAAGTGCTACCAGGTAATCTGTGAAAATCATCTCTCATCCAAGCTTTTCCAGCAAATGTACGGTAGGACGTAGGCTGTTAAATGAGGACCTTGCCGTCTCAATCTCAGTATTAAGTAGACCTACTGGGTGTTTAAACTCTACTGATGACAACTATTGAAAGAACCTCGCCCATGTGTACCAAACGATATATTTAATCTTTTGTCATCCCTGCGGAGAAGACGGAGCAGTGGTGCAGTCCTACAAATTACGGAAAAAACATATTCATTTAATCAGGTATCTAAAAATAAAGTTTGGGTTTTCACGAATCCCACAAATCACCTCGGCATCTGGATACCTACGTCAGACTACAAAGTGTTCTGTATCCTACACTACCTACCTAGTTTAATAAAACCTCTCAATTGGATGTTCCTGGCCGCTAAACATATTGAATGTTTGTCAACAGCCGCTAGTCAGAAATCGAACGGCATTGACGTTTGTAAGTATATCGAGATTCGTTGTGTACATTCGGATTCAATCATGTTATCAAAAATATTAGGCTTGCGAAGAGTTTTCACGTCTGTTGTCAACAGAAGATACCCACCGGGGAAGCTACGTAAGTTTAAATATAGGCAAAGTTCATAGTAACATAACCTTTACCCAACTTAGGTTCGTAGTCGAAACGGTTCCTACCTACCTACCGGTTCAGTAGAAGAGCGTAAGTACCAATACCCAGTAAATGACTATACCTACTTTCAGCGGCAGAAGTAGGCCGTCCAAACTTTATCGGCAATGAAAGGCCTAATCCGTTGAATAAGACAGGTGCCTACTTAGGTCCTGTAAAAATACCTACCTAGGTATACAGTCCAAATCGTAGGTCATTTCAGCAGATAGCCTGCATCATTGGCACTGAGTCTGCAAGCACGACAGCCTAGTGCCCGTTGGATAGAGAGGCGTCACGGCGTCCTCACCTTCCGCCTGACGCACGTTCTCACCGGGCATGGGTGCTTTGGTGGATTCTTGTTCAGGATAAAGCGGGAGGATACGTCCGGGTGTTTCCATTGTGAGGATCGTCTAGAGGACACGGTGGAGCATACGGTGGAAGTTTGCCCTGCATGGGCGGAGCACCGCCGTGGCCTCGTGGAGGCGATCGGCGGCGGCGACCTCTCGCGTCCGGGCCTGGTGCGAGCCAAGCTACGGAGCGAGAGGGAATGGGGAGCCGTCACCTCCTTCTGCGAAGCAGTAATGCTCGCGAAGGAGGAGGCGAGGCGCGTGAGGGAGAGGCAGTCTCTGCGCCCTCACGTCCCTAGCCGCCGCAGGAGGAGACGCCCCGGGCGTCGGGAGTCGATAGCGGACTCCCGGCCACCGTAGGCGCGAGCTTGCGGGCGGCGAGCAATGGGTAGCTCACCACCCGGTTAGGACCAAGCTCGGGTCAACGGCGGCGCGTAGTGTTCCACGCGCGCCTCAAAGAGATGTCAGCAGGCCCAGGCGCGGTCGCAGCCTATGATTTTGGGGGGGGGTCACCATGAGTACTGAAGAATATTTTTAGGAAGGTACATCTACTCGTTAGTGTAGTAGTCGAAAGCGCTACTGATGAGCATGAGTTCCCGGGTTCAATTCTCAGGTCGGGAGTATTATTGGGTTTTTCAGGCAAATCGTTCAGAGTCTCGACAGCATGGCTGACTTTGGGGGGGGTCATGACCCCTAGGACCCCCCCTCTCGGACCGCGCATGTCAGCAGCAGTGTAGGGGTCTACTAGGACCGATGCCTGCCGGGGTCGCGTGATTGTTCGAAAGAGATACCGTGACCCTGGCACATGGGCAACTGATGGAACACGGGTTGGTTTTAGTCAGTAAAAGTCTGACACGCCCTCCCGCTCTGCCCAGAGAGCGGGAGAAGTCATTTGAGGATTTCCCATAAAAAAAATAAAAAAAAATAGACCGTGGTTCGATACCAGGGTCAGGCAAAACGGTTTTCCATAAAGATCTTCTCAGTAGCTGGCAAAATCTTAATCATAAAGTATAATAATCAGACTATGATGTTCCCACTGATGTGGACGCAGGCCTTCTCAGAGGGAGTGGCCGTAATCAAACCACACGGGCCCAGTACGGGTTGGTAGTTGCCAAATGTCTTCGAAGTTTTGGTTCTAGCAGATAGCGGTTTCCTCACGATGTTTTCCTTCACCGTTTTACGAACAATGGTTATAAAATAATGTACAAGGCCGTTACTACTGGGCCACCTTGGCTCCTGTTACTATGCTCGACAATAATAACTTGGGAGACAGCGAAATACACAACATAAGATCACGTGTGTGGAACACGTGATCTTATGTTGTGTATTTCAGCCGCTGTCTTCCAAGACGTATGGCCAGAGATCCATCACCTCAAATGACAATTAATACCTCAACCATTCTGCGTAGCTTTCTTGCAACTATAAGGTTGGCGTCGGCTTCCAGGCTAACAGGATGAAGCGATTATCTCTGATGACCATTCCTACTTCATCATCATCATCAGCCTATAACAGCCCACTGCTGGACAATATTCACGTCATTCACGGTTTCACGCCTTGCCCGTCGATTCTTTAAAAATCTCTCCGTGAAAACTTAGGTGAAATGAGCCGTCATTCCTCTGACAGCTCACTTCACCTAACTTTTCTTTCAGGGTGACACTCGTGTTATCGCGAATTACAAGTAACGCTCTCTCTGTCGCACAAAGTACGACGTCTCGATGTACAACCGAGAAAGCGCCACTTGATGTTCACCATAACGCGACTATGTAGCCGTTGTATTACAAAATCAGTCGATTGATATCTTCTAATTAAATTGACCTCTCTTTTTTCAAGTGAACTCCATCTATAAAACAAGCAGTGTCAAGCATGTGACCGGCGGCGGTCAAGTTCTAATCACACCAGCCAGAACCTATTCCCGTGAGTAACTATACCAATGAAACTAAAAAACACCATTTACACTGAACACGACAAGTACCTATTTAGGGCCCAATTTTAGGTGATGTGTTTTTAATAGGGACCTTCCTCTCTCTCTCTTAATACACCCTCCAGATTTACTACTAATGCTACGACTACATGGAACCACACTTCGCGCGTTCACCCGTCTGAAGTCTCGCTGTACCTAAAACAGCGAGCGCCCTAAGTGTTGAATTTACCCGTGCATATAAACAAGGGAAGAGACGAAAATGGACTGGGTTAGGTACCTACCTTTTGACCAAACCGTCAGCGTCCTCAAGCTTCAATAATTTACACGAGGACAGTTTTTTACGTTTGAGGTAAGAAGAGGGTAGGTATGCAAAAGTGAAGAAGTACTTATATACCGTCTTCAAGGGACTAATTGTCGTGACTTAGACAACGTACACACGAACGCGTGCCTACCAATGTTGTCCGATCACTCACCACTTCACCAGAAACTGGTTTACAGTACAACTTTTACAAACAGGTAGGTAATCGTGCAAACCTCGCGGCAGTTCGTATTGGAACTTGAAACTGACTGACTGACAGACTGTCACAGATAATGTTAGCTCAGTCCAATGAGGATCAGCGACGATTTTAGTTAAATATGTAGAATTACAGTCATACCTAAACCAATTATTTCAGTGAAAGAATGATTAAAATTGGACCAAAAATGACGAAGTTAGAGCGGTTTGAATTTTGCATTTTCAAAAACGCTCGCCAATACGCACAATTCGTTGATGACGTCATTTTCCACGTTCGCGTCCGCGGCACCGCCGCCGCGCACGTTCTTTCTGCCTTTAGTTACATGACTCGCAGAACATTTAAACGAATAATGTCTTCTTAAAATATTGTATCGTGCCACGATGCGAAAATACAAGTGTTGCTACACCGGACAAATTGTTATTTTGTGTCCCACGCAAAAAATAGAAAGAAGTGGTGTACTTTCATGAGGAGCGACGCTGTACTTTAAACTGCATTTCAAAAATGTTGACTATAATAATTTATTTTAACTAAATCTATTTTTAATCGCGATTAAAAAGGTGTGGATTAAAACTAGTAGTTATGAACTAAAATTCACACCAACGAACGCCTCGCTTTCACGTGCAAAGCCTCGCTTTTCGCGTGATTGTTCGAAAGAGATACCGTGACCCTGGCACATGGGCAACTGATGGAACACGGGTGGGTTTTAGTCAGTAAAAGTCTGACACGCCCTCCCGATCCGCCCAGAGCGGGAGAAGTCATTTGATGATTTCCCATCCCGAAAAAAAAAAAAAAAGCCTCGCTTTCACGTGCAAAAACAGTACTGTATTTTTGTTTTCCTTTTCTTTTGCTCATATCTCGAAAATGGCCTTTCCTATCGCAAAAATAATGCGATAGGAAAGGCCATTGGCCGTGTTTTAATTCCATATAAAACACGTCCATTGCACGCGCCTTGGTCTCAAAAAATTCATTGAGTAGCACACCCAAGTAAAAGCTGAAGAGTTAAGTACGTTTAGTGTTGCATAGCCCATTTATCGAGGAAGGCTATAGACTATATATTATATAAGGTCACGCAAAGACCCTTAGGAGCCGAGCACAAAGAAAAACGTCACGCATGCAAAGACCTCGCACGGCACGAGCAGGCGATTCGGTGCGACGGTGGTGTTGGGGGAGCAGGAAATTTTAAGCGGACGAAGTCGCGGGCAGAAGCTAGTAAGAAATATTATTTAAAATAGGTAGAGAGGTGCCTACACATTGTAGAAACACGAAAAAACCTGCCAAATCAAAACGTTCTAAAACATAGTAGGGGAAGTACGTCCAAAATTACATACGGTTTTGTTTTTTAATGATAAATGTTTAATTAACATAGTTACAATCACTGTTTAGGTTGAATAATCATCTTTGGTTCATAAGTTTTAACCTACATAAACTCATAATTGAACAGGACCCATATAAAAAATATAATTTAAATTAATCGAAGCCTCTAAGAAAATTCATTTTGTCCATATAGTACGGACAAAATGACATACATAATGAAAACGAAAATTATGATGTACATATTTCACAAAATATTAAATATGAGCCCAAAGAGAACAATTGTTGCACCGTGGCCAGCACTCGTTGGGCTTGGAACGGGAAAAGAAGTCGTTTCAGTAAACATGCGCAATCATCATCATCACCGTTCGACACAGCTGGAAATCTTCTACATTCGAGTCCTCAGCGTAATGAGTCTTCTGTACGAGTGTTCACCTTTTTTCTTACTGCTTTTTAGGTTAATTATCGTAGTTCGATTCAACATTGAAAAACCCATCATTAAATAAAGATATGTCGTTTTACCCCGAATGTAAGTATGTCATTTTGCCCCACAGGTTATCTAAACACTAACTAAGTCATAATTACTATAAACACGAGATTTATAAATAAATACTCTTAAATAATGCAGTGTAATTGTAGGTATATTTTTTGAGTTTTTTTTCCAAAAGAGGTAATAGAATAGAAACCACGACAAATTGATCAAAAACAGGACGAAGTGAATAACAATAAAAACTTTTATGCGCACAAAACGCGTTCCTGCAAGTTACTCCGGCGTGACCAAGTCAATGGCGGTATAAACTTAACAGGTATGCCACCATGGCCGGCGTCACATAATGATATGATAACTGCAGGATTATAGCCCGCCAATTTCGAAAAAAGTCCGGTGTGTCATTTTATCCGTATATGTCATTTTGGACGTACTTCCCCTACCTACCTACCTGTGCACTGGAATAAATTGTTTTTATTTTTTTACTTTTCAACCATAAACGAATCAATCTTCGCGAGATTGTCCGACTGGGCCTTGGGTAAATCCGACTTCCATGTTTCCTATCTACCAATATCATAAAACATAAATAAACAAGAAACAACGATTAAACTCCGCAAATCATAACAAAGCAGTGCGGCGCGTGGCGGGCGATCGAGCCTCGTGACGTCATCAGCAGTTTCGCGCGCGCGGCGTGCGTTTTAAAACTCCTTTTTTTAAAGTTTAATAACTTCGTAATTTCTCGATGGATTTGAGTGATTCAAAAAGAAATGAACTCAGATATTTATATTGTATTCGATGTAGTATCCAAAATTGCTATATCCTTTTGTCGAATTGATCCTCATTGGCGTTTGATAAGCTACATTTTTTGGCCTCATTCTTTAACTGATACTTAAAGACTAATAAACAATGGCATTTTTATGTCTGTTTGTCGACTGTTGCTGGGCATTTTCACAAAAATGTACCCCCACCTTGAAATATAATGCTTTTTTGATAGTATTATATTTTAAACTGTCTTTAGTCTCTTTAGAACGGAAATTCAATATCCTTAAAGAAAAAATAACATATTATGGGTTTAAAACGGAAATACTATAAAAATATTAGAACATAACGGAATGTCTCGCAAATTTATATCAGTTGTGTGACTATATTCAGTGGTTGTAAAAACGGTGTAAATTATAAGAATTTTCAGATATTTTTTATTTAATTACTTTTAAATGCTCATGTAATTAAAAAAAATACTCACCATTTCCAATTTTTGTATCTTAGCTTATTAAAAGTACATAATATGTTCAGTATGTGACTTCTGTTACTTCAACTATCATAATTATCTTCATTTTTAATTTTTTGATACGTTTTTAGAGAAAAGGCCACAAAATATTATACTACATAATAATTTTCAATTTGTGAGAGTAATTTGAAGGTCATTAAATGTAAAATCTACTCAAATAATCAAGAAATTCAGCTCTGTAATATAGGGACAGTCACACAACTGAATACTTAAAATGGGAAAGGGTGCGATTACATGGCGAAAAACTACGCAGGCACAATGAATACATATAATTATATGTATAACATTATTTAAGTTTTAACAAAATTATCACAATCAGTTCTTGCCTACGGCATCACATTTTTATTATTAATTATTAAAGGTAAATTATTTACTATCAAGATTATGAAGTCTCTTTTATGTTTTTTCATTATGGCACTTATATCCCTGATTCGTTTATCATTAACATTAACCTATACTATATATAATATAATAAATATAATCTATACTAATATTATAAACCGACGAGGTTGTTTGTTTGATTCAGGAACTACTGGTCCGAATTGAAAAAAATATTTTTGTGTTGGATAGCTTATTTATCGAGGAAGGCTATTAGGTTATGTAACATCATGCTGCAGTCAAAAAGAGCGGAGCAGCAATAAAAAATTGACAAAAACCAGCTCGCAATTAGAAGCGACGGGAAGGGTCAGGGGAGCAAAAATTTGACGCGGACGAAGTCATGGGCAGAAGCTAGTTAAGAATAATAGCAAACAATCTTAAACAACACAATCAGTTCCGGTCCTTAGACCATAACAATTGTTGGCTTTAAATATCTAACTACAACGGATAACCTATAGTTACATACTGAGATCTGTAGCTTTAAAATTTAATTTTAATTCGAACAATGGATACATTCATCAATAATCTCTTGTGATAATATGATATATTTTTCTTCTCTCTCCATTTTTTGCGTTACTTTTCTGCTTCTTCTTCCGTCATTTCTGATATTTTCTTTTTTTTTGCTTCTCATTCTTTCTATTTTTTACATTGTGCTTTATATTCTTCCGGGCGATCTCGTTTGAGTTTTTCCCTATAACTTCTAGTTTTTTCAGCCCCCGTAAGAGGCATTTTGATGTAAGTTGATATTCCTAAAACAAAATTTGGTACTATGTACTAAAATGAAACCTACAAATATACGAACATAAAAATTTACACCCGTACAAGTAACATTAAAATTTAACATTTATACATGCAACATACAACATGAAATAGTTCAAGTTGTTTTTCAATAATGATTCTTTTTAAATCTACTATTTGCCATGGTTTGGTAGGTACAAATATTTTTATAGTTCATGAAAATTGCCATGTAAACTGTGCTTTATGTGTTCAGACATGTTGTGATTGTTTGTTCAGCATGTATGTGACAGCTCAAATAGTCACACAACGGAAGTCACATTTGATTATCCTCTAGTAATAAAAACTGTTTAAAAATAGCCACAATACTTAAATTCATCAAAACTTTTGTTTAACTTAGTTAACATAATATTATAAAACTAATTAACTAAAAACTACAAGATAAATACTACAGGAAATAAGACAAAATATGGTCACATACCTGAGACATGATTTCGTTCCCTGCGGCTTGCAAACACGCGTGCCCTCCTTCTAAGCACTTTTTTTGATACTGACGGCTTCTAACCTGACTAATTGCATAGCGGCAGCTATGGTTTTGCCATTAATGCAAAACTATTCGAACTACAGTAAACATTTTGTTAGAAAAAATGGGTGACAAAACTGAATGTTCCGGGAAGGACAACTTATTTGATTTACTTTCTTAATTTTTTAATTTTTTTTTTTCGTTATTAGGTATTTATATTTTACCTAGTATCACAATATTTGATTATCCTAGACTGAAAAAAAAACTTAAAAGAGGGTAGGTCTTACAATAAAGTTTAGAAATAAGATAATATATTCGTAAGACTAAGCAGGGGACAGCGCAAAATCACCCATTTTTCAATTGTTATTTTCAATTAAAATGAATTAATTTGAGATTATCATAAAGTTTTTGTTAAAACAACAAAATATTGAATACGTTTATTCACTTTGATGACAAATATAAATAATTCTGGCAACTACTTCATGAATAAAATTTAATCAATTCGAGGGACACTGGAAAATCAGGAGGTATATATTTTTGTGAAAATGCCCTGCTATATCACAGTAGGTAGATCACACATGTGCACCATCACAAAGTAGAGGCGGGTCAATACTTAAGTCTAAATGAGGTTCACCTTTTACGATACCCAAAGCGACAGTTAGGATTCCACTTTGTTTTCACGTCGTAGATTACCTTGAGCTGCTTATTATCAGCTATGTTTTCAGTAAAGTCATTTTTCCAAACAGAACGCTGCGATGCCCATATGAATGAGCTGCCGGTACCGTGCGCACCTTGGGAGCCCTGGTATAGCGACAAGCAGAGTTTCTACAACAAGGTCTTGCTGGGTGGGATACTTTGGTGAGGACTTTTATCATCACCGTCAACATAAGCCTATTGCAGGACACTGCTGGTCATAGGTATCTTTAATCGCACGCTATTTAGCTGGACCCTCGCAAATCTCATCCAAATTATTGGTAGAAGCGACGATCTTCACAGTGTGTCTACTGGCTGATATCACACTGTGAAGATCCCAAGCAACAAGTCTAAGGCCGTCTTATCTTACGTTAGCCGATGCGAAGCTATCAGCCAATAGGTAATGTTTCCACAGCTGTGACGCAGGATTCCTCTTAGTAATGCGCCGTAAGGAGTCCTTGCTGCCTGTCAGGGTCGCGAGATTTGTTCGAAAGAGATACCGTGGCCCTGGCATATGGGCTACTGAAAGAACACGGGTGGGTTTTATTAGTCAGTCAAAGTCTGACACCGTCTTCCGCTCCACCCCAGAGCGGACGACGTCATTTGATGATCCCACCCACAAAAAAAAAGTCCTTGCTCGTGTTGACATGATTTGGCACAGCAAAAATCGAATAGGCAGGTATATATTTTACCACCCGGTTGTGTCGACTCGTTGCGAATCATGCCGAGCCGAACATGTGTAGAAAGCCATATCCACCACGCGGGCCCAGCGTGGCTAGGAGAAAGTCACAACTACGAATGTTCGGTTTTCTGACGATGATTTCTTTTACTTATTTGAGAGCCTTTCTACCTCTTATGGGGATGAGCTAAGGTAGCGAAATTCAAATTTACTTACGTTTTTTGCAGATTGTAGGTCAGTGTCAGGTTGTATGTTTACTAAAATCTGATTCACCACTGTTAGAAACCTGATGTTAGAGAATTATAATTATTAGAATCGGCAAAACAACCATACAGTCCCACTGAATGACTACCTAATTATCACGATGTATACATTAAATGCCCTTTCATTAGTATTGTTCGTCGAGTTGAGCTGCATGTACTGCTAAATGTGTGCACTGATTGGACACGTCCGCTCACTCTGTGCGATACTTTCCTCAAAAGACCATTTCAAACACCAGTCTACGTGGTCTACACACATAGACATTATCTGAACAAGATTATGTCTGGACTTTAAAAGACCTCTCGAGTTTCTTTCGGCCCTTCTTAGAAAGGGAACTTGGGAATCGCCGATCTCATCTACTTTTAAAAATATCATTGACATGTAAAAGTGTTAGTACAAACCTACTTATATAGCAATAAAATCATCTAGACAAATAAATAAAATTGGAGTGTCTGTTTGTAATATTAAGATAACCACTTTTTACTAAGTGTATATGGATGTATACATGGTACATATACCAAAACATTTTTTTAAATTTTTGTCTGTCTGTCTGTTTGTTCCAGCTAATCTCTGAAATGGCTGGACCGATTTGGACGGGACTTTCACTGGCAGATAGCTGATGTAACAAGGAGTAACTTAGGCTACTTTTATTTTAGAAAAATACCTGCGTTAATTTCCGACATCCACGCGGGCGAAGCCGCGGGCAAAAGCTAGTATAACATATTTTTGAATTACGCGGCTTGCTACCCTGACGCCTCCTGGGTAGCCCGCGGAATTTAGCGCATCCACCTTGCAACTCTCTTATTTACCAGTTCGACAGGGCATCAAAACATTCGTCCGCATTGCTGTCATTGGGAAAATTGCCCAAAAGGCTGGCTAGCGTATTGCCACGTTGTATGTAGATAGATATCTAATCCTGTTGACAGAAGAGTTGAAGAACAGAAACAAAACAGCTTCATAACTACATTTGATCTCGTCGAGTTGTAACAAATTTTTGATTATTGCAGGTTCCTATTTTCCCTCGGCATGATGATTTACACCGACAGCATATACTTGAACTGGGCGCCGCCGAAAAACCCCGGCCCGCCGAGCGAAATGGTCGAAGAATGCGAAGACGAATAAACATCGTATCGTAGCTATTAGCAATAATTTAATTATGCGTTCTTTCGTATAGCATAGCCGCTAGTTCTTACATTTAATAATTGTGTTATTGAAACTAAAATGTTCTGCCTTCAAAACCTAGTGAGAAAATTCTCATTTTCAAGAGGATCGTAACAATTTATTTATTTGTAGTTTCTGCCTCTCTCTCCTTAAGAGGAGCTTATAAGTATGTTTGTAATCAGGAAATATGATTGTTTCTGTGTGATTTTTGCTTTCAGAGTAAAATGTATTTTAATTTTTGTTGAAAAATGAATAAAATATTAGAATGTTATTGTGGATTATCATTGAACTTTCCAGTGTGTTGACAGCCAAGTTTCGAAAATAGAACAAATCTGGTTTTAAATAAGAGGCAAGTGTAACTTTCTCTCTTTATTTCTAGAGAATTAATCATTACTGCTAACAATATTGCAATAATTTCGACGCAGTCATTGACGAGTTTCATCTGTGAGTAGTCTTATCGCATCGCGCAGCACTTAAACGATTTCCCATAAGGACTGTTACCGGACAGATCTTGCGCTATTTATCTTTTTTTTAATGCATTCTGTATCATCCCTATTCGTAACGATACAATTAAATATTGGACGTATTTCAGGAGCAAATCTAATTGAAGGTTTTAAACATTGAAAAATATGTTTCCGTTCCTAGATTAGATGCACTAAATTCTTGTGCGTTTATTTTACATTGCCTTTTTACTGATAATGGCGCAGATTCTTTTGTTCGCCACCTAAACTTAAATAAGACTATTGCTCTCTCTTAATGATAGACCACTAACGAAACAAGCGACGCTTTATAACAGACAAATTAAATTATGTCTCGATTGCCTTGATTTTAACATGACGAATTTAGTTCATCGGAGCTGCATCGAAGGTTCAACTAAATTTGACAGCTCGTAATTTATTTCAGTTTCTTTGTTTCATCAAAACGAAAAGGCTAACAATAGACTAAATAAAGTTTAGTTGGTGCACAATAGAATTATCACCAATGTGGAATAATCTAGAATTTGAGTTAGAAATCTAGATCGTCATATTTATTAACCATCGTAATTTACAACAGTTCTTTGCCAGTTCTTCTACGTTTTTTACTTATTATAGAATCAATAGCAAATATGAGGTTAGTACTGAATTCTCCCGTTCTTGTTTCCCCCCACCTTGATTTAGTGTGATAAAACGGTATAATAAAATACTAGCTTCTGCCCACCACTTCGTCTGCGTGAAATGTCTCGCTCCCCGACCCACCTCACCTTGATTTAGTGTGATAAAACGGTATAATAAAATACTAGCTTCTGCCCACCACTTCGTCTGCGTGAAATGTCTTGCTCCCCGACCCACCTCATCGCATCGGATTGCCTGCCCGTGCGAGTACTTGGTATTGTCTTACCGTGATTTTATATAGTCTAGCCTTCCTCGATAGAAGGGCTATCCAACGATAAAATATATTTTTTTTTCAATACGAACCAGAAGTACCTATCTGAGATTAGCGCGTTCAACCAAACAAACTCTTCAGCTTTATAATATTAAGTATAGATACAAAGCGGCGTCGCCCACATATTATACATATAAACCTTCCTCTTCAATCACTCTATTGATGAAAACCGTATTAACCAGTCAATTACCGTAATTACAGACACAATTAAAAACGATTGTGTCTATACCAAATGTGGTATCTCAGGGAAGGTTAAAATCCTTTGCTAGTTTAAGAGCTCTAAGCGTACAGATGCGGGAAGCGACTTTGTTTTATACTATGTAAAGATTATATATCTGTATATATAAAAGAAAGTTGTGTTAGTTACACTATTTATAACTCAAGAACGGCTGAACCGATTTGGCTGGAAATTGGTGGGGAGGTAGTTTAGAACCAGGAGACGGACATAGGATACTTTCTTTTATCCCGTTCGACTATAAAGAGGAAAGATTTGATTGTTTGTTTGTATTGAATAGGCTCCGAAACTACTGATCCGAATTAAAAAAATCTTTTTGGGTTGGGTAGCCTATTTATTGAGGCAGGCTAAAAGTTATATAACATCACGCTACGATCAAAAGGAGTGGAACAGCAACGAAAAATGGACGAAAACTGGCAGGCAATTCGATGCGACGGGAAGGGTTACGGGAACAAAAATTTGACGCGGGCGAAGTCGCGGACAGAAGCTAGTCTTACATATATAAAAGAAAGTCGTGTTAGTTACACTATTTATAACTCAAGAACGGCTGAACCGATTTGGCTGGAAATTGGTGGGGAGGTAGCTTAGAACCAGGAGACGGACATAGGATACTTTTTATCCCGCTCGACCGCGTTCCCGTGTGACGTGACATAAAACGTCAAAGAGAATACAAGCAAGTCACTATAAAACATGGTATGACAAAAACGTTGCCTTCGAAGTATCAGGTGGTCATAACTTGGTATGAGCTTATCAAACAGCAGTGTCAGCCAGAAACCGTTTTATGCCTTTGAAGTACCAGGTGGTCATAATTTTTTTTTTTTGAGGAAAGATTTGATTGTTTATTTGTATTGAATAGGCGCCGAAACGACTGGTCCGAATTGAAAAAATATTTTTGTGTTGGGTAGCCTATTTATTGAGGAAGGCTATATAACATTACGCTACGATAGAAAGGAACGGAGCAGCAACGAAAAATGGACGAAAACTGGCAGGCAATTCGATGCGACGGGAAGGGTCACGGGAGCAAAAATTTGACGCGGACGAAGTCGCGGGCAGAAGCTAGTTATTTAAAAAAGTATAGACATCACTTTTCGAGTGAATACAAGAACGGGGGGAACCAGTTCTAACACAAATATGGAAGTATTTTTCGACACAAATATCAATTTATAAAACTAGATAAGTATACTATTTCATTGTTTCATATTTGTCACAGCCGATTTCACAATATTATTCGAATTGGAACTAACTGAGGCACTGACAAGTTTAAGACTTCTAGCAGACTGATTAGTAGAACTGTCCGAATTGCTTAAGGAAATTGATATTGTAAATTGTTCTTTATAGTCTAACTAATATAGTCGTAGATTCGAAATAAAGCGCTAAATAGAACTATAATAACGTGTAATGCTAGTGAGAGTTATCTGCTCTCGGGTTTAGGTTTTGGTGGCTTGAATCCTTGTATTTTCTTCTTCTTCTTCTCCTTGCCGCCACCGGATTGGAAGGTCTTCCAGCTGTCCACTCGGTTTTGTCGAGATTCCTGCAATGTTGACACATAATGGTATTAAGGTGCTATATTAAGTGTAATTTATATGGTGTAGGTACAGTCAGCGTCAAAAAAATCGGGACAGACTATCCAAAATGATCACAACAAAGAAAATAAAACCATATCTCAAGTGAATACAGTTCTTGTCAGAATGACAGTTGTCACGTAGTGTCTTCATTCTGAAACATTCCTTGTGTATTGAGTTAATATTTTATTTTTATAGTAAAGTCGATTAGATCATTCTGAACAGACTGTTCGTTCCGATATTATTGACGCTGTCTGTCGTCGCGGACATCGGCAGTTGACCTTTTTTCAACCCTATTGCTTAAGACATTCACCCTTATGTCTTAAGCAATAGGGTTGAAAAAAGTGATCCTTCTCTATTCAAAGCGTAGATATTTTCAGTGATTGAGATATATGTAATATAATTTCGCGGATTTAGTTCGACCTATACAAGTATACGTAGTAGAACAATGTGATCTCAGTGGAAATGGACTCTAAAGGCATAGGGTGCATTTCCACTGAGGTGGAGACGAGCGGAGAACTGCCGGGCAGACGATGCTGCAACCGACCATTAACACTACAGGCAGAAAACAACATAGCGTTTCTCGTCTCGTCTGGGATTGGTCGATTTATGCACGTCTCAGTTGCGCTCCGCCTCAGTGGAAACGCACCCTTGCAGTTACCCAGGAAATCATACTGTCATGGAGCGTCATTGATCAATTTTATTATGCAAAAATAACTTTGACTAGTCCACTTAATACAAGCTATAAAATACATTCACCAGCAGTAAATCTAGCCCAAGCCCTAAACGCGAATTTGTGAACGTGGTTATTAATGAAGACAGACGTTAAGTATCTAAAAAACGAGATGCTCAGACATAGGACACCGTAAAATGCTCAGTTTTTTGCACAGTTCCGTGTATTGCTATTATTACAAGCCAGAAAACAATAACTGTATTGTCAAATGTTCAAAGAAAAGGCTTATTCAGAGCTCAAAAAATAGTTTTGTGTAAACTATCATATTATCTTAAAATTATAATAAAGGGAATTAGATAACTAAAGACTTACCTAAAAATTATTCCACTGAGCTGTGCATTTATTCGTTAATTTTGTGAAAACTGCAAAATTACTCTTGCTTTGGTGGTCATTTGATTCAACTAATATTACACACATCACTATTTGATGGTGTTTTTTTTTTTTAGTCACTACACTGTATGGATTGTCAAATACCTTAGAATTTACTTCTACCGATCAACCATAATAATTTACATTAGGTTAGTTAGTATAAACATGTAAATTGTATTTTTTTTTTCTTGCCGCAGAATATTTTACAGTTTGTAAGTAACAAAATCTTTAAATGTCATCATATGTTATAAAAGATCATTTTAAACTAACCTAATGTGAAATTAATCTCATATACCATCTCTCTAGATGGTATATGAGATTAATTTGCATCCATTTTCCCAAATAATAAGTTTACTTTCTTTCCTGCCACTGAGTCTATTTACCTCAAAATTCTTCGCCCATTCTTTTTCAAGGGACTTCTGTTCCTCCTGTTCAATCTCAGCTTCTCGTTTTCGTTTCCTCTCCTCCATATCTCGGACTTCAAGGTGCTGGCGTTTTCGCTCCATATCAGCAAATAACTGAAATCATTTAAAATAATCGGTTACTATTTAAGTGTCAACACTGATTGTAGATGTTGCAGAGACAAGATATAAATTATGTTTTGTAACAAACCAAATAGAATGAAAATAGTTGTATTGGTCCCAAAATTGACTGAAATATAGTTGATCGCTTTTAGCAATATCACTGCTTACTGTGTCACCCTCTGACATCTTTCATTTTTATGGTGAATATAATAAAGAGTAGGTATTCTAATCTATTGTAATATTATGTAAATATTTTTTCATAATTTTTCCAACATTACTGCAAACCTAATTTGCATCAAAGGTGTTGAATCTTCGAACCTTTTGGTGGATTTAATATTAAAAATTCTTTTAAATGATAAATTACTTTATTTTTGCAAGTAGGTTTGTACAAACACTTTTACATGTCAATCATTTTTTTTTAAACTAGATGAGGTCGGCGTTTCCTATCTGACTACTCTGAGAAGAAAGGCCGAAACAAACTCAGAGAACACAGTCTCTTTTAAAGTCCAGACATAACAACCATAACAACCATTTACAATATCCATAGACTCGCTTGTTCTGTTATTCATACCAATTCATCATCTTCATTATTTCAGTGAAAGACATCCACTACTGGAGATAGGCCTCCCCCAATTTGGGAGGGTTTGCCATAATCGCCTGGCAGGCTATGGCTTGGCAGGCGGGTTGGCGATCGCAGTATGGTAGTAAAATGCATATAGAATGCTGCTGCCCATTCTCTAGTTTGTCCCTTAGTCGCCTTCTACAACAGCCACGGGAAGAAATGGGATGGTGCTATTCTTTACATCCGGCACCACAGAGAACAATTTAGTCTTGTGTAGTTCGTGAACGAACTAGGTCGTAAGAGCGCTCCCATAGATGAACTACGTGAACTAGTTCCCTCATTCCCCGATCCGCAGTTTGTTAGTTCGTCAATTTGTGACCGAATGAGCGAGGATGGTGTCAACCGAACCGAAAACACGGAAAAAAATACAAAAAGGTTTTGTAATCACTAAACTACAGTACAATCCGGTTATAACGACGGTGAAGGGACCGGTGATATTACGTCGTACTAACCGGAAGTCGTTCTAAAGGAAATGTCAATTTTTGATTTTCATTCAAATCACATTTATTTATATACATACAAACATAATCTATTTAATGATATTTACGTGACCAAGAGAAAAAAAAAATCATTTGAATCAAAATATTTATTTATTTCACATAATGACACTTTTTCTTCAACAGAGAAACTTTTTCGTTTTGTAGAAGCCATTCTTGTACGCGAAATCACGCATCACCCGCAAATTAACGCCGTAAACTAAACAGTCGCATTCGAATCAGCGACGTGCAGGCAAGGGAGAAGCGCGGGGTGGAGATAGTTTCTTACCTACGATTTATTTGTAAACACGTCAACACTCGTCGTCGTTGTAGCTGGACAATTTTGTGTGAAATTCTGTCGTTAAAAGGGGTCGGTCGCTGTAAGCGGAGTCATACTAAACGGATGTACTTTCATAGTGGCTCGTATTAAAACCAAACATGCGCCTATACTTACGTCGCTAAAAACGGTTGGTCGTTACATGCGAAGTCGTACTAAACGGATTCTACTGTAGTTATTTATTGCAACAATAAACTTTGGTATTATTTACAATCATGATCATTTTATGAATTATCATTCAAAGGTTTTTGCTGTTTTTAGAGTCCAAAAATTGTAGGTAAAAGTAGAACATCATAATCTTGTCGCATGCGGTAGGAGCAAAATCAAAACGAGCGAATGATCAAACAATCTGCCTCTCTATGATTCGAGCTGGGAGCTGACGAACTAGAAGAGTGAACTGGTTTTTTTAAGGAGCGGCAAACTAAACTGAGCGATCTCAGTCGCGAACTACTATGCCCAAGACTACAGAACATACATACTCATACAAATTACCAAGAAATTATTAACATACCTTCATGGTCATTACATAAATTGCATGTTTATATTTCACAGGATCATCCTCAGGAATGACATCAGGCCCCTTATTATCCTTTTTCTGCTTTTTCCTTTTCTGCTCAATCTAAAACAATCAACATACAATTCATAGCGTGGGATTTGATAGTTAAAATAGCAATTTTAAAAAGCACTGATTTTGTTGATAACAGCAAAATCAAATTACCATGTGGTCAGTCCGCTCTTTGGCTTCCTCACAAATGTCTAAGCATTTTTTTCTAGTGTCATCGTTCTCAAGCGTCTTCCAGGCTCTGTTAACAATTTCAAAAGCTTGTTGTGCTCGTTCAGAGTCTTCCTGTAATTCAAAATCATACAATATTTACTAATTTGGAATACTATGAAAGAATATCTTTGTCTGGCTAATAACTTTATTGTCAAGAACTAATATTTGATATTTTAAAAATTATATGTGCTGTCTTTTTTGTGTCCCTCGTTCACGCCTATGTTCCTTACCTATTACTCGCTGTGTCAGGATGTCCCTCGGTATGATCCAATCTGTGGATGAAAACGAAATGTTGACGGACATAACCGTCTAAACGAATACGAAATCTCCTTACTTGAGAACTCAGTAGGTAGGTACTTTAGAACTAAAATGAAACTGGGAGTCAATTTGGTCACTTTTTGATAGAATTTACACTTTTAGATAAGATGCTAAGTAGAAATAGGTTATTTTTCAAAAGTTTACATTGCTAGCATAAAATTTATTCAAAGTTATAGGGGATGGCTAATTTATTAGTGACTGAAAACAATCTTTTAAGTGTTCTCTTACCATATTTTTATCCGGATGTACCAGTATGGATAGTCTCCGGTATTTCTTCTTGATCTCGTCCAGTGATGCATCAGGCTCAACTTGCAGGACCTCGAATGGGTTTAGATTAAAATATGTGGACCCTGGACGTAGTAATCGTTCGAGTTGCTGTATTGGGGTCAACACAGAATCACGTTTTTCTATTTCTTTCACCTGCAAATCGGAGTAAGTTAACGTGTTGCAGCATTCATGTATTATTAAATTTATGATTGACGCATGGCCAAACTTCAAACTCGTACACAAAGCGTTCAATATTTACACTGTCATTATTGTGTAATGGCAAGAAAGTTAAATCAAGCTTGAAAATCAAAGTTGTACGTTGTGCTAATGGCAAAAGAAGTACTTGTCTTGGAAGAAAACGAAAATATTTACAAAATAAAGACCTCACCTCAGTGTAGAATTCGTCGAACGAATCTGCTTTCGAGGCGGACGATGCAGACATGTTTAGAGATTACTGTATCGCTTTCACATGTAACATACGATTAGAATAAGTTTGCAATAATTATATTTTCTAAAAGAACACTACAATAGCGTACGCTTCAAAATTAAATTCTCTCATTTCACAATAATCACTTCACTCCGCGTTTCGTAAAGCAATTTCACTAGGGCTTTCAAGAGCTTTATTTTCAAGTCGATTTTTTTTTATAAAACATGGTTAGAATCGATATAATTTAATCAATTTAACTTTTAATAGAAAAAAATCGTTCTATATCACATATTCTATTATTTAACTTATTACAAATGATTTTTTTTTATTACTCAATAGGTCTAGTTTTACTAACAACCGCACAGACCGTAAAGAAGTTGGAATTCTGTATTTTGCAATAATATGTCTTCTAGTTAAAATACGACTGATGTTTCTCTCTTCACTCCGCGTGGACATATTTTATACTGTGTATGAAAAATATTGTTCCTAAACTAAATTAATATCTTTAATCCTTAAGAGCGTTAACGTCGATTTTGGTTGTTTGACCCAAAAAGCGTACTTTTCAAACCATTTAATCACCTCATAAAACGTATCTAACGAAAGTGTGAATAACTAAATATTGTTGGAAATATTTCGGTCTAAAAAGTTGACTGAAAACCTTTTTACATTAATAAAGTATTCGTGAATTCTAACCAGATAAACAAACAGTGTTTTCTAAAATCCTTTTACAGTATTCATTTCGAAGCTTAAAATATCCGAAACCACTAATAAAATGACAAACTAATAAACATATTTAATTGTTCACATCCTTGAGCAAAAAACTGAGAGAGACTTTTTTGATTTTCAGCGCCTAACATAATAAATAAAACAATAAACAAAGTGAAATTAACAAGAAAAAGCAGTTGCTAAATTCATTATTTCTTCCAATAAATCTTATTTAATTTTACAAAATAAAGGTGTATTGTAATAGAAGAACATCTTCTTTAAAACTTGCAATAAAAAATTTCAACTAAATTAGTTTTATTATTTTTCTACAATTATTTTAAAACTACTATAAAACCGTGCGCGGTAATAATTTTAAATCAGTCCGCCGCGAGGCTATTCAAAGAGTGGACGTATCGCTCAGTGCTCTACGCGTGACCTCTCCCAACCCTTGGCATCGAGTGAGTTTATAGTGCGATATAACGATCTTGGGTTGGTAAGTAAAATAATTATTTTTTATTTAGATAATTGAAAACAATATTTTTCGAAACAACAAAAATTGTTTCAGGTGCCATGGGGAATAAGAGTAAAAAAACGAAACTAGTTTTATCGAGGAAAAGGAAGAGACTCAATCAAGAGGTTTTAGCTAAAGCTAGGGCTAAAAGGTTGGGTAAAATAATATTTTGTATAGAACTTGATTTGTTATCTTTGTTGATCGAAGTTTGCTATATAAGGTCCTCGTTTATTAATTTATTTCCTTCTAGGGGGTGATTGTACTACTCAAATACATTTTTTTTTTCTAAACGATCAATTTCGAAATTGCAAAAAACAATACTTCCTCAAACTAAACCGTCGATCATCTGATTTTTTTTAACTTGCATTGTAATAATAATAATTTAAATGATTTGATTTAATTTAAACTTTATTTCTTCTTTTTAGAGAATTTAACTAAAAGCTTGTTTTTAAAAATGTTTTTAGGGTTCCGTAGTGAAAGAGGAACCATTTATAGTTTCGCTAAGTCTGTCTGTCTGTCCGACCGCGGCTTAGCTCAGAGACCCTTAGTACTAGAAAGCTGGAATTCAACATGAGTAAACATATTAATCACGCAGACAAAGGGGTAAAATAAAATCCTGTTTTTTTATCTTCAGGCATTGTAAAGAAAATAATGTTGTTGTGAGTACGGAAGATGTTAAAATCCAAAATGAGGTAAAGGTAAAGCACAACTAACGTATTTTTTATTTACAATTTCATATTTACGTATGGGATTACATCTATCTTTTTTTTTTCAGGACTTAGCCTCGTCTTCCAAAACCAGCTTGTCGATGTGTGGAACACACGTGTCGTTTATCTTTCAAAGTCGGTAAAGGAAAACATTTATTGAAATCTACATACAAGTGCTATATATAATAAACTAGCTTCTGCCCGCGACTTCGTCCGCGTCAAATTTTTGCTCCCCTGACCCTTCCGGTCGCATCGATTTGCCTGCTAGTTTTCGTCCATTTTTCGTTGCTGCTCGCTCCTTTTGAGTTATAGTGAGTCAACCTTGAAAGATAGACATATGCTCTCGCGGACTTTTTTTTAGAAATTTTTAAGAGGAACAATTCCGTTATACATTATTTTTGCGTTACCCGTTTACGCAGCGCACGCAACGGAAACTCTTAAAAGGAATAAATTTTCCCCGTTTTTGCAACATTTTTCATTACTGCTCCGCTCCTCTTAGTTGTAGCGTGATGTTATATAGCCTATAGCCTCCCACGATAAATAGGCTACCCAACACAAAAAGAATTTTTCAGTTCGGACTCGTAGTTCCTGAGATTAGCGCGTTCAATCAAACAAACAAACAAACAAACAAACAAACAAACAAACTCTTCAGCTTTATAATATTAGTATAGATATAATATTATAAATAAAGAATTCTTCGATATTGAAATATTTTATTTTAAAACTAGAATACTTAATCATTTGCTAGAGGACCATCGCGACTTCCTACGACTTCAAAATGATGAACCCCCTTCATTATGATTTTTTCATGTACTTTTTTATCAAATGAGCAATTTTTAATCAAAATTCATTTAGTAGTTTTTGTGAAAGAGTAACAAATATACATCTACTCATCCATAAATAAACTCTCAAACTTGCGCGTTTATAATTATTATTTGAAAATATGATCTGTATGGTATTCTGATGTGTAATCGATATGAATTGAAGTTTCATCAAAATTCGTTCAGTAGTTCTTACGGTAAATTGTTAAAATCATTCATCCATACATCCTCACACACCTTTGTGTTTATAATATTATTCGTAGTAGGATTTTACATTTGTACAATATTTCTAACTTTTCTCCCCTAAATAGTACCTACTTACTACGTATCCAAAATTGCCTTTTTATTTCACAAGCATGTAATAAAAATAAGAATAGTAAATAAAAATCAACTGACGATTAAATAAGTAAGTATCATTAAACATTGAGGATCAACTTGGGTTAGTTTGACTATAATGACGGGCAGCACACCAACTCTACGCACACAGTTATGCGCGTATCTGTGTGAGTGGAAGGAGCACTGCAATTACCTAAACTTGGTGCCGTGGATTTCACGTTAACGCTCTTAAGAAGTCTCGATTTATTTTGTGAACCAACCTTAGTTGGTTAGATCTTGAAATAATATTTGGTAAGAAATATTTTTTAGAACTAGTTCCTATATCATTGCGCCTTTATCATTTTATTATATTGGCCGCAATTTGTCCCTTTTTAAAACTTTTGTAAGGCTAATGCCCAGTTTATTCTTTTTGTCCATGGTAGTAACAGTGTTTAATATGAGGTTTCATTAGAATAAAGGTCAGTTACGAAACATAAGGAGGATGCGTTAAGGTAGCCCACGAATTTATATTTTGATTATTTGTTCATTCCACAACCATTTCATATTTACAACTAATTAAATAATTATAAAATAAACACACACAAACATTACACAACACACTCAAACATTACACAACACACTCAAACATTACGTTATTTTAGTCGATTTACTTTTAGATCATTCAACAATCATTTGCATGCATCATTTGTGTAAGCGCTTCCTTAATGTTTATGGTTACTAAAAACAGATCCGACCCGATAAGTTTCTAGCTTGGTTCTGGCTTTGTGGTTGCTATACTCTGTGGTAAAAAGTGGTGAGTGGTGACGTTTGACTCTGTCAGTCACTAACAAAATTAGTGTTTTTTTGTTTCATGTTTTACTGTTGTTAACTTCAGTCCTGAACTCTTCACTGCATTTCATCGTAGTTAGCTGATTTTTATTTTAAATTATTGTTTTTGTAAGTACTTTATACGTTTTTCTTAGTTATTTACCGAGCCCAGTTTTTAGGCTAACTACTAACCTAGTATCTTACGGTTAGTTATACAGAGGTAGTAGGTACAAACAGTTATAGGTCAAGCTACACATTTCCAGTTTTAGCTGACCTGGCATTGTATAGGCTTTTCGTACAGTGAGATATCAGCTTATAGTGGAAATGTATAGCTTGATGTGTGGCCGTGCTTACCTATACCTTAGTTGTAAGTTTTCGGTAATTTTTGAAATTGCCAAACCATGCTGAATATTTCGTGACATCCCAATGAAGGAAAATCGGTAGACTGTTATACATATATAGGTATTCAATGATCAAGTAGGTAGATAGTACTGGCTACATCCTAGATATCTCTGTACTTTAGTCAGTAGGTTATAGTAAAGGCCACACAGTGCCGGCGGCAGGGCCGCCGGGCAAGCCGCCGCACAGTGGGCCCATACTGAAAATTAGTGGACTTAGGCAACAAAGTTACCATATCGATGCGATTTTTTTTTATATGACGTGTTATAATATTCCTGACAACTTTTATTCTTATAAAATTTCTTCTAAACTTGATAGTTTGTCTTGAAAAAAATTTATTAGATTTTCTTGAATGGAGCGAATCACGTTTAATTTTTTTTCTTCAATTGTACTAATATGTTGGGTGTGTGGCGTGAGTATATGATAGCTAGGGTCATTCTCTATCCACGAAAAAAAATCAGCGCCGGCCATCTGCGGCAGCGCTAGTAATCATTCGGTAAAAAAATAATAATTTGGAAGAATTTTTTTGTCATTTAAAATAAATTCAAAGCATATTTTTTGTCTCATTTGGCTGTTTTCACCTTCTTTTTAGTTAAATAAATAGTTTTAATAGCGCATACGTACTTAGAACTAGTAATTCTGGTAGAGATTTAGTTATTATTGCATGTTATCGGTACAAATGAGTCGTCAATCACAATGCAGGTGCTCTGCATTATGATTGATGACTCATTTGTTTGTGCGCGCATAACTAATGAGTCATCGAAAAATGCTCGTCTCTGATTGGCTGTGTTATTTTTTAACTGCACGTTATCTATTGTTGAATAAATATATCGTAATGTTTCAGGTTATACTAATTTTGTTAATGATAGGTGAAATAATTTAAATTTGTACGGGCAAGTCGTTGATAATTATCTACATAATCAACTGTATGTATATTATTATAGTATAAGTTATCGTACGTATGATCAATATGAAACTGTGAAGTAATTGTAGCCCTGAAAAGGGCTGTTTGTCATATTCCTATCCCTGATGGGCTTTTGTGGGAATAATTTAGAGCCGGATCACATTATTTGTTGTTCCAGAAGTGCTAGTGGGTCCGGCAAATTTTCGGACTCTGCTATGAGGCATTCTTCTTCCTCCATAATTTCACTGTCACAGGGAGGCTCAGTAGTCTGTAACAACTGAGTTGCTTCAGGCAACAACTCATTATGAACCTGTTTCATTATTTTAGGCCTTATGTAGGATATGTGGGGATCAGAGCTTATTAGAAGTCCATGGAGGATGTCTTCGTTTGTTGCTATTCTCCCCGTTTTCAGAGTGTGCCTCTCCCTGACGTTTCTGAAGTCCTTATTACGGGCTTCCGAAGCTTCTTCAGATAAGGTAGCTAAAACGAATAAGTACATACATTTCAATTTCAAAACGCAATCGAGTCAAATAATACATCAAACTATATTTATTTTTTACTTACCGATTGGCAAAACACCAAAGTGGTTACAGATGTCTGCACCGTGCATTAGAAGTTTATGTACACTAACTGGCATGTAGTACCACGAATAGTGTTGCACGTACACATCAGCTGTTTCTCTACAGTATCTTCTAAATTTTTCACAGTCAATGTTTTTGCCTGATGATATGGCTTGTAGAATAACGGAAAATCTGAAAATCAGATTTTCGTCAATTCCCGTTATTCTGGAAGATCTTTTGTAATCTTGGAAAAAGCGCCTCGCTGTATTCCCGTCGTTTGTAGTTCCAAAACCCTAAAATGGGAAAACAATACTGTAATATACAATACATAGAGATATAATTCACAAACAACATAAAGAGAGCGAAAATTAAATACATACCTGCCCCCCTAGCCAAGTCACAAACGTTTACCGTTCTACAATCGGTAACGCCTCAGTGTCAGCAATTGTAGAAAACGATAAGTTGGTAGCCATGTTGGAACGCCTGAGTCGGCCGCTCGTTCTTCAATGTCTTTAGAAAAACGACACCTTATAACAAAGGATTTAGCGTTGAACATTGTAGAAACGATAAAAAATCATTGATCATTTTGAGCGATGTGAATTTGGCTACGAATTTTCTTTTCGTTTGTTCTAACCACGTGACTTAACGTTGAGCGACTACCGTTAACGATTGCAGATTATCAACTTGGCTAGGGGTGCTGTTTGACTATATCAATCAGCATTCCAGTTTGCTCACGAAACTCTTGCTGTGTGGTCTAAATTATTCATCTCACTCGGTTTTGCCAAGCAAATGGGACACGTTGCATATGATGGTACTCCAGAAATAATATTGGCCACTTTTCCATCAATCATGGTCATATGCAATTCATGTGATACAATAATATTTCCACACTGTGTAGATATTCGTTCATCAATTTGTTTTTTCATCTCAGACTCTTCAGACTTTATAAAGTCAGCTGTCTCCGAAGTGAAAGTGAACTTCACTGGTCGACAGTACAGAGTTGAGCAAGGTGTGGGGTTCTCCCAAACTAGATTTTCATTCCCAGATGATGGCCTAGTAGACACTAGCCGAAGAGGGACGATGCTTATCATGACTACTGATGAATCATCGAACTCTGTAGCTGTGTTTGACGTTTTCTATTTATAGTTACTCTGCGACGAAGAACCATCAAGTCCCCATTTCCAGGTCAACTTGAGTTCTTCATTTTGAGACCTATCAACAGTATTTATATCAAGTAATATCCTCTCCACAGTGTGGTCCAATAGCGCTTGCAATTTAATGTGAGCTCCGTTTTCGGTAATCTCCATACTCTCTTGTGGTGGGTAACATCTTTTCTTGGCATTTACAAGCTTTGGATAAGATGAAAAGGCAGCACAGTTTTCTTCTTTCAGAAATTGTTGAAGAGCTAAGTACTTCCATTTCGAGAGCGCAACTGATGTATAAAGAGCTAAACACTTATCTTCAGAGACAGTACTTAAGCTCTGCTTTTTGAATAGTCTCTCTTCTACTTCGGATAGCGCATCTGGATTACTGGAAAGGTATTCGACCACTTTTGCCAGATTCGTTTTGCCGTTGTCTTTCAATTTTGTTATGTACCAGTGCTGCAACTCTTCCTCGGAATTTTCTTCTACTATGGAAGTAGAACGTCTTTTCTTTTGCTTATTACTTAACTCTTCGAACGGTTTTCTGTGCTCGTTTTCTGTAGATGTTCCCGCTTCCGCAGTACATACTGCAAGAGTAGGAACATGGCAATCTATATCCACAAGCTCAGATAAGGCTGCGTCCGAAAAGCCCATCACACTTCTCAGATCAACACTGTCACAAACAGGCCAGTTGATGTTTTTTTCCAACCACTTGCGATTAATTACACGATTCATAAAAGTTTTTTTATTTCTACTTGACTCTATCCACTTTTTATTTAAATTTACACAAAAAAGTCGACAGAACTCCTTGATTCGGTTCTTGTCTTCTTCAGAAACTTCGGTAGTCAAGACAGAAATGATACTTTCATACAGAAACATATGATTTTTCAGATCACCGCCACTTCTTAATTTCACAAAAAGATCTAGGTTGGTACAAAATCCAGCCATAGTTCTAATGTAAATATAAAAATACAAGTATTTCACTGTGTTCACAAACAAGCGACAAGAGCGAAACTAGGTGGACTTATTTTTTTTTTTTGGACAGTGACTTCTCGTAGTTAGCCCGAAGGCTTTTACTACTTAACCGGGCTTTCCCTGCGAATGACTTTAGACGCGAATCTAAGGCCTCCAGCCAGGGGCTAGATGGACTTAACGAATGTCTTTATATTTATAGTTAGTGTTAATTACTCAAGTAGTGGACATAACAGTGAGTGAAAATTATTCAGCCAATCAGAGACGAGAATTTTTCGATGACTCATTAGTTATGCGCTTAGCCGAGTGCACAAACAAATGAGTCATCAATCACAATGCAGGTGCTACCGATAACATGCAATAATAACTAAATCTCTACCAGAATTACTAGTTATAAGTACGTATGCGCTATTAAAACTATTTATTTAACTAAAAAGAAGGTGAAAACAGCCAAATGAGACAAAAAATAGGCTTTGAATTTATTTTAAATGACAAAAAAAATCTTCCAAATCATTTTTTTTTTTACCGAATGATTACTCGCGCTGCCGCAGATGGCCGGCGCTGATTTGTTTTTCATGGATAGAGAATGACCCTAGCTATCATATACTCACGCCACACACTCAACATATTAGTACAATTGAAGAAAAAAAATTAAACGTGATTCGCTCCATACAAAAAAATCTAATTAATTTTTTTCAAGACAAACTATCAACTTTAGAAGAAATTTTATAAGAATAAAAGTTGTCAGGAATAATATAACACGTCATATAAAAAAAAATCGCATCGATATAGGAACTTTGTTGCCTAAGTCCACTAATTTTCAGTATGGGCCCACTGTGCGCCGTGCACCCGGCGGCATTCAAAGCTGCCAGGGCGGCACTGTGTGTAGTAAGTAGCCTTTAGGGAGCTGGCGAGCAAAATTTCGATATGATCAGCACACAAGGCAGACGTTATTAATAGTGATAATTATACCCTAAGAAACATCAAGGACTGCCACCATGGTGGCGCTGCGTTGTAAATTTACAGCGTTTCAAAAATGTTTAAAAAAAAGGTGTGCTATATTATGCGCACACGTCTGCCACTGGAGCTGATGATCACAGTCATCCTGGAAACACAAAGAATCGAAAAGGCAGACATCCAGGGCTCTGACTTTTGTAGTATTCAATTTTTTTATTTATTTTTATGATCTAAAAAACTGTATATGAAGTGCACACTTGGCAGATTTGAATTGTTCGATTAAAAACAATGAGAAGAACCACGGAAAAATAGTCTACAAATATGTTGTCTATTGACAGTGCTCCAAAAATGTAAAAAAAAAGAAGGTATGCTATATTATGCGCACATGTCTGCCTCTTGGACGGATGTTTGAATTACTTATGAAAACCAAGAAAATCGATGAGGCAGACGTTTAGGCCTCTGATATTCCAAAGGCAGACCATTTGATTTACTTTTTTCAACCCGACGCTCGCGCCAAACCAAGTAGGTATAAAATATCCCCATAGATCCTTTCGTGGTGTCTCTCTTTTCTTTGGGAATATGAGTGAGAACGGTATAACTCAGTTCCGACCTTTTCCGTATTGTGAAACTAAATGTATAGAGCGTATAGCTATATACAGCCTATATCTATATCTATATACGTATTTTACACAAATAAAACGTGATTTAAAAATTTAAAGATTGTTCCTATCCAGATCCTAACCCTATTCAGATTACATTCAAGCATGCTATATAAAAAAAAATACTTTCTAATTAGGGTTCCAAGCGCATTTCGTTTCTGGTTGGCATTGAGAATAAAATATGATTGCATAGATTTCAGCTCCAGAAGTTTAATCGTTACCGTGAGTTTAGAGGATAATATTAAACAAACTTATAAGAATAAAACTATAAAGAATAACAATAATCTCATACAATACCCGCTGTCCCTTGATTCCGTGAATTTCAATCAGTTATACAGCTGAAAATCAGTGAGCAAAGTGTCTGCCACATTATTTTTTGTATCCACAGAATCATAGTGAATCGAATGGGCGCAATGAGAACCGCGTGCAAATGACTTAGTAGAGCTTTTTTTTTTAACATTTTTACAACTGTGTCCCATGATAATGCAGAGTCCTGAATGTCTGCCTCTTCGATTTTGCTTCGTTTCCAAGATGATTGGGACCATGAACTCCAGAGGCATACATGTGCAAATGATTTAATACTCCGATTTTTTTAAGCAACTTCAATCCGCTGTAACGCGAAAACGCAGCGACATAGGACCTTAATTGAGTAGACCAAATCAATTCGTAATGATTTAAACTGCAATCCACCTCAACGTGAAACGTGTGCAAACCATATACCGAAATGCTCGCCAGATCCCTAGCTATTAGTCGTTTTTACAACTGAGTCAATTTGATCGTGGAAGTTAAATTAAAGACCGCCTTCAAATTGTAAAAAAAAGTGTGTTCAGGTAGGTAGGTACTTACAACTCCGCTCCTATGACGTCACCCTGTCCCACGTAGTGAGAGTGACGATTGATTATCGCTTATTAGGACACGTCCTAATATAACCGTGAATATTCGATCGTCGCGTTTATTTTACTCGGCGAACCCGAACGCGACAATACCGCACTCCACCAGACTAAATATAAATATTTTGTCAATCAGGTATCAACCATGTTTGCAAATAAAGTGGTACTCGTTACTGGTGCCAGCTCGGGAATTGGTGCAGAAACTGCCCTAGACTTCTCAAAACTTGATGCCAAGCTGGTAATTACGGGAAGAAATGAAGGAAATCTAGAAAAAGTCGCAAAGGAATGTCAAGAAAACTCGCCAAGTAATTTGAAGCCGTTGATAGTAATCGCTGACATGAACATTGAAAGTGACGTAGAAAATATTATAAAAAGGACAATAGATGAATTTAAACAACTTGATGTCCTAGTAAACAACGCTGGTGTTCTTGAATCTGGGTCTATAGAAAACACGAGTCTGGCTCAGTACGATCGTGTTATGAACACAAACGTCCGCGCACCGTATCACCTGACGATGTTGGCCACTCCTCACCTTGTCAAAACACAAGGAAATATCGTGAACGTGTCCAGTGTCACCGGTTTGAGATCTTTCCCGAATGTTCTTGCTTACTGCATGTCTAAATCTGCCTTGGATCAATTTACGAGATGCGTTGCTCTTGAACTGGCACCCAAGAATGTTCGCGTTAACGCTGTAAATCCTGGTGTGATAACCACGGGTCTTCACATGAAGTCAAGCATGAATGAACAAGAATATGAAGTGTTTATTAAAAAGTGCGCTGAGAGTCATGCGTTGGGTAGAGCTGGTGATGCTAAGGAAGTCTCGTCTGTGATTCTGTTTTTGGCAAGTGATGCTGCTAGTAACATCACTGGTGTAACTATGCCGGTTGATGGTGGCCGCCATGCCATGTGTCCGCGATAGTGCTTTTGATATATACAATAGAATCTGATAAATTCTTCAGGTACATGTATTATTTGCATTAATAAAGGCATTGATGAATTATAAATGGGTTATATTATTTTTCGTTAGTTTCTACGATCTTTTCCAAGGCCTACGAACTGACCTTGAACCCATAAAATACTATCATTCATATTTAAAGTACGCCTTGTCAAAGAGATTTCGATAGGCATACTTTTATCTACCGCATAATGGATGGAGAAACTTATCACAGAGTATTAATTATTGTAATTACTGTGAAATAAATTATGTTAAGGAAGCTTTAGATTCACAAGTAAATACCTACCTACCTTTAGCTCTAAGATTCACTCATTTAGACGTCAATGAGATAGAATGGTTAGCATTTGATCGCGAAGGTCAATATTTTTGCATAATAGCGATGAATCAAATTTTTACCTACTGAAATACACACCGAGTGTGTATGTGTGCGATCGGGTGTCTGTAATTGTGACACGATAATTAGTGTCGAAACAGCCGCTGTTTTGAAACAGGTTCGAAATTTTTTCATACACTTCCAGAAGCTAGAGCTAAGACGATAAGTTTTGCAGCAAGGAAAGGTGAAGTGAAACTAAATTCATTTATCACCTTTAAATGTCACGAGACTCCCAAAACCCTTTTAGTGTATGTAGAAGGACTACCAGAGCTTTGGAGCTTCACCTGCAGTGATCGACAATCTCATTCGTATAGTATATAACTCTTCATTTTAATTAAGTATAGGAGTAGCTTTTTACAGTTCAAATTCGTAGTCCTCATATTTTATTATACAGAAGTTTTCGTAAGATTAAGCATTATTTCGCTTCTTCACGCAACTCATTAAGGACGATGGAAACTAAGGTAGCTCGCAAAAAACAAATTTTCTATAGTTTTTGCAATTTTCAGGTCTGTGTTAGGTTTTATATTGATGAAAACATGATTCGCGACCGTGTATCGTACGGTCGCGAATCATGTTTGTGTGCTCCCGTCGTAGGCAATTTATGGTAAACTCTTAGTTTTTTTTGTCCGTATCGTATCCATTGGCGAACCCAAATATTTCTTTTACGGCAACTTCGTTGTTTTTTTTGCAATAAAAAGTCCCAACAGTAGCTGCACAACGCTTATTCATGCATGGTGATCGATTACTAACCTTGGATCTTGATTTAATTCTTAGAATTGTGTGTTCCTTACATTTATTTATAGACACTATCCAGACAAAAATATTATAGAAGTGTGAAATGAAAATTATTTTTTGTTCGATATTTGTATCACAATTTTCGTCGTATTGTAGACGTAATACTAAGCACTACCTTAAAAACTCGTGTTGTAATAAATCAGCGCCCAAGTTTTTTGAAAACGAACAAACTAACAGTAGTTAAAAACAATAACTTATATATTTTAAGATGCTCTGACGTAATCATGCTTTGTTTTTTGATCAGGTATAAAGAATGTTCACCAATAAAGTAGTTCTTGTTACCGGAGCTAGCTCAGGAATCGGTGCGGAAACTGCAATAGAATTTGCGAAACAAGATGCGAGACTAGTCCTAACAGGAAGAAACAAGGATAACCTAGAGAAGACTGCAAAAGAATGCGAAGCTGCGTCGCCTAGTAAACTAAGACCATTATCTGTTATCGCCGATATCGACAAGGAAGCTGATGTTGAAAGTTTAGTGAAGGAAACCATCTACAATTTCAAGCAACTCGATGTTCTGGTCAACAATGCCGGCATTATGCAAATGGGTTCAATAGAAGATACTTCTCTTGCTCAATACGACAGCATAATGAATACAAATGTGCGTGGACCATATTATTTGACCATGTTGGCCACACCGCATCTTGTGAAGTCCAAAGGGAACATCGTTAATGTATCCAGTGTAGCTGGACTGAGGTCTTTTCCCGGAATACTTGCGTATTGCATGTCTAAAGCTGCCATGGACCAGTTTACGAGATGTGTGTCCTTAGAGCTTGCTAGTAAGGGAGTTCGTGTCAATGCTGTTAATCCGGGGGTGATTGAAACTAACATTCACTTGAGGGGTGGAATCAGTGAAAAAGATTATGCTGCCTATTTAGAGAAATGTAAGGAGACTCATGCTTTGGGAAGGACGGGAACTACCATAGAGGTTGCGAATACTATTCTATTTTTGGCGAGTGAAGGTGCCAGTAATATTACAGGTGCAACAATCGCGGTAGATGGCGGTCGTCACGCTATGTGCCCGCGATAAAAGTAAAATCTACAAATTACTAGCCACAAGTTAATGAAGCATTCTAACAGCAACAGTACCTATGCACTTATTTTGAGTCTGATGTGTTAATTTCAGATTCATTGTTTTCGTTCTTAAGCATTTATCGTTACAGTAATGTTAAACTACTATTTGTTTTTAATAAATAATTTTAGCAAGATAATATTGTGCTTTAATCTATCATCACTTTCCACTTTTCCTACAGCTACTGCAATAGAGGTGCAAGTGCCTCATATTCAGTCTCTACTATTCCCACTGCTGGGGCACAGGCCTTCTTTAAATCAGTGAGAGGCTGTGGGCCGTCATCCACCACGCTGGCCCAATGCAGATTGGGAGATGTCACATATCTTCGAATTTTTGGTTCTAAGACATGCCGGTTTTCTCACGATGTTTTCCTTCAAAATATTTCATCACCACTGCTCTCAAAACGGTAAACCGTATGCAATGGCATAGATATAAAAGAGATTACGTACATAAAATATGTGTTAAAAACTAGTTAAGTGTCGGATACGTGTGACCGCAGCATGTTAATATTCCTGAAAATGATGCTTCACATCCCCTTACGAAAATTCATAAGGTTTTAAAAATGCTTACAGGGTGAGCGATTCTTCGCATCTTTCATGGAAGTACCTTTTTATCAGAAGCTTCTGTTTAGAAAGGCATATAGGTACATAAGTATCTCTACGTAACGTAATACCATTGCTGGTAATCTTTACTACTCTTCTGTCGCCCGGTGCCGTGTTTGTAACTCTATGGTTTGTATTGTTTCCTATCAATATCCCCTAGGGGAATCCCTTGCAAGGTAACAACTTTCAAATGTCTTTACGTACGAGATCCCTCCTGAGTTTAGGAGCTCGTTGGACAAAACCACGTAGCCCCTTCGTAGCTACACCACTGGGTATAAGCCTTCTTGATCGAATTCAAATTACATGGAATGCAGTGGAAGATTCTTTACTATCTAAATATTTTCGGTCTTCACATGACTTCATAAAAACATCTTCATCATCATATTTCCTCATTTTCACCTTAATAGGTTGATCAGTGATTGTGTTGAAGATCCTGGTTACCGAACAACCACCAACTTTTACGATGATCTTTCCAGTCTGGATTCCGGTTTCAGTTAGGCAATTAGCCAGCACAAACTTGAAGTGACGCTGGTAGTGAAGCAATGGCTAGACGAATGCGACCAATCTGTACCAAAATATATACAAAAGTGGATTAGTTTCTCAAAGAAGAATTAGGTATTTATAACTCGCTGTTATTGAGAGCTTTCCAGTTAGAATTTATGGATCTACTCACATTTAGTAATTACCTACCATTAATAAACATAACATAACATCACGCCTTGTTTCCCCGAAGGGTTGGGCAGAGGTGTACTTATAGTACACCCACATTTCGCCTGTTATGTTTTAAGTCCCATGTAATAGGGGGCGAGCCTATTGCCATCAACCGGGCACAAATCCAGACTCCGGGCTGCTACTGAGAAATTCCAGATGGAAAAACCCAATAACATTTTACCCGACCTGGGAATCGAACCCAGGACCTCAAGCTCAGCAGTAGCGCTTGCTACCACTAGACCAACGAGGCAGTCATTAATCTTTTATTTATTAACGTTGCTTAAAGTTAAGTAATTATTAGCGTCACTTTAACGCCTTATCATCATCATCATCATTTCAACCGAAAGTCGTCGACTGCTCGACATAGGCCTCCCCCAATTTGGGGGGATTTGCCATAATCGCCACGCTTGGCAGGCGGGTTGGCGATCGCAGTATGGTGGTAAAATGCATAGAGAACGCTGCTGCCCATTCTCTAGTAAGTCCATTAGTCGCCTCTTTCGACACTTACTGGAAGAAATGGGATGGTGCTATTCTTTATGTTCGGCACCACATGGACGCTTTATACTAATTCCCATGTGTAGTACATACATACATACATACATACTAAGTAATTCTCATCTCTTAACTACACAATTTTGAATAAGGTAGGGTTAGTACTTTCCTAGGACAGTAGGTACATATTAGAACTTTTAATTTGAATGCTGTTTACCGTCAAAGTAGACTGTGCAAGAAAACCAACAGATTTAATCTTTGTTTTCACAGCAACGCCTCCAAGGCAGGATCCAGCGGCCCATATGTTGACGTTATCTCCAGTACACTTTTTCATGTCTTCCATAGCCTTGGAACCAGTTGCGATCGCCTCTTTGGCTATACTGACCAAGTACTGGATCTCTTTAGACACATCAGCGATAGGTTCACTGACGCAAGTCATTGTGCCCGATAGTGTTTCGTTGAATACAGCGGCTGCAGCACTTCCTTGGGACTGCAATTTTCAAAGCAAGAAAACACATTTTTATTGAACTCATGATTATCACAATATACATCATTTTCAAGGATGCCAATCTCGTCACCTTCTACTTACTTAAAACGTGAAATAGAAAAAAAAATCAAAATGGACATCGTAGCGGGTAGTTCGGTGGCGCCACTGAAAAGCCATCACTATGACGACCAGTGAGTACCTTTCTTTCAATCCCAATTTTCCACGTGATTGTGCATGATTAAAGGCTCGCCTATGGCCGCAGTTCCATCGAAGGGTTTTATTCATCAAGAACTTTAACATGGCTTAGAAGAACAACGCAGTCATACAGATAGACACGACACCGACTTTAATGAGTATTAAGTATCGATGTGTATTTAGATTCGACATGGTATACTTGAGCAGAGCGCGGAGCGGTAAGGAGAGCAGTGGTATCGGCCCCGATTTACTAGATGTAGGTTCTGGGGTCGAACCCAAGCAGGCGCTGTACCACAACTGTCAAAACGCTGAAGAAAAACGTTGTGAGGAAAACCGGCGTGTCCTAGAACCAAAAATCCAAAAACATGTGACATTTACCAACCCACACTGGGCCCGCGTGGTAGATTACGGCACTCTCCCTCTCACCGAGAGGTGGCCCGGTCCTAGCAGTGGGAACAGTATATGCTGATTGTTGCGTCCTGAAATAGTTTCTCTATGCGCACGCAACGCGTAACGGAATGACATCTGACTTGTCAAGTTTGATTTTGACGTTTGACACTCTCTCTTGATTTTCGGTGGGAAACGAGGAAGCATGTCGCCGTTTGAGTCTCGCGATCTTTTTGTAAAGTTATCCCTTACCCGGTCGTTTTGGTGACGATAGGTCATGACCCATTGTTTGGAGTGTTAATAACCCCTAATTTGACATATCACGGGTTTATTTGTTGGAAATATCTCGTATAAATAGTTGACGGTCATTCAAGTGACGCTATTGTGAATGAGTGATTTGAAGACCGCATGCTGTGATTGTCTCCAGCCTAATTGGAAGCGGATTGTTACCAGGAGAATACTCATAACGTCACGACACGATACACATACACTCACTTACATACATATCTCCAGGTTGGCACCAGAGCAGTGTCCTTCGCCCATCAGGTAAGTTCTTTTGTTTGTATATTGTACCTTGTACTTGTATTGTCTGCTCCGCGTACGGCGGACAGTACGCTAGCCACTCTTGTCTCTAGAGCCCCACGATTATAACTCTTCCACTGCGCACTTGAAATCGTATTGGGAGGCCTAGCCTGGCAGCGTACATTCTTGGTATTCAGAGCGCGGTTATAAGACATAACCACCAAATTGGTAATTTACAGTAGGCTAATTACTTGGCAGTCTCTATAAGGGAAGTAGTAATTCGCTGTAAATGTTTGTTAATGGTAATTAATTGTTATTTGAAATAATTTGTTTGAATTTATTGAGTCGAGTAACTCATGTTGACGGGGTCAGCCGGTTGCATATGCTAATAGTGTTGAATGAATTGGGCTATGTTACAATCCCTTGTTTGTGTCTGACCTCTGTTGAATGTCAGGAAGACATTAAAATATTGAGTTTTGTACGATCAATATGGTAGTTTTGTTGAAATTGGCATTTATGAGTATTACCATTGTTTTGAATTGGAATAAAGGTTTATTATTTTTGTACCTTTGACACAGTGGTTTGTGAACTTAACATTTGGAATTGGATTAGAATTTGAATATTTGAATTGAATGTGAAATAGAATTTTTTGAACGTTTTTCATATTGATTTTGAATTAAAATAAAAGTTTATTGTTGAATTGAATTGAAGCCAGTATTTGTTATTTCTTGAGTTGCTGATTAGTCAGTTTGGTAGTTATTTGTAATTGATTGTTTGAACTTTGTTACTTAATTACCTTTTGCTTGGTTTATTTTATTTGATTGTTTGCGTTGGATTTCCTTGTTATTTATTGATTGAACTTTGTTATTTGATAATTTAATTGTTTTGTTTATTTGAATGATTTTGTTTGTGCAATGGCATACAAATGGAAATATTGCAGTGCCGGACACCTGTCCAGGTCAAGCCGGAGACCTCGGTTGTTTCAGGTCCCGGACTATTGAGTAGATTGCCTGCTTTGGAACTGCCACACTTGACGGTCGCTGGGACCACTGGTACGGTTTCCACAACCTGTTTGCAAGTTTGGTTGATGCACGCTCGGACCTCAGACCCGCCCTAAAGTTGGCCTATTTGTTGTCTGTCCTGGAAGGTGAGGCCCGAGCCTTGGTACAGCATCTGTCGTTGACTGACTCAGCCTACCCTACCGCTTTGGGACTACTCACCCAGCGGTACCAAATGAACGTTGTTTGGCTGATGTTCATATTGCATTGATTTTGGGGTTACCGATCATTACTAGTTTGTCAGCATTGCGTACTGACCTGTTGAACCCGTTGGTGGTAGCGACCAACGCTTTAAAGCGATTGGACTTGCCGGTGGACCAATGGTCTTACCCTTTGGTGCATGTTGTGCTGCAACGGCTTCCTGCCGATTTGAGGGCTCATTTCGAGCAAAGGTATGGTGGGGATAGTGTTACACATCTCCCCCCATTTGGTGACCTCGTCCAATTTTTGGAGGATAAGTGTCGGTTTGTGGACAACTCTGGCGTTGCCACTGAGTCATGCCAGCCGTCTTCCCGGCCACGAGACCAGGGACGGACTAGGGCTCGCGGGCCTGTTGATGGTCGCCCCGCCGCTCGTTTTGCTGGCACCCAGAGTCGTCCTGGTTGTGAGTTTTGTAGGGACACGGGGCATGGCATGGCAACTTGCGCGGCCTTTTTGAAGTTGCACGTGAGTGCCCGCCGCCGAATTGCCAATGCACGCCGCATGTGCTTCTCTTGTTTGGGGGCTCACTTCCATCGGGACTGCCCCAACCCCCGCCCTTGTAGAATTTGTGGGGGGTCCCATTTGGACATATTGTGCGCTAACGCGAACCACGCTGGCAGACCAGCCTCTGTTGAAGGTTCGCGTACGGGGGGGTACCATGGAGTTGGTCACCGGGCTTCTGCCTCGCCGGTTCAGAACCGGGGAGAGGCCTGCAATTTTGAGCGCCGCACTCCACCCCCCGCGCAAGTTGAACGGGAGCCACGCGACCGCCATTTGGTCTCCCCGCGTAAAGGTGATTACGCAGTTGTTGCTGGGCAGCGCTGGCCAGACCAGCATCGCCTTCCCTCCCCTCCATTGGCGGAACGTCCCCGGTTGGAGTCACGCCCCCCGCCATTCAGGCATCCGGTGGGATATGCCCTTCCAGCGATGGCGCGTGGCTCGGGACACCGCGCGTACGAGGAATTTGAATTCCATCCTCGTCGGGAAAGACTTGAGCCTGGGTGCGGCGATCGGTCGCCGCCCAGGCATTGTTAGGAAATTGGCGCCTGCCCCGCTAAGGTACCCCTCAGATCGACACGGTTTTGTTGCCAACGGCATCGGTCAGGTCTGGGGGCCCACGTGGGACTCTGTTGTGGTCCGTGTCATTATGGACATGGGAGTCCACGGTTGCCTTTTGTCTATTGTTTTGTTGTTTTGTTTGTATTGATTTGGGCAAAATTGTTTTGTTTGTATTGTTTTGGGCAAAATTGTTTTCTTGAGCGCCTTTGGACTGCGGGACTTGGCTGGGACGAGCCAATTCGGGAAGCCCTGTTGGAGGATTGGCTCCAATTTGTATCCGCACTCCCTGCAGTCAAAGAGGTCGTGTTACCCCGCGCTATCCTCCCCACTGGGAGCTACACTGCTACCCTTGTTTGTGATGCGTCTTCGCACGGTTATGCAGCTGTTGTTTGTTTGCGCACCGTCTGCGCAACAGGCCAGGTGAATTTGTCACTGGTCTTGGCCAAGAGCAAGGTGGCCCCTCTCCGGACGGCACTGACCATCCCTAAGTTGAATTGTCAGGGGCGGCGCGACTTGTGCGTTTATTGAACCACGTTGGTCTCACTTTGGATGGAACTGTGGACACTCGGGTTTCTTACGCCTGGACGGACAGTCAAATTGTTTTGTGTTGGTTGAAGACGTCCGTCCACTATTTGGAGGTCTTTGTTGCGTACCGAGTGTCCCAGATTCAAAATTTTGATACGCCTTTGATTTGGAGGCACGTGCCTGGAGATTTGAACCCGGGCGCCGTGGCCTCACGTGGGTGCATGGCACCCCGCTTGTTTGCTTACCCCCTATGGTGGGGACCAGACTGGCTGACTCACCCCGTGGATGATTGGCCTCGATCGCCAGTCTTGATGTCGGGTTCTTTGCCCGGGCTCAAGGTGCTCGCTGTTGGAACGAAGGACCCTGATTTTTTGTTGAGTCGATTTAGCTCCCTCGACAAATTGTTGAATTGTTGTTTTTGAATTGTTGGTGACTGATCGTCACATTAAGAACTCGCATGCCGGTTGCAATGCGCTGTTGGCCATTCTGCAGCGAGAGTTTTGGATATTGTCGGGAGCCGTTATTAAGTTGAACCCCCTTTTGGACGATACGGGTCTTTTGTTGTTTTCGGTTGTTGATGGTTGAGGCACTTAGCCTTCCTTATGGGGCCCGTCACCCCCTTTTGTTGCCTAAGGAGGGCCATTTGGTTGTTGTTGTTGTTGTTTGGTTGTTGTTGTTGTTTGGTTGTTTTTGTTATTTGTTGTTGTTTTGACCCGCCAGCCTGCCCCCATTGGGGGGGTATTTTGAGGCCGCGGTGAAAGCGGCACAGGGACTCTGGCGCAGATTGTTGGGAGACACCGTTCTCACCTTTAAGGAGTTAGCTACGGTATTTTGCCGTTTTGAAGCTGTATTGAACTCGCGTCCATTGTGCCCGCTGTCTTCGGACCTGAACGTCTTGGAGGCCCTGACCCCGGGCTATTTTTTGATTTGACAGCCACTTGTCGCCCTGCCGGAGCACCCTTTTGTCGATGTGAGCCAAAATTGGCTATCGCGGTTTCAGTTGGTGCAGCAGCTCGCTCAGAGTTTTGGAAGCGTTGGAGCTTGGAGTATTTGCACATCCTCCAGCAGCGCGTCAGGTGGACTGATAAAACGCAACCTTGTCGGGATTGCCAAGTGATTAGCGGACGGGAAGGCCCGTCCGGGGGGGTAGATGTTGCGTCCTGAAATAGTTTCTCTATGCGCACGCAACGCGTAACGGAATGACATCTGACTTGTCAAGTTTGATTTTGACGTTTGACACTCTCTCTTGATTTTCGGTGGGAAACGAGGAAGCATGTCGCCGTTTGAGTCTCGCGATCTTTTTGTAAAGTTATCCCTTACCCGGTCGTTTTGGTGACGATAGGTCATGACCCATTGTTTGGAGTGTTAATAACCCCTAATTTGACATATCACGGGTTTATTTGTTGGAAATATCTCGTATAAATAGTTGAAGGTCATTCAAGTGACGCTATTGTGAATGAGTGATTTGAAGACCGCATGCTGTGATTGTCTCCAGCCTAATTGGAAGCGGATTGTTACCAGGAGAATACTCATAACGTCACGACACGATACACATACACTCACTTACATACATATCTCCAGGTTGGCACCAGAGCAGTGTCCTTCGCCCATCAGGTAAGTTCTTTTGTTTGTATATTGTACCTTGTACTTGTATTGTCTGCTCCGCGTACGGCGGACAGTACGCTAGCCACTCTTGTCTCCAGAGCCCCCCATCATAACTTCCACTGCGTAATTGAATTGAGGTTTGGCCTGGCAGCGTACACTGATTATGATGGTATGCTAAGGTACTCACATTGACATAATCCTTGACAGCCACAGTGGTCTTAACAGTGGTGTTGGAGATTCTATTCATGACATTTTCAACAGCATCTGTGACACGTTGTCTAAATTTCTGCACGTCACTGATAATTTTATCTCTGATCTCAGTTGCTTCGTTCATGATGTCATCATTAAAAGCGTTGACAGAATTTTTGTGCAGATTTACGAAGATTTTCAACTAATTGTGTAATGAGTTTCCCGAAATTTTTAAAATATATAAGTTGAAACATAAATAATCAGCGCAAGGCCTCATACTTTCTAATAAGAGAATAACTCAATGAGTTGTAAGCATAATACAATGTCTCAAACTTAATTGTCTTAAAGTTAACTGTTATCCATACTAATATTATAAATGGGAAAGTGTGTGTCTGTTTGTCCGTCTTTCACGGCATAACGGAGCAACGAATTGACGTGATTATTTTTAAGTGGAGATAGTTGAAGGTATGGAGAGTGACATAGGCTACTTTTTGTCTCTTTTTAACCCCCCACTTCCCTAAAATGGGGAGAGGAACGCGCTAATCTCAGGAACTCCTGGTTCGAATTGAAAAATTATTTTTGAGTCGGGTAGCCTATTTATTGAAGGCTATAGGCTATATAACATCACGCTACGATCAAAAGGAGCGGAGCAGCAACAAAAAAAATGGACGAAAACTGGCAGGCTGCGATGCGACGGGAAGGGTCAGGGAAGCAAATATTTGACGCGGACGAAGTCGCGACCAGAAGCTTGTCTTATATATTTAAAAGAAAGTCGTGTTAGTTACATTATTTATAACTCAAGAACGGCTGAACAGATTTTGCTGAAAATTGGTTGGGATGTAGCTTAGAACCAGGAAACGGACAGAGGATACTTTTTATCTCGTTCGACCGCGTTCCCGTGTGGCGTGACATAAAACGTCAAATAAAATAAAAGTCACTATAAAACGTGGTATGACAAAAACGTTGCCTTCGAAGTACCAGGTGGTAAACAGCAGTGTCAGCCAGAAAACGTTTTATGCCTTCGAAGTACCAGGTGGTCATGACTTTCTGCCAGGGTTGCGAGATTTGTTCGAAAGAGTTACCGTGGCCCTGGCATAGCCAACTGAAGGAACACGGGTAGTACAACATTTATTGAATGTGAGGCGATACGAAGTTCGCTGGTTAATAATAAAACCCTGTTGAGCACAGCACATTATGCAATTTAAAATTGAGTCTAAAAACCTTGATATAAAATTGTTTTTTAGGGTCGGTTCACATCTGACGGAAGATACGTCGAGCGTATCATCGGTCGCGTCTATTCGGTCGAATAGTGTGTTTTCATATCTGACGGAAGATGCGTCGGGCGTAATTTTGCATTTCCGTGATAAATCGTTCTGTATCAAACATTTTCAATGCAAGAAAACTTCGAACGGTCAATACACAAATATCTCCGCAGATGTTACGTCTTGTCTGAATGCATCAGTCAATATACGCGTGGCACGACGGTGCCGCCCTTTACGTCGGCCGACAATGCGTTGACGGAAACGGAACAGACGCTGTACGCTCGACGCACTAACGCATCATCGGTTAAGTGTGAAAGGTTGAATGTTTTCTCATATAATTGTCTGTTCCGGCGTTACGCGACCGATGATACGCGACGCATCTTCCGTCAGATGTGAACCGACCCTTATTAGGCTCAATCGGCAATCGGTACACAAAATACACATTTTTTGAAAAAAAAAAAGCCGATATTAAAAGATACTGAAATCGATTCAGTAATCAATTACGAACAAACTACTACCTTGTTGTGTTTAAAAATATTATAGGTAAGAAAAAAAAGTCAACAACGATTTTCTGCAGTCAGGTTCCAAGGACCTGAGATAGGAGAAGCTCAGGCTGATAAAAAAAAGTCTCCCATCATTATTATGTATGACCTAGTTATAAACATGGGCCTTTAGGTGTCGCAGACCGCTTCAGTGATCCGGGATGGAAGTCTGGAACAATTGGAGTTCTTGACACTTTGTAAATGAATTCGAAGAATATCGGTGGTCCACATTTAGATGGGAAGCACACGGTAGAATTATTTCGACATTAAATACCTTGTATCCGACACAAGGTCCATATCAAGACTGAATCTGTCGATCAAGCCGTAGTCATAGGTTGGCACTTCTTCTGGAGCCCCAAACGCAGCGCACGCCTGTTATTATTACAATTAATTCAGGAGTTATTAGGACTCAATAAAGCAGATGCGAAGACGGCATGTGGCGTTTATCATGCAAGCATTGGAAACCTGGAAAACTGGTTCCGGACGTATAGAACGTAGCCCATCCTATTTCGTCCCGTAAGAGGCGACTAAGGGACTTACTACAGAATGGGCCGCAGCGTTCTCTATGCATTTAACCACCATAGTGCGATCGCCAACCCGCCTGCCAAGCTTACGACTATGGTCATTCCATAGTCCTAGATTATCAGTTCCCTGTAGCCACCCAAACCTATAATCCATATTCTTTTTTTACATATCCTGCAATAGTCCTGCATCAACCGGCTGTTGTGCTTAGTTGCATAGTGCAGACAGGGTAAATCATAAATATTGAAAATAATGTGTTTTAGTTAGTATTACAATTTTACGCTTACCGAAAAGCTTTCTTACACCAAAAATGATTTATTTGCTATTGAAACATTCAACCTATAAAAACCTACGCTAAAACTGTCCAATCATAACATCAAAAACACACAATGCGCTGCACAACTTCATGGTGAGTTTTCGAAAGATTTCGACGAGTCCAAATTTAGATCCGATGCTAACACCGATCCCGTTTCTACAGTGTTAAATGTAAAGAATTGCTAGTTTTTTCTTGCCAAAGAACAAATACAATTATCGTAAATCAATATTTGCTCCAACGATGCAATTGCGTTAGATTTTAAACTTTTAGTTTGTAATTTGTTGTTTCTTATCAATTGCAACATTTGGTCACAGAAACGTATCCAATTACCCTATTATGTTCTTCAAGTAAACAGTTTAGTTATTACTATTACAAGGTGGTGACTTTGACCCATGACTCGTTCGACATGCAGCAAATGTCTCCGCCCACTCCCACTTAACGTTGAGTGAAGATGGTGATTTGTGTTTTGAAGCGCAGCACTGTGTCCAAACACTATTCGTAAATCTGACTCCAAGAATGCTGCGCTCCATTGCTCGCTGGCAAATCTACGCTTGAATTATTGCTGGACTGTCAAATACCAGCTTTGAGCCTTATTCAAAAGATTTACTTAAGTGGTCTCTATATTTTGATTTAGAGGTGTCTTAAATATTTAATCATAGTGAATGATGTCAAACGCTTCCACTTAGTCAACGAATGCTACAAACAGACATATTTTGAATTCTGTTTACTTCTGCATTATTTAATCAAAATAATTATATATTTATTTTAAAAAGTGTAGTACAGTCTGTTAAAAATAATAAAATATTACAATTTAGGGACAAATCGGAAATAGAGTAACATTTACAAAATTGAATGTGGCGTCTTAGCTAGGTTATATGCTAACCTGGTTAAGATTATGGTGAAGATTTGCCAGTCCAAACAGGAGGACAAAATTTTCATAGACTGATTAGGAATGTACGGTGCAGACGTATGATATGTTATTCTAATGGTGTGAAGTGTTAATATGTGTATGTGTAGTGTTGGTGTAGGTGTGGTATGATGTGTAGATATGTACTTTATGATGTACGTGTGGCGTATGTGTGTAAACGAAAGGGAAAGAGTTAGAATTTAGATACGGAGTTAGTCAAGTCACCACTATTGTGAAGTAAGCAGATATTCAGTGCCGTCGTAGTTAAAACTGCATCCTAATGGCGGAACACACTAAAAATTTGAATCTGAATTATTTTGAAAGATATTGCTTATCCGTTGCTTCATTTATTAGAAAAATAGGTATATCTGCTCAGCAAGTTGACTTCATTTTCGATTACTTTTGATTACTGATGGGGCGATATATAGTAACCAATTTAAAATTTTGCACCTTTTTTGTGTAGCAGTATTTTTGTGAAATTACAAAATTGAGAGGAAAATGAACCAGTTAATTTAGGAGCTTCCGTGGAAATCTAGAGAAATTCTACAATATGTTATCGTGCATAGCGTAATGGATTTCAAAAACTAAAATCTGGGGTGAAATCTGAGGTGACTGTTGTAAAAGGGAAACGTCATTATGTGATTGGGAAGAAGGAGGAACAGCTTCTGCAGCAGAGTATTGAGTTTTATAGAAATCTGGGCAGATGCTCAAAGCAATATATTTTTAGGTACCTATATGATATGAGTTGCATAGTAGCTTCTTTAAACTGTTGATACTAGTTTAGCTAATCTCTTTAATACATATCTTTTATCATATCGTTACGCAGATACCTTTTGTGATAGGTTACTGATAACAGCGGTTAATGCACTATAGTCTGTTGGTGATCGAAATCACTGTTCTATCTTTATTAAGAGTGACTGATTAGTACTTAATGTCTAGCTAATCATGATTTCTAATTGCAGGTATTATACAAAAAACTTTTTAACAAAAAATTAAACCGCCAAAAAACTGAAAAGCAAGAAATAATAAACCTTAAAATTATGAGTCGGCGCTTTGAGTGATCTTTGTTCATTGATTTTTCAGCGCCGACTCAAAATTTTAAGGTTTATTATTTTTTGCTTTTCAGTTTTTCCGCGGTTTAATTTTTTGTTAAAAGGTTTTTATTTTTTTATTTTTTTGTGGCTTTAATTGACTCATAATACTTGGCAAGGTATACCCTATCCAATATAAAAAAGGAATTATCTAAATCGGACTACTCTGTATAAAGTTACGCGTGGTTATACATTACAATCAGTGAGTGAACAATCAATCATCCCCTGTTTTCCGACCCTTAGCGTTCGATTTTGTTTTCCAAATTTATATGGGACACCCTTAGGGTATACCCTTTCCAATAAAAAAAGAATTATCACAATCGGACTACGATGTAAAAAGTTATGCGTGGTCATACATAAAAAAAAAAAATACGCGTCGAATTGATAACCTCCTCCGTTTTTTTTCGTCGGTTGAAAAATAAAACGCAAGAACAATATTTTTTTTTCAGCTAGTAAATGCAGTCAGTAAGTAATTACTACTACATTTATGGATGGTCTCCTAAGAACATTTCCTTGTAGCTGCAAGAGTTCAGATAGCATAAGTGCCCTTCATGACCCTTTTAAAATAATCATCCTGCATAAAAATATACTTAGCAGTCTGGTTTTTCAAAGAGCAGAATAGCAAAATATTGTAAAATAAGATGAATGAAATGCCACCCACATATTAATACTATTGGTTTCATTTGCATTAAAGGTAAATGAAAAGCCATGTTTGTCAATACTATTAGTATCAGCAAAGTTATTGTGCTCTCTTTTCTGATATGATGCAATTTCTGACAATGATAAAAATAGTTACTCTTCAGATTCGCAAGCTACTGAAAAATATTTGTATCACGCTTCATATAACGTTACTTTATGGAGAAATTAATTAAGATATAATTTATTTATTTATTTGTAGCTCCAGTAACCTAAATGTGTAGTTTACCTAGCAATTCGAGAATTCGGCTGATCCTGTGCTTCCAAATTCAGCAGGTTCAGAAAATTGAGTTTCTATTAAGCAAGGGATCAAATATTCATTGGGGTCTTTCTTTCCCTTAGGGAATTTTTTTTACTGTGATAATCTCTAGATTTTTTCGAACTAGGTAGTGTACTACTTACTAAAGCCAGCCTGTGTCACTGCACTCCCGGAAAGACTTTCCCTTTTACCCGCCCGGGGACTGCATGAGATACCAACGTGTGAGGTGCTTCCAACAACAGTTTACCTGACTACCGCGTTTCACCCAAAATGGCATTACCTACGTAAACTTGCCCTACTTTCTGACAAGGCTGAAAATACTGCGTGAGGTGCTAATAAATATAAGTTAATTTTATTATGATGACTAAATTATCACCATAATTAGCGTCAACAAGATACGATTATTGATACTAACAATCATTGGCAATTAAATTATTACCTACTTTAATAGACAACTTTAGTTGGAATAGATCATTTCAGTTCGTTAAAGGTAATTTTAACGTACGTAAAGAATAACACCATCAACGACTTACTAGACAATGGGCAGCAGGGTTTTCTATGCATTTTACCACCATACGATAGCCAAATCGACTACCAAGCGTGGCGATTATGGCAACCCTCCCCTCTAAATTGTGGGAGGCCTATGTCGAGCAGTGGATGTTTTTCGGCTAAAGTGATAATGTTGTTGGCCTGCCTTTATTTTAAAGTCGTTGTAACTCATGGTAATAGGAATTTGCTCTATGTAGGGATGTTAAATAAAACAGGCGTATCAACGCGAAGTTTAGTTTTGTATTTTAAAAGTACAGTACTTACCTGCATTCGTTTTGGTTTGTTTGGTACTTGTCACCCATGTGCCGTAAACAATATCCAACAGGATACCAACTCCAGCTACTAACACTGGCAAAACACTACTCCAGGCACTATACTACATTAGTCATGAACTGGATGCCAATTTCAGGCAACTTTGTGACGCACGTTTGAACAAATCTATACTAATATTATAAAGAGGTAACATTTGTTTGTAAGTTTGTAAGTTTGTATGTAGGGGGTAATCTCCGGAAGTAATGAACCAATTTAAAAAATTACTTCACTGCTAGAAAGCTACATTATTCGTGAGTGCTATAGGCTATAAATTATAAAGATATCATGCATATTAGCCGAACTATCTCAGTTTTTGTCTAGCCAGGCGGAAAAAAATAGCTCTTACACCAGAGTTATTTGCATGCGCTGCCTTAATAGTTGTGTATAATTCAAAACAATGTATGGCAACCTGGTCCGCTTTGAATAGTTCTACAAAAGAGTCCGCGACACCATATTTCTATCTTTTATATTTTAGCAGATATAGTAGCTTTTATGTGTAAAAAAAGTATTTTTCGACGTACTTACCTTTGGACGATTTTTTAAACAACAAAATATTAAACCTTATTGAAAAAAATATTATTATGATCACAAGAACATAACAGTATGTCAATTGGTTAAATAGTTTCGAAGATAATATAAAATTACTAAATCGCAAAATGCCGCCGTCCATTCATGAACCGCATTAGAACATGCTTTGTACGGACGTTTTATCGATTTACCCATAGATTGCATTGTGCATTGCGTCATTTTTCTGAATCGCGGTGTTAAGATTTCGTGTTGGTCTTGAAAAGTGTTTTTGTTGTTGGTCTTTAAAATTGTTTTGAGAAGAGAGAAGAGAAGCTCGAGTACGCCGTTCGGAAGAGTCTGCTCTTGAAAATCATCAGCGCCTTTCGAGAAATAGAGAAAATATTTCGCAAGCACGCGCTGGGGAATCAGAGCGTTCACAGCGGCTTGCTAACCAAAGCTGGAGAACATCGCAGGTCCGTGCTCGGGAATCTAGCGCTGAACGTGCGCAGCGTCTCAGTGATTTAAGGCAGCATGTCTCTGCAACAAGGGATAGGGAGTCTAGCGCTGAGCGCTGAGCGCTCGCAGCGGCTCGCTAGCCAAACTGTGAGAACATCGCAGGCCCGTGCTCGGGAATCTAGCGCTGAACGTGCGCAGCGTCTTAGTGATTTAAGGCAGCATGTCTCTGCAACAAGGGAGGCAAGCCACAATTGCGGCGGTAAGTCCCCTCTTTGAGGAGTGGATAGAGAGGCGCCACGGCGTCCTCACCTTCCGCCTGACGCAGGTTCTCACCGGGCATGGGTGCTTCGGTGGGTTCCTGTTCAGGATAAAGCGGGAGGAAACGCCCGGGTGTTTCCATTGTGAGGATCGTCTAGAGGACACGGTGGAGCATACGGTGGAAGTGTGTCTTGCCTGGGCGGAGCACCACCGTGTCCTCGTGGAGGCGATCGGCGGCGGCGACATCTCGCGTCCGGCCCTGGTGCGAGCCATGGTACGGAGCGAGAGGGAATGGGAAGCCGTCACCTCCTTCTAGCGAAGCAGTAATGATCGCGAAGGAGGAGGCGGGGCGCGAGAGGGAGTGGCAGTCTCTGCGCCCTCACGTCCCAAGCCACCGCAGGAGAAGACGCCCCGGGCGTCGGGAGTCGATAGCTGACTCCCGGCTACCGTAGGCGCGAGCTTGCGGGCGGCGAGCAATGGGTAGCTCGCTGCCCGGTAAGGACCAAGCTCGGGTCGATGGCGCGTAGTGTTCCACGCGCGCCTCAAAGAGATGTCAGCAACACTAAAGGGGTTTACTAGGACCGATGTCTGCCAGGGTCGCGAGATTGTTCGAAAGAGATACCGTGACCCTGGCAAATGGGCAACTGAAGGAACACGTGTGGGTTTTATTCAGTAAAAGTCTGACACCTCCCGCTCCGCCCAGAGCGGGAGAAGTCATTTGATGATTTCCCATTCAAAAAAAAAGCAGCATGTCTCAGCAACAAGGGATAGGGAGACTAGCGCTGAGCACTCGCAGAGGCTCGCTAGCCAAAGCGCGAGAACATCGCAGGCCCGTGCTCGGGAATCTAGCGCTGAACGTACGCAGCGTCTTTCTGATTTAAGGCAGCATGTCTCATATGCAATAGAAACAAAACCCTCCTTTTGGCAGTCATGAAATAAATCACAGCACTCAGTACTAACCGAACCACACTCATAATTTCATCACAAGTTAAAATGTTTACCGCCCAACGAAGTGGGCAAGGGTCAGCTAGTCAGTTATATTTCAGACCACTTCAAAACTTCACTACAATATCCTTTTAGTTTCTATTTCATGTTTTAAGTAACTATGTGTCTGTGTGTGTATCCTGTCTTATTATTATTTTTTATTTTATTTTATTATGTTAGGGTGGCTTACAGCTAACAATACAGAATTAGTAGTGAGGTAATCCACGATAAGCCATTTACAAGCCTCCACAGATAGCTACAAGCCTCCACAGATATCTAGTCTTGTCCTGCCAGGTACTTGTTGGGCGTTTTCGGATTATCAGATATCGACACCAACCCGATACCGATATGTCGGCATCTACACCGATTAGAAATCGATATGATTATTATCGGCCCGATGATATTGGTAAATATCAACAGCACAATACGACCACAGTACTCAGTATCGACGGCTCAAAAGCAGCTTAGTGTCCGTTCCGAGTTTCTTTTGTTTTTGCTCGGCTTTGTAGGATCGTAGTGCGATGTAAAATAGGCAATATTTAACCTTTTTAAAAAAGTAAGTAAAAGAATATCTTTAATGTCCGAATGGCAGTTCTGGCGATTAGCGCGTTCTAACAAACAGATAAACTCTTCAGCTTTATTACTCTGCCAGGGTCGCGAGAATTGATCGAAAGAGTTACCGTGGCCCTGGCATATAGGCACTTGAAGGAACACGGGTGCGTTTTAGTCAGCAAAAATTTGACACGCCCTTCCGCTTGCCCAGAGCGGGAGAAGTCTTTTGATGATTACCAATCCACAGAAAAAATATTTATTATTACTAGTAAATGTACATACGGATAGATTGCTACTAAAGACTGCGGGTTTCGACCTCAGAATGATTTGTTTCTCATACAAATAACTGCTGGGCCATCACAGCCTATGTGATAGGCTTGCCTTTTGTCACGGTTTTTGCTCTCAAACTATGATAAAAATGTGTGACTCAAGCTTTATCACAGTAGGCCGTACTCGCCCCGCTGTTCGTCGCTTGCTACCGAGTCACCAGTTCACTCAACTCAACACTCTGTACATTTTGGCTCCTGAGAGTACCTAAAACTGCAAACGTGGTATATAGGGAAGTTTCATCAAATAATTTATTGGTTTGCAAACATTGGTGTTTAGTACATATATGTTTTATTATAAGAGTCCTCCATATTCTACCGTCTCATGGTCGTGCAAATTATATTAATATTGAATTAACACGTTTCTAATACGGGGCTGTTATTTTAGTATATTGTGGTGTCTTACGACATATAAAAACGCCGCACGACGACGTGACGAGGTGAGTCGCGGGCAGAAGCTACAAAAAAACATGGTTTTGCGGTCTTAACGTCAAAGTTTTAAATTGTAATAGTTCTACTGGTTATTTCAGAAGTCACGATAATTGTAATTTTGGTAGAAAGTACGGAAGTTGTAATTTTGTTCGTTATAAGAGTAAGTCTTATCCAAAATTTCATGCTTCTCAACCTAGCGGCTTAGGCTGTGCGCTGTCAGTGAATTTAAGAATTGTATCAAGTCAGCTATGTCTCTGACGATATCTATACTTATAATATTATATAGCTGAAGAGTTTGTTTGTTTGATTGAACGCGCTAATCTCAGGAACTACAGGTCCGAATTGAAAAATTCTTTTTGTGTTGGGTAGCCTATTTATCGAGGAAGGCCATAGGCTATATAACATCACGCTACAACCAAGAGGAGCGGAGCAGTAATGAAAACAGTTGCAAAAACGGGGAAAAGGGTCGGGGGAACAAGAAATTTAACGCGGACGAAGTCACGGGCAGAAGCTAGTTTCTCATAAACAAAAATGGCGAATTTTCACACAAACTTTCGTCCCTACTGCTATAGCTATAAATGATCGAATGTGTTATTTTAGGACATCAAAATGTGTAAAGGTATATTCTTTTACAGTCCGGGCCCTGATCACAATTCAATCAATCAAATCAAATCATTTATCTTTGCAAATATGGGTAATTGGTACATGGGTGCTGTTTTTTTTTACATAATAAAGTCCTCCATATTTTACCGTCACATAAAAAAAACCGGCTATTAATAGTAGATTATTAACCAAGGGGATAAAGCAGTGTCTTCTGTCGCGGGTGACGATTTAAATCGCGAGCGTAACGAAGGACTCGAGGTTTACTCCCGAGCGTAGCGAGGGTGTTAAAAACTTAAATCACGAGTGAAGCAAGGGATTTAAGACGAGTCCTGAGTGTAGCGAGGGATTTAAGTTCACACAAGACTAAGACAGCTTTATCACCGAGGAAAATACTCTACTTTTCGTACCATTTGCGAAAAAATTAACACAATAATAATATGAGATAAGCATTTTAGAACATTAACTTATTTATTAAAATCAATTAAAATAAACTTAACGTTTATGTATTTGAAGAAAACAAAAACGCGGCAAATTCCTAGACTAATATTTTTTTGTCGGAAAAGCAAAGGCATCAAGCTCATACGGCCTCGACGGTTTTCGTAATTTTATTTAATAATCATAACTGCATAATAAATGCGTATTCCTTTTTCAAAAACATGTATAAGTAATGCTTTATATACAAACTCAATGGTGTAAACACAGATTTAGTTCAGTATAAATTTCGGTAAGTATTCCAAATTTAAATCACATTCTCCCCCTAGAGGATGAATGAAATTCAGTACAATTTTCTTTCCCTGTTTTTGACAGATTAAAAATGACTATTGTTATGTTAGCTTTTTGTGGCATAGAATGTCACTTTTTTGAGCAAGTGGTACGAAAAATACATTTGTGAAATATAATTAAATTACAAAATAGATACTAATTCAGATAAATGTCAAATCAAAAAAATATAAATGTCAAAATTTCTCTGCAATTGTCATGGTTAGGTTACAAAAATAAAATATAATAATGTCGGACTGGTAACTCTCATTACAATGATGTCAAAACAAAATAATAAGCACATATGTCAATCAAAATAAAAGTACGTCAATCGGGATAATTAGTAGCATCTATAACAATAACAAAATAAGTCAACCAGTCAGCGATTCATCATTAAGGAAGTCGTCAATTTTATAATAACATTTGTCAATTAATATTTCATTTAGTGCCCTTTTAAATTTTATTACAGTCATATTTTTTATTACATTAGGTACTTTATTATAAATACGCGGGGCAGTGCCAAAAAAACTTTTCTGCATTAGTGCGGTTTTACATTTCACATGACATACTTGGTTTTAAATATTGAGTCCGTATTGGATTTCTTCTGACCTCCGACAGTTTTTTAAATAATTGTGGATTGTTTTTTACAAACAAAGCTGTTTCCAAAATGTATAAGGACGGAAAGGTTAAAAATTTTAAAGATTTAAAATAGGTAAGACAGCTATCTGTTGTTTTTAGACCAAACATTGACCTTATACATCATTTTTGCATTCTAAATACCAATTCCTTATCTGTAGACTGCCCCCAAAAAATTATGCCATTCCGCAGATTAGAGGCAACTAGTCCATGGTAGGCTGTTAGAAGAGCCTGATTGTTGACTTTTTGAAAGTTGAAGAAGAGCATATGCAGATTTGCTAAGTTTTTTGCAAAGGACTTCAATGTGAGGTTTCCAGGTGAGTTTGCTGTCGATCACTATACCTAAAAACTTAGCTTCATTTACTTCCTCAATATTACAGCCTTGGTAAGCAATACGAACATTTGGATATTCACTACGTTGATGAAAATGCATTATTTTTGTCTTATTTAGGTTTATGACTACATTATTACCATGTAACCAATTTATTATATTTTGTAATGTAGTATTTATGTCTTGTTCTTAATCATATTTATTTGTACACTTGATTACAGCTGTACTATCATCCGCAAAAAAAAACCATTTCGTTTGTTGTAACTTTCGGAAGATCGTTAATATATATTAAAAAAAGTGGTGGGCCAAGAACACTACCTTGTGGAACACCATATTTTACAAGCCTTGGTTTAGATACATGTACTGTTTCTAACTTACTCTTTGGACAAATTCTAGAAACTTCCACGCATTGCAGTCTATCTTTCAAATATGATTCTACTAGCTGTAGGGTGTTTCCTCTTACACCATAACTATGTAGCTTGAGTAACAGAATTTTATGGTCCACATAATCAAAAGCCTTTGTCATATCAGTATAAATTGCACATACTGGATTTGTTTTATCTACAGATGACATGATGTTAGTTAATAGGTCAAAGAGTGCCATATTTACTGTAGTATTCTTACGAAACCCTTTTTGTTCTTTTTTTCAATTTTTGAAAAAACTGGAATTTTTGCAATAGGTCTATAGTTTTTTAAATTTGTTTTGTCATCTCTTATATGCAAGGGTTTAATTATAACTTTTTTAGGCTCTCTGGGAATATGCCATCAGTAATACAAGGTGTCTCAAAAGAAAGTTCACATTTAAATCTTTTTTTAAAAGAAAAGTCTTAGCTTTATTGAAAAAATGTTTATTTTATATTGAAGTACACTGTTTGGGAATTTATTTTTTAAAAATAACATCGTCCAAATGTAAGCCGTTGCGCTCTCGGCATTCATTTAGTCGGGCACTAAAATTGCCTATGACAGCTCGGCAGGTAGTCTCCGTGATGGCTGCCATTTCATGACGGATATTTTCTTTTAATTGTGCCAGGGAAGTCGGTTTATTAGCATAAACTTTTGATTTGACATAACCCCACAGGAAAAAATCCATAGGCGTTAAATCGGGACTCCGTGGAGGCCAATTTATGTCACCTCGCCTGGAGATTAATTTGTTCGGAAAAATTTCTCGAACTCGAGGCAGAGATCTGTTGGACGTGTGTGAAGTTGCTCCATCCTGCTGGAACCATGTTCTTTGGTTGTAACCAGGAAAGTTTTGCAGTTGGGGTACGAAAAACTCGTCTAACATCTCCACATAACGCTCTGAATTCACTGTGAGTGTGCGTCCCCTTCCATCTTCAAAAAAGTAAGGGCCGATAATTCCTCGCGCCGACATCGCTGCCCATACGGTGACTTTGGGTGAATGTAGCGGTTTCTGATGTTTTTGTTTTGAGTTGGTTGCACTCGAGTAACGACAATTTTGCTTGTTTACATGCCCATTCAGGTGAAAATGGGCTTCATCGGAAAACAAGATGTTGGTGAACGTTGGAAAGCGCTCAATCATCTGATTTACAAAGGCAAGCCTCTGACCAGCATCTTGAGGCTTCAGTTCTTGCACTAACTGAATTTTGTACGGGTGCAGCTTTAAATCTTTGTGTAAAATGCGGCATAATGAAGATCTGTGCACATTTAAAGCAACAGCACGCTTCCGAATCGAGAGGTTTGGATCATCTCGAATAGACTGAATAACACTGTCCACGTTTTCGGCTGTTCTTGATGTTCTTGGCCGCCCAGATTTTGGTTTCTCCAGAGTTGACCCAGTCTCTTCAAACTTCTCAACCCATTTTGCAATGAGTCGAGTGCTAGGCGCATCATTTAAGTGACGAATATGTCGAATACTGCAGAATTTTCTACGCGCTACAGTCGCCGAATTACCGTTTTTGTAAAACTCACGTACGCACAACGCACGGTCCGCACCAGAGAAACGCTCCATAGCGACTAAATTCCCAAGAGCCAGACTACCGACTGACATACCCCCCGCGCCCCTCAGAATAGTTGCTTTCGCGTAATAAGATAAGCAAATGTGAACTTACTTTTGAGACACCTTGTACATAAGTTAATTATATGCACTAAGGGTGGTGCTATGACTTCTTTAGTGAATTTTATCACTTTAGTAGAAATCCCATGGATACGAATCCAACAGTACTTGTGTTTTTTAGGGTGGAAATTATTTTTATTTTGTCATCAACTGTAACAGGTTGCATAAATAAGGAATTTAATGTCTGATTATTAAAATTAATATTATTTGTTATGTCAGGTTTTACATTATTTTCAATGTCATCAATAAAATAATTATTAAATTCATTTGCAATTTCTGCAGGGTGTGTAAATGACAAGTCATCTCTATTAATGCACATGATTGGCTCCTGTGGCAAACACAATTTGTTTTTATTTATAATTTGCCAGGTTGCTTTCGATTTGTTTTGGGCGGTGTTTATATAATGGTTATTTTGTGCTTTTTGTGTTAGCTTGATAATTTTTCTATAAAGTTTTGTATAGTTTTTAAGAACTTTTTATTAACTGAGTCAGATTTTAGTCTATATTCCCATAGCAACTGCCTTTGTTTCTTACTACATATTTTTATTCCTCGACATATCCATTTCGTTTCCTTGTTTGTTTTGATGGTTACAATTTTTTCCGGAAAACATAATTTATATAAAAGAGAGAAATCGTCCATGAAATTGTCAAAAGTTTTTGCCTCTACAGAATCAAAAACTTGTATAGAAGATAGAGAGCTAAGATGCGTTTTAAAAGTTTTTAATTATCCAAGCTTACGTCCTTCTTCTTCATTTTCCAATACTGTAATTTAAAAGTTTTGTTAACAGGTACTTTAAGTATAGAGGTATAGTATACAGGTACGTACCGTGTGGTGCCGGACGTAAAGAATAACACCACCCCATTTCTTCCTGTGGGTGTCGTAAAAGGCGGCTAAGGGACTTACTAGAGAATGGGCAGCAGCGTTCTCTATGCATTTTACCACCATACTGCGATCGCCAACCCGCCTGCCAAGCGTGGCGATTATGGCAAAGCCCCCCAAATTGGGGGAGGCCTAAGTCCAGCAGTGGACGTCTTACGGCTGAAATGATGACTTTAAGTATTTGAGACATATGGTCTGAAAGAACCAGATCTTTAACTTCAGCTTTGCAGTTTTTTCGGTAGTTGTGCGCAAAATTGTCAATACAAGTGTGACTACTTAACCTTGTAGGAGTATAAAGCGCTAATTGTAGATTGTAGTTCATAAGAAAATACTCAAATTCTAATGTAGTCTTGTTTCTTTTTAAAACATCAATATTAAAATCACCATAAACAACGATTCCTTTATTTGAATAAGTACAAACTTTAGTCAAAATATTATCTAATTTTTCATAAAATACGTCATAATTAGGTCTAGGAATTCTATAAATAGAAATAATAATAATTTTATAAGATAAGATCTCTATAGCGCAGCATTCAACAATCCCGGCAACTGATTGTTTTGATATGTCTGATATTTCTTTAAGTGGCAATCCTGCTCTAACTAAAATACACACCCCACCTCTCTTTGTATTTCTAGAATAAAAAGCGGCTGGGCAAAATATTGGAATGTGCAATAAATCCTGATAACCCGTTTGTATAAAATGTTCTGTAACACAAATAACATCAATAATGGTTCCTTCCGAATTTAAATTTTCTATTTCCTGATGAGCACTTTGTAAATCATTTGTCAGCTGTTTATTTTTTTCTTGAAAATCTAAAACTGTTTGGCTGGTATTTAACGACGTATTAGGTAGGCTCATCATAGTCGTATCAAAAAGAGTAGAACTATCTGCAGTCAAATTACCTAATGAAGTCGTTCTGAATAATTGACGGTTGCGGTAGGTTACGTTTTCATCCATGATTAATTTTCCAAAATCTTATTTTTTTCCACCTAATAATTATTTTCTTATTGGTATGGCAACGCTGTCGCGATCAGAAGTTGTCGTTTTTAGTTTGTTTACTCACCACTTGGGGCCGTATTGGCGGTAGTTGTCGTACAATATACAAGTCCAAAGTAGTGTTGCAGAGGACTCGAGTCTTCGAGTCTTAGTTTTAGAAACTCGGCTCAATTATGCACGACTCAGTATGCTCAAAAGGCTCGGAGACTAGAGTTCATTTTAGACTCGAGTCCTTTTAAGACTCAAGTCCTTTTAAGACTCGAGTTCTTTTTAAGATTCGAGTGCTTGACTCTAGACTTGGAGCTTTTCGAGCACACTGAGTCTTGCCTAATTGAGTTGAGTCTTAAAAATTACGACTCGAGGACTCGAGTCCTTTGCAACACTAGGCCAAAGTCCAATTTTCAAAAAACGATTACAAAAACGATGTTATAGTTCTGGTAATTTATGTAGATCACCTAAATTCTTATGATACAGCACTTAGTAGTCCCTTCTCCGTAATATTCCGTGACAAGATGTTATTTTGCCTTCACATACACATAATTATTGTTTAAACACCGTTTTTTACTGGAATGTTATTGTTTTCATATGTCATCGTATTTGCTTTATCACTTGCCACAAATTGTCACGAATAATGTCACTTGTTTGTTTTAGTTCTTACACTCCATCTAACCACTTTTTAAACTATTTAGACAGCAATTTATATTATTTTTGAATAAAAAATATGCGGCTCATGTAAACAGTACGAGTGTTGCCAATCAATCGATTCACGTCAGGTTGTAAGACTATTTACCAAATCAAAAGTTGCATAGATCAATAATATGTTAAAAGTTACAAACCTATAAAGACACGAATACGTCATCGGCGAACTTTCTTTGGAACATGGGTACCGAGTTATACACTTACCGCCTAAACAGATTACGTTCGCACGACGTTATTTTCAAGTCGGTACGTATTTAGGATACAATCTTAAGTACTGCAGTAACTGTGACTTTTAGTATTCAAAAGTGGGAGTTGTTAAAAGATTACCACCAAGGAGCTACCAAGTCATCATCTGCCTAGCCTTTTCCCAACTATATGCGGTCAGTTTTCAGTCTAACCGGATGCAGCTGAGTACCAGTAGGAGGCCAATAAGTTGAAAATGTATGAATTTTTGAACGTCAACTTTTTTCTGCCTCTGCCATAGCATTTTCTATGCAATGTTATGTTTAGCAGTAATAAGGTTACTAATAAAGAGGAACCAACACCTCTGCTGCAGTATCTTTAGGAAAAGTCAGATGTGAAGTAAAATGGAAAGATAAAAGCACAATATTAAGTAATAATTAGTTTATTAAACATGAAATAGGTATTTGTGGATCATGTGGTATACTTCATAAATGCTTATGAACTAAAAAAGTTTGGTAACTAAATGTTTAATAGCACATTACAAACAGCTTACTCAAAAATACATAGGTGCTGTTGCTGTTAGAATGCTTCTTTAACTTGTGGCTAGTAATTTGTAGGTTTAACTTTTATCGAAGGCACATAGTCTACCGCTATCTACCGCGATTGTTGCCCCTGTAATATTACTGGCACCTTCACTCGCCAAAAATAAAATTGTATTCGCAACCTCTTTGGTAGTTCCCGTTCTTCCCAAAGCATGAGTCTCCTTGGATATGTAGATTATAGTTTAACGGTATTTATAATTTTACGGTGAATATACACACAGTTTTTGATTCAAAAGTATCAAAATCTTCCCTTATCCAATATATTATATCAGTATTTAACAGTAGGTATACTCAGTGATAATAGTTTCTTATTATCCTTTGATAGCAGATACAGGGAAAAGAGAGTGATAGTATTTTAGGCAGAGCCATAGTATGTAATAATACGAAAATTAATATGGATATTTTTTATAGTTCGATGCCTTTATTCATACAAAAAATATACTTGAAGCATTTTCAGCTACTGTACAACAGAATCAAAATGACTATCGCAGACACATATCATGGCGGCCACTATCAACTGGCATAGTACACCAGTGACAGTGACCTATCTTCTTTTTAATTAAATAACTGTTACTAGATATTATTGGGCTTTAATTTTTCCGTTATCTTTATTTTATTTTTCACTTTTCCTAATGATAGGCAACAGAGGTGCAGAATCCTATCATCGGTAGATATATCACTCTTACACATAACATTGCATATAAAATGCTATGGCATTTACATAAAAATAGATGACGTGGTTATAATATATGTTAACCAGACGGCATGTCGAATACGTGATCGCAGCATGATGAGCCCGGAAGATGATGCTTCAAGTCCTCTTAGAATAATTTATAAGTTAAAATGCTCACGGACTGGGTGATCTATTCTTGGCATAAATCTTTCATTTAAGTTCCATTTTATTAAAAGTTTCTGTTATCAAAGGCATGCACATTTGAATAAGTAGGACCAATTAAAATTACTTGGAAGTTATTAGAAGTTTCTTTATTTCATCTTCACAATCAAAATTTCGTAAAACAACTTATTATTCAACATGCGTAGGTTTACCAGTGATAGTGTTGAAGATCCCGTTTGCCGAACAACTACCAACATCAACGATGATCTTTCCAGTCTGGAATCCGGTTTGAATCAGACGTGTGCCGGAACACACACTAAGTGACGCTGGTAGAGAAGCAATACCCAAATTAATGCGACCAATCTGCAAAAAAAAGGGAAAAACATTAAATTATTACGTTTACCAGATTGGTGGTCAGCGACGACTTTGGTGAAAATCTGCTATACCAGAAGCATGACTGCCATGAAAGGTGCGTCACCTAAGCCAGAACTTATACTCTCACGTGACAATAAATACACGTCTTGTACCCACTCTCCTCAAACGGATACTAATAATTTTATTTTCTTAACAGTTACACTGTTAATCTAAGAAGGTACCACTTACCATCATAGCAGAGTGTCCAAGAAAACCGGCAGATTTCATCTCGGTCTGCACAGCAACGGTGCCAAGGCAGGATCCGGCGGCCCACAAGTCGGTGTTATCTCCGGTACACTTCTTCATGTTTTCCATAGCCTCGGAACCAGCTGTGATCGCCTCTTTGGCTAATGTCACCAAGTCTTGGATCTCTTTAGAGACATCTGCGATGCGATCGTCGACGCAAGTCATTGTGCTGGATAGTGTTTCGTTGAATACAGCGGCTGCAGCGCCTCTGTGGGACTGAATTTTTCGTGTGTTAATAGAGTACAAGAAAGTAAACACATTCATATTGAACTTTTAATTTTAACAATAAATATCACTTTCTAAGGATGGACGGTGCCGCTGAGGCCAGTCATGGAAAAGCTGGCGAGCAGACCAGGGTTGGATCGAAGTGAGTCTAGAGAAGAATGCCTAGAAGGATTTCAGGGTAGCTTTGGGTCCCGAGATTGTTCGAAAGAGATACCGTGACCGTGGCACACGGGCAACTGAAGGAACACGGGTGGGTTTTAGTCAGTAAAAGTCTGACACACCCTCCCGCTCCGTCCAGAGCGGGAGAAGTTATTTGATGATTTCCGATCCAAAAAAAAAGGGTGGCCTTTGCTCAGGAGTGGAAAAATCGAGGATAACTGATAAAAATAAAATCCCATTCGGTGGTTTTCTTAACATAAAACCTTGATTTACCTGTAGTTCGTAGGTCAGATTTTAGGTCTACAGATACTTTATTTAAACTTTGAAAGAATGGCATGGTACTCACATCAACACAATCCTTGACAGCCGCACTGGTGTTAGAGATTCTGTTCATGACATTTTCAACAGCTTCTGTGACACGTTGTCTGAACTTCAGCACGTCACTGATAAGTTTTTCCCTGATCTCGTTGGCTTCGTTCACGATGCCAGCATTGAAAGCGTTAACAGATTCAAAAACCTCCTGAGCAGATTTACGAAGATTCTCTGCCAGTTGTGATATGAGTTGCCTGCAATTAAGATATTTGATGAGAAACGATATATCTACTGCGGTCAGAATTTAAGGCTAGTCGCGTGGCAAACAAATGTGTCGCTTGATTGGAATAGCCTAAGCTTATCACCCATATTTCACATGTTAACCTGTTACCACGTACTGTACTTGCTACTGAAGTGATCTGTCATATCTTATCGTAGAATGCTACAATTTACCACCCATTCTCAATGAAGGCAACTGATACAACATCACTACCCATTGCATGTGATGCTGGTCTGATTTTCAGACTCTTGTCTCTTTTATAATGCTCAAGGGCAGTCGAGAGTAGTTGTGGCCTAAAGATTGAAGGTTCGAACCCAGGCAGGCGCTTTCATCGCCACTGATCTCAAAATGGTGAAGGAAAACATTGTGAGGAAATTGGCATATCCTGGAATAAAAAATCGAAGACATGTGACATTTACCAACTCGCACTGGGCCTCCGTGGTAGATTACGGCCTACTCCCTCTCACCGAGACGCTACTCTCTCTGAGCAGTGGGAACATTATAGGCTGATTATGCTATGAAAAAGGTTTGGTCCACATTGTGATGCGTACTACTAGATACACATGATAAGTTTTTTGACCAGTGCGCAAATTTTAACAAATTAAACTTAAACGAGTTATAATAACCATGCAATTTTTATTTATATATCATAGTCCAAAAAAATTAAGTTATTTTTTAACGAAAGATGTTTATTTTGAAACTGGTTTTTATGGTAATTGCGCGCGGCGCCGGCGCGATGGCAAAGGTGACCGACCAAGCGTAGCTACTAGTACCTACCAGCTGTTCGATCGGTCAAAATTCTAAGAAGTTCGAAGTAAAGGTACTTCGAACTTCTTAGAATTTTGAAGCGCGCCGGCGCGCGGTTACTGACCTATTACTATTTCGATATCATATTACATGTAGGGTATCCACAGTTTACTAATTTAAGGTTGGATAAAAATTTAAAAAAAGTAATGAAAAAATCATTTTAATATGTTCTGATACTAAACCACCAAAAAAAATGCGCACTGATAAAAAAAAAATCCTGTATTTAAATGTAAACAGGCATACCTTGTATGCGACATCAGGTCGACGTCACGTTGAGGTCCCTTCAGCAAATCATAGCTTTGCACTTCCGGAGCCCCAAACGCCGAGCACGCCTGAAATTATAAAAATTAATTTAAATATCTGGATGACCGAGCTTTGCTCGGTATTATCTGGATGACCGAGCTTTGCTCGGTATTGTTTGATAAATTGAGTTAAAATAATAAGTTTATGTTCAAGTTGATTATCGATAAAATTGATCATTGAAAACACAAATAAAACGACATTTTATAAAAATGAATCCTAGCTAGATCGATTTATCGCCCCCGAAACCCCCTGTATACTAAATTTCATGAAAATCGTTGGAGCCGTTTCCGAGATTCAGATTATATAATATCTGGATGACCGATTTTTTTTACTACTTCCGGAACCACCCACACCCGCACCCACCGCTACTTGAGTACCTGACGGTTGGTTCACTAATTGGTCATATAAGATCAACCATTGAGGACAGTATCAGCCGGCTTACTATGACTTTTTCATTTGGAACGCTACCTCCTGGAGCATAACGTCAAACCAAACACGTCAAGCCAATCACTTAGTGTTGCTTAACAACGCCATCTGTTGAAGTAGCTTTAGTGTTGTTGTGTCGTTAAAGCAGTTAGTTGCTCCCAATTAAAAAATAGTATTATTAGTCACCAATAGATGTCAGGAACAGTCATATTTTTCAGTTTGTGTTTAAACGTTGATTATTGAAAACGCGAATAAAACGACATCTTCTAAAAATGAATCCTAGCTAGATCGATTTATCGCCCCCGAAACCCCTTGTATACTAAATTTCATGAAAATCGTTGGAGCCGTTTCCGAGATTCAGATTATATATATATACAAGAATTGCTCGTTTAAAGGTATAAGATATATATACAAGAATTGCTCGTTTAAAGATATAAGATTAAAGAGTAGTCAGATATCAATGAAGCAGATGCGAAGAAGGAGTGTGTATGTTGAACGCACTAGAAAAGATTTGATTTTGAATAACTGTTATTGTCTTTGCAATACAAGAGTAATATTGCTGCAGTAGATACGACACCAAACTTTACCAACCCTTCGGCCATACTATATAAGCTACATTTGATGTTATATTTAACGGGGCTGATAGCTAGGTAACTACAGCTACGCAGGTTGATCGATCAGGTTAAGCCATGCTTGCCGTACTTGATCCGTGGTTAGGTTACAATATTTACACACCAATGACTCTTTTGTGCCTTGGAAAGCACGTTAACCTGTTGGTCCCGGTTATAATTCGTTTCGCTTTGACAGTCGTTACAGACCGTTAGAAGCCCGAAATTCTGACAACGAGTATTACGAAGGGTTATCGTAAATTACGTGGTACTTAACTCCACAACCCAGAAGTCCTATAGGCTCCATGTAAAATACGGGTACTCAGCTGCATCCGGTTAGACTGGAAGCCGACCCCAACATACTTGGGAAAAGGCTAGGCTGATGTTGTAGTATATTAACATTAACAGTTCAATTTAAAATAAAAACTTTTACAAAAAAAAAGTTTTTATTTTCAACTTTTTAGTTCTGGTAGATACTCCGCACTAATTTAATCGCGTTATTCGTTCATTTGTCGCCGCAAATACTTAATACAAATTTAAGACTTATATGGTTTTCACATGGACCCCATTGTTCGAAGAAGACCATTCGGGAAGCACCAGCTTTCAAATAAAAAAAGAATCATTGAAATCGGTTCACCCAGTCAAAAGTTATGAGGTAACAAACATTTAAAAAAACATTTAAAAAAAATACAGTCGAATTGATAACCTCCTCCTCTTTTTGAAGTCGGTTAAAAACAGTTCAATCGATGGCAAGGAGGATAAAAGGAGTGTCTTCAAAAATGAACACGAACAGATTATTAGAAACATTCAACTTTTGTGAAAATTTAAATAAATTAGACAGGTAGTCAGATAAAATACTACTGATGTCTTAGAAGCCCTTTCCTTAAAAAAATATCCAATCAAAACACTCAAAAAAATCTTACCACGGCCAAAACACAGAATGCACTGAACAATTTCATGGTGAGGTATGAAAAGGTCTCGACGAGTCGAAATTTAGATCTGATGCTAACACAGCATCCCTAAGGTTTTATAGTGTTTCATGAAAAGCATTGTTCGTTCTTTTGCCATAGAACAAATACAATTATCTTATCTTAATACGTGCACCAACGATGAAATTGCGTTAGAATTTAAATTCTTAATTATGGTATAATTTGTTTGTTATGTATCAATTGCAACATTTGTTTACATACTCGTACCTATAGTAGTATGAGATACTGAAATTATAGTAGGCTGATGTTATGTAGGTTCTTACATTTTGTGATAACTGATAACAGCAATTATGCACTATAGTCTTGAGATTATCCATATCAATGTTACCTTATAATTTTACTTATTAACAACGATTGACACTGCATTTGTCCTGCCATTCATGATTACTAATTGAATGTGTTTTGTGAAATAAAACGTGAAAATTTGGCTTTTAGATCTGTAAACTGAGTTACCAAATTATCTATTCCTACTCAAATACTTGTCTGTGTGGTGCCGAACGGAAACATAAGCATCACCCCTTTTTTCCTGTGGTTGTCGTAAATGTGACTACGGGACTTACTAGAAAATGAGCTGCATCGACATTTTACCACCATATTGCGATCGCCAACCCGCCTGCCAACGTGACAATTATGGCAAAGCCCTCCAAATGTGAAGCAGTAGATGTGGAGCGTGTGTCCAGCAGATTTCCAGCTCAAGACCATTTCAGACTCCAATCTACATGGGTACATGGCCTTCACATGATGTGACCAAGATTATATCTGGACTTTAAAAGAAACTGTCGGCCTTTCTTCTTAGAGTAGTCAGTTAGGAAACGCTACACTCACCTAGTTTTCAAAATATAATAAAAGTGTTTATGCTAACATACTCACAAAAATATAATCATTTATCATTACCAGCGGTGGTTGACACCAAGAAAAGGTATTCTTTTTAAATTTATTTTAAAATACATCTGCAGTTTCGCTACTTTATTTAATTTGACTGTATATACTCAGCACTTTTTTTTAAAGAACAGACAAATCATACAAAATATTACAGGAAATAAATGAGAATCCACATTTCACAATATTGTTGTTCAATAGAGTCATTGTGCTCTCATTTCGGTTATGTTGTAATGTCTGATACTGATAAGAATAAGTAGGTATTCGAAAGATTCTCAAGGTTTAGCAAATACAACATTTTTATCACCCTTCATAAAACGTTATTTCATGGAGCAATTAGTTACGATATTATTTACATATTTATAAATAGTAGTTTGAGTAATATAAATGTGTACGTTACCTACAGTTCAGTGACCTACTTCATGAAACATACAAAATCTTGTTTGAAAGATAAGGAATCTGCATAATTAAATCATCTGAGACTTAGTATACCTACTATATTAAGAAACAGTTGATAAAGACGTATCGAGTATTCTTATGCCTTTTCTATCGCCGGATTTATGCTGAGATTTTTTACTTTAGGGGTAGATACTTCATATTATGTATGTATATTCGGGTCGGTAAATTTGGCACAGGTTGGTAGGCAATATCGAATATATAAGTATGTATTTTGCCGCCCGGCTGTTTCGAATCGAGCCAAATCATGCCGACACTTGTAGTACGCATGCCAATATAATGTGGTTTTTCTATGTTTAAATATCGAGCTCATTTAGTTTGCTTTAGTTTCCGCGCTTATCCCAATACAACAGGTAAAGAAAAGTGGGATTTTGTTCTAAATACCTCGTGGCAATACCCTCCTTTTTGTGCTTGGAGAATTTCTCATCTCTGTGATAAAATGATAATATCTGAATTTTCCTAACTAGGTAAAGACTGCCTACTGTCACCAGCCTCTATCACTCGCCCATTCAATGAACTCCCGGAATGTTTTGGCCTTATACCAGCAGGTGTGAGGCTAAATCTTTACCCTACTATGGCGTACTGTCATGTGAGGCGCTTCCATTTTGGGTTTATCTGATCACCCTGTTTCTACTAAAATGGTAATACGCGCTACCTACTTAAAATTGCCCTAAACTCTGGTAAGGCTCAAAATACTGCGTGGGCTCCAATGTGTAACTGAATTAATTCACATTATGAGTGCATTTTTTTCTTGGGAATAATATCTCACAGGTCAATCTATGACGTTGACCTGCGAGATATATGGCTACCTTACTAAATCAAGGCCTCGAGCCAGGGTCTGAAATTTAAAGCTAGAACAACTACTTGCTTAAAATTAATTTGCGGTTTGGATGTTGAACCGAGCATTGATACAACTCCGGGAGGAAGAAGTGGAGAAAAACACACGAACGTCAGCTATATGGAAAAGCCAGGGAGGCCTATACCTGCTGGCTCCATCCGCATACCAGCTTATCGTGTTACTTGATGAGGTGGGCAAACTCTTCGAGATAATTAATGCAGACCGCCTTCTCCAGCACATGGAAAGAGAGGGGCATGTCGTAGACAGGATCCGGCGGTTGGGTCTTCAGGTAGCATTGCACAAGTCGGTAGCTATATGCTTCCACGGACCCAGAAAAGCGCCACCTTCGGGATCCAACATCATGGTTGAAGGTGTCCACATCGGTATCGAGTCGACGATGAAGTACCTGAAGAAGGGGCTCGTCCTCGATAGCCGGTAGAATTTCGGACCGCATTTTCAGCGGTTGGCTCCCCGATTGTTGGGCACCGCGAATGTACTTTAGCGATTGCTGCCTAATCTGGGGGGTCAAATACCGCCTGCCGGAGGCTCTATGTCTGGATCGCACGGTGCATGACACTCTATGGAGCGGCTGTACGAGCGGAAAACCTGACAGCCCGCAGCAATGCAATACCGAGAAGACCACAGAGAGCAATAGCCATCAGAGTGATAAGGGGATAATATACGGTCTCCTTCGAGGCGGCGAGCTTCTTGGCCGGAAATCCACCCTGGGATCTTTACGGCAAAGTTTTGGCGTCACTATATAGTTGGTACTGGGACGTGCTGGAGCGGGGCGAGCACCTGATGTCTAGTTAGGTCTCGGTGTACAGGGCTGAGCTCCACCAGGCCCTAGTGATTGAGTGGGAAGAGCGACATGCGCGACCTAGCGCAGGGCATAACACTATAGAGGGCGGAGACGCGTTCTGACGGAATGGCTGGAGAAACGACGTAGTATTTAATCTTAACCTTGTTTTATTTTCTTTTGGTTTATATATGTCTCTTAAATGTAATTTAATTTTATAGCATAGTGTAAATTTGCATCATAGTTCTTACTTTTATGGGGCATGCGGTGCTAACCTATAATAAACTGTATTACTAACCTTAGTTAATAGAAAATCATTTTTATATTGTATTTTTATATAATCAATATCTGGATGACCGAGCTTTGCTCGGTATTTTTGGTAAATTGTGTTTAAAATAATAAGTTTATGTTCAAGTTGATTATCGATAAAGTTGGTCATTGAAAACACAAATAAAACATTTTCTAAAAATGAATCCTAGCTAGATCGATTTATCGCCCCCGAAACCCCCTGTATACTAAATTTCATGAAAATCGTTGGAGCCGTTTCCGAGATTCAGATTATATATATATATACAAGAATTGCTCGTTTAAAGGTATAAGATTGATATACAGTTGTTGGGTGACCAAAATAAATAAATAAAATAAAAATAGCGCCCTTACTTTCCGACTGACACAGGTGTTGTCCGGACATCGGCGTTCAGTAGAAATACCTGTGCTGCATAGGCCGGGAACCGACACCCGGTTGCCACCATTGCAACTGCCCTGACGATACGGCGCGGCATACCCTTGAGGAATGCCCAGCTTGGGCAGAGCTGCGCCGTGACCACGTCGGGGTGGTTAATTCTGCGGATACTCTCTCACTTCCGGAAATGGTCCAGTCCACGGTCGGAAGTGAGAGTATGTGGGACGCAGTCGCCTCATTCTGCGAGGAAGTTATAGTCGCGAAGGAGACGGCGGAATGGGAGAGGGAGAATACAACCTCCCTTCCAATCCCTGGAATAGTGACCGAGCGCCGGGGGGCCCGGAACGATCTCCGGCCGCCTTAGCCGTCCCGGGCCTTTCACTGTTCAGGCCACAAACTCCCCAAGTTTGTTGCCTGAACAGTGAAAGGCCCGAGACGGCTTCGCGCCGTTTTCCATGCGTGCTTCTTGGATTCATGTGGGCCAAGACCTGGCCGGGGGAGCGAGACGAAATATGCAAGCACTCCAGCGCTCCGGATGAAGATAGCAGCAGAACACCGTGTGGTTTTAGTCAGTAGGACTTTAACAGACCCCTCCACCCACCCCAGAGTGGAGGACATCCATGAAGATTTCCACACGAGAAAACAAAAACGGGGGAGGCCTATGCTAAAAAACCAAGTTATGTTAAGATTTATGATCTAAACCTTTAAATAAACATAAACTGTAAAACTAATTTTTTTAGTTTGCTGATAAAGGCTATTTAAAATTAAAAAGGTATCATAAAGACTAAGTTCAGGAGCACATTCGCAAGAAGCTGGCAGTATCGTAAAAAAGTAACGTTTTTTCATTGTATGTGAAGGCCGCAAGAATCCGCTGGATACAGGAAGCACAAAACCGGTCGAAGTGGCGGAGCTTGGGGGAGGCCTATGTCCAGCAGTGGACGTCTTTCGGCTGAAATGATGATGATGATTCGTGTATTTATACATAACTATCTTTGGCCAGTGATTTCGTCCGCGTGAAATTCCTTGTTCCCCGGACCCATATGCGACGGGCATTGCATCGCCTGCCCTAGCTATTACTTCGTTTTCGCTAAGCAATGTTTCTGACTATTTTAGTTTTTTCTCAGCTCCTAAAAGTTGTAACGTGGTGTTAAATAGTTTATATCCTTTCTTAATAATTAGGCTATCAAATGCAAAAGGTTTTTTTTTTATAATTTGACCAGTAGTTCTAGGGATTGGCGCGTTTAAACATACAAACTCTTCAGCTTTCTTTTATACCAGAAGAAGAAGATAGGGTGTCTTATTATATTTATGTTTTTAGTTGGTAGGTATATGTTTATCTTAATATATATTCCTCCAATTCACGCCTTTTTAACCGACGGACAAAAAGGAGGAGGTTATCAATTCGACGCGTATACCTATATATATATTTTTTTATGTATGACCACGCATAACTTTGTACATGGTAGTCCGATTGCGATAATTCTTTTTTTTATTGGAAAGGGTATACTCCCAAAGTGGTCCCATATAAATTTGGAAAACAAAATCGAACCCTAAGGGTCGGAAAACAGGGGATGATTGATTGTTCACTCACTGATTGTAATGTATACGCATAACTTTATACAGAGTAGTCCGATTTTGATCATTCTTTTTTCATTGGATGGGGTATACCTTGCCAAGTATTATTAGTACATTCTAACCACAAAAAAAAACTTTTTAACAAAAAATTAAACCGCCGAAAAAACTGAAAAGCAAAAAATAATAAACCTTTACATATTGAGTCGGCGCTGAAAAATCAATGAACAAAGATCACTCAAAGTGCCGACTCATAATTTTAAGGTTTATTATTTTTTGCTTTTCAGTTTTTTCGACGGTTTAATTTTTTGTTAAAAAGTTTTTATCATCTATCACTGTTTGTTTCTGCATTACTCAAAAGTTGCCTGGTATAAAATGGCAATACGTCCGCTTCTGAAGGTACATATTTTGTGTGCTTAAAGTACTAAATAAATAATGAACTATCTGTATAAATATCATGTACATTATGATAGATATTGATACTTTAATAGACAACTCTCATTATAAATTAATCTACATACATAGTAGGAATAACTCATGTCAGTTGGTTAAAGTAGGTTAATTTAAACATAGTTTACTTGCCTTTATATCAAGGTCCTAACTCGTATGAACCCAAAGCACCTACTGACATACATACATACATAAGCTCACGCCTTCTACCCATGGCGTTAGGCAATAAATAGCACTATCAACCGACTTTTTAGTTATGGTATGTACCCCGCACTAATCTAATCGTGTTATTCGTGTATTTATCGCACATACTTAAAGCAAATTTTAGACATACAAGGTTTTCTCATGGATGCACGGGAAGCACCAGTTGTCAAATAAAACAACAATCATGAAAATCGGTTCACCCAGTCAAGAGTTCTGAGGTAACAAACATAAAAAAAAATAGTCGAATTGAGAATCTCCTCCATTTTTGAAGTCGGTAAAAAAAAGAAAATACGTTTATTTGCGGTAAACATGACGGCCATCGCTCAGCATAATGCCCTAGAGAGACCCTATGCGAGAGAGAGCCCCGGCGCCGGTTTTCAGCGACAACCGGCGCAACCTGCAACCTGCTACGATCATAACATACTACTTATGTCTGGTCTGCGAGAAGACAATTAGGGCGTTCACTCACATTTACATTGTAAATACCTTTTGTTTCTCGACCTTAATTTATCCCCTCACATGAATCATGAAACGATCAAAGCATCTTTTTTTAACCCCTGACGTAAAATGAGGGGTGTTATAAGTTTAACAGCTATATGTGTCTGGCTATGGCACCGTAGCTCCTAAACGGGGGAACTGAAATCGATACATTAGGTAATAAGAAAAAACTACTTTCAGGTCTTTTTTTTTTCAGTATGGGAAATCATCAAATGACTTCTCCCGCTCTGGGCGGAGCGGAAGGGCGTGTCAGACTTTTACTGATTAAAACCCATCCGCGTTCCATCAGTTGCCCGTGTACCGGGGTCACGGTATCTCGCTTGAACAATCTCGCGACCCCGGCAGGCATCGGTCCTAGTAGACCCCTTCACTGCTGCTGACATCTCTTTGAGGCGCGCGTGGAACACTACGCGCCGTCGACCCGAGCCTGGTCCTTACAGGGCGGCGAGCTACCCATTGATCGCCACCCGCAAGCTCGCGCCTATGGTGGCCGGGAGTCCGCTATCGACTCCCGACGCCCGGGGCGTCTCCTCCTGCGGTGGCTAGGGACGTGAGGGCACAGTGACTGCCACTCTCACACGCGCCCCGCCTCCTCCTTCGCAAGCATTACTGCTTCGCAGAAGGAGGTGACGGCTTCCCATGCCCTCTCGCTCCGTACCATGGCTCGCACCAAGACCGGACGCGAGAGGTCACCGCCGCCGATCGCCTCCACGAGGACACGGCGGTGCTCCGCCTAGGCGGGGCACACTTCCACCGTATGCTCCACCGTGTCCTCTAGACGATCCTCACAATGGAAACACCCGGGCGTATCCTTTCGCTTTATCCTGAACAGGAACCCACTGAAGCACCCATGCCCGGTGAACCTGCGTCAGGTGGAAGGTGAGGACGCCGTGGCGCCTCTCTATCCACTCCTCAAAGAGGGGACTTACCGCCGCAATTGTGGCGTGCCCAGCGCTGGGCTGCGACAATCGTACTCGCCATGTCGCCATGAGATCCTGCCGGAGCTCTGTCCGCCGTGCCGCGATTTGTCACGGCAGCGGAGTTTCGCCCCGGCGTTTCGCCTCCTCGCGCCACTCCCACATGTGCGTGTCCCACGTGGGCGGCACTCCGGCAAGGAGGCTCGCCGCCTCGCACGAGATCGTGCGGTATCCTCGGATACTTTTAGGTCTTGCGTTTGTTCTGTTACACCTTGTATGCACATTACCCGCCTTTGCCTGGCGCAGTCGGGTAAAAATAAGACCCTCCACGAAACTTTTATTAATTAATTCAGTACATCAAATAAGTTTTAGTGTCATAACTTCCAATACTCCCCGTATTGGAAGTTATGACACTAAAACTTATTTTCGTTAAAATAAAAAGTCAAAAAAGATTGAACATTGGCAATTTCTCTGTTACCAGCAGGTTCCAATATTCAGATATAGTTTAGGAAAAAAAAAAAAATACAAAATATTGTTGTCCTAGACAACAATAATATTTTTGCTCCTGACTCCTAAGTTTACATCTAAAACTGTATAATACATATGTAGTAATTGCTACGAGTACAATGTCACGAATATGTGTTAGCGAGCCATATGTGTGAGAACAGCATACCTATAAATCATCAGCTCATGCCATGTTGTGGCTAACCGACATCATTATGTTCGAATTCTAGAGCTCCGATAATATGCAAGTAATTGTTTATTATATACGTTAGTAATTGTTTACTTTGCTCCAATTCTGTTCACCCAGTTTTCATTCAAGGTAGACTACGCATCGAGTCTTGACATGTGGTTAGGGATTTGCATATCTACATTCTTATTAAGCTAGAAACGCTAAATCAGTCAACACAGACCATCACAGTTCAACTCTGGACAGTATCAAATAGACCCATATAGGGAATGGTTACGCCATAACAGCCAAAGTCTCGCCACCTGCATAAAAAAAACGTGAAAAATGACTTTTTTTTATTGTACACAACAGTCATAGGGAGTCTTTTTTTTGTGGGTGGGAAATCATCAAATGACTTCTCCCGCTCTAGGGTGGAGCGGAAGGACGTGTCAGACTTTTACTGACTAAAACCCACCCGTGTTCCTTCAGTTGCCCATATGACAAGCCCAAGGTATCTGTCATAGGGAGTCTCAGAATATAATCAAGACACACAAAGAAACGTATAATATTATCGAAGCAAGCGCAAAAACTACTCAAGCAAAGTTACTAAAATGAATATGGGAACCGACCTCAAAAAGATGGGTATTTTAAAAGGTAGTATTCATTAAAACAAAGAATTTTCGAAATCATTTTATAAGTGCCGGAGATATTGCGGAACATATGTATATACAAAAAACATGTCCTTTATGAAGTCGATAAATGAAATGTAATTATTTATTTCGTAAATAGGACATCGGAATTACTTTTACATATCATATACATACATATTTTAAGTCGCCATACACAACGCAAGGTCTCTTCCAGGGATTCATCCGATCATGTCTCAGCCATTTATTAATTAAGGAGGTTTCTTAAGTAGCCAATGTGTGGTTTCCACACAAGGACGTTTTGCCATCGAACAGAGGAGTGTGAGAAGAATATTTAAAATAAATCCAGTTTGAGGTTTTGAAATAATTTAAAACAGTAATTTAATAAGCTTATAGTATTGTTTATGTAACAGTTATTTATTACTGAACTAGCTTTTGCCAGCGGCTTCGCCCGCGTGGAGGTCGGATTTATCGTCACTGCTCAGCTCCTATGTGTCTTAGTGTTATGTTATATAGCCTATAACCTACCCAGGAGTATGGACTACAATCGTACCAAGTTTGGTTAAAATCCCTTCAGTAGTTTTTGACCCATGCGTGCACATACAGACAGACAGACAGACAAAAAATTTACTTATTGCATTTTTGGCATCAGTATCGATCACCATTCATCCTCCAATATTAATTTTGAATATATTTTCAATGTACAGAATTGACCTCTCTACAGTTTTATTATAAGTATAATAATAGATTGTTAAAGTGCGCCTACAGGCACTGATTAGCAATTCTTCTTGCCGTACTACTTACCTACCACTCTAATTTATGTTCCAGGCGCTTAATAATTTTATAGCCACATAACTTAATCTTATTCAAAATCGAGTGCTAATTTTAAATTACTTCTATAAGGAAGAATTAAGTGATAATTTACCTCTGATTAATGTCTATTAAAAAAACTTTGTTGTAAATGTCTAAGTAATTGGAGTAATTTGCAGTTGTGGAAGATTGCTGGGTGTGGCAATCAGGCAATAAATTGCAGTGTGATTTCGAGGTTAACATCCGTATTAAACTTCAGGATCTGCTTATTATAAACTAGTAATACGTTATCGTTAAGCAATGCATGTAATAACAGGCTATGGTGTTTAGATCTAGGACAAATGAGAGATTAATCAATCGGATAAAAGCCACAGAGTTGATACCTGCTTGTATGGCAGACCGTAGCTTCCGCCTGCAATCACACAGCACAAGCTGTAATGTGCAGCTTTTAAATGGTTGCGACCATTTAAAAGCTGCACGTAAAGGCTCCTGCAGACAGGCGTGACACAACAGCGGGTCGAGTCTATTAGAACAATTTTTATGAAAACGTCTTGGACATTGTTCTTGTCGCACCTGTCTGAGGGAGTCTTTATACATACATTAACTCACACGATTTTCCCATGGCGGTAGGCAGAAGCTTCAGAACACCACCTGCTACAATCCTTTCATACTACAAATATAATAACCTTTTTATTTAAAAAATAGGGACGTATTGAGTTAAGAACCTCCGTTATCGTCGGTAAGAAGAAATAGTTCTCGTATCCTCTCATACCTTTCTAGAGTCTCTTGAAACCGTAGTAGGAGTTCTTCTCTAATTAGTGCGTCATTGCGACGAACGAGAGCAGTGGCTAAATCTGTAGACCAAGGTTTTTCACTCGCACGGTACTTAGAACTGCCATTAACACAAAATAATTGTATTTTCATTTTCCATATTGTTGCTGTCTTTTTTTTTGTTTATTTTGACACCATTGTTCCAGGCTTACGTAAAAATATACCTAGGTACAGAGGTCACATAAATACCGACTACAAAAACCAAAACTCCTTTTCGCCAGGGCCAAAAACTGTTGAGAGGCACGGTCTTTTGCAACACTTAACAAAATTCTTGTGTTCATATCTACTATTTTCTGATATAATGTTCTGTCATCCTTTTCAACCACCGAAAAAAAAACGGAGGAGGTTTTCAATGCGACGCGTATATTTTTTTTTAATGTATGACCACGCATAACTTTTTACATAGTGATCCGATTGTGATAATTCTTCTTCTATTGAAAAGGGTGTACTCCGAAGGTGGTCCTATATAAATTTGGAAAACAAAATCGAACCCTAAGGATCGGAAAACAGGGGATGATTGATTGTACACTCACTGATTATAATGTATAATCACGCATAACTTTATACAGAGTAGTCCAATTTTGATAATTCTTTTTTTATTGGATAGGGTATACCTTGTCAAGTATTATTAGTATATTAAAGCCACAAAAAATTATAAAATAAAAACTTTTTAACAAAAAATTAAACCGCATTTAATTTTTTGCTTTTCAGTATTTTCGGCGGTTTAATTTTTTGTTAAAAAGTTTTTTTATTAAATAGTTTCGGTGAGTCTGACTATAGGGTTGCTAGTTGGTCTGCTTCTTCAATAGGTCTTCGTAGATATGTCTCCTCTGCTTAGAACTGCCTAGCTTTTTACCCAACTATGTTGGGGTCGGATTTCAGCCTTACCAGATGCAGCTAAGTACCAGTATTTTACATGGGGCGACTGCTTATCAGACCTCCACAACCCAGTTAAGGGTAATATACAGCCATGGGCTCAGGGTGGGGCAGCAGTCTAAAATAATATGTAACTAGCAAATATACCCGCGGTCTTACCCAGGTTAATTTTTTCATATAAAAAGGTTACATCCTGTATCTGTATGTATAATTCGAATTATCCAAAACACTTTCTTATTGCTTACCTACCGACACCACGAAATCTTCCATTCAAAAGGTGTCTCTAACTTCAGCCGTTTGGGCTCTGGGCGTATGCCAATTGTTAATCAATTTGTTAATCAATCAATTTAGAGGTTTTTGTTTTGCTCGCATTTTTTTTGTGTCGGCTGTTCGGTATGAACATTCTTACGGACATTAATTATTGTTGATAGTACTTAGATAATTACATTTTTTAGGTTTGGTTAGGTACCTTACAGGTCAGAGCCAGGGTGGGGCAAGCGCCCCACCCTGCCCCACTATGGCTACGCCCATGGCCGGGACCAACGTGTTTTCGGAGGCACGAAGAGGTTTCGGTATGTGAAGATGGTCACCTATCCACGGACCACCGCGGCACATGAGTAGACAAACGGAACAGAGACTAAGCTTCTTAAGAACGAGCAAAATTGTTACCTATTTTGGTAGGGTTGTCACAATAGGGTAAGACAAATTAAACAAAACATTTGTTAAATTGTTTTATTATTCAGTATGATAGAATCGAATCAAATCAAATCAAATAATTTAATTCAACTAAGCCAATTACAGGCACTTTTGAATTGTCAAAAGACAAAATAAAATTAGTACAAAATAGTTTTGGTGCTACAGTCCCAGTCACAAGACATAATAACTGTGAAAGTACCATAGATACCCATTCCAATGCGTAGATCTCTATGGAGAAGAATGGGCTAGAAACTCCATGGACACTCTTTTTTAACCGATTTCCAAAATTCGGATGTTTATATTATTTTTATGTTTGTTCGGGAATAACTCCGTCGTTTACCAACCGATTTGAAAAATTCTTTTTTTGTTGAAAAGGGTATACTTCTCGAATGGTCTCATGAAAATTTTATGGAAATCAAACTGGCACTTTTTGAAAAATCAACAAAACCTAAAAAGATATCAACATTGTCTACATCGATTACTCAGAAGTTTCTGATCCGATTTCGATGATTCTTTTTTTGTTCCATACAGTATACCTGCCATTTGGTCCCATAAAATTTGCATTTACTTTGGTTCAATAGTTATTATTTTTAGCTCATTGTGTACATGGGCGCTGTTATTACTGGTGCTACGGATTACGAAATTCTGGTGCACATGAAAGAAAATTATGTATTTGACCATAATTTGGGTTGAATATTTAAACTAACAAGGATAAAATAAAAAAAACTTAAAAAAAAATGTTATTGACTTCAAAAACAACCACAAAAAAGTTTAAAATAACCTACAAAATAACTTTTCTTTCGGAAGTCGGTGACTTTGTTTTTCATTTCATTGACTTTTTTGCCACCGACTTTCGAAAGAAAAGTTATTTTGTAGGTTATTTTAAACTTTATTACCACAGATACTCCCTACGTCCAACCACGTCCGACAGCGCCAAAATGGCGATTATCAAACGGGCACAAAAGCACTTTGACAGCCACCAGTCCAGTGGTAATTATAGAGGTCAGTGATTGTTCGTATTTATTTTAATGTCTTTGCTACAACATCAACCCACCTACATACTGACAACTTGTAATAAAAAAGGGCCATGCAATAAAATAAAGGTAGGAAGGTAACTTACTTGAAAAAGTAATAAGTAAGTAATCAAATATTTACTCACGTATTGTACTCCTTGGGATGATTAAAGTATGATATATCTTTATTTTTTCTAGTATTATTCATACACACAGTACAATAAACAACCATTATTAACAATAAAATACCACGTTTTACATAAAAATATTCAAACTCGCAACTAACAAAACAAACAACGTGCGTTGCACTAACCCTGAGATTGTCAACTGGCTGTGCAAGCGTAAACCGGTATTTTCCAGTCTCGCCGCGTACGCGACAAGCAGCCAGTGGTCACGCACACATGCCCCGAGTGCTTGTAGTAGTGCAATCGAATCGCGCGGTTGTTCGAAGCTTTATCTCTGTTCCGTTTATCTACTCATGTGATCGCGGGAAGCGTAGCTTAAACTGATCGATTGGTATCACAAGCTCTGCTTCTCCCGTAAGTACCAATCAGGCACAAAATATACAGGACCAAGTATTATTAGCAAAACTGATTGCCTACGGAAGAACTTAGGTATGTGGGTCGTTCTTCTTTTTTACCGACAGCGGTCTGTCCTTCGTCTTGTTATGGCATCTCGTTGGAGTACTGATATTTGCGGTTTTTTTATTTGGTTCAAATAACTGACCGTATCTTTCTTATCTATTAATACTATGTCATTTTTATTTTCTCTAACCAGCATATTTAATACGTCTTTTGCCCGTAGAATGCCGTGACAGAGTGGTAAGCCCAAATGTGGTCTCCACAGAAAAAGGCCACTCTGTCACATTATATTTTTCTAAAACAAATATTTAAAAAAAATACTAGCCGAAAAGAAAATTTTAATTACAGTAGAGTCCGTTTAGTACGACATCGCATGTAACGACCAACCGTTTTTAGCGACGTAAGTATAGGCGTGTGTTTGGTTTTAATATGAGCCACTATGAAAGTATATCCGTTTATTACGACTCCGCTTACAGTGACCAACCGCTTGTAACGACGGAATTTCACACAAAACTGTCCGGTTACAACGACGACGAGCGTTGACGTGTTTAGAAATAAATCGTAGGTTAGAAACTATCTCCGCCCCGCGCTTCTCCCTTGCCTGCACGTCGCTGATTCGAATGCGACTGTTTAGTATACGGTGCGGGCGCGGCGTTAATTTGCGGGTGATGCGTGATTTCGCGTACAAGAATGGCTTCTACAAAACGAAAAAGTTTCTCTGTTGAAGAAAAAAGTGTCATTATTATTATACATTATGTGAAATAAATAAATATTTTGATTCAAATGTTTTTTTTTTTCTCTTAGTCACGTAAATATTATTAAATACATTATGTATGTATGTATCTATATATAGCTTGGCAAAAAAGAGTCTGTCGTGGTAACCATTGGATCTAAAATATATTTATGGTGGCAACACTGCTTTGTTTATCATCAACAAGTAGCTAATCTGTCATTGTGTTACGTTCCCAGTTGTATTTTACTTAATTCTAATTAACTATCAATTATGCTTTTGTAAATATAAAAAATTAATAAAACAATAAGGAGTAGTGGTGTAAGCTGTGATATACCAAGTTTTCGAAAGAAATTTGGCGGAATCACTGTCAATCGGAAACAAAATTGGTTCCGCTTCAGGAACAAATTTTGTTTCCGATTGACAGTGTTTTCGAAAGAACTGCCGACACGACAGGTATTTATCCAAGAAATTTATCTTTTAGTCAATGCCTGTCATTGTTTTTCGTTTCTAATACTAAGTTTTATCGGTATTATAACTTTCAAGCCATTTTATTGTTTTATTTACTAATAGATTATTGAGGTTATGTTTTCTAGTTTGACAAATCGCGTGTACGTTGACTCTTGATGTTTTTTTTTTTTTTTTTTTTTTTTTCAGGATGGGAAATCATCAAATGACTTCTCCCGCTCTGGGCGGAGCGGGAGGGCGTGTCAGACTTTTACTGACTAAAACCCACCCGTGCTCCATCAGTTGCCCATGTGCCAGGGTCACGGTATCTCTTTCGAACAATCACGCGACCCCGGCAGGCATCGGTCCTAGTAGACCCCTACACTGCTGCTGACATCTCTTTGAGGCGCGCGTGGAACACTGCGCGCCGTCGACCCGAGCCTGGTCCTTACCGGGCGGCGAGCCACCCATTGCTCGCCACCCGCAAGCTCGCGCCTACGGTGGCCGGGAGTCCGCAATCGACTCCCGACGCCCGGGGCGTCTCCTCCTGCGGCGGCTAGGGGCATGAGGGCGCAGAGACTGCCACTCCCTCACGCGCCCCGCCTCCTCCTTCGCGAGCATTACTGCTTCGCAGAAGGAGGTGACGGCTTCCCATTCCCTCTCGCTCCGTACCATGGCTCGCACCAGGGCCGGACGCGAGAGGTCGCCGCCGCCGATCGCCTCCTCGAGGACACGGCGGTGCCCCGCCCAGGCAGGGCACACCTCCACCGTATGCTCCACCGTGTCCTCGAGACGATCCTCGCAATGGAAACACCCGGACGTATCCTCCTGCTTTATCCTGAACAGGAACCCACCGAAGCACCCATGCCCGGTGAGAACCTGCGTCAGGCGGAAGGTGAGGACGCCGTGGCGCCTCTCTATCCACTCCTCAAAGAGGGGACTTACCGCCGCAATTGTGGCGTGCCCAGCACTGGGTTGCGACAATCGTACCCGCCATGTCGCCATAAGATCACACCGGAGCTCTGTCCGCCGTGCCGCGATTTGTCGCGGCAGCGGAGTTTCGCCCCGGCGTTTCGCCTCCTCGCGCCACTCCCACATGTGCGCGAGGACCTTTGCCTCCAGATCCCATGGCGGCACTCCGGCAAGGAGGCTCGCCGCCTCGCACGAGATCGTGCGGTATCCTCGGATTAGCCGGATGGCCATGACCCTCTGGGCTGCACTCAACCGGCGCGCTGGGCGCAGCCTCAATGAGGGCGCCCACACCGGTGCCCCGTAGAGGGCCATGGACCGCACGACCCCCGTGTAGAGCCTCCGGCAGGAGGCGTTTGGACCCCCCAGATTGGGCAGGAGCCGCTTTAATGCAGCCCCAGCCCGCTCCAGTCTGGGAGCCAAACGTCGGAAATGCTCAACGAAGTTCCACCGGCTGTCGAGGACAAGTCCCAGGTACTTCATCGTCGACTCGACGCCGATGTGAACCCCTCCTACCGTGAGTTGGGAACCCGCAGGTGGCGCGTTCCGAGGACCATGAAAACCCATGGCCTCGGACTTGTGCAATGCCACCTCGAGTCCCAATTGCCGGATCCTATCGACACTCTTGATGTTTGATACTTGAAATTGAAAAATGTACTTACATGGAATTAATATGATTGTCTTTATATTTTCTTTCAAGGTAAATCTCACAGTACAATTAAAGAAATTGTTAATAAAGGTGAAAAAAATTAAGAATTTGTTTTAAACCTCGAGAAACACCAAAACAGTTGGCGGAAGAAAGAATTAGACGATTTCGATCTGTGTGCAATTAGACAAAAAGTTACACTATAAAGAAACAGGCAAGTATTTTTTTTTTTGTTTATGCTATTTTCGCATACCACAGTAAAAAAAGTATAATTTCTATTTATTATTTTTCAGGTGCCTATTCTACGTAATATATTACCTATAGTTTGAGGAGACGGGTTGTAATGGGAGCCGTAAACGTGTAAGAAAGATTTTTACACTATTTAGAGTTCATAAATAAGAAATGTAAAACTGACACATCAGTGTTAATGGAAAAAATCTATCATAGAACCGAAAAGGAATACACGAATGATGTTAAAATGTTGTATGTCACGTTTTTCTTTTTAAATAAAATCTAAATTTTTGCGTGTTATTTCATTTTCATTGTCATGTGAATAGTGATAATGTTATGTACCCCCATATAGACATACCTGACGCCTTCATTAGTCAACTGTTCAAGTTTATTCGATATTGCCCGTACCTTTCGAATGCGACATGTTATAGGTACTCTCTGACTTCCGATTAGTTTCCGATAGTAAGCAGCTGTAAGTCACCTTCTTGTCGACTATAAACTGTCAGCATTAACAGGATTCGTTCAGTATCATTCATGTCAAATTTGATACAGGCATACCAACCATCGAATGGTTGTGAATACCCTAGATGGTGGCCGCAAATGTGATTGCTGAACATTATGTCTTGTGTATCGGGTTCAACCGGCAATCCCAGAGTGTAATTTAATTAATTTTTAACTGAGTGAGTTGATAAGTTTTCATTATGTTATTATGATGGCACTCAGAAAAAAGATTATTCCAGCGAAATAATGCGTAATCTACTAAATACAATGAAAGTAAAAGCCTATGTGCCTATCAAGTCTTGTGATTTTGTCTCTTGTTTGTTGATTAAAAGACCAAGTATCTTATCACTTTTAGTCCTAGTATACAGGGTGGCCATACCTGCTAAGCAGGCGCCCTCATTTTTTCCAGTCTATTTTTTGCCAAGCTGTACATGTGATTTGAATAAACATCAAACATTGTCATTTCGTTTAGTACGACTTCCGGTTAGTACGACGTAATATCACCGGTCCCTTCACCGTCGTTATAACCGGATTCCACTGTAGTTGTAATAAAAACACAGATGCAATTTTTTTTTAATCCCACTCAGAAATCACAATTATGGATAGTTCATAAACCAAAAAAAAAAACAGAAAAACTTCGTTTCACTGTCGGTAAAAAATAAGAACGACCCCCGTATCACCAATCCATAAGACTATGTTGATTTTCATAAGATCAAACAATGAGTACCTATTCGTAAGAGTATTTTTCTCAATCCTTCGACAAGTCCCATAAATAGTCAAGTTATTCAAATAAACAAAGACACAAGTTGACTGACATCTCGTCGTTTCAGCCGTAAGACGTCCACTGCTGGACTTAGGCCTCCCTCAAGCACCGCCACCTGCACTTATAGCAAACCCCCCCAGGTTTGCCATAATCGCCACGCTTGGCAGGCGGATTGACGATCGCAGTAAGGTGGTAAAATGCATAGAGAACACTGCTGCCCATTCTCTAGTATGTCCTTTAGTTGCCTCTTACGACACCCACGGGAAGAAATAGGACTGACATCTCAGCTCATTAGAAATGCAAATAGTATGCTGTTAAAATTACAACAATTATAGTTTTACAGTTTACTTCGCGGAACTTAATTACATATGATAGGTTGTAATAGACCAGCAATTAGCCAAATAGGACTGAACCATTTAGTTAATTTGACAATACAGTATATGAATAGGCATAGTCATTACCTGTTATAATGACGACAACTGTTCAAGGGTATCGTTTTACATCGCTTATAACCGACTTAAAAATTGGAGAAGGTTCTATGTTCCACTGTATATATGTATATATTTTTATTTTAATGTATTGTTCACTGTTTTCTCCGCCACCAACTACAGACCGATTTCAAACATCATTTTATTAATGGATACTTTGCGTTATAATACGTTTATAATCCACTTTGTTTATCGTATTCTAATACTTCCTGTCACTGCTATTGACCCTGCCAGTAGTGGTATACGAATTAGTGCGGGGTAGATACCATAACTAAAAAGGGAAAAATACAACTTAAAAAAAAAATTGCCACGGATTTCCAAAAAAAAAACACTACTAATTTATAAATAACATTAATGTCGGAAGTCTGCGGCAAACTAATAAAATACAATTCCAATTTTTTGTCTTGGTTTCGGTTTAAAAGTAGGTAAAACATAAAAAATATGAAGCTATTCTTATTTTGAAAAACTTTCTCTACTTTCGAGACGCATGTAGTGAGAGAGATGGAGAGAATTGTTTCTATCTTCTTTCTCGTGTAAAAAATGTTTCACGCTCCATTCTTGTCCAATTATATTAAATGGCCACCAAAAAAAAATCTGTTCAATAAGAATATCGACGAAGATTCAAAACTTACAGTTACCCTAGTCTCATAAGGGTTGTATGATACAAGAAAGAATTCGTAGGTAGGTAAAGCTCTGTTAGACTTGAAATCCTGAAAAGGGGTAATTTTACTATAGGACTGAAATACCAATCCCGAAAAAAATATTTACTGCTCCATTCCTAGTGTTGGCATAATAACTCGGTAAAATGTATGGAAAATACATGTTTCGTCGAGTAAATAATTGGGATAAGGACAAGAGAATATCGAGGTAACTCGATACAACACAAACAGCAGATTTTTTTTCAAAATTTCGGATTTGGTTCCGTTGTAAATAAAGTTATTCATAATGATGAGTACAATGACCCTTTTTCAGGTCCTCAGTTATTTCAATTACATCTTGTTTATGGGTTGTGGGATGGCACTTGAGTAAATAATAACAGCCGCACAAGGTTGCTCGAAGGTTAAGCTACGGTTGCCGAGGTCGGTCCGTAGATGGGTAACCATGCATTAATTATCGAGACCTCTTCGTGCGTTGGAATCTACTGTCATTTGTAGATCTTTGACAGTCGATACATCATCATCAGCCTATAATGTTCCCACTGCTGGGACACAGGCCTCCTCTCGGTGAGAGGGAGTGGGCCACGCGGGCGCAGTGCGGGTTGGTAGAAGTGACATGTCTTCGAATTTTTCGTTCTAAGACATGTTGGTTTCTTCACGATGTTTTCCTTCACCGTTTTGAGAGTAGTGGCGATGAAATAATTTACACAAAGCAATGCGCCTGCTTGGGTTAGAATCCGGAAAGTCTTACAAGCAGTCTAAAGGCTTCGCGCGTATTTATATAAATCGCGCGATTCGGCGATTTATATAAAAACGCGCGCGACCGTCACACAGAGGCGACCTATCGCGCCGCGACACGGTCATAGAAATTGTTCAACGGATATAAATCGCCGAATCGCGCGCGACCGTTGCGTTGCGCTAGTCTGCACGAGCCATAACTCAGTAACTGGGTTGTAAAAGCAGTTGCACCATATACAATACGGATATTCATGACCCCAACATAGTTGGAAAAAGGTTATGTAGATTGAAGATGCTAAATTTATCGACTAATAAATCCAATAATTTTGTTTTTAATTAGTGATATAACAGAGTCCAATCAAGTAAAATATGAATAAAACATTCGATGCATCGTAGAACAAGTTGCCATGCATAAACGTAACTTATAAGCTAACTTATCACCGTAAGTAAGTCAAATCTAACAAGTTATGTAAGTGTTACGGTGATATAACGTTACGTAATTGCTGATAATCAAATGCACCTTGACCGGCCTACCATCCACTATCAAGAATACAGTATATCACAGATAAATACATAAGAAGGAGTGAAAGTTAACATTTTAATAGTCGTCTTTTAAGTAATGTTATATGTTGAAGTTATTGGTATCTTTACAAAGTATAAAATAAAGTCGTTCCCGCGTTTGTACCCTTAGATCTTTTAAACTTCTCAAAGGATTTTAATGCGGTTTCATCATTAGACAAAGTGATTTAAGAGGAAGGTTTAATACGCGGGCGAAGCCACTCGCAAAAGCTAATTGAACTTATATACTTCTTTGTGTCAGTAGCACGACACTTTATCAGATACTGACTGTCCAAAACTTTGCGACTTCTACGGCATAATCTGGGTGAGGACATGGAACTATGCCACAAAGTATATGCTGCACCTCCTATATTGCCTTCTTTGTCCCAAAATACAGTCGTAATGACCACTGCACTGCCACCCACTACGCTATGGAGTGGTTAAAACGAATGTTATATCTGAGCAGTATCCGTGTTTATACAATGAGGATTTGAGTTCAGAAGCCTGTAACAAAATGTCGATCTATTGGAATTATATTCAAGAGTAAGCACTCTCGAATATAATTCCAATAGATCGACATTGGAATTGTCAGTCAAACGTCAGGGATTGGCTGGACTCACCGTGTCTAGCCAATCCCTGACGTTTAACTCAACCTACTGAGCCAAAAATGTATTTAGATCGAAAATGATTCTGATTAAAATCATCAAGTGATTGTATGACTTAATATCTGTATTTAATTTGTATGTACGAGTAAAATATTAGTTATAGATACTAATAATATAATTAACATCCAAAGTATTAAAATTACTTCCGTATCATGTGATCTTTTGACTATTGCTTCTCGTATAGAGCGATATAAATAAATGCTACTCATAAATATTTATTACGTGTGGTGTCGGAACCAAAGAGCGAGCACCACCCTATTTTGTGGCGTGGGGGTCGTAAAAGGCGACTAACTTACTAGAGAATGGGCAGCAGCGTTCTCTATGCATTTTAACATCATACTGCGATCGCCATGCACCTGCCAAGCGTGGCAATTATGGCAAACTCCCCATTTCTTGGGCGAGGCTTATGTGCAGCATTGGACGTCTTTCGGTAGAAATGATGATGATGATGATGGTGATAAATATTTAACTTAGGTATTTAGTTTAGATAAAAAAATGGGTTAGGAGAACCACCGATTGCGCACGATGCCATCACGGCAGGCCGAGACCAAGATAGTGGGAAGAGCTTGACGTCTATCGAGGACTGGCCAGGACTAGCAAACTACAGAATTATGAGGAAAAGGAAGAGGCCAATACAGGCTAGGTATTTAGTCTGATTGATTAAGAATAAAATTAACTTGCGGCGATAGAACCGCTCTATGAAAAATAACTTGTGGTTAAGTTGAATCAAGCTTTTTGGTCTCTAACTCCAGTTGTGATCTTGTGGTGCAACTTAGGAAAATGCTATGTCATACTAATTGCAGTAGACTAATTTTATTGATTGGCTGAAATATCGCCCTTATAGCTTGGGTTTCCTAGAAAAGCGATTCCGTCATTTGTACTGATAGCTGACTCCAACATAGTAGGGAAAAGGCTAGCCAGATGATGAAGATGATGCGTGACATCAATGTATCAAAAATGCTCTGCGCTTACGCTTTCTTCGCAAACCAAAGCTGTACAAAATGCCACCAGTTTTCGAAATATCTTACGATTCAATATCTCAAAAGGAAGCTCAAACAACCTACCTTTTTTACTGAAACTGTGATTACTTATTACAATATCCAATAAACTCCATATTGCGTCATTTACTGTACAAAGGAGATCCCGTATTACCTTGTAGGTCACTCACTGGGTGTTTTGCTTGTCTTCATTCGGAAACACGTGCATTCGAGTTTATACGGCTTGTGCAATATTCAAGAGAATCAATAAAGAAACAGTTATGTCGCGCATTTCTTGACACAAATACTTCAGCACATTTTGCGTAATATGGCTTTAGGTAATTGTTAGAATGTTAAGCGGATATCCAAGTAGGTATCTATAGGTAGTAGAATGTTGGTATTTAAGGCTCAGTGGATAAGGCCTCGCCTCTCATGCACTAGGCTGTGAGTTCAAATTCTTGCAAATACCAGTACGACTTTTTGTATTCATACATGTACATTCCAAGTTATTTTTGACATTACTAACATCGTGAATGCTTTGGTTTGTGGAAATTGGCAAATTTACATAAACCCAATCTATGTTCCTCGAAAACTTACAAAAGAGCTGATCGATTACGGGCCATTGACCTTTCCCCATCGAATGACGAATTTTTATTTTCATTCGTTTCTATATTGACCCAAAACGTGGTTACCCACGTTTGATCTACACAGGATCAAACGTGGGTAACCACGTTTTGGAGAGAGCTTAGAGCAGAGCTTTCATAAAGCCGATTTCTCTTTCCAAATATTTTCTTAAGTTTAACAAAGTTCCTGTTTTACCTAAAAATGTGATTTGTTCTACTTCTTGGTGGAATGCCGATGTACTCTAGTAGTAATACTTAACTTGGAATTGTAATGCGCACTGTATCTAAAAGGCTTCTACTTCTACTTCTTCTACTTCTATAATCAATGAATCTGGTTTTCAAACAGGAATTCATTTCTCGTGAAAATATTATGTATTGAGTATGAATGTCGATGGCTATAAGAATAGAGGGAGACCAAAGAAACGATGGATGGACTGTGTGAATTATGATATGGATAGAAAGAGGGTGACTACTGAGATGACGACTAATAGTAGAAGTGTGCAAGAAAAAGACATGTTGCGCGGAACCCAAATAAATTGGGGTAAAGGAAAAAAAAAGGATGATGATATTAAATGACGTTGGTTGTGCGTTCAAGAGAAATTTTAAATTAATGGCGGTATCAGTTTCAGTGCACATTACCTACATACATAATTTTAAGTCAAAGTTTTTTGTCAATAAAACACCCTCTTTGACTGATAAGGTCAGGTCAAGAGAAGATGCACAATGCTGGTATTTATTTTTTAAGTAAATCTTATTTAATGCTAGGTTGCGCGATAATCTACGCAAGAATTGGCTGGCATCAACTGGAGGTGAGTTGTTGAAGATCACCTACAAGAGAGCCCTAACTGCAGCAGTCGATTGCTATATGCTGATGATGAAAACCCACCTGCCTCTATCCCTTATACAACGTGTTCTTATTCTTATTTATGTAACTTATATTAATACATAAGTTACATAAATAAGAATAAGAGCACATCAAGTCGTATCAATGTCAAAGAATCAACTGGCGTATGATTAAAAAAATGCTTTTCGTACCACTTGCTCAAAAAAGTGACATTCTATGCCACAAAAAGTTAACATAACAATAGTCATTTTTAATCTGTTAAAAACAGGGAAACAAAATTGTACTGAATTTCATTCATCCTCTAGGGGGAGAATGTGATTTAAATTTGGAATACTTACCGAAATCTATATATTAATACGTGAAGCGAAAACTTTGGATCCCTTTTTACGAAAATTGGGCGGACGGAGGAGTATGAAATTTCGCACACTTATAGTTTATACAGAGAAGAAGTGACGAATGCTAATATTTTTTTTTAATTATGCGTAAAAATATATTATTTTCAATAAATAACACGTTACACACACTACTATTCATTACCGTGTATTTAATACACACATGCATAGATATTCTTTTGTTTATGGTCCAATCGACAATATCTGTCTTTGTTTTGTGTCTATATTCTTATAGTTAGGGAGCTGGCGAGCATTTCGGTATATGATTTGCACGCGTTTCACGTCGAGGTGGATTGCAGTTTAAATCATTACGAATCGACTTGGTCCAATCAATTAAGGTCCTATGTCGCTGCGTTTTCGCGTTACAGCGGATTGAAGTTGCTTAAAAAATCGGGGTATTAAATCATTTAAGTATGCCTCTAGAGTTCATGGTCACAATCATCTTGGAAACGAAGAAAATCGAAGAGGCAGACATTCAGGACTCTGCATTATCATGGGTCGAAGTTGTAAAAATGTTAAACAAAAGCTCTACTAAGTCATTTGCTCGCGGTTCTCATTGCGCCCATTCGATTCACTATGACTCTGTGGATTCGAAAAAACATGTGGCAGACTCTTTGCTCACTGATTTTCAGCTGTATAACTATTTGAAATTCACGGAATCAAGGGACAGCGGGTATTGCATGGGATTATTGTTATTCTTTATAGTTTTATTCTTATAATTTTGTTTAATATTATCCTCTAAACTCACGGTAACGATTAAACTTCTGGAGCTGAAATCTATGCAATCATATTTTTTCCCAATGCCAACCAGAAACGAAATGCGCTTGAAACTTTAATTAGAAAGTATTTTTTTTTAATTGCATGCTTGATTGTAATCTGAATAAGATTAGGATCTGGATAGGAACAGTTTTTAACTTTTTTAATTACGTTTTATCTGTATACAATACGTAGATTTTGAACCAAGACGTGTGAAAGTGCCTGAGAGCGAGAGAGAGGAAAAGCGTGCAAAATAAAAGGGGAGGCTGTATATACGCTCTATACATTTAGTTTCACAATACGGAAAAGGTCGCAACTGAGTTATACCGTTCTCACTCATATTCCCAAATAAAAGAGAGACACCACGAAAGGAACGATTGGGATATTTTATACTTGCTTGGTATGGCACGAGCGTCGGGTTGAAAAAAAAAATCTAATGGTCTGCCTTTGGAATATCAGAGGCCTGAACGTCTGCCTCATCGATTTTCTTGGTTTTCATAAGGAATTCAAACATCAGTCCAAGAGGTAGACATGTGCGCATAATAAAGCACACTTTTTTACATTTTTGGAGCACTGTCAATAGACAACGCAGAGGCAACATGTTGGCAGACTATTTTACCGTGGTTCTTCTCATTGTTTTTAATCGAATAATTCAAATCTGCCAAGTGTGCACTTCATATAGAGTTTTTTTAATCATAAAAATAAACGTAAAAAATGAATACTACAAAAATCAGAGCCCTGGATGTCGCTTTTTCGATTCTTTGTGTTTCTAGGATGACTGTGATCATCAGCCCCAGAGGCAGACGTGTGCGCATAATATAGCACACCTTTTTTTTAAACATTGTTGAAACGCTGTAAATTTACAACGCAGCGCTACCATTGTGGCAGACAAGGTCCTTGATGTTTCTGGTATAATTATCACTACTAGTGATCGCCCATTGGTCGAAATTCGACCGTACTTCAATTGAATAGAAATACATTAAATTTTACAATGGTACATTATATTTGACATTCAGTAACACTATAGACAAATTGTTGACGCTGTACTACTGTGGAGAGGGTTCGCTGGCGGGATGGTGATGGCCAGGACCAGGACGTAGGTGTAATGAGTAAAGAATACTTCTTCAGGACTCTCTTCTTTATTTTCTTAATATTTCTTAACTGCTGGGTATGAAATGAATTATCACCAAGATTATCACAGAAATTTGCTCTGTTTTTATGGAATTTTCTCAATTATTTTTAATTAAATATGACAGTTCAAAATGTCATAATTATAACCAGCCTGTACAACCTCTACAGTTTGCACACGACACTAAGTTTTGTATGGGAAACTTACTGAAGATGACTTGACACTTCCCATAAAACCACAAAAAATATTTCTCGTCTAACTAAACTAAATTCCTATCGTCTCTAATACAAATAATAATAAAGACAAATATTCTCGATATGATCATAGATTTTAAAAATGAAATAGGTTATATACCTATAAAATTAATTTATTACCTATGGTTATACTTGACATTCAGTAAGGGGGCGTCCATTAATTACGTGAGGTGTTCAAGGGGGGAGGGGATCAAGCTAAATCTTTCCAAATCTCACTTAGGGGGGAGGGGGAGGTCTTGGCAAATATCACGTAATTATTTTTCTCGCAGAAAACGGTGTAAAATTGCGTGAAAAATTATTTCTACAATAAAATATGGGCAAATCTGAAACAATAGTTCACTGATAAAAAAAATTAACTTGACTCAAGAGCCAAAATCTTGAACCAAGAATACCATTTTGAAGAAAATGATTTTCTTGAGTGAAGAGAATGAATTTTTAACCGACTTCAAAAAAAGGAGGAGTTACCTCATAACTTTTGACTGGGTGAACCGATTTTGATGATTCTTGTTTTATTTGAAAGCTGGTGCTTCCTGAATGTTCCCATTTTAATTTGGTTCCATTTGGACAATGGGGTCCATGTGAAAACCATATAAGTCTTAAATTTGCATTACGTATTTGCGCGACAAATGAACGAATAACGCGATTAGATTAGTGCGGAGTATCTACCACAACTAAAAAGTTAAAAAATAAAAACTTTTTACACAAAAAAACAACCGACTTCCTTAACTTAAAAAAAAAACACTCGGCTCTGTATTTAAGGTTTTTGCCACCGATTTCCGAAATTAAAGTTATTTTTGACTTTGTAGTGTTTTTTTTTTAAGGAAGTCGGTTGTTTTTTTGTGTAAAAAGTTTTTTTGAGTTAAGAAATTATTCTTGGTCTAAGAAAATTCTCAATAATCCAACACGTTTACAGCCCAAATAGAAGTTTTGAAGAATCTCGCGTGAGATTAGGGGAGGGGGGAGGGAGTTGAGGAAAATCTTACGATATCTCACCAAGGGGGGAGGGGGGATCGAAAAATTCTCAAAAATGCCTCACGTAATTAATGGACGCCCCCTAAGACTATAGACACAAAATAATAATGACAGATGTTCTCGATTGGACCATAAACAAAAGAATATCTATGCATGTGTGTATTAAATACACGGTAATGAACAGTAGTGTGTGTAACGTGTTATTTATTAAAAATAATGTATATTTACGCATAATTTAAAAAACTATTAGCATTCGTCACTTCTTCTCTGTATAAACTATAAGTGTGCGAAATTTCATACTCCTCCGTCCGCCCAATTTTCGTAAAAAGGGATCCAAAGTTTTCGCTTCACGTATTAATATATAGATTAATAACGTCTGCCTTGTGTTGACCATATCGAAATTTTGCTCGCCAGCTCCCTAACTATTACTGAATGTCAAGTATAACCATAGGTATAGTTCGATTCAAACTTAATGGCGGCTGTGAAGTGCGCTCTTGGCGTCGCAGTACCTCGCCCCTCACCCCTGATGACACCGGAAATTGTTACTGCGCAGCCACTCGCTTCGTGTTCAGAGCCGCCATTAATTTTGAATCGTACTATAATAAATTAATTTTATAGATATATTATATAACCTATTTCATTTTTTAAATCTATAATCATATCGAGAATATTTGTTTTTAATATTATTTTCCTATAGTGTTACTGAATGGCAAATATAACCAAATTTTTTGATATGTATTATTATAATTATATTTTTGTATTTTTTTTGTATATATATTTTGACATCTACCAACCCGCACTGGGCCCGCGTGGTGGATTATGGCCTACTCCCTCTCACCGAGAGGAGGCCTCTCTCCCAGCAGTGGGACCATTATAGGCTGGTGATGATGATGATGATGATGTTTTTTTTATTTAATAATGTATTTCTGTTCAAATGAAGTACGGTCGAATTTCGACCAATGGGCGATCACTAGTTTATACTAAACTACATCTGTGTTTACACCATTGAGTTTGTATATAAAGCACTAGCTTTTGCCAGCCGCTTCACCCGCGTGTAGGTTGGAATATATACCGCGGGAACGTACTACCGGGATAAAAAGTAGCTTATGTGTTAATCCAGGTTATAAACTAACTGTGTTCCAAATTTCATCCAAATCCGTTCAGTACTTTTTGCGTGAAAGAGTAACAAACATCCACACATACACACATCCATACATACAAACTTTCGCATTTATAATATTAGTAGGATTATACATCTTTTTGAAAAAGGAATACGCATTTATTATGCAGTTATGATTATTAAATAAAATTACGAAAACCGACGAGGCCGTATGAGCTTGATGCCTTTGCTTTTCCGACAAAAAATATTAGTCTAGGAATTTGCCACGTTTTTGTTTTCTTCAAATACATTTAATAAACGCTAAGTTCATTTTAATTGTCATTATTTTTAATAAATGCTTATCCCATATTAGTATTGTGTAAATTTTTTCACAAATGGTACGAAAAGTAGAGTATTTTCCTCGGTGATAAAGCTGTCTAGGTCTTGGGTGAACTTAAATCCCTCGCTACACTCAGGACAAGTTTTTAACACCCTCGTTACGCTCGGGAGTAAACCTCGAGTCCTTCGTTACGCTCGCGATCGCGACAGAAGACATTGTTTTATCCCCTCAGTTAATAATCTACTATTTTATTTCTTGAACACGGGTGTAAGTTTTATAAGAGTAAATAATTTCATTAAAACCAATAATTCAAGAAAGCTAAGGAAATGCGACGTTATCATATGTATTTCACGTAAGGATGTTTTACATAAATAATCATGACACCGAATTATTTTGTATGAGAACATTTATTCCCTAGAGTTATTGGATATGTATAGGAACACACTGAACTCAAAACCACAAGTTACCCAGTAGACTGTAAATCTTTGACATTCGTTACAGGTAATCAGAAGCCCGAAGCTCTGATATCCAGTTTTACCAAGGGGTATCGTTATAACTGGGTTGTGAAAGTTAAAAAGGCAGTCTTACTGGAAATCGGCCCTAATATTGTTGGGTAATTGGCTACTATGTGATGATAACCCTGAAGCAGTCTACAGGGTCATCATTACCTGTCTAGCCTTTGTTGACTTTGATATACGGTTATAAGTAAGTAGGTAAATAATAAGTTTGTTCACATTAAAGTATACACAAATGTTAATCCCGTGGTCCCTATACTAGCGTTAACTGTATTATAGGGACCACTGTCTTTGCCTGTACAAGTCATAATGTCAACAATAAATCAAAATTAAGTTAGTACAAAACAAGTTCTTAAAACTACGATTACAATTTTAACATTTGGTGAAGCATATGTGTTTGCGTTTGTGTGGGATTTTAGTGTAAATGTGGTGTTAAAATGGCTATATGGTTATAATTAGCCTTAAGCAAACTCTTGTTTTAATACAACAATAAAGTATTACCCTTCAAACAGTAAAGTTGTCACGATTAAATAAGTAGGTTATGTAAAACTTAACACTTATAACCCAATGTCAAATCATGTTTTACTTGTAAAGTAAATATGTACACATCTTAATGTCCTTACAATAACAATTGTGATCAGTTACGGTATTGACTTTGATACTCTGAGAAGGTAATAGTTAAACCAATCTAAATTGAACTATCAATGTTTTTAGAACATGTTCTTTTAGTAATTGTTGCATCGTGTCTTTTTACGATGGTCGCTTTGAACACTTGTTTATATAGAATCAATTTGTTATTGATTTAGGTCTACAGTTAATTCTATTAAGTAATTATACGAGTAAGTAGTTAAGACGTTGTCTGTCTGCATGTGAATTATCAGTTTTATTTTTGCTATGGTCATTGCTTTATTTATGATGTATTATCTTGTTTGTTGTGTATTATGTGTCTTATCAAATTATTTCTAGAATAGATGTTAAAATAATATGTTATATCGACTACAGTTTATTTTTTAAGTAACTATCAATGCGCCTTTGAAGGTCAAGAACGCGATGTATTCAGATTTTCAAAAAAAAATACTTTTATTATCTACTCGTATAATGTCAAAGTTATGTATTTTTCTTTACATTCTGGTCACGTCTACGTTTACAAAACTGCGTAGAGTTTGGTAAGATCAGATTAGTTCAAAAATAGGGGCACATCTATACTTACGAATATTTTAAAGCTGAAGAGTTTGTTTGTTTGGTTGAACTCGGTAATCTCAGGAACTACTGGTTCAAATAGAAAAATTATTTTTGTTTTGGGTAGCCTATTTATTGAGAACGGCTATTGGCTAATAATATCAGGTTAAGATCAAAAAGAGCGGAGCAGCAATGAAAAATGGTAGAAAACTGGCAGGCAATTCAATGCGACGGGAAGGGTCGGGGAGCAAAAATTTGACGCGGACGAAGTCGCGGGCAGAAGCTAGTCTTATAATATGACCCTTTTGATATTGCATTGGTAAAGATAGATTTTTACTGTACGGGCACACGGTTTAGGAACGCCATAATTAATAAGCAACCTTCCTATATTGAAGACCTGTATACTACCCGTTTTGGTATGTGCCTGCCAGTCATGTGGCTTAACTCAAAAAATGACAAGCATACTCACATCCGGCCAATGAGCAATGGAAAGGAGTGTACTGAACGTCAAGAATTCAGACAGACTAAAAATCGTGTCATCTATCTATACATACATTTATGTACATACATACATACAAATAAATAAAATTGGAGTGTCTGTTTTTAATATTAAGATAACCACTTTTTGTTAAGTGTATATGGATGTATACGCGGTACATATACCAAAACAACATTTTTTACAATTTTTGTGTCTGTCTTTTTGTCTGTCGATTTTCAAACATACCTGCGTTAATTTCCGACATCCACGCGGGCGAAGCCGCGAGCAAAAGCTAGTTATTATAAAGAAAATGATAGACGTAACCTTAAAAATTCAGAGATCCATGATGAGAGGTCCAGACCAATGGAGTAAACCAGTGACAAGATGGTATCGCAGAGGAGGTAAAAGGATAAGACGCAGATCGCATGAAAGTTGGGATGATGATATAAAGCTAGTGGCAGGATTGATGTGGAATAGAGTGGCTCAAGAAAGATCTGAATAGAAAAGGTTGGAGGAGGGCTTTGCCGATTGGCCAACAGATCTGCAGAAAATTGTTAAGCATCAAATAATAAACTAAGTTCTAACTTTAAATTATTCTGAATAAGTGGCTATCATCATCATCATCATCATCATTTCAGCCGTAATACGTCCACTGCTGGACATAGGCCTCCCCCAATTTGGAAGGCTTTTCCATAATCGCCACGCTTGGCAGGCGGATTGGCGATCGCAGTATGGTGGTAAAATAAAAAGAGAACGCTGCTGCCCATTCTGAGCTATCATAATAAGCCCATATTGTTCCCACAGCTGGGATACCGGCCTCCTCTCGGTGAGAGGGAGTGGACCGAAATCTACCACGCAGCCTCAGTGCGAGTTGGTAGATGTCACATGTCTTTGAATTTTTGGTTCTAGGACATGTTGGTTTCCTCCCGATGTTTTCCCTCGCCGTTATGCAAGCAGTGGTGATGAAATTATTTACTCAAAGTAAAACGCTTGCCTGGGTTCGAACCCACGACCACAACAACTCGTAAGTCGGGGACTACCACTCGATCACCACTCTTCCCAAAAATGGCTATATTAAATCATTATTATTATATTATTCCTAACTGTTACACTGAAATAACAATTTTATTTTCTCATCATACATTTATTAGTGATAGAGCTCCCAGCGCGTTCATTATCTATATATTAATACGTGAAGCGAAAACTTTGGATCCCTTTTTACAAAAATTGGGCGGACGGAGGAGTATGAAATTTTGCAAACTTATAGTTTATACAGAGAAGAAGTGACGAATGCTAATATTTTTTTTAAATTATGCGTTAAAATACATTATTTTCAATAAATAACACGTTACACACACTACTGTTCATTACCTACCGTGTATCTAATACACACATGCATAGATATTCTTTTGTTTATGGTCCAAATCTGTCTTTATTATTTTGTGCAGTGTTACCAACACCCAGAAATATTTACCCCTAAAATTTAAGTTAAAGACCCCTAAAATTGCCACAGTTACAAAAAAATCCGCTAAAAAATTATAATGAAAATAACCAACGCATGTTCAGTAATCATAGACCGGCACACAGTAGTAATATTTGTCTATATTTATTACGCGACATTTGTTAATCATTCACTCTGCATTCTTAGTATCGAGGAACCGTACTAGAAGTCGCTAATACTTTTATTGTAATAAAAAACACAATGAGAAATGTAAGATGGCAAAAATCCAATGCCCTAAAAATGGAACGCCCCTAAAAAATCTCATTTACCCCCTAAATTTGGGAAAACCCCTAAGTTGGTAAGCCTGATTTTGTGTCTAGTCTTACTGAATGTCAAGTATAACCATAGGTAATAAATTAATTTTATAGATATATAAAGCCTATTTCATTTTTAAAATCTATGATCATATCGAGAATATTTGTCTATAATATTATTTGTATTAGCGACGATAGGAATATAATTTAGATTTATAAGAAATATTTTTTGTGGTTTTATGGGGAGTGTCAAGTATGGCATTAGTAAGTTTCCCATACAAAACTTAGTGTCGTGTGCAAACTGTAGAGGTTGTATGCCTCACGATTGTACAGGCTGGTCATAGATTGTACAGGCTGGTTATAATTATGACATTTGGAACCGTCATAATTAATTAAAAATAATAGGCAAAATTCTATAAAAACAGAACAAATTTCTGTGATAATTAATTCCATATTGTTCCATATCCAGCAGTTAAGAAGTATTAAGAAAATAAAAAAGAGAGTCCTGAAGAAGTATTCTTTACTCATTACACCTACGTTCTGGTCCTGGCCATCACCATCCCGCCAGCGAACCCTCTCCACAGTAGTACAGCGTCAACAATTAATTTGTCTATACTGAATGTCAAATATAACCATATTATTTTTTATATTTATTATTTTCTATATTTTTTCATTTAATAATGTATTTCTATTCAAATGAAGTACGGTCGAATTTCGACCAATGGGCGATCACTAGTAATGTCTAAAACGTTAAAATCTACAGTATGTGTTTAGTCGGCTGTTGTCAGACAGTAAACACGAGGGCCTGCGTGTCATGCATTTTAAACATGTTACCCAATTTTACAAGGAATCCGTGTTTTACCTACTGATTTAAGGTCTGAGCTTGTGACGTGTTATTTTAGTCTTGAAGACACGCGAATGTTTAAGATAGAGGGAAGTAGCAGATGAGTAAGTTTTATTTGTATGTTCACCAGGTCAATATACCTAAAGGGTGTAAGAAGACTCTTTAGGAAGCCGTCATCGTCACATTCTGTACATCAAATTACGTTAATTTCTATGAAAATAATTGCCGGGAAACGAATTTTATTTTTAGTGTGAATATTCACAGATAGTGCGAAATGTAAGGCACGCAAAATATTGTGCTTATGGATGTATGGAACAGTATAGGAAGCGTCTCAATACTTAAAGTTAAGTTTTAACATTTAAAACATGTTTTCGGGGATAAAAGGTAAAAAAGTTGGAAATTTAAGCTTCATTACTTTCCGTAAGCAGAAGATTTTCAGGTATGATCCAGTGCAAAAAATGATTATAATATTTTTTTTAGTTTCTTTTCATGATGTTTCATTTACAAAGCTTAGACACTCAGGACATTTGACTTGACACAATAATAATAATAATATAATAATAGTAATAATAAACCCGCAGGGCAGCATGTGGCGTGCTGTTGGGCAGTAGCGACCCCACGGACCCTATCTCCCGGGAGAATTCTTGTTCCTCATCTCTGGCTTGCCTTTATTGGCCGGCTGGAGTGAACACTGAAGAGGTTCAGAGCTCCCACCTCATTCTTGCCTTTATTGGCTGGCTTGAGTGGAGATTCGCAAGAGCAAACGTGCTCGGGGAAAGGAAGTATTCCAGTAAGTGCTCGTAGGGACTTGACCATCTTCCGGGCTCTGGGATTGTTCTGAAAGCCGTGGAATACCTCTCCACTTCTCAAGCACCTCAGGAAGTGTTGCCCCCTTGTCGCTGCGTCACTATGTGCCAGCGACGTTTCCCGGTGGCCCATTATTGAGTGTGCAAGTCACCCCCTGCCATTTTATCCGTGAATACAAAACATTGATCAGGCAGGGGCCATAGTCCTTTCATAGTTGCGGTTACCAATCCACTATAGCCATCCAAACCCATAGCCTAATTTGCTTTGTTTCCATATTCTATAATAGTTCTGCTCCAACCGGGGATTGTCCTTGGGTGCACTTGCATAGTGCATACAGGGATAATCGTCGGTTGGTGCCCCCTCATCATTTAAAATTTTCTAAGGGGCCTCTGCGAGTTGGCTTCGGCCCCTCGTACGCCTTCCAAAAAACCGGGATCCTAGGATCCCGAGATATATTAACATATATGAAAATAGTAATAATAATAGGGTCATCCAGCGTAATCATAATGTTGGATGACACTGTACTTGATCGCCTTCGAAATTAAATGCTGAGAAGTCATGTCATCGCACCTCCGTTGCAGATTACTGTGGTCCCACCACAGTACGTCACAAGTCAAGCTGACGAGGGGAGCGATGACAGGGCTACAAACGTAAGTACCCAGTGCAATGAGGAATTGAGGATTGCTTTGGAGAGTGCGATTCGAGAATATCGGTCCATGCCACCAGAACTCAGGCCACGTTTGCCTCGTTTGCCCATGCATAACAAAAATAGGGCGCTGGTGGCGGCTCTGGATTCGCAGTTGTCAAACTATTTTGACGACTGCGAAGACTTCACTGATACTCATGCAATTCTGTACTGCGCGGCTGTAGCGGCATGTCGTGTAGCTCACGCCAAATTTGCTAGTGACTCTAGAGCTACACGACCAAAACCAGCCGTACCAGCCTGGCAGTGCAGAAATGAGCGACGTATTGGTGGGGCCAGAGCACTCATCGGCAAACTAATCTGCTTCAGGGAGGGCAACACTCGTCCTAGAGTCATGCGCTTTGTGAGACGGGCGTTCTCAGGGACTGATACCAGCCCTCAGGATTATATGTCCCGTGTCACAGAGCGCATAGACTTCCTGAAGCAGAAAGTGTATGCATGGGCAAGCCGTATTCGTAGGTATAAGCGGCGAGTGGACCGATACACTCAGAATCGCACCTTCCAGAGTGATGAAAGGTGGGTTTATAGGGCTTGGGAGCGACCGATCCAAGGTGTGGCTGACACGCATCTGCCGGATAATGAAACCATGTGTTCTTTTTGGCGCAGTATCTGGTCGGTGCCTGTCAGTCCCCCCGAAGGGGATTGGGCTCGAGAAGTCGAGCGAGCCTGCGATCCAATACCAGAAATGGGGGCTATTACCATCTGCCCCCAAGACATAGCTCGTGCAGTCCGTCCATTGCCCAATTGGAAGTCTCCAGGGCCGGATGGGCTGCACAACTTCTGGATCAAATGGTTCATTGGATCGCATGCTCGCTTGGCGGCTCAGTACCAGACTGCTTTGGAGTCTGGTTCGCTACCCCAGTTCCTAACAACAGGAATTACCCACCTGCTCCACAAATCAGGTAGTACCGCGGAACCCAAAAATTATAGACCAATCACGTGTTTGCCGACGGTTTATAAAGTTCTTACATCCATTTTGAGAGCTAAAATTTACAATCATATTGACACCAACTCCATCATGTCTGTCTCTCAAAATGGATGTAGGAATGGGTCTCACGGTACTAAGGAGCTGCTCCTCATTGATATGGCCATTAGCCAACAGGTTCGTCGTTCCCGAAAGGATCTGTCGACATGTTGGATAGATTATAAGAAGGCCTATGACTCGGTGCCACATACATGGCTCAAGAGGGTGCTGGAGTTGTATAAAGTTGATGCAACTCTGCGCACCCTCCTGATTTCATGTATGGGGCAGTGGAGGACGGTCCTTCGCTATCCAGGATGTCGAAATATCCAAAGGAACAGCGAACCGATAAGGATCAAGCGAGGCACATTTCAGGGTGATAGTTTGAGTCCACTTTGGTTCTGCTTAGCCCTGAATCCTCTGAGCACACTGCTTGAGGATTCAGGTATAGGCTATCGGTTGAGGAGAGGTGGTCAGGTTATATCTCACCTCCTTTACATGGATGACCTTAAACTCTTTGCCCACAACAATTTGCAACTGATGGAACTACTGAAGGTAACTGAAACCTTCAGTAGCGCCATCAGGATGGAATTTGGTGTGGACAAATGTGCGGTCATGCATGTAAAGCGAGCGGAGATTGTGGAATCCGCGGGAACCCAACTCTCGGATTCCATAAACCTCCGAGCCCTCTCCGCATCCGAAACCTATAAGTATTTGGGTATGTCGGAAGCGTTGGGCATCAATGTTACTGACATGAAGCAATCGCTGAAGGAACGCTTCTTTGGCCGCCTGAAGAATGTATTTAATAGGCGGAAACAAGGTGCGCGCTTTCAACGGTTGGGTCATGCCGGTTTTGATGTACTCCTTCGGCATACTCAAATGGACTCAAACCGAACTCGACGCCCTGGATAGGAGGGTCCGTACGCTGCTGACTGCATATCGAATGCATCACCCACAGTCATCGGTAATGAGGCTGTATATCCCGCGAAAGTGTGGAGGTCGAGGCTTTTTAAATGCTAAGACTCTCCACAATCGCGAGATATGCAGTCTCAGGGAATATTTCCTAGAAACCGACGTGGGGATGCATCGAGATGTGGTCGCGGTTGACAAGGGCCTCACCCCGCTCTCCTTGGCTAACGAGAACTGGCGCAAACCTGTAATACTTGACACTAATGACCGCATGGAAGTATGGCAGAGTAAGGAGCTCCACGGACGCTTTTTCCGGGCCCTACATGGACCCGATGTAGCCTGGCCGTAGCCTGGCTGCGTTTCGGCGACCTCTTTGGGGAAACCGAAGGTTTTGTCTGTGCAATTATGGACGAAGTTATGATGACGAACAATTACCGGAGATTTATTGTGAAAGACGGCACGGTTGACATCTGTCGGGCATGTCACCGTCCAGGAGAATCAATTAGGCACATAATCTCCGGGTGTTCTCGTCTAGCTAACGAAGAACACTTGCATAGACACAACCTAGTAGCCAGGATTATCCATCCGCGACTTGCTCTTAAATACAGCCTTGTGGAATCGGAAGTGCCGTACTACAGGTATGTGCCCGACCCAGTTCTCGAAAATGGAAATATCACATTGTACTGGGATCGATCCATCATCACTGACAGGACTATTGTTGCAAATAAGCCTGATATAGTGGTGGTGGATCGAGTAGAGCGGCGCACAATGATTGTTGACATAACGGTTCCGCATGACGAGAACCTCGTGAAAGCCGAGAAATATAAACAGATCAAGTATCTTGACTTGGCTCGCGAGGTTGTCGACATGTGGGATGTGGATTCAGCGATCATTGTGCCGATAGTCGTCACAGCCAATGGGTTGATAGCCAAGAGCCTCGACCAACATCTAAGGAGGCTCTCGTTAGGCAGCTGGGTCAAGGGTTTGATTCAGAAAGCGGTACTTCTGGACACGGCACGCATCCTCAGGAGGTTCCTCTCTCTGGAGCCCTGACCGCCGGTAACTTGGACCCTGTTCCCGATACCGGCGGGCTACTATTTTTTATATTTTTAAATGTTTTTTTATTTTATATTCTAATATTTAAAAATATAATTTATAAGTTTGTTAAAATGAATAAAGGGAATAATAATATATAATATAATATAATATTATAATAATAATATAATATATCTTAGGACAACCTACACACTGCTATCTGTTCCCAAACTAGACAGAGAAACATACTTATGTATTTCTAAATAAATACATACATATTTTAGATAAATAACACCCCCTATAATGAGAAGAATATAATGATTCTCGACTTCACGGAGGGTATTTCTATATCTTTAATGGAATTAAGAGTCGCCTCATATTGCCCTGACAAACAATTTTCTTATCCCAATGCTTGCAGAAAGAAGGTGGTAGACGTAACTGACGTAAACTTCGCTTATATTAATTGACAGTGTTGTTTACTCTTCGTAAATAACTTTATAGCATATAAGTAAGTACGTTTTTCCTTTGTCTCAACGACGTCTGAAATTAAATGATTTATTACGGTGTCATAGATGGACAGTAAATATAAATACAAGCCTTAAAGGCACCCTCATAATTTGTACAAGATGACAAGTATCTGCGTCAGGATGCTACTAGAGTTGTTTATGATGCCATTAACGCGTATGGTTAAAATTATTACTCATCAGTTTCTTTCGTACTTATTCATGCAGGTACTGCCATATTTAATTTCGTTGCAGTAAAACTGACACATAATATGGAAGGTAAAGTTTTTAGGCAAGACGCCTTTTTTCAATATTTTTTTTATGGCAATACGGTAATAAATTTGCAATGATGAAAGTATGACTGGTTCGTTTACGTAAAAATAATCAAAATCAAACGTGAAATCTTCCTGTATTGAAAGCATTGTATATGAAAGCTTGTATTTTCCAGAAAAGGATAGGCAGAGATGTGTAGTACCTACATCCAAACAGCTGCTAGTATACATAAGATACTGAAAAAATCCTCGTGGAAAACTTAACCACACTATCCTCGATTCGAGAATGAAAACCTGAACGTCGCGTTTGCGAACACTTAAGCTGCGTTTTCACTAGGGGACATGTCGCAGAGACATATCGCTGGACATTTACGTGGTATGCCCCTGCGACTTTGCCGGGCAATCTCACTCGGAATTTGTCTTGTTCACACTATCCAGTGGTGATTAGTATGTCCCTTGAGGACGTAGTGTAGGTCAGTTTCGCTTACATTTCGCAGAACATTAAGACACGCATCGGCGCTAATTCGTGTCGGGCAACAGAGTCGCGGGACAATTGTCCCCTAATGAAAACGCAGCATTGGACCAATGACGCATAAAAAATCTTTTGCGAATATAACCACGTAAGATGTTTTTTTGTGGTACTTATCTTCTGACATAAAGCCTGTAAGTGATCGAGTGCTTAAGATTACATTTAATTACAAGTCTAACTTGTTCCATAAAAGAGGTTTTACGAGATTTTATTCATAATCTGTTTTAGCAGACATTTAAAGTGCCTGCTAGACAGCTTGTTTGTTAAAAGTTAATTGAAACAAGTTTTACGATTAGAAAGATTACTAATGTCAGATGTAAGTCTGTGTCAATTAAATAGGCATTACTCTATAATCTTACACAGGGTTAGAGAAAACGAGGTGATTTTGAGTAATTTCTTAGAGTTGTCAGAGCTAAAGTAAGGGATAGACTGTCAAGGATGATGATGTGGAACAATTTTCAATTTCAATTTCCATATCTGAGTATGCGTCTCAGATATGGAATCCACGTTATCATAAATACATTGACCGCATTGAAAACATCCAAAGATGGTTCATAAAATATCTTTGCTATCATCAAAAGATTCCATATCAATCAACCGATTATCTTGGACTCTGTAAGAAGTATCATCTGCTACCACTGGTAGACAGACGTAAAATTGCAGACTGTTTGTTCTTATTGAAAATCCTCAATAACGATATTGATAACCCTGAGTTATTATCTAAATTTTATTTTAATGTGCCCAGTAAAACACTTTGTTTTAGTCCACCCATACGTGTACCACGTACATCTACGAATTATAGGCAGAACAGTTACATTGTGCGAGCAAGCAACAATTTCAATGATATATGCAAGGAATATAATTTTGATCCATTCACAATAAGTGTGAATTCAGCCAGAAGGTGCTTAAGCCTTAAATTTTTCAAGTAGCGGTAGATTTTATTATTTGTTTTTTTTTTCTTTTTCTATTATTTCAGTCATATACTAAGTACTTTAATAGCTTTTTCTTTAATTAAGATGATGTTTTTTGTTTATGTGCTCACACCATAATATTAATATAAGTCTATACGTGAGGACTTGTAATTGGCTTTCGGATGTTTAATATTTTTTTTTGTCTGTTTTATTTAGCTGTAAGTCCTCCATGTACTAAATAAATAAATAAATATCGAAAATTCTTATATCACGTGGCTTATCTATTTAATGAGGATATAATTATTAGTCGATCGCAGACTCCCGGCCACCGTAGGCGCAGGCTTGCGGGTGGCGAGCAATGGGTAGCTTGCCGCCCGGTAAGGACCAGGTCGACGGCGCGTAGTGTTCCACGCGCGCCTCAAAGAGATGTCAGTAGCACTGAAGGGGTCTGCTAGGACCGATACCTGCCAGGGTCGCGAGATTGTTCAAACGAGATACCGTGGCCCTGGCATATGGGTAATTGAAGGAACACGGATGGGTTTTAGTCAGTAAAAGTCTGACACGCCCTCCCGCTACGCCCAGAGATGGAGAAGTCATTTGATGATTTCCCATCCAAAAAAAGGATATAATTATTACTTTTAGACAACTTATTTTTGTTGAGAACGGTGGTGGCCTAGTGGTAGCGGTCCCGATTTACGTGTCATGAGTAGGCTGACAGTTTACTTTGTGCATTAAATTTCATTACCACTGCTCTCATAATGGTGAAAGAAAACATCGTGAAGAAACCGGCATGACATAGAACAAATAATGATGTGATATGTAGCAAACCCGCAGTGGGCCCGGGTAGGGGATTACGGGTGAGGAAGCCTGTGTCCCAGCAGTGGGAACATTATAGGTTGATTATGTTGTGATATGAGCCAGATTATTTATCACCTCATAAAACTGATAACAAATACTGCCGCCAACATCATCATCTACCCTTATCCCAATTCACCTGTATTCGACCCAACGTATCTTCTTCTTTCTTATATCTCTGACAGCCTTCATCACAGCATTCACCTCTTAAATAACCACTTCATCATCATTAGACTAGAAAAAAGACAAGCAAATTATCACTCAGCGGGGTAATTGCGTAACACACTAAAAGTAGTAATGGCTATCATTTTGACAGTTCAACAACATTCATTGCGTTATTTAAATTACTGATCAGACAAATTTTTCCAACATGTGAAACAATGGACTGTTCCGTGTGGTGCCGGATGTAAAGAATACTACCACCCTATTTCTTACCGCGGGTGTCGTAGAAGGCGACTAACGCGTTTACTAGGCAGCAGCGTCCTCTATGCATTTTATCAACATACTGCGATCGCCAACCCGTCTCTCAAGCGTGGCGATAATGGCAAACCCTCCAAATTGGGGTAGGTCTTTTGGCTGAAATAGTGATAAGGAAATCTAAAGCACTGTTTTTGGCAAATCAACATTATGTATGTTATCTTCAGAATCATTTAAATTGTGATTGATAGTATGTAACGCAACAAGGGTGCATTTTCAGCTCAAGGCAACAGCTACCAAAGTAAATAAAAACTCAATTTTATTAACACAGCCACCTAGAATGTGCACAGCATAGTTTTATTTGGTCCTGTGACCTTAGCTCTGATCTCCTTTCAATCCTTTCGAATTAAGATGTTGATAAATTAGTTGCGTGACAAGGAACCTTTGGCCTTCACTAACGCGTTGCTACCGGACTCTTTAACTTGGTAGATTGCATCAGGTTGGAGTTTATATTGTAGGCACGTGTTCTTTTAAGCCATGGGTAAACCTTCCTTTAAGAAAAGTCACTAGAATAAATCCTTTCACTCAGTTGGTGTAATCTATCAGGACATTGTTTGTATTGTACTAGCTAACTTTGCACTTCGTACGAGTGAAATTTTGGCCTCCGACCCACTGAATCCTCACCCCCAACCCTTATCGTAATTTGTTCGGAGTCATTTCCGCAGTCATCCACTTTTTCACCATATTATCTAAATCTAAACTAATATTATAAATGCAAAAGTAACTCTGTCTGTCTGTCTGTCTCGCTTTCCTGCTAAAACTACTAAACCGATTTAAATGAAATTTGGTACACAGATAGTTTAGAGCCTGAGAAAGGACATAGGCTACTTTTTATCCCGGTAGTATGTTCCCGCGGGATAATTTCCGACCTCCACGCGGGCGAAGCCGCTGGCAAAAGCTAGTCTTTCATATAATTCTTCAAGCATTTCATGCAGCGTTGTAATGCACCACGTCCGGTCACATCGTCGCAGCAACTGTCTTTCTTCCGCATGAATCTCCCCTTGACATTTCAAAAACCTAAAATGACAGACCTTCTTTGAGCACTTACGAGATTTTACAACTTTGCCGCCTACACATATTCCTTGGTACTACACGATAATAACAAACCTTGAAGTTTTTCCCCAACGTCATAAACACGATGACTTCGCAGAAGAAATTCTGATAGCAATCTGCCATATACATCGAGGTCTGCTGCTAAGAGTACCTTCCTTCCTAACCTTCAGTATGAAGATCACAGATCGAAACAACAGTTTGTCTAGAGGTCCTCAAATCATAACCCGAAGAAGAAACTGACCCCGACATAGTTGAGAAAAGGACATGCCCTTTTCTCAACTGTGACGGGGTCAGTTTCTTGTCTAATTGGATGCAACTGAGTATTTGAGATGGAGCTACTGCCTATTCGACCTCCACAACCCAATTACTGGGTTACACGAAACTTTTTAGTAAGACTGGTTGTCAGACTTCTCGGTTTTTGGCGACCTATAACGATTGTCGCAGATCCACGAATGACAACTGGGACCAAAGCTTAACGTTCTCCCCGTGGCTAGTAGGGGTCTTGGAAATTAAAGATCAATGGCCACCCATCCATGGAACAGTCACGAGAAGTGTAGCTTAAACTGATCAATCACCCCGTGCGGCCAGTTACCTAGCCGCAAGCTCTTCCAAATGATTTAAGCATAATAATCCTACTAATATTGTTCCGCCCCGTTTGAATTGTTTACTCTATGCGCCTACGTTTCTAAACGTGTAACAGAGTGAGAACTGTCACTTGTCAGTTTGACTTTGACACTTTGGTTTGGACTTTGAAAAGATCGGATAGAATTTTGCTTGCGCGACTTTTGTTAATATATTAATCCTTTTGAATCGTTTGTTTGTGGACAATTTGTCGTGATCCAATTGTTTTTGTGCGTAACCAACCCCGTTTGACGAGATAATACGGGTTCAGTTTGTTTGATTGAAGTACTTTGAAGTGACAGTGACGCTATTGGAAACCGCGTTTTAGAGACCGCATGCCTTTGGTAGCAGGGCGTATTGGAGCGGTGGATTGTATCTTGGAGAATACTCATAACGTCACTACACAATACAATATACACTCATTTACATACATAAATCCAGATAGGCTCCAGAGCAGGTGTTCTTCTACCATCAGGTGAGTCTTTTGAATATTGTACTGATCAGCTCCGCGCACGGCGGACAGTTCGCTACGCCACTTCTTGTTCCAGGGCCCTACCATCATCTTCCACTGCGCTATTTAAAGTCCTATGGCCGGGGCCCTGGCCTGGCGTCGAACAAATATTATAAATGTGAAAGTTTTTGAGGCTGTATCGCTGTTTATTACTCTTTCCGCAAAAACGACAGAACGGATTTCTATGAAATTTGGCACACAGATAGTTTATAGCCTGGATTAACATATAGGGTATTTTTTTATTCCGATAAAGACCTCTACGCGGTCGAAATCGCTGGCAAAAGCTCAAATATTTAGCAGTTGATTCTAACATAACCTTCTTTTCCAAACAGATGTGGGAACATTGGCTTTGTACTCTCTACGAAACAGCTTAGATCAATGAAACTAGCATCATTAGAAAATGTGGGTAATTACGAGGAAAGCAGGAAGAAGCTGTGCTCGATGTCGACACTACGTGACTCGTATTGGGGCCATGTGGAGCAACTACGTTGATACTTATCCATAATTCCATGACGGTCTCTTTTTCTATTCTGTATTGAATGAGATATAAAAATAGGTTTCCGTGAATGAAGTAATAGACCGACAGATAGCTTGTTAGCGATATCACTATTATTATACAATTAGTTATGCAGCAATTTCTTCGTGTGCTTGTAATATGAGAAAAACGTTCATTAAAGTTCGTTTTCTCGATTCAAAGATAAACTTGTCTACTGATTATGGATATGGTCGATGATGACATTTCAATTGGATAGAGAGAAGCAATTTTGTATATGATCGAGTAGAAAAGGGATAAACAGCTATAGTGCGATGGTGGTCGATTCATTTTTCTGACACAAAGTCTTGTGGCGACACCATAATCAGCTCACTGCTGGGACACAGGCCTGCTCTCAGGGAGAAGGAGTGGGCCCTAATCTACTACGCGAGCCCAGTGTGTTGGTAGATGTCTCGTGTCTTCGAAGTTTTGGTTCTAGGACATGCCAGTTTCCTCACGATGTTTTCCTTCACCGTTTTGAGATCAATGGTGATAAAAAAAAAATGAAATTAATCATAGAAAATTATTTACACAAACTAAAGCGCCTGCTTGGGTTCGAACCCGCGACCTACAGCTCGTAAGTTCCCTGGGGCCAATACCACTGGAGCACCACTGCTTCTTGCGGCGACCTTAATTATTGCACATTACAGTTGACCCAAATCGATGATCACGTCAAAAGTTTACTTCTAACTGAATTACCTTTCTCAATTGTGTGACATGTGACCCAACAAATAGCCGAGTCATGTGACTCACATCACGAGTATTCACGATTCCTATTGGCTCCTTTTGTGAAGGATGTGCGGAGTGTAATCGTTATTGCTAAATTACGCTGGAGAATAGACGACGTCTCTGTAGGTTTGGAATTTTTCGAGATGCTGTGGCCGATTTGGGATACTTTACGGTACTACTATTGTAACAATCCTCGGTCTAGCAGGGTTATTGCATAATACACTATCAGTAGGTTTTCAATTTGACAGTTGAACAACATTCATTGCGGTATTTACGTTGTTGAGTAGACAAATTTTTTGCACATATGAAGCAATATGTCTCATAATTTCATCAGTCAACATTATAGAAATAGGTTAAAGTTGTATTTAGCTAAGCAACAATAAATCACTGCTGTACTCGATAGATTGAACGACACTTTTATTTACTTAAGATATTTTGTTGCGTTGTGAACTATGGATGTTCTTTTTAAGGTTTTTTTTCTTTAATACGAAGCAATGGATTATCAATATCCTTCAAAGTTATTCAGAGGGAGAGAGATTGATAGTGTGTTAGACAATTAGGGTACAGGTCTAAAGAACATAGATTATTTATGGCTGAATGAAGTTAGAGTGAGGAATAATAAATGAAATTAAGGAATTGGTAGTAATAGTCTTTTGATTTATTTTGTAATTGTATACTTATTAAGCAGACCTTAATAAAATAATGCTGGGATGCAAGTTATTTTGTAACAATAGACAGCAATTATGTTAATAATTCTTATTCAAGGCTTAACCTGAAGAGGTCGGTTATAGGTAAAGTAGATTCAGACTTAGATATCGCATTTTTACTTTATGTAACTATTTTTTTCTTAGTTGTTCTTAAAAATATCTCGAATACTTGTTCCTTGTGGTCCTATTTGATTCGTTTCTAGGATATAATCAAAATCTCAATTAATTATGGTTATAATAATTTCATTATCAATTGTTCCTATAAGGTAATATAACAATATCGTGACATTGCTGATGTGTCTAACTGTAGATTCATGGCTAAGGTCTCCGAAACTGTAAAGTCGGTAAGTAAATATAAAAAAAAGAAGGTTACATACTAACGTTATTTCAGTTAACGGCAAGTAAACTTAAACGCAAACAGACTGATTTGGAGCATATGGCTTATAGGGTTGCCATTTCAAATATTAGTTATTGCATAAATTTTTCGATCATACTTAAGATGATCGGACTCCACTGCATGTTCAAATATCGTCATCTGAATTCAGCTTTTTCCACCCCGCACTATCCCGAATTTGCGTAGACTTCTGACAAAACTTTTTTTTATTTTTTGGTAATGTCATCTCGTAGGTCATTCTATGAGGTTGCCGGCTGCTTAACCGGACTTGTCTGTGGCTACCATAATTAATTGAGGCCTCCAGCCAGGGCTTTAAAACTTAAAACTAGAGCAACTACTCGCTAACGGACCTCGGCTTAGGGCATCGCTTGTAGAGGGCAGCAAGGGACAGGCTGGATCGGAATGATTATTATTTAGGGACAAATGTTTAGCTAAAAGCTAAGCGGCGCGGCTTAGCTCGAGCAAAGGATCCCAGCGGCATCATTTGTAAAAGGTGTAAGTGCTTAATATTACTAGCCCGCAGTGTCCCAACGCTAGGCAAACGCGGGAGGCGTTTGCCTAGCGTCCATTCCCCTTCATCAATTAAAATTCCGTGTTACTTCCTTTTTAGGGTTCCGTTGCCGAATGGCAAAAACGGAACCCTTATAGATTCGTCATGTCTGTATGTCTGTCTGTCTGTCTGTCCGTCCGTATGTCACAGCCACTTTTCTCCGTAACTATAAGAGCTAAGCTGTTGAAACTTGGTAAGTAGATGTACTCTGTGAACCGCATTAAGATTTTCACACTAAAATAGCAAAAAAACAATACATTTTGGGGTTCCCCATACTAAGAACTGAAACACAAAAAAAAAAAATTTCATCAAACCCATGCGTGTCTATGAATAGGTCTTCAAAAATGGTATTGATGTTTTTAGTATCATTTTTTTTCTAAACTGAATAGTTTGCGCGAGAGACGCTTCCAAAGTGGTAAAATGTGTCCCCTCCCCCGTAACTTCTAAAATAAAAAAAAACATATGATGTACATAATCATGTAAACTTTCATCGAAAATTGGTTTGAACGAGATCTAGTAAGTAGTTTTTTTAATACGTCATAAATCGTAAAACCGCAATTTACCTTCTACAGGTTTGAACGGAACCCTCGGTGCGCGAGTCCGACTCGCACTTGGCCGGTTATTTTTCTGTTAAAAATGTCGCACTGTCTTGTTGTCTATAATTTAGTCACACACCCTGGTATACTTTGTATCATTATAAAAAAAAACCTCAAAATTCAGTACGTCATTACCAAAGTTACTGTGATTCTGTCAGCCCTCACTTCACTAAAACGGCGTATGTTACATGATAGTGTTAATTGGACCGTATCAGAGGCTTCTAAGTATTATGTTCGAGGTGATCTGCTGGTGACCTAGCCCAGGTCGCCAATAAGGAGCATTTGTACTGAGTAGCTCTCGCGCCGATAAAAGTTCCGCCCGGTTATACGTCAATTATTTCATTGATCGGAGTTGTTATGCGTCATATGACATACCTACAGTACTTGCTCTAGATTAGATGAATTCTTTGTACGGGCATTATCAGCATCTGTACTATAAATACCTTATCAAAGAACAGACCCCATACGAAACTTTTCTCGCGTCGCGTCGTACATTCACAATAAATAACACAAACACAGTTTATTGCAGAACCAGTTGTCATGGGAGTTATTGCGGAAATGGTTTGGACAGCTCTTTGGCTAGTTGTGAACGTCTATCTGTTGAACGATGGTCAAAATAACAGTATAGTAGCTGAATTAATTTCTGTTTGTCTTGAATCGTTGATGTCCATATGATATATGGATCGTAAAACAGCAAGATCAGTTGCTGCGACCAAATTATTTAATACTCGTCTTTTCATCCCCCTCAATTTTATGTTGTCCACTGGACAATAAGATTTTCAGAAGGAAAGACAGAAAATACATCTATATGTGGTAAACATGACGCAAAGAAAGATTCACAAAAAGAAAAAAGAAAAAATGGGGGAATATAAATTTAATAAACAATATAAATGAAAAATCTTTATTTTCTCTTCATTTATGTATCACATCCACGCAAAACGGCTATCGCTCAGCATAAAGCAATCAATTTCTAATAGCTAATTCGCTGTCTACTTATCACGTCAATCACAACAACACGTCTTTTTCTACAGTATGGCTGCAATTTCTCAGCATTCCTAGATTTCCGTTGCTACATAATCCGCCATGATATTTTTTGTGCATAGCCGTGGCAAAAGTGAAATTGCGACAGGATACCGATGCCGCGGGGCTAGAGAGTGGTGTAAAGGAAAATTCTGGCCTGAACCAGTAACGCGCCATTTTACAATGTCTTTTTAATATTATAATATCGTGTATAAGAGAAATATTTTTGTGTTTTAATTTGCTCTTGATTTGTCCTATTGACCAAGATGTGGAAGAATTTATGATCTCCTGTGAATCTTTCCCCTCATTTTTATATATGTTCTTACTTGTATTTAATATATTTTGTATAGTGATACATTTAACAATGTTTTGCGTTTTGTTAAAACTTAACTTTTATATTCTGACAACTCTGCCCAACTAACACTTTGGCGCTAAAACAAGAGTAACAGTGAATCTATTAGAGCGCTAACCAGATCCTTAAGTTATAAATAAGTGTTACGCATTTGGAGTTAGAGCGCGCTATAACCCTATTATACCCCCGAATTGGCACACTATTTTTATCACCATAGGTTGTTTAATGGCGGTAAAGCAGAGTTACAGAATGGATTAAGAGGTATAATAAAGCAATAAGAGAGCTATAATAGCGATAACTGAAACTACAAGAGATAAAAACGTGATAAATAACTTAACTACTTTAGTGTTACAATAGAGTAAAAAATCGTTTATTACCTCGTAGGGTGCTAAAATGGGTTGGTGAATACTAACTCTTTAAGCGGTACAGCAGAACTACAATGTCGCTGACTATAAGTTTAAGTGATAATCGAGTGCCAACTAGGTGATTATTAACACTTTGAGCTCTAGTATAGATCCACAAAGACTGTAAAAATGGCCTCAGGTGCTAACATTATTAACATCTAAGAATATATTTTTTTATTCTATCAACATTATTAACTTTTCGTTTTTATGCGCCAACAATGTGTATGTTAATATTTGTCAGATCCAAAACGCCGCCATTCATTTGTGAAAGTGAAATTAAAGTAATCTTTTTTCAACTTAGTGGGCACAGAAGGTGACTTTTTACTGCGAAGGTGAGTACACTGTGATTAAGTATATGTATTATTAACAAATTATTCAAGCGCCTGATGTTTGTTGTCTATTTACTAAATATAAATATTAAATTAGATATGGAGTAACATATTTTTTTGGAATAATCCAATAAAATGTTGCCTATTGTGGTTTAAGTTATCGTGCTGGTAGTATTAGAACACAATGAAGCAAAATACTTTAATTAAATCGTGTTTTCTTTCGTCTTCTAAGTTTTAACCTTAGTCAAACCAATTCGTAACCTAAACATGGAGGGCAAATGAATTTAGGGATCCGTAGTAACTGGCCAAAACCACAAACAAATCGAGTATGTAAATTGTTTTAATTTACAATTTAAGAGCACAAATTCTCATTTTTTTTATTTTACTTATCTCTTTACTTACCCCTCTTTTTGCGTCGGGGGTTAAAAAGAAGAAATATTCCAACTTATGACGAAGCTGAACGTGAACTAGATTTTTTATTGGCTAATACAGATACCAATGAAGAGACACGAGTCACTAATAGTTCACACGCCAAAAATCAAGCCAAAAAGACGTTGATTTGAATGAGCTTATGCAAGAATTAGTATGTTAGTTATTTGTAAATAAATAAATTTACCAAACAAGTCGACGGTAAAAAGTAGGATCAAAGTACAATTTCCAACACTTTAAAAGGCTTCAAAAAAGTAGAGAGTCTCCGTTCGTTACATGCAGGTGAAATGTTTTTGGAAATGCAAGATATGATATTATGAGTAGGCTAATATAGATGTGTTTGTCTCTGCTAGAAAACTATTGAAAGCTCAAATGATTTTTTTGTGTTCTTATATCTAAATAGTATAAACAAAGACGCCGTCCGCGTCTGCCTGTCTTTCTTTTTATCTGTTTCTCCACTTACATTTTCTATAACACGCAAAGCAAAACATTGATATTACGTTTCTTTTTTTTTTCAGTATGCAGACCAAGAGAACTCCACCATATGTGATGAACCTAACAACCAACCTGTCTTCACTGTATCTAATAATTCATCGTCATCAGTAATTACTGTAACTAATGAAGTCAATGAGTCATCAAAAATTATTTTGACGTCTTCACTTTTAAGTAAAAGACAAGATATGAAAATTATGTGTGATAAATAATTATTTATTTGAATACAAATCATTTAAAGGAAAACTAAGCTGATTTATTTTGTGATGAGGATAAAAGAAATGTGATTGACATATTGCGTTTAATTTTATATTATAAACTGTGTGAAGTAAAGAAGAAAAATATAGTGAATTTTTATACTCAATCCACAATAGTTTACATTGTACATCTATTGCTAATAACAAAATTTCTACACGATTGTCAGCCTTATCCTCAGCTGAATACATATTTAGATACGATGACTTAATCGGAAGCAGAAATATATCGAGTTCGGCCTTCATTTTATAACCACGAATATGAATAACATTGAATTCTGGTAATGACAGAATTTCTTCAATATCAATCAAATTTGCGGAGTATGCGGAACCACGATCCATATGTTCGCAAAGTACTTCCTCATGATCGCTTGTAGTTGATGAACCACTTTCACACACATTTTCCGGAAAATCATGTACGGAACCCAGTTCCAAATTTTCGCAGAAAGCTTCCGCTTGACTACTTGTAGTACTACTATCACTCGAAGAAATAAGGGGTACAGAAGTGGTAATTAGCTCTATTACCCTACCTAAAGTTATGGAGAAGTCACAATAAGCACTACGAGATATATAATAGTGAAAAATGTTCCTCCTGTTCCACTTTAAGTAACATAACTGAGTTTTGTACCTCTTTAGGCATTTGGTAGTATAAAAGAGTTTATGAGCGCAATTGTAGAACTGGTAGTGGTAATTATTACTTTTGTGCAACTTTTGGTTGTTGGCGAGAGTTTATTATCGCTTGAATAGCACTTTGGGGGGTTGCAAGTAATGCTTACATCTTATTTAGATCTTATAGTTGTAAGATTCACTTAAACCTATAACACAAGATGCTTTGCCCGTATTTTAGGGTTAAAATTTGCTGTTGTATTTCTTTTACCTTTAAACTCACCCTATTATCGCCCTTGTAACTCTGTGTTATAGCTCTAAGTGAAATATTTTGCTTGTTTACGCTTTTTTGGCGCCAAAAGTTGTAAGTGCTGCTGCTGTAGCGCCTTTATATCTCGTTAGGTTTTCAAACAAGCGCTAATTGACGCCTAAGTGTTTGTTGGGTGTTTTTCTTTTTGTTAACGTTTCTGAAAGAAGCTATTAAAGTTCTACAAATACAGAACGAACCCAAGTCAGTTTTAAAACACATAACCCTTTCTTTGGTTTTGCCGTAGTCTGGTAAGAAGTAAAACATAATATAACTTTTTTCCTTATTTCAACATAAATAGAGCCTCGTAGATCATAAAAAGTTATGTTTTGACTCAATAATGAAGCTGTTTATTCATTCTTATAGTGGCATATAATAAAAAATGTACCTAATGAATTTATGTTCTCCAGAAGGTTGACACGAGGCCACTTGCGAGATTGTAGGAAAACGTTTTATATCCTAGTTTTCCTTCAATTTTGACAGAACACTGTTCATTTTAGAAGTTCGCTAGATTTCCTTGTTTAGACCCGTGAATATAACCAGTGTACTCAAGTTTGTATTGTCATAAAGTAGATCAGAACTATTGTTACATATAGGTCTCACTTTAAGGAAGTCTGGGTCCTGTTTATCGTGCATTTAATCATTTTATATGTTCGGCCATAACTCCGTCATATATAAACGGATTTGCAAAATTCTTTTTTTGTTCGAAAGGGGTTTATTCCGAAATGGTCCCATATAAGTTTCATATAGATCTGATGATGACTTCCGGAGACAGACACTGGAACTCTTTAAAAAATGACAGCAAATCAACCGCGACTTCTGCTATCGCATAAATATGCATTGTTTGTTTGGAATTAGTGCGGGGTAGATACTATAACTAAAAATTTAAAAATAAAAACTTTTTACAAAAATCACAACCGACTTCCTTAAAAACACTACAAACTGAAAAAAACCTCAAATAAAAATCCTAAGACACCGACTTCCGAAATTAAAGTTATTTTTCAGTTTGTAGTGTTTTTAAGGAAGTCAGTTGTGTTTTTTTGTAAAAAAGTTTTTTCTATTAGACTTTTAATCATGATTTCTCTTGTTACGTTTATTAGTTTGCAAGTGGTTAACTATTGATTCAGTAGGAAGTAGTTTTAGTTGCGTAAGCGGTGACAGCTGGTTAGTTCATCACTTACGTATGCAACAGAGCTACAGTGGCTAACGAACCGAACGTAATCACTGAACAGTTACAGGTGACGCTTGGAGGTAAGATCTGATCCGACTTTCACAGCTTAATCAGCCTGTAATGTTCCCACTGTTGGGATACTGGCCTCCTCTCTATGAGAAGGATTTCAACAGTGTGTATCAGAGGGGTAGTTCTCGTAATTGTAAGATGGTTCACAGTCTAATCTCAGTCTCAATCAGTCAAAAATGCCATGAGTTTTATTTTTTTACATTTGATTGCCGCTGAAATGAAACTGCTACTAGATATTGAAAATTTTTATACACGAGATTATTGGCCTTCAGAAATGGGTGGTCATATTATTTAAGGGTGTGGGACAGATCATCAAACTGAACTACTTTCTCCATGCAGCCAATATCATAATCGAGAGAAAATTATCAGTTGTCCCATACAAAAGTTCTGTATCTACTGGGACGGAAATATATGCGATAGCTGTTTTGTTTACCATGTATATCATATATATCTCCAATAATTCCGCATTTATTATTCGCGCCTTCAAATTTTTATGAAAAGAGGCTTTCATTCTGGATTAGGATAAATTGGTAAGGACAATCTTTATCTTTATTAGTAAAAACTTCCTTCTAAATTACAAAATCTTCTTCGGGAAAGTTTTTTTACATCACATTTGAAGCCAGGTCGGAACTAGGCTTTTGGTACCTAGTTTTCATAATTAATTTGATCATATCTGAAACACGATCAATTTAATTGGCTCTTACTTCTTGCATAATATGTCGCTCATCTCTGGTACTTAAAACTTTCGGACGTCCTTTTCTTGGTAAATTACTAGTAGTACCAATTTTTTTCCATTTTTGTATAACGTACTGTATAGTCGACTTCCTTTTATGAAGCATTTTTGCAATCTTTTCATAGCTATTGCCTCCCATGTGAAGCGAAATAATTTTTAATTTTTCATCACTAGAAAGTTCTTTGGTTTTCGCCATTATAAATAAGTACACTTACGTAGAAACTGAGATTAAAACCGCGTGATCGTCGACGTGTCGCGACATGCACTGCTTTGTGTGTGACGCAACGGGATCAGCGGCTCATGTTTAAAGGGAAGATGGTAAAAATTTTATATGTTCATGATTTTTTTTCTCATTTTTAAAGCTAAGCGGTAAATAAATAATGTGTAGTGTAAATACTAATCATGTACAATATTTCACGAAAGTTATGTTTTATCAATAAAAATTATAGTATTTTCTATCGTACGAATACTTTGTGGAGTCACTGTATATATGTTATGGACCAAGTGAGAAATTGGGCATTATACATAATGCCCGGTCATTATGAAAAATGCCCAATATGAGAATGCAATTTGATAAGAATTATTCAAATAATCAAATTGACCGGGCATTATACATATTGTCCATCACCTTTTGGGCAGAGTAATACAAATATATTTAATGGCATAGAATTAAAGCGGCAGTTCAATATTTGAGTTATGGTAGGTAAAAAAATAAAAACTCACGTTTGCAAACTAGTTTAGCAGTAAAAACTGAGCAGTAAACTAAATAAAAATGAGTCCTAAAATAATTTAAACGGGCAGTTCAATAAATACTGAGCCGTGGAATAGTTGAACTGGGCGGTTAGGCGCGTATAGTTAACAAATCGTAATTGGTTAGTAATAAATTTTATTTTAAGCAGTTCTATAAACGATGAGGCATGCAAGCAAGCATGCAATATGCAGCATGCATGATTTCTGTCAAGGCTCCGGCGCTACGGGGCTCCGACGGTCCCACGCGAGCTTATCGTCGCAGACGGTTTAACGATCACCACCGCAGCTTCGTCTTGCTGGCCGGCTTTGCCGGCCAGCCTCAGCAGCGGCGGCGAGCGTTACAACCACCTGCTCCTCAGCTCGCGGGCCGCCTCGCCCCTCCGCGCCTACGCGGTTTTAAATTACACTCTAGGGGTAGGGCAGACAAGACTACATGCAGTCGGTTTTGCAGCGATTCGTTTCTGTCACTAAATGCAGCACAACATATTGAATTTATAAGACAATACTTGTAAAAAATAATTCCCATATTTAATTACTATTTTTTTATTGTTATTGTCATTTAACTTAAAATAAACTAAATATTAAACCATTTAAATAATTAGACTTATTATTTGGATTAATTATCAAGAACTTCTACATTAAGAATTCACTAATTTTTGCATTTAAAACTTAAGGAAAGTCATAATGGCGGTCTCTGATTGGTCAAAGCGTGCCACGCCATACGTGCCTCCCTCCCTGCCCTCACACCGCGTCATATTTAGCTTTATTTTCAAATTGCCCAATTATCAAGTAGCAATTTAATAATGACCGTGCAATGTGATAAATAATGAAGTTAAAATAGTATTAATCACTTTGCCCGATAGAGCTAGACATTATTCATAATGCTCGTACATTATGTATAATGCCCGCATTAATCACCTGGTCCATAACATATATACTAATAATGTAATAAAAATGAAAACATTCATAAGCAATTATGACAAAGTGGAGAGATAGTGTTCTTTCACTCTTCTTTTAAATACAGCAATAGTAGGGCGGAAGTGCATTCCACAACCGAACCGCATATACGGTGAAGGAGTAGGAGTAGAAGTCGGTTGAGTGGGGAGGGGACTTGAGGAGATTTCTAAGATGCGAACTGCAAGGTGCATCAAAAGGACGGGCGTAAGAGAAGCGTTCCCGCAAATAGGATGGGGTCTTAGGGTTGTGGAGAATGTTAAATAGCAGACACAATATCCGAGAGTTCCTGCGAAGTCGAATCGGGAGCCACTCGGGGTCATGGGGTCCGAGTGCCCACATAATATACCGGTACATTGCCAAGCGGCTGGTCGACTCTTCACGTGACCAGAGGGCTGGCCTATTTTTTGGACAAAGAATCAGCATTGCCATACAACGTGGCAATGCTGCCAGCCTTTTGGGCACGTTTTCTGTTGACAACGATGCAGACGAATTTTTTGATGCTTTATAATTATTTATTTTATATAAACATGTACATATGTTTTTTTTCTTTGGATTTCAACCCTAGATTTTAAATTATGTAAATATTGTAAGATATTGTATATACAAATAAAGTCAATACATATTGTTGCGTAGTTGAAATAAGTAGAAATATCTGGTTGACCGAGCTTTGCTCGGTATTTTTTGGTAAATTGTGTTTAAAATAATAAGTTTATGTGCGAGTTGATTATCGATAAAGTTGGTCATTGAAAACACGAATAAAACGACATTTTATAAAAATGAATCCTAGCTAGATCGATTTATCGCCCCCGAAACCCTCTGTATACTAAATTTCATGAAAATCGTTGGAGCCGTTTCCGAGATTCAGATTTATATAATAGATGATATAACAACAAAATCTCTAATATTTGCAACATATAACAACGGAACCTATAATTTTATTTAATATACCGATTAGTTAATATAATGAACGATTGTTATAATTTTAAAATAACAATTTTTTATAAGCATAACATACATTAAATATAACATCGTTTGACATAACATACATTAAATATAAAATCGTTTGACATACCACTCAAAATATATAAAACTTATTTGGTGTAATACGATGAAATGCGCTAAGATAGGTCGACGGAGCCCCCCGCTAAGCGGGGCTCCTATTTCTGGGTGGTTTAAAAAAAATAACCACGAAGGCCAAGGCGGGAGCTCCGCTACGCTTCGCTCCCGCCTTAGCCTTCTAACCTAACCTATCCGAGTCGGGGTACTCTGAGACGGGGTGTTAACCATAATGACGTTTTTCATATATATTAAACGTTAGACCTAATGATTTTCGATTAAATAAACAATATACATATTAAACGTAAGACCAAATGATTTTCGATTACATAAACGTTATATCAAACAACGTTATACTAATTAAGGTTTTAGAATAAATAAATGTTATATGTAAAGAAATTATATACACAGTTGGTATATCTCACGTTGATTATATCTTATGAACGATAATAAAATGAAATTAGACCAAATGAGTTTATACGTTATGAGACGCACCCATATACATATATAGAAGAATTGCTCTAAAGCTTTTTTAATTACTTTAAAGGTATAAGATATAGACACGTGCGCAAAAAAAAAACATATAGAACGAATACTATATTAAATAAGTTGCCAAAACATTAATTAACTATTTAATAGTACTTAAATACGTTTCTGCCGTGGGTGCTATTAATAATACTAAATATTAATTTAGCAAAGTAATTACCATGTAGTCCGTGAGCATACTATTAAAACGTCAACTCATTCAGATTAGATTTATTATAAGCATATTATGATACAAGCTAGATTACATTGGTCCAAAGTATTCGGACCAATGTTTGGCCCAACAATATCCGTTTGTAAAGAAGTAATCGGTAGGTTTTATCTAATTTAATATGTATTTTGTAACTCATGTTCTTATCTGAATAGTGTAATTAGGTAATCGTTACTAAGATATAGGTAATTAGGGAGGATATAATTAAAACGCTTAAGACTTGGTAAATTGATTGACCTAGAAATACTAATATTAACTCGGATTATCGCTTCGGATATTAATTTATAGTTTTAAATACAACTTTATACAATCTACAAGTCAGCTTTTTGGGTGTTTTGAACCTTGACTGGTTCAAATGTTGGCTCCAATGTCTGAGTCAACCTCATGCTCTACTACGCTCGTGAGAAACTGTCTAGCTGGTCTGTGCTGCCAGCAAATCGTGATAATTACAAACTTGATGTTGTTCATAGTCATTTTAATTCTCGTTTTGCTAATTAGAACTCTAATTGAAGTGGTAATGGAAATAAATTAAGAGATGAAGTTATAAAATGCCCGAAATATTTTTGTCTGTCTTTACTTTCGTTTAAAATAGAAAGTAGTTGGTAATACATTTCATATACTTAATAAGTTGCATTCGGTGAAATGGCGTTATGTATGTTTTTTTTTGTGACGTTTCATTATTTTTGTTGTGTGAGGTGAAATGCTCAAAAGCAGTGGCGTAGCGTGCCTTAACGGGGCCCCGTATAAACATTTGTTTGGGGGCCCTTATGAAGGGTAACGATTTCTCAGAAAAGGAAAAAAAAATGTTTGCATAAAATTAAAAGAAATATTTATTCATCATCTATCTGTCATTTTTACAAAACTTTTATAAACAATTCAAATTAACTACCTCTCCTTGCCTTTTTTCGGCAAACTGGAGATAATACATAATTCTACTGCTATCCAATTTTAATAAGTTATTTTACCAAGTGTGTATATTTTTTAAAACGAGAAAACAAAAAAATAACTTAAGCGTTTGATGCGTGAAATGAGCCGCCCAGTAATAGAGATTGACGCACCATAATCGATAAATCAGATCGACTTTTTTACGAGTGCGTCTGCTTCGAATGCTTTCCGTGTGTTTCTCATTGTGCAAGTTGTTTAAACTGAATGTTGTTCAATTGTCAATTTTTGTTATCTGTGCAGCATGCATAGCATGATCACCATAGTAACGAGTTTTGTCGACGGAAGAAGACTAAATGGCACGACGATATTAAAACTGAAGAGAGGAAATATTTCTATTCTTCAGCCGACAAAATTCTACGATGTCGAGCATGGCGACTAATTTTTCTCTACTTTTGAGTTGGAGTTTCAGTTGATGGTACATTTTTTTTACAGGATTATATTAATTATAATCATCCATTTAATCATCAATACAATACTCTAAGATCGTTGAATCCCACTGTATGACTATTCAATGAAAAAGTCCTTAGCGGATCCACCTTAATTACATTAGTTACCACTCTCCTGCTATGGAAAGAATAGGGGTCGCCCCGTGCTCGTGCCGAAGAGATGTCGAATTGAATAGAAAGAACTTTGTCTATTCTTGGTAGAATAGAGATAGAATTGGTCATGCTACACCTGCAGGACGACTTTACTTGAGCGGAGATGAGTTTATTATTGACTTAGTTGATTCGGATGACTGTTCGTCTTTGCCAATGCAATCTGACAACGAATTAGATTAAAATTATTTTTATGAATTGTTGTTTTTCTTTTTACATCCATAATCTTAATTAGAAATTATTTATACTAACCACATCTATTTAAAAACATGTATTAATGTTCAATTGCAAAATTCCTCGATTTTTTTAAATAATAGAATTCATCACGCAAAGAGACCTCACTATTTAAGTCACATGACTAAGTGTCACTGTACCCATCCTATGTGAAAAAGACTAAAAATGGGGAAATCCTGCAGCCCGCGATAACTGATATAGGGTGTTGCCAGCTTCGGAACGCATGCTTTACGCGGGAAAAAAGAAATTGCATTTTGTGACTTTTGTCATTTCTGAAATAAAAATAAAAAAATTGGGAAGTTTTTGTTAATTTTTGCTTACGCACGTCGGGGGCCCCGTAGCCCGGGGGCCACGTATAATTGATACGGCAAATTCGGCGGTAGCTACGCCCCTGCTCAAAAGACGTCTTTAATAAATGGGTGTTTCTCGCATTTCGTGCAAATTCAGAGAAATTTCGAGAAAAAAATAAAATATTTTTTTCAGATTTTTTATGAAAGGCTACATGAAAAATAAACATCCAGATTAAAGATATAATACATTATACGCAAAACTGGCGGAGATATGGACTTAAAAGTTTTCTATGAACGGTAATGATCAATGTAATCTGGTAATTACAGTAGAGCATCGATTATCCGAACTAATTGGGGGACAGGATTGTTCGGAAAATCGGTTTTTTCGGATAATCGAACTGTATTGATTCAGCCATCCATATTTATGTACAGGTGAAAGAAAACCTTATGTTTAGACATATCATTAATAACAAATAGTTTCTTTCACGCGGTAAAATTTAGTTTCATCAACTTATAGCTACTTCAGAGTGACATACGAGTACATACAACAAATATTTCGAGACAATAACGCGTGTATTGTAGCGCGGGAGGAGGATAGCAAGCGCGAATAGGGCGGGCGTACTAGTTCAGATAAGTGGTCGTTCGGTTGATCGACGTTCGGATAATCGACGCTCTACTGTATATTAATTAGAATGGTAATGAAAAATAAATACAGGTAATGAAGAATTAAAAAATTTAAATCAATTATTTTCCTTCAAAAATAGCGATACATTAAAGAAAAAAGTTATTTTAGGTTAGATAATTATTAGGATCGTTTTTAATTTCCTCATATTTATTTCTTCTTCGCAATCTTGCTTCAGCTAGTTTGGTTTCACGAGTTTTTTAATTTTTGTTTTGGGCATATTTGTATCTGCAAATAAAAATAAAATTTTAATTCACTAGTGATCAAAGCTAAAAAAGGGAGCTACTTTAAGTGATAATTAGTAGTTATTAAATTGACGATCCCGTATGAGGATGGTTAGATTAGGTTAAATATTTTTACTCCCAAAAAAGCATACAGAGGTTATGGAGCGTCCAAGCCAAGCGGGCCACTCGGCGCTGGCAGCGGCTTTTTTGCATAAAACACGTTCTGTTCAACTCACTCACAAGCTTTGGGAAATAGCTAAAAAAAAATTTGAAATACATAATTCGATAATTTTATGCTGTTCTTTCGAATGGTTCTATTAGTTTTTACCAAAATAATTTTCTTTTTAGTGAATACTGAGTTTCAATTTGAAGTTAGATTGCCTCGAAAATGTATTTTTTTAAATTATTTTTTCTCACATCGTTCGAAAGTTTAACCCTTCAACAATATCTCTGTAAAATTGCAAGTTGGGAGGGGCAACGGTTTGCAAATGACAAGCAAATCAAGTCGTCACCACGTCGTTTTGCACGGTCGCGCGCCTGCTGCACTGTATTGCAGACGACGATCGTTGTAAGAGGGTGGTGAAAAAAATCGCATCACTCGACGTCGCGGACTTGATTTGCTTGTCATTTGCAAACCGTTGCCCCTCCCAACTTGAAATTTTACAGAGATGTTGTTGAAGGGTTAAACTTTCGAACGATGTGTATTCCCCAAAGCTTGTGAGCGAGTTGAACAGAACGTGTTTTATGCAAAAAACCCACTGCCAGCGCCGAGTGGCCCGCTTGGCTTGGACGCTCCCATATAGGGATCCACAAAATCATCAAAAATGGACATTGAATAAAGATTGATTGATTAAATTGAACAAAAAGTGTTTCGTTCAAAGCAATACTTAGCCCATTATCATAATTTTACAATCATTGCCATAATTTTGAGTTCATCACCATAACTGTATGATCATTACCATTTCTATATTATAGTAGATGGTAAATCGCGGTAATGACAGGAACGGTACTGAATTTTTTGCACTTTCTTTAGATTTACTCCATTCTTAACTACAACACCACCGTAATAAATATTTAAACACGATTATGATTATGTTGGCATCAATAAAACTCTAACATAATTAGTAATTTTCTTTAAAAAAACGAGAATGGTAATGAAAAACAAAACTTACCAAACTTAAAATCTCGTGTTAATTAATTTTCTAAAAAAAGTTTGCACATGTTCACCCTGTTCAATGCTCGTTGGTCAACTGCGAGGGAACACCATGCGTAGGATGAGGTACGAGCCGTACGAGTACTTCGCTTGTTTGTATATTTACAGGCGGTTTTCGTTATTTCAATTTGAATGAATGGTAATGAGTTTTTTTTTATTGACGAAAACGTTTTGTCTCCGTGAACGTAAGTTACAATCGTAAATAAATTCATACTTAATTAATTTTGTAGCTTAATGTGTACTTTTAACATATCTTTACAGTAATATATGGTGAAGCATCAGATTATTTTGTTATATCCTGTCAATAGCAAAACATCATGTCGTGGACGGTGTTGGTAATGATATTTGGGCCTATTTTTATTGTATTTTAAATACTGAAAAGCCTGTTATGAAAACGAAATATGATGGCACATATACCTTTTTCACTCACCTAAATAAAATAAAAAAATATGTTGGTTAAGAATGTGTAGTTTTGTGTATTTTCAGGTGAACATGTGATTTGCACGAAATGAGAGAAACACCCAAATAAAGCTGTCAATTTATGCAATTTATTCATACCATATTTAATTTTGGGTGTCGATATTATTAACTGTCCAACTTTCAGTTGTCAGACGAGATGTTATTTTTTTTTGTTTAAAGCATTTTAGTTTAATAAATACCCACGTTTCCTTCTAGAAAATTCTATTCCATGCCGTATTATTTTGATGTTCCGAGGACCAAAAGTCTTTTAAAAAAGAATTTGATGTCTACTGATTCGGGATCAGTCTGCCTAAAAAAACATCTTCATGTTTTTAATTAGTAGTTTGAAGGAGTCTCTTAATAAAGACCTGGAATTTAGCCAGCCCATATTGGTGGTCACCAATATATAAACTTGCTGACTGGCTACTGAGTGGCTCGTGACTAAGAAATAATAGGGCCACGGTGGATGGATGACCATATTTACATACCGAAACGCCTCCATGCCTTGGATAGCACGCTAAACCGTTGGTCCTGCTTACCATTCGTCGATCAATAACAGTCGCCGGGTTTAGACAGAAGCCACAAAGTCTGACAATCAGTCTTACCAAGTTATTACCCAGTTACTGGACTTTGGAGGTCAGATAGGCAGTCACTCCATGAAAAATACTGATACTCAGCTTTATTCGGTAAGACAGAAAGGCAGCCCAAATATAGCCAGTTTGATTGCTGGCTATTTTAATATATCTCGTGCAGGCGTCCTAAAACGTCCTACATAATAAGAAAAAATTAGCTAGCTTATATATTTAGTATGTATGTATATAAGTATTTATTATACCGATATATATGATTATATCTATGTATTTATTATAATAAATTGTATCTGTATTTTTACAGTGACAACCCCATTTTTATGTCCACGCAGTCACTGTCCATACCAAGGTTGCCTGGAGGAGATCGCAGAAAGCGATAAGGCCGCCCATTGTATGTTTTTTTTTGTTAAATGTTCTTGTTGTAATGTATTTTCTCGTGTACAATAAAGCATATATAAATAAATAAGAAAATAAAAAATGCTCCAAAATCCTGTACAAATTTTAGTAAATTACGTAGTCTGCAGTTAAGATCATTTACTTACATTGTCTTTTTATCTTTCTCTGAACAATAATGCTGTAATTCAGAATGAAAAATGTTCGAAAGTTTTATTGACCGAAAAATATTTCACGGAATGAAAACGAAAGTGTTTTGAGTGAAAGTGGCATAAGACCACATTTCTTTGTAATAAGCAATGCTACTTATTGCGTAATAATTGTATTATTTTTTTGATGTCGTCAGTTATACATAAGAAGTCAAAGTCAAAGCACTTGTTTCAAATAGGCACATAAAAGGCACTTTTCAACGTCAAAATAAAATTGATTCTTGTCGCCTTATCAAAAATTGCTTCCTATGGAGAAGAATGAGCAAGAAACTCCACCTTTACTCCTTTCAAATGTTTTACAAAATTAACGTATATTAATTGGGTAATTTTATGCGAAAATTAAGTATTTTAAAACCAAACACGGTAGTAACATGTGTCGTCGGAATTTTCATGATTAGGGAAATTGGTCACATAGAGCATTAAAGTATCCTTTCTGTACACATTATCTTTTATCCAGGGAATAATACAAATAAAAGATTTTAATCTATATTATAAAAATGAATTGCTGTTCGCTAGTCTCGCTAAAACTCGAGAACGGCTGGACCGAGTTGGCTAATTTTGGTCTTGAATTATTTGTGGAAGTCCAGAGAAGGTTTAAAAGGTGAATAAATATGAAAATGCTCGGAATTAAATAAAAACAACAATTTAAGTGAGGTCCTGCCGAGTTATGACCTCCTGGTACTTTAAATGCTTAAATCGATTTCTAGCTGACATACAAAATGTGTACTGTGTGGTGCCGGACGTAAAGAATAACACCACCCCATTTCTTCCCGTGGGTGTGTTCCCAGAGTACGAAAGTGTGAACGCAGACAGTTGCACTCTCTTTTCCATCACTTGCTTTGTCCAATGGGATGGCAATCCGAATGACCGGGCAGAGATCAAGCGGAGGACTAACCAAAACCCGCCAAGGTCCAGGTCAAGTTTTAAAAATCCTGCGGTAATGGTATGCAAACCAGACCAACCATGTGAAGTGGTCCGGAATGTTCTTTGAGTTATACGGTGAGACAGGGGGGTTTGACGTCTCCTAGGCTCTTCAACCTGTATGTAGATGATCTCATAGCTGAGCTCAGCCGTATGCGTGTCGGCTGCCGGGTTGGTGGTGTTAGTGTTAACAGCATTAGCTACGCGGACGCGGGACGACATGGTACTGCTGGGCCCGACTGAGGAGTCTATCAGAGATATGCTGAAGATTTGTGAAAAGTACGCCGGTACGCATGATCTGGTTTATAATGTCAGAAAATGCGAATACATGGTCTTTAAGGCCAAGTGCCCTAACCATACTCCTAATTTCACCGTAAATGGCATGAGCATTAACAAAGTGGAACCGTTTAAATACTTGACGGGCACATGTTTACCGATGACCTTAAGGACAATGTAGACATTGAGAGGGAACGTAGGGCACTAGCGGTCCGAGCTAATATGTTGGCCCGTAGATTCTCCCGTTGTAGTGACCAAGTCAAAATCACCCTATTCAAGGGTTTCTGTCAGGGTTTGTACGCGGGGAGTCTATGTGTCAGCTACGCCAAAAGATCGCTAGATGCCTTACGCGTCCAATATAATAATGTTTATAGGATGCTATTGGGACTGCCCCGTTTCTGTAGTGCATCAGAGATGTTTTCGCAAAACCGAACTGACGGGTTCCACGCCCTGGTACACAAAAAAGTTGCTTCACTGATGCATCGGACGCAGGTCAGTACCAATAGTATCCTGAAAACAGTGGCGGAGAGTCCTGTTCTGAGGCATTTTGTGGAGAGGATGGTCAACTATAGATAGCTGTTCTCTTGCTTGATCATTCTCTGCGTAACCTGCCTCGGAAACGCGTGTGTTTTGTATTACTAACATTGGTTATAAGTTATTTTTTCACTAACAAGATGGATTTTATTGTTGTCCGAAATTGAATAAATAAATAAAATTAATTATGCTGATGGCCGTTTTGCGTGGATATGACGCATGTTTTCCCACACCTTATTTTTTATTTTTGTATACTTCTGGTCTTTCTGTGCGTCAGGTTGCCGCAAATAAACGTATTTTTCTTTCTTTTCTTTTCTTATTATGGATATTATCCTCTAGTAATTGTTCTGTATGTAATGCATTCCTAGCAGTTATTCAACATGGCTATTACATTAAAAATTGTTATTAATACATGTATTATTATAAAATAGCATGGTACTTATGTCAAGGTTGCACGTGTCCGTATCATAACATTTATGTTACGAGAATCCAAAAAAACCGCCATGTTTTCTCCCATATTTTCACATATGCTACATTTTTATTAGGTAGGTATTATTATAATAACCGACATAGGTATTTGTATTTGTAATATTATTATATTTGTATGGTATTTGTTTTATTTAATTTCATTACATTCCGGCAACTTACAGTTTTCTTAAACAATAAAATGTTGAAGGCCATTTAATAATTTCTAAATATAAACACAAAAAAAGCGATAAAAATAGGTTACTTTAAAATACTTACGTAGTGTGGTCCATGAGTTGTTAGCCTCACATAAAAAATAAATAGAACGTAATTTGGTTTTTCCTTCATAAAGTAGGTACAAGTCTTAACATGCACTGTGTTGAGTTTCAACTTGTTCCATTTGGTACTTTAGTTTTGAGAACGATTTATATACATGCAGTCGAGTGATTTTCACACAATGTATAAAATTGAATATCGGGCTGTTATAAAGTTTTTAACTAAAGAAGGTCTAACGCCAACGCAAATAAAATAAAGTTTGACTGTCGTTTACGGTGACTCTTGCCCTTCGTATGCAATAATAAAAAACTGGTCTAAGCTGTTTCGTTGGGGTAGAGAATCATTGGAAGTTGATCCACGTGAAGGAGGCCCTGTCACAGTGACGACCCCAGAAAATATTCAATTTGTGGAAGATATTGTTCTGAGTGACCGTAGATTAAAAACAAAAGAAATTGCTGCACAGTCTGGACTTTCAAAAACAAGTGTTCTTAGATTCCTGCACAAGCATTTACACATGGCAAAAATTAGTGCAAGGTGGGTGCCACGGATTCTTAGTGCAGTCCAAAAGCAGCGACGTGTTGAATGTTGTGAAGAATTTTTAGAGCTTTGCCGTGATAACCAGGAAGCAGTTATTCAGTCGATTTTGACGGGCAATGAAACAATGATTGTTTACTACGATCCAACGTCTAAAAGGGACTCGATGGAATGGCACAGAAAGGGAGAACTGGCACCAAAAAAGCTAAGGTCACCCGAAGCGTTAAGAAGCTCATGGCTACAATTTTTTGGGACTGTGAGGGAATCTTTCTCATCAATTTCAAGGAAAGTAACACGGTTGTAAACGCAGCTTATTATAGTGACTTACTACGACAGTTACGCCAGAAAATTATTGAAAAAAGACGAGGGAAAATAACTCGAGGTGTCCGATTGCTTCACGACAATTCTCCAGTCCACACTGCTGCGATTTCGAAATCTACAGTTAAGGAATGCGGCTACATAGAGATAAATCGTCCCGCTTATAGTCCTGACCTGGCCCCCTCAGACTATTTTTTGTTTTCAAAATTATAATCAGATTTGAGAGGGAAAAAATTTAACAACGGTGAAGAAATTAAACAGGCTGTTTACGACCACTTTGATAGTAAAGATTCAGCATATTTTTATAGTGGCATAGAAGCATTAATCAGACGTTTTGAAAAATGTGTTGCAATAAAGGGAGAGTATATTGAAAAATAATATTAGTTTTGTTTAATTTCCATCTGTCCTTCTATGTTAGGCTAAGAACTCTTGGACCGTACTACGTATCAGTGGCGCAGGTAACTAATAAGCCCATTCCTGTCGGCTTCCTTTACGAAATTATGACAGTCAGGAGTTCTCAGCAGTGTTTAATAATCACACTGAATGTATTTAATCTTACACCATAAAATTAAAGTATTCCAAACCCCAACGTACATAAAAAAATATTTGTCTTTATATTCCAACGAAAACAAAACATTTAAAGTGCGCGCGGCACCGCGCGTCAAGATTTTTCTGCAGTGAACTCTCTTACAACGCCGGCTTATGAAGTAAATCAATTTCTATACAAGATCATCTCGTCATGACGTCACTTCAGGTCACGTGCCACACATTTTTTAGAGGCCTTGGCAAGCCACTAGACGTCGGGTTATCCGAACGAACTGGAGTAGCAATATCGTCCTTTCGTTGAATTTCGTAAGTGTTCGGGCCCTTTCCCAGCCCCCTTGAGCCCCGCCCGCTCGACGCGACAGTACTTTGTCATTTTAAATGTTTGTTTGACCATTGACGTCAATAGAATTATAACCTTATAACAAACCTTTTATTTTGTTGATATTTGTGGTTAATTAGCATTTATTTCGTTGTATTCATATAAGTTATTAGTGTAGTAACGCACGATAAGAATTTGATAATTGTGAGTTTGTTGTGAAATTGTGCGTTCGCAATTAGTAATTTGTGGTAAGTCCTAAGTTTTGAAAATAAGAAACACGTAATTAGGTTAGGTCATAATTCATTATTGTGTGATACTTTTCCACAAATTACAACATTATCTATACTAATATTATAAAGCTGAAGACTTTGTTTGTTTGTTTGTTTGATTGAACGCGCTAATCTCAGGAACTACTGGTCCGAATTGAAAAAATATTTTTGTGTTGGGTAGCTTATTTATCGAGGAAGGCTATAGGCTATATAACACCTGGACTACGTGCGCCACGTCCGGCCTAGGTAAGCATTTTTTTTGCTCCGGCTTACCTCTCTAATCTCTAATCAGAAAACAGCAAATTCTATACTCTGCCAAAGCCAACCGGATAAATGCCTTCGATGCAATGAGACCCAGATTGAACTCTTATACCAACAAACCTACACCCAATAAACAATAGCAATTAACCGGTAAACGGAAAATCCAAACAAACTACGAAAACAATCAAACAGAAGAAATACGTTTTCCCCCAAGCCGACTGGTCCTCGTGGGGGATAAAGACCACAACCCTCCAACAACACAGAGAAATAACTACAAAGAAACAAAAATATACGTCGCAGCCCTTAACGTACTCACACTGAAAAATGAAGAAAATCTTATAGAACTAACAAATGCGTTAAATCAAATTAAATGGGATATCGTCGGCCTCAGTGAAGTAAGGCGAATGGGAGAAAGAATTATTTCTCAACCAGACTTCTTACTGTACCATATTGGAACGACGCCAGGCCACCATGGCGTTGGTTTCATCGTCAAAAAACACCTTGAAAAATCTATAGAAGGATTTATTGGAATCTCGGAGCGCATAGCAATATTGAATGTAAAGCTACCGGGATATAAAGATTCATGGTCTATTTTACAAATATATTCACCAACAGAACAATCGGACCTAGAAACAATTGAGAAATTCTACCTTGACTTAAATAACACGATCCAAGAACTTGCCCACAAAAACCTAATCGTCATGGGAGACTTCAACGGCCAAATTGGAGCTAAGCACCCAGGAGAAGAGGCAGTACTAGGACCATATACCTACAGTAGTAAAATTAGAAGTAGAAATGGAGAAAAACTTATAAGCTTCGCACTAGAAAATAACTTAACGATTTTAAACTCAGTATACAAAAAGAACACAAATAAAATGTGGACATGGATTTCACCAGATGGGAAAACAAAGAATGAAATTGATTTTATAATGACCAACACAAACAACTGCTTTACAAATTTTGACGTCATTAACAAATTTAACTTCAATACCAACCATAAACTGATCAGAGCTGAAATAAAATCATTACAACCAAAGAAACCTAGGCCGAGACAGGAACTAGTAATTGATAAACTCAGCAAGCATCAAATGGACCAACTAGTAGTCACCCTAAGAGATAAATTCTCAGACTTCAAAGAGAACACAAAGACTGTGGTGGGAACTCAGGAAAAATACAACTGGATCTATCAAAACCCAATTACAACAAGTTGCTAAGATCAGATCTGAACCGAGAAAATGGCTAACAACTAATACCATGAAATTACTAGAGCAAAGAAACCAGCTTATCAACGCAAAAGAAGTAAAAGACAGAAAAAGGCATTTAGCGAAAATTTGTAAAGACATCAAAGAAAGTATAAGAACGGACAGAAAAAAGAGTAGAATGGAAATTATCGAAAAACATGTAGCCAAAACGGGAGGTGTTAAAAAAGCTCAAAAGGAATTAACAAGTTCAAAAGACTGGATCGTAAAAATTAAAAACGACAGCGGAGAATGGAACCACCACAGAACCAATATACTAGGAATCGCCACATCCTATTACAAAAAAATATATGAACACAACACTGCTCAGGACGAAATCGACCTAGCGGAAACCTCAAATATTCCTAACATCCTTCAGGCTGAAGTAAAAAAAGCTATAGATAGTCAAAAGAGAGACAAAGCACCAGGACCCGATGGCATAAACAACGAAATCCTAAAAGAAAGTAAAGAAGTTATAACACCAATCCTCACTGACATGTTCAACGATATATTAAATACCGAAATTATCCCACGACAATGGACAGAATCAAACATTATTCTTCTATATAAGAAAGGAGACAAATATGAAATTGGGAACTACCGCCCTATTAGTCTTATGTCCAACATATACAAAGTATTTGCCAAGATCATACTCAATCGGATTGAAAAAAACATTAGATGAACACCAACCCATCGAGCAGGCGGGTTTTCGTAAAGACTACTCAACGATCGACCACATTCATGTAGTACGCCAAGTTATGGAGAAATATAAAGAATATCAATGTACCTACTACATCGCATTTATCGATTATAGCAAATATTTGATTCTTTGTTTCACGGAAAGATATGGGAGTCATTAAAAGAACAAGGAATTGAATACAAATACATCCGTTTAATAAAGAATGTTTACAACCAGAGTACTGCGAGAATCCAATTAGAAAAGAAAGGTGAACCCTTCAGAGTAAGCAAAGGCGTACGACAAGGAGATCCCCTGTCACCAAAAATATTCTCGGCGGTACTAGAATCAATATTCAGAAGTCTAAATTGGGAAAATCTCGGAATTAATGTAGACGGTGTCTCCTTGACTCACTTGAGATTCGCAGATGATATTGTGTTATTTGCAAAATCCCCGGAAGACTTAACAAAAATGATAAACGAACTGGCAATGGAAAGTGAGAAGGTAGGGTTAAAACTAAACCCGGAAAAAACAAGAGTAATGACAAACGGAGAGAGAATTACTATAAACTTAGGAAACAACCAAATTGATTATGCAGATGAATATATTTACCTGGGACAACTAATAACAGATGATAATCCGATGCGCAAAGAAGTTGAAAGACGAATAATTAACGGCTGGAGAAGATACTGGGGTTTGAAAGAAATCATGAAAGATAAAAATCTTCATATGAATATCAAAAGCAAACTATTTAATACTTGCATACTACCAGTTCTCATGTACGGCAGCCAAACATGGGACTTATCACAAAACATGACTAGCAAACTTGCATCATGTCAGTCAATACGCAATGGAAAGGAGCATGATGAATGTGAAAAAGTCAGACCGACTGAGAAACCGTGTAATAAGAAGCAAAACAAAGGTTATAGACATAACGTGCAAAATTAGAAGGCTTAAATGGCGATGGGCAGGGCATATGGTAAGAGGAAAAGACAAATGGAGCAAAATTGTGACACGATGGTACCCTAGAGAAGGTAAAAGGAAAAGAGGCAGAACGCAAAAAGATGGGATGACGACATAAGACAAGTGGCAGGCGTCACATGGAACAGAGTGGCTCAAGGAAGACATGAGTGGAGAAGGTTGGAGGAGGCCTTTGTCGACTGGCAAACAGATCTACAGAAAATAAGTAAAATTCAAATAAGAGACTAGATTACGATACTTTTAACTTAAGTTTTCTATGTATTTTTATCACATAATTGTAATATGGATCTGAATAAAAGGCTATTATTATTATATTATACCTCTCTAATAAAATCACCCTCGCCACTGCTACGTATGTCCAGCATTAATGTCTTACGGTTGAGATGATAATTTTCTTTAGCTTTGAAGACTAATAAACCCTTTCTATCCAAAGCCATCTTCCATCAAACTGAAAAAAAATATATGATAAGACTATGATGAGTAAAGTTTCGGTAAGGCACGTTATAAAATCTTACAATTTAAACGTAGTGTATATTAAATTATGCAATTCGACGTCATTCTAACGGAATTCGTACATTGATAGGTAACTTAATTTGGTCTATCATTAATTAATTATAAAACTGAATATTATCAATTTAATTTACCATCCAATTAGCGATCAAACAAAAATTAAATTTACGGTTACTGTAATAATTTGCACTATTTATTGTAACGGTAATATCTATTTAGGTAACGGTAAACTCAAACTGAATGCAATCTAATCGACTATGCTGCATAATAATAATTATAACGATGTGTTGGCTGCTATTAACTTATTAGATAACCATTATTCATTGAAATATTTAAATTCAAATGCTTTTTAATATAATGTGCTGTCTTTTGCTTCCTAGATACCTAAGGGTAAGGAATACCGTGGCCCTGGCACATGGGCACCTGAAGGAGCACGGGTGGGTTTTCGTCAGTAAAAGTCTGACACGCCCTTCCGCTCCACCCAGAGCGGGAGACGCCATTTGATGATTTCCCACCCACAAAAAAAGGGTAAGTAATAACAGCTACAAGTGTCGATCGATTAGGTTAAGCTTCACTTGCCGCGGTCGGTTTGGGGATGGGTGACTTTCCTTACATATCGAGACTTAAGGTCGTGCCTCGGAAAGCACGTTAAGCTGTTGGTCTCAGCTGTCATTCATGGATCTTGGCAGTATTTACGGGTCGATCTTTCTAAGTGGTGTCGTTTGAACCAGTAACTGGGTTCTGGAAATCAAATTAGCAGTCGCTCCATGTCCATAGAAAAATCTGTGACAAAAGTGGGACAACACAAGCTAATTCTATTATTTACGCAAGTAAATCAATTTAAAAAAATCCAGTTGAACAAAGAGGCCACTTCCAGAAGCTTCGATTTTGACCTTGCAAGTTTTCAAAAAGAAGATGGGGCCAAAGAAATTCAAGTATCGGAACAGACCGGTTATTGTTCGTATCAATCGTACCGGTTGCAAAAGTTGTTATTTCGTAACAAAAAGTGCATTCGGGTATTTTTTGTTTTGTATATATGCCGGTGATCTCAGTCCTAAAACAGTTTGATGAAGACCTGTTTATTGGGTGCTGGCTGCTGTGGTTTTGGCTTCACTCGTGTGCCGTCGTTTTCAGTGTACTAAGGTCCACTGTTTAGTTTCTAGTTGACCCTAGGTCTGAAATAGTAGCCTTGGGTTTTCTGTTTAGGGTGTTCTAAGTAAAGCGATCCTGAATAACGAAGTGTCCAGTTTGTGGCAACATTCTATTTATTATATTTCGGATTTAAAACCTGGCAAAACAGTGTGTCTGATGAAGTCCGTGTGGGGCCGGATGTAAAGAATAGCATCGCCCCATTTTATCCTCGTGGGTGCCGTAAAAGGCGACTATAGGACTTACTAGAGAATGGGCTGCAGCGTTCTCTATGCATTTTACCACCATGCTGCGATCGCCAACTCATCTGCCAAGCATGGCGATTATGGCAAAGCTCCCCAAATTGTGGGAGGCCTATGTAAAGCAGTGGACGTCTTGCAGCTGAAATGATGATAATGAACTGTCAAAATGCCAGATGTTTATGCTTGTGTTATTTTTATGCTTTGTTTTTATTATTATTTGAGCCCAGAGGCTGTCTTGATCGGTTTTATTTTTCGGTGTTGTGGATAATTTGACACATAAATACAATCGCTTTGATATGCTATGTAGGTATATTTTGTATGTAAGCGTTGGCGTATTCCTGCGAGGCGGCGAGCCTCCTTGCCGGAGTGCCGCCATGGGATCTGGAGGCAAAGGTCCTCGCCCACATGTGGGAGTGGCGCGAGGAGGCGAAACGCCGGGGCGAAACTCCGCTGCCGCGACAAATCGCGGCACGGCGGCGGACAGAGCTCCGGTGTGATCTCATGGCGACATGGCGGGTACGATTGTCGCAACCCAGCGCTGGGCACGCCACAATTGCGGCGGTAAGTCCCTTCTTTGAGGAGTGGATAGAGAGGTGTCACGGCATCCTCACCTTCCGCCTGACGCAGGTTCTCACCGGGCATGGGTGCTTCGGTGGGTTCCTGTTCAGGATAAAGCGGGAGGATACGTCCGGGTGTTTCCATTGCGAAGATCGTCTGGAGGACACGGTGGAGCATACGGTGGAGGTGTGCCCTGCCTGGGCGGAGCACCGTCGTGTCCTCGTGGAGGCGATCGGCGGCGGCGACCTCTCGCGTCCGGCCCTGGTGCGAGCCATGGTACGGAGCGAGAGGGAATGGGAAGCCGTCACCTCCTTCTGCGAAGCAGTAATGCTCGCGAAGGAGGAGGCGGGGCGCGTGAGGCAGTGGCAGTCTCTGCGCCCTCACGTCCCTAGCCGCCACAGGAGGAGCCGCCCCGGGCGTCGGGAGTCCATAGCGGACTCCCGGCCACCGAAGGCGTGAGCTTGCGGGCGGCGAGCAATGGGTAGCTCGCCGCCCGGTAAGGACCAAGCTCGGGTCGACGGCGCGTAGTGTTCCACGCGTGCCTCAAAGAGATGTCAGCAGCGCGGAAGGGGTCTGCTAGGACCGATGCCTGCCGGGGTCGCGTGATTGTTCGAAAGAGATACCGTGACCCTGGCACATGGGCAACTGAAGGAACACGGGTGGGTTTTAGTCAGTAAAAGTCTGATATGCCCTCCCGCTCCGCCCAGAGCGGGAGAAGTCATATGATGATTTCCCATCCAGAAAAAAAAAAGCGTCGGCGTATCGTGAATCAGAATAAAAATATTTGTGATAAGAAAAAATTAAATTTTGCTTTGTACAATCAAATGTTGACAAGCCAATCAACTTCACAGATTCCAATACAAAGCGTTTGATTGCAAGTTCTATAAGCCTACAAAAAATACGGCGTAGAAGAAAAAGCAAATAAATTTTTCAGTAAATAATATGGCATTAGCATCCGCGTTAGTGTATATATAATATTCTAGTAAATTATTTATATCTGTTAGTATGCTAGAAGTATAATGATATACAAATAATTTTTGATAATCGTCTTAACCAGCTCTTTTGCATTTAATTCACCTAAAGTGCCTGCGAGTGGACTAAACACGTACGTTAAAAGAATTTTACATAAAACAAACTAAACATACACATCCAAATGTAACTCTTATTGCTGAATGCGTAAGGTCGTATATTACTTTCTTTGTTTCACTTAATGGCAGCTGATACGTTTTCTATGTGAGTTTAGTAGCCTTGTTCCACATAGACGCGTTCATATACTTAGGCTGTAATTTAGTGAAATATGTTCTAAGCTCATTTAACTTGAGCTTGAATACAATCCTTGACACAGTATCTCTTTATATCTTTGTATGTGTGTATTTCTTTATATCTTCGTGTGTGTATTCCTTTTTTTGTTTTTTTTTTTTGGATGGGGAATCATCAAATGACTTCTCCCGCTCTGGGCGGAGCGAGAGGGCCTGTCAGACTTTTACTGACTAAAACCCACCCGTGTTCCTTCAGTTGCCCATGTGCCAGGGTCACGGTATCTCTTTCGAACAATCTCGCGACCCTGGCAGGAGTGTTGCCGGACGTAAAGAATAGCACCATCCCATTTCTCTCGGTGTCGTTAAAGGCAACTAAGGGACTAACTAGAGAATGTTTTGGGGGACTGTCTTTTGTCGAAAAGTGCTGATCCTCAGCCCAATTTGAATAAATGATTTTTGATTTTGAATGGGCAGCAGCGTTCTCTATGCATTTTAACCACCATACTGCTGTCGCTAACTCGCCCGTCAAGCGTAGCGACTATGGCGAACCCTCCAAAAATGCACAGAACACAGAAGTGGCGGTGCTTGGAAGGCTTATGTCCATCAGTGGACGTCTTTAGGCTCTAATGATGATGATGATAATGTGCTATTGATTAAATAGATAACCGGCGATGAAGATGGCGTAAATAAGTTTGTGATGAATTTTCCATTGACAGAGAATTATTATTATAGTCCTTATCTTAATACAAGTACTTTTTGACTCATTAGTGGAACAAGAAGACATTGTTAGATATGGATGTGGTGATGTAAGGAACTAAGGATCTTTGTTGCCGACAAATGATACAATATTCTCTGAGCACATAAAATAACGTAACATTGTACGTTTATTTTATGTTGATCTTTAAAAAGCACCCTAATTACGTAACACATTGTCAATCAGAATCTGAATCATTTTCAAGGATATTGCTAACCTATTGCTTCATATGTTCGAAAATGTCTCTGTACAACAACGTAAATAACGCAATGAATTTTGTTGAACTGTCAAATTGAAAGCCATTCCTACTGTTAGTGTGTTACAAAATTACCTAGGTCATATGAGTTCTAGAACCCATCACACCACACACCGGTCACATGAGTTCACGGCAATTTTATTCAGAAGTCAAATTTGATTTACAGAATCATTCGTCAATTCATTCTAATATTATAAATGTGAAAATTTGTGAGTATGGACGTATGTTTGTTACTCTTTCACGCAAAAACTACTAATTGGATTTAGATGTTTGGCACACAGATACACTAGTCACAAAAATTAAGGGATATTAAATTTTTTCCAAATTTTTGGTTGATTTTCAACAAGCTGTAACTCCAAGGAAAATGATCGTATAGCAAAAAATAAAAAAGCAAATTGTAGCTCCAAGTGTACAGTTTTCTGATATGATTTGGCGCACGCCCACACGATCACTAATCAGTCCCGCAATCATCGACAACCCTCCCCAACAACACATTTCGGCATCAACGGTCGAGAAAATTTGTGATTTTTTTTTGAAAAATTTGTGTTTTTTTTTTCAAAAATCAATCTCTTCGATCGAAAAAATAAAGTTTTTTGAGCAAAAAATTTTTTTCATCGAAAAAACTAATAAAAATCGAAAAATTGCTCATAATGGTGATTTTTGCAAAAACTAAGAATTGGAGGCTTCGGGGCACTATGAAAAAAAAAAATCGCAGCACTTTTAATTTTTCAGGGATTTTAGGGGACACTTTGAGGTTGAAAAATTACCGACGATATTCTTCGTTCACCTATTTTATCCAAAGTTATACCAAGTTATCCAAATATCCTTAATTATGCGAATTTTTGTCTTTTTTTCAGTCAAAGTTTTTAATTTAGAAAAAAAAATCGACAAAAATTATTCACAGTATCTTATTGAAAATATTATGTAGTTTCCAAAACCGTCCTTCGATTTCCTATACGATCACTATTTCCAGAGTTATTAATTGTGAAAGTTTAAAAGTACTTTTTTGCTTTACTGACAATAACTCCGCGACAAATCATAGTAAAGGCATTTTGGATACGTCAAATTAAAGAGCATTAAATTTTCTAAAAGAAAATTGAGTGAAACAATGGAAAAAAGATTTTTGAAGCCCATAGACCTTTTTTAAGACGAGAAAAAATCTGGAATTTTTTTTTTGGTTTTTTCCTTGGGATTTCTCCAGACACAAAAATTATAAAAAAAAAATATGAATATCGTATATCGTACCGTATCTAAAAACTAGACACTTGGAGCTACAATTTGCTTTTTTATTTTTTGCCGTACAATCATTTTCCTCGGAGTTACAGCTTGCTGAAAATTACCCAAAAATTTGGAATTTTTTTAGTATCCCTTAATTTTTGTGACTAGTGTAGTTTATAACCTGGATTAATACTTGGGGTACTTTTTAACCCGGTAGTACATTCCCGCGGGATAATTATCGACCTCGACGCGGGTGTAGCCGCTGGCAAAAGTTAGTATTTAATAAAGTGTCGATAAGTCAACATGGATTGTGACGAATGGGTCAATTGATTATTAATGTTTCGTTTTCAATTCACGCTCAAAACTGATTCTCAGTATCAATCGAATTAATTATTCGGTGAATTCTTGACATTTTCATTTCTAGTGAACAACTCTAAAGGCTGGCGAACAGTAGTGACTACAATGGATATGCGAGTTTTAAGGAAAATTTTCTTTACGTACTTTATAATAGCTTGTAATAGGAATATATGTGTATCTTTTAAATTAAATAATTATTTTTACTCGAGCTTCGTAATTGCACCTAGCACTGTTATTCTCTCCATGTCCCCAAAGTTCAATCAATCAATCAATCAACTCAGCCTATTGCAGTTCACTGCTGGACATGGGCGTCTCCCATGTTGCGCCACAACACCCTGTCCTCCGCCTTCCGCGTCCAGTCTACCCCAGCCACTTTCATTGAGGTCGTCGGGCCAACTAACTGGCCATCACGCTAGGCTTGCCGATACGCAGTCTCCACTCCAGGAATCGTCTGCTTCACCGGCCATCGGTTCTTCGACAGATATGGCCAGCCCACTGCCACTTCGGCTATGTCGGTAACTCCAGTTTCTTTCTGCATAATTACATTTCTGATTTTATCCGTCAAAGAAACTCCGCGAAGAGCTCGCTCCATAGCGCTGAGCTACCTTGAATTTATGGACCAGCCCAACTGTCAGGTAAGTCCCTAAGGTTGACTGGTAGATTATGCCTAGGTTTTGCATTAGGTCCACTTCTGTATATTTCTGTGTGTGAAGTATCAAATAAATAAATAAATATTTGAGCAGTTCTGTCCGTCAAATTTTTTTTTAAAGTCAGTGTCAAAAAACATAATTGCACATCATTATGAGCATTGCGCTTGCAGAGTATAAAAAACATTTTAACAAAATACAAACCTGACAAAATATGGAGGCCAATTCAAAATTATTTATCTAATTTAATACTATGTAAAGCACTCATAAAAAGTTTGCATGACCGATGATAGTGTTTTTGCTCATCTCTCACAATAGGCTTTAATTCTAGTTTCGCAAAAGTAACGCTTTCTGTGTGGTTAGGGTTTAAACCGCAGTGATAATTAATGTTTTAGTGATTCCCCAAGTGTGACGTTACTAATTTACTTGTATTATCAGTATATGAACAAATTAATAGTTATCTTTAAAATTATCAATAGAATATAATTAATGGTGCGAGGAAAGAACCTGTTTAGTGATTAACTCTTTGCAAATGATTTATTAAATGGTTTTGACAGTTAGGCTGTGACAATCAAAGTTTTACAGTTAAATAAAATGTTTGGCTTGTACAGGCAACTTTGGTAATACAGGATTAAGTTTCACTGATGCCAAATATTACAAACAAGATTTAAAACGGATAATATTTACGCTATGAAATATAAAAAGTTAAATTAAAAGAACCCCCGACCATAATAAAAACATTTAAAAAGTAAAAAAAAAAATGTGTATGTTCAATACACACACATTTTTTTTTTACTTTTTACCTTTAAGTTCAAGAGAAGTTGTAGGTAATATTTTGATTAAAGGATGTCGTGTCGAAACAGCTGAACCGGTTTTGATAAAGCCATCTTTTAAATTAAAAAAAAACCGCACCCAAATCGGCTCATCCGTTTAAGAACTACGGTACCATGGGCAAACATCCCTCTTTATGCGTCGGGGGTTAAAATCACATATTTTTTACAAAATTTAGTTTCTCTGTTCTATAAAAAAATCAGAACTCAACTATAGGGAAAAGCTAGTCAATAATGACAAGAGCAAATTAAGAAAGCTCGCTCATCGCAGGACTATAGAGACCATTTTATCTTCCTTTTTTTGAAAAAGCAGCAATAGTTATCAAAGACTTGTCAGCCTGAGTAGTATGCCAAAGTATTGCAAACCTAAGCAAAGAAGTAAAATCGTGGGAACATAAGAAATAGAAAAGAAAAACAATTGACCATTACCCGAATCGGTGAAAGCAAGCACATAAAACAAGGCTAAGATAAAAGCAGGCAAAGTAAGAAATTAAAGAACAATCTAGAACCAAAACGACGACCCAATTCATGTCCGCCTCGATCCTTGCTCGAGTCAGTCCGCACTGCTGAGACTGTACCTTGAATTTCGTCCCAAAATATAGTAATTCCGATCCAGCCCGTTCCTTCTACCCCAGGGTTGCCCTAAACCGAGGTCCGTGCGCCATAGGAGGCATCCATAGTGTCTAGCTGCTTAGTTTTTTTTTAAGCCCTGGCTGCGCCTCGCTGTCCTGGCTGGGGCCTTGAGGTACTCATAGGTAGTCCGGTTGAGCAGCCGTTAACCTCTTAAGCTGGCCTGCTAAATGCCATTCTCATGAAATAAAAATGGTAGTTCTATTAATACATAGTTGAGTTGATGTCATTGAGTGTTTAAATGCACGCTTCACACCTGTATCTACTCAGTAGACGCCAAAATAAATAAAAAGTACCAATACGGGTTTTCCACATAAAATGTACCTGCTTGTTTTCGTAAAAAAATACCCGAATTGGAAAATATTTACTTATCTAAATCTCATGCTTTCTATTTGCTTCCGATATTAATATTTGCACATCCAGCCGTTTAGCGAGATTTTTAGAGAAATTATCGCCCGGGTTTGGTTAGCTGACGTCTTGAAGTCTCTCAGTTGTGAAGCACATGTAACTTAAAACATTATAAAAATATTCCGGCAACCTTCACACAACGGAGTAGCGTTGAAATTCGCGAAACAGATAATTTTTCTAAAGTTCAAGATATACTGGTTCTCACTCTAGACGAAACAACTTGATTTATTGTATAGGTGATAAAACCTTTCTCTTCACGAGAGATGTCCATTTTAGAACGGCATGTAGTGTAAATTGCATTGTAGATAACAATGTTCTGTGCACGATCAAATGGCGGAATGTCTGAGAGTAGATTTTCCACAGATGTTTGCCGACTCTCTACTTTCAGTTGCCTTATGTCGTTTAGTGCCATATTTGTGGGCTTAGTGGGCCGTAGATAACTTGGTAAATAATCGTGGAGCTTTGATTAAACCGATTATTGATCTCTTAGGTTCTAGTAGACGTTTAGGGGTCGGTAACCGTTTTTAGAGACATCTCTGCGCCTCAGAGGCTTTTAGTTTAGGTTTGCCTATGATGGCCTTAGAGTAGACCGTCTTCAGAGCAATTATCCCTCGATATGATTCTTTTATTTTTCAGAAGGTTAAACGTACCGTTATATCAAAATTAGATCTTATTTTACGACCTGCAGATATATTCGACAAAAAAAAAAAAAATTTGAAAAACTTAGGTGAAGTGAACTTGAATTGAGATGTAATTCCGCCTGATGCTAGAAGATTTTCACTGAGATGTGTCTTCAGAATCTGTCGATTGTTAATTTGGCACGCAAGACAACATTTACAGGTTTCTGTATAAACTGATAAACAAACCAGCATTCTGCATTGTAGGTAAAGGTTAAGATAAGAAATATGTACCTAGCTTGAAGTCACTACAGTAATTATGCGATCATGTAAAAAATACAACCTTTTTCTGACTATCAGGTTTTGTTATGCTTTTTTTTTGCATCAGTTGAGAATCAGAGTTAAAGTTAATTTTATTGGTAGCTGCACCTTTAAAACTATAATTGCAGATGTTCGTCGTTACCTCGGAGTAATTTCGAGTCCCTAAGGCGGTCAGCGTAAAAGATTTCTGAGAAAAAACGCTCTGTCAGACTGCAGCCTAAGGCTACTCGTCAACCAACAAAGAGTTTTAAATAAATCGTCACAGAAACGACAGTCGAGTTATTTCGTTTATAAAATTACCTACAGTAATTTGAAGAAACAAATTAATTTATTGGAGTGAAATCTTTCTTTATATAAGTAAGTAGGTCTAATAGGACACTAACAAGTTAATATTTTGTTGGTCAATATTTCAAAAATTAGATGGCGCCGGCCTTCCCGGCTCCCTGAAAAGAAATGCTGAAACAAACTCAGAGGTCATGGTCTCTTTTAAAGTCTAAACATTATATCTATATATTAATACGTGAACCGAAAACTTTGGATCCCTTTTTACGAAAATTGGGCGGACGGAGGAGTATGAAATTTCGCACACATAAAGTTCATACAGAGAAGAAGTGCCGAATGGTATTTTTTTTTTAAATTATGCGTGAAAATACATTATTTTCAATAAATAACACGTTACACACACTACTATTTATTACCGTGTATTCAATCAATACACACATGCATAGAGAATATCTGTCTGTTTAATATTTTGTGTCTATAGTCTTACTGAATGTCAAGTGTCAAGTATAACCATAGGTAATAAATTAATTTTATAGATATATAACCTATTTCATTTTTTAAATTTATGATCATATCGAGAATGTTTGTCTTTAATATATGAAGTACGGCCGAATTTCGACCAATGGGCGATCACTAGTAATTAGAGTTTTATGTAAGTCTAACAATGCAGGGCAATGTCTGGAAGGGCCTTTTAAAGAAAGAGCCATTGCAGCGTTGAGCTGACCTATCGCAACAGACGGCATGTATGTATCAGTCATCGTGTAGCTTAATCTTATTTAAGGAAGCTCATCTTTCTGCATATTAAATTCATTGATAATGAGAGGAGATTAGCTTAGTGTTTTAATTGTCAATGATGATGATAAAAAAATTGTTTAGTAATCGATACTTGCACATACCCATAATTACCACATAATTTTGTTTTAGAAATATAGTTATTACCTTATTTGTTCAGCTGCTACAAATATGTGCAAAGTTAATGTTGCTGTACGAGCAATGCCATGTAACTTCAAATCAACTAAGTTAATTATATAAATAAAACCATAACACGATTTTCAAATCTGTTGCTCCTGTATATTTCAAGGTTTTGCCACGAAACAGAACTAAAAGGTAGCCACTTCGTTTTCCCGAATGCCAGTTTTTTGTAACCCATTCTGCAACCCGCCAAAGACTAAAACAAAAAGGGAACGTTCAAACAATCCCGCCTTCATTATAATGCTGCCTTTACACCGACTCCCAGAATTGGGGAGACGTCGATCAAGTTATAAGATTATGATGGAACACGCTTCTGACCAGACGCTATTGATATAGAGAATTTAAATTTGCTAGAAATGAACGGGCTGACGCATTAGAAAATATTTATTGAAAAAGAAAAACCGCATTATCTGATGGCATCCTTATAAAAGGGATAGGATAAATGATAAAGGATGTTTTTCTGTAAGTAGGTTTGTACGAACACTTTTACACGTCAATCATATTTTAAACTAGATGAGGTCGGCGTTTCCTAACTGAATACTCTGAGAAGAAAGGCCGAAACAAACTCAGAGGTCACAGTATCTACTTAGTATCTTAAAGTTCAGTCATAATCTTGGTCAGATCATGTGAAGACCATATAGATTGGTGATTGAAATAGCCTTTTGAGGAAAGGACCACAAAGATTGAGTGGCCCTGTCCAGTCAGTGCACGCATTTGTCACTAATCGTCGAACAAACTCAACCATTCGACGAACAATATCAAAGAAAGGACATTTGGGTTCGGTAGGAAGAAGTAGTTAGTAGTGAATTTTAATATATTTCTAGAAAATGGACTAATATCGTTTTCTATAGTACTAATCTAAGCATAGATAGACAAACAATTGACGGTAAAAACATTCAAGCTATTCACCTTGATTGTTTTTTCCCGTCTATTTGTTTTACCTATCTATTTACAAAACGCATTGCATTCGCAACGCGTTTTGTAAATAAAATAGATAGGTAATGCTGCGGAAAAGGAAGCAGATCACATAACACACTGATCGGATTTGAATAAAGTTGTTGCTTTTGATGTCTTTCTATCTGATGAGACATGTAACATTATAATTTAGCTATCATAGATCTTGTTCCTCCTTGAAACTGGGTATCAATACATGATTTGCCTGTAAATGAGATAGTACAGTGTTACGTGTAAAACGAAAGTCTTGTCTAAGCCTAGTTGTATCAAGTCGCTGATGACGTGGCGTTGATCCATCCATCAAGCCAATGGACTACCAACTTAAACTGTTCTTTTCTTCAAATCTAGTATCAATATCTCATAGCATATTGACCTACGGTGTAAATTTGCTTAATTATTGATTACCCAAATTATAAATATTTCGGTCACCCTAGGACAATGAACGGGAACAGCTTTCCGATCACTGAACCTCTTGACCAGGCAGCAGTCAATGCTTCATTAATAGGACAAGACTTTACCACCAGTGCATCGAAACCAGCTGTTGATTAACATTAATAAGAACAACCACCTGACACGCCTATAATAGAAACAAAAACAAAAAACAAACTAATCTGTGTCTTATCTACTGCGTCATAGGGGTCAGGAGAGAGAAGTAGGACACTGATTTGCTAGGGACAATGATACAAAAATGTGTGTTATCGATTAAGAATACGTTGTGCATGTTTTTAATGTTTGTGAAATCTGTATATATATCAGTCATCATACTTTAGCAATGAAAATAATGATTGTCCAAAAATAAGTAACTAACTAATGAACTACATATTTAAATTTTATATGCATGCAATAATTTCTGTTAATGAAAATTTACATCCATTGCGAATTTATTGTAACCTTTCGAATAAATTTTAATTTGTTATACGCGAATTTGTTGGGAAAATTTTATTAATGGTATCTCTATATATTTTTTTTGTATTTCTTGACATACCTACATGGATTATATAGAAAAGAGTTTTTAATAATAAGCAAAATTAAATCAAAATAAATGACCTAATCTTTGAAATTATGATGCCTTGAACTACATTAAGTTTAAAATGTCAAGATTAAACATAGTTCAATTATCGTGCGGCGCTTAAACTCTTATGGATATAATAACCCACGTACTATTTAAAGGTTGTTTAAATAAAACAGTCGGTGAGCAAAACAATTACTTCAGTATCTACTCGACTCACAATATATTTTGCTCAAGATCTCTCCGTAGCTAAGATCTTTTTTCCAGAATCTTCCCAAGAGTTTCTTCAGACAAAAGATTATTCTTGAACTGAATGGGGTGACACTTGCTGCCTCTACGGAAGAATATTTTAAATACACTAAAGAGCCTGGTAGCCATAGAAATCTTTAAAACAGAAGTGACAGTAATTGATGCCAGCGCTGTTGATATACAAGTCTACATTCCATATTAAGGAAACAAGCGTGGTTCTGGTACATATGTATGTACCAGAACCACGCACAGCCTGCATTGAAAATTAATAAAAGAAAGCCGACTCATCTAGTTCACCATATACTCGCGTCGAGGGTTGACGACCGGCTACATCGGTCAAAAGCGATTTAATTGAAACGCCATAAACGGAGGCCGCACCTGCATGGATGCGAAGCAAGAAGATAATATAGTGACGTAGGCACGTAGCCATTAATCTTGCAATCGAGAGTCAAGAAATTGCAAATGTCTGACTTCACGAGTCGCCTAGTGTGAGTCGATAAAGAATTAAATCCACTTTTATGAGCTTGGGTGTTAAAGTTGTTCAATGCTGGACAAATTGCGGTTTGGTGAGTGCGAATGGTGCACTTGTTTTTTTGATGAGTTTTATTGAAATTTTATGCGAAAGGTAATTGGATTCAAATGAAAAGCAACTCAGAATAGCATATGCGTGTTTGTGTGGAATAGTGATTTACTAGCTTTTGCCTGTGACTTCGGCCGCGTAAATGTTAGTTAATCGCGGACTCAGATGAAGTCACGGAATAAAAATAGACTAATGTCCTTTTTGGGATTCAAACTTACCTCGTACCAAATATCATAAAAATTGTTTCAGTGGTTTCGTCGTGAAAGCGTAGCAGACAGACAGAGTTACTTTCGCATTTAATAATATTAATAGTATAGAAGTATAGATAGTATAGATTTAAAGGTAATGAGGTAGAGTTATGCTTTTGATGAAAAAGAACATTCTTATCAGGCTAAAATTATGCCCCATCATTCAATTCCATATTAAAATGTTCGCTGCACTTTAACGAACAAGCGTTATCAGAAAATCACCAGGACGAGAGTGAGCCAAATCAGTAATATGGTAATTATTACGGTACTTTGACGTAGGAAGCTGTCAAGTACTCAGACTTCGTAAAAAAAATTGAGTAATTACCTTTAAATTATTAGCCTTTTCTGAAGATATATTGGGCATGGCTTATTTGTTGATACTCTCTTTTTTAAGGCATTTTTTTATCTTTGTTGGTCAGGCGTTAAGTCTGGGTTAGTGACCTGAGTTTGCAATTTGTCAAATTAATAATTTACCTTAATATTCTTATAAAATAACTTCTTAAAAGGTTAAATCATTTGGACTCCCTTGGTGGTCTAGTGGTAAGCACTACTGCTAAGGTCAATTCCAAGTTCAGGCAAAGTGTTGTTGGGGGTTTTTACATCTTTAATTTTTTATTAGCTACCCGGAATATGGATTTGTGCCGAGTTGATAAAATAGGCTCGCCCCCTATTACATGGAATTTTAAACATTACTGGCAAATTCTGAATGTATACTTCTGCTCAAAATGTCAAAGAAACAAGGCGTGGTGTTATGGTCCAATAATGAGAAATTTGTATATTTACTCTGTAGGTATTTTTTATGTTATTCTATCCTACTTACTGCAAAACTGAAACGGTTTTGGTGGAGTGAAAAAATACATAACACTTTCAAAACTGTTACTTTGTTACCCCATAAATAAACGTTTATTCAAGTACAAGTTTTATACTCGACCACTGTACTATAATGCGAAGACACTGCCACTTATGATATAGGATCTTCCTAGTTTAGGAGACAGGGTTCAAATTGTGTATTGACTGTGCTTCGGCAATTATGTGTACTCAGACTTGTGTCAAAATGTTTTTTTTTTGGTAATGAGCTATAAAATTTGAGAAGAATGTATTTGTGAAACATTGGAATAACCAGAGTGAGACCACATAACCTACAGAACGATATCATATCGTATTCGAGTAATGCCATCATTTCAATACGCGACAGAAAATTATCAACAAATGCACGTGCATTAAGTATTTACTACTTTCATTTCCTGGGCCTTCCACTATCATCGGAAACTAACATTACAAATTTGAAATGAATACTCAATTTGTACGATTGTTTACAAGAGTTCACAATCGGCATATGCCGAATTCTGTAACAGGTTTGTGCACTTCTGAGTCACATGTTTTTGTGCCTTCGGCCCAATGTGCTGCATTTTCATTGGTATTGATAAAGCAAGGCAATATGACTTGCTAATTTTGCGGACGCTGCTCGCCTGGTCACCTCTTTTTTAAGCCAGACAATGTACCCGTATCTGTAAGGGTGAAAAGAAATAAAGAACACGATATAACATAACATCACAAATGTAATACCCGAAGAGATACCTAGAGATGTATCACATATTCCACAGTTATATTGAGAAATAAAAGAGTTACATTTATACACAAACAGAAAAAGCACAATGCCTGAAGACTAAGGTCTTCAACCAGTGCGTCCTGCCAGTAATGACATACGGTGCCGAAACGTGGACACTAACAGTTGGGCTGGTCCACAAATTAAAGGTCGCTCAGCACTATGCAGCGCTCTATGCTCGGAGTTTCTTTGAAGGATGATCATAAGATCCGAAATATTAGGAATATAACCGGAGTTACCGACATAGCTCGCACAGTATGCAGGCTGAAGTGGCGGTAGGCTGGTCATGTCTGTTGAAAGAGCGATGGCCAATGGAGCAAAGGAGTCCTGGAGTGACCGCGTATCGGCGTAGCGGGGGACGCCCCCCTGCTAGATGGACCGACGATCTACAGAAAGTGGCTGGAATAGAATGGACGTGAAATGCGGAGGACAGGGTGTTGTGGCGCGAAATGGGAGAGGCCTATGTCCAGCAGTGGACTGCGATAGGCTGATTGATTGATTGAAGTAATGTATTAGGAATTTCCTTTAATACCGTCGGATTGTGATAGAATGTGTGTTACGAAAGTTATTTTATACATTCAGAGTATAGCAGACAATGAAAAAGTTTTAATGTTTTCATTACATTGATGTAAACATTCGTATTCATTTACAAAACTATCATACATGTGATTCCATAGTCGGCGCTTTCAACACACGACCATTGACCTGATCCAGGAGCCGTGCATTAGAGCGGGCCGCATACAAGGACTCTCCAATCTTGGCGGTAAGCTCCTGGTCACTACTGATCATGACCAACCCAGGTCATGTATCTATGTCACAGGAAACCTTAAAACACAGCATCTAACTGAATTCTGTTGCAGAGATATCTCTGCAGTGAAGCTGCTTATACAGCGTGACGGCGCCATGGAGATGGCAATCGTCTTCGCTTCGGCCTACATGCCTGAAGCGGAGGCGCCGCCCCCGCATGACCTCGCCCGCCTCGTGAGCCATTGCGAGAGATCCGGGCTTGAGGTCATCATCGGTGCCGATGCCAACGCTCATCACCAGCTGTGGGGTATGGACACGCAAAACGAAAGGGGTAAGGCCTTGGTTGATTACTTATTCTCGACTAACCTATCCCTACTAAACACTGGCTCCGAACCGACATTCGTAACCAGACGTAGCCGCACAATCATAGATCTCACTCTGGCAACAGAGGCCGCGGCGAAAATTACCACTGGGTGGCAGGTCTCCAGGGAGGCTTCCTGCTCCGACCACAGATGGATCCGCTTCGACATCCAGACCTCTGTCCCGCCAGCAGCTCTGCGCCGCAAGCCGCGCAACACAGATCGTGGTACCTACACACGCAGCCTAGAATCCAATGCAATCATATTCTGGCAATGCAGGAAAATTATAGGTAAGAAGTGGGGCCTATCCCCCAAAATCATACTTTGGCTGTACACCGCAGTGATCCGACCCATGATCACCTACGGGGCCGTGGTCTGGTGGCCCCGCACCAAGCTTATTACAGCCTGCAACAAACTGCAACGCATGCAAAGACTAGCCTGCATGGCGGTCACGGGCTACATGAGGACTACTCCGACTGCGCGCACTAACGCAATGTTAGGTCTACCACCGCTCCACCTGTTCATACAGCAGGAAGCCACGATGGTGGCGGCGCGTTTGGACGCAACTAACCTCTGGAGAAAGAGAGACACACAGCACACCACGCTGCTTAAGGAACTCAACAATGAGTTCCCCATCACTAAGGCTATAAATGACCGGGTACCCAAACAGTTCTTTTTTGATAAAAAATACAGAATCCAGCTTCACGAAGATCGCCGGTGTGAGGGTTTGCGCCCCACTGAGCTGCGCATCTTCACGGACGGATCAAAAACAGACAGTGGCACAGGTGCTGGAGTTTTCTCGCAGGACTTCAACATACATAGCCACACCGTTGGGAGTCCACAACACAGTGTTCCAGGCTGAATGCATTGGGATCACTCTTGCTGCTTCAGCCATCATGGCCAGGGCAGTTAAAGACCACTCGATCCGCATACTCTCAGACAGTATGGCTGTTCTGCAAGCGCTGGACAGTCATTCGATTGACTCTGGGTTAATATACGAGTGCCACCAGCGCCTCAACCAGGTGGGTAGCGTCAATAATATAACCATTCAATGGATAAAAGGACACAGCGGGTTGCTAGGTAACGACGCCGCCGATGAACTTGCCAGAAGGGGGTCGAGCATGATACCGGTGGGACCAGAACCCATCGCGCCACTCCCCTTTGGGTTCCTACGCTCTCTGGTAAGAAAACGTACCAGGGATTTACACTGCAAGCTATGGGTGGACCAAAGTGAGTGCAGGTAGGCTAAGGAAGCACTTCCTACCATCGATGCCCGCCTCACAAAACAGGTCTTCCGGTTAGACAAACGACAGCTGCGTATGGTAACGGCAGCAATAACTGGACATGGGTCGTTTAATAAACATCTATCTGTCATAGGAGTTACAGACGGTCCGCTGTGCAGGGCCTGCATTGGGGACGACGAGAGAGCAGCGCACGTGGTTCTAAATTGCCCGGCGATCGCCACATACAGGGCCAAGTACTTCAGTAACCCAGGTACCCTACGTGAGATAATCAGCAACATCAAGGCGTTGCTGGCCTTTCTCGAGGAGCTGGGGTGGATAGAATAACCAATTTCCCACCCGTACGCAAAATACGCGCTCAGACGTGGAGTTGCGGACACCAGCCCGTTCTACCTATTACCCATAGTCAGCGCTTTCTCAACAGAGGGACCCTTTTTTTCTCTGGGTGGGTAATCATTAAATGACGTGGCGTGTCAGACTTTTACTGACTAAAACCCACACGTGTTCCATCAGTTGCCTGGGCCAGGACACGGTAACGCTTTCGAAAAAATCCGCGACCCTGGCTGGCATCGGTCATAGCAGACCCCTACAATTATGCTGACATCTCTTTGAGGCGCGCGTAGAACAAATATACAAATAGTTTTATCTCGTGGAAACTAATATGGACAAATAGAGGGACCCTTAGATCATGCCCAAGCGATAGCCTTTTCTAACCCTATCTGAAATCACTAATTTCCTGCACATAATATTTTACGTATAGTCTTAAAAGTTGGTTATGCCACAATACGGTACAAAGGTACCTTGTCACACGTCAAAGATGGCCATACTTAGTTGTGACTTTTCACATAATACTTGTTATTGTTTAGAGTTGACCCTCGCTACGTTGTCTGGACAGAAACCACAAGGCATAAATTAACAAAAGAGAATCGTCGGATGTAGTTGTAACCTTTACTAAAGAGTATGAAGCCCGCTCTAGGTACCGCGTGTATTTAGAATATAACTAGCAAATGATTTAAATGGGAATTTGGTAGGAATCATACCATCTAGGCATCAGACCCAGAAACATTGAAGGGCAATTCCCGTAATTGTAAGAACGTTCACAGTCTGATCTCAGTCTCAATCTGTCAAAAATACCTAGTTTCCATACATTTCGACTGGCCTGTTAGTCTAGTGGTTAGTGACCCTCACTGCTAAGACTGAGGTCGTGGGTTCGATTCCCACCCAGGACAAATCTTTGTTTGATGAGCACGATCATTTGTTCTGTGTCTGGGTGTAATTTATCTATAATATGTATGTATTTAGCAATATATAAGTATGTTTATCAGTTGTCTGGTTGCCATAGTACAGGCTCTGCCTAGTTTGGGATCAGATAACGATGTGTTGGTTGTCTTAAGCTATTTATTTATACAACATTAATTTTTGTTTATGCGAAACCCGAAACACGGGTCTAGTATTTTTATGTAAAGAATCTATGAAAAAAATTTCAAAACTGTATCATTAATAATCACAAAGTTATAAGCTTGTTAAGTTACCTGGTTTTCCACGCAAAAACATATGCATCTAGCGGAGGGGGCCCCGCCGTCGCCGACCCGCTGTGCGCCCACGCCGCCTAGAAAGCTACTGCCGCTGCTGCTACTGTCGTGACCTGTGTGCAAACATATGATTGCGGATACCAACTTTTAAGCGTAATTAAATATTTTTGGGACAAAATATAACATGGTGTAAAAATTATTGGAATCGATTCAGTTACTGATTCTGAACAAACTATATTCAGGTTTCGCATATACTAAAAATAATCTTGTATATTAATAATTATTTATAGATTTATTTAAGACAAGCTGACCCAGCGAACTTCGTACCGCCTCAGAATCAACAACCGGCCAAGTGTGAGTCGGACTCGCGCACCGAGGGTTCCGTACAAACCTGTAGGTATCTTCGGTTTATGCATAAGGTTTAGGTGCGTATTAAAAAAAAAACTACTTACTGAATCTCGTTCAAACCAATTTTCGGTGGAAGTTTACATGGTTATGTAATGTATTTTTTTTAGTTTTATCATTCTTTTATTTTAGAAGTTACGGGGGGGGGGTGGGACGCACATTTTACCACTTTGGAAGCGTCTCTCGCGCAAACTATTCAGTATAGAAAAAAATTATATTAGAAACGTCAATACCATTTTTGAAGTAGGTCTTCAAAAATGGTATTGACGTTTCATAGATTTCCCACAAGTATGGGTTTGATGAAAAAAAATTTTTTGAAATTCAGTTCTAAGTATGGGGAACCCCAAAATTTGTTGTTTTTTTTTCTATTTTAGTGTTAAAATCTTGCGGTTCACAGAATACACCTACTTACCAAGTTTCAACAGCATAGCTCTTACAGTTTCGGAGAAAAGTGGCTGTAACATACGGACGGACAGACAGACAGACATGACGAATCTATAAGGGTTCCGTTTTTTGCCATTTGGCAACGGAACCCTAATAAAACCCATGATAGGTGAACTCCTACCAAGTTATGCCAACCTGGTACTTCGAAGACATAAAGCGTTTTCTAGCTATCACACACCCATGTTAGGTGAGCTCCTACCAAGTTATGGTACTTCGAAGACATATTAATAAGGAACGATTTTGGATGATTTTTTACACCTTGGGTCCGAAAAACCCAAATATCTTACGGACCCCTATTTTTTTTTTAAATAAAATTTAACCTATGTTACTCGCAGATAATGTAGCTTTCTAATGGTGAAAGAATTTTTAAAATCCGTCCAGTGGTTTTTGAGTTTATCCATTACAAACAAACAAACAAAAATACAAACTTTTCCTCTTTATAATATTAGTATAGACAAGTTTTTAACATTGCTGTCGAGATGAGATTGGACTAGATTTTGAACCTTTTTAACCGATGAAAAAAAAAACGGAGGTGGTTCTCAAGTCGACGCGTACCTATATATATATTTTTATGTATGACCTCGCATAACTTTTTACAGAGTGGTCCGATTTTGATAAAAAAATAATAATAATAGAATTGGCTTTCTGGTCGAGTTAAAACGCAAGAATAATCCCCCACGGTCGAGAAAATACTAGTACAACAGCATAGCGACATCTTGGTCGAGTTTGTATTCAGTGCTTGTAGTTGTGGATTTGATTTCCGCACCGCAACATGTATTCATTCGTATACGTGAAAACCGTAGTTTTCTCGTACACATTGCTTTAAACCCCGGATGTTAGTGAATGAGATTGAATAAGTGTGCGACAAAGTGTAGTCTACAAGCGTAAATGTGTGTATATGACAGAAAGTGTTGTTATTGCATTGAGATACACTATGTGAGGGCTAAAAACCAAATGGCGCTAAAACAAATGAATTACTGAATTTGGAACGCAAGTATATACATAAGCGAAAATTTGAATTTGAATTCCTAACCAAACGCCAGATATTTGAAATCAAAATTGCCAGTTCGATGAAACGCCAATTTCATAAGAAAGGACTTATTGCTTTTGAATTGCATTTTTTAGCTTTATTGTCTTACTCAATCACAACCAAAATGAGAGCATTGAAGAGCGATATTAAAATTTTAAGTAACTAAGTAATTTAAGTAATCGTAACGAAAATATTTTATAAGCATGTGCTTTATTTTGTAACTCAATGTATTGTGTTTAAATACGTTACTGGCCTACCGTCGAAGCCCTTTCACCGGCATTGATAACACTTCGCGAAAAGTCACCAGCACCTTATACTATATAGTAGCTATACATATATACTTGTAGGTCAACGTTGATAGTGTACGTTTATCCTCTCATGCCTTGAACCGTTATGACTAATTTTGGTGATATACGATGTACGAGACAAGGCGGTAATTTGTTTTTTTTACATGTGATAAGGTAATGACTTTTATTAAAGTCTATTGTCTTATTTTTTCTGCTAGTTAAAAGTCATTAGACTGCCTTGCTCCGTGTGGTGCCAGACGTAAAGAATAGCACCGTCCCATTTCTTTCCGTCCGTATCGTAAAAGGCGACTAAGGGACTTACTAGAGAATGGGTAGTAGCGTTCTCTATGCATTTTACCACCATAGTGCGATCGCCGACTCACCTGCCAAGCGTAGTGATTATGTCAAATACCCCAAAAAATGGCAAACACTAAAATGTCGAAGTGGTGGTGCTTCGGGGAGTGTCTCATCTTTCGGAGAAAATGATGAGACTGTCTCGCAACGTTTCTAAAACCACCGTGCGTGCGTCATAGTTTTTGAATATTCTTTTTTTTCCAGGATGATAACTCCTGCCATCTAGAACTTGTCATTCACACAGCATTTACCACTAAAATCAACTGTGAAATAAGGGAATAATTATGGTCTTATTCCCGAAAAATGGTTCGTGATCGTAGCTTAGCAGTCAATTTTCTTGCAGAATAGGGTGGCAAGTTTATTAACTACTGTGGATGCTGTAGACAGATGAAATATGCCGCTACTGGGAAGGACACTTATGTTCATAGTTTAATATTTAAAGTTCACATATTTTTAAACCACGAATAACCAAATCTAGAACTCGAGTCACGACGGTTTGTTCAACAGATTTTTTCCAAGGTTTTCTTATAACGATGAATAGCAAACTCACGCCCATACCTTCATCCATGTTATGAGCATAGACGAGCACTATTATGAATGAATAAAGGTACTTTTAATAATAAATTATTGTTTGATATATTTTTACTTCATTCAAACAACGTGTATTTGTTAAACTATGAGAAAACTATCTACACGTGAAAAGAAATAGGACTGTAGTGGTGCGACCGTACTTCACCATTAACATGAAGATTTTTTCAAATAAAACGTATCCTGCGAAGACAAATTGAATCTTGCTCAGACTTTAGAGGCGAGCCTACGCTACTTAAAATCTGACGAATATGTATGAAACCAAGCCTTAGCTTGGTTATATTCGTCAGATTTTAAGTAGCGTAAGGTACTTACTGGAGAATGAGTACCAATATTCTCTATTCATTTTACCACCGTATGGTGATTGCCAAACCGCCTCCCAAGCGTGACATACATTACATATATATATGTGTCGATTTTTTTTATTTATCGTGTCTTCAGCCTTATATCAGTTTTAAAACAACCATCAGCTTTTATTTTGTAAGTAGACACGAAAAACCAAAAGGTCAAGTTAATGGCCATCCTACCAGTTCAATCCTATTCTAAATATTTCAACCCCTGTGCAGGCTCAAATTAAATAGTATCTCGTATGATTTTTAATTTCTTAAACGAGACAAAATCATTAAATCCTATTTTCGGGAGACTGACCAAAATAGCCGTTCTTTGTCATCTACAAGCTAACCAGGAAATTCTTGTTCCTTACCATCAAAGTAGAACCAGCTAGTTTTAAGCCTCACCTCAGTTCCACATGTCAATACCACTAACAACTTTCCATGGTTAATTAAAGTGAAAAGCATAATCGATAAATGATGGTAAACAATCGTTAATTAAGTTGTTAGCTCACTGATTTTGCTCCACGCCCTTGCTGTCTACAGGGCGTGTAAAACTACCTACTACTACACCAATTAGCAATGTTTGTCCTATAATACATTTCTAGAAAGTTATTAGTTTTCATAACAGAGAGGTATATATTATCATTACATTTTGGCAAATATTTTCAAGCAGGATAATATAGTAGGTTAAGATAGAATTGAATTGATTTATTGTATTGCTCTTAGCATGTAACTGTTTTTTGTCCCTAATAAATAAAATAAAAATAAAATCAAATAAAAAAGCAACACACATACTTAAGATTTGCAACTCCATAATTCTGAAAGAGTGATCAAAATTTGTCTAGTTGGCATAACAATCTTTGAAGACGTAAGTCTCAATATACAAAGACAAAGACATATTCATAAATGGCCAGTGGTCATATCACTTATTATAAATACACGAAAAAGATAAAGATAACGGTGTTTTCGTAGTAAACACTATGACCTTACAGTTACATGGAAGTTGTCCGTTTCAATATTCATAATGTTGTTAAATGCGTAAAACGTACTTGTGACAAACAATTGTAGACACTTAACTAGGTACTGTTATGTTTACTCTAAAAATATTTTGATGAGTTGAACTGTGGACCAAGTGTCATAAAAGTTAGAGATACTTTAGACAGTTTATATTACAGACATGGAAGTATAGATTTAAAACAAGATTAAACATCACTTGGTGATGTTTCCACAAAATGGGGAAGATTTTAAGATTTATTATAATAAATATGACAGCTAATATTATAAAGTTGCAGAACTTATAGCTGATAAGCCAAATAGCACTAATCGAGCGTGTTTTGAAAACAGAGGGGTAATTTCGTAACACCCTAACGAATGTAGAGATGGCTTTCATCTAGACAGTTTGACAACCTTCATTGCTATATTAACGTAGTTGAGCGGACATTTTTTTGGAACAATCAAATCTATGTATTAGCAATATACTTTAAAATTATTCCGATTCTGATTGATGGTGTGATACGCAATTAGAGTGTTGGCATATAAAACTACAAACAATTGTGTCCCGATAAACTGCAAAATTGCTGAGAGCAATTGACTCTTATATTCGAACTTAATTAAAGGGAAGTGACAAAACAAGATCGGAGAATTTATACACGCGGAAGACAGAAAAACACCATTAATTTTATACTAATAAATGTTTTTTTCCCGACCTCCCATAAAGAATTTCATAATGTCATAATCATAATGAACAGCAGCATGATGAAGTGATTGAATGATCGTTAAAACAATAGTTAAGAATACAAAACTCAGGTATAACATAGGTTTCCTATTAAATCAATTGATATCCACATAAATATCTATTGATATCTATTTATCAATTGATATTATAGAAAATAAAATTCCTCATAATAAAACAGCATAAAAATCAAAAGACAACCTAACACCTCCGTCAGTATTTCCCGATGGGAAAACAAGTGAGAAGATATTTTGTGTAAAATACATGTGTATTTTAATACTCTTGTATAATCTATATATTAATACGTGAAGCGAAAACTTTGGATCCCTTTTTACGAAAATTGGGCGGACGGAGGAGTATGAAATTTCGCACACTTATAGTTTATACAGAGAAGAAGTGACGAATGCTAATATTTTTTTAAAATTATGCGTAAAAATATATTATTTTCAATAAATAACACGTTACACACACTACTATTTGTATTAAATACACACATGCATAGATATTCTTTTGTTTATGGTCCAATTGACAATATCTGTCATTATTTTGTGTCTATAGTCTTATAGTTAGGGAGCTGGCGAGCATTTCGGTATATGATTTGCACACGTTTCACGTCGAGGTGGATTGCAGTTTAAATCATTACGAATCGATTTGGTCCAATCAATTAAGGTCCTATGTCGCTGCGTTTTCGCGTTACAGCGGATTGAAGTTGCTTAAAAAATCGGGGTATTAAATCATTTGCACATGTATGCCTCTAGAGTTCATGGTCACAATCATCTTGGAAACGAAGAAAATCGAAGAGGCAGACATTCAGGACTCTGCATTATTATGGGACGGAGTTGTAAAAATGTTAAAAAAAAGCTCTACTAAGTCATTTGCACGCGGTTCTCATTGCACCCATTCGATTCACTATGACTCTGTGGATTCGAAAAAATATGTGGCAGACTCTTTGCTCACTGATTTTCAGCTGTATAAACTCTTTGAAATTCACGGAATCAAGGGACAGCGGGTATTGCATGGGATTATTGTTATTATTTATAGTTTTATTCTTATAATTTTGTTTAATATTATCCTCTAAACTCACGGTAACGATTAAACGTCTGGAGCTGAAATCTATGTAATCATTTTTTTTCTCAATGCCAACCAGAAACGAAATGCGCTTGGAACTTTAATTAGAAAGTATTTTTTTTTTAATTGCATGCTGATTGTAATCTGAATATGATTAGGATCTGGATAGGAACAGTCTTTAACTTTTTCAAATCACGTTTTATTTGTGTAAAATACGTAGATTTTGAGAGAAAAAGCGTGCAAAATAAAAGGGGAGGCTGTAATAGATATACGCTCTATACATTTAGTTTCAATATACGCTCTATACATTTAGTTTCACAATACGGAAAAGGTCGGAATCGCTCTATACATTTAGTTTCACAATACGGAAAAGGTCGGAATTGAGTTATACCGTTCTCACTCATATTCCCAAATAAAAGAGAGACACCACGAAAGGAACTATGGGGATATTTTATATCTGCTTGGTTTGGCGCGAGCGTCGGGTTGAAAAAAAAAATCAAAAGGTCTGCCTTTGGAATATCAGAGGCCTGAACGTCTGCCTCATCGATTTTCTTGGTTTTCATAAGGAATTCAAACATCAGTCCAAGAGGTAGACGTGTGCGCATAATATAGCACACCTTTTTTACATTTTTGGAGCACTGTCAATAGACAATGCAGAAGCAACATGTTGGCAGGCTATTTTTCCTTGGTTTTCTCATTGTTTTTAATCGAACAATTCAAATCCGCCAAATGTGCGCTTCATATAGAGTTTTTTTTATCATAAAAATAAATGTAAAAATGAATCTACAGAAATCAGAGCCCTGGATGTCTGCCTTTTCGATTCTTTGTGTTTCCAGGATGACTGTGATCATCAGCCCCAGAGGCAGACGTGTGCGCATAATATAGCACACCTTTTTTTTAAACATTGTTGAAACGCTGTAAATTTACAACGCAGCACCACCATGGTGGCAGACGAGGTCCGATGTTTCTTAGGGTATAATTATCACTATTAATATCGTCTGCCTTGTGTGCTGATCATATCGAAATTTTGCTCGCCAGCTCCCTAACTATTACTGAATGTCAAGTATAACCATAGGTAATAAATTGATTTTATAGATATATATAACCTATTTCATTTTTAAAATTCATTCATTTTTTTTTTTTTTTTTTTTTTTCATCATATCGAGAATATTTGTTTTTAATATTATTTGTCTATAGTTTTACTAAATATCAAATATAACCATTTTTTTTAATTTTTTTTATTATACTTATACGTTTTTTTCATTTAATAATGTATTTCTGTTCAAATGAAGTACGGTCGAATTTCGACCAATGAGCGATCACTAGTCTATATATTAATACGTGAAGCGAAAACTTTGGATCCCTTTTTACGAAAATTGGGCGGACGGAGGAGTATGAAATTTCGCACACTTATAGTTTATACAGAGAAGAAGTGACGAATGCTAATATTTTTTTTAAATTATGCGTAAAAATACATTATTTTCAATAAATAACAGGTTACACACACTACTATTCATTACCGTGTATTCAGTACACACATGCATAGATATCTGTTTTTAATATTTTGTGTCTATAGCTGTCTTACTGAAAGTCAAGTACTGTCAAGTATAACCATAGGTAATAAATTAATTTTATAGATATATAACCTATTTCATTTTTAAAATCTATGATTATATCGAGAATATTTGTCTTTAATATTATTTGTATTAGCGACGATAGGAATTTAGTTTAGATTTATAAGAAATATTTTTTGTGGTTTTATGGGGAGTTTCAAGTATGGCATTAGTAGGTTCCCATACAAAACTTAGTGTCGTGTGCAAACTGTAGAGGTTGTATGCCTCACGATTGTACAGGCTGGTTATAATTATGACATTTTGAACTGTCATAATTAATTAAAAATAATAGGGAAAATTCTATAAAAACAGAGCACTGTGATAATTCATTCCATATCCAGCAGTTAAGAAGTATTAAGAAAATAAAGAAGAGATTCCTGAAGTAGTATTCTTTACTCATTACACCTACGTCCTGGTCCTGGCCATCACCATCCCGCCAGCGAACCCTCTCCACAGTAGTGCAGCGTCAACAATTTGTCTATAGTGTTAGTGAATGTCAAATGTAACATATTATTTTTTATATTTATTATTATCTATATTTTTTCATTTAATAATGTATTCTATTCAAATGAAGTACGGTTGAATTTCAACCAATGGGCGATAACTAGTACTAGTAATTGTGTAATACTAGCCGAGCCAATTGAACTACTTAAAGAAAAACCAATAACACTCGTCTACATAAAGATTGAGACCAGCTGGTATATTCTCACTTCGCCTTAGTTTTCACAATGAGATTTTACAGAATACATCGCAGGACCGTTCAACAATGACGCTAGCGTCCACGATTCTTAGTCAATTGCCATTCATGAAAATATTTTTTCCTATAGCCACCGCTGTATCGTTAGTTTCACATCCGCCTATGACGTCAGCACTTCAGCACGCAGTAATACCATTGTTTTCGATCAAAATAGAGATTATATCAATGAAAAAATTATCGAGTTTCCAAGTTATTATTTTATATAGTATATTGAAGTGTTTCTTTTGTCTTTCTGTACCTGAATAATTTGATCTTGGTATTCTTTTAATCTCTGCCAGTTAAACTCGAAATTTGTTACTTCACCTTTTAATATTGTATTTTTTTGCATTACTAACAACGTGTTTAAAATGGTGGTAGCACAAATCTGATATAAATTGAATAAGTAGATACCTATTGTAAAAACAGCTGTGAGAGAGATACTAAGGTGCGTATTCTAGAACGATGATTATTGAACCTCGGTTGAGAACTGGATTGATCATACCTCTGCATAGTACTTCCATATTCTATTTTGATAATAACGTGTTGAACCAAGTATTCTTTAGCAGATTTGCCAAGATCAACTTAAACTCTGAAATTTACTATCCGGGCCCTAACAATTATATATTTTTTTAAGAACATGTTTGAATACATTACGAAGATTAAAACTTAGATGCATTGTAAAACAATAAGAATTACTGCAATTATCATCTGATCGGCCCTTACTTTGAAGTCAAGGCCCACCTGATCGTTTAATCTGCACCTCGACATTTTCAATACTAACGAGGACTCATAATTAACTAGTTTCTAAGAAAAAATGTTACTGAATAAACAAACCATTTTTGTATCTTGCCCATTCGTAGAGCAAGAATTGAAGCAAAGATTTATGAACTAGCCAATAAAGATTAGGATTTATCAACGTGGTTTTATTGCCACTTTGTTGTAATGAAACACAAGAAAACTGATGTTCTTGTAACAGATACTGTTATAATCGAGGTCAGTGATAAACCCCTCTTCATGAAAAAAATATCACAGCCGATGAAATAAGTCAGAGTTGTGTGATTGTCAGCGTCATAGTTATTAATGGCATGGTGTGGGAAGACAATGCGTTCACTTACATATCTACGGAGTACAATAACTTGTATATTTGCACATGCATCGTCACTTGAAAGTCTGTCTGTACCTGCGTCCTACTCACGGCGAGCAAGTCCTTCAACCTTGGGACCTGTACTGCGGATATTTCGCTTGTTCATTTTTTCTCCTTTTCCGCAAATCTCCGCTTCACTATTTACTTACGAATCTTGTCGGCATCGACTCAATAATAACGTTCTTTAACGAACACGGTCACGTCTTTGGCATTTGTTGTTGTACCTATAGTAATTGCTATTACGAATCGCTTCAACTGCTTCAGTGCAACGTTTATGCATTTGCAAAACATTTGAATGGTAACCATTTTTATATGTATTAGCTATTGTTTACGCTATTTGTCAAAAGTTTGCGTGCGTTGACTGACATATGGACACCAACGGTATTTAGGATAGAATAAAAGGATATTGAGTGCTTGGTTTTAGACAATCGTTTTAATGCATTTTCATGTCGAGATGATAATGAGAAACGGACGTTGAACGCTGCATTATTCTCCAGGGGGCAATAGGTGGCGCGATATGATAGCCTAGGGCTCGACAAGTGCGGTCGAGGCCGGGAGCCCGGGAGAGGTGGCAGCCGCTCGCATACCGCACTCAGTATACAATCGCGCGCCGCAAGTGTTGCGCGCACGCCGCTCACTGCATCAACCTCGCGTACTTATCGAATCGACCGCCTTATCGATTACGCCTTCCGCTCCTTTGAACGTCGCGCGATTCCGAACAGTGATGGGTGACTCTCGCGATAACGTGTGAATATTTGGAGGATTAGGAAAATAAAAACAAGTGCACGTGATGCTGAGGTAGATTGCGCCGACAGTGTAGACCTATCGGCGCTGCTTTTGGTGGACCAGACCCATGAGTGTCAGTCCCCTACCGGTGTCCAAGGAGATAACGTGATGTGACAGCGAGACGTGTCGTAGTGCCAGTGGAATTGTTTTGTGAAAGTGTGCACCGAGCGTGAGTGAGCAGACGGCTGCCGGCGCGGCCGGTGCTCCGTGACAATGTTGAATTGCACCGATCTGGAATGCATCCTCCACCATCATCATTACTATGCGCACCTGCACCACATTCATCATTTACAAAATGCACAGGACACAGGTACGTCGATGATATTAATAATCGTCACAGTGATGCTGATGATGAGGTTTTCAAATCAATCACAGGAGAACAATGACGAACCAAAGGTAGTAACAATGAAATTGTTTGTTGAAGAGCTAACGATGAGTGCTAATGATAACAAATGAGACGAGCGAAACGTGTAAGCCTCGGTAGAAATCCTTGATTTAGATTCTGCATCAGATGCAGACATTCATATTGAAGTCTACGACGAAATTACATTAGGTAAATAAATGATTATTTATTGCGATGTGCTTAATAGTACGAGAGGCGTACTTGACCTTTCTGAACAATAAGCAAAAAAATGAAAATTGGGCACAACACTCAAGAACGATAATAGACTGAAACACAAGGTTCGGTGCAATAACTAGCAGGTGTTTGGTGTAGATATCACGCAACGTACCTGCCTATTGCGAGCTGTTTTCACTCTGTTAACTCACTTGGACGAGCGACTTTAAAACCTGCCTGACGACGCGAAATGGACGAAATATTTGTACAAACAAATTTTACACGTTTTCTCTTTCAACTCGTCGCAGACATATTGAATAACTTAACTGATTATATTAACCTTACCCGTTGACCAGTTCAGGTTTACCATAATTATAATATCTTCCAAAAATTAAAATTCCGCCAATAACTTCAATTAACGGTATTATGTTTGATGGCGAACTCGGAGGACTAATTTGCTGATGTCCAATTAGCAAACCAGCAGCAAGAATGTAAGTTCCGTTCAAAAATCATAAAGCTAATGTATTGGTTGTATCGTCCAGTTGTGTAAATAATCATCCGCATTATTGAAATATGTTGTCACTATTTGAGATATTCCATAATTTCCATCGGAACTGGATTCTAACACTATGTAGTTTATCATAAATTACTTCCCCATTATCAGTACAAACTATACATGATTATGTTTTACGAACGGCGAATGTCACTACACTCTAAAATCTGCAAAAGACTTCTTCAGATGGAAAATATTTTCATATTTGTTTTTTTGTCTATTGATTCATTGGTTTATTATCGTTGGACGAACAATGATCAATGAGTTTCAAGTTCGTTAGTATCATAACTACACGCGAACTATTTGAAAACAAAAACAAAAAGAAGTAAACAATTCTCTTATGCAAGACGTAAGTTACACTGGTCTCGAAACCTGTATACCTGGCTTTCTGTAAGATATTAATGGTGTGGATTCACGCCATAGTCCTTGTCAGGTAGGCAAGGAACACGATCTTTTCTAATACAATCTGTTATATGATTTTAGTGATTATTTGATATATGCACCATATATACAAGTATATTTATTACATTGATTGAAAGCGAATTACCAAATTTCTAGTCACTCTTAACATTTCTGAACATAAAATAGCTATTATTGCTCAGAATGGTGGATATCGAAAATATAAGCAATTAGCGATAGATTTACCTATTGCTAACAATTGTATCGTAGCAGACGATACGCTCAGCACACATGGGTAATTCAATTGATACGCTATTTATTACCTTTATTCGTACACAGACTTACAATCATGGCATTTCTGACGCACTTACATACGTTTTGTATTATCTTTCACATACATTATGTTTCTTCTTGTAGGTTCTTCTAATGTCTTACATTCCTTTTCATGTACAACATAAAAAAAATAATTGCTAACCAGAATAAATTAGTTGAATTCCTTCATTTGTATCATAATAATATCATTGTAAATCAAAGTCGTTTACTCCCTTTGTATACTAGTCTAATTAGGATCATGTTTGTAAAACACTTACGTAAAGTGATACATTTGATTATCTCGGTAATAATTTGAAAATGTTCAACGTCGTTAACCCTAAAACCAGTCATATAAGTTCGTTTATTACTACGCTAAGTGAGTGTTTCGAGTGCAGTATTTCGTTAAGGTTAATATAATAATGCTAACGAAGGAGCAATACATTTTCCATCTGTTCTAAACATTCTAAGACCGAGGTCCCGATTTTGTGATCTTGAACCTAAACGAGTGAATCAACTAATCATTTGAAATTCTTTTGAATACCAGTTCCACAAGTACCATTTATTTCAAGTCTTTTAATAGATATACGTCTATTCTTATTCTCGTTCAAAAAGTTTTTGTTTCCTTGAACGCCTGAATATTACTTCATCTTTATTGCTATTTAATAACCAGATCTATAAGATCTATTACATAAATTATGACAGTTTTCCTCATGCTTATATCCACGAAGTAATAAATACAGTTGTAATTATTTTATTCTGATTGTCTAACAGCATTAAGACAACGTATAAAACTGACTGCAGCCGTGACCAATTAGACTGAGTAAGTCCTTTAACTAGATCTTTATCTTATTAAAAACTCAGACATCTGTCCATTTATTTATGCTTAGCCCGATGTTTTTCTTGTTGTTGATATAGGGTCTACAGCTAACGTCATGCTAGTCGTAAAAGCAAGGATAAACAGTTGTTGCTCTCAACGGACTTTTGACTGATAATGTTTGAGAACTAATATTAGCCTTTCTGGATAAATTATCATTGATTAGTCCGAAAGTTTTGTATACTGTAATTATTAATAATCTTAACTATACCAACTTCTAATGACTCAGACAAATGCGTGACCGTTTTAATATAAGCATTTAAAATTAACTGGTTTGCCTTTGTTACGTTTAAAAGTAACTTTGTTTTGGATTGCAACATAATAATTGAATAATATTTTTATTTCTTCATTTGAAACAATAATTACAGCGATGAATTGTTTTCACTTATGAACAAATGTTGCATGTTACTAACGTAAATACGGCTGTAATTAAAAAATGACAGCTTAATTGAAACTAAACACACTGATTTGCTTACCGTTATCTTTAGGACCTCAAGACCCAAACCATAATAATATGCTGTCCATCACCTAGGAACCGATATGTTTTGTCTTACTCATTTAACGTAGGCTCCTAAGTTCAAGGAGTATAACACAGCCAATAGCATATAGTTTCATTAAACAAGGCGTTGTTTAATAAAACTGAAAACACGACTATAGATTGTTTATATTTGATACAACATGTTTTGCTAATAATATCAATGAATATTGTGGTGTTTGGCTGTACACTTAGTACATATTATACATGTTGGACCAACAATTGATCACGTGCTTAAACATGCTCCCTCGCTGTTACATGACCAGTTGGTTGGAGATCTCCCCTTTACCGGGGGATCGCTATAATCATCTCGTTTAACGACAAGGCCAATGTTAATACCTGTTGCGAATGCGCCTGTACATCTAACAGGTAGTACCCAATTTAATAATAACATTTACGGTGTCTCTTCCTAGGGCGGTTGGTTATCTGTTACGTAGGCGTTAACTGATTGGCTTGTCGAATCAATTGAGGGTCTGGTCTGTATTTCAAATTTACATTTGCTCTGCAACGCTTTGAATTCGTTTCAAGTTATAGATTTTAACTTTCTAATCTTATCTTCAGTGTTCGCCGATATTAAATCCATTTTTGTATGAGTAATGGAATGATAAATCATTTTGGTAAGTAATGAGAGTCAAGATTAACTTGTTTGTGCTCTGTAGATTACAACGGGAACAAAACAGAAATTAATATACCGATTCGCTATAGAGAAACTAAAAACATTAATATTGTTAAATAGAAAACACCAGGCTAAAATAAAATGAAACATTAAAAAGACAGTGGGCACAGATAAAAAAATAATCATCAATAGAACTAGACAACTAGAAATAGACAAAGATGAGTTGAAGAAAATAATGCTAGTCAAGACAATAATGTAAGATCTCATTGCCTTTAACTTTCATTTTTATCGTTAGGTCGTTAGCATCCTATTTTCAAATTCAATCCCAAAGTTACGCTTTAACAAACCCGTATATTTCGCACGTTTTCATCCCACTCTCTTCGAGTTCAGTAAATAGTGTCTTAGATAATATCCTGGGCCTGCATCCGGGTAGGAAACGCATGTCACGATATTGAAACAGATAATTATTTCACTGATAATGTGTTTCGTTGCTAAGAGCAGGTTCTAAAGTAGTCATTACGAGACTCATAATGAAGTTCATGGGACGCGATAAATGTTAATGTTTACTTAAGATGTACTTAGAAATTTATGGCAGTGTTGGGGAACTTCAATATAATTGTTTTTGCAATTTTGTCTGGAAGTCAATTAAATCTAGGTACAGAGGCCATATCAAGGTACTACAATCTGTTAAATTTCTTAAATACATTTTCAAGTTTATCGCTAAATAATTAGGTTCAAGGTTGATTGGCAGAATTTGTCAGTTTCGGATAGCTTGATATGCTGGCGTCTGTACAAAGAATCAGGTTTTCTGACGAAACGTTTATAATTGTTTATGTTTACGGTTTTATTCATGTTAATAGGTGTTCACCAATTGAAACTTGTAATTGCCCTTCAATTTTATATTGTTTAACTTAAACAGTGTTGACTTGTCTTTAAGTTACCTAAAAATAATAAATAACATTTTCGGAATTTATGCTTTCATTGTTTTCTACTGAAACAAAATAATACATTGATGTTATAAAAGAGTTATAAGTGTTAAGTTATAATTAAAAAAGAGTACTTACCTACGCCTGCATGCGTAGCATGACCACCATACAAAGAACTTTGTCTATTCTTGGTAGAATAGAGATAGAATTGTCATGCTACGCCAGCATAAAACGATACAAATCTTTCTACAATCTTTAATCTGTCTTTATTCTTTCTACAATCTGTAATTTTATCTATTCTTCCGTCGACAAAACCCATTTCTACAGTGGTCATGCTACGCATGCTGGACAAGGTTATGTCAGCTTAGTAGAAAGGTCTATGTAACATGTACCATTCTGAAGTAAATTATGAAATCATTTGTAGATTAAAAGTACACGAGTTTATTATTTACAATTTCCCCATATAAGCATTGTATTTCTCAACTGTGATATAAACAAAATGTGACTTATATGTGGGAAGCATGGAATTTATTTCTCTGAGATAATTTTTTTTTCTACGAAAGCTTGAAAAATGACTGTGTACTCCTCCTTATGGTGCCGGACGTAAAGAGTCCCATTTCTTCCCGTAGATGTCATAAAAGGCGACTGAGGGACTTATTAGAGAGTAGGCAGAAGCGTTATCTTTGCATTTTACAACCATACTACGATCGATAACCAGGCGATGGCAGGCTGCCAAGCGTAGCGATTATGGCAACCCCCCCAAATTGAGGGGGAAATATGCCCAGCAGTGGACGTCTTTCGGCTGAAACGACGATGATGATGATTGCTCCTCTGTGCAGTAATTATAATTGCATTTTATATAAAACGTATGTCTATATTTTATAATTCACAGCCTCCCATTTATTGCCATTTGCCATATACCGGACTATATCCGGCGATTGTTTATATGTTTAATTATCAAGCTGATGGGAATTTATATTACCCACAATAATTACTTAATGTCATTGTGTAGGTTTCATATGGAAACCGTGAATTAAATAATATATTATAAGTCCACATCCCATGTCAGTACCAATCTTTAGTATAAACATAAATATCTTAATCCGATCAGTCACAGTGATTGACAAATAGAAATATTATTTACACATTCTTCGCGTGCATAATTGTTAATACCTGTTACTAAAATATCGCTGTTGGTAGTATCTTGTTTGGAAATCTAGAATTAAGTAACGTGACCTTGGCTTGCCAGGCCAAAATATTCAAAACATAGGTATCGTTTAGATCTTAGTTTGTGATTAAACGATTTGCTAAGCTTGGTTTAGTAGACAATGATATAGTTCAAACAGCGGGTGATTTGCACGAAAAAATATGAACATTATCTAAGTTGACCAAGAGTCATTTCCTGTTAGTGCTTTTTATTCGTCTAAGCGAAGGTTTAGGCACTCTCAAGTCATCTGTCAACACGCCAGCGTTTCCTAGGAATCAACGAACGATTAATTGGAAATGCTTCATGTTATTTAGATTTAATTCGTTTCTTCGAACATGTGTAAAATGTAAAACTAATTTTCTTTCTGTTCCTAATTACGACATTACAGATAAATAGTAACTAAGTAGGTGTTACTACTTTGGAGTCTAGTATTATAATAGGCAAACGTTGGGTAGAACACACTCAGGCTAGGTGAAGCGGGGATCTTCGCAGGGTCGCTTCTAACAGCTGGATGGTAACAGCCGAAGATCAAGTAAAAGACGAGCGATTAGAAAGGGCTATGTACTTACCACAGCAATCGAATGCTTTTCAGTCAGCCCAGAATTTGACTACGAGCTTGGCACGTTGAAGAGCGACCATCAAAGCCTGTGGCATGCAGAAAACAGACACACTGAACACGATATTCTATGCATCATGTCCCTTTGCTTGTGACAAAGCACCACATTTACACTCCAGGGCGGAGTCATTTATGAATCTCTCCCTGTATAGGTTTTCTTTGGAAGTCTATTTAAAGACTTCCAAATAAGCCAAGGCAACTCATGTCCATGTACGACATTTTCAGCAGGCGGAACGAATTAACGAATCGACTGCTGACAGTTAAATTGTAGTTCAGTGTAAACCTAGCTTTACCATGTTTTGTGTCTAGATTCCACAGACGAATTTTTCGTTCTTTTATATACGTTAGAAATGCTGATGACCTTTCCATGTCAGTTAGAGACTAAGAACCTTTTTAATTATTCATTCAGTGGTCATTGGTGAACGTTCTAAAACTGAAATGTATTTTTAATAAGGATTCCATTGAAAATGTGCATCAGAAACGTTTGTAAGCGTGTTTGAGCACGTGATAGTTGTAAAAGTGTAGGTAGGTAAATATGTTGGGTATTGATAGTTACGATTGATAAGAATATATAAACACTACGTTTACTGTAATCCATACAGATTTATTGGCAAGGCCATTGTTTTAAAGACAATTTTATAATATTTACCAGGGATGTTGGACAGGCCTGTTGGTCTAGTGGTTAGTGACCCTGACTGCTATGCCGGAGGTCGTGGGTTCGATTCCCACCCAGGACAAATGTTTGTGTGATGAGCACGATCATTTGTTCTGTGTCTGGGTGTAATTTATCTATAATATGTATGTATTTAGAAATATATAAGTATGTTTATCAGTTGTCTAGTACCCATAACACAAGCTCTGCTTAGCTTGGGACTAGATGGCGTTGTGTGATAGTTGTGGAATATTATTATTATATTATTATGTTAGGGAGCTCCGTAACCGTAAGAGAATCTATCGGATATCCGATATAAAAAAATATCCGTAACCGTAACCGAATCCGAAATAAAAGTTTCGGATAATATCGGATTTGTTATATCATTTATATTTTAGGTAGATTAGATAACACTCAATATATATTTATAATCATTTTTATTGTAAATAGCTGCAATAATTACTCACAGACTGATTGTAATTCCTACCAAATGGTGACATATAAATAAAACCATTTTATTAGCTATTTGTATTTTACTTTTTAAATTCCTTATAAATTTAATATCCGTAACCGAAATTATCCGAAACTAACGGATAATCCGAAATAATTTCAATTCCATATCCGTATCCGTATCCGGTATAATAATCAATCCGTATCCGAAATTTCACATCCATAACATCCCTAATATTTACCTAAATAATAGATATGAAAGTTAAAGCTATCATGGTTATTTCATTAAAGGCCCACGCGTTAGTATTCATAGAGCATTTAGAATTGCTAAATGAGAAAGATTTTTTTTTCATACAGTTTCAGATTTAGCGAAAATCGCGTAAAAGTATCATGTTTATTTACATACGGTAGATTTTATCTTTAGCCTTAATCAAGAATATAATTCAAATAATTTTAGGATGTAATTGCTAGTTGCAATTAAGTCAAAGATAAGGTTCAAAAAGTTGCATACAGGGTTACAGATCTTGCTAGAGTCGCATAGTCGTAGGATTTGTTCGAAAGAGTTACCGAGGGGTGGCATAGATCGACGTGCAAACTAATGATTTTAGACGAAGAATTTTTCTTCAGCTATAAAAAAATAATCAGCTGTTTCATAAAAAAATAATTCCTACACGTCCAAAATGTGTGACAGTGCTACCTTTTTTAATTAACCTACGTAACATTTTACAACTTCAGAATCTTATACTGAAACCATGGTAACAGCTAGGATGGCAGGGATATCAATGTTGTGCGTTGATGTCCATACAACCATATATAAATAGGTAACTGAGTATTATGATAATTGACAAAAAAGAAAAACTAAAGATGATGACTAGACCCAGTCAAGAAGAACTTTTCGTGTTTTAGCAGAGCAGTGGTGGCCCAGTGGTAACGGTCGCGACTTACGAGTAGTAGGTCGTGAGCTCGAACCCAAACAGGCGCTTGACTTTGTGTAAATTATTTCCTCACTACTGCTCTCAAAACGGTGAAGGAAAACATCGTGAGGAAACCGGCATGTCTTAGAACCAAAAATTCGAAGGCATGTGACATCTACCAACCTGCACTAGGCCCGCGTGGTGGATTATGGCCCGCTCACTCTCACCGAGAGGAGGCCTGTGTCCCAGCAGTGGGAACATTATAGGCTGCTGATGAAGCTTTTAGACTTTGTAAAATCACGTCTTTATAATTTTATAAACAATAAATACGAAATCAGTACTGACATGTGGTTTCTCTACGTAATACCATATTTATGTATGAGTAACAGGCAACATTAAATCATAACCGATTATAGCACTTGAACACACTGAACCGTAACAACGCTAATAGACGCCGTATGGCTTATTAGTATATTCGCACGAATTTACTCGCCCGAAACGGGTGAATTTGCATGAAGTTATTTGATTTGTGGGTGAATTGACAACTCCAGAAATGCATATAAGCGAATGGCACGTTCTGAATTTTATGCAAAAAAATATATTAGGAATGGTCATTGTAAGTATGATGATGCGGTCGGTTCGCCCGTTGCTGACGAGTAAATTCGTGCAAAACAACCAATAACCCACAGTGAGACTATGCCACTTAAAAAAAAAAAAACAATATAATTCTAATAGAACCTTTGTTATTACGATTTTCGCATAAACGGTAATAAGGAAATGGTTACAATCACTTCTTGGATACTTTAATCGGTGCCAATTACGGAAACTGCTAATGAATGCAGCAGATGTAGAACGACTTTCATGGAACTACGTGAATATTGATATTGCCGTAATAGGCCAGTAAAGTGGCTTTGTCGGTGTGGTAGAAGCAGGTCTGCCTGAGGCTTACCAGACCTGCTACCGCTTAGGTTTTACGGATACTGCTTACACGGCTACAATGTAGAATCGTTAATGGGTCATTTTTCTGGATCCACACATACAGTGTTTCACCATCATCATCTCAGCTTGGAATCACTCACTACTAGGTATTCGGCCTCACCCTTTTTTCACCATACTTCTCGGTTCCGTGTGTCTCTCATCCATGTGTTTCCCGCGACTTTGACGATATCATCCATCTAATGCGCTTTATGACGGCCTTGGTTTCTTTGGCCTAATCTTGTCCACCATTCGGTCACTACATTGCTCCATCGTGTCATCATCAGCGTTTGCTCAACGCTTTTGCTGGTCAAAGATTTTTTTCCAAAATTCTAAATACAATTAACTTTAGTCATCATTCCCCTGTTCCTCGCAGTCTCTACGCGCTCAACCCTCTGTTGGACGTTAAGCCCGACCATGTAATATTTTCGCGAATACAAAATGATGTGAATTTTATAATTGTGTGTAACATTCTTTAACAAAAGTAACTGGCCGACACTTGTTTTATGTTTAAGTTAAATCAATCAAGAACTGCGAAATGACCTTGGCATTTGCCCTGATACTGATGAATTCTGCTGCTACAGTACCTATGTGGCATTTTTCACCCTTTGCAAGGTCACAAGTGGGGTGTAGTTAAAAAAGCTAGTTCTACAGGGTGGCAGAGATATCGACGCACAACCTGGTGCCATGGATTCAGCACATGATTCTGAACAACACCGCGTTGAAATTTCTCGTAAATTATAAAAAGAAATTGCTTCTCCATACATTTTGACCGCGTAGGTATAACTTTTATATGAAACAGCACATTTATTTTTTGATAACTAACGAACACATTTCTACGTCTTGTCTCAAATCATGTGCTGAATTTATGGTTACAGTTTACGCATCTATGTTCCTGCCACCCTGCATAGACTGAGTTTTGACCTTGACACTTGTGCTAATACTGAACTCTTGTGATATGATCTTTGATATTTGAAAGGTCACAATCATGGTGAAATCAATAATACCAACCTAACGGTAAATGTAATTTAAAATGAAATATAAAATGAACTGAACGCTAATTGAGAATTCATGAAGAAATCATTAAGATTTATACAGGATGCGGTCAATGTTCTTTACATAATTCAAGAATTTATTAATTTCTCGCTGTAAAATTACAGAATGTTATTGATGACGATTAATACTTGATAATAAACTTTAGAATACCAATCTTTTGAGTAATATTGTCAGTCTCTTCGTTAGTATTAGAATGGATTTGGCAATCTCATAATTATAGTGTTTAAGTTTCACCTTGCCTTTTGAGGACACAAATTATATAAAAACGAAATATTTAATAAAGGTAGCATGAGGCAAAATAAGGAAAACATTTAATTTATACAGTTGTCAAGCTTGAAGCTAATTTTAATCCCGAGACCGGTTAGACAAACATTGAATTCACGTTTGTATTACGTTCTTTATATACATGTTTGGGAAAATTTGATGCGTCAGAAGCCCGAAACTCTGACAACCAGTCTTACCAAGAGGTATCGTATTACCTCTAATACCCAGTAACTGGGTTGTGGAGATCAGATAGGCAGTCACGCCATATTAAATCCTGGTACTCAGTTACATCCGGTTGCACTGGAAGCCGACCCCAACATAGTTAGGAAAAATCTAAGCAGATGATAATATGTTTGGGAAGATGATTATTCAAGATCAGCAGAGTAATTGCATAATACACATAAAATGTAATTGATCGTAATGGGTTTTATTTTGACAGTTCACCCACTTTCATTGCGGCAATTACGTTGTGCAGACAAAATTTTCAAACCTATGAAGTAATGAATTTGCAATATCCTTCAAAAGTCTTGGATGATGATTAAAAGTGTGTAACGCAACTAGAGTGCTGGTCTATCTTCTTCTTCTTAGCGAGTCGATAACAATCTAAATAGAGTTAGCCCAGAATTTGGCTACGAGCTTAGCATTTTCAGTAGCGTCCATCAACTCCTGTGGCGTGCAAACAACAGGACATGCTGAACAACATATCAAGTGCCTCATCGTTTGTGGGACAGCACCACATTTACACTCCAGGGCTGAGTCGTCTATGAATCTCCACCTGTACAAGTTTTCTTTACTCCGGCCTACTTGAGTCCGGAGTCGATTTAAAGACTTCCATGACAGCCAAGGCAATTCGTGTGCAGTTGCGAGATTTTCAGCAGGTGGAACGAATGGGTTTGGTAGGGAAGCGCCTTGTCGCCATAGGTCTAGTCTTTTCTTAGACTGTTCACCAGTAAGTGGGAGAACACACTTCAGAAAGCTGTTGCGGCTTTTCAGTCTTTGTGACACGAGGATGTTGTCGTGCATAGGGTTTCGTGTGTCAGAAACCATCTTGGCTCTTTCAGTTGAGCTTGCCACTGCTCTGCGGATTTTTGGTGGCGCTATTCCAGGCAATGGATACAGTATTTGCACCGGGGTCGGTTTGAGGCACCTGGTAATGATCCGACACGTTTCATTTAGAGCTGTATCCACTAACTTAGCATGGGCTGGTCTATTAAAATATTTTATTTAGTAGTCAAACGTGAGTTTTTTGAACATTACGCATACCTACCCATTAAAGTAGGTAGACTTACTTGAATGACATCACCACACCAAGACAAAAGTACATACAATATAAACGCCTAGCAAATAAAAAAATAACACACAACAGGATTCCCACAAGGATCTACACTGTGTCCAGCAATACTAACAAACATTTGTGGATAATGGGTCGTAAAGACGCGTCTGTAAGTTCTGTTCTGTTGTGAGGAAAAACCACCAACACAATATAACGTAGGTACTTATTTTATTATCATGATATGCAAGTGTAAGGCTCGGCATAGTAGAACGTTACACCGAACATGTTTACATTTTGACTGAGAAAGCCAAAAACATCGAGAACAAACTTTGGACCATCGAATCAACATCATAAATTGGGCCTCCGCTCGATTCAATGCGAAAATAAGACCCGACTGCCAACCGAGTAATCAACATCACCGATTATGCATTTTACAAAATGCTTGATTTCCGAGAGCCGATCGGTCAATTACGAAGTGCGTCGATATTTTCCATCAGTTGTTACATAAACGTCGTAAGCTGCGCACGAGTCGGAGTAATTGGCTGTGAAGCTTTTTTTTTGTTACCATTATTGTTGATGCCGACATCACGTAGCTGGGAATACGGATTTTTTTTCCATCCATCTTAATGCTGGTTTATTTAGCTCACTAAGGGCACTCACAAAGCTGATGGTTCTTGGCTACGACCGTTAATTTTTTCGTGATTTCGGCGTAAACATTACTGGCATAATTTGTCATATGCCAACCTTTTTATGCTTTAAATTGTATAAATTGGTAGGATTTGATTCCCATTCGATTACATGAAATTGACGAAAAAGCACATAAGAAAAAAAAAATTGGCAAATAAATATGTAAAAGATGTGCCTGGACTAGTTACAATCAACAAAATTTATGGCGTGATCTTCTCATTCTTCCACAATAGATGATGTTTTGTAATTAGGTACATGATTAGTTTTTTAAGCAGTTTTTAAATCGCCACTTGCCAGGCCTATTGGCAAGACCGGATTTTTTTAGTGAGCCGTCGATCCCATTGACATTTCGGAGTTAGCTAATATATCTTGTTTCTTGGCCATAAATTAACGGAGATATATTAGAATTTCGTAAGCTTATGAAGTTTAAAAATAGATTATAGACATGAATGGATGTTTTATTGAGTTAGTATTGACTACTGAAGGTCTGTAATTTTTCTAGAAGTATTGGCCTCGACCCTTTTAATTTCGGTGCCTATGAATAACCTTCGCATTTAAATACTAAAATCGGTACGTACTTATAGATTTGTATTGGCCTCAGTTCATTAAGATAAATATACCTAATTGTTGATGTAAGAACCCGAATATTTTCTCATTAGCGTTTGTTAACCATGACTAAACTTATTTATCTGACCATAATCTACCATCATTTATACCAGATATATGTATGACTAGCTTCTGCCTGCGACTTCGTCCGCGTCAGAGTTTTGTTTCTCCGTCCCACTCTGTTGCATCACGTCGCCTGCCTGAGCTTCGATTTCGCTCAGCGTTCTTGCTTTTTATTTTTCTAGGCTCCCAAGCATCGTAGTGTGATGTTAAATGGCTTATAACCTTCCTCAAAAATAAGTCTATCAAATACAAAAGTATTATTTAAATACGACTGGAACTACTCCAGAGATAAGAGTGTTCAAACAAACTCGTTAGCTTCATTGTCAGTATATAAAATATAAATACTATAGATAGCAGAAATAGAAAAGAAAGCTAATAAGTAACAGAGTCAAAAATGTTGCCCAGCGGGTCGTAAATGGACGTAAGGAAGCATCAGTGGTCGTAGATGATCTTTTAATGCAACTCGAAACATCAATCAATGAACCAGTTAAACAAATAAACATGAATACAAGTAATACAAGAAAGCATACTTACTTTTACCAATATACCTAGAAATAATAACACTGCTTAGTATTCAAGCAAACAGATCTAAATCTTTCCAATGTGCATGGATGATATCAACGCAATATACTTCGCATTTTATTAGTATGCCACAGAGATGCGGGACCACGTTTTGTGCCCTTCTAGGGAGAACAAAATATCTTTATTACATTGTACTGTACATGCAGAACGTGACAGGTGCTGCATTAGGATTCCTAGGGCATGTGCATTGTTGACAGTTTGTTTTAAATTTTAGATGTGGGAATTTGTTTGGGCTTTTCCCGCCTCTGTGTTGTGATGAATAGGAGTTAGATCTGGTATATACTTCACCATATTTTTAGTTGGGATTACAGGAGAAATAACATTAATATCCATGTCATATGTTTTCCCTTGTCCTATGTTTTCCAAAGTTGGCGCAATACGTTTTTTTCTTTCATTCTCCTCTGTCAGTCATCACTCTTTCATTCTATTCGTTTTATTTCTTAAGTCTTCAAATTTTAATATTCGCTCGGGGCGTTTGGTCCTGGCTGGCATTTGTGGATCTTTGATAGTTCTTTCAAGTTCTCAGCACGGCAAAAGTCTGACAACCACGGGGTATCGTATTACCCAGTATCTGGATTGCGGAGGTCAGATTGGCAGTCACTTTAAGTTAAATACTGGTATTCAGCTGCATTCGGTTAGACTGGAAGCCGACTACAATATGATCCATGTGGACATGATATGACAATTTTTAAAAAAAATTGCATTAAGTTCCAGTTGAAACTCTCCCTATAATGATTGAACGATCGGCCATTCAAAGAGATGAAGTTATCTCTTTCCATCATCATAAACATTACTCAAACCTGTCTCACGGAAGCTAAGCTTATTAGATTGCAATCATCCCCACAATAAGTACACCAATTTGCATTTCATTCATAAGGAAGTGGAAATTCGCAAACGTTTAGGATGTCGGTCCGTAGATTAGATCTGATCGGCGATGCGCCCGCGTCGGTGGGAGCTGACAAATTATTGTGAGTTCATCGTACTTGACCTTTGCACTTCGTATGAATTTATGAAGCAATTGGCTAGCGCTAACTGGCCATGTAGGCGGACCCGTGTTGTTGATTAAAATTGGACGTAATTAGATAAAGATGGCTGCTGGCTTTGAAGAATTACGTACTGGTGTAATTGGTGGGATTTGAAGTTCTAGAGGATATTTTAAATCTGTTCATTTGGTCATCCATATAATATTTTTTTAACCATTCACAAGGGTATTCCAATTAAAAAAGATCTTTGAAAAAAGCTTTATAACAAAATATTTAAAGGATAACTGAGACACCTTAAAGTCGAAATACCTTTACAAAACATACCGTTCATCCAAACGTTTCAAACATTCTTCACATTCATTTATTGCAAAAAGAAATCAGTTCCGCCTCGCAAATAAATTGACTAAACAAACTTAAGCGTCCATGAAACCGGTAATCTGAGCCGTAGATGGTCTTACCCACTTACCGGATCGTCCACAAATTGTAATAATTGGCTGCTCACACTCGTCCCCGCTACGTTGCGGTGCCGCGAACTCAATTGTCGCGTTATACATAGATGCGTATTGGTAAAAATTATCTATAGGTTGCTTGCTGACTTCAGAAAGTTTGAACTGATGTTTAACATAAACATGACGTGTACTTTCGAAGTAAGTAAATGTTTGAAAACGATGAAAGAAAAATTACTTCGGAACATCTAGGTGTGGACTGGGATAGGTACATATATTGAACAGTACTTTAGACTAACGGCCTGTTTCATATAGATAGAGAAAACTAGTGGCCGATCTCTAGCTAAGAAAAATACCACAAAATGAAGAAGATTACAATTTCGCAACAAAAGTAAAACCAAACACGAAAAATTCGGACTTTGATTTGACACAACTTGGATACTAGTGTCTAAGATGCATTCACGCCCTCATGTATTCTTTTAGTTTCTGGTTTCCAGTAAAAAAATAGAAAAAGGAAGTTTCAGATAAAAACATAGTCAACGATAAGATTCTAAACAAACCTTTTGTTTCGGTCGGCAATTTTCCTTTTGATTCGCGATTTGGTTAGTCTTTTGTACCTTGTTTGGATCCGCTACGGTAAGGGTGCATTTCCTCCGAAGTGGATTCGCGCCAATCGGTGCGATGGGTCGATTCTAGTACGTCTCCGCTCCACAGCTGGTCACCATTGAAAACGCATCCTTAGTAACAGAAAAAGTTTTTTTTTTAAAAGAGGTACAGTCTGGGATATACGGTATAAAGCTATGACAGAATGGTGGCCAAGGATAGGCCAAAAAAACCAGAGATGTGTTGTTCCGATGACGACAGTTGACGATATTGTCCAAATCCCAGAAAATACCTGGGTGAGGGACGCTCGGTGTTCAATAGACTGAAGGGGAGATGTATAACCAGCAGTGGGGTTCACGGCTGTAATGTTGAGCTCAGTTCGACTATCATCAATTACCTAATACTTAAAAGGAACTTAAGTAAACATTTGACTAGGAAAACACGACCAACAAAGTGCTTTGCGCACGTAACGTAAAAATGCAACCGCATTAAGTGACTGTCCTAGTTCTAGACAAAGGTCTCTTTTGTTAAAGTTATTTGTACAATATGCGGTGATTAGCGTAATCACTGCGCCTTGACACAAACGTGCCAATTTTGAGTTTGAACGTATCGTAGTGTGACTGGTAATAGAAAAATCTATTTATATTTTGGAGATTATTTACAATCGAATTGACATAAATAAAAAATAATTTACATGAACTTAAATTAATATCCAAAAAGTAATTGTTTGGTAATTTATTCGTTGCAAAACAATTTTAATAAAGTTTTGGCTTATCTGTTAAAAAACGGACCACCTTGTAACTGCATTCTAAAATCAAATAGCATTATTTAATTTGAAATGTCTATCATTATAAAACTGCGTTCTTAGTTTATTCTGTTAATTGAATTTAAAAAACATAATTCGATTTTCAGTTTTAAATTGATTTCATTGTACAGTTGGAAGCATGTGTTTTTATTTGAAGGGCTTGCGTTTATGGTGGGTTTATTGAACCGAATTTTAAGGCCAATGTTAGAATGCTATACAAATGTTATGTGGGTCATGGTACTGACCCACGTGATATGGTATCTGTTAATGACTTTGCTACACTTAATTACCTGATAAAGGACGTTGACTTAATTCGATCGGAAGACCTTAAGATAATGTATTGGCGATTAGCGTGCTTAATGATTCCTAAAATTAATCAAAAGTTCGTTAAATGGCGGTAAGTACCGATACTGGTATTTTTCCTTGAGTAAATTGTGGCTTTAAGCATGTGTAATAAGGTTGTAATTTTATCGATAATAACCCATTTGCGTTTATAAACAGATTATGTACCAGATCAGGACTCCTTTCACCTGAGAAATCCTTTTTCTTTATTACAACCGCCATAACTGTATTTTAAGCTAATCTACTGAAAATTTTAAAATAACTTGCAAAAAGTTCTAGAATTTTTGTTCAGTTAAAATTTACTCCTACAATTTAAGTAAACATTAGCATATTATTTTGTAGTAGAATTTGTAATTATGGTAAATGAGGTCAGTGATCTTCTACTTTAAGCGATAGAGCATAACTGTTGTGATTTGTCGCATGACCAAATAGGTGTTTGAACACGCAATATAACCAATTTTATTAAACGAAGTGTTTTTTTATTTTTTCAGAGTATTTATAGGCTATACGCTGTATTCATAGGAAGCTGTTTAACGCCACAGGTTACTAAGGGCGAATTTCCTGAGTGTTTTCATTGCTGTGAGTGACTACTGATACTGACAGCACTAGAACGCGGTACTTATAGATATGCTGGACGAATTTCACCAATGAAACTGAACTCCATCAATAAAGTTTACTTGCATTGGAGAAATTCGTCCATGATATAAGCAGAATAGCCAGTGTGAAAATGTTATGGTAGGTTTCAAATTTGGAATTATTTAATCTGTACTTTCATATAAAAAAATGAAGTTTAAAAAGTACTGAGAATAATTTTCAAAAAATTATTTGCTACTTCATGTGGGAATGAGTCTGATGCCGAAAACATAGTGTTTAGAATTTTGTCCGTTTTTCTGGAAGATTGTTTCCAATTCGCGCAAAAACGGCTTTGGACGAAAAGCACACAGATAGTTAATAAACTAAATAATATATGATGTAATTTGTGTAAGCAGGTTTGTACAAACACTTTTACACGACAATCATGTATCTGAATAATAGGTCTTTACCTATGAAAATGCCGTTTTGTATGAAAAAAATTAAACGAATTTTTTTCATGTATTTTTTATTTGTATTAATCGAAATAATCACCCATGCAATCAATGCATCTTTGCCAACGCAGTGGCAGTTTAATGATGCCCTTCATAAAAAAATCAGCTGGACGGGAGGCAACAAATTCTTCAAAGGCATTTTGCACTGCCTCTCGAGTATTGAATTTTTTTCCCGCCAAGAAGTTATCCAAATTCTGGAAAAAGTAGTAGTCTGTAGGCGCAAGGTCTGGTGAATAGGGCGGATGACGGAGAGCTTCCAACCCCAGTTCTTGCAACTTGGAGACCGTCTGCTGTGCAGTATGAGGTTGCGCGTTGTCGTGCAGGAGCAGCGGAGACGAGCTATTGACCAATGCTGGTTGGAGATGTGCCAGCTTCTCCATCATTGAGTTCAGTTTTTCACAGTACACATCTGCAGTAATGCTCACCCCGTTTAGTAAGAAGCTGTGATGAATCACACCGGCGCTAGACCAACAAACAGTGACCATCACTTTTCTAGGGGTAAGTTTTCGTTTAGGGCATTGTTTAGGTGCTGAACCAGGATCCAACCAACTTGCTGAGCGCTTGCGGTTATCAAACAGAATCCATTTTTCATCGCAGGTAACAATGCGGTTCAAAATTCTTTCATTTGTGTGTCTGTTGAACAGTGCAAGGCACGTCTCGACGCGTACTTCGCGCTGGCGATCATTGAGTTCATGGGGCACCCTTTTGTCAAGCTTTTTTACCTTGCCAATTTGAAGTAAATGGACCAATATTGTTTTGACGCTAATGTCGAAAGCTGCTGCTAATTCAGCCGTAGATTGTGTATCATCAGCTTCCACAATCGCCTTTAATTCGTCATTGTCGACCAAAGTCTTCGGACGACCGCGAGGTTCATTTTTTAGGTCGAAATTTCCAGAACGATAGCGAGCAAACCAATAACAGGTGGTGCGTTGGTTTGTAGTGTTAGCTCCGTAAACGTCGTTGATGTTGCGTGCCGCTTGTGCCGCGTTGCTGCCACGACGGTACTCATATTCCATAATTACTCGAATTTTTAACGTATCCATGATGACGAAAAAGATTGAAATGCGGTGAAAATGTAACACTAATCAATAAACAAATGACTACTTTTGGAAAAAGAATTCCATGTTTTTAAAATAAAACTAATTTGAAATTAGAATTCTTAGACAAACAAAAATTATTTTGATTTGAAATGGCCAGTACTGCAGAACGGCAATTTCATAGGTAAAGACCTAATAAACACATAATATGGTACTTGTTATTTCGGAGTACTTTCCCGTGGGATATATTCGCTCGGGTGAAGCCTTGGTCAAAGCTAGTGAATTAATGAATAGCAAATCTTGGGATAGTCGGCATATGATCATATAGATATAGGTTTATACAAAAACATAGTTAATATTCATCGCTCCAAGAAAAGACAAAGCAAAAATGTGAAAATATACAACTATTTGAAGCGGTTCATAATGACCAATCTACATTATTATTACGATTCGAAACCAAATTCCAAGCAATGTTTAGAAAACATGAAATAGTTTTAGACATAACGAACGCTTGCGCATAGGCTTGTTACTAAACTTATTCATAACTGTTATAGACATTGTTAAAAAATTATGTAAGAAATATTACAATATGTTTAGGTAATAATGACTATGCATAGGTAGAAATCCTTCCTTTGTCCCATTGTTCGTTTAACTTGAGCATCTCTTTAATATCGGTCTCAAGGAACTAAAAAATCTGCGTAGTATTTTCCCAACTGTTTTGTATCAGTATTTTATATGGAGCGACTGCCTATTTAACATGTACAACCTAGCCGGTTGAATGTAACAAGTGACCTTTGTCAAATTCCCGTTGTTACATTGATGATTTGTTAAAACGCTCAATACGAAAAAGGGACGAAAGTCAATTGTAGCACTTTGGCGGCTAATTACTGGATAACACGATACTGTAAAACTGGTTGTCACACTTTTGGGCTTCTGACTGAATCGTAGCAAAAATCTTGTACCCAATGAACAAGTAAATAATGAGCATTTTACAATATCCAAAAATATGCAGTTGGAATTTATTTCGTCATTATCATCATCCTCCTGTTTTTTCCTATTTTATTAAGGGGTCGTCACAGGATGTCTTCAAAATGAAAAAAAAAATGTACAATTTACAAAACCCATGCAACATTATCAATAATTGCTACTTTCTGTGATCTTCTTGGCATACTCCCCACCGCCAGTGAGGGGAGTTTGCGCAACTGAACTTTGGATCAAAGATGTTTAAGCTATTTGCTATCGATAGGTACTCTAAGAAGAATAGAGGAGAGAAGAATCAACGTCAAAAGGATGCCTACAGAATAGTAGTAACTTCGCCATGTTTGCGTCGCGCCTTCGTGCTAGGGGTTCTGAAAACAGTTTACTTTTATGGCATGGGTACTCTCATCATGTTTTGCAATCGAAAAGTTGCTCATATAAGAGGGAAGATGTTTTTGCAAAATGTAAAATGACCTACACTGATTGGATTGCGGTGGGATAGCAATTCGATTACCGCTCTATGTAAATTTTCTGAGATGGTTTTAAAACGGCTGGCAATACATACAAGTAGTTAGGGCAAGGATCTTGTTGATATAAGTTATAAATATTTGAATAATTAACCAATGATGAAAAATATGTAAAGAGTAAGTTCTTAGTATGTATAGCCAGCCTTTAATGATTCCACAGCTGCGACACAAGCCTCCCTCTGTGTGAAGGAGTAGGCCATAAACCACCACGCAAGGGCGGATCCAGAGGGTGGGTCATGGGGGTCATGACCCCCCCCTGGGCTGGGTCCACCGTGGACCACTATTTAAAATTGTTAAACATAGGTAATGGTTTTAAGTAAGGATATATATTTTTTTGTCACAATATAGATTTTATGTAATAGTCTAGTCAACAAGTTCAAAAACGTGAAAAATAGAGATAAAGGTCCTAAAAATATGAGCGATGGCTCATTCGATTCGGAATCACCTATAGAAAAATGTTTTTGAAGGATTTTGGTGCAGGTAAAAATTGCAATGGTTATAACGAAATAAGATGAAAATAAAATGATATTTATTTTTTTGTTAATAATTCGAAAAATATTAACATTTAAGCAATTTTGAAAAAAGCTCGTTAAAGAGGAGGAAATTTCCAATAAAAAATCCTAACTCCCGGAACTCTATCTCCATTATTTATAATTTTAATTTGACGTTGAAAATTGGGCTCCGCACGGCTGTTGCAGCATGCGCGCGCCGCCGCTAAAGAGAGTTCAGCAATATTTTTTTTTTAAACATAAAATGAGATTTTAAAATTTGAAAAAAATCTAGTATCTTCTTAACACTTGAAAGAATCGAGCCCTGAAGAAAAAAAAATTTAATCACAAATTTTTATAAAAGTTTATTAATTTGTTAATTATGATTTTTATAACTAGGTACTGAAAATTTAAAAATCTAAAAAATGTTGATATTTTTTTTTCAATTAATATTTAGCTATGCCTGTTTTCACATTAAAACATTTTATCAATATTTTTTTGATTTTTAATTTTTCAATAGTTATAAAAAAATCATAATTAACAAATTATTAAACTTTTATGAAAATTTATCGCAGGATCTTATAAAGTACATATATCAAAAGGGCTCCACGAAGTTTAAAATTTATAGGCCAATTATTTATATCTTCCCATTGTTTATGCCAATGGAGATTGGGAAAAATATTTTTAGTTAACAATTGAATAACTTTTTGAAAATTTGTGATTAAACTTTTTTTCTTGAGGGCTCGATTCTTTCAAGTGTTAAGAAGATAATAGAATTAAAAAAAAAAAAAACACATTTTATATTACAATTTTTTTTTTTATTGCTGAACTCTCTTTAGGGGCTGTCCATTAATCACGTGAGGCTCGAAGGGGGCGGAAGTGGTCCATAAAAATCACGAAATATAACAAGGGGGAGGGGGGTGTAGTAATATATCACGTGTATTTATTTTTTCGGCAAACGCGCGATACTGAGCCGAAGAGCGGCATTACGTGTATTAATTTTTTCGTCAAACGCATATAAAATCGAAAGCGGCTTGTAGTGAACTTTTACACTACTGGAAAAAATAAAGGGATCAAAAATTAAATTCCAAATTTTTGGGGAATTTTCAACAGGCCGTAACTTCAAGAGAAATGGTCGTAAAAGAAATTAAAAAAAGAAAATTGTAGCTCCAAGTGTCTAGTTTTTGGATTAGAACTTTAAAATTTTGTTGAGTCAGCGGTTTTTGAGTAATCTTAGAAAAAAAACAACAAAAAAGAAATTCAATTTTTTTTGAGTATTTTGTTTTGGTATACGGGCGTGGAAAAAATTTTTTTTGCTTTACCACTATATGAATCAAATACTTCGTTCATTTAGCTTTGATTTATTTTTTAGGACCCTTGATACGTCCACTTTTCGCCGAGATATCTCTCTTCAATGGAAAAGGATCCTTTTTTATTTGATTATTTATCGATATGTCAGCAACCAATGATCGCACAGAAAGTTAAAAGTTGGTTTCAAGAACTTCAATGAATTCCCTTTAACTACGAGTCATTGATTTTTCGAAGAAAAAAAAAATTTCTTCCTTTTGTCGCATGAATTCGAAAATGCAACAAAAAAAGGGCTTTTAGTGATGTTTTGGAAAATCAAGCGCTGTATCGAAAACATTAAGGAAACCAATAATGTTAAATGTGCCTTTTACAGTTCAATATGTCCCCTAAACCGTACAAAGAGCCAAATTAATCCAGCCAGCCGTTTTTTTGTTTCACTCGATCGAATTTTTCAAAAAATTAAAGGATCACGTTTTCTGCTCTGAATAGCTCATAATCTTCAAAAAATGAGAAAAGAAAAATATTTTGAGGAAATTTAAGAGACCAAAGCCCAATCATTTTTAACGCGTATCCGCCGCTGTACTCCGTGATTCTACTGATCTCCCGTTAATTAAATTAAAAATAAAGTTAACACCCCTAATTGTATTTCGGAGATTGTTTTTCTATACTTTTCGTGAATCCTTAGCAAATTGCTTAATTGAACAGTTTTTTTTCTTCAAAACTAATCGCTTATCACTTTTTTTAATTTTTCGTCAAAGCTAAAATTTCTATTTTTATTTTTACATTTTAATCATGGTTAGACGACATTTATAGGACGTGGAAGTTGCTCGATTAGTGATTCTTATTGATGAAGGTTACCGTCAACATGCAGTTGCCATCCAGATTGGTGTAAGTCAATCCGTCGTATCTCGAGCTTATGCCAGATACCGACAGACGAACCAATACAATCGTTTTTTTTTTTAATTTAAGCACTGTCTGCAATAAAAATGTGGAAAAGCTCAGATTTCTTTAATTCCCATTTTTTAAAGATTATTTCCAGAGCAGAAAACGTGATCCTTTAATTTTTTATAAAATTCGATCGAGTGACACGAAAAAACGGCTGGCTGGATTAATTTGGCCCTTTGTAGGGTTTTTGTGAACATATTGAACTGCAAAAGGCACACTTAATATTATTGGTTTCCTCAATATTTTCGATACAGCGCTTCATTTTTCAAAACACCACTAAAACCACTTTTGTTGCATTTTCGAATTCATGCGACAAAAGGAAGAAATTTTTTTTTCTTTGAAAAATCAATGACTCGTAGTTAAAGGGAATTCATTGAAGTTCTTGAAACCAACTTTTAACTTTCTGTGCGATCATTGGTTTCTGACATATCGATAATCAAAGAAAAAAGGATCTTTTTCCATTTGAAGACAGATATCTCGGTATCATGGTTCCAAAAAAAAGAAATTAAAGCTAAATGAACGATGTATCCGATTCATATAGTGGTTAAGCAAAAAAAAATTTTTCCACGCCCGTAGATCAAAACAAAGAACTCAAAAAAATATATTTACTTTTTGTTGCTGTTTTTTGCAAGATTAATCAAAATCCGCTGACTCAACAAAATTTTAAAGTTCTAATCCAAAAACTAGACACTTGGAGCTACAATTACTTTTTTTTAATTTCTTTTACGACCATTTCTCTCGAAGTTACGGCCTGTTGAAAATTGCCCAAAATATTCGAATTTTATTTTTGATCCCTTATTTTTTTCCAGTAGTGTAAAATATTTAAAAAAAAATAAGATTCTTTGTAGGTAGGTACTAAATTTTTTTAGTACCTACAAAGAATCTTATTTTTTTTAAATAAGATCCCCACCCCCTATCCATATCATGTGTACCCCCTATCCACACATGATATGGATGGGGGGTGGGGGTAGTCTTAAACATCACCATCAAGGGGGAGGGGGGGGGGGGGTTAAAAAATGCCAAAAAAACGGCGGCGGCGCGCGCATGCCGTAACAGCTGCGTGGAGCCCAATTTTCAACGTCAAATTAAAATTATAAATAATCGAGATAGAGTTCCGGGAATTGAGACATTTTTATTGGAAATTTCTTCCTCTTTAACGAGCTATTTTCAAAATTGCTTAAAATTTAATATTTTTCGAGTTATTAACAAAAAACTAAATATAATTTTCTTTTCATCTTATTTTGTTAATAACAGTTGCAATTTTTTCCTGCACCAAAATCCTTCAAAATACATTTTTCTAGAGATGATTCCGAATCGAATGAGCCATAGCTCATATTTTTAGGACCTTTGTCTCTACTTTTCTCGTTTTTGAACTTGTTGACTAGACTATAAATACCTTCAATATTTAATCAATTCATTATAAACTAGCTTTTGCCCGCGGCTTCGCCCGCGTAGATGTCGGAAATTAACGCAGGTATTTTTCTAAAATAAAAGTAGCCTTAGTTACTCCTTTTTACATCAGCTATTTGCCATTGAAAGTCCCGTCAAAATCGGTCCAGCCATTTCAGAGATGAGCCGGAACAAACAGGCAGACAGACAAAAATTGTAAAAAATGTTGTTTTCGTATATGTACCGTGTATACATCCAAATACACCTTGTAAAAAGTGGGTATCTTAATATTACAAACAGACACTCCAATTTTATTTATTTGTATTGTATAGATTAATATTTTGTATGATGGCAAACGCATTATTCGGGAACGAATGCATCGAAAAGAATAGTGGCGAACTTCCAAACCCGCCGTTTCTACCCGTTTTTGCCAGACTATAGATACATTAATAAAATACCTACTTTTTACCTTTATGTATGATTATAAAAAAAAAATTATAACTTCTTGTGACTTGACCACGACTATGTGACCCCCCCTGGCACCAAAGCTGGATCCGCCCTTGCCACCACGTGGGCCTAGAGTGGATTGGCGGATGTCATTTATGTCTTAAAATTTTTGGTTCTAGACTTCTAGTATATGCCGGCTACCTCTCGATGTTCACCTTCGCCGTTTTGAGAGCGAATTAGTGAAACAATTACCAAACTAAACACAGTATTCATTCATGAATTCTTTATGCATTGATACCTCAATTATGTCTGCATGAAAAATGAGATTACGTAAACGACCTGGCCTGAGAAGAAAGGCATTCCGAATAATTCTGCTAAAGTAAAGTAGGAAGTAAATATTACATCAGATGGCATTGATTTTTATCCGTCAGATTAATATGTAACTGTGCAGAATTTCATTGACATTTAGAGGCAAACATAACATTTATTCACCGTTGTATGTATAGAGAGATTTGAAAGTTTAAAAAATATTTAAAACTACTATTAAAACGATCTGAATTGCTTGAAATACTGTGTGACATCGCAAAAGCGCTAAACTCTATAGGTAGTGTAGTTACTCATCCTCTATATAAGGTGTATCTATTCATACACGAAATATTTTAAGAGGTACACCTGTAGGTGGTAAAGAAGCTATAGAAGCAAAAAGAATATTTTTATCTAAGCGTTTTTGAATTTTCGTAATTATTATAATTTTAAAACTGCTTGATACGTTTTGCATAAAACCTTTACTGCAAATTCTATGAATGGCCCGCCTGACGCTGCGAGGGCGGCGACCGGACGGCACGAGCATGGCCGCGGTGTCTCAGGGCGTCAAATATAAGAAGGAGCCAGTATTTCTTATGTGCGTTAAATAATTTATAAATATTAAATTTTGAAAAAAATACATTTAGAATTTTTTTTTTTTCGTTGCTGTAGCTTCTTTACAGGTGTACCTCTTAAAATATTTCGTGTATGAATAGATACACCTTATATATAGAGAATTAGTTGCTACTTGTTCCTTGGAAGTAACAAATCAAATCAAAATAATTTTATTTCACATAGACCAACATGGGCACTTATGACACGTCAGAAGCTAGGTGCACGGTTCCAAATAGTTGATCCCTATGGCGAGAAACTGCAAGAAAGAAAGAGCCGGCAAGAAACTTCATGGTTACTCTTTTAAAAATAATTGGCTTTCTACAGTGGTTTTAAATTACAGTATTAATAGGTATGTGTGAACAGTGTACGACTGTCAACAAGTACCAAGTATTTCATAAAATGGAAAATTCCCTACAGTCTACAAGGCCTGCCCGTACGTTCTAACATCCAGAATGTATACAAGAATCTACATAAATGATAGAATTTCTAAGGGGCCATTCATTTATTACGTAAGACGATTTAGGGGGGGGGAGGGGGGGTTGACTATGTCTTATGTTTTCTTACAAGGGGGTGGGAGGGAGTCTCGATAGTTCTTACGTAACATAAAAAAAAATGCGCAAAGTTAAAATTATACTTTGAAAAAGCGCGGGCAACCACGCGCTTGCAAATAAACATTTCAAAAAATTGTTACTTTGAAAAATAAACATTACAATTAAACCAAACGTGTATTCATTTTCTCCTTTAGATTCTTACGTAATAAATATTAAACAGGGGGGAGGGGGTCGGCCTATTCTTATTTTTTCTTATAATAGGGGGGCGGGGGTCAAAAACTAGCGAAAATAGTCCTTTGTAATAAATGAATGGCCCCTAAGATAAAATAACCTATTTAAACCAAATGTAATTTTAACACTCCACCCTTCCGGCCAGGGTCACAAGATTCGTTCGAAAGAGTTACCGTGCCCTGGCATATGAGCATCTGAAGGAACACGGGTGGGTTTAAGTCAGTAAAAGTCTGATACGCCCTTCCGTTCTAGCGGGAGACGTTATTTGATGATTTCCGAACCGAAAAAAAAACTCTCCACTCTTTTCAAAAGAGTCTATAGAAAAGGGAGGGTTCTCCGACCAAACGGGCGTTGTGTCTGGGGGGCCCGACGATTGATTTTGGAACGTTGTAAATATACCAGTTGCGTGGTAAACTCTGCTTGCGTGATGCAGGATTTTGCGTGACGTCACTGTGATACGTAGTTTTGCATGTGACAATGTAGATGCCACCACAGAACCTTTCTAAGATCGCTTTATTGTCTATTCGTAACCTACTAAAAGAGCCTTAATAAATACAGTATTACAGTACATATATTCGTTAAATTGGTAGCTACTATACTTGAATATTAAGTTGAAAACACAATAAATTAAACAAATTCAAGTACACATGCACTCAAGTCTATATTTGTATTAAACATACTTAATTGTGCCAACTGTCAACCAACTAACCAAACAGCTCAATATGACACATATTTGATTGTTTATGTCTATTACAAATCATAGTTTTACAAAACTGAGTACTGCACCAACCAAAGTCAATTAGCGTGAACCGAATAAAAATAAACTGACACTTGATACATTCAATGCTATAAAAAAAAAAGAAAACAAATAAATTCAACAATCGATTCGCCTCGGCGTTCAATGCCTACCGATGCTTACTCTACCCGCGCCTGAGTTCGTACCTCGTGTGTAGCAATGGTAACTATTGCATTGCTTCACGCCGTCATTTGTGTTAATGACCCGCATTTAAGCTGATATAGTTAGATAAATAGCAAGGCTCTTATTCTAGTCAATGTCATAGTGTTAGAGAAGGAAGAAAGTTCTTCCTTCTCTTTTGGATTTTCTGGCATTTTAGAATTGTCAAGGAGTTGTTCTGTTAGTTAGAAAATTGAAGCTTGTGGCCAGTTTTAAAACGTTAATCACTATGGAGAAGAATGGGCAAGAAAAACCTTTCATTTTCAATAATATTTTTACGCCCTAGATGTTGAAAATTGAAATACAAGTGGTGGGTTTCAAAGAAAAAGAAATGGCTGCTGCTGTAGATTGTTACATATATAAAACTATTTGTTTTGCAGTTTTGGGTGGATTTGCTACTGTCAAAACAAAAGTGGGTTACGGATCGCAGAAAGTAGCTATTGCGAAGCAGTAATGCTCGCGAAGGAGGAGGCGGGGCGCGTGAGGGAGTGGCAGTCTCTGCGCCCTCACGTCCCTAGCCGCCGCAGGAGGAGACGCCCCGGGTGTCGGGAGTCCATAGCGGACTCCCGGCCACCGTAGGCGCGAACTTGCGGGTGGCGAGCAATGGGTAGCTCGCCGCCCGGTAAGGACCAAGCTCGGGTCGACGGCACGTAGTGTTCCACGCGCGCCTCAAAGAGCAGCATCGAGGGGTCTACTAGGACCGATGCCTGCCGGGGTCGCGAGATTGTTCGAAAGAGATACCGTGACCATGGCACACGGGCAACTGATGGAACACGGGTGGGTTTTAGTCAGTAAAAGTCTGACACGCCCTCCCGCTCCGCCCAGAGCGGGAGAAATCATTTGATGATTTCCCATCCTGAAAAAAAAAAGGGCTTTTGTTTGGAATTATGTTATATGTATAAACAACCATTATTCTATATGTTCTGTGATATGATTTCTTTTTCAAATTCATCAAAGTAACATGTTTCATGGCAGTTGCTTCGTGTAGCAGACGTGTTTGTTTGAAATATAGAACTGTGGGTATAGAATAAATATCTGAGTATAGAACTGTGGTGTCCTGTGGTACTTACTGGAGCTAAATAATGTTAATAAGAATCCGAAGATAACAAAGACATAGTGTTTAAAGGAAGTAATTATTCGTCTTCAATAAACGGTTGAAAATTCCGTGAAATCGTTCTCTTCGTGAGAAAAATACTTAAATAAATGAATAACAAACATACGTCACAAAGAAGGATGTCAACATACAATTGTTGAACAATTCTCGGCAGATTTATCTTATTTATGAAAGGAGTGATCGATCATTGTAATTCATAAAGTCTTCGAGCGCGACAAGAATTGGTTTCCATTGCCATGTTTTTACATCATCTTTATTGAAGAATTGTAAAGGGAAATTTTAATATGTTAAACAGCATAGTGTAAAAAGCATCTGGTTTATCGAGCAAGTTTTAACTTTTTATGTGTTCATTAAAGTAAGTAGGCCACCTAGCTTTGCTGGCAGGCCATACAACTCAGTCATGTCAACAGATAGAAATCTAGGTAAGCGTGTTTCGTCTTCAATCGCCTGTAATTGCGTAAAAACGGTGTACCGACGCTTGCTTGTTTTCTCTTACCGAATTGAGTACAATTCCGAACGTATACGTACAAGATGTTTTGATGTCATTAAAGTTATTTAAATGTTTGTTTTTCTCGTGCTTGTGTAGTTCGATGAAAGGAATGGAAATAAATCAGTATAGAATTCACAGAACAAAATACATGCTATGTGTAATAGGATTACACATAGCATGTATTTTGTTCTGTGAATTCTATACTGATTTATTTAAACATCCATAAATCCTTACAAACTTTTACATTTACAATATTTGTAGGATAGGATAGGTCCTATCCTACAAATATTGTAAATGTAAAAGTTTGTAAGGATTTATGGATGTTTGTTATTCTTTCACGCAAAAACAACGGAAGGGATTTGGATGAAATTTGGCACACATATTTTTATAACCTGGAATAATACAAGGAATACTTTAAATCTCGGTAGTACGCGAGCAAAAATTGGTAATCTTATTAAATAAACTACTGATGACCTGAAAAGACTACATGGATATAGAAGCAGAACAGAGGGTGAAGATCAAGATTTAGAGAGATTGGGCTTTGAAGACGGTAGATGTGACTTTCAAAATTTTGCACATTTTTAGTTTTATTTTTTGTTTGTTAAGTTTTTTGTTTCAGTTATCTTGATATGACCCAAGGCGTTCGAGATTTATAAAAGTATACAAAATCGTGTCATATTCAAGGATTTTATCACAACATTGGGAGAGGCACAAACCGGTTTGCTAGTCGAATGGTAACAACAAAAATAACCAGTTCTGCATCCAATTACAATTTGCGAGGTTTTAATATTAATTTGCAAACAGCTGTGCGGTAGGTACACTTGCCGAGAAATTGCATCAATACAGCTGCGTTTACATTGGTAGAGTTGTGCCTGATTATTATACCTTAATGATCGCTATTGTTTGAACTTAAGACTTCTGCATTTTTACCTAAATAGCAGCATCTGAACCATGTTCTTGTGACCTGTTTTAAGATTGAACCAGTCTCTTACGGTGTTCATTTAATGATTTCCCTGGCTGTATAAGTTAGAGAAATTATAATGTTAACACCGTGTTAAAGCCATTTCATAAATTTCTTAGAGAATGACAGTTGTATGATTATGAATGATTTTTGTTTCGATCCTTAAACACTCCTTCTATATTTATGTTCATATACAAAACAGCTGAAAGGATTTGGTTGAATTTTGGCACTCTGACAATTTATAATCTGGAATAACATAAGATAATTTTATCCCGGTAACACGTCCCCTTGGGATATCAAATTTTCGACCTCTTTCCGCCCACGTGGGCGCAGTTGCTGGCAAAAGCTACCAATCCACACTATATATATATATATATATATATATATATATATATATATTATTATATTATATATTATCCACACTTAATATTATAAATGCAAAAGTAACTCTGTCTGTCTGTCTCGTTTTCTGCTAAAACTACTGAACTGATTTAAATGAAATTTGGTACACAGGTAGTTTAGAGCCTGAAAAAGGACATAGGCTCTTTATCTTGGTAGTTTGTTCCCGCGGGATAATTTCTGACCTCCACGCGGGCGAAGCCGCTGGCAAAAGCTAGTTAAAATATAAGCATGAATGTAAGATTAATATTAAACTGTCAATGTAAAAACTTCCTAAGCAACATACTCAATCGGACAGACATTCTTCAGTTTTTGTAACAAGTACACTACGTGGTAAATTAGTATTGTTTGCGATATGTAGGTACCCTATTGTTATTTGATCGTAAATTATTTAGTCACGCATTGTGTGGGTTTAAAAGGCCTGTTTGGCTAATTACGGTTTTTCTTAAAAGGTATTCATGTTACGTAATTTTGTATAGGTAAGTATATTTAAATATATTTTTTTGAACCCGAATATTTTTTTTTTTAACAAACTTAATATCCTATACTGCCTAAATATGAACATTAACAACTAGTACATAAATTTATATTTTGTAAGAGAGTAAAATTTTATAGAATATGTATTTATGTATTTTCTCCTTTATAGAAATGACACATCAATTATACTTCAAAATAATAATGTATATGAATTTAAATTCCAATTAATACAAAAATATGTACTTAAACATTTAAAAATATCAGAAGTGATTTTTATATTTTTAAATGTTTTATATGTTTAGCCCACCGGTAACAAGAACAGGGTCCAAGCTACCGGCGGTCAGGGCTCCAGAGAGAAGAACCTTATAACAATACGAGCCGTGTCCAAAAGTGACGCTTTCTGTATCAAGCCCTTCATCCAGTTGCCCAACGAGAGCCTTTTCAGATGTTGATTGAGGCTCTTGGCTATTAAAAAACTAAACTATTATTATTTACGAAATTTGACATAAGCTTTTCTTATTATTTTTTTTTACTACCTTAATTACTTCTATTTTCCATAATTTACACGTGTTTCTATAATTCCAACAGTAATTATTCAGCCGTTACTAGTTAGTTCTCGAAATAATTATGAATAAGTCGTACAAAAATGTGACTACACCGTATGGGTCGTTAATAATTTTATGTTAAAGATAACAGTTATGCGACTATAGAGTCGACTGTATTTGTGTCAAATTGTATATAAATTCGTAAATAATTCAGCCTTAGTATGAATATTTGCATGGGAACCTGAAATAGGTGGTAGGCAAAAACAACTGCACAGGCACCGGCAACTGAAGGAATACGGGTGGGTTTTTAGTCAGTAAAAGTCTGACACGCCCTCCCAGACCGGGAGATGTCACTTGATGCTTTCCCAACCAGAAAAAAAAGGAAAAATGCAGAAACTAAGAAATGCCACCTGCTACGATCCTTACATAGTTCTTTGCCTCGTTTACGTTCATACATCTGGTCATACACGCGCGCCGGATGCGAGTACCGCGCACCTGAACTTTCTGAATGTCACTAAATGTCCTTAAAGGTGTTTCCACTTACATCTGCCGTGTCATTCATCCTCTCATCATGACCAAATCAACTAAGCATACTCTTTTAAATTTTTGTTGCTTCATTTTCTTTTTAAAAGCATACCTCTTTATGCTATTGGCGTAGAAGATATATGACCATAAATTGCACCGCATCTATTGACATTTATTTAGAAGATAACTTATAAGGGAACATATTTCGTAAAATGTCAACTATTATGTAAAAATATGTCTATTTCAATTTCAAAACCCGCCTACATTCTTAACTTATTGTCTTAAGAATGGATCGACACATATGCATATAATTATCGAACCATTGTTTGATTTTGCACATTCCGTATTTAGACAAGACAGGTCTACCTTCAGATATCTTGACTTACTATTTCATTTTCCAAAGATTAACAGGTATTTTGTAACATTTACTTATTGAGATTTGTTGACCATGGCTTAGAAAGAAGAATAACCAATTACAGTGTCTTGTATTTATTATCAGGATATAATTGCAGTTCTGCCCTGAAAACATCCAACAGGGTCGCGACGGATCCAGGCTTAGAAGGCGTAACGAGTTTGATGCCTTAGATAAGGGATTTCTCTATTTGGATGTCGAGTTGAGTGAAAAAAGGGAAAGGAAGGCCTCTGCCCTGGAGTGGGACGACAAAAGTTTTAATATTTACTTCTGCATACATTTTAATTGTACATTTTGATGGAATGACAAACTCACAAGGGAGCACTAGGAAGTGAAAGGCGGGCGTTTTGGGGGACTGACTTCTGCAGTTTTGACGTTCGAAAAGTGTTGATTCTCAGTCTAATTTGAATAAATATTTTATCCTAGAAGCCAACGGTTATATTCAATGCATGATCCACTAACCTGCACTCAGTCCCCTATTACGAAGAAAAGACCAGAGTCATAGCAGTTGGAACATTACAGATAGATTAAATAGTACGCAAATAAGTAATAAACATCTAGAACGCTATGAATAAGTAGGCCTCTTCATTAAATCCTTAACCGATTCTACAGTTTCTCAAAGAGACACGCAAGAATTTACGACTTTAATGTAAATGAAATTAAATACATGTCTTTATATGAAGAAAATTTGCAACATAAACCTATCGATACCAAGTAATGTTTTCATCATCTGGACTTTAACTACTTGGTAGTTAGCTTTCATAGTTTTCTAATATACCGTTATAAAACGTTATGACCAATAAATATGTACTAGATACTGGTGGTTCTGCGCGTAAATTCTGATGCAGAACTGTTAAGCCCAAAGAGTAAACTAATATACAGGGAAAAGAGAGCCCTCTTGCGTGATAAAATTGCAAACCTATTTGACAATACGCCATCTGTAACTTGGCCCCAAACTAATCACATACCTACATAGCTATAGTTATATGTATGATAACATGACATGTTCTAATAGAACGTTTCGTCATATCTCTGCAACATGTTCTAGTAGAACACGTTCCAGAAATAGGACGAAACAAAATAGTCCCGATGGAATTGTGGTAATTACAACGAAATACAACAATACAGATCGGGAACTACAAAATGCGCGTACGCAGAATGCAGCAAATCGCCATATTGTGATTGTTTATTTTCAGTTCAAGAAATGTCATCAATACATCATAGGTAAAATCTGGCAGCAGGTCTTTTTAAATAAAGTTGATATTTGTACTTTACCAAATTGTATTTCATTTATGTGTCTATTTCTATTTGTAAGTGAGTTTGATATTTTTCTCATACTTATCTCCAATTAATATTACATCAATAATCTTATTTTAAATAAAATATTTCGATCAAGTTATAGCGCCACCTGTTGAAAATTGAATGTAATTTAATAGTAATTGGGCCAACATCTAGATGGCAACTCTTTCTTTACTTTGCTGTCAAAATGTACGTAGTGTCACCCCCCTGGTTAAGCCTCTGGTCTTAATTAGGTTGCTTATTGTTAACGCATGACTTCTTATATGTAAAGAGAAATCCGAAACTTAGGCGATATTTCAAGGCTTGTTTTCCAACATTAGCATAGATTAGTTGTTTAAAACACATATAATGACTAGGTTCACCCGAAGGGTTAAGCAAGGGTACAACTACGATACAGGTGTACTATTACAAAACGCTCAGTTTCACCAGTAATGATGAACTTGCATGTAATAGTGGGCGAACCTATTGCCACCAATCGGGCACAAATCCAGACTCAAAAGTGATGAGAACTTCGTGATGGAAAGTCCAATATATCTGAATGACCTAAGAATCCAGTTCAGGACTTCACTTGCGACCGCTAGACCAGCGCGGCAGTTATATGTAGACTATACACCTACCTACATTATACCTGGGATTTGATCACTAAGCGCTGGAAAAATGTGGGTACACCCACAAGTTCACTTACTTACTTTCTGTACATTTTTCATGTCTACTCACCACGTCGGAAGAAACAAGCGTGATGTGAGATATTATTTACTTTTCTAGATTTCAGCCGAGAAACAGCTTCTAAGAACTTTAGTCCTACAACAGTTTTTTTCCAAAAATGGAAATGGAAAATGAAAGATTTTTCAGGACGCTGCAGGCGGCGTGTACCGTTTGTTGGAAATATTACCTGAAAGACTACCTACGTAGGTACATTATTAAATAATTTTATGACATTGTGCTCATTTTAGTCATTTAAATAATGAACGGTTTAATAATAAAAACTTTTAAGTAACTGTTTAAAGCTTAGTATTTTATGTTCTCTTCGCGAAATCACAAAGGGAAATTTCTGTTATTGTTAATTAAAATGGAATATTATTTCTACGAACTATGAAGATATTATGAACAAACTCGAAATTTATAAAGCTAAGAAACCAATTTATTTTCTCTGTTTTTTTTTTTATATTGGAAGGTTCTTTCAATATATTTTTCCAAAAGTACCACTTTGTAAATTCATCAAGTGACAACCAGAAGACCGTCCGAAGTGGAGGGTTAAAAGCAGGAAAGCGGACCCCGGGCTCCGAAAGGATGCAACCGAGATAACGCAAGGAGGATGATGACAACAGATACGTTTTATTCCTCCAAATTAAAACTGGGAGGTTTTTTTTTTAAATAGATTTTTCCAAACAGTACCACTTTGTAAATTCATCAAGTGTCAACAAATCCACACTATCCACATTATAACTCTGTCTGTCGGTCTGTCTGTCTGTCTGTCTGTCTCGCTTTCCTGCTAAAACTACTGAACCGATTTAAATGAAATTTGGTACACAGATAGTTTAGAGCCTGAGAAAGGACATAGGCTTTTATTTATCCCGGTAATATGTTCCCGCGGGATAATTTCCGACCTCCACGTGGGCGAAGCCGCTGGCAAAAGCTAGTACGTTATAATTCTTAAAATTAAAATTGGAAGGTATTTTTTAATAGATTTTTCCAATCAGTACCACTTTGTAAATTCATCAAGTGACAAGAGATACGTTATTTTTCTTAAAATTAAAATTGGAAGGTTTTTTAAAACGATTTTTCCAAACTGTACCACTTTGTAAATTCATCAAATGACAAGAGATCCGTTATTTTTCTTAAAATTGAAATTGGAAGATTTTTAGGGTTCCGTTGCCAAATGGCAAAAAATGGAACCCATATAGATTCGTCATGTCTGTCTGTCTGTCTGTCTGTCCGTCTGTCTGTCTGTCTGTCCGTCCGTATGTCACAGCCACTTTTCTCCGAAACTATAAGAGCTACGCTGTTGAAACTTGGTAAGTAGATGTATTCTGTGAACCACGTCAAGATTTTTATACTAAAATAGAAAAAAATAATAAATTTTGGGGTTCCCCATACTTAGAACTGAAACTCAAAAATTTTTTTTTCATCAAACCCATACATGTGGGGTATCTATGAATAGGTCTTCAAAAATGGTATTGAGGTTTCTAGTTTCATTTTTTTCTAAACTGAATAGTTTGCGCGAGAGACGCTTCCAAAGTGGTAAAATGTGTGTCCCCCCCCCGTAACTTCTAAAATAAGAGAATGATAAAACTAAAAAAAATATATGTTGTACAATACCATGTAAACTACCACCGAAAATTGGTTTGAACGAGATCGAGCGAGTAGTTTTTTTTTAAAACGTCATAAATCGTATAACGCAATTTACCTTACATTCAATCAACTGAAATATAAAATAAAAAAAAAACATTTATTTTTAACCGAGAATACCTACAGGTTTGTACGGAACCCTCGGCGAGCGAGTCCGACTCGCACTTGGCCGGTTTTTTTTAATTCGTTTTTTTCCAAACTGTACTACTTTGTAAATTCATCAAGGGACTACAAATACGTTATATTTCTTTAAATCACAGACGACAAGTAATCTTAAAGTGAAGGGAACCAATATTGCTTAATAATGATACGTGAAAATATCCCAAGTATAATTATGCTCATCATAATAATTAGATAATGCGAGTTATACGCAGTAACCTCAACTTGCAAAACGAGATGCCTGTGCGCAACGGGGAAGATAGCGGACTTGTAAAGGGAAATGCACATTCATCATTGGTTGTACTTGTAGGTAAGCATTTTCCAATTTTCTGTGCAGTAAATCAACCACGGTCAGCACGAATACTTTAGTTGCTGAAAATATTTGCGAAAAATCAATGTAAAGGTGAAGTTGCATAATATAAAAAAAAGAACATACTAGCTTTTACTCGCAACTGTGTCTGCGTAAATGTCGGTTATCGCGGTAGCGGATGAAATCGCGGAATGAAAAGTAGCCTATGTCCTTTCTTGGGGTTCAAACTTACCCCCTACCACATTTCATCAAGATTGGTTCTGTGGTTTAGTCGTGAAAGGGTAACAGACAGACAGAGTTACTTTTGCATAATGTTAAGTATAGAGTATAGATCATGCATAGTCGCTTTACAAAAAAGGTAATGACGTAAAACAAGTTGTACAATACATGATAGATATTTCTGACTCCTGCGCTAGTTATAACATAACATAAACTTTGTAAAGCAATAGGTTTGTCTAACAAAACACATGACAGTTTTGAAAACATATGAAATACGGCACGCGTCGACGATCGTTGACGACTGCCATTTTTTATGGCTGCACTGAGAAAACTGACAATCATAAAAGAGGTGAATTCAGCTTAAAGTATGATGAATTCACTCAAAGGACGGAGCATAGTGATTCACCAAAAAGAACGATGATAATACTGATGTTGATGATAACAGTATTTAAGATGATGTGTCACCATGGATTTAGTTTTAGTTACCTACTATTTTTCGATGCCTTCCTCATATATCCAGTTATATCCTATTAGTTTTCCTACAATTTTTCGGTGACTTCCTCACATATTCAGTTATGTCATACAATTTTTCCAACTATTTTTCGGTGCCTTCCTTATATATCCAGTTATATCCTATTATTTTTCCTACTATTTTTCGGTGACTTCCTCACATATTCAGTTATATCATACAATTTTTCCTACTATTTTTCGGTGCCTTCCTCATATATCCTATTATTTTTCCTACTATTTTTCGGTGACTTCCTCACATATTCAGTTATGTCATACAATTTTTCCTACTATTTTTCGGTGCCTTCCTCATATATCCAGTTATATCCTATTATTTTTCCTACTATTTTTCGGTAACCTCCTCGTATTTTAGGTTAGGTCCTCTTACTTTTCCTACTATTTCCTCATATCTCTGGTTATAGCCTATTATCTTACGGAGGTCGCCCTCAATAGGAGGATTGTGTTTTTTAATAAACCAATTAATATCTCTATAATACACCAGTGATTAGTTGTAGTTCTACTCATTCTCCATCAGTAGGACTACAACTAAATACTGGTGGATTACACAGAAATTGTTTGGATTATTAGAAATCACAATCCTCCTATAATTGAGGGCGCCACTGGACTTACATGATCCCCTTATTTTTAAGTATCCAATATTGGTTCTTTCCTTTTAAATATTATTAGGTGTGAGCTCAACATTAAAAAAAACTGAAGAACCCTAAACTTGAACCTTAAAAAAATGGAGAGTAAGTAAAAAAAATAGAAAAAAGTACCTTGGCAAGAATGGTAAGAAGGTGAAAAGGGATGTATGTATAAATTAAACAGAAAATTGAATGGTATTTTTATTTCCATAGTATGAATGAATAATTATTATATACTCTAAACATTTATATTCAGTATAAAAGAAGACTGTTTTGTTTAGAAACATCCTCGCCTTAATGATTACAGTATCTATTTGTCGGTCATTATAAAGAATCATTATATACATTATGTTCAATAATTCTAGTTTTTACAAATTAAAATAAAGGTTGAGACGAGTAGAAATTTAATTTACAAAAAATAACAAACTTTACATTAATGTACCTATAACTAAAACATTTTTGCCCTTAAGGTGATTGCTTCAGGGTAGCCGTTTTTTGCAATTTGCAGGCCAGTGCTAGGTTGTATGTTAATTTAATGTTGCACGCGGGTGTAAGTACATAAGTTGTACTACATACGTCTTACACCCGCGTCTAACATTTCAATCAAAACCTAGCACTGGCCTGCAAATTGCAAAAAACGTAAGAAAATTTGAATTTCGCGGGCTACCCTGACGCTTTCACCTTAAAGCTGCATACAATAAATTGGTTATATTATTATAGTAAATATCTATTTTCAAGTAAAGTGCTACTATAAACACTCCGATGAGACTAATCTATCCCTCATACAAATACTTTACTTTAAAATCTATTACTAAAGGTGAACGCACACTTTTCAGAGCCGAAGGAGGCGAAAGAATCGAATTTTAGAATTACTTGTATGAAATCCTATGGAACCTCGCACACTTACCGAATCGGACGAATAAGGTCGTACGATTCGGTGCGGATAAGTGTGCGAAGTTACATTGGACTTCATTTAAGTAATTCTAAAATTTGATTCCTTCGCCTCCTTCGGCTCTGATAAGTGTGCGTTCACCTTAAACCAGCTATTGGTGCTGGCTCATACCATTACTTTATGCGGACACCGTTATCGGGCCGTCTTTATAGGATATCCTAAAGGGATATCCGATAAATACCGTAACTAAGGGTAGATTACTAGTTGAGCGCACTCTGCTATAAAAAAATAACTGCCCTTGGACTCTGCAGTGCCTCAAACTAGCAACGCCGCGTACGGTATAAGTACATAATTAATAATTATGTAAACGTTTCCAAAAAAAATTGATATTACTGGATTCAAAATAAAAACACCTTAAAAATGAGCAAACGAGTTAACTCGTTTGCGCATTTTCAAGGTATTATAGCAGCGACCGTAAGCCGTTAGAATACCTACAGAATTTTGAAATTTTTTTCTAGGTACCATCTACTTGTAATATATGACGTGTTACCTCGCATTAGAGTGAGCGTGTTAGGACACGGAGAAACGGCATTTTGGCAAGGAAAGCACAGATAATCATTACCACGTTTAACTTCATAAGAATTGTAATGAGAATTAAATTCAATAGTTTCAAACATACATCAACGGAAAAAAACCTCTTCAGTATCTGTCACCAAAATTGCATCAATTTGGCCAAAAGTGGGTAAGAATTGTTCATCATCTATATCTACAGTAACAATAGAGTTCCGCTGCCATATAACACCAGCTATTGTAGCGGAAGTAACCGAATATTTGAGGACAACGCCAGTGCCGAGAGAAAACTTGACAGTGTCTCCTGAATTTAATGCAGATTTTTTTCCTAGTATTTTTGTTGTAGGTATTGTATTTTTCACAAACAAGTCATTGAGCATAAGTTGACATTTTATTGCTAGAGTCTTGCAAACATTGACTCGATTAAAAGATGATCTAGCCACTAACTTAGATACCCTGTGCTTGGCTTCAAAACGCATAGCCCACATGTTACGTACGGGGCCGAACTTCATTAGCATGGTAGGATAATGAGTCAGAAAATGAAACTTTGGCTGCAGGGGTGATTTTGTTAGCTCCGTGTACAATTGATTAAATTCTGCTATTATAACCCGGAGTTGAATATTGGTGTCACTGAAGACCCTATGACTTAATAACCTGTCGGTGATTTGCCGCAACATAATGTATAATTTCCATACTTTATTTTCTAAAGGAATGTAAAACCCGGCTATTAGGCTGAAGTATCTAATAAGGGTAAGCATTTCTGATGCTGAAGTTTTCAATTTTACTTTCGAACCTTGGACAACTAAACAATTACTTGGTTTTGAATTCCTATCTGGTCCATAATCAAATGAAATTATTCTTTGTTGCAATACTGAGATCTTTAAAAGACCTTCGGCAAGGAAGTGGTTTATGACAAAGGTCATTACATAACAAGCTACACCTTCTAATATATCATGCATTGGGTCTACTGCTACATTTTGAAATAAATCAAATCCTGTCACCTTAAGCCAACAGCATGATTCTTTAATGCCCGTGTTAGGTGTATCGTTTTCTTGCAATTGAGCGTGGTATGAAGTCATATTTCTAAGCAAGTTACTGTTTTCATATAGAGCAGTTTGCAAACCTTTCTTGTCAATGTTACAGATTCTGCAACACTTGTTAGCTGAAAAACTTTCAGTAAACCCGAGAATTGAATTCAGGCCTAAATTATCGCCAGTTATAGCAACAACCTTCAATTTTACGGTTCCTTTAAAAAACTTATTTTCTATAAAAATTCCTTTGTTTTGCAAGTAATTCAATTCCTCAATAACAGGGTCAAAAATAGCTTTGTTTCCATATTTAGTTTTGTCAGCAGAATGGCAAATAGCTAACAGCAAAATGTTATTCAACAATGAAAATAAATGTGGTGGGAGTGCTGGCAAGGAAACGTATACACCACCAAGCTTATGCACCCCAGCGTGGCTCCCCAAAGGATTTCCAATTTCAAAATCATCATAGTATACTACTAAAGGAAGAATAATGTCCGACGCCTGCGGTGTACACATTGCCAGCCATACAGATCCCTGCATTACATTTTCTAGACACATTGGCCTCATCGGATTTTCTTCACGGATTATTAAATTACCCCTTAGGTGGTTCAAATAATCCGTTACATCTTTCCAAATAGTGTCAATGGAAAAAAAATTCTTCAAAACCTGGCGAAGTTGAATTACTTGCATTGTACGTGGCTTGGTGTGTAATGTTAAAGTGTTACTCCTTTGTGAAATGTCAGGACAATAACCAACGATTACTTCATGTGGTGGTATAAAAGAACCTAATAAATTCAATTCTCGGAATCTCAAATATTCTGAACGAAACGGAAAAAAGATGCCCTTCAAAGCTGTGTTGAACTTATGAAGTCGTTTATTAATTTCGCTTCCAGACATGCTTTCCTCATCAGCTAGCACAGGGCCGAATACGGACATTAAAGACGGTGCGATATTGTCAAGAAGGGTTTGCAAATGACTAACCATAGCTTGTACAGACGATCGAGATACAGAGGGATTTACATAGAGCGTTGAAATAAATTTCAAAACTTCTTTATGAATAATACTATCAGCATTATCAAGGACTTCCGGTTCACTATCAGCTTCAATGTATATGTGCTCAGTTGCTACTTTGGTAGTCTCTGTTTCACACATAGGAACTACGCAAGCCTCGTTTGAGGTGGATGGCAAATAACGAGTGTTTACTTTATTCAAATGTTTTAAGTTAACATGTTTTCTAAATTGTCTAACGTCCGTGAAATACCGGTAGCATGCGTCTTCACCACATTTATAAACTCCAGTAATATCAATTTTTTCACATTCTTTCCTTATGTGGGTAATAAGTGAAGAAAACGTGGGAAAAGTCCTTTTACAACTGTGACACTTCATCTTAATTTAAATTGTGACTCCGAGAGTAACTAATATCTCCTTCACAGATTGTGACATACGATCGTACGATGTTTTGACTTTGTAAAAACCAATTTGGATAATAAGCCAAATGTTATAGCTTTCAGTAGGATATTTAGCCGCAGTAGCATGAAATATTTTAAAAGTCACATCAACAGCCTCAGTTAGTGTTGTGAACTTGTAAAACGTATTGTCACATACTGTGAAGGAGACACCTGACTGGCGGCACCAAATTATAAATGGTTGGAGGCTAATACCTAGGTTTTGAAGCTTTTGGCGACGCTCCTCAATTACCACTTGCACGTCTGCGTCATCATCCACGATGGTCACAAATCCATCCAATATCTCCGCTCGTGAAGCTTGCCAGTCTTTTCTAGATCGACGGGCAGGAGGAATATTAAAGAGACAGCCGAGTAGCAATATCGCTGCTATTAATTTTGTCTCCGGTTGTTCATCTGGAAAGAAAATAATAATAGTATATTTGACACAACACATCATCATTAACTGAGCAAATAGGGAAAAGTATCAGAACAAAATAAAATCTATCTATATAAGTAAAAATGAATTGCCGAAATGTGTGTCCGCCCGCCCGTTACTTCTGAACGACTGCACCATGTTAGATAATTTTTAAATTCTTTTTTGTCTATATATTTTATAACGGGTTCACCGACCCAGGGAGGTCGAGCACCTAGAACTATATAACAGAATCATTTCCTTACCGTCACAAATTGCCAATGTATCAGCTATTTTTCGACGAAGAAACGAGTCCTTTGTGGTGTTAAGCTTCTGCTGAGCAGCTTTTAGTATGTTTTCCGATGAAGCATCCAAGGCGTCGAGGCCCCCGGATTTATCAGGGAACAGTGCTTCGTAGTCATGAGTCAGGAGTCGCCATCCATCACTTGACTTCAGGATAGGATACTTATTGAAGTACTCCTGTAATGTCCCTTCCTCGTAGTACAAGTACCGGAGGCGAGCTCGCACCGTCTCCCGCCACAGGGCACTGACCTCCTGCCACGGACCAGCTGAAGGACTTGACAGCTGCTCTAATGCTGACGCTACGTCCTCCACTTCACCTGCACACAAAAATTAAAACGATTAATAATTAGTACAATGACAATAACGGTTCTTAGATTCAGATATTTTGTAATTTGTAACGAAAATTTATACTAATTCAGATATTTTTCTCAATAATTTTGTTCTTGATAATTTAATTCAATCTGAAAACATAAAATTTCTTGAAAAGGAGTTACCTTCTTTAAGTCCGGTCAGGTCGATTCCAGCGAGTGGAGGGGTGTCTAGCCTAGGACTGGACTTGGAGCGAGAACGTGACTTGGGCTTTTCAATAAGGCCCAACGAAACTAAATGCTGCCGTCGAGCCCTTCTGGCGGTGACTAACCAGCCAGAGATATTGCGCTTAGCCTGGTAAGCATCAGCCGGCAGGTACGGCGCGTAGTATAGGGGTGGTGACTCCTCTTTAAATAATCTGCCAATGTCGTAGGATAGAGCAAACAGCTGCGAATCTGTCAGAAGTACCGGGTTTTCGGCCGTAATGAGCTTCTCCATAAGCAGCTTGCATAAACGCCCACGCACGTTTGAGGGTAAGGTGCCCGTTTTCTGCCCAATTGCTATTATTTGTTTTCCCTCGACTGATGAATTCAGTATGGTATTCACCTGAAACACAAATAGTATAAGTATGGCATTACAAACTAAATATGCAAGGTAAAAGTTAAAAAAAAATGTCACTAAAATGTTGAAAATACAGGTTCAATACCTACCTTCCATTCAGTATAATGATCAGTTGGAGTCGGTGCCATTCTAGGCATCATGCATTTAGTTGTTAGTTATAGCTGTCACCAACTCCAAATATATTACTGATCTTTGTGACATATAGTATAGCTCCTAAACGGCCGTCCGTACACACATACAGGACAGGACAGGTACAGACGTTAAACTTATCTGTTTACGCCGGGGGTTAACAATATTGAATGTCAATTTAAATTCCTTATCAAAAGTACAGGATAATAGGCAATAACTTACTAAATTGCTCCCGATGGACTCTTGTCTAACTGCTTCACCCACTGACGACGACGAGTCCAGTGGTATCACCAGTATGTCACCATCCTAAAATAATATTTACTTTGAGACAATGTTATAATAGTACATGTAACAAAAAGGTGTGATAATATGAGTATGTACGGTCAATTAACCTCAATAATCGTTGAAATAATCACTAAATGTGTCCGAGTGCGACCGTTAACTAACAGGCTATAGCTAGCCCTAGCCGGAGATAACTCAAGGGAAGTGTTATATTTTTTTACTAGTAATCGGTTCAGCATTGCAGGTGTGAACGGTCCTGCCCTCGTCCCTTGATCCGGCCCTGATAAAAACTAATCGATCAAGATCAGGACTGATCCTGGTCTCAAAGAATGTCTATACCAAATTTTGCATCGGTTCAGTGTCTTAGGTATGAAAATGTGAAAAGGTCCTGCCCCAGCCGACAGATAGACAGACAAACTTACTTTCGCATTTATAATATTAGTATGGATGTAATTACAAATTAATACATATTGCTCTTGAACCAAAAAACAGTAAGTACGAGTACTTTTCTACAATTTTGCAGAACTTACCAAATTTTCCTGGTTAAGTCCTGCTTCGCAGTCTTGGTTGAGGATTGAGCTTTGCAGTCCTTCACACGGTGGCAGAGGCTCTAAGTTACAAGGTAGACTAGTTAACAAGTCATTCCTCAGGACCTCTTCAAAGAGTGATGAATTGTAGGAGTTATCCTGAAATTTAACAAGAAATTTAAAAAGGTAATAATAATGTACTTAGTTGGTAAACTAACAAGACTGATGAAAAGTTATGATTTTATTCCACTTTTTAAATAAATACTGCACCGGTTAAATTGTTAGGTATCTTAAGAAGACTTTAAAATAATAAAAGTTAATAAGTAGGTACCTACCTACCTACATGCAAGTAGGAGAATGTGCATTTAAGCGACGCAGGGCATGTGTAAGCAAAAAGTTTAAAACAAAATTTACTTTTTTGAAATACAATTTAACATGAAAACAAACCATATCTTTTGGTTGGTCGCTTTTTAACATGGCCAGAGTTGCGATATCAATTCTTTCAGCTGAAAAAAAAGGTAAATTTAACAGCGCCCTGATTGCAGCTGTGAAATGCACTACGTCGCATCGACTTTATAAAATGTAGGTTGGTAGAGCTCGTCTAAGCTGAAATGACGCGCCCCACTACTTAAATTTGTATACGTACACTACGGTAAATGCGGTAGTGGGGCGCGTCATTTTAGTTTAGACGCACTCTACCTATTTGTTTTTTTTTGGGTTGCAGTTGCACATCGAATCTAGTGTATAATATAAATATGAACGTATATCTAGGTAGGTGGGTAGGTACCATACGACAAGACTATTCTTGGTTGGAGTGTACAGCGGCCAAAAAAGTGTTATTTTCGCAAATCGTTTATTTTCTCGATTCTATAGTATGTAACACCTAGAAAGGCTAAAAGTGTCTGGGTGTTTTTTGTCTCCGACCAACCGTTTGTCGTAAAAACGATGTCGAAGGGATCCATAGGTAAGGTTATGTTAGAACTGTGACCTTGAAATTGGTCGCGAAATTTTTTTAAGTATATTTTCATAGTGCCTCTAAGACGACACTCTGACCCTATTCTTGCTAGAAATTAGAATGTGTGAATGTAATGTGTGAGCTCATGCTAGCAACTTACTAGGTAGGTTTGTCAACTTACTTTCAAAACGATCGATGTAGCGTTCCAAATTCCACTTCTTCAAAAGATCACGCGTAGCCATATCCATTTTTGCACACTCAAACACGTTCACTGGCACTAATGGAATTGTTATTGCTATTAATTAAACGAGTCGTGAGTCGTGACTTGCCGGCTGTAGCGGTGAAATACAAATGGCCGACCGAAATGGCGCGGCGGCGGAATGAAGTGAGAGAGGGAGACCTCATTATATAATGCCGTCACCTTAAATTTGTAGGACATCATTCAAATGCTACTCATAAATGGGTCTCTGTAATAATAATTTAGTAGGATACACATAAAATAATATGACTATATTATTGAACTTTGATGCTTACTCTAAAAATATGAGATTATTTAATCGTATTATCATAGGATTCACATAAAATAATATGACTGTAATATTAAAAAATGATGCTTACTTTAAAAATATAAGTTTAAAGCATTATAATTTAATATAGTACATTAGGGGGAGGTCATCGTATTTTTAGAGATACTTCTTCATATTAAACTATGAAATCTATTTATATTACGGTGACTGTCATTGTGTTTTTTAATTAGAATCTTATTTATAATTATCATACTAATTTATGGGACAGTGGACCATTTTCTATTACATTGTGTTATTATTTGAAGAAGACAATGTTATTTCATAATTACAAATTTTTACGATGACAAGTATCATAATATTGCATTATTTACCCAAAAAATTCGATTCCATCTTAACACATTTCAGTTCTAGCGTAATATTTACTTATTATCAACATATTATAAGACAACGCATCTATTTTAAACCAACGTCACGATATTTTAAGATTATGCCAAAATGACATTTTTCTCAGTGTGCGTTACTCGTGTCAATGCACACTTAAATATCTAAGTTTAATCTATGTAAGTGAGTGACACCTTATAACAAGTTTAAGTTTCTAATTTCTCAAACAAACATACATTTCACCATTTTCCTTTTCAGATAAATGATAGGCAACTGAAGGAAAACGGATGGGTTTTAGTTAGTCAGTAAAAGTCTGACACGTCCTTCCGCTCCATCCAGAGCGGGAGACGTCATTTGATGATTTCTCAACCATAAAAATAAAAGTCTTTTGTTTAAGCTTAGTTCAAACATTAACTGACAGAACAGGAGAGTACCAAAGTTCGTTTAGTGAGTCTGTACGGACCTTTGGATGTTTGTGGTTTCATGTGCAATGGCTTCGGTGTGCGCTACGCTACGCCTAATACGGTCCCACCGGACATGACCAGGGATTGCATTACCTAAGCCTAGCATATCTATACGTTAGGAGAATCACTATCAGATGGTACAGTTATCTCTGTGAGAGTAATTAAATATCGTAGGGTTTTGTTATGCATTTTGGTTTGTTACCCCTAGGATTACCTTGTGACTTTTGGTTTTTTGTTTACAAGTCGAGGCGTCACGGGTTGCCAGAAGCCCGAAAATCTAAGAACCAGCCTTACCAGTGGGTATCGTTTAATACCCAATAACTGGGTTGTGGAAGTCAGATAGGCAGTTAATCCATGTAATATACTGGTGTTCAACTACATTCGGTTTAACTGGAAGCCAAGGCACCCCAAAATAGTTGGGTGAAGAGGCATCTCTAACAATAATAAACATCGCTTCAATTTATTATCATTTTGAGCTTTTGAATCTACCAAAGTCATATATTTTTTTATTATGAAATCCGACTGTATGAAATAGAACCACTGCAATATTTTCTTACATTGCCCACGTTTCACAAAACCCACAAGAAGCTAACTTTTTCTACTTTGACATCTACCTCGCCTTTTTGCCAATATGTTAGCATCGGCTTAATCGAATGCACCAGTACTTTACATGGAGCGACTGCCTTTCTGACCTTCACAACCTAGTTACTGGGTAATACGATACCCTTAGTAAGAAGTTAGCTTACCTACCATAAAAGCATCTATCAAACATTTCGTCTCTACCCCGGAAAGCACGTTAAACTATTGGAATTGGTTCTCAGAAACCCGTAAATCTGACAACCAGGTCAGATTCACGGGCTATTTGGCTATTGCTTTTATGGTAGATAAGCTAACTTCTCCTACTTACCTTCCACAAAAGCAATTGTAAATGGTACCTCACCTTGAAAACTAAACAGTATTTTATATAACACCTAACTCAAACGTTGCGGATAATGTATTAGTGTGTACTTCCCTCTGTTTATAAATTAACCGTGGGAAACTGTGCTCAAGCGGGCGACTTCCATCCATGCACAATTATAACACGCAACGACACAGTGTGAACACGGCAAAGGCGCCATAACATCGAAGCTGCGAAGGTTAGTAGGGGTTCAAGAGTAAACGTCCTACAGAGACTAAATTTCACATTCACACAAGCGCCCCACTACATCAAGTTTTGTGACGTTCACGTGATTGTCCGTACCCGGCGCGGTGCGTCGTCTTGGCGTTACATCATCCGTGCATTGTCTGCATTTGTCACGCACACATTGTAATTGTAAGTTTCATTTTAGTAATAAATATTTAAACCTATTAGCTGAGTTAATCCCTACTTCTCTATACTATTATCTTTCTAATATGATAAATGCGAAAGTAACTCTGTCTGTCTGTTACGCTTTCACGACTAAACCACTAAACCGATTTTGATGAAATTTGGTACGGGGTAAGTTTTAACCCCAAGAAAAGACATAGGCTACATTTTATTCCGTGACTTCGTCTGCGTCCGCGATAACCGACATTTACGCGGACGAAGTTGCGGATAAAAGCTAGTAGAAGTATAAACGATTAAATTAATATACGTTCTCTAAACTGTTTTACTTGCGTTTGACCACTATCTCACTTAACATTAGGACTTCGCCGTCGACATTTAGGTCAATGTCTAGAAGCCTAGAAGTTACCTGTCCACTAATTCATATAAACGAAATACCAACTAGTGCACCAACGGCATCGCATTCTATAAAGTTTGGCCTCTGTGTTATATTTACTCGGTGGTAAAGGTGTGCAGTAGGAAAACCAGTGCGGCCCATTGACTTATAAATTATATAAGAATGAAAAACTTTATGATAGGTATTACGGTGGGAAATGTGCTATGTAAGATTTTATTCGGGTTACCACATATTTTCTCATGGTGCAGTGAGCATGGATGTTTAGTGTAGAAATGTATTGCTCAATAAATTAAAAGGTAAAAACATTAAACATGTGTGTTCACTATGTAGAACCAAAAGGCGTGGCAGATTTGTAGAAGATGGCGGGACGAGCTGGAGAAAACACACGACTAGGTCCAACCCTGGATCGAAACAGTTGGAAATCATGGGGACAGCCCTTTGCCCAACAATGGGATAGTACGGGCTCACAGTAACAATTAACCATCTCGCAAGTCCTTCTGGTAAAACAGACATGACGTCGTTTTATGTAGTAATCAGTCTATAGTGTTCCTACTGTGGGAATACAGGCCTCTTGGTAAGCAGAAATAGGCCACCACGCGGGCCCAGTGCGGGTTGGTAGACGCCATATGTCTTCGAATATTTGTTTCTAGGACATGCCGATTCCACAAGACGTTTTCTTTCACCGTTTGGATAGCAGTGGTGATAAAGTAATTTACACAAAACAAAGCGCCTGTAGCGAATTAAGTCTGGAAACCGCTTAGTGCAGCTGCACTATAACATAAACAAGCGCTGTCATTGATTCCGAGCCTTCCAAATTCCGCAACGTCATTCATCCGTAGAGAAACCAGCTTCTAACATTTATGTAATAAACATTTTGTACCAGAACTGTGTAAATCGTTTATACCAAATACTATGTTTCACGTTTACGTTTGCAGCATATTGTTAAAACTTGCACGTGAACAATATAAATATCACATCGAATTACGATAATTTATTTTATCGTAATTCGATGTGATATTTATATTGTTCACGTGCAAGTTTTAACAATATGCTGCAAACGTAAACGTTAAACGTATAGACTAAGTATCATATTCATTCGTGACTTAAGACTCCTAGAATCCCAGCATTTTTTAAATTTTCGGAGTATATGTTCCAACAAAATATTTTGATGTGAAACCCTCAAAAAAAAAAAAAAAACTATCCTTGTCAAGTGGTATTGGTACACGTAGACGGTCTACATCTAAACAGCAAGGCGTATAGCAATGGCGCGTAGTGTTCCACGCGCGCCTCAAAGAGATGTCAGCAGTGCTGAAGGGGTCTGCTAGGACCGATGCCTGCCGGGGTCGTGTGATTGTTCGAAAGAGATACCGTGACCCTGGCACATGGGCAACTGATGGAACACGGGTGGGTTTTAGTCAGTAAAAGTCTGACACAAAGAGCGGGAGAAGTCATTTGATGATTTCCCATCCAGAAAAAAAAAGGGCGCGTACTCAGCCCAACTTTGCTTCGACTCGCATTTAACTTCATTCCGTCTGTCTACACTCAGGAATGACGTAGGCCTGACGTAGCACCCATTCGGCAGTTGCGTCAGGCGGCGCGATCACAATAGCTGTGAAAGTATACGAGAAAGTGCAAGTCCACTGTCTCACGTACACATTATATCAGACGGGGATTTACATAACAATTACACTTTTGTGGGTAACTGGAGCGATATTATGGCTATACTAAGCGCTTTTAATGATTTAAGGTCAGTGAGTTTTTTCGTTTCACGATTTGATCGCAGTCGATCATAATCTTACCAAAATTGATGAATTATTAATGAATTTCACAACTTTATTTATGACACCACGTAGAATACTCGATAACCTTGCTTCTCGTTTGACTGCTGATATATTAATTTGAAATTATGTAAGATTTTTTGTTAATTAATAAATTAGAAACATCTAAACGAAAACACTGCTATAATTTCTATGCAAGAATATAAACAATTTGGCCTATAAAATGACATTGAAACAGATGAGACTAGATATGTATATCATTAATATTCAATATGTTACGTTAAACTTAAAATACATAATATAAAATCGGATAAAACCTACAAGATTTCATTTGGCATTAATTTAGATATCACTTCCGTATCACGTGAAGAGACAATGTATTGAGCGACGAATTAGAATCTTTTGTATACGATTTCCATGGTTTAGACAAAAATACGAATAAAAAACCGAGTTCCGTATGCCGAATAACTATTTCAATTATGTCGTAAGAATCGATTGAGAGAAGCGGCTTGCCAGTACATTAAAGAGTAACTGTTATAGTGATGACCTATCAACCTGTCACTGTGGGTACCGCATACTAATATTAATCATTCGTAGTTTAATAGCTCTCATAATAAGGCTTAGTAGCTACGTTTTACTATACGATTTCAAACTTTATGATACGTAGAAATGTACTAAACCGTGTGTGTTTGATTGCTTTATCTAGTGACATGAACTTAAAACGAATCAAAACGAGTATGTTGCGATTGCAGTAGATAGCGTTGCGTAGTTTCTACCTATACCATGGGAATAATCGTGAGTGTGGGTATGAACCTAAAATAAAAACAATCACCTCGATTTGCGACTTAAGACTAGTTTGGACTATCAGATTTCCTATACGAAAAAGTGTATAAATAAATCTTCTATATATTAATACGTGAAGCGAAAACTTTGGATCCCTTTTTACGAAAATTGGGCGGACGGAGGAGTATGAAATTTCGCACACTTATAGTTTATACAGAGAAGAAGTGACGAATGCTAATATTTTTTAAATTATGCGTTAAAATACATTATTTTCAATAAATAACACGTTACACACACTACTGTTCATTACCGTGTATCTAATACACACATGCATAGATATTCTTTTGTTTATGGTCCAAATCTGTCTTAATTTTTTTTTTTTTAATTTATTCCTGACCATGGATACATGTCCTTCAGTCGTAATCATTAAACATACTACTCTTATTCTCAGCTAAGTACATCTGAGAGGCGATGAAATTATCTCATTAATAACAACAAAATATTAGTTAAATATCTCAATAAAAATACATAAAACAATAACAAGTTCATCAAAAGTGTTTACCGCTCATACGAGCTAAGTACATCTGAGAGGCGATGAAATTATCTAATTAATAACAACAAAATATTAGTTAAACATAGAAAAAAACAATCTAATGAACCCCGAAACAATTAAATTTTTTCTACAGTATTCAGTAAATATCTAAATAATGAATTGAAATAAACTGTGTTGGAAAGTAATTCCTGAACGTGGCGGGGAACACATAAAAGAGTTTTGTTCTGCTATATCACTAATTTCACTGACAAGTAACAGTCTTTGCATGGCGAACGATTCACAGTCTAACGTGTTTTATATCCGCATTTTCTTCAGAACAATAGGTACATTTGCTTTCACTGATGAATCTTAGCTTCAATGTCTTCAGTAATTACTTTAAAATATGTATTTATGTTTTTGTTGTATTCTCTTCCGTTTCATCTTCACATTCTTCATCTTCAAAGTTTTCGTGTGATTCGTTCTCAATTAGTAGTAAATCATAGATCTCGTCGTGGAATAAAGCAGCTGTTTCAATGTTAACATTTTCGTAGAAATCTGAACTGTTAACATCAATTTCTTCAACATTATTTGGTTTTTCATCCATATCTTGAATTATATTAATAAATATAAAAATATTGAAAACTTTTTGTATCTTTCCCGCCAATCACCATCGTAAGCCCCCCTGTCTTTATTATTTTGTGCAGTGTTACCAACACCCAGTAATATTTACCCCTAAAGCTTAAGTTAAAAACCCCTAAAATTGCCACAATTACTAAAAAAAAATCCGCAAAAAAATTATAATGAAAATAACCAACGAATATTCAGTAATCATAGACCGGCACACAGTAGTAATATTTGTCTATATTTATTACGCGACATTTGTTTATCATTCACTCTGCATTCTTAGTATCGAGGAACCGTACTAGAAGTCGCTAATACTTTTAGTGTAATCAAAAACACAATGAGAAATGTAAGATGGCAAAAAAGAATACCCCTAAAAATGGAACGCCCCTAAAAAATCTCAATCCTCTTATTTACCCCCTAATTTACCCCCTAAATTTGGGAAAACCCCTAAGGCGCGGGACAAATACAAGAGGCGTCGGGCGGAGGTGCGGCGCGGGCGCGGCGCGGGCGTGGCGCCACTTCTTTGATATTTCATACAAAATGTATAGAAGAGGTGGGGCGCGAGACATACTGAGACGGCGGGGTGCGGGCGCGGCGCGGGCGTGGCGCGGGCGCGGCGCGGGCGCCGCTTCCTCGCCTTCGGCGCACCCGGAAAATGCGTGACGATATAGAATTTAACGAGAAACACCGCGCCTCGCCTTTCCGACACCGTTAGCACGCCTGTTCTGCGCTGCACCGGCGCCGCGCCCGCACCACGCCCGCGCCGCGCCCGCGCCTCGCCTCCGCCCGACGCCTCTTGTAACGGTGTCGGAAAGGCGAGGCGCGGTGTTCCTCGTTAAATTCTATATCGTCACGCATTTTCCGGGTGCGCCGAAGGCGAGGAAGCGGCGCCCGCGCCGCGCCCGCGCCACGCCCGCGCCGCGCCCGCACCCCGCCGTCTCAGTATGTCTCGCGCCCCACCTCTTCTATACATTTTGTATGAAATATCAAAGAAGTGGCGCCACGCCCGCGCCGCGCCCGCGCCGCACCTCCGCCCGACGCCTCTTGTATTTGTCCCGCGCCTAAGTTGGTAAGCCTGATTTTGTGTCTATAGTCTAACTGAATGTCAAGTATAACCATAGGTAATAAATTAATTTTAAAGATATATAACCTATTTCATTTTTAAAATCTATGATCATATCGAGAATATTTGTCTTTAATATTATTTGTATTAGCGACGATAGGAATTTAGTTTAGATTTATAAGAAATATTTTTTGTGGTTTTATGGGGAGTGTCAAGTATGGCATTAGTAAGTTTCCCATACAAAACTTAGTGTCGTGTGCAACCTGTAGAGGTTGTATGCCTCACGATTGTACAGGCTGGTCATAGATTGTACAGGCTGGTTGTAATTATGACATTTGGAACCGTCATAATTAATTAAAAATAATACGGAAAATTCTATAAAAACAGAACAAATTTCTGTGGTAATTCATTCCATATTGTTCCATATCCAGCAGTTAAGAAGTATTATGAAAATAAAAAAGAGAGTCCTGAAGAAGTATTCTTTACTCATTACACCTACGTCCTGGTCCTGGCCATCACCATCCCGCCAGCGAACCCTCTCCACAGTAGTACAGCGTCAACAATTTGTCTATAGTGTTACTGAATGTCAAATGTAACATATTATTTTTTATATTTATTATTATCTATATTTTTTCATTTAATAATGTATTTATATTTAAATGAAGTACGGTCGAATTTCGACCAATGGGCGATCACTAGTAACAATAATTAAGTCTTAAGACTTCCGCAATAAGGCAGTATTCAGACAATTAAGTCGCCGAAGTGAAGCCTTAACCTTTACAGAGTATTGCGAACTGCACTATCACAATCCCACACGTCCGCGTCGTCGTCGCGTCGTGTGTACAAGTTTTTGTTCGTTAAAAAACATAATGAGTTCATTAAAAATACTTTGCAAAAAAGTTATTATGCTGTGTACAATGATATTCCCACAATATTGGGTGTAAGTGAGACGGAGAATTATTATGTTTGTCACGCTTTGTTGATTCGAGGTATGGACATAGAGGTGGGCTAGTAAACGAACATTATTTGTAGAATACTGTACGACAACTTTTGGGTAAATTTCACCGATGAAACTGAACGCGTTCCGCATATCTTATCCCAACGATTGACAGCTGTCAATGTCATCGTTGTTTTGGAATAATAACAGTGACGGCTCTAGAGCGCGGCTAAGACGTGTAAATCGAGTTCGGTTTTTGAATTCGCCACAAGTTTTGTGTCGCATACCTACTCATTTTTATTTTGGGTATGAACGACAGACTAACGTATCAATTTAAATTGAATGTGAGCACTCACACTGCAGTGTATTATCCTGGATTCCTGATTGCTTTAGCAAACGTTAGACCGAAACTACAAAAAATATCCAAATTTTTACTGCGGACATATTTTTAGTTATTTTGTAGCTGTAGCTCCTTTGGAATACTTGATGTTTTTACAAATCGTTCTGGTACCCATGTTATACTAATATTTATTGCTCATGTGTATATTAATATTGCAAATTCTATGTACATTTGCAACTTTGAAAATAGAAAGTAGTTTATTCCAAATATTAATCTAGGTTAGCAGAGTTATTGTGCAAATATATAATCTGCTTAATTAATATCTCATACTTTTTAAGATTTAATTCGGCGTAGTTCAGCTATGACACTTAAGTTTAATATATGACTTGCATATTTACAATATTATACGTCACACAACACAAAGTATAAATAGCCAAGATCTGATTCGAAGACGTAAATGTGGTGTTCTAAAAATAATCACCAGATTTATTGGATAACTTAAACAGCAGTATGTCACAAAGGTCTATCAAGCTTGAAAAAAAACCAACAAAAGCTGGTTACGCAATGCTCGATACGAACTCGATATTTAAATAAGTCGATTGTCACGACTCGTAATGTAGAATGTAGACCGTCTTTTTGTTGATATTATCAATCGTATTTTAAAGTTGAGGGAGGTCCTGCCTGCCTGCTTCGGTTACTTAACAACAGTAGTAGGCCACGACCGGTGTGAACGCCCATTTACAAGTACCTACATTTGGCATGAGTGACTAGACTAGTAAAAGTATTTCATTGTATTGCAATGAACTAAGTGCATTTAATGTATCAATGTACAACGTACAGGTACCTATTTACAACATACAACATGTTATAGTTTAATATTTTTGATTACACATCGCTTGAAATAAATAGACATTTAAAAAATACATTTAACTGATTCATGAGTAGTGGAATTTACGAGGATTTCAACTTGAGAAGTTGATATATCAAGTGAGCAAAAATGTCCTCTGTGTAGGTATGATAATACGTAAGTAGTTAGGACCTCTCACATTTATATTGTTTTTCATAATATTTGTACCATAACATTCGTAACACATTCTTTCTACACAACTTTATAAAATTGTTAATAAAATATTATTATTTAAAAACAACGTGGTCGCTCACAATGGGCCTCATAAGAAGGCTGAAAGTCACCAAAGGGCAATGGAGATGGCTATTACGTGATCGAATCAGAAATAAAATGATCCGTAATGAACCAAGGTAAGTTGTAGAAACTTCAAGCATAGCCCTGTCCATTCCCTTTTGGGTGACTTTCAGCCTTGTTATGAGGCACATTGCAAATCGCAGAATTCTAGAGTAACAACCGCGTGCTGGAAGACGTAGCGTTGGAAGGCCTAGACGAACTGGTGAAGGCCGCAGAAATCCGCTGGATGCGAAAGCACAGACCCGGTCGAAATGGCGGCGCTTATGTCCAGTAGTGGATATTTTTCGGCTGTAATGATGATGATATAAAAATAAGCTGTTCGTTGTTTTGCGCATCATTTGTGAGCGAAATTACCGATTTGGCTATTATTTATTTTAAAATGACCAACATAGGTTGTAATGGAAAGAAAAGTTGGGAAAGTTGCTTGGAAAATTCGAAAAAAAGGAATGTCATATTTTGTATGTTTTTTTTTTTGTATAAACTTAAGACTAAAATTGAAATACTGACCAGACAACGACTGTCGAGTCAGCTAGTTAAAAATTAAAAACAATACCGTCATTTGTATACCGATGCCATTAAGTGACAATGTTATTTGTTTATACACGTGGGAATCAGGAAGGAAGGTTGCACAACAGCGGCACGCTGCGTATTTATAATCTGATAGTGTTCTCTTCCGTAGCTAGTATACCTATCCTACTTTTATCAAATTGCAATCTACGTTCTCGTACACGGTAATCGCTTTTATGGCGTGTAAATACTACGTGAGAATTTATGTTCTGTGAAAAGCGGTTGATTTATCTCTTAAGGGGCAAGCTTGCCGGTTTTCCGGAGTTAGAAGCTATCTGCGAAGTAATTAAATGCTCCAAACACATGATTAAATAAACAGACTCTCTGTGCTTTGAGTGCCTAGTATTAAAATTTGCGGTGGATTCCAAGAAACGATTTTTTGAAAATTGGGAGTCCATTTTTCGCAAGGCTGATCGAAACAGTAGACTAATTTAAACGAAGGTAGCTGATGACGTGTCATTTTTAATTAAAGAAACTAATAAAACAAAAAAGGCAATACGGAAATAACGACCGTTTATATTTTAATTTTGTACACCGCAAATCGGACATGATTTCACGAGGTCACCTCTTATCCAATCGACCATACCAAACATTGGGCATCTCAGCTTTCTAATTGCACAAATGGCAAAGATCAGGACAAGTCGACAAATTGCTTGAAGGAACTCACCATAATTTACATCTACGTATATGTAATCTGTGGTCAGGGTCTTTAATTTAAGGTTCCGCAAGAAATGTAAGTGATATCTCGGATGTTTGGAGCCGGTTTGTTTGTTTATAATGTTGATAGCCATAATGGTTAAGGTAACTACCGAGTCGCAGCTTCCTATGGCGTTCAAACACGTCAGTTACGAAATGCATAACAAATTGCCTGGATAATTCTTCATAGCGGAATTGGAATTGGAGTTTAATACTCAGTACAAAATGGCATTCCCAAACTCCCAAAGCAAAATCCAAATACTTAAACCATTTACAGGCAATTTTGTCCAAGGAGTTGGTCATTCAGAAAGAGGATGCTAATTGTGCTGGATGTGAAATTGAGCTTTTCGTGCTCTTGTCTTAAAGTTCCAAATCATATTTCAAATTCTGTCATCTGTCATTTTTGACCAGGGGTTAAAAACCTTTAAAATGACTTGCCATTTCATTTGATACCTAAAATCTCTTGCAAGGTTACGCTACATATAAATTATTGAACCAAATTACACGTAAAATAGCAATGTATTTCATAATTGGTGTTTCTACGGAACCTAGCCGGACTAAGTGGGTAAGTACGTATAACCGGATATATTTTAACACTTTTTGTATGTGTTAATATTGAATTAATATTGCAACTGAGACAGCTAAATCCGTGTGTTATGTTACGAAACTTGGTTAGAATAATTATTGGCAGTAGATTGAAATCATACAGCAGATATGGTTATATTTTTATTAGGCCGTTGCTTTTGGTTTATCGTGTATTTTATGTTTTGTTGTAAACTCTTGTACATTAGATAAAAGGAATTGTCCAGAGTTGGCCATTTTTAAACACGCTGCTATACAAAAATGTAATTTACCTATAATTTTAATTCTATTTTAGTAAATATCTGATGCTAATAACTTTGTGTGAATATGCACTGTAAAAAAATCTTTTTGTTTGGTATTTAATATGATTTGACCAAGTCTTTGGCTTTGAATTTGACTTCAGTGTTGCCGAACAAAAACTGCATTAACAATAAATTCAAATCGATTTAAAGTGTAGGGTATTCTTTCCAATGTATTTAACGCCGTTTTCATTTAATCATATTATTTAAAAAAATACTAATATACGATATAAATGATTAAAGACATAAAAATATAAACTGAAGAGTGTATTATACTTGAAGAACTTATAAAACAATAATCGATTCTATATGTATCGATACAATTATCTTTTTTTTTATTTGGCAACACAATGCTTTAAAAATGTTGTGTTAGTTGTCGAAATGACAGTTATCATTCATTTTGTTTTTTTTTGCATCGTGAGTGTTGTTTTTGTAAGTTTTATTGCAATTACTTTGGCTGTTTTTTCTTTGGACCCTGAACCTTGTATTTATGATGAACCTGTCACATCTATAGCAAGTTTTATTTCATGCATAACCAATTTCAATAAAATGTTAAAAATTATCTAAATATAAATCTTGATACAAAATTAGGTTTATATTGGCATTCTTACTGATATGAACTATTAAATCAATCATATATTATTATCTGAACTGTTTGTTTATAAGTGGCCAAAGTCCCATACAAGTTAGTCAATGCCCTTTATGGGTAACATAAAGGCTCGTGCAGACTAGCGCAACGCGACGGTTACGCGTGATTCACGATTTATATCCGTAGAACAATTTCTATGAAAACGCGCTTGACATTTCACACAGGGACGACCTGTCGCGCCGCGACATGGTCATATAAATTGATCTACGGATATAAATCGCCGAATCGCGCGCGACCGTCACGTCGCGCTAGTCTGTACAAGCCTTTACATCGTGATGCAATGATTTTACTTGCACTTAAAAGTTCGGTGTATGAATGAGGCATGTTTCCCTATTTATCTTAAAATCTCGAAAATAGCTCGACCGATTGTAACAAAAAGTTGTTGTATGCATTACTAATAACAAAAATTATGAAAAAAGCATTGCATCGCATAACTAGTTTAGCATACATATATGTATGTATAGAGCCTTAAGTGAACATTAAATAAATTAAAGCAAATAAGAAACCTCAAAATATATATCTTTTCCTTTTATGTAAGAAGTGCTCGCACAATATATTTGTGTTCAGGTTTTTCCAAAATACAGCAGATTGCAAAATTGACTATGTGTGGTTAAATATTTACGAAACTTATGTGCTTGACATTAAAATGAATATGTTTAAATGCCATACAATAGACAACTAAGTATTTCTAACTGCATAACATAACATCACACCTGTAATACCTGAATGGATATGCAGAGGTGTACCTTAGTATTACTCACATTTCGCCAGATATGCGTAAGTCCAGGGTAATAGGGAGTGAGTCCATTGCCATTATCTAGACACGAATCTAGAATCCGGGCTACTACTGAGAAATTTCTGATGGAAAAAGCCTAATAACAAGGTAGGTAAAAATGAAATAAAACATGATATGAGACTACTTAAATGTAGAAATAATTAATTTACAATTTATGCAAAAAAATAGATATGATATGGCCTCCTACAAACCGGCGCGACGCCGCAGCGCGACGCGCCACTCGTAGAACAATTTTTATGTGAACTTCTTGGAAATTGTTCTACAAGAATCGCGTCGCGCTGTCGCGTCGTGCCGGTCTGAATAAGCCTTAACTTGGGTCACGTCAATGCACAAAAAACTTAATGGCTATTGTAATCCCTCACTAATTGAAATTAAAGTTGAATTCATTTTGACAAGATGTGACCGACAGTCGATTTTATAGGGTGACTACTTGTGGCCCTCTTTTCGATGACGAAGGATCTTTAAAAAGTTGGCCACAAATCTAAACATCAAACCAGTTACAGGCATTCATTTTGTATCACAGTATTGTACTTTAAAAGTATTATGTTACGGTGCAAACTTGAATTATAAATTTTGTGACCAAGGTTCCTCTGAAGAAAACTGTATCATTTACTACACACATATCCGACCATGTACACTCGTATGTCACTATACTTCTTGTTAGACATATTTTATTAGTATTAGGTCAAGGCTTGCACTCAGTTCTCGAAAGCACTTCTTTCTCGCTTATAAACAGGTTTCAGACAATGAGTAGCAACTATCATAAAATATTGTAATGACACGATTGTTTGAGTTGGCTTTGAACAGAAATATATAGATGGAGAGTTTAGTTAGTTATCTTTGTATTTATTTATAACTAGCTTTTGCCCGCGACTTCGTCCTCGTAAATGTCGGTTATCGCGGACGTAGGCAAAGTCGCGGAATAAAAAGTAGTCTTTGTCCTTTCTTGGGGTTCAAACTTACCCCGTACCAAATTTCATCATAATCAGTGCAGTGGTTTAGTCGTGAAAGACGGACAAACAGACACACACACACTTTCCCATTTATAATATTAGTATGGATATGAAATTAAATCATCTGGAAAAGAACTGGAGTTACCAATATAGCTTGTAGAGTACCTAAGCAGCTAAAGTGGCATGTTTGTCGTACGACCTATGGCCATCGAAGCAGACGAGTCCTAGCCGAAGGACCCCGTATCGGCAAGAGTAGTGTGGAACGCCTCATAGCTAGACAGATCGACGACCTTAAAAAGTGGTTGGGAGTTGGGACAGGCTGAATACGAAAGGCCGAGGATAGGGTGTTGTGGTGCAGCATGGTAAAGAGATATATCTAGCAGTGGACAGCTAGTATACTGCTAGTGTACTAATAGTGCTAATGGCCTGGATAGGCTTATTTGATTGATTGTAACATAAACTGACAACCAATCAAATAAGCCTATCCAGGCCATTAGCACTATTAGTACCGTGGTGCAGGACGTAACGAATAACACCACCCCATTTCTTCCCGTGGGTGTCGTAAAAGGCGACTAAGGGACTTACTAGAGAATGGGCAGCAGCGTTCTCTATGCATTTTACCACCATACTGCGATCGCCAACCCGCCTGCCAAGCGTGGCGATTATGGCAAAGCCCCCCAAATTGGGGGAGGCCTAAGTCCAGCAGTGGACGTCTTACGGCTGAAATGATGATGATGATGATGAACATAAACTGTAGTTTGCACTAATGGAAAGTATGTTGCTAAGATTATAATACGGATATGAATGAGATACCAAATCGCATTTTAATCTTTTGACATCATCAATCATCTGCATATTTGCATGATTAGAGAATGCTACTGTTTAGATCATTTTTTGTTGTCTGATTTCCAAGGGCAGACGGTTCCAAACAAAAAGCTACCCAAATCAATGTCAATGTTAATAATTGAATTCTTGAAATGACTGGTGATGAGTTCTCAGGTAGCTGTAACTACTGAACCAAAGCTTAATAAAGTATAGTAAATTATGTTAGTAGATATAATTTATATCTAGAAAATACTCCCTACCATATAATATCGTTCTACGACTATGATATATATTTTTATTCGCTTTCATTTAGTTTCACTGGAGAATTATTTTACTTTGTAACACAGAAATATATGATTTCATAGCATAGGAATTTTCACTTTCTCTGTCTATTGTTTAATAATTTCTATTTTATTTGACTAGGTCGATAAAGCGAAAATTTATTAGAGTCAAAAATGCGCTCTACGATCTTGTGTATATTTCCCATCTCTGTATAACTCTGTGGCCAATATCAAGGAAATTACACGATGAATGATTCTTCTAATTTATTTAATTAATAAAGCAGCTAGTATTTACGTACCTGCATATTCATCTAACTCAATCATTTTTAATATTGCGTTTCACGTACCTACTGTGAAATTCATAACAATTGATTGCATAATTTGTTTATTGCACTTATATTTTTCAACTGTAATGAAAATATTTCATGAGAGCTGTGATTTATAAGCGAATATATACATTTCTTTGTGAAATGATTGGTAAATTCAATTAAAAAATGTTGCTTGAATTGATATTCAAGCAACATTTTTATTTTTTTTTTAAATTTAATAGTTCATTTGGTAATCGGTTTGTAAAGGTTCGGTCGGGTGAAACTACAACAAAATGATATCTGTGCATTTTGTATGGGAATTATTACGATGAATAATTCCCATACAAATTACAATTTCCGACATGATATGTCAAATTAACCGAATACATCGAAGACTAGGTTATTTTTTGTGCGAATTACGTGATGTAAGTTTCATCAGGTGTTATATGGTAATCGATATCTTTCGACGCCCAGCACGCGTAGCATGACCACCGTAGAAATGGGTTTTGTCGACGGACGAATAGACAAAGTAACGTTTCGGGTACACAGTACGACGGCAGCAAAGTAGAAAGAGTCAACTACACAACTGAACGTAAGATTTTTTTTTGTTTTGTCTTGTGTCGCAGGTTCGCTAGGTTCAGCTGCACTTCGCAAGGTCAGCCTTTGGATGGGTGACCATTTCGTTTTGTTAACACCGACCGTATACCGATAGTTCACACAGTCGAAAGTTAGGAGGTAACAAACATTTAAAAAAATACAGTCGAATTGAGAACCTCCTCCTTTTTTTGAAATCGGTTCAAATTAATTCTGACTCGAATCATGTTGAAGAGTAAATTTTATAAAAAGTGCAGTTGACTCTTTCTACTTTGCTGCCGTCGTACTGTCTACCCGAAACGTTACTTTGTGTATTCTTCCGTCGACAAACCCCTTTCTACGGTAGTCATGCTACGCGTGCAGGACGCGACGTAATATTCGGTAGTTGTGTCGCTTCCCATTTCTTCCCGTGCGTATCGTAACAGGCGACTAAAGGATTTACAAGAGAATGGGCAGCGGCGTTCTCTTTGCATTTTACCACCATGCTGCGATCGCCAACCCAATTCATAAATTCTTCGAGCGCGACAAGAATCGGTTTCCATTGCCATGTTTTTACATCATCTTAATTATTGAAGAATTGTAAAGGGAGGGGAGGTTGCCTCGTTGGTCTAGTGGTAGCAAGCGCTACTGCTGAGCATGAGGTCCTGGGTTCGATTCCCAGGTCGGGCAAAGTGTTATTGGGTTTTTCCATCTGGAATTTCTCAGTAGCAGTCCGGAATCTGGATTTGTGCCCGGTTGATGGCAATAGGCTCGCCCACTATTACATGAGACTTAAACATAACTGGCGAAATGTGGGTGTACTATAGGTACACCTCTGCCTAACCCTTCGGGGAAACAAGGCGTGATGTTATGATGTGGAAGTCTTTTGGCTGAAATTATGATAATGTGTTGCTTTCCTCACTACTCAGTTCCTAATTCACAAGAAATCAGTCATAAGTATTTTTCTTCTTCATTAATAAAATTATCATCTGTTTAATCTTGTGTGTCTTCAATAAGTTTCTAATGCAGGCGTTGATAGACTTAGTGTTAATTATGTTTTAAAATCGTGTATTCATAATGGCATAAAAGTCCAAACTACGTGAATGTCAAATGAACAAATTACCACAAGAATGCTAAATAAAGTGGATGTTTTATTTTACATACGCAAATGGGTTTTCCTTTTTTTTCACAGCATTTGCATAACAATTCTAGGTATTAGTAATTAATTTACATTAGTTTATTTAGTGGTTATAGCTTGCTTAGTAGCGGAGGTCAGATAAGTGGTCGGTCCACGTTAAAATCTGGTATTCTGATGTCTCCGGTTGGACAGAAAAACACCACAAAAATAGTTGGGAAAAGGCTAGGCAGATGATGTTGATGTATTTGCTCAGTACCCAGTCAATCATCATTAAAATATAAGACTATGTTAAGTACAGACGCCAACACATCAAGCTACTACAATCTGTCAGATTTCTTTGATAGATTTTCAACTTTATTTCTAGAGCATTAGGTTCAAGGTTCACTGGAAAAAATTGACAGTTTCGGGTAGCTTGATCTGGTGGCGTCTGTACATAGTCTAGGGTAGGTACTTTGGTTAACCTCGTGTCGACTTGAAGACTTTTTCATTTAATACCTAGTGGACAAAAACTTTGTACCCCTTATTACAATACGAATCTTACGCGGAGGAGTATGAAATTTGGCACAGGTAAGTTTATATGAAGAAGTGCAGAAAGCTTATATTTTTATACAATAATGCATTAGAAATACATTAAGTCTAATGAATTATGATATGAAAATTGCCCTATACTGACTGACCTTATAAACATATCAATCCTCATCTGTACCTAGATAAGTAACGCCTTCTTCTAATATTTGATTCAAACAAATTTGCATATCTCCTGGGTAGTACCTACCACTTACATCAGTATGCTACCAAGTCCCTGGAATGTTCTTTGTATGATGATTAGCTGAATGAAGGAATGTGAGCCGGTCAAGATAATGACTATTGACAATTATCCAATTTATGGCTTCAATGACCTATTCAGATGCCATTGTTTGTTAAATTCTTTGAAAATTAGCATCAAATGGTTTTTCAGACAGTTTTAAGGCTCTATATGATTACTTTTTCCACATCTAATATTGAAAGTAATTCCATTACTATAATAAATGATGTCACTCGGAAAGTTGCCACGCTTAAATGGAATTGGGCTGGACACAACTGCCGTATGTCAGACAGTGGGCCAAACTTACGACCCAATGGGTCCCGCTTAATGGCAAGAGGCATCGCGGCAGGCCCAGACGGAGATGGCGGGATGAGCTGGACTCTTTTAATAAAGACTGGTCCTTGGCAGCTCTGGACAGAGAGACGTGGAAAGAGAGTAGGGAGGCCTTCGCCCAACAGTGGGATATCAATAAACGTTTAAGGCCACTAAAAAACAAAACCAATTAGCCAATAAAAAAATATAAAATTAAATGGAATATGCCAGCATTTTATAAATATGTAAGTAATTATACATACCACTTGATAAGAAAAATAGTTCAAATATACTAAATTGTTAGAAATGAATCACTGATAATTGCAAGCTATAACTCGGTGGTTATGATAACATGCGTATACGCATCGAAGCGATCGTTGTTGCGAAACAAAATAATCTATGACACATACAGAAAAAGTAAAAGGAATGTGTTTTTTTTTAAACTATATTCAAGTTTCACATTCTGACAACCAGTCTTACCAAGAGGTATCGTGCTACCCAGTATCTGGGTTGTGAAGTTCAGATAGGCAGTCGTTCCATGTAAAATACTGGTATGCAGCAGCATCCGGTCTGACTGGAAACCGACCCCAATATATTTGGGAAAAGTATACATTTCAATGAAGAGAAAATTTAAAATGAATTAGCAGGAGGAATATCGGGATTAAAGTATCCTATGTCATAACCTAGGTGTAGATCTACTGATGAATTTTCATCGAAATCTCTTCAGCCGTTTTAACGAGGGAGCGCGCGAGCGTAACAATTCTAAAACACAAAAAATTGAATCTGTTGTCTTCCTAAAAGCTTGATTAAAAGGAAAAGGTTTATAAAATGACGAAATTCTTAGTCCTGTAGGATTGTTAAGGTCATGATCTCACAATGGTTGTTCACCCTTTGAGAGAGCTGCCACAATCACTGGAAAATAATTGCTTTCTTTTAAGGCATTAGTTAATGTTGATAGCAGTTGATAGTGACAGTTACAACCTGGATAACCACTAAGGAGAAATTCAAAAGTATGTTTATAATCATAATAAAGTAAAATAAAATGTCATGGATAGGCATAGTTCAGTATAAATGTAGAGTTAGCGCTGAGGTGTTCCAACAAAAACACACTTTTTGCCCTATTCTATCGGCATGGTTTCTTTACGAGACCGCGCCGTAGAAAAAACGTGTCAGTCAACAGACTTCCATAGTGATCCATGCAATACTGACGACTATGCTTACATACGGCGAATAAGCCGTAGTAATACAGGGCAAGAAGAAAGCGTGTATGTACAAAGGGCCTTATCCTCCTTTATGGCCTATACAGCCACAGAACTAGGCTATAGCCTAGGTCTGTGGCTCAACACTGGATTTTTATCGTACTGCTTAGCGCCTAGAGTTGAAAATCGGACATTATGTTGCTTCGATGAGACGGGATGTACTTTATTGGAATATCAATCCTCAGTTTCAACACCGAAAGTTGAAAATCCAGTACACGATTGAATCCTGTCGCGATATTTTTACGTTCGTTCTAACAGTTTTATGATTTCTGAGTTTTATCCTCTGTGACTTGCCAGGTTCATTATACTTAGGCTTGATAGGTAGTCGATTTTGGCTGATAGTAATAGTAGTAACTGAGAAAAGTGTGGCATGATTGTCCCACAAAAAGTGTAGACAATTAAAATCTACAATCAATTGTCCGTATTTATGCAAAAGGGAACCACAAAAAAGTAAAATCAAGAAAAGTCAAAAAAGTTAAAACCTAAATTTGTCGTGTGGTTCCATTTTGCATAAATACGGACAATTCATGTTTCAGTTCATACGTAGCTTTTGCGATGCGCCCACCAAGAGTTTGTGATTTTATTTGTGGAGAGAACACCTTGTTTTATCCTAACATGTTTTTTTTTTGCTCTGTGAGAGAGAGTGGACTCATAATCCACCACGCGGCGAGTTGATGGATGACACATATCCTTGACCGTTTTGAGAGCAATGGTGATGAAATCAAATACACAAAGGGAAGTGCCTTCCTGGGTTCTTCGCTGATCTCATTATCCTATCCTAGCCCGTACATAAATTACTCAGATGACATCATCGACATTCAGTTGCCTCTGGTTGTACGGCTTCAACATGGAGTCCAGAGAAAGACACTTTCGCCATTCCGAATGCGATTGACTGAATGCATGGAAAGACCGAGAATTAGCAATGTAAACATCTAATAGTGCACGGATGCCATTTGTGCTATTGTTAGAGTCATGACGATAACGTGGGCATTTTTCAAACATATGGGAATAAATGAACAATAATACGAAGGAACAATGAACGACAATACGGCTATGCCTTTGGATCAAACATGAATGGGTCTGTAAAGACGCTATGTAATCACTACTGATCGATGAATGAATATGAATATAAATGTGCAGATAAGTTATGATTATGACGTTTACAGTATGGAGATATTATATTTAACAAAAAATAGACTTAATTTTCATCAGTATTTCATGACTTCACTACAACAATTTTTTCGTTACAGAAGACTAAACAATGTGAATTAAATTAAATACTATTTTGTGGTGAATTCACCATGCTTAAGATCTAAGCCCTCATTCGCCCTATAGGGTATAGTTGCCAGGATCATTATGATTATATTTAAAAAGGATTGTTTTACTGTGCAACAAAATATGATAATAATGATTAGGTATTGGAAACTGTAAAGTCACTGTGTATGAATACTTAGTACTAATAATTTTGTTGACAAATAACAGGTTTCTGTCACCACATCATGTGCGAAATTTCACGTCAACATATTATTTTTGGGCCAAAAGTAACGGACTTTACGCATATTTTATTTTTATTTGAAGATTGGTGGTCTTAAATCATTTTTTATTTTTTATTTTATCGTCATTTCAAACTCATGTGACAATTTCTGGAAGAAAAATCGTTTTAGTCAGAAAGTCTTTATCATAACGAAGTAGTCTTACTTGACTGAAGAAGACGAAACAAATTCATTCTAAAGTTTTAATACATATTAATTCAAGCTGTGTAGATATCACTTTTGCATTGCTAGGTTAATGCACTTATGGATTTGGCCTTCTAAAATAAATACATTCGTTCGTTACGAAATACCTAACTGATTCTGTTACGGTTTCCAACTTCCAAACTTGGTAAGGATCACTTAAATTCTTGCGTACGGGACTATTTTTTAAAGAACCGATTTTAGTTAATATGTGTAGGTGTACTGTTGATGCAAACTTGCCATATTTATTTTAAAAAATATCTTTATTATAAAACAATTGGTTTAAAAGGCATCACGACATCAATACTAGAAGGTTATTCTCGTAATTAAAAACGTTAAAATTCAGTCGCTGTCTTATCTTGATGACAATCAAATGTGAACAACCTGTCGAAAATGTATAGAAAGTCGAGGTATTTTTTACAGATTGACTGAGGTCAGACTGTGAAGTTCACCACCCCTTTGTTTGTATTTCGTTGTTATTAAATTGATTTATAACGCCTTCATCTTACAAAGTTGTAAATGATAAATGCATCCAGCACTTCATGAAACGCCTTTCAAGCGACAAGTGACACCCGAAGCCGAAGTCTGTACCCCACAGAAGGCACCTACTGTAGGGTACGGACCTCGGCTTACCGTGTAGTTGCTCTGTATTTGGGCCCTGGCTGGAGGGCTTAATTCATTGAAGTAACCAGAGACATGCAGCCGATAACTTCCTAGGTTGCGAAATGACATACACAAAAAAAAAAAAAGTAAACACGAGATTTCCACGAGTCGGAAATTATACATATGGTGGCCTCATATTAAACAAGTTCAAAACACGGTGCAGTATTTTGTCTGTATATGTATGTTTATTTCAAAAGCAAGTTTCTGTTTGATCTTGAATATTGCAAATAAAGGGAAAATGCTATCAAACATGAAATGTAAGTACAGGAAATTACATTGACCATCAGTCATCGTGTCATCAAGTCCCACAAATCGTTCAAGTTACGATAAGATCATAAATTGTGACGACTTTGAACATGTTTTGTTTCTTTTTTCCAAACGTGTATATGAGATCATTGCTCGGAAAGGTTCAAGGGATTCGTAACTTCAGTGCTATTTCCGTTAATAAGGAAGTTCCAATTTAAACTGAATCTGATGGCTCTAGTTAAGCATATGACATATGTCTATTTTTAATGTCAGGAGAATGTATTGTGCTTTCAAATTATTTTAATATCAAATTATAACTTAGTGCTGAATTATGTGTTGTGTGCATTGTAATACATATGTGCACGATAATGTCTCCCGCTCATTCCGATCCAGCACGTCCCATGCTGCCCTATACCAGCGCTGCCCTAAGCCAAGGTCCGTACCCCACAGGATGCAGCTAGCGAGTAATCGCTCTAGTTTTAAGTTTTTAAGCCCTGATTGAAGGCCTTAATTTATTAAGGTAGCCACAGGCAAGTCCGGTTAAGTAACCGACAATTTCATAAGTTGATGTCATTCCCAAATAAAAAGTCTCTCGCACCGAACGTTGGTCACCGCTGAGATTAGTCGCCGTGTCCGAAATTCAGTCTGGAGGACTATTATATTAAATTTGCACGATTAAAACATAAATGCCGTTAAGACTTTTAAATAATTTATACCTTTCTCTACGTATCAAAAGCTAATCCATTGCTTTATGTATGAATGTTCAAGGAAAAAGAACCAGTAAAGATTCGTAACCTTTATTGCTGTTAAATTTTTATAAACCAATCATAGCTGAGATCCTTAAAACGAAAAGATAACATTTCGTGACATTTTAAACTCGTTGTTAATGTTATAGGAAACTCTATTTTTATCACAAATCATGCCTTTACAAGAAACTACGTCACCAAACCAGTAACTCAAAACCACTCAGACAAGTACAATATTACTTCCTCTATACTACAGTCATCAGTTACTTGAAATAATTATTCCTTCGAATTTGTTCCTTTATTTACTTTTCATTTAACGGAAAGGAAGCTCATCATTCAGCCTTATGTCTGAGATATGCCTTCGGAGGAGACAATTTATAACCGACTGGTAAAGCATGACGCGTAGTTTTAATTACTTTATAAATTATAGATCTGTGGGAATAGATGATATCCTGCTGACTTATTGTGAAAAATATGATTAGAAAAACCGGCCAAGTGCGAGTCGGACTCGCGCGCCGAGGGTTCCGTACAAACCTGTAGGTATTCACGGTTTATGCTTATGCCACGATTTTTTTTTTAAATTTTTATATGTATTTGAGTTGACTGAATCAAAGGTAACTTGCGGTTTACGATTTCATAACGTATTAAAAAAAACCACTTACTAGATCTCATTCAAACCTATTTTCGGTGGGAGTGTACATGGTAATACATCATAATATTTTTTTTAATTTTATCATTCTCTTATTTTATAAGTTACCTACTTGACACATTTTACCAATTTGAAAGTGTCTCTCGCGCAAACTGTTCAGTTTAGAAAAAAATGGTTTTAAAAACCTCAGTATCATTTTTGAAGACCTATCCATAGATACCAAACACGTATGGGTTTGAAGAAATTTTTTTTTGAATTGCAATTCCATGTATGGGGAACCCCAAAATAAATTGATTTTTTTCTATTTTTGTGAGAAAATCTTAATGCGGTTCACAGAATACATCTTACCAAGTTTCAACAACATAGCTCTTATAGTTTCGGAAAAAATTGTCTTTAACATACGGACGGACACACAGACAGACAGACAGACGTGACGAATCTATAAGGGTTCCGTTTTTGCCATTTGGCTACGGAACCCTAAAAACTATCTTAAATGTCTAGATATACGTTTCAAAATTCTCAATCTAAACTGAAAATATGGAATGTTTTTATGTGTTTTAAATTTTCAATTAAACTAATTCGTTTTTGTATTGTCCCCAGGTAATAAAACTTTCTTACTTCGGATGCAGTATACACATGATGACATGATTACTAGAAGAAATACCTCATCAACAATACTACGGGTATACTACGCATGCTAAGTAATGGGCAAAGTCTATTGGCTTATACTTATAGGGATATGTGGATGAAATTAAGCTTACTCCTCTCAGTGAGGAGACCTGTATCCTAGCAGTGAGAACATTATTGGTTGAAAATGTTTATTTAACTGGGCGAAAGCAGCTATAGATTGGGTTCCGAATAATATGAACCGGCGACGTGGTAGGCCCAGAAGGAAATGGCCTGCCCCCCCTAGCCAAGTTACAACCGTTTCGTGTCGAATTCCGTTCTCCAATCGGTAACGCCTCGGTGTCAGCAATTGTAGAAAACGATAAGTTAGTAGCCATGTTGACGCGCCTGAGTCGGCCGCTCGTTCTACAGTGTCTTTAGAAAAACGAAATTATAACAAAGGATGTAGCGTTGAACATTGTAGAAACGATAACAATTCATTCTATCATTTTGAACGATGTGAACTTGGCTACGAATTTTCTATTAGTTTGTTCTAACCACGCGACTTAACGTTGAGATGATTTCATTCCCATATATTTAATTCGTTTTCGACTAGCGTTAACGATTGCAGATTATCAATTTGGCTAAGGGTGCTGACGAGTGAGAGACCTGCTTAAAGTTTTTCCTTTTACTCTATTACTGCAGGGCAATGGCAAATCATCACAATGGGCCATACTATCCTCCCAACGAGCCTTACTATCCTCCCAATGAGCCTTTTGTGTTACACTAAACACAAAAGGCTGGTTGGTGGTTAACTTCATCAAATTAAAATGATCTAATGTGCCACTGCGAGTTGACTTTGGCATCTCGTATGCCTTTCAAAGATTCGGGACAGGGAAATGACAGTGTCAAATAATGATAATGCTAATATTATTTGGCAGGGGGTTCTGCAAACGAAATTTTAGTTCAACTTGTAGATTGTCACAAATCTATCCGTACTAATAAAAGAAATGTAGAGTTTATTTGGTCTGTTTGAATGCGTTAATCTCTGAAAGTATTATTCGGATTAAAACAATTATTTTTGGATTTAATAGCCAAATTATTGAAAAAGCTAGATTATTAAACATTACCCTAGATTCATTAACAGCCGAGCTAAAAAATACAAAAAGAACGCTAAGTGAACATTAAATAATAGCGTAGGTAGGCGATACGATGCGATATGGTGGGTCGAAGGAACAAGAAATTTCAGACTGACACCGTGGTAGGCAGAAGCTAGTTAGTAGCTAACAGCAATCAACCTTTTTCCTTAACAAACTGTGAGACAAATCCGATTATCAAGAAATGATGACAATGATTTGTGAAATATCTTTCAAAATCGCCATTAGTCATAAGGTTATTGGGTCAGGCTTACTGCATTGAGTACTTAGCAAGTCGTTATGACTGGAGTGCAATAAACTGTTGACTGATTGCAAGTAACTTTACAGTTTGACATTTGAATCTGAAAACGCAACTTCCGCGTGATATGTGAAAGGAATTCATGTGTAATAAATATCTAAGGTCATACTAGGCATTGCGTTTTGTAAGTCGATGCTTGATTAGCTTTTTGTTTTTATTCGTATCTATATAGAATTCAAAATCCTGAGTGACTGAGTGATATATCCACACAGCCTAAACCGCTGGTTCTAGACATGAAATTTGGAGGGTGTGTGCTTTGTTAAGATTAGGTATCCACTAAGAAATGGTTTTTTGAAATTCCATCTCTAAGAGGGTGAAATGGGGTTTGAATTTTCTGCTAAACTTTTTATTCTCTGAGTCAGATAAGACAAAGCAAGCAATGCGATACGACATTCTTTACCTGGATTAACACATAAGGTACTTTTAATCCCGGTAGTACGTTCTTGTGAGATATTTTTTGACATCCACGCGGGCGAAGCCGTGGTCTGAAGCTAGTTAGTAATAAAATTTAATTAACTGGTTTATAGAACTAGTCGAAAATCTATTATTTTTATTGAGTGTTAAGTGCAGCTTTGACATTCACAGTCGTTCACCTTTGATTAAGCGCATATTCAAAATGTTTTGTTTTTTACCGAGATAATATTTTATCTTGCACTGGATTTGCACTCTTTAATTCATTCATCCATTCCTCAGTTCATTGTTTAGCCGAACATTTAAAATACTGCAGAGTTCATCCCAGCACGTCAAAAAATACCCCGTTGGATTTTCTACCCTCGGCAATAAGGAAGGAAATCTAGTGCCCGATAAAAAACACAAAATACCTGCTTTAGAAAAGAGACCCACGGGTCAGAGAGCTAAAAGCCCCGTAGACGGACGCGACGCGACGGTGCGACACGATTCTGGTAGGAAAATTCCAATGAACGTTTTATATAATAGAAACTGTTCTACAATAGTCTAGAGACTTAACTCAGAAACAAATTGATTGATTAATAAAAACCATAATTCTCCTGCCCTTATTCCGATTTACTTGAAGTTGGCGCAACAAGTCTTTTTCTTTCACACTTCTCTAGTAGTCGTTACCTCGATAGTCACCCGCTTTCTATCCAGATCATGATTCACACAGTCCATCAATCATGTCTTTCGTCCCCCTCGACTCTTATAGACATTGATTTTATGGTTGTCTATTGTTTACCCGAAGATTATATACCATAATCATCATTTTTCCGAATTTCATTTACCCGAATGTTTTGTTTACCCTAAAGACATAAGACATACTTTTAATTGCCCGAAACTTAGATACCATAAGATACGAGTGCTATACGTATTGTTTTTCATATTTTTAATTGCCATAATAATGATAAGACATAATATTTAAACGCCATAATAAGCATTACACATGATATTTAAGCGCCATAATAAATTGTTTTCGAATCTTTTTCCAAGCTAGGCATTTTTGCTCACAGTTCTAACCTAACTGAAATGGCACCTAACCAAAACCTTAAAATATTCTATGGTCGAGCGTGGGCTCCCCTTCTAACCTAACCTATCCGAGTCGGGGTGCCTTAAAGTCCCGATTGCATCCAGTTTCTTCTAATATAATAACCGTTACACACCCAATGTCGATGGAAAATGATGTTATGGTATGTGATAATTAGGGCTTACAATGATTATGACAAATGATATTATGGTAAGCGATTTCGTGGGAAACAAAGCTTCTAGCACGTGTCTAATATAGCAAATAAGAGTAGGGCAAATGAATATTACGTCATATAATATTATGGCTGTTGACTATTATAGCAAATGATATTAAGGCAAATAAAATTCGGGCAAACGGCGGTATACCTGATTTTATAAATTCAAACAGATTCTCTATACCTATTATAAAACTTTACTATACCATTCATGGACAAAGTTTCTCAAACATATCTTGTTGTTGAGTAAGCCTGACACCGCGAGCGAGGTATCAAACCTTCACTAATTTAGTGAGTACAAGACTTGTTCTGGACATCGCCATAAACTTGAAGGCTAGACCCATAACATTAGTTACTTTGACATTGCCTTTGTATCTCGAGGTTTGCATTCGGATTAGATATCTTTACGAAACCTGTTCTTGGTGTTGTCTGAAGAAAGTTATGTCAAAACAATTGTTCCTAAGAGCAGGGTTGGCATGATAAATGGTAGGCTTATGTGTTTGCTTTATAATGTTATATTCAAAATTGAGTCATAGGATAAGCTTTAAATGGTATTACTTGTATCTTCGGTTGTAAAATCTAAAAGACTTTCCATACAAATAGTTTGCTACTACAGAGCCTTGCCTCGCGAGCAGTGGTGGCCCTCTGGTACCGATTTACAAGTCGTAGGTCCTGGGTTCGCGTTCGAACCCATGCAGACGCTTTACTATTTGTGAATAATTCCAACAACACTAGCTCTCAAAATGGTTTAAACAAAACATAGAGAGGAAACCGGCATGTCTTGGAACCAAAAATTTGAAAACATGTGACATCTACCAAACCACACTGGGCCCGCGTGGTATTTTACAGCCCACTCCGTCTCGAACAGAAGAAAAATATGTTCCAACAGTAGATTATATAGTGATTATGCTATGATTATGCTTAAGTATAGCAGAAGCGATACTCATAATTAGAGCTGTTTTTGCTATGAGGAATATTCAAAAATATTTTAGTCCTTTCAGTATTTTACATGGAGTGGCTGCCTATTTGACCTGCATAATCCAGTTATACGATACCCTTAAGTAAGAATAGTTTGTCTGAGTTTCAGGCTTTTGACGACCCAAAATAACTGTCAAAGATCCACCAAAGACCGGGCTCATCAGCTTAACGTGCTGTCCGAGGCACTAAGAGGTATATGTAAAGGTAGTCAAACATCATGGAAAACCACGGCAAGTGTAGCTAGTATACTAAGCTACGAGAGTAATATTTAAGAATACGGATCTATAATAAATAACTAACAATAAATCATATTAAAAAGTGGGTCATAAGTGCAACTTGCGTGTTGAGCTGTTGATATATCATTGAGACTTTACTTTCACTACTATACGATGGTTCCGCGAATTTTAGTGAAGGCTTACCGCGAATATCAAGAATTGGTCGATCGACCATCTTGCTTGTTAAAACTCCGCTAAATGTCGGTCAACACACTACAAAAAAAGTGATCAGGAAAGACGAGTTCAACAAGTTGTTCAAAGGGTGCAATTTAAACTTGTTTTTAAAAAACACGCTGTGTATATATAAACACATAATATATAATTGTTTCTTAGCTCTTGTTTTTAAAACTGGTTAAGCCATTTTTAAGCGTTTTTGACATTTAGCAAAGACGTTTCGCTGCGCATCATTCCACTAATAAGTTCTCTATTTGCCTGCCATATAAATTATGTGTAGACAAATAGAGGATATAAATTACATTTTATATTTGTACATACCATAGTTCTCAATTTTAGAAGTATGCGTCGGGCGTGTTATACATAATGTAAACAAACAATGTTTTTTACCTAACTTTCTTAAACACCCTACAAAACAAAACAGCATGAAATTACATACCAGTAAAGTTTTTAAGCAACTTTTCGAGCATTTGAACTAAAACCTTATCAGGATTTTATGTATGCATCTCATACAATGTTGCCCTAAACTTCCACTAAATTGTATAATAACATCATGAGTCCGCTACAAACGAACAAGTTCCGAATAGCAAACAATTAGGAAATTATATAAAATATTCAATTACATAATTGAAAAGAATTCTTGCAAAAAATCCAAATACATATGAATAAACGGGTTTAAAGCAAAATGGTGTTTCGTAATATTTGTCTAGTTTATCATGGCGTAAAGTTGCGTAATGTAAATAAAAATGCTTGCAAATTATGCGTGTGCGCACGCAATGAGCATTGAGCAGGTTTTGTGAAGTACGAAAGTATTTACTTAAATGGGTTTTTTATTGCGAATTTTACTACGCTGTCGAGGTACCACGGAGAGCCTCTTTTGTAACAATAATTGCCCCCTCGTATGAATTTCGTCAGATCAAAGAAGATGTATTGTGTGGTAGATATATTGATAGAAAGGATATGACTGCTTGGATGATGTATACTGTTCCCACTGCTGGGACACAGGCTTCCTCTCTGCGTAAGAGAGAACTGATGACTCTGGATGCTGGGATGTGAGATCAGGGAAAAGAGAAGAGAGAAAAACAGGCCCGAAATGAGGACGAAGATAACGCAAGGGTAAAGAAAAAAAATCTGTTGCACGTCGGTGAATATGTAAGAAATACTAAGTGTTACTCATTGTGCAAAATAATCGCAAAATTATAGGAATAAGAAAGTCATTTATGTTGAGAAATCGTGCAGCAGTTGATCGGTGTGATGAGAGTAAATTACAAAGATCGATTGTAAAACATTGTAACGTTAGTAATAATATGTTACTGTGTATCAACGCTGTCATCATGCTTTTCAAAAATACGAGAGCGTCTTTTTATTGATAAATTATCTAGGAATATTTAGAAACGACCGTAAAATGAGTCAAATTAAATCATTAATACATTCACAGAATAGGTATACATTAATTTTAGTTTGATTTGCTATTGTTTTGTCCTGTGCTGGGTTTTGGAGCTTATTCGTCCCAACATATAACATGTAATGTGAGTGAAAACGGGCATATATCTAATTGGATGTTTCTGATTTATGCACAAAAACCTATCCCAATGAATGACCTTGAAACATTAATGTCTAATAGTTCAATAACATTAATGACCAAATAAAACAGGCCTAAAAAGGAACATAAAAGTGATCTCATGATGGTGATTTTTTTATAACCCCCAATTGGTATATACTAATTCAATGTCAGATTTAATAGCTTCTACTAAATATTTACACCACCAATTAACGTTTGATCACATCAACCGTTTATTTATGACGTGCGAACATACATACATACTAATGTTTTGGTGACTAACGGTGCCTTGACAGATTTATTCGCAAACTCTCATTTATACGTCGTTAAGAATCGCAGTCTTGCAGGAGACTAGATATGCTAGTTTTTTTTTCTAAGATAGCATTAAATACTTTTCAACGGGACCACATCAATCATAGATGGTGCGTTGATAGCAGAAAGTAGTACTAACTGTATTGTTTGATGCACTTTTTGCTTCTTAAATTGGCCTGTAATTATAGATATTTTCTATTTTAGTCATACTATAATTGTGATTTATGTTTATTCTAGTCTTCGTAGCTCAATAGTTGATTTTGCAGTAATGCCATAAAAACAAGATAAAGGTGAAGAGTTCCTTTACCTTTTATTTATCATTTACGTAATTATAATGTTTGAAAAAATAACAAAAATGTTGTTTCTATTTTTGAAACTCGTAAAAGTGACTAAAATGTTGCATTTTTTCAACAGTTCACCAATATTTATATTCAAATCAAATCAAAATATTTTTATTTCACATAAACCTACCTACATGAAACGTCAGAAGCTAGATTCCAAATGGTTGATTCCTATGGAGAGGAGCCGGCAAGAAACTCCACGGTTACTCTTTTAAAAATAATTGGCTTTTAAAATGGTTTTAAATTACAGTATTAATAGGTATGAGAGAACAGTGTAGGACTGTCAACAAGGACCAAGTACTTAATAAAATGGAAAGTAGATACTTAGTAGGTACTATATTCAAAGTAGGTACTTAGTTTAGGAAATTCACAATGTTTGGTAGTGTATAAAGCTGCATGCTTAGAGCTACTAGAACTGCAAATCGGCGGTAGAGCTCTCATGTATATCATTTGCATCCTTAGTGACTGATTATCATCTAGTAGAAATTGACGCACTTTCCTTACTATGCACGAACTCATGACATAAGAATGGACGCACGAAGTATGAGATATCTTGACTGCTCTGACATAATGTTGCCATTCGCCGTTAATATTAATTTTCTATTACGGCACACTGCTTTATTATGTAAAAAGTACAGTGTAGGTCTATTTTAATTATGTAATATGTAAGTAATCTAACCTATATCAGTAGCTTAACGATTGTATCTATGCATGTAAGGTACTTAATTAAATGATCTATTTAGTAAGCACGCTATTATTGATCGAAGGTAAGCACCTAATTTATGTAGAGTAACCCTTGTAAAATAATCTGCTGGTGACCGGAAATATCATGATAATCCATTTGCGAAATCAGCGATAATATTGTACTAATTTTCGTTCAGCAATAACTTATTGATTTGAGTCAGACAGGAAGGAAGAAAAAGGTAGATTTTAGTGTTTTGGAGGATGTCCTGTGTGGACATGAACTTTTATAATTATTTTGTCAAACCTCAGCTCCAAATTTCATCGAAATGCGTTCAGTTTTAAAGCCGTGAAAAGGTAAAAAACAGACAGAATTTATTTCCTATCTATTGTATTAATAAATAGAGTATGGATATGTGAAAGTATCGATTGAACATTTCCGTCTTCTGTATTGTGAAAAACTAGGTATATACATAGCTTTGAAATATTTATACCTAAATGTACATTTAAATTATTTGCCTTCCTGGGAACCTACAAAATTTGAGTAAATAAGGGAATTTAGAATTAATACACGCTTCGATTTTAATAAACATATGGATCTCATTACAATGTTGGTCTTGTAAGGTGTTCAATCAAATTAAATCTACTCGCATGTCTGACCTACCCCATTGCTCAATGTAAACTAAGCACGATCTCTGATTTCAATTGCTAATACCCTTCTTAGTGATGGCATTACGGCCTTACCATTTGTCGATATAAAACAACGATTTTTCTTGACAAGAGGTCAAGAAAAACCCATATTTTGTAGCCAATTTGACAGCGACGTTTTTAGTATCGTTTTTATTAATAATAACAGAGGAATTCGCAGCCATTCAAATTTTATATTGTTGGTATTTTTTATTTTCACCCAGCAAAATTTTAATAGCTTTGTAACCGTAAATTTATGATTTATTAAGTTGAAATATTTATTTTAGGATTTTTTATGGGCTTGCTTTTGACTTTGGACACAACAGATGGAAAGCGATGGATGAGGTCAATGATAGAATAAGCGTGCCCAGAATATGCCTTCATTGTATATTTAATTGAGGATTTTCGAGGTTTTTAATAAGGTCTCTGGGCAAATATATGTTCCCACTACTTGAGAATAAAAATACATGCTCTAGAACGACCGTTTAAAAATACCAAATTATAGCAAAGTGACATCACATCGACAACCGTTAGTACTCCAAACATTTTAGTTTTGGTGTCAACATAGTATACAATGTTATGCTGGAGTGCAACTAAACGAGAATGGCAATTGGGCTAACGGGGCTTTAGTGTTTAGATTGAATCTGTATTATGATTGTACATACGAATGAAATATTATGAAATTATAAAATAAATTCATAATATTAATTAAAATAAAATAATAATTTATTATATTTTTTTTATTTTTTTTTATTAATTAATATTATTTTATTTATTAAAATATAGCAAATATACGACCAAGATTGACATTAGTCAATCTTGGTCGTATATTTGCTATATTTTAGCCAAAAAAGGATGGTCTGCTTCAAGTCTATCATAAAATTATTACGCCCAAACAATATCATTAGATCGAACCTGATTCTGGTCTTACTTGATCGCATTTTCTCCAGTTTCACTTATATACCTTCTGATAGAATTACAAAATGTAGTATCAGTCGGCTTGAGTTTTACGAGCTACTTAAACTGCCAAGTTATCACGTTATTCAGTATTAATATGACTGTATGCAGCACACGATGTAAGTCCCTGTTATAACCAAACGTGCAACATTTAAGTACCGTTTGTGCTCGTACTAAATAAAATGAAATGCAGCATTTTGGTGCTCTGAGAGCGAAATTACGTAGATGTACTATAATAAAGCGTTTTTTTTTACAATTGTTATTAATATTAATAATATAATGATTGAGGGGGAGCAAGCAGGCGCTTTGCTTTGTGTAAATCATTTCATCACCACTGCTCCCAAAACGGTGAATGAAAACATCGTGAGTAAACCGGCATGTCTTAGAACAAAAAATTCGAAGACATGTGATATCTACCAACCCGCACTGGGCCCGCGTGGTGGATCATGGCCCACTCCCTCTCACCGAGAGGAGGCCTGTGTCCCAGCAGTGGGAACATTATAGGCTGCTGATGACGATGATGACGAATAATAATGAAAAAAATATAAGCTGATAAATTAATGTAGATAACCAGAAATCGAACCAAATACTCAATAAAAAGATTCTCTTCAAATAAACAATATTTACAGTTCCGTGTCTTTTGAACTCTGTCGCCTCACTAAACATGGCATACGTATTTGCTAAGATTTTCCGTCCAACAATTCACCTTGTTTATGGTTCTGAGAAGTGCTGTATTTAGTACGTACTTGCGAGTATGCTTCGTACTTTTATATCTCGGGGCAAACTTCCGCAATATCTATCATAATAAAGATAATAAAAATGAGTGATGGTTCGTTGCTTTTCAACTAGGGAAAAGACTCAAATTTTAACACCTATATCAACACATAGGTCACGCTAATAAGCCGAAATATACTGAACTAGCTTTTGCCAGCGGCTTCACCCGCGTGGAGCTCGGAAATTATCCCGCGGGAAAATACTACCGGGATAAAAAGTAGCCTATGTCCTTTCTCAGGCTCTAAACTACCTGTGTACCAAATTTCATTTAAGTCGGTTCGGTAGTTTTAGCAGGAAAGCGAGACAGACAGACAGACAGACAGACCGACAGACAGAGTTACTTTTGCATTTATAATATTAGTAAGTATGGAAGTATGGATATGGATAGTATGGATAGTATGGATATATAATAATATATAATAATAATATAATGTATAATATAGTGTGGATAAGTCCATAAATATACTTTTAAAATAAGTATGCGATTTGGAAGCGATGCTCCTAATACCTTCCGTTCAGTAGAGAGCGAAGTTTTTTTTTTAATATTTCTTTGGTACAGATACGCTTTACCATGGGAATAGGTATCTGCCTACCCAAAGAACAGTAGCTTTTACGATCTTTAATAGGAGTGTTTTCTTTTGATAGTGTTGAAAGGATTTCTTTAGTCAAATTTCCGGTATAGAAAAATATTCATGGACGTAACGTGTAAAAACTAGATAGTACAAAGGTATACCCGCACTATATATTTGGGGTAGGTATAACCGATGTCATTATCAGATGTGTTCTTAACTAGCACTGGAAAAATTATTGGTTACATAAAACGTATGATCAAAAGAAACCAGAGTCCTCGGAATACATATAGTTCAAGTTTAGTAAGAAACAGATGAATGTTTCCGAAGAAAACAAACAGTTAATTTATTCAATTGAATTTTATTTGAAAATGTTTATCGGTTTCTTACTAAACTTAAACCAATATCCGATGACCCTAGGTACTTATCTCATTTGGTGACTGTACATAGCCTTTTTTATTTTTTGGATGGGAAATCATCAAATGACTTCTCCCGCTCTGGGCGGAGCGGGAGGGCATGTCAGACTTTTATTGACTAAAACCCACCCGTGTTCCTTCAGTTGCCCATGTGTCAGGGTCACGGTATCTCTTTCGAACAATCTCGCGACCCTGGCAGGCATCGGTCCTATCAGACCCCTTCAGTTTTGCTGACATCTCTTTAGCCGCGCGTGGAACACTACGCGCCGTCGACCTGAGCTTGGTCCTTACCGGGCGACGAGCTACCCATGCTCGCCGCCCGCAAGCTCGCGCCTACGGTGGTCGGGAGTCCGCTATCGACTCCCGACGCCCGGGGCGTCTCCTCCTACGGCGGCTAGGGACGTGAGGGCGCCGAGACTGCCACTCCCTCACGCGCCCCGCCTCCTCCTTCGCGAGCATTACTGCTTCACAGAAGGAGGTGACGGCTTCTCATTCCCTCTCGCTCCGTACCATGGCTCGCACCAGGGCCGGACGCGAGGGGTCGCCGCCGCCGATCGCCTCCACGAGGACACCGCGGTGCTCCGCCCAGGCAGGGCACACTTCCACCGTATGCTCTACCGTGTCCTCTAGACGATCCTCACAATGGAAACACCCGGGCGTATCCTCCCGCTTTATCCTAAACAGGAACCCACCGAAGCACCCATGCCCGGTGAGACCCTGCGTCAGGTGGAAGGTGAGGACGCCGTGACGCCTCTCTATCCACTCCTCAAAGAGGGGACTTACCGCCGTAATTGTGGCGTGCCCAGCACTGGGTTGCGACAATCGTACCCGCCATGTCGCCATGAGATCACACCGGAGCTCTGTCTGCCGTGCCGCGATTTGTCACGTTAGCGGGGTTTCGCCCCGGCGTTTCGCCTCCTCGCGCCACTCCCACATGTGCGCGAGGACCTTTGCCTCCAGATCACATGGCAGCACTCCGGCAAGGAGGCTTCCCGCCTCGCACGAGACCGTGCGGTATCCCCGGATACTGTACATAGCCTCAGTTCCTTGTTTTGTCACATAAGCTTTGTTCTCGAAAATACTTGTTTTACAAACAAGAAAACAAGTTAATGCACTAGCAAACTAGTCTCATTTGACCCACTAACTTTTGTTAAGAAACATTTAACATACGAGAAAAAAACACTTATATATCTAACAAAGTTGCTCAAAAGTGACTAAGATGTTTCCGGCACCATTAACTTTACATAATTGTGCGGTTGTTACAATAAATGGGCACAAGTGCAGTATGAATGTAAATAAAACATTTGAAAGTCTAGTTGCAGTGTCTGCCTGCTCCATTGTTAGGGCCATTAGGCACTGGTCCTACTGACGGCGATTACCGAGAAGCTAGCATCTAGAAACAAGTTGGCAAGCAGCGAGTATGTAGTATCGATCGAGTTGGCGGTGCTTGTGGGAGGCCTATGTCCAGCGGTGGACGTATTTCGGCTGAAATGATGATGATAATGAGTATGTAGTGCGGATAGTTTTGATCCTGGGTTATTAGCGAATATGTATGTAATTTACCATCGAGAGTTTCTCAGCGAGTATTATTGTTATAGCTCTTGTCGTTATGAATAAACTAGTGGAGAGAGATTTTTTGCCGGCAGTGTAAACAATCAGCGGTGAACTATAAATCATCACCATCATCGTCAACGTCCACTGCCTCCCTCAATTTAGGGGGCTACTACTAATAGGCAGTCTCGATTTCTTTGCATTTCGCCACCATAATACGATCGCCAACCCGCCTGCCAAGCGTAGTGATTATGGGACCATTACTATTAATATTTGTATATTTTTGTTGACACGGCATCCACATCAATTGTACGTCCTTTGCAAGCCCCTTTGGGTAATAATGGCGTGATGTTATGTTATGTTATAACAGCTATGATGAATAAAGAGAACAGGAATGCCATTATTATAAACATAATGTGCAAGCGGAATTCAAAGCATCACTTAAACGCTTGTAATGTCATGCATATTTTCCACTTCCTATAGTTAAAAGTCCTCACAGCGTGATTTCTTGGAAAAAGGAAAAGCTGTTGAGTTATAATTAAACTAGCTTCTGTCCGTGACTTCGTCTGGGGGAAAATTTGGCCCTCGACCGCGTCGCGTCGCATCGCCGTTCCGCGTTGTTACTTCGTTTTCGCTGACCGATCTTTCTGACTATTTTCATTTTGCTCGGCTCCTGAGAGTCCTACCGTGATGGTAGCCTATAACCTACCTCAAGAATAAGGCACCATTATTTACCCACCATACTCTATTTTACCTACTAATGGGATTTTTTTTAAACCCGACTTGAAGTTCCAGAGCGATCAAACCAACAATCTCTGTAAGTTTGTTATTAGTACTTATATCTAAACTGAAGCATAGATAGTAGGAAGTTGAAGACTATCTATCCACTTTACCTACTACATCATAATCACTTATCGTCATCTTATGCTTTACATCCGCGGGTGTGCTTAGCGTGGTCGAGTATATTTGTACAACGTGACGACCAACTATTATACTCCAATTTTTGACTCTAACAGTTTATAAATCTTAGTCTTACGCCATAGTCACCCAGATCAGCTTAGAAACGTGAACGAATCTTGTCGGACATCTTTGACTAAAGAGAACTAACAAAGACAAACCCATTGCCTGAAAAGAAAGCCCGCGAATGGCAGTTTTCACAAACAGCACTTTCCAAATTAGTATGGGACGCTCCTTAGCCAAGTTAGCTAGTACAAGATTACCTGTTACATACTAGCAAGAACACCATTCGAATTTTATTCCTCTTTTAATGCGAATTCGACTTTCATTTGAAAAATGAAACTGAAAGGACTTTTAAAACAACATTGTATAGACTAATGAAAAAATATTATACAGCCTACATTCCACTTCAGCGGTGTCTGAAGGTGATTCTTTCAATTCGAAAAATCTTAAGGTGTCTGCAATTTTTTTTTTAATTTCGTAGGCTTTCACTTGAAATGATGCTAAAGTGCTGTTTGAAAAATTCTCAAATTTAAACCTCAGTTCAAAATCCTGCACTATAATTACGTAATACACTCTATCAATCACAATCTGAATAATTTAGAATTGCTAATCCATCGCTTCATAAGTTCAAAAACATTGTCTGGTTTACAATGTAAATGACGCAATGAATGTTGTTGAGCTGTCAAAATGAAAGCCATTTCTAGTGATAGTGTGTTACGCGGTTACCGCGCGCGTGTTACTTTTCTGCCTTTTAGAATTATTAAGACATACATAGATCCACGATTTACCATACATTTTGGTAAATAAAAACTGCAACATGGCGGATTGGCAGCCCTACCGACAAGCTTGCCTATGCATCAAAACTTGTATGCACCAAGTCGGCGCTAATTACTAGCCTGATTTCTCCTTCGTGTCAGATAACTGGTGACATTTTTTTTTTATTAGATAGACAAACTGGTTTGTTAGCAGTGTTATTAGCCAATCTTGAGTGGAATGTGGAGGATAGAAGTGCTTAGATATATTACCAAGTTTCAGTCGAATGTTTTTGTATTTTTGAGGTTAAAAATCAACTTAAATTAGACAGTGCGGATATCACCAACGAAATTGAACGTGACTAGCACTTTTAGAGCTGCTGGACTGGCACACAGGCCTCCTCTATTTGAGAGGGAGTGAGCCGTAATCCACCACGCGAGCTCAGTACTGGTTGGTGTATGTCACATATCTCCGAATTTTTGGTTGTAGAACAAGCCGGTTTCCTTCACCGCGGTTCAGAATGCAGATGTGCTACACGCGTTTCATTTCATTGGTGAAATTGGCGCTTTTCCGTTGTATTTACTTTCTTGAAGAACGAGAGAAATCTTTAATGAAAACATACGGTTTACTTTAAGGTTTTAAGTTTAGGCACATAGGTGGTAAAAAAATACCTACCTGTTAATACCTTCCTTTGTTACATTTGAATTGTTACAGTGTACAATAAACTATACCAGGAAGCCTGCGAGCAGCCACAGTTTGTTTATAATAATCCGTCTCCAATTTGTCTGTCCGACGTGATAATTGCGATAGTCCCCTCGAGCGATCGTCGTTTGTTCAAGAGGTTGGGAGTAATACTAGATCCTGATATTATATGAACAAGGATCAGACTACATCACACCTGTAATACCTCGAAGTTTTAAGCAGAGATGCACTGATGTATATTGCACTCACATTTCGCCATATATTATGTTTTTGCCACATGTAATAGAGGCGACCCTACTGCTATAAACTGGTCACAAATCTGAGAAATTCCTAGTAGAAAAACTCAATAACACTTTACCAGACCAGCCGGCGTAGCATGACCAATTCTATATCTATTCTACCAAGAACAAAAAAAGTTCGTTATGTATTTTAATTCTGTAAAAATGTTTCTATCTCATCAGAAAAATAGTCATCATACTTGACATCGTACTCTTGTCGACTGAAGAATAGAAACATCTCTTCTTTTCAGTTTTACTCAATTTTTCTACGATACAATCTATCATTTTGACTTCTCTTCCATCGACGAATTCCGTTTCTAGGCGGTCATGCTACGCGTGCTGGATCGGTCTAGGACGCAATGCTCAGCAGTAGCGCTTGCAACCAGCAGACCAAAAAGACTGTCAATCTTATTTTATTATGTACTAGCTTTTGCCAGGGCTTCGTCCGCGTGGCAGTCGGAAATTATCCCGCGAGAACATACTACCGGGATAAAAAGTACCTTGTGTGTTAATCCAGGTTATACACTATGTGTGTGCTAAATTTCATTTAAATCCGATCAGTAGTTTTTGCGTGAAAGAGTAACAAACATCCATACATCCATACTTACAAACTTTCACATTTATAATATTAGTAGGATGCAATAGGAATAACAACTAATAAAATAAGCTCTCAATAGTAGATAGTATATACTAGAAATGAAATCAATTTTGTAAGTACTTAATAATACTGTTTGACTGAGTAAAATTGTTCTAATTGCGTAATTGATCTTGTTGCCTGACTTAATAATCTTTCAAAGAACTGATGCTCAAAACAATAATTAAGTCAAATTATAATAATAGTGCCTTCACATTTTAAAACCGGTAGTAACCAGTTTGTATTTGAATCAGTATCAGTATAATCTGATCGAATATTTGTGATAGTTTAATGTCTGTTGATTGCAATGAATACGCTGGGAACAAATGATACTCAGAATCTAACAATAGCGGTCAAGTGCGAGCGCTGACATTATGTTTAATCACCTTACCATATAAAATCCACTCATGACAACATTAAGACAGTATTGTACAAAGAATTATACATATGGAGCTTCTTGCCCATTCTTCTCCATAGGCACCTACGCTTTGGAATGGGTACCTAGCTTCATTTTTCTGACTCACCGCCACTTGACAATTCAAAAGTGCAATAATCCACACTTCCACACTAATATTATAAATGCAAAAGTAACTCTGTCTGTCTGTCTGTCTCGCTTTCCTGCTAAAACTACTCAACCGATTTAAATGAAATTTGGTACACAGATAGTTTAGAGCCTGACAAAGGACATGGGATACTTTTTATTCCGTGACTTTGTCTGCGTCCGCGATAACTGACATTTACGCAGACGAAGTCGCGGGCAGAAGCTAGTTTGAAATAAATGCTTTGAGCTTTGATTAGAGAGGTTAGTGGATAGCTCCTTAAAAAGTTAGGCAAATAAAGACGAATTTCATCAAATGACATTAACAGCTCTAGAACTCGGTTTAAATGTACTAATCGCGTTCAGATTCATTGGTGAATTTGGTCCTTAGTGTATTCGCTTAGTAGTCAATTTGATAAACCATTAAAGACCAGGGTGGTCCCATGGTGATTTGTTCGAAAGAGTTACCGTAGCCCTGGCACAGGCAACTGAAGGAACACGGGGGGGTTTTAGTCAGTAAAATTCTGACACGCTCTCCTGCACCGCCCAGAGCGGGAGAAGGCATTTGACGATTTCCCACCCAGACAAAAAAAAAAACAAAAAAACACGCTTCCATAGAAAACCAAACTAAAAAGTAGAAAATAATGGAAAAAGTATGGGATGTTTGATATCAATTAAAATATACCTCAAAAAGCGTTGTGTTTGCGTGTTTTTAGTTTTTAAACTATTATTTATTTTATATTTTTTTAGAGTGTTTCGAAATTTCAGACATATTTTTGCCATACATACGGTATGGCAGCGTAGTTTGTGACGTATATCAGCGTAGTTTTCGAAGACAGTTTTTTTGCTATCCTGGTAACCCCGGCAAGAATAATAGCAAAAATTTATAAAATTACTGTATTGTCATCAGTCCTTGATAAGTTTGCCTAATATCGAGTTAATCCGACGTTTTGAAAGGGGTCAAAATCATGTTAAAAATTTCCGTTACATACTAAAATACTCGGACGTATGACGCTAATAAAAAGATGGTCCCTATATTGCCTGTTTATTTAAAACATTATTTGATACTTTTAATCACTTATAACACGGCAAATTGATTTAGTGTTTGCATTTATTGTAGACAAAAAATTAATCTTACTATAATATTATAAATATGAAAGTTTGTGAGGATGTTTGTTACCCTTTCACACTAAAACTACTAAACGAATTTGGATGAAATTTGGCACACAGATAGTTTATAACCTGGATTAATACATAAGATTTTTATCCCGGTAGTACGTGCCCGTGGGATAATTTTCGACCTCCAGGCGAATGAAGCCGCTGGCAAAAGCTGGCAAAGCCGATTGCCATTATCTGTGCACAAATTCAGAGTCCGTAGCTGATACTGAGAACTTCCTACCACTATGTTGTGAGGAAATTAGTGAAAGGCGATTAGTAAAACGGATTTAACACTAATTTGAGTCAATGTATTGAGCGGGGACATCCTAGAAGGAAGTACAATGACCTTATCAGTGACATCCTTCGTAAAGGTCAGGTGCGTAGCATTCGTTCGGCCCATTGGAAGGGCCTTGACTGAGCAGTGTAGGTATGGGGAGTGGAGCACGTAGCGTTTTGTGTTTGTTTTGGTCTCAGGGAAAAGTTATTTTAGGAATTAAATCGGTAGGTACAATTTTCAAACCTACCTACTTTAGAAAAGCGTTCAAAGTAGTGGGTAGCTACATTTAGTTTAGTTTAGTTAGCTTAGCGTAGCTTTCTAGGTAGTTACTTTCCTGTCTAATCATTGAATAGAACGATGATTTTGTTCGGGTTTACACAGGGCCAAATTAAATTAGCCGGTGTAACTTCACAGGCATGATGGGTTTTTATATCTTAAAGCATTAGAAGAAAATTGAAATTACCCTGTTAAAATATATGACCCATTATGTATGTCTGCGTAGTTTCGGTAGCCAATTTAATTTGACTGAAATATCGTTCAAATTTACGACCAATTCAATTGGAGCAATTCACTTGCAGCATTTAATTACCTACTCACCTTCTGACTTTATCGAATTTCTGAAATATCATTCTTTATTTGAAAAATAAAATAAAAAAAACTTCACAAGTACAGAGCAAGAAAATATTATGCTTTGGTATTATTCTTTCCTTACTTGTCACAATACGATTCATTCTAAGGACAACAACTTATGATTGTTTTGTGACTTCTAGTATACATAGGTAAGTCTTTTTGTATAAAAACAGCCAACGCAAATTAAGACTTGCCGGCAGTGTTTTGGCTACGAAGCTCGTTTTCTGTAACTTATATATTTATAATCGTTTATTAGATCGTAAAAGCTAAATACCGTCATACGACTTACCTTCCGCTAGTATAAATATAGGTACTTACATCACGTTTTCCGAAGTTCCCTTTGAATAGGCGTTAAGATGTTAGGAAAAGTTAGAGTTTCTGTCTTTTTCTTGTTATTTTTGTTTTTACCATTTGAAAAAAAAATCACCAATCTTTATCGCCAATACCAATGTTCGCAACGAACAATGCCATGAAAAAAACGACAAGTAGTGCCATCTATATTTTGCCAGCGGAACTATTAGGCTTCAGATACTTCACGGCGCATTATATTTGTGTACCTTGTCCTCTTCACACTTATCAATATTCTTTTCAATTTTGTCCTTAGGGTATTCCAACTTCTGAACTAAGCTGAGTTAGCTGTAACATGGATAATTAATTAGTATAGATGTAGTAAATAGTAGTAGGATAAATACTAATCTTGATCTCTTCAGCTTGACTTATCAAAATTATACGATAGGTGGATTTTTTATTAATTTAATGCAGGTAATCAAGAAAGCTTACATAAATAATAACCGTTACCTTAAGTAATGAACTAATGTATAAACCTTTATCGTCTTTTTTACAAAAAGTCATCTTTATTGTAGTTTTCTGCATTTCATACTTTATTCGATTTTGGTAAAGTTCGTAATACAAAAATGACAATTTAGCACCGGACAAAGTTGTCAGTTTCGTAAAAAGAACTATGTTTCGATTTCTGTTTGGTTCTGATTTCAAAATAAGGCTCGACAGTTGAAGCCATATCTAAAGAAAAACTTTGTTTTGTAATAAGACCACTAATGTCTTCTGAATTTGAATTTAGAGAACACTCACACACACTTGGACTGGCCTGTTGGTCTAGTGGTTAGTGACCCTGACTGCTATGCCGGGGGTCGTGGGTTCGATTCCCACCCAGGACAAATGTTTGTGTGATGAGCACGATCATTTGTTCTGTGTCTGGGTGTAATTTATCTATAATATGTATGTATTTAGAAATATATAAGTATGTTTATCAGTTGTCTAGTACCCATAACACAAGCTCTGCTTAGCTTGGGACTAGATGGCGTTGTGTGATAGTTATGGAATATTATTATTATTACTCGAAGGCAATTCTTTTGAGTGATTTGTTTATTACTCCAAAAGCGACGCTTGATGTGTCTAGTCGACGTATTCTGTAAAATCTCACCGTGAAAACTAAGGTGAAGTGAGTTTGAAGTTAGTTGTGATTCCATCTGATTCTAGGGACGCTTTAAGGTCACTTCACCTTCGTTTTCACGGTAATATGATTACGGAATAGCACTACAGTTATGGAAGTATTTCGGGTGAAATAATGACGATTATGTTTGTTTTTACATTCAAAGATAACATGAGGAATAAATAGCATTAATTCTTTTTAATAACACAATAATACATGTATTACTCAGAGACTTATTTACAACAGAGGTCTATTTATAAGTGTCATCGGAAACTTTATGTAAAACAACAAGTAAATAATGTATTATACACAGTTAATAATATAATAAAAATGATAACCTCTTAATTACCGATGATCAATAATGTTATGACCATGTGCTACACGAATGGCAAGTCATAAACAATGTAGAGGAAGTAACACTGAATGTCACTATGTGTTCACTAATAAAAACACCTTGACAGGTGACAAGATTAGATAAGGAGTCTTGAACTATGGTTGGTGTGTTGGAGTATAAATGAGACAAGCTTTATAAGTCTTTAATGGAAGTTGTACTCTTTAACATGAGAATAATAATTGATGGAGGCTTCATTCTGAAATTGGTACTGCTGGTGACGCGATGGCTCGAATTGTAAGGAGGTTCTTTTCCCTAGAGCCCTTACCGCTGGACCCTGTTCCCGATACTGGTAAACTAGGTACATTTGTTTTGTTTTATATTCAGATATTTAAAACTGTATAATAGCATAAAAAGCCTATAATGATCCCACTGTTACACACTGGGAGACAGGCCTCCTCTATTCGAGATAGAGTGGACTGTCATATATCACGCGGACGTAGTGCGGGTTTGTAGATGTCACATGCTTTCAAATTTTAGGTTCTCGGCCATACCGGTTTCCTCACAAAGTTTTCCTTTGTATGTGTTTAAATAAATAAAAGATAAGAATAAAATGTATAGTACGGTGGTCAGTCGAACCCTTTATAAAATGAAAAAGTAAAAAATGAAGAAGTAGTATTTTACGACTGTATCGTGATTCAATTCCGAAATTCAAACTTTCATACGTTTTTTTGTAATAACCTGCACCCTAATTGCGAAACGCACTATCTATCAGAATCTGACTGGGATTTAAGATTATTTCTAAACCATTGCGTCATTTGTTCGAATAAATTGTCGGCTCAGCAACGTAAATAACGCTATGAATGTTGTTTAACTATCAATATGAAACCAATTCCTACTGATAGCAAGTAACGCAATTACCCCTCAGGTCAGTGACAGATTGTTTTTTGACTACAAGATGGTTAGCGACCGCAAAAAACACTTATCGTTTCAGAGAATTACAATGACTGACATCACCAACACAACACTCTTAGTTCAGTTAATCCCATTAAATTACTATGTCATGAAATAGGCATTAAATGGGATAAGTAATGTTAACTTATGTAAGTAAGTACATTTCTATACAACTTAATATTCGTGAGCTGTAATCCCTCTCGCCTTGGGCGCGGTCGACGCTTGAAGACTTGAACATTCGAAAATTACAACGATGTATGGTACATGGAACGATTATACAATCTTAAAATAAAAACTCTCGGATATTATTCCTGACATTGGCTTATAACAAGGTTACTGGGGTACAGAATATAAAATCAACACCTGCCTAATCAAATCACAGACATAGGGAAAAATCACAGACAGGGAAAAGCCAGCCTTGGTCGACGGCGCGTTGTGTTCCACGCGCGCCTCAAAGAGATGTCAGCAGTACTGAAGAGGCCGCTAGTTGTAGTCAGTAAAAGTCTGACACGCTCTTCGCCTCCACCCAGAGCGGGAGACGTTATTTGATGATTTCCCGCACAAAAACAAAACAAAAGGGTCTGAAACAGAAATCTAAAAACAGTTCTTTCTCCAATCTGAAAACTCAGTCTGATACTAAATTGTCAACTTTACCCAAATCGAAAAAAGTTGGATACGCCAAAATTAACTCAGAGCTTTAGCTAGAAATAAAATTTAGATCGCGTTTAGTAATAAGACGGAGTAGGTATGTTTACAAATGTTTTGTTTTTGAAGCGTGTCACATCCTGCAGAACTATTAGCACGTTATCCTATCAGTCAAGAGGAAAATGACAGACAAACGGCGACTTCCTAACATTTATCCTAGGTCAGTCTTGTTAAGACGACATGTTCGGGTTTCCGTCTAACTATGGCTGCCAGGAAAAGTGCCTCTGGCTTATTCATAGTAATACGTAAGGGTTTTAGGTACCTTGTTATATTATCTACCAGTAAAATCTAAATAATACTGGAGTAAGGAAAATAAATTGCTCTCAGGAATAATGTGTTAAGTGGGCTTCACCCCGGGGTCGCGTGATTGTTCGAAAGAGATACCGTGACCCTGGCACATGGGCAACTGATGGAACACGGGTGGGTTTTAGTCAGTAAAAGTCTGACACGCCCTCCCGCTCCGCCCAGAGCGGGAGAAGTCATTTGATGATTACCCATCCTGAGAAAAAAAAAGTGGGCTTCACCAGAGTAGCCCGCAAAAATAAAATTTTCTTACGTTTTTTGCTGTTGGCAGCTCAGTGAGTTTTAAATGAAATAGTCTTTTAATGGTTAAATTTAGAGGGTTGTTTAGATGATTTTAATGATGACAACACACACGTGCCATAGTTGCGATTAATATTTAATCAACATACAACCGGACGCTGCCCTGTAAATAAAAAAACGTAAGAGAATTGAATTTCACGGACGGCGCTAAGGCGCATCCTTCTTAAATCAATTAACAACATTCATTTTGCCGTGACATAAAATATAAAAAAATATAAAAATTACCGCCTTTCATTTTATAATAAACTTAAAAGTAGGAATTAAACGAAATAAATTAAAAATGTGTTTATGTGGGATGGAATAAAAACAATTAATATTAAACGTGCATGATTATTTTCAATGAGGTATTTTATCTAAATGATAAACTTACTGAGGAAAATATGCCTCTTATTAATCATCCATCTTGGTAGGCTACTTTTGTAGGATCAGTATCAAAGATTATGAATCTAGTAATCTACAAAAAAGGAAAAGGTAAAACTAAGATGGAAAGGGACTAATGTTGGCCCAGTGGTATTTCCGCCTTACGAATGTTGGTCGTGAGTACGAACCAGTCAGTAATTTTGCTTGGTTTATTTAATTTCATCACCGCTGCTCTCAAACCGGTGACGGAAAACATCGAAAGGAATCCGACATGTGCTAGAACTTAGCTCGCGTGGTGGATTACGCCCTACACCCTCTCAGAGGGAGGAGGCCTGTGTCCCAGCAGTGGGAAAATTATAAGCTGATTATGATGATAATGAAGATGTAAAGCGCAACGCGTTTTATGCATCTACTTTATCTGCAAACGTAGTCTTGGTCAGGGATGTTAGGGAGCTCCGTAACCGTAACCGAAACTATCGGATATCCGATATAAAAATTTATCCGTAACCGTAATCGAGTCCGAAATAAAAGTTTCGGATAATATCGGATTTGTTATTACGTTGTTATTTTAGGTAGATTAGATAACACTCAACATATATTTATAATCATTTTTATTTCAAATAGCTGCAATAATTACTCACAGACTGATTGTAATTTCTACCAAATGGTGACATATAAATAAAACCATTTTATTAGCTATTTGTAAGTATTTTACTTTGAAATTCCTTAAAAATTTAATATCCGTAACCGAAATTATCCGAAACTAACAGATAATCCGAAATAATTTCATATCCGTATCCGTATCTGTATCCGTATCCGGTATAATAATCATTCCTACATCCGTAACCAATCCGTATACGAAATTTCATATCCATAACATCCCTAGTCTTGGTTTACCTAAAATCATCCTTTCAAAGTCCTTTCACCTTTCAACTTGAGTTCTTTAGAAATTTCGAAGCAAACATAACGGGACTTCTCTCAGAAAGCAATAAACTTTTGTTGAGAGCTCTTACATAAATGGTCAGCAAATACAGCACTGGTACATAATGCTCCTAGAAATCGGTATGTAATAAGCAGTTATCATAACATCATCACGTATGTATTCCTTGCAGGGTTAAGCAGAGTTGAAGGAACAGACGCCAGCACATCGAGCTACTACGATCTGTCAAATTTCTTTAATACATTTTCAACTTTATCGTTAAATCATTAGGTTCAAGGTTGATTGGGAGAATTTGACAGTTTCGGGTACTTTGATGAGTATACCCAAATTTCGCCAGTAATGTTTAAGTCCTATAGCTTAACCTATTGAACGCCACAGTCGTGTATAGCCGCCAAATGAAAACGTGCCCAACACGCCACCGTCGTCTATAGACCACATGAAAACGACATTTTTTGAGTAAAAAATAAATATAGTAATATAAGTTGTTGGAATCACTATTTTTTTTTTGTAGGTATTTGCGCTGAGTTTGTGGCTGGCGTGGAAGGGGTGCCGATGCGTTTACGCTCTGGCGTTCAAAAGGCTAGGGGCAAGCCTCTCCCAATCAACCGCATCGGCCACAAACCAGACTCCGGGTTGCTAATGAGATATTTCAGATGAAAAATCCTAATATCACTTTCCCGACCAAATCGAACCCAATACCTTCATGGTCAGCATGCGGTAGTGTTTGTGACTAATGGAACACAGAGGCAGTTATAACGACTTATAAATAATCATCATCATTTCAGCCATAAGATGTCCAGTGTTGGACATAGGCCTACCACAAAAGGGGATTTTGCCATAACCACCACGCTTGGCGGATTGGCGATCGCAGTATTGTGGTAAAATGCATTTTTTTTTTTTGTGTGTGGGAATTCATCAAATGACGTCTCCCGCTCTAGGGTGGAGCGGAAGGGCGTGTCAGACTTTTACTGACCTAAACCCACCCGTGTTCCTTCAGTTGCCCATATGCCAGCGCCACGGTATCTTTTTCGAATAAATCTCGCGACCCGGGTGGTAAAATGCTTAGAAAACGTTGCTGCTTATTCTCTAGAAAGTCCCTTAGTTGCCTTTTACGAAACCCGAGGGAAGAAATGGGATAATGCTATTCTTTATGTCTACACGGAAGAATCGTACGGATCAATAATAAATAAATAAAAAGTTTTATCGCTTCCGGATGTAATTTAGATATGGTACTGTTAAATATCAAACAGCTTAGTGCCGGAACTAGCTACTTCATTTTAATTATTATGATTTGAATATAACACCGTTTACATGTCTTAATTGTTTAATACGCCTTGTAAAATGTGACTGCTTGACTGTTCGAGGTGAAAAAGTGATTTGACGTTTACGTCACTCTGTCATAGTGTTGTAAACATGTGTCTAGGAGTTAAATTGATATGAAACTGTGATTGATTAATATTTATTATAGTGTAAGAAATATTTATAGAAAAATGTGCTGTTGAAATTTCTGTTTCATGTGTTTTGATACAGGCATTATATATTAATGTAGTTTCGATTTCAATTACTAGCTCCACTACACGGTGCGATTTACGGAAATGGATCCAGAATTCATGTACGAAAAGCTACCTTTAAGGATCGGACCATGGTATCCCCTTTTTAGGGTTCCGTTGCCAAATGGCAAAAAACGGAACCCTTATAGATTCGTCATGTCTGTCTGTCTGTCTGTCTGTCTGTCCGTCCGTATGTCACAGCCATTTTATTCCTAAACTATAAGAGCTATGCTGTTGAAACTTGGTAAGTAGGTGTATTCTGTGAACCGCATTAATATTTTCACACTAAAATAGAAAAAAAACAATAAATTTTGGGGTTCCCCATACATAGAACTGAAACTCAAAAATGTTTTTTTTCATCAAACCCATACGTGTGGGGTATCTATGAATAGGTCTTCAAAAATGGTAATGAGGTTTCTATTATCATTTTTTTCTAAACTGAATAGTTTGCGCGAGAGACACTTCCAAAGTGGTAAAATGTGTGTCCCCCCCCCGTAACTTCTAAAATAAGAGAATGACAAAACTAAAAAAAATATATGATGTACATTATCATGTAAACTACCAACGAAAATTGGTTTGAACGAGATCGAGTGAGTAGTTTTTTTTTTAAAACGTCATAAATCGTAAACCGCAATTTACCTTACATTCAATCAACTGAAATATAAAAATTAAAAAATATATATATTTTTAAACCGAAAATACCTACAGGTTTGTACGGAACCCTCGGTGCGCGAGTCCAACTCGCACTTGGCCGGTTTTTAGTTTCTGGGTGGGAAATCATCAAATGACGTCTCTCGCTTTGGACGGAGCAGGACAGGATGTCAGACATTTGCTGACTAAAACCCACCCTTGCTCCTCTAGTTACCAGTGCCACACCACTCAAAGTGGCAATGCTGCCTGCCTTTTAGGCACTTTTCTCATCGACAACAGTGATGTGGACGAAGTTTTTGTTGCCCAATGAGCTCTTTTCCTTTTTATATAGGAACGTATATAATTATGGTCATGCACATTATATTTATGTTATCTTGTTTAATGTGTATTGTTATTTGTTATGTTTTTGTTTATTTATATTCGGGCAGTCACGAAATATCTTTTCGCCCCAAATACCGCAGTGCCTCAAGACAAAAGTGTTTGAACAGTGCGTGTTGCCAGTGATAACATATGAAACTTAAATGTGGTCAATTTTATATTAGAAGTCTAAGAGTTGCTGAAAGAGCAATAGAATAGGCTATACTTGGAGTTTCTCTACGTGATCGAATCAGGAATTAAAAGATGCGCCGGAGGATCAAGGTAACCGACATGACGCGAAAAACAGAAAACGTAGGGAAGGAAGACCTTGTGAAGATCGCAGGAATCTGTTGAATGCGGGAATTACAGGTGGACCTTGGGGGATGCATATGTCTAACAGTGGATGTCTTTCGACTGAAATCATTATATTTTCATTTAAGCTAGTATATTATATAAGGTGTATCTATTCATACACGAAATATTTTAAAAGGTACACCTGTAGGTGGTAAAGAAGCAATAGCAACAAAAAAAAATTGTAAGGGTTTTTTTTTAAATTTAATATTTATAAATTATTTGACGCACATAAGAAATATTGGCTCCTTCTTATTTTTTACGGCCCGAGACACCGCGGCTATGCTCGTACCGTCCGGTCGTCGCCCTCGCAGCGTCAGGCGGGCCATTCATAGAATTTGGAGTAAAGGTTTTATGCAAAACGTCTCAAGTAGTTTTAAAATTATAATAATTACGAAAATTCAAAAACGCTTAAATAAAAAATTTCTTTTTGCTTCTATAGCTTCTTTACCACCTACAGGTGTACCCTTTAAAATATTTCGTGTATGAATAGATACACCGTATATATTACCGAATACGGTACCAATTGAAAAAAAAAGGTATAATATTTTTTTTTTTCAGATCTCTAAAATTTAGCTTAAGCTTCATTCCTGATGTGAATATGTGCTTCGTTACATATAGTGTTGAACATTTACAATAAAGGGCATGACTCATTAGATAGCTATCACAATGCACCCACCACGTGTCGGGACTATCATGCAGTTTAAAGTACGCGTACATCCTTATTGCATCGATAGCTGTATTTGTGATGGTAACTACATAATTCATTAGCAAATAAATGTCATGTTTTCAAATGTATCATGATATCGTTTAATCTTCCGCTTCAGATCTCTTCATCATCATTTCAGCCGGTTGACGTCCACTCCTGGACCTAGGCCTCTCCCATTGGGGGAAAGGGGGGTTCCCATAATCTCCACACTTAGCAAGCGGGTTGGCGGTTGCGGTATGGTGCTAAAATTTACAGAGATCGCTGCTGCCCATTCTCTAGTAAGTCTCTTAGTCGCCTCTTAGTCGTAAGAGGGGTTGAGCCACGAGAAGAAATGGAATGGCGGTATTCTTTACGTCCGGCACGACTTGGATCTCTTACATATTTGATTATAGATAGACGAGCTCCTTCTAAATTAAAGTAGCCAGCTCGGAACATTATTAGTTCCGACCGACCGCGGCAAGCGCTAGTTCTGGCGAATTTTATTCGAATATATGTAATTAGAATAGGGAAAATATTCTAAACATAATAAAAAAATATCCCACTTCTGATAACCCATCCCTTTTTTTTTTTTTTTTCAGGATGGGAAATCATCAAATGACTTCTCCCGCTCTGGGCGGAGCGGGAGGGCGTGTCAGACTTTTACTGACTAAAACCCACCCGTGTTCCATCAGTTGCCCATGTGCCAGGGTCACGGTATCTCTTTCGAATAATCACGATAACCCATCCCTCGTGATCTAATTATAACATGAGAGCGTCAATTCTAAGTAAGTTAGTGTCAAATAAGATTCCACGAGATTTGAGTTAACGTCATTGACTGTTTGACATCGTAGTGACAAAAACTAATTAATTTACTTGTTTTGTCTCTTAGGATTTCGCAGAGATTATTATTACATCGGGAGCAAAAATTACCGTGCTTTACATCATAATCATCATTTCAGCCGCAAGACGTCCACTGCTGGACATAGGCCTCCCACAGTATAGGGTGGTTTGCCATAATCGCCACGCTTGGCTGGCGGGTTGGCGATCGCACTATGGTAGTAAAATGCTTAGAGAACGCTGGTGGCCATTCTCTAGTAAGTTCCATAGTCGACTCTTACGACACCCACGGGAAGAAACGGGATAGTGCTACTCTTTACGACCGTCACCACACTAAACATTTTACATGGAACAAATTACCGTGCTTAGTGTGATAGATCACGGCGAAAAGAGTATGTCCAGAAATGTGAGGTCAGATTTTCTTGAAATTTTGATGGGACTCCAAGAGACAAGGTGTCACAGTTAGAAAGTGTATGTTTTACTAGCTTCCGTCCGCAGCTTTGCCCGCGTGGTAAATCGATAAAAACAAGCCTACCTGTTCTTCCCCTCCCCATATCAAATATCATCAAAATCGCTTCGTTTCGGGGCCTACATACGATTAAAAATTTTACCTCTGTAATTACGATATAAGTATATAAATTTGTTATTTTTGAAATCGACACGCTGTAAAGACGACTGTAAATGTCAGTTATATCTCATAAAGTGTGATGTAATAATATGAGTTTAATTTACCTAAAAATGTACAAACCTTTCGATTCACAGTCCAACACATTAAAAACAACGAAGCTCCTACAAAATATGCATCACTACTATATATTATTTAACATTTACGTAATCACACATAATGTGCCTATTACATATCGATTATGCTACAACGTACACGGCTACACATTTCCAGTTTTAACTGACCTCGCTTGGTATAGGCTTATCGTGAAATGAGAGGTCAGCTTATACTGGAAATTATAGAGCTTATCTGTATCCGTGCATATGAACTACGAAGAATAATAATAAAGCAATAATAATGATACTAAAGCTTTGCCGAGAATTTCTACCGGAAGTGCCAAGCATCCTAGTTGTACTACGGTACGCAAGGCGACGCAATTTCGTGTGCGGCCATGAAGCAAGCTTTATAATGCGGATGTGACGGCGAAATGGTTGGTGCATGTGATCTGTTTACACATCTGATTACTGTTCTGAATATAAATAATTTATCTATAGGTAAGGATAGGAATAATTTATGCACATAAATTATTTATGAAACAAATGACAGCCAGGATCAAGTGCTTACCGGGTCTCTGAATGTAGGTCCGGCAAGCGCTTTGCTTAGTCTCATAAGTCATAACTTATAAATAAGGAGAACTTCCTCTCTTTTTCGTGGCGTCATTACTGGTGGTTTTCAATAATTGACACATGAGGGTGCCATTGGTAACGCTGTATGCAGTTGTTCGTTAAAAAGGTTTTGATTAAATCGTTTTTGTTTTATTACTACAAAATCAGTTAACATTAGTAATAAAACAATAACAAAAATTCACACAATAATAAAAAAATAATTGGCAAATTCAACGACGATGGGTATCAACCCCAATCATCTTTGAATTTGCCAGTTAATTTTATTCATAACAGCCTTGCATAAGGAAAATTATACGTAATATTCATTTTCGTGCTTAGATTGCTTAATGGAATTTCATTCCGATCGTAAAAGTTTTAAAAATTTACTGGGGATTCCCCCTTACGATTCGGTAAAGGATCATAATTTTACAACACATGAACAAAACACATGTATACAAGAGCCTTGACATTTCAGATGATAAAACATATATCTCAGATAAATAATCATTGATCGCAGGGACGATTAAAAATGACCAATGATCACATGATTAATTTATTCAATGTTAATTGATAGCTCCCGGCATTGTCAATGTTTTAATATGAATTCGAACCTTCTGTACTAAATACTGGAATGTGAATGCCAAATACAATTTTTAATTTTGTAATATTTCACAAGCATAATAATTTCATTTCTGTTGGTGATAAGAAGGTTGAGTAAAGATTTGCTGTTTTGCTGCTTAAAAAATATTGAAGTCGTAACCGACCTCGATTTGTTATAATTATGGGTAACTGAAAGATATAAATTCATCTTTCATTCGCTGGGCTTTAGGTAGTTTTAATCATTACACTTTGGCAAAATTATAGTTACCGTGGCCCTGGCATATAGGCAACTGAAGGAACACGGGTGGATTTTAGTCAATGAAAGTCTAACACGCCCTCCTGCTCCACCCAGTGCGCAAGACGTCATTAGATGATTTCCCACCCACAAAAAAAAAGGCAAATATACTTAGAGATTATGAAAATAAAATCAGGAACTTGAATTTAATTTGAGCATGACAATGCGATGTCCTATTTACATAAACAAATAAAAAAAGGTTCGGTATTATATTATCTACTAGCCAGTTTGAAACAAAATTATATTTCAAACCGCGTATTTCGTAGCTCTACTGGTAATGTGAAATAAATAAACACCCTTGCTAAAGGCATTGCTCTTTCCAGTTTCAGAATGATGTTACTCTACAAGCCTTTCATTTTGCACGTATGTCACTTTCTGTTGCATCCATCACTATAAATGTAATTTATTAATGATTCTTTATTATATCGATTTCTGGCCATGAGAGAGTAATATGCTTTATTATTTTTTGGAAAAGGAATAACATATCTCTACATGGACGATGCGGTGGGGTTTGCTAATGAACTCTAGTTTTGTGTTGGTAGAGCTTAGTATCCCTAAGCAGGTCTAATGTGAGGAGTCAGGCCAGGAGAGATACAGTATAAACCCGCAAGGTAGTTTGTGGTGAGCTCTTGGGCAATAGCATTCCCACGGATTCTAGGTTCCTCATCTGACGTAACGTAGAGAAAGAACAAATTAGGGTAAAATATGTCACTTCCACGCAAAACGGCCATCGCTCAGTATAATACAATGATCTATGCGAGACAGATCTCCAGCGCTGGTTATCAGCGACAGCCGGCGTTAACATGATGTTATTGTCCCATACAGCATATGATTAAAAAAAAAACAATAAAAACACAATACCTAGTTCTAAATGTGAGTGAACACTGATCGGGAACAGAGCTCCTAAAACGGAGGTGCGAGCCTACATTGGCCAGCTTGAGTGGAGTTTTGCAAGACCAAAAGTTCTCGAAGGAAGGAAGTATTTCAGTAAGACGCTGGTAGGGATCTTAACCGTACTGTCAGGAGTTACCTGATAGCCATGGAATAGGCACCTATCCACTCGTCAAGCGCTTAAGGATATATGGCTCCCTTGTCGCTACGTCCCTATGGATTACCGACAGTTTTTGTGGGCCCATTATTGAGGGTGCGAGTCACTATCTGCCATTCTATCTGTGTATAAACATTGGTCAGGCAGGAGCCATAGTCTTTTCATTGTTCTAGATAACCTTTCACAAACCCATAGCAAACAGTGCGAGATGGGGGCAAAATTTGCTTCCGCGCTCGTGCCTATTGTGTCAATTAACTTGTATGGAGGTGTTAAAATTCGTACATCTTAGTTTGTCAGATTCATAATTATTCTATGTGAAATCAAAAATAACCTGAAAGCCGTTTTACACTAAAGGTTACTGCACTAATAAAGTGTAAAATGAGAAAACACGACTTTCTAAAATAAGATTTTCTTACTGTTAATAGTTTGGGTAATGTAAGTGTGTCATTTATATCTGTGCTAGCAAATATTTAACAAAGTTGTTTGACAGACTGGTGACGTAGGCTTTTCTATGACAGAGCATAGGAAACTGTGTAAAATGATAAATGATGATAAATGATTTTATTTCTGTAAGTAGGTTTGTACAAACACTTTTACAAGTCAATGGATGTGTCGATTGAAAATGCATAACGAATTCCTGTTTTTTTTCTAAATGAGGAATTATTTTTGAAATGCCAATGAGTGTGAGTTTTTTTTTACCGATGACCGTTGGGGTAGACGTGTTCTTGAGTGGAGACCGCGAAGTGGCAAACGTAAGGCAGGACGCCCTCAGGCTAGGTGGAGCGACGATCTTCGCAGGGTGGATAGTAGCAGCTGGATGATGTTTGCCGAGAATCGAGCTGAATGGTGTGCAATTGGAGAGGCCTATGTCCAGCAGTGGACTACTATAGGCTGCTAATGATGAAGATGTGCGTCTTTTATTCAGTAAAACCTATATATTGAGTATCATAAAAGCACGCTGTTTTATTTATGCATTCATTTACCTACGTGTAATTTAGAGTTAGTGAAAACGGACATCACGGTCTTCTTTTAATTTAAAGTTCCCAGTTATACATGTACTACATCAGACTTATGTGTATTTAAATCTCTTCCACCGAGTAATATTGTTCTGTTTCGGCTAAGAGTATTTGTCCTTTAGGTACCGAGATGAAATTGCTTACCCGGTAACATCCTCGAAACGCTGTACTTTCTTTAATCCTTTTATGTTTTAGTTTTAATTGTAATCTAAATACATTTTGAATGTTATTGTGACGTCATTATAAGGGGTTGGGTTTACCAAATAAAGATCAAAGGAGAATCGTGATGCACGATTTCGCAGGTAAAATTATATTGGTAATAATTCACAAAACAAATATTTTGCGAGCAGCCAAAGTGAGGTCCTGATCGGTTCATTTGATGTTGTACACGATGTTTTAATAATACGTACTTTAAGACGATAACTTAATTTGTACATTTATTGTTTCAGGTACTAAATTATATTTGTTGACTGCAAAGATGTCTGTAAGTAAAGTTTAATAAAGCTAACAAACATAACACTCCGTTTCTCAGCAATTGTGTAAAAAGTTCCATTGTCTTCCTAATTTCAGACAAATTTATGAGATGTTTCTTTGAAACTTTGCTCTTTGAAGTGGATACTTTTTAAATCGCGTTGAGTGATTTTTGGTGGGGCCTATACATAAGAGACATGCTGATGTGATCACGTCACCGACATGCAAATATGAAGTATTTTTCCAAAATTTCAAGTACCAAGGTATATACTTCTGCTGCTAGTCGCCATTACTACATTATTTTCAGGCTTAGAAATCGTATTGTATCATTATTCATAAATAACAAAAAAGGATAGCATCAAAAAAAATTACATTATTTTAGTATGTTACGAGATACATTTGATATAGAAACACTCTGGCTCTTGCACCACAAATCACTAAATGAGTTTAAAGTGAATTTAAATCATCGTTCTGTTTCTGTCAATCATCTGAACATGAAAGAGATAGAATGATGATTTAAATATTATGTTTGGCGCTAAAAGTATTTAGTGATTAGTGGTGTAAGGCGGGCCTCAGTTTCATTCTTGTTTAACAATTTTATATTATTTTTTTTGTTCTGGTTTTTTTATGGTAATAAGTAGCACCGGTCCTGCTACCATCTAGTATTTTTTATGTTGTTTCTAAATCAAATATTTCTCTTCCATAAATAGTATACGAATATTTTATCTTTTTTCTAAATAATTATTTTTTGAGAGACTGGTCTTTGCTCTAGGAAAACCTGTCCACATGGTCACCACATTCTGTATCCTATGTTAAGTACGTTGGCTTACTATAGTATATAACAATTTAAGCGATGAATAATAATAGCTTTTAAGTCAGGGTTCGTAACAATTGTAACTACTAGCGCCATCTAGCGGTAACAACTGAAACAATGACCGAAGTTGAAGTTTAGTTTTTCGTTCACAAAGTATTTTGTTTTCAACGACGTTCACTATGTTTTATTCATGGGAACTAAGCATTTATCTATACTTAATATTATAAAGCTGAAGAGTTTGTTTGGTTGAACGCCCTAATCTCAGGATCTACTGGTCTGAATTGAAAAATTCTTTTTGTGTTACGTAGCTCATTTATTGAGGAAGGCTATATAATATTACGCTACAATTAAAAGGAGCGGAGCAGCAACAAAAATAAACGAAAACTGCCAGGCAATTCGATGCGACGGGAAGGGTCAGGGTAGAAAAAATTGACGTGGACGAAGTCGAATTGAATAAACATTTTGGCTTTAGTGATCTCGATTCTTTGAACTTGACAAAAGCTTAAGCACTTAATTAGGTAGGTGCTCCACATGCGCGGTCGCAGCCTATGATTTTGGGGGGGGGGGGTCACCATGAGTACTGAAGAATATTTTTAGGAAGGTACATCTACTCGTTGGTCTAGTAGTCGAAAGCGCTACTGATGAGCATGAGGTACCGGGTTCGATTCTCAGGTCGGGAGTATTATTGGGTTTTTCAGGCAAATCTTTCACGAGTCTTGCAGCATGGCTAACTTAGGGGGGGGGGGGGTCATGACCCCTAGGACCCCCTCTCGGACCGCGCCTGGTGCACAGCGTACCTATCTATTAAGACTAGTGGTCGCCGACTGGTCGAGATTAGACCATAATCCATTAAAAAAAAAATGCGTTCTTCATTCCTTCTCCATATAAACTTTAACTGTGCCAAATTTCGTACACCTGCGTCCGCGTCCGCGTAATTTTCGTAAAGAGGGGTACAAAGTTTTTGTTGCATATATAAATACTTAGATATAGGTAAAAGTGACGCACAAAGAATATAATTTTTTTATCTAGTCGAAATAAAGAACTGGACTACAGTTCTTTATTTCGATAGTCTATGGAATTTCCAGCAGCAATATTAAACAAATCAAGTACATTATAGTCAACGTTTTAAGAGCCGTAAAGTGATTACACACGTTACAATGAATCTATGTGAGCAACTAATTATGTTCGGTTGGTCTATTTTTAAACTAGAAGATGCAGGGCCGTCTTAAACTAGGCTGTGGCCCTTGGGCACACAAGAATTTGGGGCCCTTTTGGAAAGTAAAAAAAGCGAATTATAATAACGTTTTTTTTTACTAAATATGACCATTTATTATAGGTAATCAAATATAGTATGATATATTATGTCATGAATGATATTAGAATGCTGCTGGTTTTTTTGGTTACGATTACGATAACGGTTTCCTTCGGGATTTCTGTTGAGCTGTCTTTTATTATATCTTTATAGTGAATTTGTTGAAGGATAACTCAGTCGTTCTTGTTACATTGTTGTTCGCAATTCATTTTTTATTCTCTTAAGCTGCGAAAATGACTGCTCTCCACTACAATTGGTAACCATTAGGCATAGGAATATTCTTGTAGCAATTTCTACGTTTGGAAAAGTTTCTTCCAATTTATCTGATTTTATTTGGTTATGTAAGGTTGAGATATTTAAATCCGCTGATTGCTTTGCTATGTTTTTAAATATTGGCTTAAATGAAAACATTCTGTTTTGAGCTCATCTGCATTAATGTCTTCATGATAAAATTCTGCAAATTCTTTGAATTTTTTGGTCAACTCACCAGATTCGATTGTTGTTAACTGACAAAGAAAATTAAATCGACTATCAATTTCTTGGTATGCTGCCGAACGTTTTTTTTAATGTGTATTTAATGTGTCAATTATGGGAATGAAAGTATCTACACGAAACTTTTCCTTGCCTCTCAACTGTGCAGTCTCTCATGATCCTTTAAAAAAAGTGATGTGTGTGCTGCGAAATCTTTTTTCTTTCAAATTTATCTTTGTAGTCAGCATATAGATTTTTTTCTTTAGTAGCCGTTTCGTTTTGATCAAAATTATTGCGTGTGGTATTGACATAACTGATCAGAGATTCGTAAAGTTTCGTTACAACGTCCATGGTTATAGTGCTATTCTGTAAATTTAGACTTGTTTTATTCATAATTCCCAAAAGATCATTCTATATTTCCGTTAAGCTAGCTTCCCACGGTCCGTGATATCGCGGACGGACGCGGACCATCTCGCACAACACACCGTGGGAAGGGTCTCGTCTGTGGTAGCGCAGGACGTCTGTGGCGGTGCGCCGGTATCCGTCGCGAGTTGGTAACTTCAAAGGTGCGGTGCGATGCGATCCGTGCGCGTATGACGTGGTTTGACAGACGTCCTGTGCTACCACGGACGAGACCCTTCCCACGGTGTATCGTGCGAGATGGTCCGCATCCGTCCGCGATATCACGGACCGTGGGAAGCCAGCTTGAAAGAGCCTTGTCTGTGTGCGTTGCCGTCCGTAGTCGTTGGGTGTGCGTGATAATCCGCAGAATCACGCACCGTGGAAACCCAGTTTAACACTAGCTTCCCACGGTCCGTGATATCGCGGACGTACGCGGACCATCATGCACGACGCACCGTGGGAAGGGTCTCGTCTGTGGTAGCACGGCACGTCTGTGGCGGTGCGCCGGTATCCGTCGCGAGGCGGTAACTTCAAAGGTGCGTTGTGACGCGATCCGAGCGCGTACGACACGGTCAAACAGACGTCCTGTGCTACCGCGGACGAGACCCTTCCCACGGTGTGTTGTGCGAGATGGTCCGCGTCCGTCCGCGATATCACGCACCGTGGGAAGCCAGCTTGTCTGTGTGCGTTGCCGTCCGTGGTCGTCGGCTGTACGTGATGATCCGCAGAATCACGCACCGTGGGAACCCAGCTTTAGAAGAGCAGTCTCAAAAATTCCCATTTTTTTTTTGCCAGGCTTTGGGCTTCCATTCTAGTGTCTCCTGGTTGATTGATGTCACTTGTGATTGAAGACAATGCTTCAGAAATATTTAAATTACCATTTTGCAAAGCATTAATAGCATTGGCGCGTGCAGACCATCTAGTTTCCGAAAGAGACTTCAAGACTCTATTTGTACCTAAATGCTCTGTCAAAATTTCCCATCGCATTGCGGCAACAATTTTTGTACAAGTTGAAAGAATGTTACTGCTTCAGTAAAACACTTAAAGCCTGAACATCCACTAAATTTAGCGAATGTGCCGCACATGGAACGTTAATCGCAAATTCGCAAACTTCTTTTATTCTTGACTGAACACCAGAGTACCTTCCAGACATATTTGATGCATTGTCGTAGCTCTGCCCGCGACAATCTTTTATAGGAATATCAGGCTTTCAAAAAAGTTTAAAATGGTATTTGCTGGGCGTTGTGTAGACTCTACACAACGTCATGTTTTTTTTCTGGGTCTCTTCCCACCTCCCATTAGGCCTGCAGCGCCCACAAGGGAGCGTTATCGCCCACTTAGGGAAAGGCTGTCTACGCCTTGTTTAGACGGTGCAGCGTGACTTTGGAATCGGAGGGATTGCGTGAGTGATCGCTAGATTGTGTACTTAGTAAATTAGGGAGTATGCGTTCGGAAATATTATTCATTAGTACAGTAGAAATAGGCGCAGTCATCGACATAATGGCGTAGTATGTGCCTTCTGATAAGATTACTGATTTGTGAAAAAAGTGTTATGTGCCCCACAATTTTTTTTTTGAGAATAAATGTGTGAGGGAAATTGTCGGTCCTTCGGGGCCCCTTGACAATGGGGGCCCTGGGCACGGGCCCCGTGTGCCCTTATGGTAAAGACGGTACTGAGAAGATGTGAGAAAATGCGTCACAATAATAATTTTACAATGAGGAAAAGACGTGAGTTCGTAATTTCGCATTACATTTACGGCTGCCATTAAGATCGTACGTCGTAGGTACTATTTCGTGAAAAATTCATTCAGTGGGATCATCATCATCATCAGCGTATTGCAGTCCACTGCTGGACATAAGCCTCTCCAATTGCACGCCATTCAGCTCGATTCTCGGCAACTCTCATCCAGCTGCTTCCAGTCACCCTGCGAAGATTGTCGCTCCACCTTGCCTGAGGATAGAAAATAATTCAGTGGGATAAAATTAATGGATTGTATTAATGGTTTTAATGATTATAATTCTGTAAAGCTATATTTGTTACGGTCGTGAATCATTATCTAATTACCTGACTTACCTGTAAATTGCAAAAACGGAAGAAAATTTGAATTTCGCAGGGTATCTTACCGCATCCTTCTTAAAGCTCCCGCCCATAGACGCGACGTTACTTTTGTAGAACAATTTCCGTGAAGTTTCCATATCAATTTTTCTACGAGGTTCGCGTCGCGCCTGTTTGAAGGAGGCTTTAATGGGAGTAATGTAAAATGTGATGACGGACTTTGATAGACGCGAAAATAAAATGCACGATCTTCAAATGTTATGAGTGTGTTTATTACCAACTGGATGCTGCTAATCAGTGGTTTTCGTTGTGTTTACTTTGAGTTGACGTCACGTCAGTCTCTGAGGTAATTTTTTAGCATAAGAGCCCTGAAACACTCTAGGTATTTTGGTATTTATGTATAGAGGCCGAGGGCATGTTTGAAAGAGATGTGCAGTATGTGGGAATATTTATTAAGATTTAAATAGGTAATACGGGCTGCACGGTGAGCACGGCCTACTGGGATAGGTTTAACACGTTAACTGCCATGGCTAAAATCATAAAAAATCAAAAATGTACTTAATGTTATTTCACTTGAAATAGATTATTTATTCCATAAATCCATTATTTATTCCAAAAACATGGCCGCCAGGCAGCAACGACATGTTCAAATTTTGTATGTGTTGTCGGTCATATACGACAAAGCCTGAATGGAACAAAAAGTGTCGGACACATAGTCCGACACGGAAGTTAACTTGTTAAGTCCCACAGTTTGGGAGCACAAACCGTGATAAAACGCGTGACTCAAGCCTATCACAGAGACCGTGCTAACCCTGCTGGTGTTCGCAACTCTATGACATAACGCGTAATTTAGGTACAAGATTTAAATAATCAAGCCACTTTACTGAATTACCCCATAATTTATACACCCACTTAACTGACTTATCCACCTAGTCCTCATGTTGGTTAATAGGAATTTTCCCCAGAAAGATTAATGTCTTTTTTAAATACAGAATAATGATGAATCTTAGTTCACTTGTAGCTTCTTCGAATTCTAGTGCAGTGTTTTAAGAAGCCCGATTTTCGGATATCCCATTTTTATTAAAAAAAAAAATGGGAAAAAAAATGGGGCTTTTTCAATAAAAATGGGATGTCCGAAAATCGGGCTTCTTAAAACACTGTGTGCTGACAGAAAACCGTATTATGAATAAAATATTTTTGAACAATAAGTGATTTTACACGTATATAAACAGTGCGATTTTAAACTTTTAAAAAAAACTCTTTTTTGCAAAGACAGATAAATATATATTTTTTTTTTCCAATGGGGCCAGGCAGGAACTACAGAACGCCATCAGCTACGATCCTTACATTCTCCTATTGCTTCATTTTCAGATACATATTATGTGGTAAAGTGATTATAGGTTCAAAAGGGCGTGACGTGACACTCGCAGTACTTGTTCTGCAAGATTTGCTGGCGCGTTGCGCCAGTCAGTCTGAAGAAGCCTTTACATTGCTAATTTGTATAGAGTAATCAAATAATAAAGTTTGCCAGCTCAATTACCGTCCTATTATGATTTACACATCAATTAGACTCGGTGTCACAGTCCACTATTTTGATCGTCACCATCGTTCGTTCGCAAACCTTTGATCTTGAAACAAATAACTGCTATTAGATAAAGCATAGTCCATGTTTACGAAAATAGTGAAGAGAATTAAGATTAGTGGGAAATCCATTTTATTTGTTAAATCGTTTATTCGACTATAAAGTTAATTTAAGACCTGATTTTAGTGCTTCGAACTTCGATATTCACGTTCGAAGATCATTTTAAAATGAGACCGAAGTCCATGTTCGCAAACACTCTACAGAGTAAACTTTGCGTGTGAGGAAAACCCGTGATTGCTAATTTTAGGTCTGTTTTTCTTTATTTTTAATGTACTTCATAATAAAAAGTATTCGATTGCTCCGATGGTTATGTGGATTGATTAAACAACGTATAAATGAATATTAAAATTACGATCTCATGTTGCCATGTTCATCAATATCATCAGCCTATACTAGTTCACAACTTGACATATGCCTCTCCAATTTGATGCCATTCAGCTCGCTTCTCGGCAACTCTTATCTAACTGCTACCAGCCACACTGCGAAGATCGTCGCTCCAGTTACCCTGAGTCCGTACAGTTGCCGATTCGTGGTCCCCACTGAAGAACACGTCTACCCCAACGGTTTACGCTTGCCATGTTCGTGACTTTTTTTCCTATAAAAGGGTTTTTAAATCAACACCATTATGTGTATCAAAATACTAGTGCAGTATCTTTTCAATGGCTGAAACTTTAAGATAATACGTAGTAGAAGATTTCACAACTACAATAGGCGGTTACCTATATGCATATCTCATTAATCGATTTAAAAAATCTTGGGAAGGTACTAAAGTGTGGCGCATTTTTTTCTGTCTGAAATCAAAACGTAGGTAGAGTCACCAAAATTAAAATTATAAATTAGTAAAATAAGAAATTTGAATGTCTAAATTAACTGCTGGTTTTCTGCTAAATTAAATAAAATGTATTCGCAAATATCCACACGTTTCTTACTAAGCCTCAACTGTATCAGACTACCCTGGTTACTTATCTCTTTTGGTAACCGTACCGTTAAGTATCTCATTCTATTCCAAAGTAATAATACGTAATGTTATGTGTCTAATACAGGATGTTTTGCTACGCATTCTTCTTCACATACAACGTTCCACTCATTTGCGATTACAAAGATCTAAAAACAGGTCGGTAATGCATGCCATTTCCTAGATGCTCACATTATATGTGTACTAAGGAAAATCTATAGTAAATTATTATTACACATAAGTCTATGTATATTAATAATACACTTCGTGATTCTATCTGAATTATCACGAAGCAGATGTAATCCACATCACGATAACTTTGAGTTATGTAATGATTATCGTTATTTACTTATATCCTGTAAATATGAGACACTTTGCATATGGATCCGATTTTATTATGACCCTTCTTGATACTTGCTACAAGTATGTTTGATATTCTTGAAGCTTATCTGTTAATGCTTGAGGTAGTTAAAGTAAAGATAATTGTGTTAATAAATTATAAAACTTATTATTTGGACTGAGAATATATATAAAATAACAGATGCTCAGGGAGTTTTGTGTCTGAGTGTGGATGGCTATAAGAGTAGAGGAAGATGAAACAAACGATAGATAGACTGTGTGAAAGATAATGAGCTGACGACTAAGAAAAAAGTGTGGAAGATTAAGAAAATTAGCATATAAGGGCGGACCCCAGGGTCCAGAAGGATGTAACTGGGATAACGCGAAGAAGATGATGTTGATGATAAGCGCAATGGCGATTAATGATGACTCCTAACTAAATCAAATCATAACATTGCTCATTATAAAGCCAGGTTCCTTGTTCCTACCTAACTAACTAATACATATTGATAAGGAATTAAAAACACATTTTGAGCGGTTTGATTTCGTAGCATTTTGATAATATTTGTAGTAAAGAGATTTTGTAGCAAACGGTAGCATGAACGTAAAAATATCGCACATGTTGTTGTTTTTTCGACGATGCACCGTGTTAGATTCTCGACGCTCGGTTTATCACCGAAAGATGAAAATTCAGTGAGCAATAAAATCTCGTTGCGATATTTTTACGTCCGAGCAAACGTGGGCTAAATAGTCATTACATTTATATTCTATCATAAATAATTTTTCATTCTCAAACAAATTAAGGGACATATTTTAAGGAGATCATGGCACAAATGTATGGGTGTATACAGACGGGATGAAAACTATTAGAGGAAGCACCGATGCGGTAAGATGTTGTTACACGTATGATGACAAAACGTGACCGAAGCAGAACATTTTCTGCTAGCAAATCAGTACTTAATAGTAAAATATAGAGTTTATTTTTCTTAAATGAGACACGTGCATCAGATTAGTAATTGTGGATACCGGTACCTACATATTTATGTATTGATTCGTAACACACATCTAATAACAATTAATCGCAATGTCTTTTATTTGGACAGTTGAGCGACGTTCAACGACGTTTGCGTTATTTATGTTCCTCAGCAGACGTTTTTTTTTTTTTAATGACATCTCGCAGGTCAACCTATGAGGTTGTCGGCTGCTTAACCGGACTTGCCTGTGGCTACCTTAATAAATTAAGGCCTACAGCCAGGACTTAAAAAACTTAAAACTAGAGCGACTGCTCGCTAAGGGCACTCCCTGTGGGGTACGGACCTCGGCTTAGGGCATCGCTGGTAGAGGGCAGCAAGGGACGGGCTGGATTGGAATGATTATAATTTAGGGGCGTATTTAGAGCTACAGGCTCAGTGGCGCGGGCTGGTTCGCGCAAGGGTCGGGTTGTAAAAGGATTGGGGGTTTGCGGCGTGCATCGGCGGCGAGGATGGAAGGACGGCGGTCTGTGTTTGTGTGTCTTGAGCTGAGCAGACGTTGAATTTTTCAAACCTATAAAGCAGTGGATATCTCTCTGATTGTGACTGAAGTCGTGAGACGCAATTAGGATACAGGTTTTCACTTAAATTTCAAACCGTGTATAAATCATTGACGAGTATTTTTTCTAATATTCCAGAGAATATGTGCAAATAAAATCACTTCAAACTTCAGCCACCAGAGTGACTTAATTTTAATCATTTGATGTGTCTGTATACAATTTTTTTCATTTAAACATAGCCGGTTATAATAAGACGGAAGTTAAAAATGTATTAAATTAATTAAATACATTTTATAAAGTTGAAGCTAGATTTTAATTTTTATTAATAAAGTCCCCTTAATCGCCTGCCATAAACACAAACACCAGTAAGATAGCTTTATTTATTCAGCACTCTACACGGTTCGCATTCTTGAATACGTAATTTCTGATGAAATGAGCATCATCATCAATTAGATGTATGCTGAGACGCTTACATTTACTAACTAATAAGGCCAGTGAGACTACAAGAAGATCTCCTTACTCCGCTGAATTTAGAGTAGGTTCATATTCTTGATTAGTGTATTTATACTAGTTGCAGAACACCCACATTTTTCTTGTTATATTTAAGTCCCATGTGACAGGGGGCGAGCCTATTGCTATCAACCAGTCATTATATATCTAGACTTCGGGATGCTACTGAGAAATTCCTGATGGAAAAAACTAATAACGTAAATGAATTCACCTTTTTGAGGACCTCATACTCAGTTGTAGCACGTGCGACAACTAGACCATCGAGGCAGGTTTTCTTTATATTTTGCCTTAGAGTTTTTTCTTTAATGTAGTTGGCTTGGGATTACCAGTAACTGGGTTGTAGAGGTCCGATAGGCAGTCGTTCCATGTAAAATACTGGTACACAGCTGCGTCCGGTTAGACTGGAAGCCGACCCCAACATAGGTGGAAAAAGGCTAGGCAGATGATGATCTGACTTGGGATCACCAGGTTCAGCCACTTTCATTTAGATCTATTCAGGAGTTAAGAGGCATATTCCCTAACCTAAATGTATGTTCCTTATTTAATAAACGGTGAAGTAAAACATCGTGAGGAGACCGGCATGTCCTAGAATAAAAACCGGCCAAGTGCGAGTCGGACTCGCGCACCGAGGGTTCCGTACAAACCTGTAGGTATCCTCGGTTTATGTGTAAGGTTTATGCTTATGAAATTAAATGTTTTTTTTTAAATTTTTATTTTTGAGTTGATTGAATGAAAGGTAAATTGCGGTTTTGATTTATGACGTATTAAAAAAAAACTACTTACTGGATCTCGTTCAAACTAATTTTCGGTGGAAGTTTACATGGTTATGTACATCATATATTTTTTTGAGTTTTATCATTCTCTTATTTTAGAAGTTACGGGGGGGGGGGGGGGCACTAATTTTACCACTTTGGAAGCGTCTCTCGCGCAAACTATTCAGTTTAGAAAAAAATGATATTAGAAACCTCAATACCATTTTTGAAGACCTATTCATAGATACCCCACACGTATGGGTTAGATGAAAAAAAAATGTTGAGTTTTAGTTCTAAGTATGGGGAACACCAACATTTATTTTTCTATTTTAGTGTAAAAATCTTGATGCGGTTCACAGAATTACATCTACTTACCAAGTCTCAACAGCGTAGCTCTTATAGTTTCGGAGAAAAGTGGCTGTGACATACGGACGGACAGACAGACAGACAGACAGACGGACAGACAGACAGACATGACGAATCTATAAGGGTTCCGTTTTTTGCCATTTGGCAACGGAACCCTAAAAACTTTATGACCTGGTGACAACTATCAACCCGCACTTGGCCAGCGTGGTGGATTACGGCCTGCTCCCTTTTACAAAGAGAAGGCCTGTACAGCAGTGGGAACATTATGGCCGATTATTCATACTAAGATATAGGAACTTTAGGTTATTAGATTTTTATTCAATAGTTTGTTAATTAATCTAACGTTAAAACAAAAGTATTAAAATCCACGGCTCGCCTATCTATAAATAAATCAGTGGACAAGTTAGTCGCGTAAATTATGCTTTCATGGTATGTTAGAGGATGATGTATACATTAGCAATTAATAACTTTTACCAGTAGTTATCAAGCAGGTTCCTAACACCTTGATATCAAGTTTCATAAGTACTACAGTCGTGTATATTATTTTCCTGCATGAATTAACAAGAACATAAAAATAGCCACATTATTATTCCATTTATTCATCTTCTTACATATAAGATACATTTTTAAATATTTTTACAAAACACACACAAAACATTTAAAATATAAAAAATTGTGGTCCATCGGCAACAGGAACCGGGTCAAAGCTGCCGGCGGTCAGGGCTCTAGAGAAAGGAACCTCCTGACTATGCGTGCCGTGTCCAGGAGTACTGTTTTGTGAGTCAAGCCCTTGCCCCAGCCGCGCCATGGAGCCTCGTGAGGTGTTGGTCGAGGCTCTCCGCCATTAGCCTATTTACTGTTACAATTATCGGTACAATCATTGCAGAATCCACGCCCCACATGTCTACAACCTCGTGTGCTAAGTCAAGATACTTGATTTTTTTGCAACATTTGATAGCAATATTTTTATTATCATGCGCCGTTTTTTACGTTTCTGTGATAGCATCGAAACAGCCGAATTAGTAAGAAGTCGTCTTTATGTTTCACTTCAGTGTCAACATTTCATATTAATTGCGACATTTCCATAAAAATAAGCTTCGGAAGTACTTTTATTTGCTAAAAGATTACATGTAATAAAATGAGACTGCGTAATTAAATGAGTTTGACTCATACAAACGACATTATTTTGACATTACATTAATAAGTAACCAACATGAAAATTATAAAAAAACATCTTTTGAATGTTAAATATAATGTGAGACATTGCAAAGAAAATGGTGGCTTAGAACATTCATATTATGTGTGTATGTAAGTTCAAAGCCACACTCGCCTTATTTTCGTGCTCCTGCTATGATTCTTATATTATACTCCTTTTACTTTGTTTACGTTTATACATTCTTCGAACTTATTTGAGGCAAAACAAGAAATACTTCTAAGAATCCTTTTTCCGGCATTATTTTTTTTTTAAATTTTCTTGTATAAAAACACTGAAAATGGTTTTTACTTAGTATTTTATATAAAAAAAACATACAGAACAAATTTAGTGTAAAACTACATACATTTAAACTAAATTACAAAAAAACTAAATTAAACTATTTTACTTAAACGTATCTCAGACTGCGAAAATCCGTTCTGAAGAACACTAAAAAAAACTGGTTTCACTTTAAAAATAATAATGATTGAAAAAGTGATTTAAATTAATTCGAGTTGAAAAGCAGTTGTTTAAGTTCGGAGTAAAATTAAGCATAATAATAAAATTACAGGTTACCAATGCCGTCTGCAATTCGTTCATCACGACTTCGCATGATCCAGCTCTGTTTTTGGATGATAATTTCTTGGTATTTATTTATTTTTAATGTCTTTATAATTTCTTTCTTTTTTAACTTAGTATTGTGTGAATTTAGGAGACTTGAGATGAGTATTAAATTCGGTTCCTTCGCCTTAGCTGGGCCCTGATTCCACTAAATAACAGACAGTTCAGAGGATTGTGTGTTTTTGACATATTTTGTAAGAAGAACTTGTTAAAAACACACAATCGAGAGTCTACTGAAATGTTTGTAAATGAGTGGATTCCGGGTAGGTACCGATTTCGTTCAATGCAGTGTTCGTTTAAGATCTAAGTCTAGGTATATTACTTACATAGGTAATACAATGTCCCATGCCTACCTACGTGTTTGTAGATTCTCAAAAAAACTTGGACAAACCCCTATAATCATCACGTGCAAGCTATACAAACTGCAATACCTAATTATTACACGTGACGTATTTTATAGTTAATCAATATTTTTTTAAGTACCAACAGTGAGGCATCGTGAACAACGTACCTAATTCCCACTTACCCATGAAATTTATTTAGTGGTTTTGGTAATCTATGAGTGAAATTTGCTTTGAACCTATTCTAACAACTATTTAATATTTAAACAATAAACACGTAAACAATATTTTAGTTATTTTTTTTTAAACATCGTTTTAACTTTGTAGTTTTACGACCTCCTTCATGTATAGGAATAGCTACTTATGATCACAAATAAATAACCTTAGGTTTAGGATTAAATTACAAATTAGGTGCAGGCTACATATCCTCGAAATATTTTAACCCTGAAAAATAATGATCTTTAAATCATCATCGATGCTAATTAAATAATTTAAGATTTAATTAACTATGTTCAATATACATACGTTTTTTGATCATTAGTTGAACCAGTACCTATCGAGTTTTTCTCATTTAATCGTGCGAAGTAATATCGTAGATATCAACATTGCAATTCAATTATATTTTTTTTTCTTAAACGTTGTTTTATCGTAAATCTACTAAATAAAAAATATTTATAAACATAGATGTACAAAAACAATAGATTCTGAAAAACAAAACTCTAAATAGCTATGGCACATTCTTATCTGAGTAATCTATAAAAGTTAACAACATATTATAAGCAGTTCTCGTGTAAGAGCGTTCAGAAAAAATAAACGCCCGCGGGCAGAGATTGCATTTACATACTTTTCTCCGATTAATCTGTCGTCAACAAACGCAGGTAATGACGTATCGCTCCGAGATTTTCCGCCTTAGAGCCTTCGACCCGTAAACTCGATCGAAATGAAAATGTAATTATCGAAGTAAACAATGGTCAAGTCGTTTGGCGGCATTCGTGCGTCGAACATCGCGGCAGTCGCACGCGCGCGGTGCAAAACAGGTACAAGCGACGAACGATCGTACGTTTTACCTTATCGCGTGTTCCTTAAATCGCATTGTTCGAACGAGATGCACTTATCTCCATGCCATTCAAACGAAAGTGATAAATGATTCAGTGCCGCGGATGCACTTGACATTGACGCGTCAAAATCTCGATGTAAGTTAAGTGATCAAGTTGTTTCAGTGGCAGTGCTCCCAACAATTAGCTAAGGCACTAATGTATTCACACTTTTGTATTATTTATCCGGTAAACTCCGTTTGTTATCTGCATTTTATTGTTGTAGTATCATTGTTATGGTGATTCTAGACGTTAGGATTGTTACGCGTTCACATTGCAAAAATGAGTGGAGATTAGTGGAAATAAGTATTCAATTTACCTTGTCAAGTTTAAAATGCCTATTTCTTCTTTCAGTAAATATGAGGTAGTTATCGGTGTGTCTAATTTATGTTCGCTATTTTATGACGTTACTACAGTAATTAGTATTATTTAAAAGTGTATAAAACTGTGGACTAATTCTCATTTGACAAGTTGTTTTTTCCGGAACGTTTCAAGGGTAGGACAGCGCGCGGTTTTCTGTCGGTCACGTGCGTGTGATGCGTTTACGCAGTGTGAAGTGAGCTGATTAGAAGTAAACGATTAATTACCATTTTTTAAAAGAATATTAATGAGATTCTGTCGGCTAAACTAATTTACATAATAAGGTACAGAAAATTGAACTTGTCTTGCTCAAGGACTAAGTATTCAGATGTTTAAATTGGCGTGGAATCTTAAACAAGACGTAGTTTTCTTTAATAGTTAAACAAGTGCAACATCAAGTGGAGTAACACTTCATTTGTGAATTCTCCATAAAACTGTGACCATCAAACTATTCAAATTCAGCTCACTGGCATTAGCTGTGACACTTCTATTAATATTTAAGAACAAAAAACAGGTTTTGTGTTCATAAAAAATCAATTAACAATAAAGATAGCATAATGAGGTCTATATTTCAAAGGCTGTAATTAATTACTATGTAAGGTGTGAATGCTCATATAATTTTTATTTCACACAAAATAATGACAATATAAAAATACCTGTCACAAAAAGATAATTATACAAATTAAAAATTATAATCGTTACTAAGCAAAAGTATAGCCACAAAAAAAAAACGAAATTTTCCGTCAAATCTGTAAAATTCAAGTCTCTTTAGAACTTTGGAATTCATTTAATATTCCTTCTGTTTTTCTGTGGACAGTACTTTTAACCCTGTAAATTTCATACAGATTCATACAGTCATTTACCTGACGACTAAGATATAATTATGTAAATAGCATGTGACAAAAACCACGAGCGGACTGACGTATATTCAGATAAGTGAAGTTGTTCGGTTGTGTACATTTTAACGTTGATTTTGTTAGCACTGCTCGCTATGTCAACTTGTCATTGTTTACATAGTAAGTGTTGAAATTTATATGTTTTTTAAATGTTTTAAGAAACTTCTGAATTATGGCGTAAAGTAAAATTTTGTGAATTGCAAAAATAAAAACACAAAATATTGTGAATTTAAAATAATTCTCCAATATTTTTTTTTTTGTAAGAAAATTTAATAATTTTATCTTATTGAAACGGCTTGTGCTTTTTACAATTTGCATATAGTTATTAAATTCAAATTCAAAATATTTTTATTTCACATAAACCTACATGGGCATTTTTAAACGTCAGACGCTAGGTGCGCGCTTCCAATTGGTCGTTTCCTATGCAGAAGAGTCGGCAAGAAACTCCACTTACAAAAGAGATATAGGTATTTCCATATCTACGTGCATAGCACTTCGCGATAGTATATAATATTCAAGAAAAAAAGGAATGCGCTAAATACTCGTAAAATCACCTACGGACAGGGCGGCATGAAATCTGTGATTTTCTGATTATTTTATTGTATAGTGTAAAACCATTGGTTTTTCCTAACAGACAGTTGGAATTCGATGATGTTAAGATAAAAATTGAATGTAAACATCGTAAAAGTTTTTAACTTTTATGGAATATGCAGGAGTAAGAAATAGGTAACAGTAATTTTTATTTAAATATTCTAGTAGGTAGAGATAATTTTATGTAAAATTTTGTGATATTCATGACAAAAAACTCATCCTAACGACTATTGCAACATCTTCAACAATACAAACTAACAAATACATTATTGTTATTTATGAATTATAATCATTCATAATAATAATAATGTATTTGCAATTCAAAATTAGCAAAGATGAGTCTTATTAAATTGTCGATTAAATACACGTGTAGGTATGTTATATGTAATGTACATTTATTTAAATAAAATGTTGCTCTCCGGTATTTAGTTGGATAATCAGTTAAACGATTTAAAAAATGTATTAGCAATATTGCAATTAATTCATTCGTCTAAAAAATTAAATTAGTTTTTAAAAGTTTAGCCATTTAAATCCAGAGCTGCAATATAAAGGCCCAAATTATCTAAAACTATCATGATTACAACAATCAATTCAAATTGGAACCTATTTTCATATAATAGCTTCCACATAAAATACGATTGCTTATAAAAGGCTACGTAACAACGATAATATCAATAACTGTGGTGGATTGACCTTGGTCAAGCTTCTAGTTAATAAATCAAATTAAAAATTGTCATGTTACCGCAAACAAAAATGTTAAATGTTTTATGGAGAATGCATAACTATTTGAACGGAGCACTTGCATACTGAAACAATTAATATTTAAACTATAATTAAAGTTTATCCAATTTTCCTATTTTTTCTTTTAGATAATCGATAAAAAGTCGATACTTATCTGAACGACAACGAACGTAGTAACTAAACAATAGATCGGGCAGCGGAAGAGGAAATCATCAATGCTACAGTGACGGATCTCAAAAAAAAAACATCACAGTGACTTCTGATCAGATCACTCGATCAATTCCAGTTTTGTGTTTAAAGTGAGCCTAAAGTGAACGTAATCAGTGTTGTGAGGACAAGCGATGACACGTCTGCGATTTTGACGTGTGCTCTTTAGTCGCAAATCGCAGAAAAACTGGAGGGCGACACGTATGAGGTGTCAGTTGTCGTCCAGCTGACAACAGATGTCATCCCCATTGAAGTCGGTGAGTCAGACGTTTATAAAAGAACTCTTGTAAATTAGCCACATAAGTGCAGAAGAACCAGTAACTTGCAATTGCTTTTAAACAATATTATGAGTATGCTGTATCGTCAATTATTTTACATCCACATCATCATCTTAAGGTCTCGCCAAAGCTCAATCAGCTTAGCCAATTTTAACAAAAGTTTCTCGCAAGTCCTAGCCTAGGCCGCCGGCATCGGGCGGTGTGTAGACATTTAAGTATCCTATAACTCCAATATGCTTAAAAAGATATTACTCACACAAAAAGAATTGTCTCTGTGGTGTCTCTGTGGCAGTGGAGACTACACACACTACAGATGAATAATTTTACCTGTAGGTATACCAAATAGCTTGTTCAACTGTACCTACTCGTACTTAGTTGTTTTTCGCCAATTGAATGACGATCTTTTGTGGTCAACACTTTGTCATCTCTCTTGTGGCATACGTGATCTTTCAGAACAGTTTTACACGTTTTGTTTACCTATAAGTTTATCAGAATTGCCATCGACTCGCTAAAAAGAAGCATGTGATAGTGGGCAATTGATAAGTGCATTTAATTTAGTCTTTGCGTTTGCTAGAGCAATCTACTTTTCCTGCTGCGTAAACACAGGTACGATAAATCGTTTTAGCTTTATTACCTACGGTTGAAAGCTTTGTTTTTCTATCTTTAAAAGTGTTGAATTGAATTGCTTGTTTAGAATAAATGGTTCGTTTACCCTCTCTAGGGCTTTGCAGACAATTAATGGTCGTGGTTATGAGTCTTTTCTATAGGTAGCTATTATACTGTGATTGCTGTATCCTATGTCGATAACAGAAATATAATCCCTCCTTGAGTGAAAAATTTAACGACTCTGGTCGGATTCCCGTACGAAAAGTTTTTCAAAATTAGTGTGACAAATTGTCTAGCGATAGTTTTTTGTTGAGAAGCTGGGCTTCAATGTGCCACAACTAGAAATATCCTGTTTGAAAACTAAGATAAAGGCACAATTTATGATGTTAAAATGCAATGCCTTTCTTTTGACGCCATTTTCAAGTAAAACTGGCACTATTTGCCAACACCCAATTATCAACAGTACTCGCAATCGATTCTAATTAGAAAACACATTCGGCATTAAACGTGCTGTACTGAATTGACTTAAACCGTTCTTTAGTCGAAAATCGAGAATTCGAATACCGTATACTCGATTCGTTTAATTAATGCAAAAAATGTCCTCTTTGCAAATTTTTCTTCTTCACATTACTTATCAAAGATGGTAAAACAGGTCCTGCCAGTGTTTTTGTGCGGTTAAACGCGAATTTACGGCTGCCGAGTTTTTAATCGGTCTCTTAAGAAATATGAAGAGTTTTGTTTGAACTAGGAACTTTTAATAAATGATTTTCGTATAAACACTTTCCACGTCAATCATATTTTTAAAACTTGATAAGGTTGGCGTTTCCTATCTGACTACTCTGGAAAGATAGGATGAAACAAACTCAAAGGTCAGTCCCTTTTACAGTTCAGACATAATCTTGGTCAGATCATGTGAAAACCGTGTGGATTGGCATCCGAAATTGTTTTTTGAGGAAACCATACGGATTGACTAGACCTGTCCAATCAGTGCACGCATTTATCAGTAATCACGCAGCTCAACTCAGAATTTAAGGTAACGAATAATGTTAATATTGAACTTTAAGCATCTATTTTGTCTTTCTCAAAATAGATTGTGCTTGTTTTCCTTAAGCTATTAAAAAAAAAATCATTAAGAATCTAATGATACCTAAGTGCTAAGTTGTTTATAATTCGAAATATCTTGTTCGGCACTACTCATATTATAGACAGACTACTTATACATAGATATTACGCATTTTTGTGTTTAGAATTTTTGATTCTATTTTTGACATCAGTATTATTAGCTTGAGTAACCATTGACTTGCATGAAAGTATGAAAACTCACTTAGTACTAATGAATATTGTATTTGAGAGTTTTTAATTTATTTTAGTACTAATTATTTTAACGTCAGTAAGTCGTGTTAAGAATTTATTAATTAACCCCTGCCAGCACTTTTTCATTGATTTTCTAATACGATGTTGATTTCAAAAAGAGAACCTCTGTTCGGTTTTCGAATGTGTGAATTTCCAATACCATTTTGTACGTTTTTCTACACGTACTGAACGAAGAATGAATGAATATTAAGAGTTAATAAGAGCGATTTACTAATACGGGAACTAAGCATAGAGACACTATGATTATAATCTATTTTCTGCCATCAATGAATCACCATGAAGTAAGTACTGTCGGTACTAGTCCTCGCTGGTGCAGGTGTCGTGAAAAATCTGGTCATGCTCAGTTATGTTCGACCTTGCGACGAACAAAATGGATTATTGGATGAACTAACTGACTTTTTTCATTTATTAGTACACGTTTTATATTCATGCAGCGTAATGAGAACATTACGCTGAAACTATGACACTTTTTAATTTATTTATTGATTGTTTTCAAAATAATAAAAGGCTATATTTTGAAATTGTTTAAATTGAAAATATTTTCTAGCTGCTTGTTTTAGTAACTTAATTTTGGTTTTAAACCGTCGTATAACTTGATTATTGTAATATTTTTCCGCAAAGAAGTAAAAAAATAAAAAAATAAAACATCTATGAAGTTCTTTTGATCGTTTACGTTTTGATTTGTTATTAATTTCAATATTATTGATTCCTTCGTATTTATAGGTGACATTCACATACGAGTTACAAGAGCAATCATTGGTTTTAACCTTCTTTTTTCTTAACAGAGAATAATAGTTGTGTAAAACTAAAGTTGCACCATGTTTTTAGAATAGAATAAGGCAAACGTGAACTTTGATTTGTATTCATCTCAATTGGAGTAGCTTTAAAATGATCTACGAATATAGGCAGGAAGAAAGTGCGCACATCGCAACCAAACGGTATATTCTTTAAATAATCTCACCGTAAAAACTGAGGTGAACCGAGCTGTCATTCTACCTGCTAGAGATTGACACTATTGACAGCTCACTTCACTATAGTTTACGCGGTGAGATTTTACAGATTTTACTGTTCGAAATTTAAAAATGGTTTAAAAAGTTTATTTTTCTCATTTCACCTTGCCAGTGTTATTTGTTATAAGAGCAGGACCGCCGTGACCTTGTCACTGCGTCCGAGTGATGAAGATAAAAGAGGACGAAACAATACACCGTGCGAGGATACACCGCTTATCACCGCCACTTAAGGCTGCGTGTTCATTATATTTACACTTTATTGCAATTTTTATTGTACCTATGTCTTCCTGTTGGGGCTATGAATATTTATTTTTTCGTATGTTACCTATTTCAGTTTAGAAAATATCTGTATTGATTTTGGATTTCGAATAGCTAAGTGATAGTAAATATAAAGACTCAATGGTCTAACTGGTTATTAAAACTTTTCCTTTTCCAATAGCTAGTATTATGAAGCCAATGATGTCATTATCAAGGTGATGTTCAATTGTTTATTATTTAACGCAAAATGGAACTGCATTCTTGGAACAGGAAAGTACCTAAATATAGATAGAAAACTGGCTAAGTTCCTATTATAATTGCTAAAGTATTTTTTTCTATACCATCGAACACAAGCTACAAAGATATATACGCGAAGCCGTAATAACTCCAACTTGTTACGAAACTTTCTACAAACCCTGTAGGAATTAAAACAACGAATGTAGATTCAAACATGACAACATGAATGTTATCGCTATCGACAACTCCAAGATATCCTAAGCTTATAGCGACATACCTATGCGAAGAAAAATGTAGAATGTGTTTGCAATTAATTGCCTTACAAATCTTGTGTGAAATGAGGCAATATTATGATCTTAGGCAAGGACTAGACTTTCGTAAGGGTTAGGAATATGTTCTATGTAATACTAGCTTTATACCTGTATTCATACATAAATCTGACTTTTAAGGACTTGGTAAGACTTTCAAACGTACCTACTTTCTCCATGGGACGATCATCGTAATCAAAATCAAAAGTCATTTATTCAAACCAGACTGACAGTCAGCACTTTTTGAACGTCAAAGTTACATAAGACAGTCCCCCAAAAACGCCCGCTCTTCACCACTTCCTAGTGCGTTAGCTGGGAAGAAGAAGTGACGCAACAAACTCTCAACTAATGTCGGTAAATGATCAGCTGATGGAACAGCGCATGACATTTGGATGGGTCGAGTAGACATTCTTCTTCATAGCGTGTTGATGTGAAAAAATGTACTATTATAATTTTATAAATTTATTTGGTCCAAAATATAACAACCCAAAGAGCTAGCATTCTCTGACAGAGCCATTAGGTCCTCAGGTATGCAGGTGACTGAGCATACGGTGGTTGATGGGAGATGTCTATGGAGAGACACCGCATGCACACTGGAAGTCTGAGCTGTCAATGAACCCCTACTTGTAGAGGTAATAGGATATTGAAGTCTTGTATGGAACAGCCGGTTACATTTATGCGTTTACGAAGTTATTTTCGAAGAGAAAGTAGTAGTAGTTCAGTTTGATGGTCAGTACAACACCTTGAAATAAGACCAGGCAGTTCAGATACATGCTGTATACTGAACCTAAGTGATATCGCAATTTCGCTACACCTTACGTTCCCATGCTTATTTAGTTTCGACTACCAATTACTCATCTTTAAGTTATTGCTTTAAACTTTAAGTTTAGATTTTGTAAGGGTTAATGTTGGATTTTTTATTTATTTATACATTATAGTCTTAATACAGGTTCGTTTTAGTTTTGTACCATTAAACCAGAAATGGTTTGTATATGGTGTGTATCTGGATACACTGGTAAAATAAATCATCACCATTTACCTAGCCTTTCCCCAACCCGGTTTTTTTTTGCGGAAAATCATTAAATGTCGTCTCCCGCTCTTAAGCGGAGCGGGAGGGCGTGTCAGACTTTTACTGGCTAAAACCCACCCGTGTTCCTTCTAATTATCTCTTTCGAACAAATCTCGCAGCCCTGGCAGTACCCAACCACATTGAGGTGGGCTTCCAATCTAAGAAGATGCAGCTGAAACCCAATATTTTGTATAGAGCGAGTGCTTATCTGACAACCGCAATCCAGTTACTGGGTAACACGATACCCGTTGGTAACTGGTTGTTAGAGTTTCGGGCTTCTGAAGACCCATTACGACTGTCAAAGATGCATGAATGACAGTCGAGACCAACGGCTTAACGTGCAATAAGCGCACTGGTTTAATAAATAAAGAAGTAAATTGTCTGAGCATCTTCGTTTCACAGACGTACGAAATACTAGTTTTAATCTATATATTAATACGTGAAGCGAAAACTTTGGATCCCTTTTTACGAAAATTGGGCGGACGGAAGAGTATAAAATTTAGCACCCTTATAGTTTATACAGAGAAGAAGTGACGAATGCTAATATTTTTTTTTAAATATGCGTAAAATACATTACTTTCAATAAATAACACGTAATACACACTACTATTAATTACCGTGTATTTATTAATACACACATGTATAGATATTCTTTTGTTGATGGTCCAAAACTGTGGTCCAATCGAGAATCTGTCAAAAAAATTATGTCTTTAATATTTTGTGTTTATAGTCTTACTGAATGTCAAGTATAACCATAGGTAATAAATTAATTTTATAGATATATAACCTATTTCATTTTTAAAATCTATGATCATATCGAGAATATTTATCTTTAATATTATTTGTCTATAGTGTTACTGAATGTCAAATATAACCATATTATTTTTTCATATTTATTACATACTATATATTTTTTTAAATTTAATGATGTATTTCTATTCAACTGAAGTACGGTCGAATTTCGACCAATGGGCAATCACTAGTTAAATTAAATACGTCTGTAAGGCGTCCTTTCAGTAAAAGTCTGACATGCCCTCCCGCTCCGCCCAGAGCGGGAGAAGTCATTTGATGATTTCCCATCCAAAAAAAAAAAAAAAAAGGCGTCCTTATGCGAAATTATTTGTGTGTGTTCTTCGTTGAATTTAGGTGGATTTTCTCACATTTTCAAATCATTTACGTTTTAAATTATTTTCCCACGCACATACACGCCTGTTTAAGTTCTTAATGACTGTGTTTACTGCTACAGTTGAAACGAATTAAAGGTGACTGCCCTGTTGATCTAGTATTCCGAAGCCCTCCTGCTGAACATGAGATCCTGGATTTGGTTCCCGAGTCGGGCAAAGTGTTATTTGGTTTTTCCATCTGGAATTTCTCAGTAGCAGCCCGGTAAACATAACTGATGAAATCTTGATGTATTATAGGTGCACCTCTGCTTAGTCCTATAAATTATGGTAAGATTAAATCTAAGGTAAATAAGAGCATAATTATATTGTAAGGACCGCGATTCATGAGTTGTAAGTCAAAGGTTCGAATCCTACCAGGCGCTATTCTTTGTGTAAATTATGTCATCATATGTCCTTTAAAAACATGTGACATATACCAACCGTACTGGGCCCGCGTGGTGGATTACAGCCCACTACCTCCCACAGAAAAGAGGCCTGTATCCCAGCAGTGGGAACATTATAGGCTGATTATGCTACGTGTTATGTTAAGGAAGGTAAATATTGCTATACACTTCAATACTAACTTCTGAAGTACCATTGATTTGTAATCAATGAGGTATGCAGAAATTGCAGAAAACATTATAAATACCTGATTCTCATCACCTTCAAAGGTTGATACAATACATAATTTAAATACTTCTCCTATATTAACTACCTATATACAATAAATGGTTGCCGGTTGGTGCCAGCAATATAGATTAGATGTTACTAAATGCCAAGCCCAAAGGTCAGAAGAAATGAATTATTAGCAGTAGTGAGTTTTCAGTCAAAGTTATTTTAGATATAAGTTAATTAAAATAAACTAAAATACAAGTCGTCATTAAACTTGTGAAACCGGTGCAGTAAAATATAAATTACTGATTTAAATCTGTCGTAAATATTATCTTGGGTAACCTTTTTTTAATAAAATGAAGTTCGACAAAAGGATGCACTTAAGTGAAACTTTGAACTTCTTTGACTTGTTGAATTTAATATAAAAAAATGCACAATGCTACAATATTATAAGAAAAACGTGAAAAAAAAGATGAGTCAGCAATAACAAAACACTCCCTTTTTTCTGAAGCAGGTTTTAATCTAGGTCACATAAACTACAGTCCAACATCAGAGTTAAATGCGGCACACCCTTCGTTAAACGTCGACCTAGAGTCTATTTCCGACTATTCCCAAACCCACTCCCATTAAACAAATTGATACACCCATAAAGTCTATTCGCACCCTTACAAAGACAATAGTTGAGTGATGGGACCGCCTACTATAATGGTATACAATTGACCTTGATTCTTTGCGTCAGCGACTCTCCCATGGGCCATTTCGCCGACCCCATCAAGGTTAGCCACCGAACACACTGCTCCAATGTTTGGTCGACACGCGATCCATCATTCTATTTTAAACCAAGTTTTATAAATGACTTATATAATAGATACTAAATGATGCTGTACACGCAAAACGCCAAGTTAAGATAAATTTTTGAATAATTGAATGACCGTGTGAGATTTTAGAATTATATTGGTTCTATGATATTCAGTGTCAAGTTATATGACATTGAATTTTATTACGAGCTATTTATTTTTATGATTTGCATGTATTTGTATGATTAGGGTGTTCAAGTTCAGAAATGTTGTTGCTGTTTTATGTACGTAAAAGATAAAAAAATAGAACAAATAAACGGGTCTTTTGTTTATCTTGTAGCTTGTTAACTTATTCACGTTTTATTTTCATCATTTGATACTCGGTACTCATTTTATGTTAGCCTTGTTCCCATTTTCCTTGTTCCGCACACATACGATGTCTGTACGAGACACTTCGTTCACAGGTTTATAAACCAGCTAGGCGCCACACGGTGAAATAAAGAGCCAGTTTTTTAAACAATTTGCCTTTCCACAGAATCAATTAAATGTAGTAAATTGATAAGGTCCCTTTATAAGGCAATAATTTATTGTTTTTAATTGAAACATATTATTTTGAACACTGCAAAATTTTCTCATAGTCTGGTAGACTAGTTTAGTGCAAACTCGTGCCGTATATAGTTAGAGAAACTAGTATTTAGTTTATAATTGTATTAATTTAAATGGATTGGTATCTTACAGTAAAATATAAAACATAGATTATAAATTATATATATTTTCTGAAGTGTCCGCTACGTAGTTATTTTCACTTGAATTGGAGGTAGGAAACTCGCTTTGAAATGGGTTTACGAGTAAAATACTATAATTAATCATGTAACAAGCATTCTCAGGAAACGTTGATGACAGCTCAGAATTTACGTAATCTTATGTTAATGGTATCGTAACAACTTCTAAAGACAGTTCCCGTCCCTTCAGAGATTTTAAATAGACCCATTTTATCGAAACTTTATTCAGACTTTTAATTAAAAAAAAAAAACTTGATATATTTATTTAGAACCCAATCATTTAAGTTACGAAATTAACAACTGTAACCGAAATAATACGTAATTTTTTCGACAAAAAACCTAATGTGTTAAATCCTGACATTTTAATTAGTGAAATTGCGCACGGTAGGGGTAGGCGGTGTGTCCCGTACAGGTAAGGTCAGTCTGTCTGCTAATTCCAGTAACATTTAGAGTATACCAGTTGTAAACGAAACAACCCGTGCATTTGATACAAGGCCAAATCGACCCTAGACACTAACAATAATACCTGTTAATTTAAAATGGGTTTCCGATACTTATGCTATAGGTATCAATTGTGGATGGAATATTTTGAACTTGCAATAATCGTACATATTACGGTTAAATATATAATTTATTTCTTAAAGATTTACATAATCACTTAATGAGAAACAAAGTTTTAATAATAACATATACTTAGGTAAACATTAAGAAAGTGCAGAGTGCTCGTCATGCAGTTAGCCAGTAATACGTTTGGTTGTTTTAATAAATCTGGTAAGAACACTGACCAGATACACGTCATATTTGGCAATAATGGTTCCGAAAGATGAAATTACTTTGTTAAGATTAGTATTGACTAAGTTACAGATTAAATCAGTATTAGGAGACATTTGTTTAGACAATGCCAAAGGCAATTATGATTAGACACTAGCAAGACATGTGCCTAATCAAATGATTTGAGAGACAATAAAGTGATCGATTAAGAAATTTGATTTCAATTTTTGATTGATAATTGGTAATACAACATTATACAAGGTGGAAAAAACATCAACGCGAAAACTGTTACTCCGATTTCAGCTCATGATTCTAGACCCCTTACCATATAAATTGCAATGCATATGCGTTCAATATGTAGAGAAAGATTTATTTTTTTATAACCGACGATAAATTTCAAACCCCCTGTGGGTTTGGGAATCATGCACTAAATTTCTGCCACTCAATATTTCAAGTAAATTAAATTAAATTCTTATAATATAACTCTTTAAGTAGTTGTGTCGGTATCAGCTGAAGTTTTTTATTTGACAGATTCAATACTAGATCAAAAATAACAATTTTGTATTAGTCGTCGTGGCCTACCTAAATAGACCAAAATATTATATCCATCCGTCAGGTTTTACATCTCATTTAAAAACTGCCTCATAAGAACCCTTATTTTTTGCTCAAATATATTTGTCAATATTTTATGCACGAAAACGTTTGCAAATATTTTCACTACCCGCAATGACTGGCAGTAAGTCATAAAGTGTATCATTTGCGAATTTGTTTCGAGTCAGCCGCGCGTGATGGATGATAGCACATGACATTATACTCTGTCATGACATGACACACGACGTGGAAAATTTTACAACAATCCTCTTGTGAATATGCATAAAATATGATCACTGAGCTCGTGAGATGGCTGTCGTTGTAAAATGGGCGTAAGTTTTTATTTTATCTGCATCTGCACCCTAATTGAGTAACAACTATTAATCAGAATTTAAAGGATGTAGCTAGTACGTTGCTTTTTTTATTTCGAACAATTTGTCTGCTCAAGAACGTAAATAACGTAGCGAACGATGCTGAAAAAGAAAGCCATTCGTACTGTCACTGTTTTACTCAGTTACCCCTCTGGACTGGATGAGCAGGGAAAAATACACCCCTATATTATATTGAAATCTGGGACACACCTAAATGTTCGGATTATTAGTAAGACAAAGCCTGACAGCCAACCCGAGTCTTAGTTGCCAATTTTGAAATAAGAACTTTTCTATGCTCAAGACAAGATGAAATTGATAAAAAAACAACTGACTAGATTTGGAACTCGTTCTATATAAGACGAAAAATGTCCAAAGTTCACATTTCTTATCACAATAGATGACTAAGTATTCTCCATTAGGGTTTCACGAACTATTAAGTAATTAAATTTCCATAGTGACGGCAAATTAAAGACTAGGGATACTGGTTGTCACTCACTTTTTACTATGAGGTACGCGGTTCACGTCCAACCCGTCAAGCTGTCAGGCCGAACCCATTTATATGTCACATAAACAATTCTGTTTTAAGCGAAGCAGTAATTGAATATTTAAGTATGAAAGAGAATTAAAGAGGAAAAGAAATAATGTTGATAGGTTACAAAGCTATTTATAGGAATATGTACATCTGGACTCACTTGATGAACTGCGATCCAGAAATGAAGACAAACAGGCATTAGTAAATAGATTAATGACTGCAAACGGAGAAAAAAGGGGCAAGGACGCAATAAAACTACATTCCACTTTGTATACCTGAAACATAAACAACTAGTCTAGTCAACTTTTATGACTCAATCGTAATCCTATAAAATACATCAAACTGGAACAAACAGCGAACAAAAAGGGGTTGGTTCGACTACCATTGTGCATTAACATAAACAAGATCTTAATCACTTATAAGAAAAATAAAGTGCTGAAACTGGTTATGAAAATGCAAAGTCAACAGACGTTGATGGCTTTAACAATACACCTGTGACAATATAAATATCAGCTGATATGCTGTATGCAGATAGATTCATTACTATGTCCTTACAGAACACATAAACGATACTGTGAACATCGCCGGACACTTGTTTGCAAAAGACATTTAACAAAACACATAATACGAAAAATTATCATAATAATACCTTCTCAAGGGAAGGAAAGATACGGTTTAAACAAATCATAGAATGAGTAAGCATTGAAGGTGAACAAGAAAATGCTTTCAATTTAGATACTGCGTCAGGTCATTCTGTTTCCGACTATCGCGGCGTTGAAGGTAAAATCAATGTCAAATCAGTATTATTTTTAAACTGTCACGTGTATTACGAAAATAATACACAAAAACAAAATATATAATAATGAACAATTACAATGTCACATGGAAGTGAATAATTCGTAGTGATTGCTATAATTCGATACGTGACTCGCATCAGAGGTTCATGGCAAGGTCCTCCGATGATTTAACTTGCTGCTCTTTAAAACAATATCATTCTTTATGATTGCAGACATTAGTTCGAATTTTGTTTGTACAACTGTTTTACGTCAGCGGATCTAACTTTGTCCAGTTTTTATCGGGCCACGTAAGGATAAACAGGAAGACTCCTATTTAAGGAGTCCTTGATCCGCTGAACCTCGTTATCAAGTTCAATATGATTCATCATTTAAGGATGCAAAGGTCTTTTGATTGCACTGACCTGCGTGAATGTTATATAAGCAATTTGAAGAATGCTGTTTGAATCGATACACACTCTTCAATCAATATATTAGAAACTGGGCAGAGCACATGACTCGCAAAATGGATGGCCGATGGGGCCGAAAGGTTCTGGAGTGGCAACCGAAAGACGTAGAGTTGATGTCAAGTCCGCAGGAATCCGCTGGATGCGAGAAGCTCAGAACCGGTGGAGATGGTGGAGGTTGAGGGAGACCAGTCCAGCAGAAGACGTCTTCCAGCTGAAAAGATGATGAATGATTATTAGATATAAGCTGTGCTATTGTGGTTAAAATATCGGAATAAAAAGTATTCTAGCTGTCCCAATCCAAAACATGATCTACCGAAAGTGCCCTTTTAGCGTGAAAACGTAACCAAAATTTATAAAAAAAAAACTTTTATCTTATAATAATAGTTAACACCAGTGCAGCTTGTATTTTTACAATCTCTATTGGTAGATAAATGTGATTGGAAACGCAATAATATGTTAAGGACAATTTGACGATCAATCGTCTCAGCTTTTAATTACAGACAATTATGTAATTACATAATAAGAACATAAACCTACTTATTGATGATTACGTCTTGTTTTATTATGAATCCTATAAAGAGCTTTATTGTTTTAAAGACACTAAAAATTAGAATGGCAACTAATTCTTGTAGCATTTCAGAGAGGACAAGGCATTTGCATACCGTAAAAATACATTTCGATGTATACATATATTAAAGCAGGTTCAAGTTTTAAAGCTACATTGATAAATTGTTTAAATGTAAATAATGGACTCGGGTCTGTGAAAAAACTAAATTTATTAGCGTCGCAGGTAACACTTCGCATACTAATATTGTGATGGAGAGTTATTATAAGAGTCTTGATCGAATACAATGTATTGTAATCACTATGTTGGCAACACTGTTGAGCAATAAGGTATACTTACCATAATTTTTTCTCCAAAACATTCGTGCAGTATCATTCGTTTCTACGATGTTATTGATCCCTTTGGTGTGAAGGAAAATGTCGTTAGGAAACTTGGAAACCTGTAATCTAATAATAAAAATTCCAAACATATCCTCTGAGAGTTGTGATGGTGTTACCTGCCCCATAGAACATTTATAAGCTATTGGTGCAATTTGATATATTACATGCCAAATAGTTAGACATATTTATTATGACGCTTACGCTCAAATAAGGATCTAAATAGTACTCATTAGATACTCTATAAATATTTATAACTGGTCAGTTATTTATGTTGATGGTCTTGGTTGGAATATAAAAGTATTCAACCTAAAGTTTACTTGAGTATGTGAATACACTAGCCAGCCCACTTATAAAAGATTTGAATTTAGTTATCACTGTATCAATTCCCAGGTACATATTCTGAGATCTGATTTGTCTGGGAATAAAATGAAAGTTGATAAGATAAATGTGTCAACATCTATCAAGAAAATGCATCTAGGAAGCGACATTCGTCTGACACGTGGATACAAGAAATTGAGAAAAAACCGTGAGATAAATCGCTACAATATATTTTACTACATTTTTGTATAATTCCGACTTGACAGTCAAAATAATAAATTAGGTAAACACAATACAATAGACTGATTGCGTGTGAAAATACGCACCAAGTTGGCCTGTACTAACATATAAAACAGACAGAGAGTTCATTTGTTCGTCCGAGGAAATTAATGAAGCGATAGATCTAATTTCGTGTTGTGTTAAGAAATTGTAGGTCAAGGAAGGACGTAGATTCGTAGTACTTTTTGCCACTGAATATACTACTAGGCAGTCTTTTTTTCTTTTCTACGAGTGAAGCAGCGGTATCGTATTGTTGCTCATAAAATCATGAACAGTCCGCAACCTTGACTGCTCCGATGATCACAAGTCAACGATGATTGTGTAGGTACTTGAGCGCTCTTGATAACGACTTCGTTTATACTGTTGTCTTGCTCTTTTCAGTTTTTTCTCCTTCAATTTTAGTTTTCTTTGTAATTTCTTGCATTTATTTGTGCGATTGTTCGTTTGGTATTTTTGTGGTTATTACTGTTTGAGTTAATGTGGTTGAGCAAGTCAATTCGTCGAAGTTAATCTTGGTCCATCTAGCTGGGGGGCGTCCCACACTATGCTTGCCGATACGCGGTCTCCACTCCAGGACTCGTCTGCTCCACCGGCCATCGGTCCTTCGACAGATATGGCCAGCCCACTGCCACTTAAGCTTGCTTACTCTGCGAGCTATGTCGGTAACAAGGTATTTCCATGCAATCAATTGGCCTAGTCTTTTCACATCTACGTGGGGGCCACCTTCCAGTTTAACAAGATGCAGCTGAATACCACTACTTTACATGGAACGACGGCGTACCTGACCTTCATAACCTATTAACTGGGTAATATGATATCCCTCGCAGTGGCGAAAGCACCATATAACACGATTCCTACCGGCTTGCCTTCGGGGATTCGCATTGGTAACTCTATCACTATTAAAAATACAATAGTATGTACTTAGTGGCTACTATTGTCAATAAATATAGTTACACTACGGGTATTTAATTCACCATAACATTCAAACAACAAAAAAGGTTATTTATACCTTTGTATTACAACAAAAGAGAAATGTTCTAAATTAACCCGGCGCCAAAACGTCATAATCGAGAACTAAAAATTCATACAACAGCGATCCCGTAATGATGTCACTTTAGGTCACGTGGCACCGCTTGATATGTACGAGAGCAAGCCGCTGTACAACGGGTTATGACAGAGACAGGTATAGAAAAATGCTTCAGCGAGAACGAGATAGAGGAATATTGCATATTTTATTCGTTTTCAGCTGTTCAATTTAATTGTATTTAATTCATTACATTCCTATATTAATTTTAGAATGATAGTAAATATTATTTATTGATGAGTCAGTAAGTTAAGGCCGACTTCGCTTCGGCTTCTCTTTTAGAAAAATTTACGCCTCGCCGCTGATCCCTCGTAAGATTGGTTTTCAGACTATCGGGCTTCTGACTGCCCGTAACAACTGCCAGAGATGTACAATTTCCGTACAATATTTCCCAAAAATAAATTGTAAATTCTCTCAGTAAAATGAAACTGACATCTTTAATTTGTGTACACACTATTGCCCCATTCAACCTAACGCGACGTAACTATATGTCAATATTTACTAACAGGCTTACATTTCCTTCGCGTTTATCCTCGCCACAGGACAAAAAACCGCAGAATATTTTTTGAAAATTCCAATTAGGCATAGGTAGAGTAAAGTACAATAACAGTTTACCTTTAAACTTGAATGAATGGTGTACGTGACGTAAGTTGTTTGTAGTATACTAGTCGGCTTCTCGTACTAGGTACAATGAATACAACAAAACTTGACTTCAAATGTTTTCTTATGGGTTACTAATGTGCGCTTTTATAATTTTTAACATGACGATATTTTCGGGGATATCTAAGGTTACATCTACAAGAATATATGGAAATATATTGCAGTCTATAATTACAGTAAATTTAGAGGAAATTAATAATAGACTTTACAAAAGCCAAAGTTTCAAATTCGTATGAATTATCCCGTGACTTTACAGCGTCGCAATAATTTTTTTTGCTTTATTACCTAGGCAAAACATGCTCTTTCTTAGTATATATACACGCTTTTAAATTTTTGTCCACGATAACGTAAGTCCACGTCTATAAGGACGCGTGGGTGGACGTTTAAGATATTGTTATCACCTTAGAAATTAAACAAGCGCACATTGCTATCCGTAGAGCTTTCAAACGTGTTTCAAACTGTATTTGAGGATTCTTTGCAAAAACATTCGCACAGCCTAACTTTTTTTGCTGACGTGTCATAATATTATTTCAATGTTAAAACGTAGGTCCATATATTCACAACATCATAGTAATAAGGTAGAATTAATTTCCTACGTACAAAACTCTACGTCTTTGTCATATGTCAGCTTAGCGTGTCCAAGTTGACAGATGACACATAATTTAATTTAATACTAGTGATCGCCCATTGGTCGAAATTCGACCGTACTGCATTTGAATAGAAATACATTACTAAATGAAAAAATATATATAATAATATATATAATGTGTGGATGTTTGTTACTCTTTCACGCAAAAACTACTGAATGGATTTGGAACACAGTTTATAACCTGGATTAACCCATAGGCTACTTTTTATCCCGGTAGTACGTTCCGGCGGGATATTTTCCGACCTCCACGTGGGCGAAGCCGCTGGCAAAAGCTAGTATGATTATATTTGACATTCAGTAACACTATAGACAAATTTTTGACACTGTACTACTGTGGAAAGGGTTCGCTGGCGGGATAGTGATGACCAGGACCAGGCTGTAGGTTTAATGAGTAAAGAATACTTCTTCAGGACTCACTTCTTTATTTTTTTAATACTTCTTAACTGCTGGATATGGAACAATATGGAATGAATTATCACAGAAAGCTCTGTTTTTATAGAATTTATCCCTATTATTTTTAATTAATTATGACAGTTCAAAATGTCATAATTATAACCAGCCTGTACAATCGTGAGGCATACAACCTCTACAGTTTGCACACGACACTAAGTTTTGTATGGGAAACATACTAATGCCATACTTGACACTCCCCATAAAACCACAGATATGGACCATAAACAAAAGAATATCTATGCATGTGTGTATTAAATACACGGTAATGAATAGTAGTGTGTGTAACGTGTTATTTATTGAAATTAATGTATTTTTACGCATAATTTAAAAAAAATATTAGGATTCGTCACTTTTTCTCTGTATAAACTATAAGTGTGCGAAATTTCATACTCCTCCGTCCGCCCAATTTTCGTAAAAAGGGATCCAAAGTTTTCGCTTCACGTATTAATATATAGATTTTGTGTTTCGTAATGTTACTATTGTACAGAATCAAAATCTTCTAACTTAACAGACAGATGTACTGCTGGGGAGTTTGTTGAGCCACTTTTTCCCAGCTAAAGCACTAGGAATTGGTAAAGGGCGGGCGTTTTGGGGTACAGTCTTATGTAATTTTGACGTTCAAAAGTACTGTCTCTCAGCCTTGTTTGTATAAATGAGTTTTGCTTTTGATTTTACCTACAGATATTTTTCTAATTCTATAACTTCATATTTCGAGACATCCGATCAATGTTATTTTCGCCGACCCTACCGTATTTATTTATTTTTTTATGTAACATGGTAACATTATAATCGCGTGTTAGCGCCAAAAAAATGTGCCTATTGTTAAGACTTTTTGTCTTGCTCATGACAACTTGAAGTCCGAAATGATGCTCGCTGAATGAGCAATAGATTCCTTTGTATTCTGCTCGTTGTATCGCGATTATTGACCACTTAAAGGGTACCTAAATGTATAAAACATGGTTTGAAATCGAAAATTATTGTAATCTTTTATGGACTTAAAAAAGGCTTTGATTTAAGCGCAAAGAAATCTAAAACTGTTCATAAATAAATATTCGGGCGAAAACTGCTCGAAATTTTGGTATCTAAGTATCCATATTTTTAGAAATTTTCATCTTCATCTAAAAGACGTCGTATCATTGTTATAAAGATAGATGCAGAAAATCGGTAATTACCGATGTCAATGAGGAAACTCGCTTGATTAATCGACGCAAAAAAATTAGAGGAGACAAAAATAGATGGACCTACTATTTGTTTAAGAGACAGACGTACTTGGCGACGTCAAAGCGGCTCTTTAAGCACGTGTCAATATACATTATGCATACTACCTGACTTGAGGAAAAGTCATAAAAATATCGGAGTATGGATGTTCCTATGAAGGTTCTATTGACTGAGTAAAACCCATGCGTGTTAAAATCAAATCAAAAGTCTAGTAGTCAGTCAGTATTCAAACTAGGCTAAGAGTCAGTACTTTTAGAACGGGGAGGAAGCGCCGAGGAGGACCGCGAAATTTAAATGTTCAAATTCTTAGGTTTTTTTTTTAAAAAGTCTTTCAATGGGATTGAATTAATTTAGAGGGTTATATTGATGATTTTAATTATAATAATTCCGTCGTGAATCATATTTTTATCTACTTACATACAACCTGACACTGATCTGAAAATTGGAAAAATCGCATCCACCTTAAGAACTTAATGAAGACCCAGTAAAGATGATTCAAGTAAGACGGTGCTAGTAAAAAGTTTAATTGATCCGTTTACAGCTATCATCACTTGCAATTAGTATATTATATTTATCAATGTAACATGAATCCAGATTTTCCTATCTTCATTCGCATTTATTTGACTAAAAGTAATAAAATAATAAATTGGAAAAAAAACAGTGCCTATTGTTATGAAAAAAGATGTTCACATTCTTACTTTTGACTAATAGTCATAAACTAATAGTCAACAAATACAAATGAATCGCAAACTAGACATGAACAATACTTCTACTTGGCACTTTTTCCTGGGAAATTCTATGTTGAATGTCTTCGAGGACATGGGTTATTCCAGTGTGACTTAGTATAACACAAACATACTCGTAAGTGGTCACTTGGCTCTAATAACAATGATTCAAGGAATGTCTTTCACTTGACTTTGGTACAGTTTGGATCCTTGCCCACATACAATGAATACAAGTTCTGGGTCATAATAAAATATGTAAAGTTCTCAAATTACTTTATTTACTTCTCCAACTCCAAGGTGCAGCCTTTTGTGGGTCTCAAGGCACTTCCCTATTTGCTCCATAGATATTTAGGACAGACACATAGCGGTCCACGACCTCGAAGGGCGGTAAATAATGTGACCACAAATGAATGGATTGATAAGGATAATCTTGTCTGTATTTAATACTTACTGCTCGACAGTTTCTGTGGTTTTTAAGTTAATATGCACTAAAATGTACCTTTTTAAAACAAAATACAATTCTGCTTCGATTTCTTTCGATTATAAACTTTTTCTCATTAATTAATAATATGAGTACAAAGGTGTTCAGAACCTAACACAGCAGTAGATAGGTAAAAATAATTGTGATTCTAAAGACTTATGTACATATAGTTAATTTTGCAATACATACATATATAAACTCATGCCTTCATCCCATGGTGATAATCAGAAACTATGGAATGCCACCTATTACGACCCTTACATATTCCTATTGCTTCGTTCAGGGAGGGGACGCGCTTATGCCTCATTCATTTTGCAATATAGGTAACAAATTAAATAAACAAAACCTTCCTTATTTTAAAGACGAATCCTAGTGGAAAATTACTGACTGCTGTTATCTATTACCCATAAGAACAATCAAAATAAGTGACACGACCTCAACATGACAAGAATAACTTATCTAATTTTAAAAAATGCAAAATTCATCGTGGTTACGTTGCTAAAATAACATCAAACTGAATAAGCCATCCATCATTTGTCAAATATTATGTCCGCCTCCCAGCTTTGATAAATATTTACATTCAAACAATACAATTTGTTTTCGAAAAAAATATTTAACATGACATGAACATGGTCTCAGCACTTCAGATAAAATGATCGAGAACAATTGCTTTAGGTTTTACATCCTCTGAAGTATGAAGAATGCAAAGTCATCATCATCATCATCATTTCAGCCGAAAGACGTCCACTGCTGGTCCTAAGCCTCCTGGGGGTTTGCCATAACCGCCACGCTTGGCAACCGGGTTGGCGATTGCAGTATTATAGTAAAATACATAGAGAACGCTGCTGCTAATTCTCTAGTAAGTCCCTTAGTCGCCATTTACGACAACCACGGGAAGAAATGGGGATATAATGGTTAAGCCCATGTTCGTTGGGCTGATTATTTTTTGCGCACTTGATTTTAAACGCTCTGCCTAGCTCTGAGAGTTGCAAATCCAACAACGAGTTTTTTTGATACTCTGGAAAGCGCTCTGATGGGTTCGCAACGCTCAGCTCTACTGAGTTTAAAATCCAGTGTTTCGTTAAAAAATCGCCCCTGCGAGCCTGGCTTAATCATTGTATTCACTTTGCATACTGCAAGTTTAATCTGTATTCGTACTTACGTAATGACCAAAGTTCATTAAATCTAAAGAGTTGAGCTCCTCGGCTAAAAGACAAGATTGAATTAAATTCACCATTGACGTCACTAAGAACAATGAAGTGAATGTAAGCAGAAACGTGGACGACATATAAAGTGACGGAATAGGAATAATTTGGCAGAATGCCTGCTATAGAACTTAACTTGTCCTGAAGAGAGGAAGAAACGCGGTGTGCAAACCTAAGTAAGGGTAACAGGTAGTCCAATTGTAATGAAGGTTAGATATGGTGCGTCACTGGCGAGTATTGCCTGGTAAGAATATTGAACAGGAAAATGCGGCTCATTCCTTCAAAGCCTATGGTACACATTGGTTAGCATTAGTATGACAAAAAAGAAAGAAAGTCTGTTCTTGCTTTTCAGTTCTATTTTTGGTGTAAGCACAATGAAATGCGAAAAAGCCAAAAAATAATCATATTTACAAAGAATAATATTATAGCTTTTAGCTTCTGACCGCGACTTTTCGCGAAATTTCTTGCTTTTGACATTTAATATATCCTACATCGTTCCCCCGCGATACTAATCGTTTTTTCTTAGTATTATTTTTCCATATTTTCTGCTATTCACTTAGGTCCTTAGGTTCGTAGTATGATGTTAAATAGCCTTTAATATTTACATTTATTTACATTTATTTTTACATTTGGTAGCCAAGAATTGGGCTACCAAATGTAAAAATAATTTTTGAAATCCAACTGGTAGTTCCCCCATAAACAATGTATTAAAATATTTTTTATAATATTATTACCTACTATATTCTCCACAAATTTCGTAGCTACGTGCACATATCTGCGACCACAATTTTCATTCCAATTAAAACAGTTTTTCAAGTCCTGTATTAGTGTCGCTTTGGTGACCCCAGACAATACAAAGCCCTTGTGTTTTCTCCCTTTTCCTACCCATTTTCACCGTAGTAGCTTCATGCTTCAGGACGGAAGAACGGAGTTATGAGAGCAAACTAAACAAAAGAAGGTATTCGCAGTCGCAGTATTTTTTAACGTCTACGAACGGTTATGAGATTTATCGAATTTGGCTATATAAGTAACGGAATTCTTGTAATTATTTAAACTAGTGGTCGCCCAGTAGTCGAAATTGGACCATAATTCATTTAAAACTAAATGTATTTCTAATGCATTATTATATACAAATATTAGTTTTCCGCTCTCCTTCTTTCTCCATATAAACTTTAACCGTGCCAAATTTGACACTCCTCCTTTCGCGTATTTTTCTTAAAAAAGGGTACAAAGTTTTTGCTTGACGATCTGTATAAAACATCACGGATGTTTATATAGAACAGACTAAGAAAAAGCATTTTGATCGTCAAAATTACAGAAGACCCTTAAACGGCGGCTTTCCACCATTTCCTAATATTTTGCCTGGGAAGAAGTGGCACAAAAAACTCCCCAACAGCAAAAAAAATTAATTATCACATAAAATAGTTCTCTACTCTGCCTACTCTATAAGCTCACATATGCATTTTAATGAATAGCTTGATAAAAGGAAGTTGTTATAATTGAATACGTGTTCTAAGAAGTTTTCCTTCCTGTCATCTGAGAAACAAGTGTACATCTACACTCAGAGAAGATGATTATTGTCAAGAAAAAATATTACATCCTTATTGACCTCATATTCAATACAGGTCAATGAATAATTATGTTTCATCAGTGGGTATTTCATTCTTTTATTTGCCTACCGAGAATAAACTAGGCTTTTTCTAACATAATTTCCTGAATACACTTTATGATTATACCTAGTTTTCGTAATAGAAACATGGAAATTGCACTTAACTATTTAACGAAAATAGACATTTTAACTAAGGAAATTTATCTATACATACAAATATTATAAAGCTGAAGAGTTTGTTTTTTTGTTTGGTTGAACGCGGTAATCTCAAGAACTACTGGTCCAATTGAAAAAATATTTTTTGTGTTGGGTAGCCTATTGATTGAGGAAGGTTATAGGCTACAATAAAAAGGAGCGGAGCAGTAATAAAAATGGACGAAAACTGGCAGACAATTCGATGCGACGGAAAGGGTCAGGGGAGCAATAATTTGACGTGGATGAAGTCGCGGGCAGAAGCTAGTCAATTATAATATCGATCGGTTAACTGATAGTAATAGGTTATCACTTCGATTATTGCCCAAAGAATTTTCCTTAACTTAACGTGATTATTTTCACTGATGGTTTCTACTCTATTCGTTAAGCCTTTTTATTATGATCTTTATAGAAGAATTCGCTAATAGTTTTTTTTTAATACTTTGCAGGCAGGGTTTTGCAAAAATGCTAAACGCTCTTTCAGCTCTTTTTCCGAAATGATCAACAACCAAGAATTCCGAATTCTACGTAGCAACAACCAAGAAGCGAAATGATTTTACGTAATACATACAATAATGTTGGCGACTCCCCTGCAGCAACAATACATAATTAAAATGTTGGTATTTTCAATACAGAACTCGACTGTTACGAGTTTTATTGGAATTCATGACCTACTGTTGTAAGAGATAGGTACCTAATGGTATAATTGCTTAGCCATTCAATCAATTGATTTATTATTGGTTTAATTTATTTGCATTTGATTTGTGGACAGAGATATTGATAATTAAATTACCTTCACGTTAACATTGTCTAACAATTTCTTCAGTCTCTGTCGTTGGTCTAGTCACAAGTGCTAATGCTGAGTATTTGGTCCTACGTTCGATTCCCTGGACGGGAAAAGTGTGATTGGATTTTTCCTTTCGAAATTTCTCAGTAGCAGCCTGAAGTCTGGATTTGTGCCCAGTTGATGGCAGTAGGCTCGCCCTCTGTTACATGGGACTTAAACATTACTGGGTGTAGTAGTAGTATAATAGCCTGATTTCAGGCGCGATATTATGTTACTTTATGAATTTATACTTTTTATAATTTAATGAGATGCCAATTATGTTATGAGGTTATATTCTCCTCAGGCATTTTTATAGCTAATAAAATTATAAGGGACTTATAAACGCGTTAAAACAAACAGCTTTGGTTCTGCAACTTTTGAAAATAAGAAAAGTGTTCAATTTCCGGTATATTGTGCCCAAACGTAACGTCAGGTTGGGTTTTTGATTTATTTCTTCTTTGTTTCCGTGCAATGACCATTGTTTTAAAATGATTTATTAGACCAGCTAAATATAATGAGCACCTTTATATGACAGAAATCTTTACAAAAAACAACGAACCTACTTTACATTAATCCCAATTTAAATTAATTTCTGTATATAATTCAAGGAGTTTCTAATAACTTAGGGGATGTTTCACTGGCTGAAGAAAAGATTTTCGCCTACAGCTTTTGTTAATATTGCCTAGTTCACTTTATCAATAGGCTTTTGCTAAATTGAGCAAAAATCACCGGAATTTCATCAGTTAAACTAAAATACTGAGCTTATAACAATGGCCTTTCTTTTTAAATACCAAAATCCAACAGAAACCGGACTTGTTTTCAACCGCATTTCTGCAAACAAAAAATATAGGTACCTTCGCCTGTTCAAATATTCTAGAGTTGGCAAAAAAGCTAATATGAACGCAGTAGCTATCAACACATACCTACATATGTTTTTGATCTTGACCGTGAACGACCACAGATATTTAATTACGTTCATTATGATCCGTAAATAGAAATTTAGCTGCAGTGTTCGTAGGTCTAATTGAATGGCGTTTATAATTTGGAATATTACTGACTTTTATAACTTTAGGATTTCGTGGCGATATAATAATAGTCACAGGGTTCGATCAGTCATTTGATGATTTCCAACCAAGAAAAAAGAGAAAGAAAGGGTTCGATCTTAGGTAGAAATACGCTTGCTGCGGTTGGTCCGTAAATTCGTGACTATCTTCACATACGAAGACCTCTCCGTGCCTCGGAAAGCACGATAAACCATTGGTTTTGGCTTTCATTCGTATCTACATATTTTTGACAGTCGCTACGGGTTATCAGAAGCCCCAAACTTTGACAACATACAAAGTGAATCGTGTTACTCAGAAACTGGGTTGTGAAAGTCAGATAGGATATCGCTCCGTGTAAAAAACTGGTAATCAGCTGCCTCTGGTTAGACTGGAAACTCTCTGCAACATAGTTGATAAAAGGCTAGGCATACGGACTGGGTTTAATAACTTGCGAAAATGGCATTCAGATTGTTCGCAGTACTTAACTACATACAATCAGCAGGAGTCCATTCTTATTATCTCAAGATTTATAATCGTAGATTTATAAATGAGAACTTTGGTAAATTTGTCACAATTGATTGGATTAAAATTTAAAAAAAATAAACAAAAATGCTTCTAAAAATAAGCTTAGTTTATGTACGTAGAAAAACCGTTTCTACACCACAAAAAGTCGTTAAAATTTTCATTATAGTTATCAGAAGCAATCCTTTTGTGAAGATAACTGTACCTAATAATTTAGTTTTAAGTGGGTACTGTAATTTTTTACAGTAATTAAAACATACCGCTCTGAATAACAGAGGAAATGAATGAATCAGTGAAAATGAGATAGATAAAAATAGTTAACCGAAATGTTTGTACTAGGGAAATAAACGATAACATCATAACCGCTGAGTGACACATTTCATGTTAAAACTCCGCTTGCGCATTTTATTTGTACACATTGTTGTTTGATTGTAGGCTGCATGCTTCATGATTTCAAATGTTTCATGGTTTACAATTGTGGATAACGACTTATTTAAACAAAACTGTTCAAAAATGTATTAAAATGTTAGACTTTATTATCTAAAATAAGCCTATATTTTTCGTGGAAATTAGTTAAAGCTTATAAATACCTGATCATTTGTCTAGCCATTGCCCAATTATGTTAGGGTCGGCTTCCAGTCTAATCGGATGCAGCAGAATACCAGTATTTTACATGAAATACCTATCTGACTTCCACAACCCAGTTACTGGGTAATACGATACCTCTTGGTAAGATTGTTTGTCAGATTTTCGGGCTTATGACGACCCGTAACAACTATCAAAAATCTGCGAATAACAGTCGGAACCAACGGCTTAACGTGCTTCACGATGCACCGTGGGGTCTTGGTATATAATGATGGTCACCCATTCAAGGTCCCCGCGATAAGAGTAGCTTAACCTGAACGATTGACCCGTGCGTTTGAATTGCTTAGCTACAAGCCCCACACTGCTTATAAATATCTACTAGCTAATATAAATAATAATGTGATATTTATAAGGTTTAACGTGTTTAGGTACTATAAAACAGCTGTAGTCACGTTCGTAGTAGTTTCGTTAACCTATAGCCCTTAGCCATGAACTCTTAAACTCGGTGTTGTAGGCACAAAATGTTTTGTGTTTGAATGTAGGTACCCACGTTATGTTCTACGCTTAGATTAATATAATTAAGCGCTCCATAATAATACAATGAATACAGCGTCCTAAAAATGCTATGGAAGAATACGTAACTTAATGAGCATATGACTCAACGTCGCGCGTCGTAGATAAACAATAACATTTGTAGGTATTCACAGTTTTTTGCATGTCAGTGGACTTATTGACTTGTAGCAAGCTAACGAGCAAGAGAACTGTGTTTGGAATGCCCGAATGAAGTAGTAAAGAGATCCGTTTTGTATGCCAGCCTCCATTGTATGACAACTAATGAGGTATCACCAAAAGCGTAAAATTTTCATTCAATCTTCGATTTTCAAATGTGATGTACGCAGGCGGTTTTCGACTGTTTGTTCCTCAGGCATCCATTTTTTGTTTAGCGCTTGCTTAGGTCTATAGCCCACTTTTTAGATGGATTCGGTTCATTTTTTGCGTTACAATTTTTTTATGCAGGTTTTGAATAAACAATGCTTCACGATTCAGGGCCAACGAATTATGTCTAATGGGATCAGCGAAAAATTATATAGAAGTTGGTACGTACTAACTTCCAAGAATATATCGTCTAGTTTATAAATTAAAAGACGTTCTGTCGCTACACCTTCAGTGTTTAGTATCAGGATCAGGAAGGAGTGCCATAAGATCCTTCTTATGGCACTCGAAAGTGTTGATAGGCGCTGTTAGTAAACATTTGCGCAATGGGGAAGGCAACTGTCCAAATGGCACTATCGTAGTTTATTCTTAACACAAGCTAATAATACAAGGCATGAGGTGGTTTTATTTTATTTTTGCGGAAACGACGCATTGTTGGGTTCCCAAATACTCTGAAATTAAGTCCACCATTTCCAGAAACACTCTAAAATTAGAAGATTGTGGTTTAAAACAATTCTTAGAGATTTTCTCAAATGAGTAGGAGATTATTTCGGAAAAATCTTGGAAAAAGTGATTGTTAGAAAATATTAAGGGTTTTAAATTCTCTAAATTTGTTTTAAGCACTTGCAATAAATTACAGGAATCACCGAAAATAAGGAAATAGTAAAATAAAACGAAACTCTTGAATTATCATAAAATGGAAATTATTGAACGAAATGTCAAATTAATATGCCGTAGGGGTCTTGTTTCTCTTTGCACGACCTTAGTTTGTAAATTTTCGCTAGAAATGTATTCAGAAATTAAAATGGCGGCGTTAATTCCGATTTTGGTGCAAAAACAACATCGTAGCGCTGTATCTTATAATGACTTAAGCCACGTCATTGTTGATGTTAATTTTAAACTTTATTAGTGTCATTTCAGCGGAGATTGCCCTAAACACGTGAGTGATATGATGATTACAATCTGACTGTACATTACAAGTTATAGCGGAAGCCAAATGTTTATAAATAAAATTGCTACAAAAAACAAAAAATTTAAATACACACGTCCACCATTTTTTTTTCGGAGAAGTAGAGATGTACCTGTGCAATTTGATAGATGTCATTATTCAGTCACGTGCTTCTCACGTGCAATGAAGAGGTAATTTTAATATAGTGACGTCACTATGAAAAAATATTAAATATTTTTTTTTGGTTTGACAATAACACCAAAGAACTCACAGCCAGCAGTACTTTCAAATATACTTGAGACAGTTCAAAGCAAGTACCAAGATTTTATAGCGTAGTCAACATTCTAGGGCATAAATTCTGAACAGGTAAATGTGATGGCAACATAGTAAGTGCTTTTATATTATGATTAAGTCGTTTACTTCTGGTTATATCTAGACATCTTGGCTATAAAGACTGGTATGGTAATTGAGGTGTAATCATCCGGTCTTTAAATCATAGTTTTACCGATATATTCAATTCACTTCCATTGATACCGAGTGTATGTAAACTGCAGAAGGATTTAAAGATTACTTAGTAAATTGCAAATTTTGATACTATCCTCTATATAAACATCCACTACCTTTACAGAGGTGAAACTTTTAAGGAGTGTAATATAACCGACAAACAAAAGATCTTAGTGAGAACAAGTTCCCCTTTTTACATGAAAAAACTTGATGATTCTTTAATAAAATACAAAATACACGTAACGATTCTATAATTATGAGAACTCACATTAAGTTCCCGACAAGATTATTTAACTGTTCTCTACAGTTCATTGAACGATGAACATTGCCCAAGTGTTGTACCATCACTGAATAATGATTTTATTTGTGCACATTAGTCTCTTCTACCCTACATTATCTAGGAAGATGCTTTGAATGCTGATAGGAATTTTCTTAAGGACGTGGGAACTGTGGAAAACGATGCAATGTTATAGAAGACTACTTCTGCTCGCGACTCAGTCTGCGTGAAATTTATGTTATAAGTATACTGTAGCTTTACAGTAGTGAAAGAATTTTCCGAATTGGAATAGTAGTGCCGAAGACTATACCACTTACATTAAAGGTCAAATTTCACCTCTTCCCCTCAGTAAGAATGGTTGTTAGTCTCTGCGCCCTCACGTCCCTAGCCGCCGCAGGAGGAGACGCCCCGGGCGTCGGGAGTCGATTGCGGACTCCCGGCCACCGTAGGCGCGAGCATGCGGGTGGCGAGCAATGGGTAGCTCGCCGCCCGGTAAGGACCAGGCTCGGATCGACGGCGCGTAGTGTTCCACGCGCGCCTCAAAGAGATGTCAGCACCAGTGAAGGGGTCTACTAGGACCGATGCCTGCCGGGGTCGCGTGATTGTTCGAAAGAGATACCGTGACCCTGGCACATGGGCAACTGATGGAACACGGGTGGGTTTTAGTCAGTAAAAGTCTGACACGCCCTCCCGCTCCGCCCAGAGCGGGAGAAGTCATTTGATGATTTCCCATCCTGAAAAAAAAGAAAAAAGAAAAAAAAAAAAAAAAAGACTTTCGGGCTTCTGACGACCCGTAGTGACTGTCAAATATTAACGAATTGTTGCCGGCACTGTAATATAAAGTATAGGTTACCCTTGTAGGGTATGCGAAGACACTGACTGTTTGACGACTTAAGGTAAACAACGCACACCTAACCGCCGAAAGAATCGACCGCGCCGAATAATAAAAAAAACTTTCTGTATTATTTCGGCGATTCGTCCTAAATATTCAGTGAGTATAAGTGGCGACGACGTGCCATAGGATATCAATAAATAATTCAAAAATTCGATACTTTTCGGCTCCTTGACTTCCTTCTACTTAGATAGATGTGTGTGCCTTTAAAATGAAGAAGAAAAACATTTGTTTATCGAAGCTGGAATAGCATAATGGAAGTTACAAGAGAATATGAGACTAGGTTATACTGATTGTGTAATCACAGATGTGGAGTTGATTGTACTGACTCTGAGTAAAGGCTCACCTTCCTGTATTACTTGTCCCATTCTGCTGCGGTCTGCTAAGTTCAACATTTTCAAAAATAGTCTGTGCTGCTTTTCTCTTTAATTGAACTTCACGAATCTAACTCTTTTAGTAGAAATTGTAAGTATACAGTTTCGGTTAAGATCAGTCCATTTTTATTGCTTAGCTTTTGAATTAAAACCAGTAGATCTTATTAGTCTATAACGTAATACCAAAAAGGTAGGTAAGTACTGGACAATAGTCAACATGGTCTTAGCCAAATATTGTTAACAATATTGAATCACTGATTAATGAGGAAAATGTTCGTATTTGTTTTAGCTAATTATACGTTTGTATAGGCACTTGAGATTGACGTGGTTAACGTCGGTACAATAGTTCTTAGAAAATGTGACTCAAACCCAAAATAACAATAGCTTTTAGATTAACATGTAAAATGATTAATCATCATATCATCAACGTACCGTACGTCAACGTCGTATGTTATGGATGAATACTTTGACTTAAGACCTTAAAGCTGTAAAATTTTACCTTACATTTAGAGCACGCGTTAATTCTACAATTAACAAAAACAAACGTATTTAAAGGCAAGTGAACACACCAATTCTTTCTCATAGAGAGTACGCCTGTGTCCCAGCAGTGGGAATGCTAGAGGCTGATTATGATTAAGGTTGAACTTTTAATCCTATTCACTAACTTGACAGTTCAATGCAAAATAATGATACCATTCAAAAACTAATAGTGTCGGGGTAGTGAACGATTCCGCATAAAGAATGAATGATAAAAATGTTTTAAATTAATTAAAACTTAAAAAAATCGTTTTTAGGTGTGGATTAAAAGAATAATTAATAATTTTTGATAACAGTTATTTCTTTTTTTATTTTCTTCTGACAGAAATAAAACTAAATATAAAAATCATGTCTGTTTGCTTATTTTTTTACTATGATCATTTTATTTCCTCTGACAGCCATAGACTACATATATATCGATATAGTACACATCTTTTTTTAAGACAAGTTATTAAATTTAAATTACAAAGTTTGCATGTAAGTACATTATTTCAAGTTCATTCAATTTCATTCATTCTTGCACCACCTCACTATCTTTTTTTTTGTCAAAACTTGGTATCCCTCCAATTGTCAAGTTAGTGAATAGGATTAAAACTCCAACCTTAGGTACCCTATGTGACCACATTCTTTAGACGTTGTGTGAATTATATAAAAGATTCGAAATTGGCATGATTTGTCTCTGCAGCTCCGTAAGGATACCCGGTAGGAATTGCATCAGGTAAGAAAAATACTAGACTGAATAGTCCAGTATTTTTGTGTCTCGTGCATAACCAGTTTTAATAAATTGACTAAAGTATTTCCGTAATAATTGGTGTCCTATTCATCAATAATATAGCATTCAGTTTCATTTATTTATAAAAACTATCTAGGTAGGTACTAGTTTTAACGCAAAAAACTTTTGATAGAATGGAGCTTGCTAAAGACTGGTTCTGCGCTCGTAAGTTAGATTAAATTAACTAAATTAAGTAGTCATTAAAATGTTTACAATTAAAAGTTAACTAGCACCCGGTATCTGAATTGAGAATTTTAAGTTAAGTACTTGTCAAAATCTACTTTAATAATTACTGACGGGATTTCTACTCCCGTGAAATTCAAATATCTTTGGAAAAACGTAAGAAATTTTGAATTTAACGGGCTACATTGAGGAATTTATAAATAACTAGCTTTTGCCAGCGGCTTCGCCCGCGTGGAGGTCGGAAATTGTCCCGCGGGAACGTACTACCGGGATAAAAAGTAGCCTATGTCCTTTCTCAGGCTCTAAACTATCTGTGTACCAAATTTCATTTAAATCGGTTCAGTAGTTTTAGCAGGAAAGCGAGACAGACAGACAGACAGACAGACAGAGTTACTTTTGCATTTATAATATTATTATATAATTATATAATATTATATAATTATATATTATATATTATATTATATATTATGTTATATAAATTATATAATTATATATATAGTGTGGATTTAGTAAAGAGTTTCATTTTACATTGGTTTACAAACGTATTTTATACAGGTGTTCCTACTAATGTATTTCCAAACTAAGGCATCACGATAATTATGATAACTATGCTAAAGCTGTCAACATCAAACCCTCAGTTCAGAAACCAGCACTAAAATCTGAATAATTTCGAAGGATACTGCTAATACATTGCTTCATATATTCCAAAAATGTATCTGTTCGACATCGTAAATAACGCAATGAATTGATAACTGTATTGAATACCTATATATATTGTATTTTATATTGAATACAAAGTTGTCAAAAGTACAAATACATATGTACATACATATATCCATAAACTCACGAACACCACCTGCTACGATCCGTACATACTTATTTTGCCACGTTTAGGTTCATACAAATAATATAGATACTAAGGTATAATTATTTGTATTGAAATGCAACATGGCAATAGATTCATTAGCCACGTCAATCAGCCTGTTATATCTACCTTTCATATTTCTAAGAAACACGTGAAGGCGTACATTATACAAATGTTCAGTAAATAACTAAATAATATACCTATTGTTACAGTCAATTTACATATTTTATAAAACATGTGCTCCTCAGCGCGTATGTAGCACGTGATTGGATGCTGTAGGTATAAAAACAAGGTAGATAGATACCTAACGTTTTTTTACACGCCCCGTGAATGGACGAGAATAAATAAAAGCCGTTTAGCCTGTTTTTTTATAAAAAGACTAAATTTTAAAAAGAGTATCTATTAAAAACTTTGGACCAATTCTGATGCGTACAATTTATGGAACAAGTTCATATTGCAACATGTGAAATCATTTTGCAATAGGAGCCTGTTTCGTAAATTTGTTGTTTTAGTTTATTTAATTATTTTCAATTTATTTTATCTTGATCTTTGACCTTTCGTCCTATGTTTGAGATTGTAAAGGAAGGCCTTTGCCCTGAAAAGTAATAATTCGACGTCGGGATTATTACTGACCAGTGGGGTAAATGGGAAATACACTGACATTAGAAGTACATTCATTTCGATAGTTGTAGCCAAATTTTACGAACATAAATAGCAGTGGGTAAGCAATTCAGATTTTATTAAACAATGACTCTACTCAGTAAATAATTATCAGAAATATATTTATGTAAAATAATAATAATAATAATTGATACACCGTGTATAAATCCTTTTTTTTATTAAGATTTAAATTTTTACGGAAAGATTGTTATAAAATGTTTAATTATCCCATTTGCAAAACGAAAATACTTTAATAGCATGTACAAACTCCTTTTTCCATACTGCTTCAAAATCACCATGTATTTCACTTACAGAGAATTTTACCCTATTTCCATTAGTCTTTCGCTGAAGTGGGATGAAGTTCGTTACACTCAATTTGTTTTATGGTCTGATGGTGCACGTGCAAACACACGTTATTGTGCACTGTGCAGTGTGCATCTCTAAGCGAGTCAATAGCCATCATTATACTCTTCATAGAAAACCGTCCTTTAAATGGACTTGGAAGAAAAACGGAATGTTGATTGTCGGAGTGTCCTCCATATGTTGTGGTTTGATTAAATGTGTAGCGATAGGAGCACTATTTTTTTACTTGCAAGATAATTTTAAGTAAGCAAGGAAAGGATTACACAGACAGACACACAAACCATATTTATTTTACAAAAGAAGTTAATTCGAATAATAACAAACAGATAGCTGCAAACCACACTTCCAAAAACATAAAATACTCACACTTCCCTGTTTATATATTTTAGAATTATGTAAATTTGTCAAAAAACATCAAGATTTTTACACTACTTGCGAAGAGACACAAAAAAGATACACCTTTAGACACAACAAAAACAAAATAAACAAACCTCAATCCCGAATCAAAATGCACTCAACCAGCCCTTTAATTTATTATGTCCATAAAAATTTACAGCAAATTACCAAATAATATTAGAGAAGAAAACAAAACAAATATATTTATTAATAAATTGAAAAGATTTCTTGAATCCAAGGCATACTACACCGTAAAGGAGTTTCTAGATGATAAATCTATTGAAAAATAAAATACTCTTTCCGATATAAAACATTATAAAATAAAATAAATACTAATAAAATATATAGGTACATAAAATATTAAATTAAATATTGAATACAGATATTTAAGTAAAGAATATAAAAATATGAATACTTAAATAATTCTCATAATTTATTAAAATAAATGTATATGGTATATATACTTATAATAATTAATCTAATTGAGTACATAATAAAAGTGAAAACTGCCAGCCCTCTTCCTCTCTCCTAATTTTTGCGTGCCCGACAGGTCCATATTTAATCTTGTACCATTTTTATTTTTAACCATCTATGTAGCATATGGAATGTAATAAAGAATTGAGTATTGATTTTGATGTGAGTTAAATTATTATCATCATCATCTGCAAAACTTTTTCTCAATTATGTTCGTGTCGGCTTCCAGTCTAATCGGATGCAACTGAACACCAGTTTTTACATAGAGTGACTACCTATCTGACCAGTACAACCCCGTTACTGAGTAATTCGATATCCCTTGGTAGGACTAGTTGTCAGAATTCGGGCTTTCGACGACCCATAACGACTGTCAAAGATCCACAAAGACAGCTGGAACCTACGGCTTAACGTGCTTTCCACGGCACGAAGGTGTCTTGGTATGTAGAGATGGTCACCCATCTGAAAACCAACCACGGTAAGCGTAGCTAAACCTGATCGGTCAACACGTGCGGTATGACTTAGCCATAAGCCCCTCTGAAACTTAAATTACTATCAAACAAATTAAATAAACCGAAACATGACAACACTGATGTCAGTTTCCAAACTTTACCTAATCATCAAAGCAAAATATACCTAACTATGATTAGGAATTTGTGAAACTATTGGAAAATTCATTAACACTGCTTTGGAAAATGGTTTGTAACTAAACTTCAACCATATCTGGCGGGTTTTGGGAACTGAACATTAAAATTGGAAGAAATTACAAAATTTCGCATTTTTCATTAAAAAAATCACAATTTTTTCACACCTTTTTCTTATCTCGCATGTTTAGTGTTCAAGTTACTTGAACTCTAGCCTAGTACCTTATGTACTAACAATATCATCGTCACGAAACTAAAAAATACGATAAAGTAAAAGCTCTACGACTATTAATCGCAGGTTTCTGTCGCGACTGCTGTAAAGGTCAATGTTAATAGCCGAGCTATAGTGAACTTGTTACGCTATAAGGGTATGTTCACATGTTACGATTTTAAAACAGAATAGTGTGTGTTATGCCTGTTTCGAGGTAGCTTGGAAAACGAGTTTGTGGAAGCTCTTTGGGAGGCGTTTAGCCAACTATGGGAAAGTAACATCTAAAAAAAATATTTTTTGACTGTTTTAATCATCGGTAAATAGTGCGATGTTTTGGAATGCCAGAGAATTGAGATCATGTTAAGATCAACTGAAGGAAAATACAATGTTAATAATCCTCTAGACTAGATACCTGTGTTTGTTAGTTTGACAGTTTTTTTAATACTTATTTTGACGATAAGAAATCCAGTTCACATTTCGGAAAAATCTAATCTAAACTTCTAAACTAATATTATAAATGCAAAAGTAACTCTGTCTGTCTGTCTGTCTGTCTCGCTTTCCTGCTAAAACTACTGAACCGATTTAAATGAAATTTGGTACACAGATACTTTAGAGCCTGAGAAAGGACATAGGCTACTTTTTATCCCGGTAGTATGTTCCCGCGGGATAATTTCCGACCTCCACGCGGGCGAAGCCGCTGGCAAAAGCTAGTCTTGTATAAATTACACATAACATCATTTTATTTTTTTTCCTGTTGCCTTAGTCATAATATTATATCTATTAATAAGCCAACTAGTGTGACAAAGCCTTATTCTTAAACAAGGGTTTATTATTCTGAAGATTTTATCGGAAATACTGGTTTATATGTTGTCCTTCAACTTAGGTCAAAACTTTTCCAAAAAAAACCATGTTTACTCGTTTATCATGTTACACATAATTTACTAATGGAACTTATGTTTTAAGCACTGGCTTTTAAAACAAATAAATGTTAAAAATTTAAATAAAATTTACATTTAAATCTACGCCTTTCATTTTATGTTCATTTCCATAATGAGACAGATAATTCTAAATTTAGAAAAGTTCGTTAGAAATTCTAATGAATTTCAAGTATTTGTTTTTTTTAAACTCGATTCACAATAAAAAATGGCCATCAAATGCCTTTATCACGTGTTGCATGCGACAGTATATAATTTAATATCTATGATTTCCAAGTCAAATGCTAATATTGTAAAAAAATAACGTGACTCTGCCGTGTCGAAGTTAGAATTGACTTCTTCTAACTAAACAGACAGCTGTGCTACTGCCTGTTGTGCCCCTTTTTTCCCAGCTAGAGCATTAGGAAGTGGTGAAGGGCGGGCGTTTTGGGGAGTCTTATGTAATTTTGACGTTAAGGCGTATAGGTTCCTCGTTAACCTTGAGCATATGGGCGGAGCTAAGCTCAATACTCCCGCACACACGTAACGAGCGGCGGCGGCGCGCTTAACTAAAACGACGACCAAAGATTATGCAGAGACGGACGAAGGTCGATATTTTTGCCTACGACTGTAAAAGGTACCAAATGTTGGATCAAAGGCTGATACTTTAGAAAGACGCAACTATTTGATGTTTATACTGATAATATTTCTTTAAACATATAGGTACATATGTGATTGATTAAAGAAAGACAACTTCTCGGGTTAGAAATATCTTTATTTCCCATAAAAAAAAAAACAAATTTCACTTACGTGTTGTGAAATATTAACATAATTAAAGAAAAACTTTGTTTTTGTAACGCACAGTTTTGGTAAGGAGACACTAAAAATAAAAAATTACAACAAAACAGAAATAGTAAAAAACTGTAAGTAATCAATAATAAATTGAACACGGCTAAAATATAAAGATACACGGAACGCTCGCAACTAGATGTGGTATGCAATGAACTAAGGTGCGCTCGCTTTGTTTTTATTTAAACATAATTATGTAATTTTAAGTGTTTCTTAAAACTTTTATATAGGTATATTAGCAACTGTTTCGACATTATAGTGGACATATCTATATTTTTTAACATGTATGAGATTAAAGTAAGATTAGAAAATATATTTATTTGCTGAAACATGTGTGTATACAATCAAAGATAAAAACGTGCAAGTAGGATAACATTTTTTGTTTCATTATTGATTAATTGTGTATTGGCGTGCAAATAATTATTATGAATAATTGTAAATAATTAATCTCATATCAATATCGTATAGTTGACGTGAATTTAGCAAACATATATAAATACAGAAAAAAAATAGGATAGATAAAAATATTTATCTACATTCAGCTGGCATAAGTAGTTTTTACATTGTTTGTTTAGTAAAAGTTTTATTTCTTTTAGTTTATTACTCTCGACGTAATAATTTTGTACCTATCTTTTTTCACTAAAATATTTAATGTAAGCACTAACGCTATATTATTTCTACTTGTAGAAATCGCTATATTATTTCTAAGTAACTTAGCAATTTAAGTAACTTAGCAATTTAAGTCAAAAGCTTTTAAACAGGGAATTTTGATATATAAGCGCAGCAATAACTTTATTTTTCAAAGTTTTTTTGTGAAATACAAACTTATTGTTGCGGTTTATCAAAACAATACAGTGCATTCGTATTCATTCCAACTACGAAACCATCAATGTGCAAAATGCGATTTTAATAGAATGCGGTTTTTACAGTTAATTTTACGTCACAGGAAACAGTTGAGTAATTGATTTACAGAAACCACCCTACTGCTTCTGAAATGAAGACGCTTACAAGACAAGTCAGACCAGTGCGGTTGACTATATTCCGTCGTAATGACGTTTTAAACAAGACACGGGTTATTTTAAAAATCTGTAAATTTTAATTCTTTTTCATAATTGACCTCTGCTAGAACTTGTACATTTTGATTTTCAGTTACCGTGGTTTGTTTTTTATTTTGATTTTCACCCATTTGTACATCATTTTCTGTCTGTGTGTCTGTGTGTTTCCTTTTTAGTGATTTTTTTTTATTTTCTTTCGCTTTAATCGCATCTTGAATATATTTTGGGTCTCTTATTTGCATTTTCCTTGGAAACCTTGGATCAACCAATTCAGGAAGCAAACATTCCATATAAAATGTTACCAGTTTTGGTTCCATTTCCCGCATCCAAACATCGTCATCTCTCGTAACCCATTCTGTTTTTATTCTTTTTGATTCTCCGCACCAAATCGCAAATAAACATTTTCTTTTATTTGCAATATGCAGTTGTCCCTGTAATTGATAATACCAAATGTGTGTCTTATTTAAGATCATTTCATTGTTATTTAATTTATAGATAGGTAGTTTCTTATTTTTCACTACTTCATTTAAATCCTTTTCAAATACTGATAATGGGCACTTTACTTCAACGATAGTGTCATCATCAATGATACCATCAGGCGTAGCTCCTAGGTAGTTATATTTCTCATCTATGAAAAGACCACAGGGGTTAATTTTTACGCCTTCTTGTATTTCCAATTGTCTTAGTGCCTTATTTTCATTATTTTTACCATGTTTTATGCTTTTTACGTGCGCTATTGAATCTTTGTAAATAATGTCCTTTACAAGGTTTTGGCAACTTATATCGGAGCGCCTCTTTATTACTTTGCCAAAATTTGACGCCGTTAATATATTGCGCCTCAGTTCAAGCCAGTCACTGCACGAGCTTTGCAGTATGGTTTCTCGTTGAATTTTATCTTTTTCTTCTTTAGTTTTATCTAAGCTCTGAAGAAAAGTATGCTTTTGTTTTTCAAATATTTCAGGCGGCATGTCTGGTTTTTCGCATGTAGCTCCATAATTTGAATCTTCCGCTTTAGAAAATAGCTTTCTGTTTTTCTTCCTTTTGATATTTCTCATCATTATTTTCTCTTTCATTCTTCTTTTTTCCAATCTAACGAGACTTCCTCGAGGGCTGCGACCTGCAATAGATTTATACAGCGATGACATCACCTTGTGCGTGTTAAATGACACCACTGCAGCATGGCATCTCGTTTGGTACGATCCCCGTTTGGAAAAATTTATCCGTTTCCCCCCGACCAGCTTTGCTATTATGCTGTTATAGCTTTCAACAATATTGCTGTCAATATCGTGAATCAAGCTGGGAGCTTGCGATGCTAAATTGGACATTAGACCACAAATTCTACACCAAAGTGTGCTTGTGTAGAATTCTGTTTCTGTGGTTTCTAGAGGTCTGTCTGCACCGACATCACAGAAAAACGGCTTACACCTGCTGTGGTCACCAAAAGCGTGTAAATGTGCCAAAAGTATATCGTTATAAAGTAATTCAACGTTGGATCGTCGTTCTGATTCAGAATCAGATTTATGAGCCTGTATCATTTTTCTGACAGTAGTTCGGAGAATCATTATTTTCTTCTGTGTAATAACTTTCCGGTATTTTAACAAGTATTTTGTGTCTGTTTGCAGTGCGGCAAACTTGTTACACAAATTTCGAAGAATGTGATTTCGACATTCAATTTTTTCTATAGTAATGTGAGGGTATGGTCTACTTTTCAATAATTTTGAGTAAGTACTGGAATCTCCATCAGATATCATTCTCCCATAAATCAAATTATGCATATCAATGGAGCTCTTAAAACCTTCAACGAGTATTTCTGATTCCATCGCCGTTGAAGATCCGTTATAATTCTTGTAACATTTGTGGACTTTGGGGTCCTGTTCCTTTTTTTGAGCTTGTGCACATATAGAACAATATTTGTTCTTAACTCCTAAAAACAGCACCTTCCCAGATATTTTGCCGATGATGGAAGCAGCGCCTGATAACGCGGAGTAATTCTTTTTATAAGTTCTCTTACTCCAGCACCCATCCACTATTACATCAATGATTGGAATGCCGTTTTTGTCTACGCGTCCCTCAGCGATTGCAAATTCCCGTTCTTTTTGTGCTGCTATGTTCATTGATTCAACCGACGTCTTTTCCCAGTGGTCTGATAACTTGCAATGATATTTTTTGTAAGTTTTAGGCGACATTATAGGCAAATTTAAAGACGCAGAAAGCTCTTGCAGTTGGGAGTGCCCACATCCTATTGCTATTGTTCCTGCAACTGCACAGTTATTGATACTGATTTCAATGGGATTATCATTCTCTATGTAAAATGTTTCATTACACATACGGCATTTAAATGTGAATAAGGAATGAAGTCCCTCTTGGCGTTCTCCAACAATATCAACGGATTCGAAACCGCAGTCTATAACTCCATGCTTGGCGATATTCTTTAGTTGTGAATAAAAGTAAGCAATATCCACTATACGTCGCCCTTCGATGGAACAGCTTGGAACAGGTTGAGGTTCAGGCGATGTTTCGACCTAAACAAAGAAATAACATAAGTATAAATAAACCCTGGCAACATTTCTAGCCAAATTTGCCAGTCTTTATATATAAAAGTACGGAAACACCGAAATTTCGATAATCGCCCCGGATCTTGACAATTACGGTTTCCGTTTAATGTATGATTGGACAACGAGAAAAGATGCTAGGAGGGCACAGACGTTCCTATCACTGATAAATAACGTAGGATTATATCACTAAGCGTCTCCCAAACGACTTTTCTTGCTGACCAATATTTTATTGGATCAGATATTCTGCCTAGCAAAGGTTCAGACAATATTTGTCTGAACCTTTGCTGCTTGAAAAATCGGAATCTACCGCCAGAGAAATGTTTACTTACACTAGTGAAATATGAATTTGCCGTACTTTGTAGGAATGCAGTATTTAGTATTATGAACAAATGTTTTAAGTAAACTTCTCGAGTAATCCTATAAAATACTAACTAATGTATCTGTCACCGTAAGATTTAAAAAAACCGTTTGATTGCAATCTAACTAGCGAGATTGTAATCTGTCGAAATAATGTGAACCGTAACATACTGCTACGTTACATTACAATATTGCGTCAAATTGTGAAATGGCATGCGACGAAACGTCTCCCTCCCGGCACTGTGGCCCTCCGTGAGATTCGTCGTTACCAGAAGAGTACCGAACTGCTGATCCGCAAGCTTCCGTTCCAGCGTCTCGTGCGTGAGATCGCACAGGACTTCAAGACCGATCTCCGTTTCCAGAGCTCCGCTGTTATGGTGATGCAGGAGGCTAGCGAAGCTTACCTCGTCGGTCTCTTCGAAGACACCAACCTGTGCGCGATTCACGCGAAGCGCGTCACCATCATGCCCAAGGACATCCAGTTGGCGCGCAGGATCCGAGGCGAACGCGCTTAGAACTGTTGCTGCTGACGTCACACAACACACTTCGCCCTACACGTAGACTGCCTTCGTGCAGTGCAGCGTGTCTGTGGCTGTGCGTTCACATAAAAGGAAATCATTCAAACTTCTTTAATTAATCACAGATTGATTTTACTTCCCCAACAATGTAATTTATCTAATACTAAAACTTTCAGTTATTTTCAACACGAAATCCAGTTATAATCACCAAAACACTATTTGTTTAAATTCGACAACAAATGAATTGACAAATGACGTTCAACCAATCAGCGCGCGAGGTGCGTTTCGTCGCATGCCATTTCGCAATTTGGCGATTTCATTTCGCGATATTGTAATCTAACGTAAAATAATACGTCAAATTGTGAGCAGTATGTTCCGGTTCACAATATTTCGACAGATTACAATCTCGCTAGTTAGATTGTAATCTAACGGTTTTTACAATTTTACGCTGACATACCCAATTGGTAAAACATTCATTCTAACTATGGAACCCTTCACTGTGCGTGACAGAACCCTAAAACTTAATGGATAAAGAGAGATCACGATGTTTGGAAGCATAAAACGGAACCATAACTAGTTATATTTTCTAAGGAATATTTGCTTCCTGATATTCACTTAGCAAGTTTCACTTAAAAAATATAACGGTTGTTTTAAGATGATCAATTTCCAGGTACGTAATTGCGTAATACACTATTATTAGGAATCGCTTTCATTTTGTCAGATCCATAACATAAAAACATTTTATTCGTTTACTTTGATAAGCCGACATTTTTTCAAACATGAAACAATGGTTTAGCAATAACCTTCAAAATTATTTAAATCTGATTAATACTGTGTTACGCAATTAGGGTGCAGGTACAAGATAGATTTTCGAGGAAAGTAAGACAATTTTATACCTGAATCGGGCTTTCTGTCAAATTTTGTGATGTTGTTGAAATATTTTCGTTTTCTTCTAGACTTTCCTTAGTAAACAAGTCTGACTTGGAATGGTGTGGTCCACAAGATGTTTCAATCTAAAATTGTGGTAGTATGTAAGATTAATATTACTTATAAAAAGTATCAGTTTGTAAAACAAATATACTTAGGTGTGTAAACAAATGTAGGCATAAATTTACCTGACTTGGATCTTCTATTATCTGTTGTGAAGAAACGTCGCTCTCTTGTCGACATTCTATAAATAAGTCTGGCCTGGGATCAAGTGCGTCAGTGGATGTTTCGATCTAAAAATTAAATTTAAGTTAAAAAAAATGCAATAAGAAGCAATGAGCGCTGGTCGGTGTAATCGTACTACATTGTCGCGACAGCGTAAGCCCATGTACCCACGGACGTAATAAAATCGCCGCGGGCTATTTTCCCGCACTGGATTTTCCACGCTCTGTCTTGTACCGAGCATTGAGAATCCTACAGAGTGCATGTCAGTGCGTCGAACAGTGTGTTTTACTGTTCAATTTTCAACTGTCGGATCAACGCAGTGCCTTGAAAATCCAGTGCGCGAAAAACTATCCACAATTTTATAATGCCCGCAAGGGCGCGTCGCCTTATACATTATACAGAATACACTTATTTTTGGATTCCTAAACTTCCTCTAATAACCATAATATAATCTGTTTACCTACTAACAATGTTGGGATCAACCACTATTTTCAATTCATTAATTAGTTGAACTAAATTACTTTTTACAAAATTACTCACGATTTCTTTTACGTTTAGTCATTAATTTGAAGTTTTACCTAAATATAAATGTACGAGTAATTTGACTTTTTAAACCATAACTAACTTGAGACCGATTGTAAACACCTGGCTGGGCATATTAGCAGACAATGAGACAATATTCTCGGAAATATGTTTTTCTTTTGTGTTTACTGTATGGATATTGTATTCGTTATCTACGTCTCGCTCTCTTGTCCGGTTTGGTGATTAGAACACAATGTTGTTTTTGGCAACTCTATATTATTTGAAAATAAGTATCGTTTACATAAAATGAAGTTATTATTAGCTTTTTACTTTGATCGGATAAAATTAGGTTAATGAAATTTATCTTCTCTTTCAAAACAATATTGTATAAAGAGCTATCCTAGTGGGTCCAGAGGAAGATGATGAAATTCGTGATACAAGGTAATGCTAGTACAAGTGCCAAAGTACTCGTTTGACACTTAATAAAAATTATAAAATAACATTATAAAATACAAACTTTGTTTTTAAGGAGATTTACTGTTTTACCCCATTCTTATAGTATTCAAGATTTTATGTTTTATTTATTTACTTTTACTAATTCAAATCAAGTCATTGTGTAACGAGTTTTGAAACGATCAATTGCAATATTGTCATTGTTTACGTGATTGATACATATCGGTAAATTGATCGTCTAAAACACAACTGAAACGATTGGCAAAAAAATACACAAAATACAACAACTGTACAGGCTGGCAGGGACATCTTCGCGCAACAACAATGAATTTGGCACATGTAGACTCCCTAGACTAGAAAAGTTTCGTCGATTATCAAAAAAAAGTCTGCTGTTTCATAGAAAATTGCATTCCTACGCTGTCGAAATGAATGGAACAGATAATTCTAATTCTATAATCATATCCTGAATCCACCGGTAACAGCCTGCGCATCGATGTTCTGCCACCCTGAATTATTATGTATACTAATATAATTTACCTGAATAGAGTCTACATTATCAGCAGATGTACTCGGATTTTCGCCCTTCGATTCTGATGATTTCTTTTGAGATTTCCTAGAACAATTTCGGAATTATTTCATTTAAATTACGATAGAATGAATTCACAAATGTACACAAGATGATTACATAAGGTATTAGTGATTATTAAGTTAATATTAAAGTACTTACAACAGCCGCATTTTCTTAGCCTGTCCAACTAAATATTTTTTCCACTTTCTTTGCCTGGGCATTTTTATTTCAATACAAACTATTTACAGTTCACACAATAAACAATATAAACAAAAAAGTATTTAGAAATAGCACCACTAATAAAGCGTCCACGCGAACAATCAAATCGACTCCTCTGCAAGGAGCTAGTCTATAAACACACACAGTTACAATACGTTCGTAAGTATTTACACTAACACACACGTCGCGCGTAGTCGGTCGATAGCCGGAGCGGAGCAGCGAGCGACACAGCCCTCCCGTCTGAATGCTAATGCACGACTGCAGCCCGCGCCCACGCAATGCCACTCTACCCTTGACAGCTTAGAATGGGGGTATTTGTTTGCAAAATTTTGATTAATTTACAATATTTTATTGAGGAATCCTAGTATTTATAACTGTTCATTTTTCTGTGTAAAAATATTTTCAAATAACAAAGCTGTTTAGTAGAAGTAGGAAATATAAGCCAAAAAATTGGGTTTTCGTAAATATTTTTTTACAGCAAAGGTTTTAACCCTACGAAAAAAGTACTCTGGACAAAATTATGTACATGAATCTATAGCAAAAATATATTTTTTTCAAATTTTCAAACCAAGCCGTTAATGAGAAGATTGGTTCAGAAAGTGACCGTTTTACGGCACTAAACCGAACTAAGGCCCTTAAAAAGTTGTTGACTCTCTGTTGTCTTGTAAATAGTACTACGTTTACCGAATGCGCGGCTTTCCTGCCCAAACCATGAACCTTATGTTGGAGTGTCCAAATTTTCCATACACCTGCAGTTTAGAGGACTTACCCATCACTGATGCTAAGATCGGCGTGGTCATCTACTAGGCCCCACTCATTTAACAAATACACGTTATGATTTCTCTGGCTCTTGTGATGGAGGAATTCCTAGTAAAAGAGACAGGGATGTTTGTGACTTGACTTGAAGTGAAATTAATTTATGAAATTAAATTGCAAACAATTATTATTTTCCATATATAGGTAGTTACTCGAAAAGAAGAAGTAAGTATGTTTATCAAAAAACAGCAAGAACGTACTTAGAAACGAACTTAAAAACTATGTGACAATCCATTCATGAAAGTAGATATTTTTATCAGAATCAAATTAAAAATTATAGAGTTTAAAACGCAGATTTTTATTTGATGTGAAATATATGGTTACCAGGTCATTGACCTTTGTAAGTACCAGTCAATACATATGAATGGTAAAGTCTCAAATTAAGCTAAATTTAAGTTCCAGTAGCATATTATCATGAGAATCTTAGAGGTTATTGACTTTATGAATGAAAGGAGTTTCTGTCTGCATATTAAATATGAGATGTGTTTTTAAAGATGACGTCTATGAGATGACCGTCTCTTACATATTTACATGTAACGGAAACTCAAGGTGGCTGTTTTGTTTCTTTGGAAGAAAACGTTCGCCTATGTTTGTAAGTTTAAATACTAAAATTAACGCTTCCCCTTTGTCAGTACCTAAAATATATCATTACTCACATGTGAAGCTAAAAACCTTTGAAACCTTTGAAACTCCCTTTCAACGCTATCCTACGGTATACGGCAGCTGAAATATGGAGAATTTTTTTTTCTTGGTAGTGGAAGATATTTTAATACCTTGTGAAGAATAATATCTATGACAGTATCGTATTAAATACTCATTTTACAACAAATAATGTTGAAAAGTTTACATACGTTTTTATTAAATCTTGATAAAAACTTTGGTGCTTAAACCAACCAGTTTTTGCACCATCTAAAACCAGAAGCAAGTATGCATTAGGCAGTTAAACTTCAGCGACTGATTATTATTCGTCCATTATGTCAGCATATACATATACGTGTACTTTATCGTGCATTTTATGTAAAAATATGTATTTTTGTAATGTACCAAGTCTAACAGGTTGTAGGAAATGTACAATTATTACAAAATATTGTTGCTTGTGAAGCAAGCGATTCATGAAAATTGTGCACGCCGGACATTAACCCGATCTAGACAATTTTCACACGATGTTTGTGGGTTTGTAAAATTACTACTGGCCTGTTAGTCTAGTGGTTAGTGACCCTGACTGCTAAGACTGAGGTCGTGGGTTCGATTCCCACCCAGAACAAATCTTTGTGTGATGAGCACAATAATTTTTTCTGTGTCTGGGTGTAATTTATCTATGATATGTATGTATTTAGAAATATATAAGTATGTTTATCAGTTGTCTGGTTGCCATAGTACAGGCTCTGCCTAGTTTAGGATCAGATAACGTAGTGTTGATTGTCCTAAGATATTAGATATGATGAGTAACTGTATACTACGCTACTTTGTGCTACGCTTACCGTGGTCGATTCGTTGCTAGATGACCATCAATAACATATCGAGGACTCCTCCATGCCTCGGAAGCCGTTGGTCCCGGCTGTTAATTGTGTTGCATATTTGATAGAAGGTCGAAGATTGCCTGTAAATCTGACAACCAGTCTTACCAAGAGTTTTCGCATTATCTAGTCACTGAGTTGTGGAGTGAAGTATCAGAAAGGCAGTCGTTTGACGTAAAATAATGGTATTCATGATTAATTGATTTATTGATGAGTAACTGTGGATGAATAAATGTTTGTAGTGGATATATTCTTCGAATTTTTGATTTTAGAAAATATATTTTTCTCTCTTAGATGTCATTCTTATACACACGGCTGAGATAAAGCCTTCCCCTTTTGTGTCATGCGTTCCTGGCCTGTGTAAAACTGTAGTTGCTCTTGGGAAAAAGTAAAAGAAAAGTGGGTAGCACAGTGTATAGACATTCGACCAAGAAATGATTCCGCTGTATATGGAAAATTTCAACTTAATGAATTGGTAACGGAATATTTATCGATGTAAAAATAACTACAACAAATCTTAGTCGTTAAAATAGTTCTCGCTTGTGTACTAGAACATGTATACAAACCATTTAATTTCAGGTTATGTTATAAATAGTTCCTTTCACGAATTTTCCTAAAATTATTTTGTTTGCGGAGAAGCTTGCATATTAAATGAACAGCGGGACGCAAAAAATACGGCTTAAGATTTGACATTATTTTGTGAATTTTTCAACATTTATCCATATTTTGCTCAGAGGTACGAGACAAGTTTCATCAAGTAACTTTCAAAACTTGTTCTTCAATTAGAAAAATATCATTCGTATATACTTTGCACTTGTCACAAGACCCGGTATGTAAAGTGCCTCTAGTCACTCATTACGATTTCAGATTTTTTACTCCATGATAAAATAGTATTATTTATTATTACGCTACTAAGTTATGATGTAATAGCAGCTAACGGTTGTCAGGTTTTTTGCGACGAGACCAAAACAAATGACACAGGTAGTGATGGAAATTAAGTACCTATATACCTATAAAAAGTACAAAATAAAAAATTACTTAAATTAAAAATTTAAAAAACCCCCGACACAAAAACCTAATTTCTCTTTAAAAAGTAAAAAATAATAAAAAATAACTAAATCTTAAAGTACCTAAGAATGTATTAATAATTCAAAAAAAAAAAAATACGCCGCTTTGGGGGAAGGTAATAAGACTATTGGTAATTAAATTGTTAGGTTTGAAGCGGTCCCCCAACGCGACGTTTTTTTTTTGAATTATTAATACACTCTTAGGTACTTTAAGATTGAGTTATTTTTTATTATTTTTTACTTTTTAAAGGGAAATTAGGTTTTTGTGTCGGGGGTTTTTTAAATTTTTAATTTAATTTTTTATTTTGTACTTTTTATAGGTATATACTTAATATAATGTAGAATCAAACGAAGCTAAGAACACTTTCGATTAATTCATCAATATTCTCTTTCAGTGCGCTTTCATTTGAGACCCCACTCGAGTATATTTGCTGACATTCGGTTACTCTTCCCCACTTTCCCCCCCAAAACTTTTAAACGGCTCAACCGATTTTCATCAAACATGTCTAAGAACACTCGCAGATAAGTCACCTTTAATACATATTTTTTTTATTGAAATCGCATCATCCGTTCGGGAACTATGATGCCACAGACAGACAGACAGACAGACAGACAGACAGACAGACACGTCAAACTTATAACACCCCTCTTTTTGCGTCGGGGGTTAAAAAATAATCTGCAATGTATAATGATTCTGTAGGTGGGTTATTTTATAGAAGTAATTGTTTCCTGAAGTAAATTGTATGGTCGTATTTTAGTCTTTAGTTCCTAGTTATTAAACTATCAAATCCATCCTAATATAATAAACAGGTAAATTTTGTTTCCTTATAAGTTTGTATTGGATTAATCTCTAAAACTACCAGCATACGTAGCATGACCACCGTAGAAATGGGTTTTGTCGATGGAAGAATAGACAAAATTACAGATTGTAGAAAGATTAAAGACAGCTTAAAGATTGTAGAAAGATTTGTACCGTTTTATGCTGGCGTAGCATGACAGTTCTATCTCTATTCTACCAAGAATAGACAAAGTTCTTTCTATGGTGGTCATGCTACGCGTACAGTTGGTTAAAAAATATATTTTGCATTTAATAATCCAAGAGTAAGGTTATACGCCATTTAACATCACGCTACGACCCTTTATATTTTTATATAAATCGTTAATTATATATCGAAAATCGTCCTTGCGTCTAAAAGCTCGCGTGAAGTCGTTGGTCCCGACTGCCATTCATAGATCTTTGGAAGTCGTTACGAGTAGTTCGACTTCCAAAAGTCGGACAACTACTACTACCAAGGGGTATGGTGTTATACCCTCCAACTAGATTGTGGAGGTCAGATCAGTCACTCCATGTAAAAACCTAATATTCGGCTGCATCTGGTTAGAATGGAAGCTGACCGTACATATACTGAGAAAAGGGTAGGCAAACCAATTGGTTTATGATTAAGGTCGATTGTTTTCATAAAACTAATTAGCAATCTTGTAGCCCTTTCCAAGTTTCTAGTAGTATATCAGGATGCATAGAACAAAAAAGACAAGTTACACTGTGCGATAACCACTAATTAAAATTCACTTCCAGTCGGACATAGTTATTAAATGCCTTATTAAGTATTTAACCATGTAATCCTGATTGTTTTTTTTCTTTTCCAGGTAAGCATCAAGTTCGGTGTTGTTATGAACAGGAATCTGTCTTCCCAACAACTGTATGTATGAAAATATGAATTGGTTATTAATACAGTGTACATATTAAAATCTATATAGGCACCTATATAAAATTCCAAGTCCTGACTGACTGAAATATCAACGCACAGCCTAATCTGCTGGCCCTAGAGACATGAAATTTGTGTGGTGTGACCCACTAAGAAAGGGTTTTGTAATTCCATCCCTAAGAGGGTGAAATGGGGGTTGAATTTTCTGTGAAACTTTTTATTCCCTGGGTCGGATAAGACAAAGCAAGCAGTGCGATAAGACATTGTTTACCTGGATTAACACATAGGGTAATTTTAATCCAGGTAATACGTTCCTGTGGGATATTTTTCGACATCCACGCGGGCGAATCCGCGGGCAGAAGCTAGTTATAATACAATGACACTTTGTCTACTTACAAATAAATAACAACGGTCACAAGTCATCATCACTGTTGGACATAGGCCTGCCCCAAAAAAGGGGTTTGCCATAATCGCCACGCTTGGCAAGCGGGTTGGCGATCGCAGTATGGGGGTAAAATGTATAGAGAACGCTGCCCATTCTCCAGTAAGTCCCGTGGTCTGCTTTTACGTCACCATACGAAGAAATGAATTCTTTACGTCCGGCATCTCATGGAACCGTCCGGCATCATACAGAACGAAGTAGGAAAGTAGAAGTTGAGAATGAAGTAGATACGTGAAAATACACAAGACGTTTTCATTGCGAGAGATAACTGTCAAAAAAAGTTCCTAAGTCGAGATAATTGAGTGACGTTGAGTAGAGACGACAAATGTTTAATACAGAAGTGTGTATCAGTATTGTAAAGTGGTCAGTGTCATTGACACTTCTTTGAAGAATACCTGAATACGGTACAGCTAGTCTCAAGTATGTCATTAAAATGGATATAGCTATCGATTCACCGTAAAATAATTTACTGTGTGAAATACCGCACTTGGATGGCTAATATACACAGTTTTAATTTTGTAGGGATATTTTTATAAAGTGGGATAACTATAAACATTTTAAAACAATATATCTATAATTTTTTACTTGTTTTAGTTTCTGTCAGGTGTAGCTAAATATATAATCACTAATCATCACTTCAGCCGTAAGTGTCCACTGCTAGACATAAGTCATCTCCATTTTAAGGAACTTTGCCATATTCACCATGCTTGGCAGGCGGGTTGACGACCGCAGTACGTTGGTAAAAAGCACAGAGAACGCTGCTGCCCATTCTCTAGTTAGTCCCTTCGTTGCCTTTTACGACACCCATAGCGAGAAATGGGGTGGTGCTATTCTTTACATCCTGCACCACACGGATTATTAGTCACTATAGCATCTAAATATCACCCTATAACGTTCTTACACAGACCTTCTCTCTATGAAAGGTAAGTAGGTCATGATTCACCACACGGGCTCAATGCAGCAAGGTATGGACGTAGGAATAGCATACATTTTGACAGTTCGAACACATTCATTGCGTATTTTCGTTGTCGAGCAGATAAATTTTTCTATCATATGAAGCAATATCCTTGAAAATGATTCCGATTCTGACTGATGGTGTGTTTCGCACTTAGAGAGCGGGTTGGTGAACGTCAAATGGCTTTTAAGCCACTAAGCTTTTTCCCTACATATTTTGATTCATAGTTGGATGTCACCATTAGATGAATAATATAAACATGGACATGACATTGAGAACTGAATCAATATATTTCTGTAAACAATAATTCAATATGTAATACAATGCGGAAGTTTATAATCCATAGTAAGACCAACGGTTGAACGACTCAGGCATATCGCAGTCGACTGACCTTTTTCGCTTTAAGCGCTTGAGCAGCTTTTGATAACCATTACATTCCTATACAATATTGTAGTGTATAAGTCTAGCGAGGATAAAGTAATGAAATAAAACGATGGAAAACAAACACATTCGTTCGTTCGTTTTCTTAAGTTCATCGTCTAAGTCTTAGTCTAGAGTCTAGACCACAATCACTACCTAGGTATACTTAATGAATAAGAAAATATTTAATGTTATGCAATATATTATGCGGATTCTTGGGGCCTTCACAAGGTCATCGGGCCACCTTGTGGGAGGCCTCCCAACCCTACGTCTTCTGGTACGCGGTCGCCACTCCAGAACCTGGACGCGGGAAGCGTAAAACCGGTCGAAGTGGTGGAGCTTGGGGAGGCCTATGTCCAGCAGTGGACGTCTTTTGGCTGAAATAATGATGATGAATATATTATGCACTAGCTTTTGCCAGCGACTTCGTCCGCGTGGAGGTCGGAAATTATCCCGCGGGAACATACTACCGGAATAAAAAATAGCCTATGTCCTTTTTCAGGCTATAAACTATCTGTGTACCAAATTTCATTTAAATCGGTTCAGTAGTTATAGCAGGAAAGCGAGACAGACAGACAGACAGACAGAGTTACTTTTGCATTTATAATATTACTAGCTTTTGCCAGCGGCTTCGCCCGCGTGGAAGTCGGAAATCATCCCGTGGGAACATACTACCCGGATAAAAAGTAGCCTATGTCCTTTCTCAGGCTCTAAACTATCTGTGTACCAAATTTCATTTAAATCGATTCAGTAGTTTTAGCAGGAAAGCGAGACAGACAGACAGACAGACAGACCGACAGAGTTACTTTTGCATTTATAATATTAGTAAGTAAGTAAGTAAGTAAGTATGGAGTATGGATAGTATGGAAGTATGGATATAAGTGTGGATGAGAACTCTTGGCAAGAAAATCCAAGTTAATCGAAACTTATACCTCCACCATGCTACCATAAGATTGAAATAAACCTGAAGGAGGAGTAGGATGGAACAGCGGTAGCCCACTGGTAGCGACCCTGACTTTCGAGTTTTGGTTCGAAACTAAAAAACGCTTTACATTGTATAATTCATTTCATCATTACTGCTCTCAAAACGGTAAAGAAAATCATCGTGAGGAAACCGGCATGTCTTAGAACCAAAAATTCGAAGACATGTGACATCTACCAACCCGCACTGGGCCCGCGTGGTGAATTACAGCCCACTCCCTCACGAAAATAGGAGGCATGTATCCCAGCAGTGGAAACATTATCGACTGAATATGCTAAACCTGCAGAAGTAGCCACTGAAGTTATTTTTAGAACAATTTTTAAAATTGTTACGTTCATTCATTAATCATTATGACATTCATTTATTTCGCTTTACTAATCGAATGGCTGTAAAACTATCCAGCCCATACGTCACCACACAGTATATTTTCTAGCTAAATCCAGTTCAGTTCCATTATGGGCGTTGTCCACGTCGGCTATCATTTAGCAGGCAAATGACCAATTTGCCAAAAAGCACGCCAAGGTTAGAAGGTCGTGTCATTTGGGCCGGAGTGTTCCAATCTAAGGGTATTACTTTTATTATAGTGATTACTTTTTGAGCTCCCTGCTATACTTGTCAAGTTAATTAGGAAAGCATAGTGATTAATGGCTATATAACCTTAGCTATCCATAATAATACTTCTTCTTGTATTGGAAATGTAGATGATACGAGTATGTAGAGAGAAACTAATGAAACGTAAAAAAATAGATAAACGAGCTTATTACTTCTAGCTAATTGATAGGTAGCAATCTACAATACAATATACTCAACTGTATTTTAGTTTGCCATCGATACGCTAAGAAGAAGAAGTAGAATGACAGCTAAGTTCAAGAATAGACCAACCTGTCCTTTATAACGATTTTCTCCATAATCGCATGTCGTGTCACATTTTTTTATTATGTGTCGAGAGTAGGCGGGCAAACAAACAATTTACTACTAATAAAAGCCCCATAAATTTGCCACAAAGGTCATAAACTAAATAACGACCCCATAAAACAATAATGAGGCTTCATCGCTGACGCTTATGTCTCAAGTGACACTATAATTTTAGGGCGGAGTGCACGTTAAAGAGCTTTCGTGCTTTCCAACAATATTTCTAACTGACTATACTTAGTTTAGTATCGGTTTCCATTACTGTGAATTAATTTGATAGACTGTTTTTTACGTAATAGCGATAATTGGTACACAGGCGTTCATTTTACACGTAAGTACCTTTAGTATGAAAGTATTCGTGACGTTTAAGATTCCAACTATCTCAATAATAAAAATTCGAAAATGAACATATTTTATAATAAATAGAGACGGTAAAATAGGACTAGATGCCTCGCACAGCGTATGTAAGTCCTACGTCTCTCCGGCTACACATTTGATGCATATAATACAGATACATATGCATCAAATGTGGAGCCGGCACGGCAGGCAGGCGGGTTGGCGGGTCTCTACCCGCCAACCCGCCTGCCTAGCGTGGCGATTATGGCAAAGCCCGCCAAATTGGGGGAGGCCTAAGTCCAGCAGTGGACATCTTACGGCTGTAATGATGATGATGATGATGAATGCAGATACGAAAGAAATGTTTCGTGTGATGTCGGAAGAACTAGTAATTTGCTTAGAGATTCTCTATTATCAAATTTAGATTTACTGTCTTGTACATTGCCCATTTCTACCCGTGGGTGTCGTAAAAGGCGACTAAGGAACTTACTAGAGAGGGACAACAGAGCGTTCTCTATGTATTTTACCACCATACTGCGATTGCCAACCCGCCTGCCACGCGTGGCAATTAAGGCAAACCCTCCCCAATCTGGAAAGGCCAATAGTGGACGTCTTTTGGATGAAATAATACGTAATAAAGTCAGAATAAATAAATGCCTTTAAATTAAATTAATTCAATATCCTTTGCGGTCAGTCAATCACAAAAGATCAAGACGGTCACCTTTAAAAAACATTCATATGTGAAATAATGTTTTATTTTTACTGAAATATAATCATTGTTAGCGTCCGAACACATAGGAATCTATATAGACTTGATTTGTGAAGGGATAAGGAAGCTTTTTCTCAATTTCAAGGTTCATTTCGAATGGTTATCAAGGCATCAACACGTATGAAAGGGTGGTTCCGTGAAATACATTCGAAGGCAGAAGGACAAGTATTCGAACAAGTATTTTTAAAACAATTTTTGTTGTTATTACTGCGAAGTATTGAGTAATGATAGTCGTGATTTTGCATTTAATTTAAGTGTAGTGTCATGTGAGATTAAATTTAATAAATAATTGCAATGTCAGTGAGCCGTGGTAGTATTTTTAGCCGCACGAAAACAAAAGTTCTGGCAAAAGAGACCGCGAGTGTTTAGACTTCATAGATAGCTGTCTATGATTCCTTTATCTACTCACTGGCTGACAGGGATTTATCGCAGTTTCAAGTGAGTACAACATATCTAAAAGAAGTGTCCCTATATCCGCTCAATGTTATGTTTTTAATTTAACGAGTTACAAAGGTCTTTTGCCACTCTCCTTGGCTATGTATTTCAGTTGGGTTATGATCGTAAAACATAGATAAAGATTGAGTGTAACTTTTGAAAAGAAAGGAATAATTTAAAAACTACTGCGACTTGCGACGATTTGAAGGTACGAACCCCGACAAGCGCTTTACTTTGTGTACATTATTTCATCACCATTGCCCATAAAACGGTGAAGAAAATCATCGTCAGAGAAGAAGGCTTAGAAATTTCGAAGAAAAATTCGAAGATATGTGAAATTTGCCAACCCGCTCTGGGCCTGCGTGGTGGCTTATGGCCCACTCCAAAAACAGAGGTTCCCAGCAGTGGGAACGGCTGTTTATAGAAGACAAATAATATCGTAGTTGATGCATAACAACTACGATATTATTTGTCTTCTGTGTTGTGTAAAAAATACTAGGCTCCGTGAACCAAGAACTTAGTATGTGCGAACCAAGATAAATGAAATATTTCTAACGCTAGTGTAATGTGTGTATTTCATATCGCTATGTGGTTAACCCTTATAAGGTCCGCGGTACAACCAGTTAGCTATTGTAGGACTCTTGCCAAACGTATCTAACAACTTACTAGTTCTGCTTGCAACTTTAGATTGTTAATATATATAGGGGCATGTGTTCAAATATACATTAAATCAGTTATGGGCAATATCTGATTTAATATATATTTACTACGTCGTTCGAGTGGAGGTTCAAAATTATCCCACGGGAACGTTCTACCGGAATAAAAGTATCCTATGTGTTAATCTAGGTTATATTCTATCTGTGTGCTAAATTACATCGAAATCCGCTCAGACGTTTTTGCGTGATTGGCTAACAAACATTCAAATATCCAAACATACAAAACGTACACATTTATAATATTAGTAGGATACTAGAATAGGTTGAGCCTAGGTCGTATTCATTGCACTCAATAAAAATAAAATCTAGTACACCAACACTTCAGAATTATCTATCCTATTGTTCATTCAAATAATAGGTCGATACTGTTCTGTAGATGAAGTTCAACAGTCTTTATCAAACTTAGTTGTATCCAAACTCTCAGGATAATTTATACAAGCTGGCAGGGACTTAAACGCGCAAACCGTAACCTAAATAAATTAAAAGTAAGTAAATTCAGCAAATTCAAAATAAATTAAGTAAATTCAACACATGATTCTAGACTCCCAGCGTATAAATCGTTCACGTAAATAAAAAGTGCAATACCTACGCGGTAAAAATGTATAGAACCGTATATTTTTGTTTAATAACTGACGAAAAATGTTCGATTCAGAATCATGTACGAAATCTATGATAACAATTTACGCGCCGATGTGTCACCCTATGCAAATTAACAAAAGATTGTGACAAACTTCCTTACCCCTTAAAATCAATGACTACGAGTAAATTCAATTTGCAAAATAAGGAACACATTTTTCCACAAATAAACTTGACGGATTAGCGGTAGGTTTTCAGTCACATCTAATATGGGGTTGTATTTCGTCCCCTCACTGCATGGAGGGGTTGTAAATAATTGAAGGGTTGAGGCACCCTTCCAGACGGGAGGGAATGTCGAATAGGGACATGCACTCGCCTAGGTTTCTTGCACTTTGTATGTCAAATGCAAAATGAAACCTGAAATAATATCGATTCAGTTCATGTGAAGCAACGACATGAAATATTTACGTGGTAGTTTTAAAGGTAAGTAGACTTGTTTTTAAATCCGTTCGATCTTTATGTTATTATCTGTTTTTGTAAAGCTTGTGGCTAAGTACGAACAGTCACACATCTCAATCGATCAGGTTAAGCTTCGCTTACCACGGTTGGTCCTTGAATGGATGACCATCTCTACATACCAAGGCCCGTCCGTGCCTCGGATAGCACTTGCATGGATCTTTGTCAGTTGTTATGGGTCGTCAGAAGCCCGAAAGTCTGATAACCAGTCTTAAGTCCAAAGTCCAAATCCAGTAACTGGGTTGTGGAAGTCAGATAGGCACTCGCTCCATGTATAATACTGGTATTAAGCTGCAACCGGTTAGATTGGAAGCTGACCTAAACATACTTGGGAAAAGGCTAGGCAGATAATGTTCATTTTTAGTAAAGTAATTGATCTCTTTTTCTAAATTAAATAAAAAAGTGACCTGGCGTAGAAAAAACTCATCAAATCAAAATTATATGCATAAATAGTTTTGACTTGTATTCTGTGCACCTCATTATCGTAATGCCAATGTAGGTAGTACATATTTATTTATGCTCATCAGTTCCCGGTGCAAATCATTAAAATCAATTGCAAGTTCAAAGTCAGATCAAAACTCTGAGTCATCTAATTATGAAGACGCAGATATTAATTAGACCCATCAGTCATATTCCAAGCAGAACTTTGTGGGCGGTGTTATTGTGTCATGTGAGAACATGACGAGAAAAACGTGTAATGGTACGACCTACACTTATATTTTACAATAACATCTACATAGCGTTTTCCGAACTATTTTGGGGTTGACTTCCAGTCAGCTGAATACCGGTATTTTACATGAAGCGATAGTCTGTCTGACCCTCACACACAGTTACTGGGTAATATGATACCCATTGGTAAGACTTGTTGTTAGATTTACGGGCTTATGACGAACAGCAGCAACTGAAAATCAAATCAATTCAAATCAAATCATTTATTTAGCAGATCACAAAATCCAATTTTGTTAGTACTTACAAACCTACGCATCTGAAACACTAACGCAAAACATTCACGATTTATAACCGATACTAACGGCTTATTGTGCTTTGCGAGGAACGTAAATGCTTGATAGATGCTTTTATGGTAGGCAAGCTAACTTTCGGGGTTATCCCTACCTCCACAAAACAACTACTGGCTAATACGACACCCCTTGGTAGCACTGTCAGACTTTCGGGCTAATGACGACCCGTAGCGACTACCAAAGATCCACAAACGACATTCAAGACCACCGGCTTAACGTGCTTTCTGAGGCACGGGTGGGTTTTGTTAATTAGAACCATCATTCATGAGCCAAGCATCATAACTAAAGTAGTAAGGTGTTGATCTGTTATGTGCGAGCATGATGTTAAAAACGTGTTATGATACGAGTACGACCTACAATTACTTATGTATAAGTACTATTAAAACTATACCTGAGTTCATATACGTATACATATTTAATCAACTCAATCAGCTGAGCGTATCGCAATACATTTGCATTTCCGCATACATTTTGTTTAGCTGCTATCTTTAGGTCATTGTTCTATCCCACTGGGTCTGGTGTCAATTGTGAATACAATAGCGCTTTGTGAATATTCATGAAGTTGTGTGCCAATTTTCGTGTTGGCACGAGTTTTGCAAAAATACTATAGCCCTAGTGGCATTTTTCGTCTTTAGGGTTGGCTGCCCAGGGTACCATGGCATTGGTATGCCGTCTGGTGGTACATAAATATGTATGTTAATAACTCAATAAATCAACACATTCAATTAACAATATCACAATGAATCCATATACATTTCCGCATACATTTCACTGGCATTTTAGTTGCATTCGCACGGATATACTCGCCCAAAACAGGCAAATCGACGATATTAAATTTACACTATTTTATTAGAGATAAAGTTTGTAACTTGAAGAGTTTGTTTGTAGAAAGTTATCTCTAAAACTATCAGTCAGATTAGAATAAATGTTTTTGCATTTAATATCCCAATTCTTGTAGAAGGTTATGGTTGTTTAAAATCACACTACGACCCTTAGGGACCGAGTAAAATGAAAATAAATCGAAGTAATAGCGCAGGCGGGCGATGGGATAAGACGAACAGTCGGGGGACAAAATTTCACGCGACGGATGTCACGGGCAGAAACTAGTCATCATCATTCATCATTACAGCCGTAAGGCGTCCACTACTGGACAGAGGCCTCCCCCAATTCGGGAAGCTTTGCCATAATCGCCACGCTTGGCAGGTGGGTTGGCGATCGCAGTATAGTGATAAAATGCATAGAGAACGCTGCTGCCCATTCTCTAGTAGGTTCCTTAGTCGCCTTTTACGACACCCACGGGAAGAAATGGGGTGGTACTATTCTTTACGTCCGGCACCACACGGGATAAATATATACAACATTAATTTTTGTTTATGCGAAACCCGAAACACGGGTCTAGTATTTTTATGTAAAGAATCTATGAAAAAAAATTCAAAACTGTATCATTAATAATCACAAAGTTATAAGCTTGATAAGTTACCTGGTTGTCCACGCAAAAACTTATGCAGATCACCACAAACAGCTAGTGTACGTACCATCTCCGTGTAATGGACGTTTGAGTACGAGAAAGACATGATCATTTTAAAATATACGTATTGTCGTTCGGTGTCCTACTTGGAAGCGTAATTAAATATTTTTGGTACAAAATATAACATGGTGTAAAAATTATTGGAATCGATTCAGTTACTGATTCTGAACAAACTATATGCAGGTTTCGCATATACTAAAAATAATCTTGTATAATTTTCACTAGACGACTTGCATGAATTTGATATATACCGTGACAGTTTAGTCGTCTTACAACGGCAGCCCACTTTATGTAACCAATGACTACTACACATCCATAAGAAAAAAATAACATTTGAATGACTAAAAAATAAAAATATTATTCAATATGAGGACGCATGACGTGGTTTAAATTTGACATTTTGTCTCATGGAAAATGGAGATGGAATGGTCTAGCCGACTCGTGCACTGGGTAGGTATTTTCTCTACCATATGATACGTAAAAATGATTAACAGGATGTTTCATAATTCTAATCCATTATTTATTTTTCTTAGTAACTATGTATTATCTTAATTATTGATAACAATTTTTAATCACACCTAGAGGTATATTATACCGGATACATTAAGTGGACGGTGTATATTTGGGCGAATCGACAACTTCAATAGTACGGATGTATTAGACAAATGGCAAATTTAGAATTTCATTCGTGCGAATTCTACTTAGCCATTAAGAAACAAGAAACTTTGCCCCATCTACTGTGTATAGGTCGTTGGTCTTTTAGCTCGGGAGTGTCAGATGTTCGCCGACTGGTGGTCTCCATGTTTGGACTTTAAGCTTCATCAAATTAGTATGTATGCACTAAAAATGCTAACAAGCAAACACAGCGTTTTTGAGCGACGTGTTTACTTACGGATGACGTCAAATCCCCCTTAATTTTTTTGTGGTGTCTGGTCAGCGTGGCTTGTCCATGTTTTAGTTTATAAATTATTCAACACGGTTCACTACTAAATAAATGTATCTATTCGATCATTTTGTTAGAGAATATTAAGACAATCTCTGCATAGAGTGAGTAGCGCACGTTGCGTTCCACGGACAATTCTTTGAAGCATTTCGACGTCAGTTCGGTTCCCTATTTTGCATTTTATTGTGAGCCACATCAGACGTAATTTTGAATGTATGAATAATTTATTTTAAAATATTAAGAACCTTTTGATGTATTAAAAAAAGAAATCAAGATAGTCCTTGTGTTTAGTTCTAAAATAAATCAATCCATAAATAAATTGGTAAACAAAATGACTTGGTCACGGTTTGTTTATTTATCAAATAGTTCTGATAATACATTTTTCCCTACATTGTTGTTACAAATACCTATACTATTGCGTGTTTCAGTTTTATGGTATTACAGAATTAAGTACACGTAAATGTGCGATAAGTACTGATTGTTCATTTTATTGATGTACCTATAAGCCTGTAACTATCTTACATTGTGGGGCTCGTAAGAGCCACTTCCCAAATAGAGATCAATTTTGCATTGATTACTGCAGTGGCTCATTGTGTGTAAGCGATTTCGGCTAATTAGTCTGACGTCTTCTAATTTAGTTCTCCTTTTCCGTGACGATTTTACATTGAGGGGCTCGCAAGAGCCACTTCGCAAATAGAGAACGATCTTGCATTGATTACTGCAGCGGCTCATTGTCTGTAGGCGATTTTGGCTACTAAGTCTGACGTCTTCTAACTTAGTTCTCCTTTAACGTCACTATCTCACATTGAGGGGCTCAATTTACGCAGAATATCGACTTCTTAACTAAACCAGTTACATAATTCAAAGACAAAGATATAAAGAACTGCAATTATGCAAAACAAAACACGGAATAAAAAATAGATGCAATTGCCGATATACAACAATAGTACGTAGATTCAAACGTTCGTTTCGCAATCACGTTCCATGCACTTGTTAATGGCAAATAGTTGAATTTATCACTTCAGTGGAATCTCTATTGTTTTGTTATCAAACATTATTATCTCCTGTTATCACACGTACTGACAAGTAACGCGTCAAATTGAAGGTAAGAATAATCTTCTACTTCAATAGTAGTGGAAAAATGTCGAGTGCTGGATTAGATTTAGTATTTTCTTTTTCCTTATTAGAGTTTGGTTAACCTTTATTTGTTTTGTATTTAATAAGACGGGGATTTTTGGTTTTATGATTTTCTTGTTTTATGTGATTAGACAAATTCTGGTTAAATTCTGATAATCGTCAGCTATAAGTATTATCACTTAAAAAGTCAAAGATAAATAAATTATCAGATAGGTCCTTTTTTAAATGCAAGCTTGAGTTTATCCAGCAGTTTTTATCTTTGAGTATTATTCGTTTAACCATTTATACACACAAAGAAAAAAAGAATAGAGAAAAGGTACAAGGCGACGCTTATTTCTAATGAAATCGCTTTCAGCAAACCTGATATAAGAAACTAGATAAAGAGATGTAGACATCGTGGGTAAAAATAAAAATAAAATTACCGCCACGCTTGGCAGGCGGGTTGGCGATCGCAATATGGTGGTAAAATGCATAGAGAACACTGCTGCCCATTCTCTAAGGTTGGACTTTTAATCCTATTTACTAACTTGACAGTTGGAGGGATACCAGGTTTTGACAAAAAAAGGCAGTGAGTGGTGCAAGAATGAATGAAACTGAATGAACTTGAAATAATGTACTTACATGCAAACTTTGTCATTTAAATTTAACCAGTCAATTACCGTAATTACAGACACAATTAAAAACCATTGTGTCTGATACCAAATGTGGTATCTCAGGGACTTAGAGGTTAATAACTGGTCTTAAAACACGATGTATACTATATCAATATATATATATAGTCCATGGCTGCCAGAGGAAATAAAATAATTTTAGTAAAAAAAAAAATTAAATTAAATTATTTTTATATTTAGTTTTGTTTCTATCAGAAGAAAAAAAAAAACGAATAACTGTTATTAAAAAATATTAATTATTCTTATATTCCACATCCTAAAAACGTTTTTTTCTAAGTTTTATTTAATTTAAACCATTTTTATCATTCATTCATAACGCCAAATTGTTCACTTCCCCAACACTATTAGTTTTAGAATGGTATAATTATTTTTCGTTTAACTGTCAAGTTACTGAATAGGATTAAAAGTCCAACCTTAGTAAGTCCTTAAGTCGCCTTTTATGACACCCACGTGAATAAATGGGATGGTACCACACCTACCACACGGTCTGAGAATATTTTTAAATAAAGAAAGAATGTACATACATACATTATTATAAAATATCACATACACACACATAGTCATTCATAGTCTATGCCAAAGAATTGCTATTATAAAGACAACCTATTTTCAGTACCAACAATTATACTTGCACAATTATACAATCTTCTCATAATTTATTAAGTTAAAAAAACAATTGTTAAGTAAAAACAGCTGTATAGCGTAAATGACCTTGGTTCTATCTAATAATGGTTTTTATTACGGTAATAAACAAAACATATATTACTGTCATGATTAATAATACTCTATAAAAAAAAAAAACTTACTAGGCCTGTATAATAAAACACACGTGTTTGATGTATATTAATATAACTCAGAAATAATTTGAGATAACCGTTTGCTAAATGAACTAAAAGTTGTTTTATTTGTAAGTGACGTGCCTTCATCATCACTGTCTCATCCGAAAGACGTCCACTGTTGGATATAAGGCTCACTCAAGTACCTACCGCCACTTTGACCGGAGTTGTGGATCTCGCATTTAACGGATTCCTGTGGCTTACACCAGGTCATCTCTCTATCCTGTGGGCGGCTGTCCGGTACGCGTGTCACTACTCCAGAATGTTTCAGCCCCATTGGTCATTTGTCCTGCGAGCAGTTTGCCCTGCCTACTGCCACTTATATTTGGCAACTGTTCGGGCTAAGTCAGTTAGCTTGTCTATTGAAGAAGCATAGTCTGCTTATTTTGCAACGTCTTATTAGTTATTTGTAGCTCAGAAAATACAGAAAACTGTTTTTTTTATGACATCTCGCAGGTCAACCTATGAGGTTGTCGGCTGCTTAACCTTGAATTTTAATTCGAATAAAGGCACCCCCTGTGGGGTACGGGCCTCGGCTTAGGGCATCGCTGGTAGAGGGTAGCAAGGGACGGGCTGGATCGGAGTGAGTTAATTATTTATTTACTAAGCAAGGCACACCAACAATATATTTACAAAGTGACAATCACATAATCACGACTTTGCACTTAAATAGTGTTTGCACTTTTCTCGTTTCATATTCATGCAAGATTATTACAAATTAGATTTTTCTTTGTAAATTAAATGACTTCTTTAGAATAAAGAAGGCCTTCATCAAAACCATGCAACAATGTCTTATTGTCCTTATTGAACCCCGTCAATAAAAGTAACGTTTATTTTATTGGATTCGTTACACTGCATTCAAATTAGCTCGTAAACCATTTATAAATAACTACATGCCGAATGGAATGCGTTTATTGTAAGCAGGGATTTCCCTGTCAGGTGCTATCCTTGTTTTATCAATAGAATCGTGACTGTGTTTTGGAATCTTATTTCCAGGAGCGCATTGTCTTCCTTCGTGTTGGATTTTGTATGCATATAGTACCAAATTATATCGCTTCTTGATTCGGGAAAAAAATCGCTGTAGGTACTTGTACATTCACACGTCCCACATATTTAAGATTGGTTATAACTAGATACCGAATTATATATATGCAACATGCACAATACACAAATGGTCGTAATATGCATGCTAAATGCTAATTTGCATCATAAATGCCCTAAATATGCAACAAAATCTCAACAAAATCGTCAAAAAGAGCTAAAATATTGAACTATAAATCACTATCTTTTATAATTCTACTGTACGTGTGTATGTCACTGAACTCCTCCTTAACGGCTGGACCGATTTGAATAATTTATTTTTTGTATGCGTTTGGGTGGCACCTTGGATGGTTTAGATTCACTATTGGACCCGGTAGGTGACGCTGCTATCGAGTTCTAGCAAACAGGACAACGTCTATACGGTCAGCTAGTATAGTATAAAACAAAGTCGCTTCTCTCTGTATGTCCCTATGTATGCTTAGATCTTTAAAACTACTTAACGGATTATGATGCGGTTTTTTTAAATAGATAGAGTGATTCAAGAGGAAGGTTTATACGTATAATACGCGAGCGAAGCTGCTGGCAAATGCTAGTTAATAATAAATACTGCGCTCATCATTAATCATCATCATATAATTCCACAATATTATGCAATAAATAATTACCTATTATTGGGATAAACCAGACACAACCGCTGCTCACAAAAACAGGCATCAAATAGACAGCAGAACTAGCCTGTGGCAAAGAAAACACAAATCTGTGCCTATGAATTTTAGGGTTAAATTTTATAAACGTTTCTTAAAATTAAGTAATGTTTACCATAATAACGTAATCAGCTTATAATGTTCCCAGTGCTGGGCCACAGGCCTCGTCTCAGTAAAAAAGAGTGTGCCGTAATCCGCCACACGAGCCTAGTGCTGGTTGGTAGATGTCACATGTCTTCGAATATTACGTGCTAGAACATGCCGGCTTCCTCACGATATTTTCCTTCACCGTTTTTGAGAGCACTGGTGATGAAATAATTTACAAAAATAAAGAGCCTACTTGGGTTTTATAGCCCACGACCTACAACTCGTTAGTTGCAGCCGGTTACCACAGGACCACCACTGATTAAGTTAATCATCAATTTTCTTACATTTGAAATAAATAAAACTGGAAGCAAAGTTTTTCAAAGAACCCTTTCGACTTCAAATGATGAGTTAAATTTTGTAACCAAGATTTAAACAAACGTGCCAATATCTACTGTAAACCTTTGCTGCTCTATCATTTCAAAATCCGATCTAAAACTCTGGTCTAATTTTTACGTTTCCTTTATTTCGGTTTCAGTAAAGTTCTTAATACAAAAATTACCACTTAGCACAGGTCTACTTTGTCAGTTGTTTTAAAAAAGAACTACATATATTCGATTTCTGTTAGGTCCTTATTTCGAAAACAAATTCGAACCTAAAGAAAAACGTTGTTTTGTAATTACACCGTATAAGTACATCTTTCTGGAAGGATTTTTTTTTTTTTTTTTTTTTTTTTCAGGATGGGAAATCATCAAATGACTTCTCCCGCTCTGGGCGGAGCGGGAGGGCGTGTCAGACTTTTACTGACTAAAACCCACCCGTGTTCCATCAGTTGCCCATGTGCCAGGGTCACGGTATCTCTTTCGAACAATCACGCGACCCCGGCAGGCATCGGTCCTAGTAGACCCCTACACTGCTGCTGACATCTCTTTGAGGCGCGCGTGGAACACTGCGCGCCGTCGACCCGAGCCTGGTCCTTACCGGGCGGCGAGCTACCCATTGCTCGCCACCCGCAAGCTCGCGCCTACGGTGGCCGGGAGTCCGCAATCGACTCCCGACGCCCGGGGCGTCTCCTCCTGCGGCGGCTAGGGGCGCGAGGGCGCAGAGACTGCCACTCCCTCACGCGCCCCGCCTCCTCCTTCGCGAGCATTACTGCTTCGCAGAAGGAGGTGACGGCTTCCCATTCCCTCTCGCTCCGTACCATGGCTCGCACCAGGGCCGGACGCGAGAGGTCGCCGCCGCCGATCGCCTCTACGAGGACACGGCGGTGCTCCGCCCAGGCAGGGCACACCTCCACCGTATGCTCCACCGTGTCTTCCAGACGATCCTCGCAATGGAAACACCCGGACGTATCCTCCCGCTTTATCCTGAACAGGAACCCACCGAAGCACCCATGCCCGGTGAGAACCTGCGTCAGGCGGAAGGTGAGGACGCCGTGACGCCTCTCTATCCACTCCTCAAAGAGGGGACTTACCGCCGCAATTGTGGCGTGCCCAGCACTGGGTTGCGACAATCGTACCCGCCATGTCGCCATGAGATCACACCGGAGCTCTGTCCGCCGTGCCGCGATTTGTCGCGGCAGCGGAGTTTCGCCCCGGCGTTTCGCCTCCTCGCGCCACTCCCACATGTGCGCGAGGACCTTTGCCTCCAGATCCCATGGCGGCACTCCGGCAAGGAGGCTCGCCGCCTCGCACGAGACCGTGCGGTATCCCCGGATTAACCGGATGGCCATGACCCTCTGGGCCGCAAACAACCGGCGCGCTGGGCGCAGCCTCAGTGAGGGCGCCCACACCGGTGCCCCGTAGAGGGCCATGGACCGCACGATCCCCGTGTAGAGCCTCCGGCAGGAGGCGTTTGGACCCCCCAGATTGGGCAGGAGCCGCTTTAATGCAGCCCCAGCCCGCTCCAGTCTGGGAGCCAAACGTCGGAAATGTTCGACGAAGTTCCACCGGCTGTCGAGGACAAGTCCCAAGTACTTCATCGTCGACTCGACGCCGATGTGAACCCCTCCTACCGTAAGTTGGGTACCCGCAGGTGGCGCGTTCCGAGGACCATGAAAACCCATGGCCTCGGACTTGTGCAATGCCACCTCGAGTCCCAATTGCCGGATCCTATCGACGATTGTCGCAACCCCGCGTGTCATTAATTCGGCCGCCGCCTCGTACGACCTCCCGTGCGCAAGGACCAGCGTGTCGTCAGCGTAGCAAACTACGCTGACGCCGCTAGGGAGGTCGGCGCGCAGCACCCAGTCGTAACCGATGTCCCACAGATTCGGCCCCAAGACCGATCCCTGTGGGACACCGCACGACATCTCTCGCCGGTTCCAGTCTCCCTGGTGACCGGGGTAGATGACGGCTCTATCCGTCAAGTAAGCCTCGACCACGCGACAGAGGTAGGTCGGCATCCGGTGATACCGGAGTGCCTCCCTAATGCAACTCCAGGGCAGGGTATTAAAGGCATTGGCGATGTCTAGAGACACCGCCAAGACGACCCCACCCCGGGCCACTGCATCCCCCGTCGTGAGGGCTCGCACGCGCATGATGGCGTCCACCGTAGAGCGCCCCTTGCGGAAACCGAACTGGCTGTCCGCCAAATCCGGCCCCTCCCGCACTAGCCACCCAACGAGGCGGTCTGCAATTACTCTTTCAAAGAGCTTGCCCACCTCGTCGAGCAGCACGATGGGCCGGTAAGCGGACGGAGAGTCCGCTGGGCGCCCAGGCTTCTTAATGAGGACCAGTTTCCCCGTCTTCCAACGAAGTGGGAACTGGCCCCTCTCCAAACATGCGCTTAAGAGCCCCCTGAGTCGAGGCCCGAGAGCCTCTAAGGCCAGGACCCAGGCTTTGCCAGGCAAGCCATCGGGTCCTGGGGCGGTATTTTTGGCATTTAGCCGGCGTACCGCCACTCTCAACTCTACCCCGGTCACCTCTGGAGCGTTGTCGTCGTCCTCGGTGGTGTGGTCCGCAGCGTCGGGCACCGCAGGAGGCGGAGCCATGGGTGGGGGACTATGTTCCCCTCGCGAAGGGAACAGAGCGCTCACCACGCCCTCCACGAGTTGGGGCCGGAGACTCTGAGTCAGCGGAGGAGCCCATGGGCGGAGTTTCTCCCGGACGGCCTTGTAGGGCCGTCCCCATGGGTCCCTGTTCAGAGTCTCCAGCGACTCCTTGCGGGCCAGTCCTCTGGCCCGCAGGATCTCCTCTTGGAGGGCGGTCTTCGCCGCTCTGTACCCCTCATATAGCTCCGCCTGAATGGCTTCCGTATCCGGAGGGCGGATACGGAGCCTGCGGTGCCTGGTGTACCGGCGTCGTGCCGCAACGCACGCTTCGCGCAACGCTGTCAACTGCGGCGACCACCAGTACACCTGGCGCCAAGCCCGTCCTGGCTGGACTCGGGGCATAGCCACGTCACAGATCTCGGACATGGCCTCCCGGAACCACTCGGCCTCGTCGTTGATGTCAGCAGGCCTGTCCGGTGGTGACACCCAGGCCTGCACGATCGAGGCTTCCAGGAGAAGCTCCCGGTCCAGCTTCTTCAGCGCCCACCGCGGACCACTCGGGGTCTGCTGGATCGGCGCGCTCGAGGTCTGGGCGGAGACGTCAAATCGGATGTACCGATGGTCGGAATACGTCTCCACCCCCTCCATGACGCGCCAATCAATAACCTTTCTGGAAGGATCAAGGTATAATTGATAAATTACTATACTTAGGTACCTGTGCATTAACGTGTATTATCTTGTCCTACACGTGGCTTTCATTAGTTTCAATACAGTCACTGTACATCTATGTTTTATTTTAATTTTGCGTGAAGACTTGGATAGTATAATTATGATCATCATCATCATCATCATCATCATTGGTCAACAGCTAACGCTTATAGATTTCATCAAAACAGTGTGAATTGCCATTAGGCATCAGGTTCTCAAAACGGTGAATGAAAATTGGTAAATACTTACTCTCTTTGCCAATGACTCTTTCATTTAACCAAATTATTTACTTAGTATTATATTTGGATATCTTTCTCCTTAAGTATTATTCGAACGTATATAGGCCATTAACCACCAAACAGACGGCCTGAAATTCACGTGACGTCTTGATATTATGATAACGATAAGTAAACTTTCCAGATAACAGGAATCACTTGCAACACATGAAGAAAGTATGTCAATAGTTTGTTATTTGGCTCTTTGCGTGGCTATGGGTTACCGTGTTAAATTATCAACAAATAAAATATCTTAGAGGAAATGATAACTAGAGAGTGAATATAAATTGTAAGTGTCTCAATTTAAAGTCTCTTGCTTATTAATATTGCATAGCATGTCGATTTTCGTAACGAGCATGTGCTCTAACATGGCTAATGTAAACTCGTCATCTGCTGGGCATAGTAGGTCTCTCCCAATTTAGGGGGCTTTACCATTATCGCCACGCTTGGCAGGCGGGTTGGCGATCACAGATCGATGGTATCATGCATGGAGAACCCTGCTGCCCATTCTCTAGTAAGTCCTTTAGTCGCCTTTAACGACACCCTCGGGATGAAATGGGGCGATGCTATTCTTTACGTCTGGAACTACACGGACAAATCAATTTAAACGAAAGTAAAAACTAACCAAAAAATATTCCACTGAGCCGTATATTATTTGATTAAAAGTGCAAAACTCATTCCATTATGGTGGTAAATAAATTAAATTAACATAAAACGCATCGCTATTTTGAACCTTATGTGTGCGCTATTGTAAAATCCATAAGAATTTTCTTCTTACCGGGCCGTAATATTAACCCCAACATTGAAGATTTTAGCCTTGTTTCAGCCAGTTAACATATTATTTGATATCTTTATGGCAATACACATTATTTGACATCTTTATGGAGCGAATTCAATTAAAATTTCCAGTACCTACAATGTTGACTCAAATTGCGTTCAATTGGTAAACCCACGATTTGCGGTTACATTTGTGGTTTGCGGCTAATAGCAATTGGTCATCATCCTACATAGATTCCTTCATATTTATGCAAGAAAATAATTCCTAAGTTTGATTAATTTAAGAAAATTTTGGGCCTTGATATTTTCCTATGATGGCTACAATTTATTCCATAAATTAAGATTAATTGACTGTGTTGTTATTAGTTTGATTTATTACTATTAAAATATGCGACAAGATGTCTTCCGTAAATAAACTATTATTTCTAGTATAAACTTCATTAGATTGGGTGTCTATACTTGTTTTAAAATAATAATTTTGCCTTTGATATCGTAATGTTTAAAGCATCGTTCAATCAAGATGATGTTAAACAAAAACAAATGAGTTACATTTAAACTTCTCAGGGCAGTGAGTATTTTACCGATTCGCCTACTTAATTCAAAGCTTCCTCTCATTTTTTTTTAAATATTTCACTTGCTGTTCGTGGCGTTACTCGGGTGAATTTCATACAAATTCAAATTACCGATGAAATTTCTAAAATAAAAGTCTTATTACAGAACACAGCAAAATAAAACAGGCAAATCCGTCGAGCCGTTCTCAATTTCAAATCTTTACTTACATTGATTATTATTTTTACATATGTAAACTGCTTGATGCGGATTTTGCTGCACGTTGATACATTGACTTTGCACCCAATCAAAAGTGATTGAATATAATAATTGCAATATATTGCAAAAGCGTAATAATTCCAGCAGGTCTTGTAGCAAATTGCGGATATAACGTCACCTGTAAATTAATTACTTGCCGTACCTTTTAACGGCAGGGTATCGTAAAAACAACATTTTGGGGTTTTTCCTCAATTGCATCTAGCACTTTTATGCTAAAATTCCAGTTCCTAGGTGTAAACGTGTTTTTGTGCAGTCAACTGCAAAAGGCTCTCGATAACTATCTTTATTGGTACTAGTGATCGCCCATTGGTCGATCTTCGACCGTACTTCATTTGAATAGAAATAGATTATTTAATGAAAAAAAAAATATATAATAATAAATATAAAAAATAATATCGTTATATTTGACATTCAATAACACTATAGACAAATTGTTGACGCTGTACTACTGTGGAGAGGGTTCGCTGGCGGGATGGTGATGGCCAGGACCAGGACGTAGGTATAATGAGTAAAGAATACTTCTTCAGGACTCTCTTTTTTATTTTCTTAATACTTCTTAACTGCTGGATATGGAACAATATGGAATGAATTATCGCAGAAAGCTCTGTTTTTATAGAACTTTCCTTATTATTTTTAATAGCTTCTGCCCGCGACTTCGTCCGCGTCAAATTTTCGCTCCCCTTCCCGTCGCGTCGAATTGCCTGCCAGTTTTCGTCCATTTTTCGTTTGCTGCTCAACTCCTTTTGACCATAGCGTGATGTTATATAGCCTATAGCCTTCCTCAATAAATGGGCTACCCAACACAAAAAGAATTTTTCAATTCCGATCAGCAGTTCCTGAGATTAGCGTGTTCATCTTCAGCTTTATAATATTAGTATAGATTAATTATGACGGTTTCAAATGTCATAATTATAACCAGCCTGTACAATCGTGAGGCATACAACCTCTACAGTTTGCACACGACACTAAGTTTTGTATGGGAAACTTACTAATGCCATACTTGACACTCTCCATAAAACCACAAAAAATATTTCTTATAAATCTAAACTAAATTCCTATCGTCGCTAATACAAATAATATTAAAGACAAATATTCTCGATATGATCATAGATTTTAAAAATGAAATAGGTTATATATCCATAAAATTAATTTATTACCTATGGTTATACTTGACATTCAGTAAGACTCACAAAATCAGGCTTACCAACTTAGGGGTTTTTCCAAATTTAGGGGGTAAATAAGAGGATTGAGATTTTTTAGGGGCGTTCCATTTTTAGGGGTATTCTTAGGGATTTTTTGCCATCTTACATTGCTCATTGTGATTTTGATTACAATAAAAGTATTAGCGACTTCTAGTCCGGTTCCTCGATACTAAGAATGCAGATTGAATGATTCACAAATGTCGCGTAATAAATATAGACAAATATTACTGCTGTGTGCCGGGTCTATGATTACTGAACATTCGTTGGTTATTTTCATTATAATTTTTTTGCGGATTTTTTTAATAATTGTGGCATGTTTAGGGATTTTTAACTTAAGCGTAAATATTTCTGGGTGTTGGTAACACTGCACAAAATAATAAAGACAGATTTGGACTATATAGATAGAATTTCTATGCATGTGTGTATTAGATACACGGTAATGAACAGTAGTGTGTGTAACGTGTTATTTATTGAAAATAATGTATTTTAACTCATAATTTAAAAAAAAATATTAGCATTCGTCACTTCTTCTCTGTATAAACTATAAGTGTGCGAAATTTCATACTCCTCCGTCCGCCCAATTTTCGTAAAAAGGGATCCAAAGTTTTCGCTTCACGTATTAATATATAGATGATTATAAAGATTATGAACTTAATCTTCTGTGGGTACCTATTTAGTCATTTATAAGTACTCGGTGCATGGTGCGAAGTGCCGTATGTAAATCAAAAACAATGCTGATAAGATTGAGACTTACTTATCCAAAGCACTTTGATTGATTTATATCCAAGTCTATTTTAGTCTTCCGCCTCCATTTATTTTGAACGTTCAAACGTTCCTTTCCGTCGATTTAAAGTAAACACTCTTTTGTTGCCTGTACTTTTTAATCATACAACTGTACTTTTCCATAATCCATCATCGACTCATTCTCTACTACTTTTTTAAAAGACATGCTCTACTCAAAAATAACGTTGATCTCATAACCGTTATTTCAAAGTGTTGCCAAAGTAGAGTTTTACATATATTAAGTTGCTATAATGAAAATAGAGAATATTACTAAATACTAGAAATAAAAATTGTGACGATATTAGCCCTTTGTACTTTGACAGTTTTGCCACTATAGATATTCAGTAATCAAATAATAATCAAAGAAATCACGTCTGTTACTTATTACTGTTTTTTATAAATTTCCACTCCTAGCATTCTGGAAGGTGCGTATATGGTATAAATAGATATGGATTTAACCAGTCAATTACCGTAATTACAGACACAATTAAAAAACCATTGTGTGGATACCAAATGTGCTATCTCAGGGACTTAGAGGTTAAGGTAATCAAGGTATCCCGCGGTGTCAAGTTATCATGATGAGTTTTTTCGGCTTAGCACACGCATTTGCTAAGGACAGCCACTGCAGCAGGCAGCAGTAGGCTGCAACAATCATGTTTAACCTCTAGCCTTTCTCTGACTATTGCTTTCTTTTCCCTAAGGTTTTTCGAAGGAAAATAAAATTGTTGAGCGACGCACGATTGACATGAGTCAATCTGCGAAACTTAATTAGGTGCGGTACGGTTGCTAGTTGCAACCGTAAGCCTTCACATGATCAAAACTAGTTTTCATTGCGTAACTTTAGACTTATTGAATCTTACTCCATGTCCTAACTCGGTTATATAGCAACTGCAGCACTGCCGAAGCGATATTTTGCGTTTAAAAAGGTAGAGAATACTATACATCCCGTCTGGTATTGTATTCCCTGAAGAGGAGGAAAAAAGGGGAAAGTCCCCACTAATTTCCGTTACGTTTAAATCCATTAAAATAGACAGCTATTGCCACTAGCTGATCTTTTCGTAATAGGAAAACGAACAACATTATTTCGGACTTTTTTTGTTGAGATGGCATGTGGACCAACCTATGATCTTGCCACGGTCGCAGATTTGTTAGAATAGCCCTGGCACAGGCAATTGAATGAACACGGGTGAGTTTTAGTCAGTAAAAGTCGGACATGCCCTCCCGCTCCGCCCAGAGCGAGAGACATCATTTGATGATTTCCCACCCAAAAAACCGGCCAAGTGCGAGTCGGACTCGCGCACCGAGGGTTCCGTACAAACCTGTAGGTATTCACGGTTTATGCATAAGGCTTGTGTTTATGAAATTAAATCCTATTTTTTTAATTTTTATATTTGAGTTGATTGAATGAAAGGTAAATTGCGGTTTACGATTTATGACGTATAAAAAAAAACTACTTACTAGATCTTGTTCAAACCAATTTTCGTTGGAAGTTTATATAGCAAACATCATATATTTTTTTTAGTTTTATCATTCTCTTATTTTAGAAGTTACAGGGGGGGGGGGCACACATTTTACCACTTTGGGAGTGTCTCTCGCGCAAACTATACAGTTTAGAAAAAAATGATATTAGAAACCTCAATATCATTTTTAAAGACCTATCCATAAATACCCCACACGTATGGGTACGATGAAAAAAATTTTTTTGAGTTTCAGTTCTATGTATGGGGAACCCCAAAATTTATTGTTTTTTTTTCTATTTTTGTGTGAAAATCTTAATGCCGTTTACAGAATACATCTACTTACCAAGTTTCAACAACATAGCTCTTATAGTTTCGGAAAAAAATGGCTGTGACATACACGGACAGACAGACAGACAGACAGACAGACAGACAGACAGACATGACGAATCTATAAGGGTTCCGTTTTTTGCCATTTGGCAACGGAACCCTAAAAAGGGTCAACTTAGGAGCTTGTCGGCAATTTATTGTTTGTAACCCATCAGAGGGAGTTAAAGACTACATGTACAGGAGTCACGTACTTTCAGTTGACACGAACTTTTGTTGTTATTATCGCATAGCAAAGTTTTCTCTAGTCAACTAGGACAGCGTTTTAATCAATGTTGGTAGAAACTCATTAAGATCATTAGTGAGATACGGTTGGTTCTTGTTTTAATCATTTTCCGGGTCTTTCATGCTGCATTAGCTGCCTCATATAATTGAATGGGTTTCATGGTATCAAGTTTCCGGATAGATAATTGATTGGTCTATTTCCCGGGTGCAAGTTTGCTAACCACTCGTCATAGTGGTTAGAAAACTTGGAATCTAATGAATTATAAATGGTGCTTTGGTAAGCCCTGTCTTCTAAATCTTTTTCTCTCAGACAATATGGACTTACATTTTCCTTAATAAATCTTTCTGTATGCTCAAGGAAAAATCTTGCTTTTCTGCAGCTCATAATAATGCATTCCTTACAATTTACTATCCTATGATAATCTCCTTGGAGTAAACCTCGTGTTGAATCTAAAGTGTGCAATAAGTACAATGATTAAAAACTTTAGAAAACAATAAATATGATTAATTGTGAGAAGGGGATTTTCCCCAGTCTACTTGAGTGCTTCGATATTTAATAATATAGATATTGTTTTTATGCATTTGGGGGCCATTTTCTAGTGTTTGTGGAACTAAATGATCCAAGTATATTTACTGCCCCACTTTTATCAACAACTTATTGTTAGTAATGACGTAGTTAACTTTATCAAATGAGGGTGGTCCCTCGTTTGCAAAAGTTTACATCTTCATTACCACAATCAAGTAAGGCTATCGCAGTCTACTGCTGGACATAGATCCAGGCTGCGCCACAACAACCTTTCCATCGCCTTTCGCATCCAGTTTGTCCCAGACACTTTTTTTGAGGTCGTCGGTCCTTCTAGCTAGATAGCGTCGGACACTACGCATACCGATACGCAGTCTCCACTCTAGGACTCGTCTGCACCACCGGCCATTGGTCCTTCAACAAACATGGCCAGCTCACTGCTACTTCAGCTTGCTCACTCTGCAGGTTATGTCACTTCTTTACCTACTGGAAACGGATCATGCTACAATTTTTTATAATTACTAATTAATTTCGTAATTTTCCTCTGCATTCCATCTTAATAATAACGCATTACAATTTATGATGAATTTCATAATTCATAATTTTTAATCATGCATAGCTAGAATAAACCTGTGTGATAAGTACTTACTTTGAGTATGTTTAGAAGTAATTTAGCTTGTTATTCTTATTTTTCTATTGAGTGAATGGCACGTACCTATTACATTTAATCAGCTTAGGATTTCGTCATAAGGACATTGGCAGGTTTTTCGTCAGCCCCTCTTAACCTTTTGAATCTCTTAGGTTACACAGTTCGACATAAGCAATTGTTTTTCTATTGTGTCTCTAATTACGGCATTCGATGAGTTAAGTGCAGGTGCCAGTTGGACAATATAGGACACCGATTCTAGGTAAGACCCATCTTACCTAGAGTCAGTGTCCTATCTTGTCCATGGTTGGTGACGCAATAATTTTATCAAAATCCATTTAGCCGTTTGTGCGTTTCCGCGTGAAACCGTAAGAAACTAACATAAAAATAATCAAATACTTTCTTTCTTTATAATATTAGTGTCGATTATGTACCTATATTAGAATAAAATATGAGCAAATATGAGAATATAGAAACTAATTGTACAGTCAGTGACAAAGGTCGATTAAAACCTTCTTAAATTTTGAAATCATAATTATTGAGAGAAGTTATTAAATTAAAATTACTAAAAATAATAGCTCTCTCTTTTAACTCTAAGCGATATACGAAATAGGTACGCACATCGAATAATTTTGTGTGAATTTAGACTAAGTATAAAAGTACTTTACACAGAAAACCTTCGATCAAAGATGACGACCAAAATTAACATTTTACATGCATATGTCATTTCCAGGAGCATTTGAACAAGAACAGGTTGGTTTCCAATAGGTACTAATTGATTTTGTGTGGTACCCTTAATTTATATGACAATTTATTGCATATTAAAGAAACCACCAACGTGATAACTCACGTGGCCTTAAATGATTGTAATGGAAATCTTGAAATTTTAAATAGTTCTAGGTATTTAGCACTGTTTGCGTGTTTAGGTTTTATTTTCCCAGGTTTTAAAGAACTGAAAATCGTTTTGTCATACTTAAGTCATCGTAATCAAATACAATATTTGCGTCACTATCAATCACAATTTGAATGATTTTTAACCCTTGGCGCAAAAAGAGGGTTGTAATAAGTTTGACCAATCTGTGTGTCTGTCCGTGGCACCGAAGCTCTATAACAGGTGATCCGATTTTGGTGCGATTTTTTATATAAAAGTAGGACTCCTAGCGGTGGTTTTTAGACTTTGACGGCTATCCTTTGAACAAAATATTACCTACAACGTCTTATAAACTACTTTTTAGTTGTTTTTATTTTGGTCGAGGTTTTTTTGTATTGTAATTGTAGGATACTGTTAATATCGCTTCATGTGTTTGACAAAATTGTCAGCTCAACCATGTAAATAACACAACTAATGTCGTTGAACAGTCATCATTAAAACCATTCCTACTATTAGTTACGCAATTACCACGCAGAATTAATAAGCTAATTTAAACGTGAACCATTTTAACGAAGCAGGGGAAATACTGAAATTCATAATTTTTACTTTCTAAGAATCATTGAAGAGCAGAAGGCACACACACACACGGGACTTTTCAGTACTTAATCAATTAATGACTCTATTTTAGATGCTCTAACAAGGGACTTTTTAGCAATCGATCAATGTCTCTATTCCAGAAGTACCTATTAACCTACTTTAACCTCTAAGTCCCTGACACAATGGTTTTTTCATTGTGTCTGTAATTACGGTAATTGACTGGTTAATTTATTTGATAACATTACTTCATTTCATGTGATAACCTGATGTATATGTATATGTATGGCTGTATTTTCCCGCGGTCAAAGCACTGCACTAGAGGTATCACAGATAACCTGCCAGAGTCGCGAGATTTGTTCGAAATAGTTACTGTGGCCCTGGCATCTGAGGAAACTGAACGAACATGGGTGGGTTTAAGTCAGTAAAAGTCTGACACGCTCTTCCGCTCCACCCAGAGCTGGAGACGTCATTTGATGATTTACCATCCACAAAAAACAAAGTATCACAGATAACTAAATAGTTTCAGAGCAATTAGTATCTATTAGTCACTACTTAGACTAAGAAATATGTTGCACAAATACAGAATGTGTGTGGTCCTTCCATTTACTATTGCAATTTAATTACTTAGAATGTAGGTATATTATATGGCAATACTAGTATCATTTAGACTGCCTTTTTGGTTTAGGTAGTTGGTCACAAGTGCTACTGCTTAGCATGTGGGCCTAGGTTTGAATCCCAGGTCGGGCAAAGTGTTCTTGTGGTTTTTTATCAGGAATATCTCAGTAGCAGTCGGAGTCTGGAGTCTAGATTTGTGCCTGGTTGATGGCAATAGGCTCGCCCCCTATTACATTACATGGGTCTTAAAACATAACTGGCGCTAAGAAAGTGTACCTACTTAAGTAGAGGTACAGTTCTGTATCATCCTTTGGAAAATACAGGCGTAACACACGCCTTGTGCAAAGCATTAGTATCTAGAATTACAGCAAATATATTTGTTGTTACGTAACTAAATAAGCAAGATGCAATTATTATGAAAGACTGAAATAACATCATTAACGGATACATGTTTGCATAGTTTATAATATATTTGCAGCTGATTCTTTCGACCTTCAAAATACTTAGATATTATTTGAACAGCTTTTGGTAATAAAAATTAAAAAATGGTATCATAATCTTCTGGAAAACTGGTACGTTACATTTACAATTTGATAAAACATGGATTGCGTCTCTTTAATTTTAGTTATTAAAATGATTTTAGTCAAATCAGGCTTCTTGACTACATTTCCATAATATAATTTTTACTTGCGTGTTTTGATTAATTTTAGTAACGACTAATGCAAAAAAAAAGAAAACAAAACTTATTACCAATCCTGAGGGCTAATTGCGTATCTTGCTATCAGTAGGAATTGGTCCATTGCGTTATTTACGTTGTTGAGTCGACAAATTATTCGAACAAATGATGCAGTGGTTTACAAATAATCTTCAATACGATACAGATTCTGATTGATATGCGTTCGTGTATACTGATGCGTTCCACAATTAGGGTTCCAGTCGCCAAATTGCATATAACTGCAAAAATGGTTACTATTGTTTTCTTCTGTATGAAAAGTGTACATTTGTGCTCCATTGGGTTTAATTCAGACAGATTTAGATTTGCACATACACGCACACATACATACATAATATAACGCCTATATTCCCCGATGCCGATGAGCAAAAGTGCGATTGTGGGAGTCACATCATAAACCATGTATATCTCACATCTTAAGCTCTCTGTGCAACAACGCTGAACGGATTTGGATGAAATTTGGTACATGGCTAGACCATGATCTGTAGGCTGCTTTACATCGTAGGCACACTTTAGTATCATCATTATCATCATTTCAGCCGTAAGACGTCCACTGCTGGACTTAGGCCTCCCCCAATTTGGGGGGCTTTGCCATAATCGCCACGCTTGGCAGGCGGGTTGGCGATCGCAGTATGGTGGCAAAATGCATAGAGAACGCTGCTGCCCATTCTCTAGTAAGTCCACTTCACACAGTCACTTTAGTATTATCATAAAAGAAATACAGAATTGTGTTGCTATAGACAAACCAGTTATAAGTGACTGAATGATTCAAGTAATCTAAACACATTAAAGTACAGTTATTAATTATTTGCATAAATAAAACATTCACACGGTTGACTTTAATAGCTAATCGTTTGTCTTTCTGCTAGTTTTCACTTTATATTACTGCATTATATAGATTAATTATTCTGTTTTGACGGATAAAGTAATGAGTGTGTCCGTTATAATGGTCACAGCCACTTTATCTGTCTTGTTATACATAATTTGCATGAATAATTGAATAATATGTATGGTGTACGAGATAAAGAGTATTCTATTTTAGATCTCATCACACATCGTAACATTATGCACTTGGAAAATGTCTAATTTAAAATTTGGAAGAGGTTTCAATGATAGCTAGACCCTAGTTCTAGTCCTCATTGCTGATGCATTTTCCCAACTAAGCAGAAGTAGACATGAATTCTATCTGGATAAAACTATATGTAGGTACCTAAGTATGTCCCAAATCGAATACCAAGTTATCATAGCGCGATATTTTTTTTAACTATAATAACTTCTGTCCGTCAAAAAGCAAAACAAAAATCAATAAACCAGCGTTCAAAGTACAAAGCCATTGCGAATAACCGTAAAAAAATATACAAACGTTGCGATGACATTTTCAATTCAGCAGAATCAATTAAAACTTTTCAGAAACTTAAATGTAAATATTTACATCGTCAGTGCATTTGCCACTCGCCTTACCTCTTCTGAGCTTAAAACTTTCCAGACAAGTAAATATTTTCAAAGTTGCTCCATACCAAGAAAAGTTTTCACTCACCATGAAGTGTTTTCTTACAAAGCATAAGATAAGTGATGGCTTAAAAGATACACTCAAAAACTATATGAATGTGATAAACAGAAATATAACCTCGTCACCTTTAAATAATACTCTCTTTACTTTATAATTAAGTTCAGTGTTAATTGTTATGACCTGCGACCACACGATTATATCATTCAATGCAACTGTGTTTGTTTATGTATATACGTAATATAAAGTTCCGTGCCTTGCGGTGCCGGACGTAAAAAATAGCACCATTCTATTTTTTGCCGTGAGTGTCGTAAGAGGCGACTAAATGACTTACTGGAGAATGGGCAGCAGCGTTCTCTATGCATTTTACTACCATACTACGATCGCCAACCCGCCTGCCAAGCGTGGCGATTATGGTAGGCCTATGTCCAGCAGTGGACGTCTTTCAGCTAAAATGATAATCATTATGTATTACTAGCTTTTGCCAGCGGCTTCGCCCGCGTGGAGGTTGGAAATTATCCCGCGGGAACATACTACCGGGATAAAAAGTAGCCTATGTCCTTTCTCAGGCTCTAAATTATCTGTGTACCAAATTTCATTTAAATCGGTTCAGTAGTTTTAGCAGGAAAGCGAGACAGACAGACAGACAGACAGACAGACAGAGTTACTTTCGCATTTATAATATTAGTGTGGATGTGGATAAAATGATAATCATTATGTATTACTAGCTTTTGCCAGCGGCTTCGCCCGCGTGGAGGTTGGAAATTATCCCGCGGGAACATACTACCGGGATAAAAAGTAGCCTATGTCCTTTCTCAGGCTCTAAACTATCTGTGTACCAAATTTCATTTAAATCGGTTCAGTAGTTTTAGCAGGAAAGCGAGACAGACAGACAGACAGAGTTACTTTCGCATTTATAATATTAGTGTGGATAGTGTGGATAAACAACTTTTTCATGTCTATCAGTGTGAACGCGTTGTTCTTCTAAACTGCGCATCGGATTTCGATGCAGTTTTCACCATAATTTAGAGAATTTATTTCCAAATGTTTAAGTATATAATATATTTATCGTATTCTGAACTATTCTAGTTGGTCCGGAGGATCGTGATGGCACTAGTGAAACAGGGTATTTCTAGTACGAGTGCCAAAGCATTCCTTTGACACTTAAGGGCAAATTACAGAAGATCAAATCTATTTTTAAGGAGATTTACTGTAACCATTATTCTAGTAATAAAGATTTTTTATATTAGTACTAGCTGACCCGGTAAACGTTGTTTTTTTTTTAAATTAAAATTCGTTTTTTCAGGTAACAAAACCCGTATTAGGCAACAACATTAAAATGATCAAATTATAAATACAATGTCATACGTACATTATAAATAATAAATTATTTTAAATTAATACAAAAGATAAAAATATCAATATTATACAACACACAAATTAAATACATTAAATTAAAAATTCATAATCCAGATGATCAATTAATTAAAATTAAAATTAAATTAAAATCCATTCAGTTTTGCATATGGTATTAAAATTAAAATTGCTATTAAAAATAGGGGTTGGAGGTAGAAAAATGAAAATTTGGAGTTATACCTATGTATTTTCCAATGCCAAATCATAATAAAATAAAATAAAAAAAATTGACAAATATTTAAAAAAAATATCTACTTGTGGGTCACCCCTATCATTTAGGGATATGAAAAATAGATGTTGGCCGATTCTCAGACCTACCCGATATGCACACAAAATTTCATAAAAATCGGTCCAGCCGTTTCGGAGGAGTTTGGTAACAAACACTGCGACACGAGAATTTTATATATTAGATTAAACTTACATAAGATAACTAATCTCGTTATTATGTCTAGTCGTATACGATGCAAGGGCATTTTGTTAGTGTTTATATATCCGGTATATTTACATATTGCAGTGTAGAAGGACGTTCTGTGGTTTTAATTTCCATCAAGTACGTTAATATAAATTATTAAAATCTCTGATCAAACAAGATTGTTATTATCGGATTAATCAGATTGAAGTTATCATGAAGGCAATGTGGATATTTGCATGAATATTACGATTGGTTTGGACCCGAATGGCAGACTTGTTGATAATCCTGATACAAGAGATAGGTCAAAAAATAAAAATAATATTTTACTTAAAACTAAGGTTAGTATAATAATTTCTTATAGGGTAGCACTGCATGCCCCATAAACGTAATGATTGTGTCACCCTGCTCTATATTATACTACCTTTACAATAAATGATTAAGTCATCATCAGCATCATCATCATTATTTTGGCCAAAATAAGTCCACGGCGGTTTGCCAAGCTTGGCAGTAGTATTGGCGATTACAGTATGGTGATAAAATACATAGTTCAGAAACGGTGCCGCCCATTCTCTAGTAAGTCCCTTAGTGTGATTCTTCACATGTAGTTGTTGTGGAACTTCAGCCTTGACTGTGAAAACTTAGTTTAGCAATGGACAAAGCAGTATATTTAATTGGAATCTAACCACCAAAACCACACGTGACCCTAATCACATGACAGCGAAACATACACAAACAATGGTGTGACCTTATGTTATGTATCATTGTCACTGACACCACCTATGTGTGGACCATATGGGCACGGGTCGGAGACATCGTGCTTCGTGCATACAAATTGATATGGTTGACCTTACAGTGTTTATGTTCCTATTGTACTTCCGATTGTTATTGAACTATTGATCGATATCGGTCCTATATTTTGGTGTGAGAGAGTGGTGTTATGAAACTTGGTAGTTTTTTTAGATATTTTCTGGCTAGGTCTCTAGTTCTTCATCATCAGTAGCGTTTACCTACCCACTTTTGAGTATAGACCTCCTTGCTTTTGTGTCATGCTTTCCAGGACATTAAGCCAGCAAAGGCTCAAGCGCAGTCCGTTTCTTGTCACAAATTGGCGATACACTAAACGTGCCTAACGCTCGCTCGCTTCGAATATTTGACTCAAGCGTGCTACAATTTTATTTTATTCAGAATCGCGAACGTAGAGGCTGTGTTTGCATAGAGTTTGGAAAAGTATATTAAACATAAATTTTGGATAAGAGAGTAAAACGATATATTAATATGTTGTGCTAGCAATGACTTGTTTGTAAACAAGCTTTCGCAATGCTTGCATCGAGCGGTTCGGCTCGCTGTACTGACTACTGAAACACGTTACAAAACTCGATATTAAGGTCCTTTTTATTTTTACTTGTAGGAATACATCTTATGGAAGGCGGGTCAGAATTTTCTTGACTAAAGCATACCCGTGTTCCTTGAGTTGCCTGTTCCAGAGCCACTGTAACTATCGAACAAATCTGCGACTCCTGCAGGCATTAGCATTGGCGGACCCCTTCATAGATCTTCAGATATTCAGGTCATAAAAGCGCTCTGGTCCGTTATTAGAATCTGAGACAGACCGATGTGGAGTCTAGTCCTAAATTCTAGTTAGTTATTTTTTATCAAACTTTGTGTTAAAGTCGCTAACCTTGTATAACCGATAAAATATTGTGTTCATACCAATATATGTACTTTCAAGTGCAAACCAGGTCCTTATTAATTTTGCCTTTTATGAAGAACATTAACTTTTAATTGATTGATTTTGATTATCTTTCAAAGTTAAGCTTTACAAGTAAGTATTTGTATTGTCATCTTACACAAACACTTCAAAGATTTATTTAACCTAAAAAACAATAGAAAAACTCAAGAAAGTAACACAATTCTTATCAGAATAACATGTTTTTTATTTAAATTTATATACTTGACAGCGTCCTAGACCAGCGATCGGCGGCGGCGACCTCTCGCGTCCGGCCCTGGTGCGAGCCATGGTACGGAGCGAGAGGGAATGGGAAGCCGTCACCTCCTTCTGCGAAGCAGTAATGCTCGCGAAGGAGGAGGCGGGGCGCGTGAGGGAGTGGCAGTCTCTGCGCCCTCACGTCCCTAGCCGCCGCAGGAGGAGACGCCCCGGGCGTCGGGAGTCGATTGCGGACTCCCGGCCACCGTAGGCGTGAGCTTGCGGGTGGCGAGCAATGGGTAGCTCGCCGCCCGGTAAGGACCAAGCTCGGGTCGACGGCGCGCAGTGTTCCACGCGCGCCTCAAAGAGATGTCAGCAGCAGTGTAGGGGTCTACTAGGACCGATGCCTGCCGGGGTCGCGTGATTGTTCGAAAGAGATACCGTGACCCTGGCACATGGGCAACTGATGGAACACGGGTGGGTTTTAGTCAGTAAAAGTCTGACACGCCCTCCCGCTCCGCCCAAAGCGGGAGAAGTCATTTGATGATTTCCCATCCTGAAAAAAAAAAAAAAAAAAAAAGCGTCCTAGACCAATGGGTCTAGTAGTCGTAAGCGCTACTGTTGGGCAGGAGGTCCTGGTTTAGATTCCTAGGTCGGACAAATTGGTACTGGGTTTTTGCTATCTGGAATTTCTCAGTAACAGCCCGGTCAGGATTTCCGGTCCTCCAGCTGATGCCAAAAGAGTCGCCCCCTATTTATATTTACTATAAAAGATTTTCCATGAACCTACTGCATCATCATCAGCCTATATTGTTCCCACTGCTGGGACACAGGCCTCCTCTCGGTGAGAGGGAGTGGGCCGTAATCTACCACGCGGGCCTAGTGCGGGTTGTTAGATGCCCCATGTCTTCAAATGATTGGTTCTAGGACATGCCGGTTTCCTCACTATATTTTCCTTCACCGTTTTGAGAGCAGTGGCGATGAAATGATATACACAAATTAAAGCGCCTGCCTGGGTTCGAACACGTTCTACATCTCGTAAGTCGGGGGCGATACCACTGGGCCACCGCTGCTTTTACCTACCTATCTACCTACTGCATAATTACGTTTATATGTCACGGACAAACCCACAGGAATTCCATTCAGTAGCCCAACTTACATAACTATGTACATCCGTTGGATAATCCCATCAAAAACATTCACAACGATATTTAACCTATTTTTGAACCACATTATTACTACACAAATAATCATGTAGCCTTTTTATAGACTCATTCGTTTTTCTATTTGTTTGCTAACAATATAGCCATGTACATAGGTGTTGAAGCTTTTATTATATATTCGATCAAGGGCAACGTATTGTGTACCATGTTAAGTAATTATTTTAATTGCTTATCAAAATCTGTAAGAATTTGTTACCTTGCTAATTAGTTGTTGATTTGATATGATTAAGTGGAAGTATGTTTGGAGCTCTTTTTGAGTAATAAAGTAGTTTCTTGCCTTCAGTAGGTATTGTTTTGTTAATAGCCTTAAGGCTCCCGCAAACATGCGCGATGAGACTCTAGTAGAACATTTTTTATGAAAACTGTATAGAAAATTGTTCTATCAGAGTCGCGTCGCGTCTATCTGCAGGGGCCTTTTAACTTGGTAATGCATTCTGCCAGTGTCGCGGATTCATTCGATAGAGTTACCATGGCCCTGTCACATGCAACTGAAGGAACACGGGTAGGTTTTAGTCAGTAGAAGTCATACACGCCCTCCCACTCCGCCCAAAGGGGTCTCCCCCTTGATGTTTTCCCACCAAATAAATAGTAGTTAATCATTAATTATATCTATCATGATTAAGTTTATTTTGTTGTTATCATTGAAACTGTTTTAAATATCCATGTATTCACTGAGGTCTTCTCTAGTTACGTATTACAGAATTCACTACCACCTAATTTTAGCAGTCTTTGTTCTAAAAACATTATGTCAATAATATTACTGAGCTAAACTGGAAATGAGCGTGTTCTATATTTGTAAAATAGGTCAGTCACGTCCAAACACTATAAATTCAATTCCATTACAATACAATCCTGACCTATTACGATAATTGTCTACAAAACCACAAAATCATGATCGAATCTATATTTAGAGCAAAACCACAAATGGGATCTGAACAGCAAACCTGAAGGCAGAAAATAAATAAATTAAAACATCTAAACAGGTGTAGTTCACACTACTGACCGATTTGTGGCTATGACGTAAAAGAATATTGGCAATTTTGTAGGCGCTATTATTTTTTTTTCACTCCTGAGAACCACAATAATGCAAAACGTTAGAAAAAGTCATCGTTCTGTCTCTATATATATAAAAATTGAACCACACAATCCCTAAAAATGTCTAAACCTTTCTGGAAGTTTTTATTTTTCTAAGGGTTGGTAAAAATTGAATCAGCCTTTAATGTTCTATTAAATCCTGAGACACAGACCTTCTCTCTGTGAGAGGACCGTGGGCCGTGTCGCAGGAGTTATCCCATTCGGGCCCAGTGCGGGTTGGTCAACAATATTCATCGGCTCAGCTAGCTGCGTATTTATGGAGCTTCAGCTATTTAACCCAACTGAGGATTCTACTGTGGAATCTTTAATCATGGAACTGTAATGTGGTTGGGAAAGACAACTGGCAAGGTGATGATGGAGTAAGGCTGTGACAGATGGGCACGCCACAATTGCGGCGGTAAGTCCCCTCTTTGAGGAGTGGATAGAGAGGCGTCACGGCGTCCTCACCTTCCGCCTGACGCAGGTTCTCACCGGGCATGGATGCTTCGGTGGGTTCCTGTTCAGGATAAAGCGGGAGGATACGTCCGGGTGTTTCCATTGCGAGGATCGTCTGGAGGACACGGTGGAGCATACGGTGGAGATGTGCCCTGCCTGGGCGGAGCACCGCCGTGTCCTCGTGGAGGCGATCGGCGGCGGCGACTTCTCGCGTCCGGCCCTGGTGCGAGCCATGGTACGGAGCGAGAGGGAATGGGAAGCCGTCACCTCCTTCTGCGAAGCAGTAATGCTCGCGAAGGAGGAGGCGGGGCGGGTGAGGAAGTGGCAGTCTCTGCGCCCTCACGTCCCTAGCCGCTGCAGGAGGATACGCCCCGGGCGTCGGAAGTCGATAGCGGACTCCCGGCCACCGTAGGCGCGAGCTTGCGGGTGGCGAGCAATGGGTAGCTCGCCTTCCGGTAAGGACCAAGCTGGGGTCGACGGCGCGTAGTGTTTCGCGCGCGCCTCAAAGAGATGTCAGCAGCAGTGTAGGGGTCTACTAGGACCGATGCCTGCCGGGGTCGCGTGATTGTTCGAAAGAGATACCGTGACCCTGGCACATGCGCAACTGATGGAACACGGGTGGGTTTTAGTCAGTAAAAGTCTGACACGCCCTCCCGCTCCGCCCAGAGCGGGAGAAGTCATTTGATAATTTCCCATCTTGAAAAAAAGAAAAAAAAAGGCTGTGACAGAGTGGCGTCCAAGGACTGGAAGACGAGATGTGGGTCGTCCGGCGGGGAGATGGGCGGACGACATTCTTGCCATCGAGGGCAAAATTTGGAGGAGGTCGGCACAGCGTGGAGATTGGCGAAGACAAGAGAAGCTTAAGCCCAGCAGTGGGTGAAGTTGGGCTGAAGATCAGGACACTACAGATTTTTATGAAAACAAGTTTATTGTGTTTTTTGAAAACCCTCGCAACGACAATGTGATGCCACAATAGTAAAATAGGTACCTACCTAGAACTACTTCTGTAAGTGCATCTACATACACAACACATACTTCTTCATTATCTGCCTAGCCTTTTTCAAACTATGTTGGGGTCAGCTTCCAGTCTAACCGAGTGCAGCTGAGCACACAGAGCACATAGAGCGATTGATAATCTCACCTCTACAGCCCTGTTATTGAGTAATATGATACCCATTAGTAAGGTAAGACTGGTTGTCAGAATTCCTTGTTGCCTTCCCACATCAATAACAAAGTATGGGAAACCCAAAACACTGTCGTTTGAAATTAGCTATACATCAAGCCATTTTAATGTAGGGCTTAAAAACAAGTTGGTTCAAAGTACGGGTCAGTTTTTATGATTGTCCATTAGCGAGACCCTCGTCAAAGTGCACTGCTCGGTAAATTTTGAAGGTGGTCATGGAAGATTTTTTAATTAAATGAAGATTGGAATATCATATTACTGTCACTGTGATATGTGCCGACTTCAATTATTCGTAACAAAAAAATAAACAACTTAGTAAATAAGATGGAAGGTAATCCTGCCTTTAACTAGGTAGGTACAGCAAAAAATCCTCCAATAATTTAGATGCTTCAAGATTTACAACAACAAAAAAAAACAAAATTAGAAAAAATATATTAGAATAAGTGAATTGGGGAGGGCATTGTTTTACTAACAAACTAGCGAGCTCTGCTTCGCTAGGTTTTTTCGACTTTTTAACATCGAGATTTCTTTTTTTAAATGTAATTCCAATATTAATGTACTATGCACTTAAACCGCATCAAAATGCGTTGCGGAGTTTAGAAGAACAACGCGGTCACGTAGATAGACACGAATAGCAATTTTAATAATTTACAATGTGTAGACCTTTCCAGGAACTTACCTACTTTATAAAAACTGCTTTATATAGTTGCTCGATCTGAAATACTGGCTTTAGCCAGCGCCTCACACGGTCGGATACTATCCCGTGGAAACGTACTGCCGGGAATGTGTTAATCTAGGTTGTAAACTATCTGTTAGTCAAATTTCCTCTACATCCCGTTCAGTCGTTTTCGCGTGAAAGAGTAACAAACGTCCATACATCTTCACAAACGTACACATTTATCATACTAGTAGGATTAATTATAATAAGTAGATCGACATACTCAAAGATAATTATGCACGTTGAAAACTGATATCGGTCGTTCAGTATATACATAATCATGAAACTATATCTTACTAGGTAAAGGGAATACCCGTGTATTGTTATTTACCGCCTAGATACTACTGAGATAAACGTGTCGTTCTACATAATAAAACTACTAGTGCAAGAGGCTGCGCAGATATTTTCTTAGTATCGGTCGTGGAATAATATTTTACATAATATAAGTAAGTACTTTAATCTTGTATATTTTTGCTTGGACAAGGAAATCATGCCGTCAAAATAACTAGGTGCCCTTGAGTCTGCATAGGCCTTAATCACACTAGGGCAGTCAAGGTCCGCTATGTCCAGCGATAGACTGAGTTGACTAAAACGCTGTCGCCAAATGAACCAAAAGAAAAATGTTTTTTCCAATAAAAAAAAATAATAAGTCATTATCATCATTTCAACCGAAAGACGCCCACTGCTGGACATAGGCCTCCCCCAATTTGGGAGGGGTTGCAATAAACGCCACGCTTCGCAGGCGGGTTGGTGATCGCAGTATGGTGGTAAAATGCATAGAAAAAGAACGCTACAGAAGGAGAAAATAAATAAGTTGAGAAAAGATTATGTTGTAGCTAAATCAGAAACGAAATATTCTTTTATTATATTTATTTTGTACTCACAACCGGTGTATGTGTATGACCAGATATCTTATACCTTTAAACGAGCAATTCTCGTTTTATATAATCTGAATCTCGGAAACGGCTCCAACGATTTTCATGAAATTTAGTATTTATTGCCCCCGAACCCCCCTGTGGTTTCGGGGGCAATAAATCAATCTAGCTAGGATTCATTTTTATAAAATGTCGTTTTATTCGTGTTTTCAATGACCAACTTTATCGATAATCAACTTGAACATAAACTTATTATTTTAAACACAATTTACCAAAAAAATACCGAGCAAAGCTCCGTCAACCAGATATTATGAACTTAAACGAGGCATAAGGAGTAAGTATGTAAGGATCGTAGCAGGTGACGTTCCGTGGTTTCTGCCTACCCCCATGTGAAAAAGGCGTGATTTTATGTATGTAGGTATGTATTTTGCTATGAATTACCGATTTAAATTGTGGTATGCTAGATAGGTACGTCGCAAAAACTTGATTTATATTATTTGAGCACGTTCTCCAGGCTTCAACAGAATTATAATTTATGCCGAATGCTCAAGTGGCCACATATTTTATATATTTTTTACAAAGGTCAAGCAACTATAAATTCCAACATGGTAGGAACTTCACAAGTATTTGTACATCAGAACATTATTCTCTATCAGTCGAAGTACCCCTTTGATCGATGTTTGACCACGGCAAACAATTATTATTGGTTTTGTTAAATTCTAACGCGGTACCTATCTTACTTAGTACTTACCTAAGAATCAATGCAGCTAAAATAAAGTGGTTGGACACTTATGTCTGTCTTCTTGGTTTTTGATAAGATTAATATAGGTACGTAGGTACCTACTTACGTAAGTACTACCTCAATAAAATGAATGACTATAAAAAGTAAGTTAAAAAAATAACCCGACTTTAAAAACCCACGTCATTGCTATCAAATTAAGACGTTAAAACAACGAAAATAAGTGACCAATTGTTTTTTTATAACCTATTTTCCGTATTCTTTCTCATATTAAAAACAATATCAAGATACAGAAAAAAGTTCCCTTGCAATAAAACAAGTGGGTAAGTTAAAGACACTATTGCATACATAATACAATATATTATCTTACGATACACATAAACCTCTTCCACTTGTGGAAAGTTATAAATATTGGTACATTCCATTCTTTTCCAATAGCACGAGCACATGTCACCTTATCGAATTCTTAATGACGCAATATCTTATCAGTAACTAAAGGAGTACACGTACTAAGTATATTGAAAATAAAGGAACATAGGCTTAGTATTAATACTTTCCTCAAGCGTCTTTTACTTAATAAAAATCTAAGTGAAATTCATTAACTAATACAAAGCGGCGGGTGATAAATCATCAGTGTTAGAGTTTTACTGACTAAAATCCACCCGTGTTCCTTAAGTTGCCTTTGCCAAGGCCACGGTAACTCTTTCGAACAAATCCACGACCCTGGAACGCGCACACCTGAAACGACTAAATCTAGAAATATGAATTATCTATACTTATAATAAAATTGTAGAGAGGTCGATTCTGTACATTGAATATATATTCAAAATGAATAATGGTGATCGATACTGATGCCAAAAATGCAATCAGTAGTTTTTTTGTCTGTCTGTTTGTCTATCTGTATGTGCACGCATGGGTCAAAAACTACTGAAGGGATTTTAACCAAACTTGGTACGATTGTAGTGCATACTCCTGGGCAGGTTATAGGCTATACAACATAACGCTAAGACACATAGGAGCTAAGCAGTGACGATACCCGCGGGATATTTTCCGACCTCCACGCGGGCGAAGCCGGTGGCAAAAGCTAGTGTAAAATAAATTCTTATTTAACGCAAGCGTCGATTCGAGCACTAAGAGACGATTTTTGAGAATCAATTCCCTGAGGGGCTAAATAAGCTCTGTATAAATAGGGGATGATATTTTGTATGGACGTTTTTCAATTCTGTCGATGGGAAAGTCCACTGGACTCATGACTCGTCGGGCTGTAACTAGTTTCCAAAGCGCAACTGTGGCTAGATATCCCCCTACATAACCATTCGGCAGTAACCCACATAATCATCACTTCAGCCCAGAATCACGTATTGCTGGATATGTCCAGCCTTCTCTTCCTACTACCAAGCCTCCGCGTACCGTACTCCTTTATCAGGCTTTCCCCGCGACTCTGACGCCACATATACCCGACTAAATGAAATGTCATAGAGAAGTTAAAAACCGAATCAAAAGCAGTGAATAATAATGTAAATAACAGACAACTGGCAATGATATGAAATGATCAAATCTCTGTCGACCGTGTCGCGACACGCTTCACTCGCGGCCTTCTCTCGTTGGGGTTACCAGTCACAATCGACGTTGCAAATTATATAATTCAGATTGTAAACAAACCAAATGCTATGCAATTTGACTGCTATTATAAAATAGTTAGGTACTATAGCAGCAATCACTTAGTAGGCCCAAATGAAGTTTGCGGGACGACGGCATGATCTGAATCCTTTTTGATATGAACTGGAAAAAGCTTTAAATAGAAAGACGTGCAAAGAAAGCAGAGGTAATACAATTCCCGTTCGGGAGTCGATAGCGGACTCCCGGCCACCGCAGGCGCGAGGTTGCGAGCTCGCCGCCTGGTAAGGACCTGGCTCGGGTCGACGCGACGGCGCGTAGTGTTCCACGCGCGCCTCAAAGAGATGCCAGCAGAACTGAAGGGGTCTGCTAAGACCGGTGCCTGCCAGGGTAGCGAGATTGTTCGAAAGAGACACCTTGACTCTGGCACATGGGCAACTAAGTAAAGGAACACGGGTGGGTTTTAATCAGTAAACTGACACGCCCTCCTGCTCCGCCCAGAGCGGGAGAAGTTATTTGATGATATCCCATCCAAAAAAGTACTATTCCCGTAATTTTAAGAACACACTCTAATCTTAGTCTCAATCTACCAAAAATACTTCGAGTTCCCTACATTTTTGACAAGTTATTGATATTTGATTGTTGAAGTGAGAAACCGTATAGATACAGAACTTCTTTTTTTTATAGGTAATGGGACACGGGTGGGTTTTAGTCAGTAAAAGTCTGACACACCCTCCCGCTCCGCCCAGAGCAGGAGACGTCATTTGATGATATCCCACCTACAAAACAAAAAAAAAAAATAAGGGAAAGTCAGGGTGCAGTATAACACCACAGACTTTTAATATGAATATGTATATAGTAACAATAGATAAGGCATCAGCGTCAAAAGTTCTTCTCATTTCCTGCATGAAATGGTTCCTGTGAGTTCCTACCTAATCCTTTTCTGAATAAACTACCTCTACCAGATTTTAATTCAGTTTTAAAGAAGCGTTAGAAAAACCTACATTCAAGTTAATAGTAACAATTGTTCTTCATCATCATCTTTTTCACCTTTACCCAAATAGTTATGTTGGGATCGCCTTCCAGTGTAACCAGGAGCATCTGAATTCTAGTACCTATGGCGTCTCGGACATCACGCAGAGTACCCCTTGGCAGTAATAGGAAAATGTAAAAAGAACCATACATCGAAAAAACAGATAATATATTGCAGAAGCAGAGAATATGGTCGTCTGAATGACCACTACGCTGCAATGATTGTAGAGAAAATTGCCATCATTACGCTTGGCAGACGTTGATAGTCCTACCTATTAGTTTAGATAACTATTACCTACCTACTACCTACAACAGCAGACGATACCTGTAGTCGAGATGATCCTAGTCGATTTACCTAGGTATAGGTACTCACCCGTGTTCCCTAACACCTGACAACCGGCTAAGTACTTATCATCTAATCAAATCCTTATACGTGCTCCTATTGTTTTTCAGATATGGGGGGCTCCAATCGTTCCAACCTGAAAGTTGAATTTTTATTTGCGAAAACATTGTCACTTTACCTTAAAACATAAAGTACCTACTATTCTTAAACATAATTTGCACATCAATGAAAAGCCTGAAATTCCAGACTCCACAATAGATTGTGTAAAATAAGAGAATTAATTATCTTTTTTCTTTGTTTCAGCAATGTCGGCCGATGGGTCGACCACGGACATCAATGCCCTGCTCAATGATACAGGTAATATTTTACATGAAAATGATTTAAAGGAAGATGCTTTTACTGCCATCTATTGTCTTAGTGTAAAACAAAGGCAAAACGCACGAAGTCTGTTCATTCAATAGTTTCTCAGTTACATCATAGATGGCACTAAAAGCAGTGAAAGTCACACGAAATAGTTACACTCAATGCTAATAGATGGCGCTGTTCCATGAGTAATCATGTCGCTGCTAGCGACATCTTACGTGACATTGTGAATGATTTTATTGTACATTAGTTCTTTATAATACCACTAGATGGCGCTAGCACACACATCTTATTTTAATACTTCAATTGTCTACTAGATGTCACACTAATACTTCTATTTTTTTCAATCGACTTAATTCAATTCTTAAATTCTTATTGTACTAACTAGAATTTATGAAAACGGCTTTATGGTGTGTTATTTATAGTATTAGTACCTAGTCTGTTCGAATTCCTGAAAAACTTCACATGAACCGGAAGATAATCATTTTAAACAAAGGTGTTTGCGGATCAATGTTAATAAGCCTATTTTCATATGCGGTAACCATTTTATAAGGCTCATAAATAGAAAAAAAAGCTATGGATAGGTTGTACTTCAATTTGTATTTGTAAATGCTGTTTAGTAGTAGGTAGTAGTAAAACTTAATTATTGTCTACTTGTAGGTATTAGTACAAACGTGGATTTTTTTCATTCAGCTGCCCCATATGATTTATTGTAATGAATGGTGCGTCATCCCAATAAGGTGGAAATTAGGTATTGTTAAGACTTGTGAAATCCATGAATATTATCGACGTAGATCGACTTAATGGGTCCGTCTGCGTCACAAAATGGCGTCAGACCCCATAACAGCTGGCAATACTACACACACATTTGTCTCGTAACCAGTTTTATAAGTGATAATCTGTAATACAATTATAATAAATCTCTGCTTCAATGTAAAACGTACGTCATTGGAGATGACAGCATTGAGTTTTCCGAATACCTGTTTTTTTGCTAATTGTGCCGGGTTCGTGGAAGCGGTTTTTTTATTTATGCAAAGATGAGCTATGGAAAAAAAATACTTATTGTGTTTTCAAAGTTCACTATCGCACGGACGTTGAAATATTGCAGTGGGATTTATGCTTACTGGATCTTGAACCCAATGTTAAGGCCCCGAGAGTTGAAAATTGAACAACTTGCTTTTTCGACAAGCAAGTATGAGCTTTGTTAGATTCTCAATGCTCGGTTCAACATCGAGACTTCTGCCAGGGTTGCGAGATTTGTTCGAAAGAGATACCGTGGCCCTGGCATATGGGCAACTGAAGGAACACGGGTGGGTTTTAGTCAGTAAAAGTCTGACACGCCCTCCCGCTCCGCCCAAGAGCGGGAGACGTCATTTGTTGACGTCCCACCCACAAAAAAATAAAACTCACCAAGACTTGGAAATCCAGTGAGCGATAAAGTTCCATTGCGATATTTTAACCTCTGTGCGAACGTGGTCTAATGCTTGCAAGCTGTTCATTAGTTGTATAATATCATTACGCTTTACAGGTTTATTTTCTGAATAGCTTACACACCTACCTACTTATTGATTTTGTTTGTAACTCGTTAGTATCTTATATAAATAAAATGATCTACCCTAGAATGAATATATTTGTAGATAATGTTGGTATGGGAAGCAGCCTTCAAGCTAATAACGTAGATATAGGTACTTACTAACAAACCGTCTCAAAGTTCGATGACTGTAACCAAAGAACTGCCGTTGTATTCTGTAAAAACCTTATCTTATCGCATCTATACCTGACAGTTAAATTTTGCGAAGCATGTCAAGCAGTTTAAAGCTCAAAGGTCTGATTAGGTACGCACGGCGACAAATCAAGCTATACATTTCCAGTATATTATACTGGAAATGTATGCTTATACTGAGTATAAGCTGACTTCTCACTGCCTGGAAAGCCTATACAATGCAAGGTCCGTTAAAACTGGAAATGTAGCCGTGCGTACAAAGGTGAAGATAACTTTTCATAGGCCTTAGAAGTGTCCAGATATGAACTTTTCATCAGCTAGTAACTAAAAAGCATATTTATGAAACAAAACGATTCTCTCGTACATTTATCTGTCTGACGTAGACTACAGTGCAATTCGGGTATCATTTTCAACAATAATGAGCTCCTACCGTTCACTGAAAGGTCAGGATTGACGTATGAAGTAATTGTTATCTGCGTCTGATTAAGGAATAACGGGTCGAGCTAAAAATAAATGTTCGCGTGACATGATACGATTCATTCGTAACTTCTTTATCCATTTAAGGTTCATCATCATCATCAGCCTATAATGTTCCCACTGCTGGGACACAGGCCTCCTCTCGGTGAGAGGGAGTGGGCCATAATCCACCACGCGGGCCCAGTGCGGGTTGGTAGATGTCACATGTCTTCGAATTTTTGGTTCTAAGACATGCCGGTTTCCTCACGATGTTTTCCTTCACCGTTTTTGAGAGCAGTGGCGATGAAATAATTTACACAAAGTAAAGCGCCTGCTTGGGTTTGAACTCACGACCTATTACTCGTAAGTCGCGCTCGTTACCACTGGGCCACCACTGCTCTAAGGTTAAATAATCATTTAAGGTTAAATAAATATAATTAGTATAGTTTTTTTGTGGGTGCGAATTCATCAATTTACTTCTCCCGCTTTGAGCGCAGCGGGAGGGCGTGCCAGACTTTTACTGACTAAAATCCACCCTTCAGTTGACTGTGCCAGAGCCATGGTTACTCTTTCAAACAAATCCGCGACCCTGGCAGGCATCGGCCCTAGCGAACCTCTTCATTTTCTGCTGAAATCTCTTTGAATATAATTACTATGGTGTTTGCTTGTACAAGAAGCAAGAAGTAATTACCTAGATACTTACCCACTTCGGTCAGCGACGAAAGTTGACTGAGGCTACGTTCCCGGGGCACTGGGATTTTGATCGCTCGTTGATGAAGCGAGCATTGATATTTTATATCCACTTTTGATTAAATATACCTACATAATAGAAATAAAAGAAAAATGATTTTTAGTAAGTTTTATTGCTGTCATCTGCCTAGCCTAATCATCATCATAACTACGTGGAGGTTGGATTCCAGTCTAACCGCATACCAGTATTATCCGTGGAGTGACTGCCTTTCTGACTTCCACAAGTTACTAGGTAATTCGATACCCCTTGGTAAGACTGACTGTCGGACTTTCGGGCTTCTGATAACCCGTAACCCACAAATGTCAGCCGGAACGCCCGGGACCAACAACGGCTCAACGTACTTTTCGAGGCACGAATGGGTGCCTCGAACCTCTTGGTGTCTAAGGACGGTTACCGATCCACAGATCAACCGTGGAAAAGTGATCTTTTGTTATTTAATCGTCTTTATGCAAATAAAAAAACGGTAATTACCAACATGTTTTTCAGTGTCATTGTCTGGGAGATTACGTAATTAAATACAAGGGACTTATGATTTCTTAATCAAGGCTTTCAATTAGGTAGGATGATCATGTAAAATTTGTATAAACGTGGGAAGGTTAAGCTTCCAAATATAAAGTCAATGTTAAGATTATGTAATAAAATGTAAAGAAAGGAACCGTTTTATGCAAATATTAGTTTTAAAGTGGTGTTAAAAGTAATAAATCAAACTTATTCTGAAATTCAAGGAGAATTAAAATCAGTGACTGATTTTGAATCAAATCTAGGTATTAAAATAAATAAATGTTCCATGTAGTGACGGACGTAAAGAATACCATCACCCCATTTCTTCTCGTGGGTGTCGTAAAAGGCGACTAAGGGACTTACTACTAATTGAAATTGGATTAGGTATGGCTAACCCTACCAAACTGAAGGAGGCCCATGTCAAGCAGTGGAAGTCAAAGCAGTGAAATGATGATCATGATTAAAATAAATAAAGTCATAAATTAATTTGTTAACTTGTAACACTACGTCGCTGTACTTAGCCTTTGGTAGCCTAGATAGGTTCCAATAGTAAGGAAAATATATTCAAGTACTTTCACTGATTATATCTTTTGGCCTATGGAAAACCCAGGTATTATTAAGGTCTTTAACCTAGAAATATTTTGTTCAACAAATATGTAACTACACAGGCGTAACAACTGATAAATTATTTAAGTTAAACCAACTACAATAAGACAAAGTAAATTCGTTGTAAATTAAAAGCAACAGACGCGCAAAAGACAATCAACTCGCACAATTAGAGACAAAAATACACCAATCAACGAAGACTATTCCATAATGAAGAATGACATTCAATGTGTTGACACAGTTCAGATAGAGAGCAGTGCAGGGGCTGCCTTGACACCGAGGAATCAGCCGCCCACGCTATCCTGGAATGCGATATTGGGTTATAGAATTATGATCATTGAAATCTTCAATACAACCCTATAAGTTCATTTTATTCAATTCAGCCTAGGACAGTCCACTGTTGGACAAAGGCCTCTCCCATGTTGCGCCACAGCATCCTGTCCTCCGCCTTCCGCATCCAGTCTGTCCCAACCACCTTTTTGAGGTCGTAGGTCCATCTAGCTGGGGGGCGTCCCACACTACGCTCGCTGATACGCGGTCTCTTCTCTAGGACTTGTTTGCTCCATCGGCCATCGGTCCTTGGACAAACATGGCCAACCCACTGCCACTTCAACCTGCTTACTTCAAATAAACTCCGTACATAGCCCGCTCCATAGCGCGCACATACATAAGTTAATTTAATTCCATCAAATAAGTAGATCATGAAAAACTCATTCATTGGGATTAAATGGACTAAGAAGGTTGTACTGGCTACCGTAGCGGATCCACCATACGCGAACCGGCTGAAGCTAAATCGACAGTTCGATCGAAATTTGAGCTGTGACGTCGAAATATCCTTTTCTAACAAAATATTATGACCACTCAAAATCTGCGCAGAAACTTGATCGTTATACATAATATTCCAATTATAAAGAGAATCATCCGATTCGGTATGACGCGTATTTAGGAACAACAACAAAAAGTACGTGGCCTGGAGACTGATAGCAATTTAACATTATCAATCTGCGGGGGGCATGATAACAGACTAATAATAGTGCTTGACACACCTTAACCTCTTGACGTATTTATCAGACAGTTATCGACCGTGGAATCCTCCATGCCCTCGGATCAAGGCGTGCACGATCAGGCCAGATAGATTGAGTAGTTCGAAAATACGCGACCCATTTCATCATGCATTGATTATTGCTGACTTTTCAAAATGATTTCATTTGGAACAGACGTAATTTAAAATTTATGTAAACAGTTTTTTTTCTTGACTTTGAGTTCAATCTATTTTAACGATCCTTATCAGAAAAAGAACCCAAAATAGCTCGTAATGAAGTGAGAAGTTATTCAACTCGACGTGTATTGGCTGTTATTCTAAGTTTATACTATGCAGTACCTACAAATTAGCAACTAATCTACCGCAATGACAATCGTGAAGATTATGACCTCAGGACTAACAGCCTCCCTGCCGGGGTCGCGAGATTTGTTCGAAAGAGTTACCGTGGCCCTGGCATATAGGCAACTGAAGGAACACGGGTGGGTTTTAGTCAGTAAAAGTCTGACACGCCCTTCCGCTCCACCCAGAGCGGAACACGTCATTTGATGATTTCCCAAAAAAAGGACTAAGATACTCTCACTAATATGAAAAGCAAAGATAAGATACGTCATAAAGATGTCTCTTAACTTTTATTTTTACAAATTTTGTTTTCAAATCACTTATGACGTCACAGTATCCACCTCTACTTGTTAGTCCTAGATATTTTACATACTAAGCATTAACTAGAACTGATAGGTAGATCTGTGTTCAGCCTACCTAGCAGTATGACGAAACGGCGCCATTCTAATGTTACATCTGCGACCACAAACATATACGTCAAAGGATATTGTTGATATATATACTGAGTAGTTGATATAATATGAGATAAGATTACATGGTGACTGCGATTCTCTGTGAAGCAAAATGTGGGTGTGGGCCACACACCTACAAAACAATTCAATTACATTCCACTACATCCGGCAATTAAAACAATTGGCGGAAATAGTGCCATTAAAGGAATGTTGGTATAGGTTTTTCCTGGATTTAATTTTCCAAGTGCATTGTCAAGAGGCCACCAGAATAGATTTCAATTCTATCATCCGGTTCCTGGTTATAGCTTTTACATTATCCTTGTTGTTGTTGTCTATATTAACGTGTAGAAGAGGTAAAGTTTGTGATTCTGTGGGTTACAGGGGTTTATGTCGCAGCAATAATAGCTGCACGGCTCGATCGATCACGTTAAGCTGCGCTTGCCGTGATTGGTCCGTAGATGGGTGACCATCATTACATACAAAGACCACTCCATGCCTCGGAAAGCACGTTAAGCCGTTGGTTCCGGCTGGTATTCGTAGATCTTTCTCTCTTTCTTACTTTCTCTTTGTTTTTTTTCTTGTCTCTCTTTCGTCTTTCTTTGATCTTTTGTTTTCTTTTAAAAAACGTATTTTCTTTCTTTCTTTTCTTTTTCTTACGGTTTGTCAGAAGCCCGAAACTCTGACAATCAGCCTTATCAAGGGTATTGTAATACCCAGTAACAGAGTTTTAGAGGTCAGATAGGCAGTCGCTCCATGTAAAATACTGGTACTCAGCTGCATCCGGTTAGACTGGAAGCCGACCTCAACACAGTTGGGAAAAGGCGAGGCAGACGATGATGAAAGTTTGTGGGTTCGTATGATCTTCGAAATCTACTCATTTGGTTCCGAAATTTTTTTCACTATTGGGTATTGGCGAGTGTCTCCAGATAATACTTTATGATAAAAGAAGAAATTTTATAAAATATATGAAATTTTAGTCACAGATTATGACATTCTTATACCGTGTGTGTATTTATGTCGTACGTCATTACTAAACCAGTCCGAATCACAATAATACGTCGTCTGGGACAAATATTGTTCGGATACAGGTTACAGAATTATTATGAACGTATTATTATTTAACCATGCAATAATATTGTCATATTGTCATACTAGTCAGAATCATAATAAATACTTAAGTACCTAAGGATGATATTAGTTTCAACGTCGTCATCTAAAGATCTAGGTGGTCCCTGAGACGATGCAACAACAAAATAATAGAAAAGAAGCGTGGGGTGCCTGATCAAAAAAAAATACCTTAAAAGAACCCCTCGCTTTTTTCCATTATTTTCTACTTTTTAGTTTGTTTTCTATGGAAGCGTGTTTTTAATAACTATTATTTATTTTCTATTTTTTAGGGTGTTTCTAATTTTGAGACGTATGTCAGCGTAGTTTGTGACGTATGTCAGCGTAGTTTTAGAAGACAGTTTTTTTGCTGTTCTGGTAACCCTGGCACGGGTAATGGCACAAATTTATGAAATTATTGCATTGTCATCGGTTTTTGACAGGTGTGCAAAGTTTGAATGAAATCTGGTCGTTTAAAGTGGGTCAAAATCGCGCTATAACGAGTCAGTTACAAACAAACATACTAACATACAAACAAACATACAAGCGAAGCTAATATAAAGCGTGTTAAAAGGGATAAACGTGTGCCAAGGTCTTCTAGTCCGCCAACCTACACTGGGCCCCGTGGCGGGTTATGGCCCACTCTTTCTCTCATAGGGGATGTCTGTGTCCTGGTAATTTGAACATTTTCAGCTTAAAAGAATCAGTTTAGTTCATGTTTATAAGGTTGAAAAAAATAATGAGCATTAGTATTCTCAACTACTTCGTCGTATTCTTCTGGTTTCAATTAGACAAACAATAGAATACGTACTTAAATAATGACAGCGCATCTGCAGACACAATTGTGTGCAGATAACTACATAATACGGAAGTCTTTGAGTGCTTGTGTAGATTAAATCTTACAAGTTAGATCCTATCATGCAATGTTACATAATGAAAATTCAGCCAACCGCCTTGTGGGACATCCCGTTTGCCTTTTTTATTATGTAAATTGATAAAGTTCTGTAGAATAAATTGTTTTAAGATTTTCATTAGCATCAAAATGAGTCTATACTGTTCCCACTTCTGGGACATAGGCCTCTTTTCTGTGGAAGGGAGTGTGCCAGAATTCACCATGCGAGCTCAGTGCGAGTCGATGGATGTCACATGTCTTCGATTTTTATTTCTAGGACATGACGGTTTCCTCATGATGTTTTCCTTCACCGTTTTGAAACCAGTGCTGATGAAATTAAATACACAAATTCATGATAATCACATTTTCATCAAGGTGCTTAACGTGTATTCTACTTTTTACGCCGCTGTTTAAGTTTATCGTTGGCACCCAAATATGTGGTGAAGACTAGTTCCACAACTTGTATCACAAGTTGTAGGTGATTATTATATACCTGATATATGTCAGTATTCACAGCTGAAAGGCCTTTGTATAACCGTATAGGTAGCACAAAGGTTGACGCACAGCCTGTGAGTAATGATTCAGTACATGATTCTGAAACCCCTGTGTTGAAATATTTCGTTCGTTATTATTTTTAAACTTGCTGTTCTATACAATTTCATTGCTTTGATATTGCACTTTTCTATGAAACAGTAGCTTGCTTTGTTTATAACTAACGAACAATTTCACTAAATTCGTGGTCACGATAGAATAGGTAATTAGCAACAATGTAGTGACTAAACCCATTGGGTGATTTCCCGAGCCGTTTTTTTTTTGTCAGCATACGCCGAAGTATATGTAAAAACAAAATCATTAAAGCTGTAATGTTTTGAAGTAATTACGTAAAGTATGTTTTTACTCGTTGTTGTGTAAAATAATATTTTCAATGTCGAGATCATGCACGTCATTGTAATGTAATACATTGCGAACTGTACGTACCTCTACATATATGTATTATATCTGATCTGATATTGCGCTACAATCAGTATCGTGATATGTGGTTAGGTATTTTATTTCGCCTTTATTGGAAAATCTGATATTAATATTTCCTTACCTGTCATCGGTATACTTGAGTACTACCCAAGTTCTTCGGATCCGGATCCCAAATACTTCTTTTGTGACGTTTGAATTTTGTATAGAAAAAAACTAGAAAATTATCATAAATACCCTATTTACTATTATAGGATATTGTGAAAAATGATGTCTTCCATGACGTAGCATTTGGAATGTTCCATATTATTATGTCAGCATTTTAAAACCCAACTTATTGATAACCTCTAGAATAAATCAACAATTTATTATTTAATTTGCAATGAATATTTTCTAGAAATAAAAATAAGTAAGGTGCGTTTAGTATGTAAATTATAGTAGGCACAAAATGTTCTCGTGAATGTCAACGCGATAATTATTTTTATTATTGTTAATAATAGTAAACTTAATGTTAGTTGCTACAGAAATAAAACTAATAATAATTTAACGCCACACCTTAGAGGTGTGACGGTGACTGGTATTTTAAGGTTAACAACATTCTTATTAATTGATAAATATTAATTGAATAATAATATTAATACCAGGATGGAGAGAATTCTTTCTTAACAACATTTTTCTATTTTATTTCCTTTACTTCACTAAAATACATATAAATTATATTCACCGATCACTAATAATGTTAATCTCTGATTGGTATAGATAGATATTGAGTAGCTTTTTACACTTTACACCTATTTTATACCTATTTTGCTTCCTACTTTTATTACCAACACCATCAAGAACTAAAGAGCAACTTCACAACTTAAAAAAAAAACATAATGATTTCAGGAGTCTGTAATGTATAAACCATTTAAATTTGCCGGAATTTGAAAAGTAAAACAGTCTATTAACTTAATGCACTTTTACAAAACCTTATTCTTTTGTTTACAAATAATGTATTCAACGGTTTATTTTTGTAGTCTAATTTAGGAATTACATTAAACGTATACTATGGTATTCGTTATTTGAGGCTACAGTCGTAAAACTTGAGCCAGAAATATAGGTTGAAGAGAATCGCAAAAGCTATAAGTAGTTGTTTTCCCAAGATATGTGCGTATACAATAAAATTATTCATAGGCCCTGATATTAAATCTGTTTATTTTCCTAGGAGAAATCCTCATGGAACGGAGAGATTCTGATATGTCCGACTTCTACCGACTAAAATCCAACTGTTCCTTATTACGGAGAAAGCAGGGTAGCCCTCGAAATTAAATTTTTCTTACGTTTTTAGGTATCTTGTAGATCAGTGACAGGTTGTTTGTTGGTTAACATATTAGTCGCAACCGTAACAAATATTGTTTTATATAATTATGATTTTTAAAATCATGGATACAGCCTCTAAGTTCATTTATTCACAGGGAATTAATGAGCTTAGAGGCTTGTATCGATGATTTTCGTCGCGGAACATATTTTATTTATTCAACATACTACTTGTAACCTAATCTACTTGTGACCTGCAAATTGTGAAAAAGTAAGAACATTTTATTTTTCCAAGGGCTGCCTTAGCTTATCCACCGTAAACTAGAATGTTTTCAGGATAAGTAGCGTGAAATTCGAAGGAAAAACCACACCACATTATAAACACAGACGATAATATTATTAATTAGGACGTAAAATACAAAATATTATTCAATTAAATTAAAACGAACACAAAAACCGGAATTGCAAAATGTCCCTACCTCTTATCTTTAATTTTGTTGTTTTCCTCACCCGGAATTTCCTGGGACATGGAAAAATGTGTGAACGACTTTTGCATATTTTATGAAGCGGCATCGTAATTTACCTGGTGCGTTTTCCAATAATTCCGTTTAGTGCGAACGGAAAAAGTGTATACATTGTCAGTGCATATAATTTAATTATTGAGTCACGCGTACTTTTTGAATAAATACATTTTTCTTTAAGTTTTTAGATTTATGTTTTCTTACCTAAGTAAAAACAATGTAGATTATAGTTATCAAGGTATTGTAGTAAGTAAGAAGGTATACTCTTAATACAATACTTTGATTAATAATAAATAGTTAACCATTTGTGTGAACTGTGATAACTTAGGTTTAATAAACGACCAATTTCCCAGCGCGGTGCTAAAATGTCAAATTGGGGGAGACCTGTGTCCAGCACTGGAGGTCATACGGCTGAATTGAATTCAGTTGATATCAAGCACCCCATTTCTTTTATTTTTCTATAGAACTGCCGTTACCCGGGTTCGGGTGAAATAATGTTGATGATGATAATGATTTTGGGGTGAAAACTTTTACCTTCTATTACTTTTTAAATTAATTTCCAAGTACGTTTTTAAATTTACTAAATTTTCCATTGTTTTTTTCTTGTATCCTGTGAATCACAAGGTACGCTAAAAACTTGAACTGGTCACCATTACTATAGGTACTATTAAAGTTTCAATAAATTCATTCAATCCTCAAGCATTGTCCTGGAATATGATTACTTTTTAAACCGCAAATGGCGTCATGAGCGAGAAAAAGAAAATATCGAGAAATTCCTAAGAGGAAAATAAATAATGACCAATTTAAAACTATAGGTTTATTATAAAACACAAATACCTGTTGTACTTACTTCTAAAAAAATAGAAGAAATTAATAGTTGATAGTTATCATGTTATTTTCGTTTTAATTATTTAACCATTTGCACTTTTTTTATCATAGTGAACCTAGTCCAAGCCCCACGCAAGCCCAAAGAACTGTGTTTTTTTAGGATCCACTTTTTCAGGAATTAATGTGTTGAAATAATTGTGTGTATTTTTCATTTGTTTTAAATGTCTTAAATCAGAGTGACTGTTTTTCATGATTCCATAGTAATTAATTAACAATATTAATGTTTACCATTGTTTTTAAGTGTTGCACGCATTATTCATTTTACATTTTTTTTCACACATTTTATTTTTTTCTATTTCAGAATCAGATCTCACGAGTCTATCGCATGTTGGTGAGTACGCATCATTTTTATCGTTTTTTTCATTATCACTGATTGTTTTTATCTTTAATTTGTGATGTTTTAATATTGGTGATTGGTGATTACATCAACAATCTTAGGAATTCAAAGTTATTATTAAGTAACCAAAATATTTGTTAATATAATGTGAAAAAAAATAACAAAGTTTGTAGGTACAGCACTGCAAAAACCATAGGCGGATATTATAATTTGCAACATAGAGTTTATATAATTTGAAGTAACATTTATGTATATCAATCAGTCTCCTCGCTAAATTTGCGATTTAGTCACTTCTATATCAGTAACTGAGCTGATTGACAGCACGACATCATAATATAAACCCTCAAATAGGATGTTTTGGATTAACCATTGCCACGAGGCGCGAAATCCAAAATAAACATCTATTCTTACGTGGCCACATACTCCCATGTGTTGAGAACCAGAATTGTTCGGAATTTACACTTTCATTGCTTGAAATGTGAAGAAACATCGACACTTGAAGGTGACAATGCGAGTAATGGATAGAATATTGAAGCTAATGTTCATAAAAATCTAGTTTTTGCTGCTTTCGGGATAGAAGAAGGTTACACAATGGTCGATATTAGGTAACATTGTCACTCAATATCGCATTGGAGTGAAGAATTTATGAGTTCCTGATGCGAGGTTAACGATGATTTTGGGGCCATTCTCGTAACATTCATTCAATTGGGTTTAAGTAAAAGGCAAACTAGATACAGCAGATGTTTGTAATCGGTTTAATTTTTCCTTCGGCAAATACTCGTATACCTAAGTACTGGATACTTGTACTGCAAAACAATGCAGGACTAGACATCAATAATTCATTTGATTATAAAATGGTCTTAGTTGCAGCTGACGCCTTCCGTCATTCCAAGTCAAAATGTCAGTCATTTTTGCAATGTTTGAATCAAACTTCCTACAAATAAATACATATTTTAAAATGCCATGATCAACGATTCCTCAGGCTTATATCAATTATACCTTAGGTATAACAATGTACTTTAATAATTACTCTTAAACGGTGAAGATAGGGTTCAAAATGTTTTATCTCATCTTGAAGAATAGGTATGGAGGTGAATTGAAGGTGAATTTTTGTGACTTTATTAACATAACATCTTATATCATTACTGGATCTATTACATAATTCAAACACTAATTTAATATGGAACACTACAGTTTATAATGTCAAAGGTAAAGTTGAAATAGAAGTAGAATTCAAATAAATATTTGATGAAATACCTGAGGTATCTGAAAGAAATATAGATTCAATTCAAACGTTTGATTCAACAGCCGATTTAGAACTTAAAGACATACTAGTTCAATTTGCATCTCGTGTAGTAACAGTTTTAATACACATCGTCTCAATAATAAATCGATCATCAAGAGACGAAGGGCAGTTGCACACGTTACACATTACAAACATATTATTGATTAACAGACATACAGAAATTGTTCGATATATGATAAACTAGCGCTCACAGTGGCCTTATTGTACCAGCATGCGTTTCAATTAAGGCTCATAACAGTAATTGGTGTCAGCATTTGGTACTAACAGTTCCTCCAATGTTCGTATAGTTTATTCTATTAAATGTTCATTTACACAATTTAGTTGTAGCGGAATTTGAAATTGTCGACAATTTGTACCTCCTGTTTCATATGGCTATACCGTATATTATATATATGTTGAGATACTGTGGAATAACAATAGTGTCTTTTAAGATAAGTAGTACATTCTGAGTCAGTTCATTAAAAATTTCAACATCAATTTCAAGTGATTATTCTATTTCTGTTGCAATAATAGTTTCATGTCAGTTAAATATATTAATTTTGTCATTAAACTTGGCACCCACGTGGGTCCAAGGATTTATCAGTCACGCCAATTGCAAATGATCAAAAATCTTATATTTCCACGAAAATGTCAAGTGAGTGCAGTAACTTTTACGTGCAAACTCGTTAAAATTCTCAGACATTTTGGCATTTTACCAATAATTGCCATAAATACGGTTATAAACGCAGTACACGACCCTATTACTTTTCAAGCAGTAACGTTATTTGCAGCTTCCTCATCCTGCTTGAATTGGCTCTCTATTAGTAATCTATGACTGTCATTTCCGTAAACAGTTGTCAAAGTACAGTATCCAAGATTGCCGAAGCTTCTAGTTATGTTGGGGATGTAAATACAGATGCTGGCAATGTTCCAGAGATTGAGACAAAGGTTGTAACTAATTATTGTCCATCAAGTACTCATACAAAAACGTAATTACTGGGTTCTTAAAATAGGGGGTTTCTGGAGTACGCAATCTCGTTCCAGTACGTTAAACTGCTTGCGTACGGTCGACTGTTTTACCTATACATTCAAGCTTCGTATTTAATTCGTTATTTGTTTATACTGTGACATATTAAATTTCTTGTTTTGTATTGTTACGATTTCTCACTGTGAATCTTTTCTCATTTGTGACAACCGTATTAAATGTTTCAGGAGAATTGTTCAAATATTTTCAGTAAGTGTTGTAGATAAACACCTGGCTGGAGTTTTATTTGTGAGCTGCGAGTCATAAATTATGTTACTAAAATTATTAATTCCAAATTACCTACTATTAATATTAGCTATTTTAAATTACCCCATTAAAGTCTTTAGCATGTGGCCAATACGTGATGGCCGTAATACGCTAACAAAAGGAATTTGCTTGGAAATCATGAATATGTATTTTGTTTGAATATTTCTTACATTTATTTCACGTCTCAAGTCTTTATGTGAGTACGTTTCTCTTGTTATTTTAATAACTTGCACTAATTTATGTGTAACGGAAGAATTATCTCGCAGTCACATTGCAAGTCACATTGTCAGTCACATGCGCTATTCATTTAAGACAGACTTCAGTTCTCAGACTGTTTTAATTGACCACTTATTGGTATGATGGAGTTACTTACAAATGAAGGCAAACTATAGAAATAATAAGCGTTGTATTCGTAAATAAATTTTGTTACTTCTTCTGTAATTACTATACGCATGTTAAAAAATGGATCTGCCTAGGCTTTGCCCAACTACATTAGGGACGGCTTCGATTCCAACTGAAAGTAGCTGAGTTTTAAATGGAGAGATTGCCTATCTGACCTCTACAACCGAGTAATTGGGTAATACGATACCCGGGCTTTCAGGCTTCTGACTACCCGCAACGACAGTCAAAGATGTACTTATAATAGCCGTGATCAACGGTTTAACGTGCTTTCCAAGGCACGGAGAAGCCTCAATATGTTATGTATCCACGAACCGACCGAGGCAAGTGTAGAATGTTATTATTTAGCTATGGAATTTGGATAAAAGTTTCGTTCAATGAAGTTTTACTTCAAAGAAGTAATGAGATAATTAAAGTAGGTTTCTCTTGCTACCACAGAGAAAAAGTAAACAGCCTGGGCCAATGAACTGGTGTAAGTTTGAGCCAGAGTTGCTAGATTGAACGCATCAATTGCTTACAAACGATCATGATAAAAGGTCATTGATAAATATAAAATTGTTAGACATTCAACCTTTTAAGTGCATATAGAAAAATTATGGAAAGTTTATCAGAGTATTGTGTCAGTACCTAACATAATAGGGGTTATCTACATATGTCTACCTATAAATGAAAAAATACTGAAATCAACAGAGCGGTAAATATTACAGACAAGCAGGGAAAATAAACTCATACAATAAAAAATGCACTTGTTATTATCTATCAGCGCACTAAATTAAAAGCCAAAAAAACGTAAACAAAAAACAGGAAAATTGTCTGAAAAACTGCGTAAACAAATGGCGTCTTCCTGTGGTTTCCAAACACAATTACCTAGAAAGAACCACATAAATGTGTTTTCAATAACACTATTTATAATTTTAGAGACGCAGTATATTGTGGAGTTGAAAATGTCCAGAGCACATCAAGCGAACAATTAAACGTGCTTTGATTATTTTTGCAAGACGAAAAAAGATCTGACGAAGTTGTACGCAGCGATATTCCGGAGAAGAATTTCGCTAGTGGGTTATCTGGAGAAAACGTTATCTTAGGATTTACAACCGCAGCCGATAATAACAATAACACAACAGCTATTTTACGATTCACCTGTATTTGGAAGCCAGAACAGTTCCCTCTGGTGATATCATGCATACTACTGATAAACGGATTTGGGTTTCCCAAACGAAGTTTGTTTATTTGGGTATTTCTTTGCAAATAGTTTTTAATACTGTTAAAATATGCCACGGTTTAAATGATTAATTCTTCGTTAGTTAGTAACAAGAATAGGTGTATAGCAGTGGCGAGAGGTGCAACTACATACATATATGGCCAGTTTAAGCCGATCCAAAAAAACACTCGCGTGATGCAAGCTTAAACTTTCTTCAGACGAGAACTTCACTGATACTGAATTAGAATCAGAGAACATTGTACGGAAGATTTTCTTTTCTTCTCATGCAGGCTTTTTTCAGTAATTCCTGGAAACACAAAAATTAACCTAAATTATTAATTAATTTAATAATGAAGTGGATCGATAAGCCAATAAGAATCGGCTTGAATTAACCTGTCACCACTGCTAAGTAGGCAGGACCCACTGTGACTTATAAAACTAAACATTTCCAGATTTAGCTGTCCTCGCATTGTGTGGGCTTTTTGTACAATGAGGAGTCAGCTTATGCTGGAAATGTACGGTTTGATAATTATGTCACCGTGTGTACCAGCTAAGCTTCAGTAGGCATTTGATAAGGCTCTAATGTATTTTATCTAAAAGGCCAAAACCGTTTACATAATTTAAAATAACACTCACAAGGGACATTGAATTACATTATAATTTACTGTCGTTAGATGTGCAAAGATTACTTTGACATTTACATTTACTACAAGTTTATTTAATTTACAAATGTAATTTAGTATTTCTCAGTATTCTCGTTGGACGAAGTATAATCATTAGTACCACTGTAGTCTAGAGATCATAAGGAATAAAAGAAAATACGTTTTATTGAAATGCGCGTCAATTTTTGGTGGGCCCAATCGCCGACCAAAAATACAAATCTCCTTCAAATAGAACATAATGTGGTTGATGATACAATACAGCGTTGATAGTATTGGTAAACCCAGAGATAAAAGTAAACCAAACAATACATTGTAATAAAATATAGATCGTAGTGATGGCCCATTTTTGAGCCATTTTAATTAAAAACTGAAAATTATAAAAACAATCCAGGCCGACTTAAAGCTTTAAGTTACATCATCTTTGTCTGTTCGATCTCAGGAAATGAATAATGTCTATTAGAGATGCTAATATTAGTAACTAGCTGACCCAGCGAACTTCGTACCGCCTCAGAATCAATAAATGTTGTGTTAACTTATCAGATCCCACCAACACAAAGTAAAGAACACCGAGTACTATATACCCATGTTAGACCAAGTTATGACAAACTGGTACTTTGAAGGCATAAAGCGTTTTCTAGCTACCACACTCCCATGATAGGTGAGCTCCTACCAAATTATGCCAACCTGGTACTTTGAAGACATAAACGGTCTCATTATAAAAAGCAGTTTAACTAAAAACCCAGGTTTAAACCTCATTAAACAATGGTTTAAGTTTAAGTTTTATTGCAAAAAAAGGTTTTGCGATAAACCATAGACTAAACCCTTGTTTAACGTTAAACCTGGGCGACCCCTGGTTTATCGATGGTCTAAAGGTCATGGCACATTATAGCGCCACCGCAACGGCACGGCTCCAAACCAGGAATTAACTTGTCATTCAATTTTGAGCATTAAATCGTTCGTAGTATAATATATTTCATAATGTCAATATGAAAAAGCCAACGGCGGGCAGTCAGCGCGCTTGTCGCTACCATACAACTCGACTCGCAGCCCGCGTGCTGTAAGCGAGTGGACCATGTGTTTACAGCGCGCCGACCGCACGCTTACTACGTGCCGACTCCGAGTCGCCAGCGAAACATCGTCATTGCGCCATTGCATCCTCCCTCTAGTCTCGAATCAGATTTAAGACAGTCCTAGGCGTGTTCAATCATAAATGCCATATAATTATTGTGTTCGCGGTGACAGCAAGCTTGCACCTCGCGGTCAGAGCGCAGACTGCGAAGTGCGAGCGTGCATCTCTCGGCCAGCGCGCGGACTGCGAGCTTGCACCTAGCGGCCAGCGCGCAGTCTGCGAGCTTGCACCTCGCAGCCGACGCGTAGTTAGCGCGCTGGCAGCTAGCCGTAGCCTAAAGTCGAGGAGACGCCGTGCTGCAGCTGTGCAGTTGCGGTGCCGGTATAATGTGCTATAACCTTTAGTCGCATCTGTCAAGTTTCCACTTTTAGGTTATCATTTATTTCGTTGTGTTGTGTTGTTTTTATCCAAAAAAGGACATTAACATGGTAGATTTAATTGATAATCAGGATATTGAAGCTATTCAGTCATTAGAAAGGTCACGCCGATTCAACAGAAATCGGGTTCGAGTCAATCCCTTCATTGAGTTATCCGATGAAGATTTCAGGCAAAAGTAGAAAACAAAATTTATTCAAAAGTATCGCAAGTCGAAGAAACGCTTAGTAAACCAAGCGTTTCTTCGCCTTGCGATACTTTTGTGTAAATTTTGTTTTCTTAAAACGCGCGAAAATGTTACGTTTCGTTACACGAACTTAGATGTACTACTACCTAATACATTAGTAATGTGATTAAACCTAAACAAAACTGCAATCGATAAGTAATATTAATGTCCATGCAAAATAACAAAGTCTCAATATTTTGAATGTTCCTTACATAATTAAATCATTGATAATACAATAAAATATCAAAACGTTTTCTTTTCTTGGGATACGGAACGTTGCAATAGAATGATATCATAACGAACGAGTGATATTTATGTTAATCTGTGGTTGATATTAAGATAATGGTTTAAATGACGGTATTATGAAGACCACGATTTTTAAATGTTTTGTAATACGAACAAGTTTAGACCATGCTTTTACAGATGAGCTTGGCCTTGATAGTTTAGGTTTAAACCAAGGTTTATTTAGTTTTTTGTAATAAGACCGAAAGCGTTTTCTAGTTACCACACACCCATGTTAAGTGACTTTGTATGCTTGAATAAGTGTTCTTAAATTTTCTAATTTTCCGCGCAATTATTTAATTTTTTTCTTTCATAAGAACCTTCTCCTGACAATAACAAACACAACAAAAAAAAAAAGTGAGATCGGTCCAGCCGTTCACGCGTGATGGCGTGACCAAGGGAAATAGGGATTCATTTTTATATATATAGATAACGTATCATTTTCTGTTTTCTAGGGCATCTATCAATCATTGTTGTAGTATTCGTCATTCGATTCGAGACGTGCATTGTGACGAAGGTCGAATTATATTTGTCTAGGCGATATCCCGATATATCTCCAAACAAAATTATTTTCGTTTTCTAAACAACACTTATTTTCACTTTTCATAACTCATGTTGAACTTTACAGCTAAAGTTATAAGGTTTAAATTGTGTTAATTGATTAAAAAATAGTTGACGGGTTAAAGTTGTTTTATTTGTATGGTGTATGGCCTGTCCTTGCTATGACACAACCGACCCACTGACCTGAATGTCTGAAATTAAACAATTTCGATGCTTTTGTTAAGATATGGGACATGTTTGCTAATTTATAAACGTCACGAAATCGGAGAGTTTAGTTGTATGTACCTAGTCAGAAAGTGTTTGTTCCGTTGACGCCATTACTCTTCTTAGAATCCGTGATCTTAGTTGTTAGAGATAAAATTCAGATTCGGGTTACTGCTCGGTAAAATAATGCGATAACCTGTAAACTAAAAATAATGTTCAGCTCACGTGCATCTCTGAAAAAATGGTGCTTATAGTAATTTTTTTCGTTACCAGTCATGACTGGATTCAGTGTTCATGAAAACATGAAGTGCGGTAGTTTATTTCTTTATCAATCAACGCATTAATGTTCTTAATAATATGAGTACACTAGTACTCTTCACTCAAGGTTTTAATCTCCTTGATTACGAACTCGGCACGCGTTAAGATCGAGTGCCGGCTAGACGTATAAGAGCTCACGTGCCCATTAACATGCTAAGATGACAGAAAACTATTACATCTGGTAATTTTCTCGCTATTACAGTGGAAAATTAGAAATTTTGCAGATGCTGGCCGATTAGTCAGCGGTGTATACATTGTTTGAGAGCAAGTCGTGGATAAAAATATAATATTGGTAATCTAGGAGAACTTGTGTTTTTATTTTTTACTCAACCTTTATTGCTCCCACTACTGGGACAGGCCAGTTCTCGGTGAAAGGGATCGATGGTGAAAGGGCCTTAATCCACCACGCAGGCCCAGTGCGGGTCGGTAATGTGAAAGATATCGCCAGGAGATTGAACCTAAATTATTCTGTTGACGTAATGTCTACATAGTATTCAAATGCAGGTAATGTAGGTGCATTAATATACATTTATGAGACAAAACAAGCCCATAAAAGGCATATTTTGTACCCAGTCACAATTGAAACAGCGTGATATCTACATGCTGCTTGTTGATTTTCAACTGAAAAAGTTCAGAAATATCAGTACTGTTTAAAAAAAAAATGTTTGGTGTAAGACATTATATGTAGTTGTTCCAGTACGTAGAACAATACACTCGCGAGGGTTATGTAATACTTGAAGTATGTGATGCCATAATAATATGTAACTTTGCGACCGAGACGGTGGCTTAGAATGCATTTAATTAACAGGTATCTGGTGTCTTCCAATTAAATGTTAAGCAATGATTATACACCTCTGTACAGCTATAACGATTGTTGTAGATACCCAGGAAACCCATTTTCTGTCTTATTTAAGTCATCCACAGACAGCCACGATGCGACGCTGCGACGCGTTTTTGGTAAAACAATTTCCATGAAGTTTTAATGAAAATTGTTCTTCAAGAGTCTCGTCGCACTGTCGTGTGTTGCCTGCTTGTGGGTGCCTTTATGCTTTTATAGTCCTCAAACGATTGTTTGTCGATCAGGAATAACAATTTTATTGCGCCCTCTTGGCCACCTACGCAAACCGCATTGTTGGACTATTTCAATTATGTTGATGGTTATAGTAAAATGCAGTATGGACTACGTTTGTTTACTACTAAAAATATCTTCCCCGCGTCACATCGCAGACGTTGATGCCACATAAAGCTGGGTTTATGCATTGAGATGTTTTATTATAATTAGTGTTAAGTTCAACACCACTTAGTGTTTTAAATCTATAAATGCATATTTTACTTGTTTGGTTAAGTTTTTATCGAGTTTAGCCTGACATTGATAAATTTAAGTCTTTTGACGTTATCACTGATTTAAATTCGAGGTTAAGATAAGATAATTAATAGTTGTAGTACAACGTTCAATAAACATTGAACAGTCTAGCTTGAAACTAGAACGACAGAATATAACAAGGTTACAAACATCAGAAGCGATGATGGATCTGAGTATAAAACACTAAAGTGATAGTGTGATTGAAAACGTAAACAAATCATATAAGTTGATCCATTTCTAAACAATTTTCGTATCGTGTGCCAATATTAACATGTTACAGTTACAGACTACAGTGCGCAGACGCATTAAGATTATCAACAAACGGCTATTATGTTCTAGAATAACATTGCATGAACTGAATCCCGGAGTTGCGAAACCTAATTGTAACAATCTCACTTGAAATTACACAATTACGCAGTTGTAACATCGCTTGCCACCAAGGCTACAATGTCAGCTGACTAGGAAGAGAAGAAGCGTTGAATAGCGTTGTATTTATAGCAGTCGATATCTCTGGGGGCGTGACTCTTGCGTCGTTTTTACACAGGTGCAACGTTTACGCAATCATCTCTTGCGATGCGTCGTCTATCAGGACTCTACTTAATAAGTCAGTCAATAATGTTGCAATAATACTGTTTCTATTTCTAGTACTACTAATAATTAATTTTAATTGAGGATGGAGCAAAACAAGGTTTTATCATATTCTCTTGTTTTTGTTGTGTATAGCTTCAATGCCAAACAGTACCTACATTGCTTATAATATTATGTTCTGATGCGGTAAATTAGCAATTCGATATTATTCACCACCTGCGCATGTAAACTTTATGATGCTGATTTGAAGGGTTACGCTAGTATAATATACAAAGAAAACAAATGAAAACGAAAGAAAAACAACGTTCCGAGATCAACAAGTAGACTCATTGTCTTATTTGTTAATGGTGCCGATTCTGTTGTACACGAACTAAACTAACTAAACTATCTCTAAAATTCCTTACTTTTGGCTATGAGAATTGTAACGCTATTCTGCAAGGAAAAATCTCTAAATTAAAAAACTATTTTGACACGACTAAAATCGAATTTGACAATCGCGACTCAGCGTGGTATTTTTTTTTTCTTTTGTTTTCGCAACGTTTACTTGTGTGTGCATTGCGTAGAATGAATTTTTTGAGAGACGAAGGCGCGTGCTAGTGTGCAGCCTGGACGTGTTTTATATGGAATTTTTCACTTTTGTTTGAAAAATATAAAAAAAATGTTACCCACGTGTTGATATTTAAATGTTCCGGGGTATACTAAGGGGGTCGAAAATTTCATTATTTTTGCGATAGGACACGCCATTTTCAAGATATAAGCAAAAAGAAAATAAAAAATACAGAACTGTTTTTGCACGTGAAGGCAAGGCGTTGTTGAGAATTTTAGTTCATGACCACTAGTTTTATTCCACACCTTTTTAATCGCGCTTAAAAAATAGTCAGATTTAGTTAAAATAAATTATTATAGTCAAAATTTTTGGTGAAAACCGGCAAACTCAGAATAGCAAAATTGTCATTTTCACTAAACTAATAACTCAGTGCAATCCTAGTGCTGTCAAACTAAAATATAGTTAAGTTGTGTCACTTTAGTCTATTTCAGAATAGGAAATCGTCGTTTGACAGGATTAAACCAAATTTTAGTGATTTTTAGTTTAGTTTAGAGAATTTTGTGACAACAGAATCGGCACCATTGTCTCAAATATTCTTTAGTTTTATTCCACACCCAGACGGTGCGAGATCTATAGGACCCCACTGAGACAAATTCGTCAATTAACTTTTGTTCTAAAAGCATGTTCGTTCTTAATGTTCCACTAAAGATTTTACGGTCACCGTGGTTAAATGGTTCAAAAGATGGACGTCATTTGCTTAAGTATGTCCATTTGTATTGGTATCGGTATCAATACAGCATGTGATTACAGCTTCATTCTTTGTATCAGTATAACTAATGTGGCGATCATCTTTGAATTCACACGAGTCAAAGGTTTTGAAGCTAAAACGTTCTAAGTTTTAAGTCACGCTTTGTACTTTTCTAATATTTTTGGTGATTGCTGTGTTCTTGCTCCCAAATCGATCTATTAATGGTGGCAATCGAGATTTCTACGATAGATACTACTTTATGGATATCTACTGGACCTCAATTTTTAATGATCAGATGCAGATCTTGAAAAAGTGCTTTCACTCGCTACGCCTTCTAGCTTGACCATCAATTTTTGTATTCTCTTAGCCCTTTGCCTTCTGTTTTACTACTATTTTCACTTATGATATTATCGGTGTTGCTACAAGTTTCTGTAGTAAATATTCATGATGTCGTGTCACATTGAATATAGTTGCCACTTTTTCGACTGTTAAACTACTCAGTTTGCAACGTCTGGACGATTTGCTAAATGTCTGTGATACGCAGTGTCTTATGTAATCTGACCTGAATGTCAAAAGTCCAATGGTTGTGTAGGAATACCAATGTTATTTCTATTTATGTGCGGTCTGTATGTCTGTACAAAGATACATAAAGGTAATGTTATAAATATCATGTCAAGGAAAAGGCCACACAAATTGATAAAGCAATGAACTCACTATTTGTTTATCAACAATGCTAACATTACCGATTAGATAATAAACAAAATCAGTTTCCTCTGTGATATGATAATGTTTGTTTTTTATGATTTTTACATTCTTCTACGGTTGTCAGTGATAAGATTAAAATACTATGTTGTAATGTTTATTTATAAATTAGTAGAAATTGAGGAAAATTCTTAACGTTTTCTAGCAAATGGAAATGTTTTGTAAATATTATTGTTTTTACTGAAGGTAGGACGTCAGTTCTTTCAACTATTTTCTCGTATTATTTACTGTACTCTGCAGATCGTTTGCAACCATGTATGCAGAGGATATATTTCGATAATGTTTCTGTTATTTTTTGCGACATTTAATCGTTTATTGGCATGGGGGTAACAAAACAATCGAATTGAGTTTTAGAGGTGGTAACGTGGTAAGTACAGGTAAAACGATGATTTTTCCTCAAATGGTCAACACTTAGGTGATGTTATGCCGATGCGCATTGAAATGGACATTACAGTTTGCAACGTAGATAATTATTTTAATGAACGCACGTAGCAAGCTAGTGTCATTTACGTACCAAAAATATCGCAGGCGTAACATTTATTACGCATATTGTATTGCACAATGTTATTCATGACATTTTGCTGTGATACTGATAATAACATTTTCTGGAAAGGCCAGACAGACATCCTCTGTTGAAATGGGTCTTATTTACCCAATTTACGTGATAAGTTTTAATTTCCTGTGCACTACTAATAGTTGAAACAACTATTTAGCATAATGGGCCTTTAATATTCCAACTGTTGGGACACAGGCTTCTTTTCTTTGACTGGGAGTGAGCTGTTCTGAGGCCCAAGTGCGAGTTAGTAGATGTCACTTGTATCCGATTTTTTTGGTTCCAGGCCATGCCGTTTTCCACAGTTCCCAAAATTACTTTAGTACATACAGTGCCTTAATACAAAACTGTTATTTAATGTAGTTGATTTAATTGCCTGTTTGCATACTTATAAACACAGAATCTGATCAGAAACTTAAGTGGGATTTACATATGGGAATTAACCTTTTATTGAACACGATTGAATATCGCAATATGAACTTTAGTTAGATAAAACACTTGGGGTTTCTTAATCGTATGCCTAATCACCTTGATTAGGTTTGTATTAAACGCAGTGTTTATCTATTTTGGTTTTAATACTAACGAACGACAATAATTACCTACCAGTAACCTGCCCTTTTTATTAGGATCTAAAGTCAAATAACTGAGTACATACTAACTAACGATACATATTTTGCAGTGTTAGCTTAATTGTTTACTGCATATTTACATTGTTCACTGGCTTTATTCAGATAAACCTGACTATCTGCGGTAAATCACGTAGATTTTTTAGTAGGCAGTCGACTTTTTTATATTTTACATTTTTTTTTTTGAGGTTGTCACTTTTGTGTCTGGGTTGCAAATTCACGTGAGCAGAAATATTCATTGTCGTATTTAAATATCCTATTAAATCTCTATTAGATACATTATAAGACAAGGTTTCAAGTAGGTTAGGTACAAAGGATTCCTTTCAGAATGACCAACAACAATGCTTTGTACAATTTATGAATTTTAATGAACAACGCCGTATCTTCCTAGAATATTATGTGCTTTGTTTTAATTCATTGATTACGTCTATTGTATAACTAAGAATACTACAAAGGCAGGTGTGACTTAATAATCCGTCAGGGGACGCCCTAGGAGAACAATAGTGACCTTATTAGGTGATGATCTTCAGAAAGGTCAAGTGCATAGTACTGGTAACCGGCATGCTTGTATGACCAGATGTATGAACATAAACGAAGCAAAAAGACTATACCTATGTAAGGATCGTAGCAGGTGGGGTCTCTGCATACCCCCATGAGAAAAAGGCTTGAGTTTATGTATGTATGTATGTAATACTAGAAAAGAAAATGTACACCTACAATATAACATTACGCCAATATTCCCTGAAGGGATAAGCTGCGGTTACCTACTACGTAGTTACAAATGGCATCGGTGAATAGATTAATGTTTTGTATTCCCAAAATAAAATACCGTCATTTATAGTAGACATTTAATTACCTATTTTTGTTTTCTTTTCGAAGAAAATGTAGATTCGAACGGATAAGTAATTTAAAACTCATGTTAAAAAGCAGACGGTGACGTATAGTCGGCGGCGTGGGCGCAGCCCGACCGACACTGTCACAGCCGGCGGTCACGTGACCAGACGCAATTAGACAAGACGCACCTTCGTCATGTCATTGAACATATTTAAAAAACAAAACCACGCAATTGTAAGTCTTAAGACTTCGAATATAAGGCTAATAATTATACCTTTTATACTTTTGACGCGACAATGTCGTAGTAATTCAACTGCGCAATTCTCGTCGTAACATCGGAATTTTGTGTCCCCAAGATTTGTGTAAGACTGAACAATGGTCAGTGACGTCTTTACACGATCTTGGGGAACTTCTACGAATATTGTAAATAGGGTCTTTGTGCTCATTTAATTAATAACAACACATTTAAATAAACAGATCTTTTGATGTTTTATCTCAAGAAAAACGTTTCAGTGTCGCAGCTACAATTTTTCAAACACGCCTGTTTTCTGAAAACATACGAAGAAATCTCCTTTATCATTTGATATATCGTTGCCCTAGATAGAAAGATGCCAACATCGTAGATTTCAGAGAAACTACAATATAATGATTTAGGGTCGTCAAGATCAAACATTGCTAATAAGAGACAGTTTATTTATCCATCAAAGAAATCTGTTATTGATAGAAAAGCACGTAAGCTTCGACGTTCACTGCTTCACTTTCTACATTAAAAGTAAAATTTATTATGAGCTAATCTTACAACGGGTTATTGAAAAATCTTACAGAAAAATCTACGTTCATAATAAATAAGACTCGTCAGCAATGTATGGAAGGCGTTGGGAGATCGATTGCAACATCGCAAAAGAAAGTGATATTGACTGAATCATAATAATAATATTACAGCTAGGATTAGTGTATAAATCTTTTAAAGCGCTTTCTAGAAACACCATTTATGAATCATACCGAAATTGAATAGGTTTATCATAGGTGTATCAGTATTGCGTAGTTATCAAAGTCTGTGCAACAAAATATCAATGTAATGATACGGTACTTATGTATCGTGTATTTTATAGATCATCACGTGTATATGACATATAAAACATTCATATGATGGACTAGACGTAGCACAGACGGATCAATTTCGTGACGTAAACTTCAAAGTCATTTGGAGCCAAGACCTTGGTGACCAACCTTGACCTAAGTGAATTCCAAGGTCCACGGCCAATGTTATGAAAGCAATTGTACCTGAACGATCACCATTAAAGGTAATCACAATTTAGTTGTTGACGATCCCTTCAACGTAAACATTTTTTTTCAAGAAACAGGAACTGCTCTTTACCCAGTGGTTATTTTGTTATTAGTCAAATGTTTATTTACGTGTGGAAACTTTTAACGTCTGTTTTGTCATGGCTGAATTCCGTATGTCCTCTATACCACATCGTGGAGTGTTCCACTGTCAGGTGGTCGTGACCTCACCCGTCCAAATTGAGAGTTTGTCAGAAACTTTACGATTTCTATCTGGGCAAGGTAAACATAAATGGTTTTCGTTCAGCACATTTTTATGCGACAACGTCAAAGTTTTCTGTTTATAGGTCTGTCCTTGCACATATTTATACTGCAATGGTCTTGAAAATGTAACCAAGGATTTTCATAAACCAACGTCAGGTAATAAAACTTTAAATTAGTTATTCCGTGTAATTCTATGCAAACACGAATTCACAAGACACGTCCGAACTTCAAAACATTTGGTAGCCATATTTGTTTCACATTATCTACGTCACTTAATGACGTCAAAACTTATTACGATGTAATAAAATTAATTATAAATGACGACATTTAAAAACAGGAAGGGCATTCATATAATGATAGACAGATACATGCTTTCGTAACGTAATGTACCACCTACTGGTCATTTTGATTGACAGGGAGACAAATCAAAGGGTTATTTTTGGCCCGCGTCGGGCGAGGGTTGACCCACTGTTGGCGGCCACTAATGACGCAAGTATAGACCTTCAGTTTAATATTTTAGTGTTTAGCTTCAAAGTGACCTGATATTGATCGGCGTAATGTTTTTAATCAATATTTTAGTAAGACTACCTTCGTCTTACTAAAATATTGATTGAAAATATTATAATAATGTAAAATATGAACGTAATATTTTCAGTAGGTTTTCGTGAACGAATTACAAGTATTTGTACCGGAAAGAAAAATAGTTAGAGAAATGCGGCTACTAAGACTAATTTAAACGTGAAATTGGAAATAGAACCCATATTTTAACATAAGGATGCTCTTGCTGGGCTTTTCGGCAAGGATGTCAAAGATAAACGTTATTCAACAGTTTTGGTTATTTTTTTTTCTTATTTTGCTACTGGCATCTCGCAGGTCATCCTGGGAGGTTGTTGGCTGCATAACCGGACTTGACTGCGGATGCCTCAATAAATGAAGGCCTCCAGCCACAGCTTAAAAAAAATATAAAACTAGTTAATTTTATTGGCTTCGCATCTTATTTTATTTGTTTGATGTTTACAAAACAAAAACGTTGGCAGTACCTACACCTAACTTATGTTTTACTTAGTACGTAGTACATAATTTTTTTTTCTACAAAAAACCGTTTTGTTATTCAAAATTTCCACGAAATACAGATTATTATTCAAGCCAATGTTATTTTTTTTTTAATGTTTGCGTCACAAAATTACGAAAAATAATACGATTAAACCAGGGCGATCAAAATATTAACGTTATCAGCGGCATTGAAATATTTTCCATAGTGAGAAGGTAAGCACCAAATAATAATATGATATGCTTTGTAAATAAACAAAGGTGTTTACTACACAGATACGATAAGGTTAGTACCTAATTACATTTAGTATTAATCATACGACAAAAAAACCTTTACGCAGATACCAATTTATATTCTCATGTCAAATGTAATAATTTTCCTGCAGATTTTTAAAAATAGGATGCGTTTACTTATTCATAATTTGAAAATAATAGAACACATAAACACACATTCTTGAAAATTTCAGATGATTCAAAACTGATCCAGCTCAAGGAATCATCCTGTATAGCGTTGCTGATACAATTATTAGGAAGTAATAAAACGCAATTAAAACTGATAAATCCACAAGGTCTTTAGAAAATAATAAGGTCTTTATAAAATAAATTATAATATGCGGAAAAAGTTCGTTTTCATCAGTTCCACCCCAATGTCATTTACTAATCCAAATTGGATTACCAGTGGCATTGGGATCAGAATAGGTACGTTTAATTATCGATTCACGTGACAACTAATCTAAATAGAACATTCTGACTGAATAGTTTTTTAAATAAAACCCAGTATCTTATCTAGAAAAATAGTAGGTTGATCACCTAGTGTCTGATCAGGTCCTACTTTTAATTAATTTTGCAAAATATTCCATTCAGACGAAATTGGTTCAGACCTGACTCACCTAAACTGTTCAATGCGTAGTATTGAGGCCCACTTTCGGATGACGTTGTGGTGCCGAGAGTCATAGGGAAATTCGGGCGTGTATAAAACTTATTAGCATACCTAGTGAGTCATGCTTGGTAATACTGATAAAGGTTATCTAGACGAAAGTGCGATATACCAAGCTTAACATGGATTTACAACTGTTGGTGCAATAAGCTCCCATACATGAATCAGCTAGCTTAAGTCTACAAAAATAGAATATTTCTTTAATGATAAGTTTAAAGTTTATTATTAGTGCATGATTCAGAAATCACTGATAAAATGAATTCGATGTCGGTACCTACACCTGAATATGACTGAATATGTATGACGTTAATGTACTGTAACACACACTGTGAATAAGTGTTTTTTTAAAGCTAATTTGACACCCTACCTCAATTAGTCGTGTTATAGTCATCTCATACTGACGTCGTCAATGAATGACAGTTGTGATTTGAGTATACGCACGATTTAAGTCCCATTCATCCATCAGCACTGTGACGTATGACTGCTAACTACAGTCGGCATCGTGTCGGCCCTTGAATAAAGCTCTGCGATCTTGGTGGCAGACATGTCCAGATATCAAATCGCACCATGAAACTTTACACTTGACCTGTGATGGTGGCTATGAACGCTACTCTAAGAAACATAAGGATCGTCTACAGCATTCATAACGGTTTATTTTGCAAAGAATTTGAGATGATCCTCATGGATACTGTTGTATGAACGATACCCGATATGCAAGTGAAACTGCTCTCTGTTAACCTTGTCAATAAGGTCTTTTAAAAATATAAGGTTAGAAAATGATGAGTTTTATATTCAGTAAAGTATTGATTACAATGCAACAAGAAAGCCAATACTTAGCTGTTGGTGCAAATAGTTTTCTTTATTAATTTTATGGCACATCTTTAATGAAAATCTACGAGGAGTTGTAGTATCCATGACAAATCGTTCTTGAACCCACGGTTACAAAAAACGTGCATTATTTTTCATGTGAACTAACAACAAAACCGATTAAAGCAAACAGTCATTAATTTTTTCGAAATAGAACACCTATCAATTTCGACTTTAACACAAAGAAATAAAATCCAAAGTAACTTGGAGTAAAGTTTATTTTGCAACTTATTGCGAACGATACAACGCACGAAGTCTTCAAGGCGTTTACACTGCACGTACGTAAACGTCTAAATGTACGTAAACCGTACATTTATAAAGCTTGTCTGTCTTATTGTTTTCCTCAAAGTCAAATTAAACGAGCGGTGTTCCGGCAGACTGAGGAAAAGTGGGACGAAGACAGTTTTATTATTTGCGTGTACTGCGAAACTTGTAAGACGAATTTACATTTGGTTAACGCAATCATTTTCGGGTGCAAAACCGGTAATACACTATTGGTGACAAGAAAGCCAGCAATGTGCGCACGACGACAATCAAATATATTTAACTATCTTTTGCCAGCGGCTTCACCCGCGTGGAGGTCGGAAATTATCCCGCGGGAACATACTACCGGGATAAAAAGTACCCTTTGTGTTAATCCAGGTTATATACTAACTGTGTTCTAAATTTCATCTAAATCGGATCAGTAGTATTTGCGTGAAAGAGGAACAAACATCCACACATCCATACATCCATACATATAAACTTTTGCATTTATAATATTAGTAGGATATCCTCATTGTCGTTATTTTAAAATAACTTTTCTATATATGATACTGAAACACCCTAAAAACTGTCATTCATGGCGAGTAATTGACAGTTCACTTCAAGATATCTTCATATAATTGTTCACGGCAAAATTTTTGAGGTAAAGCATTACATATTGTGTGAAGTGTTTATATAACACAAACAGACTTTGTTAAAATATATAAGTAAAACTACCATTCTCAACAATATAACTGCTAATAACCATGTCATGTGTCGTTTAACCACTAAACAACGTGCGCGTGATCACAAGTAACTAAAGAAGTTTCATGCTTTTCCTCCTTTCAACTTGAAACATAATGAGAAATCATCGTTATTGATTATTTGTTTTGAAATAAATACAGCGAAGATACACGATTATTCTATTTGACTAGACAACGATATATATATTATATAGTTGACACTACAGCAGAAATTATTGTAGGAGAAGTAAAAGACCATGCTAAGAAAAGGGTAGAAATAGCTGCTTATGATATTGAGTATTTCCCAAAGAGGACTGCAGATTTGTATGTTAATGATTACAAAGCAAGTAACATCTTAGCCTGGCAAGAATGGGCACGCCACAATTGCGGCGGTAAGTCCCCTCTTTGAGGAGTGGATAAAGAGGCGCCACGGCGTCCTCACCTTCCACCTGACGTAGGTTCTCACCGGGCATGGGTGCTTCGGTGGGTTCCTGTTCAGGATAAAGCGGAGGATACGCCCGGGTGTTTCCATTGTAAGGATCGTCTAGAGGACACGGTGAAGCATACGTTGGAAGTGTGCCCTGCCTGGGCGGAGCACCACGCCCTCCCGCTTCGCCCAGAGCGGGAGAAGTCATTTGATGATTTCGGATCCAGAAAAAAAAAAACCCTGGCAAGAAACCAGGAAGACATAGATATGAACAAGACTAAATGAATGATAATGAAAATGCACTCTCTCATGTTAATTTTAGCCAATCATTTTTGGCAGAGAAAGCAACAAATCTTTATGTCATCCATCATGAAGATTTCTCGCTGTATTGCCCACGTCAATAGTACATTGTAGACTTCATGGCACATGTGACATATTCAAACGCTATTCTAAAAATAGTTTTATTGCCCCTTAATAAAGCTTTTGCTGTCTTCTGTCTGTGGCTTCACTCATGTCTGTTTCTATATCGGTAAAGGTAATAGGGTCTCAAAATAAATCGGTTTATAGACTGTTGGATATAAATCTTCGATCGAACAGTTTTGTTGAACTTACGTCTGAATTCCCTGTTGAAATTAGCATTAAGATAATAAACATTACTAAGAAAATCTTTAACCTGTACAGTTACCAACAGATTTATTGACTAAATGATAGGGCTTACGCAAAACTTGTCGGTTTTACGCACCAACAATCACCAGATATTTTCGTGAAGCTCATGTTTGATGCAAACCATTTTAGCATTTATTTTCTCTCGCAAATTCACGTTACGAGAGTAATCAATTTTTCATACTGCCTAAAGTAATCTGTAAACTGTTTGAGATATAACACTTATGTATGCCTATTAATATAGTTCGCATTATTTTGCGTGAGTCAGGTAACTATTTTGATAATAAAGCTGTGTTGTAATAGATCAGAAACAGAGATCCACTAAGCCATTTCTCTTTACGATTTTCGGAATACTGTTGGTATAAACTGTCGACGAAATGTCGGAATTCAGATAGATTTAATAAAGGTTTCCGGTTGATTCTATTATTGGAGATCAAATCAAAACAATCAAAATCAAAGGAATCATTTATTGATGCAATGCTATACTACTAAAGCTTTTAAGATTCCGAATGCAACTTGAGGCCCAGATGAGGAGGAAAAAGAGCAATGAAATTTTAATCAAAGTAATCACCCTAATACATCTCTCATGGAAGCTTCGTTTATTGATGTGTAACAACGTCATAAAAAAGAGCTGACGAATATAACAGGCACTAAAACCAAGATTAAAATCTTTCTCATAACGTTGATGGTTACACTCATCGACAGGTTGATTACGAAGCAAGTAATAAAATTTAATTAGGCCACACGTGTACACACGTCGGAAGGGACGATGCATTTCAAGACTGGGTTACCAATGACGTCAGAAACGCCCTACATCTACTGCCAGACTATTTTGGTTAGGTTTTTTTAGAACGCATCTCTTGACTCTCGATGCATTTTGCTCTACGCGTGATGAAATAAAATATTTAAGAGCTATTTCGAAGCTAAGCTCTGTATAATCATAAATCACTTTAATTTGTTATTCAACTCAGCCTGGCGCAATACAAAGGTTGTCCGATTATTGCACCCTGTATATCCAAACAACCTTTTTTGGTGTAAAAAGTAAATTAGCGAAATAATAAAGGCATTCAGTTTTTACGATGGTTACCTACTCAGTTTGATTAATCATGTAATTTAAAAATTTAACAAAAGACCCCTTTTAAGTCTTAAGTTCTAAGAGTTTTTTTAGTTCTAAAAGATGCATATTTAAAAATTACATAATTAAGATTTGACTGTAAAAAACGTTAACCAAAACCCCCGATAAAGGCATGTTTTCCTCCAATTTTCTATGATAAAGATATTCTTTAAGCTGCATTCAAACCACCACAATATAGGTACAATTCATTAAATTACATAACAATACGCTCGAACAAAAGGGCCTTCAAACGTTCTCCTTCAACTCACCAACCTAAGAGTTTAGAGTATTCAGAAAGCCATTATTCAATTATCTGTCATTCCACGTGAAATGACAGGTAAGGTCCTGTAGAAAGGTCGCAGTGAAATGGCATTTCACGGCACTGTTACCTCATAAGCTTCACGCTTCCATCTTTATTAACGGGCTTGTATATTTAGTTCGGTAGCTACTCCCCCTATGACGTCAATGCTGACATTTGGGTCTGTGTGTGGCAAGCGTTTCTAGTCTAATAGCCATCACACGAGAGTTATTGCTAATAAATAAATTGTCACGACTAGTGGTTTTTGTGAACTTTCTACTAAAACGTGATTTAGAATGTGTAGTGTAGGAAGACATTTTATACTCTAAGGTGTTAAAGAAGATGTAAAATATGATTAAAAATATACAATGCCCATCCCCCCCCCCTTCAATGTACCTATGATCTCGATCCGTCAGGCTTGAAGGCATTCGTCGACGACGTTCGTAGACGACGTCTCAAGTCAAAACTAGTCAGTTAATTCTACAGGTACACACGCCAGCACATCAAAGTAACTGTAAAATTTTCCCAATCAATCTTGAACCTAATACTATAGAGTTAAAGTTGAAAACCTATTAAAGATTGTAGTAGCTTCAAGTGCTGGCGTCTTTACCTTGACACCTCTTGCACAACATTAACTATACTGGACATCTGAAAAACGTTTTCATGGAATAGAAAAGTAAATATTTACCTCCACTGAGGTGAGGAGCATTAGATTGACAATCTGACGTCTAGCAACACAGTTGTAATCACATATTGTAACACATTATGTTTATTGAACAGTCCCTGTTTGAATTACTGTCTATTTTGGATCTGATCATGAGACGTGCCAGCTGGACCATGGCTTTATTGGACTCCGCAAATGAAACAATAAAATACGTATTTCAGAAATATTTTCAGTTTAATCGGTTTCAGCAACGGTAATAACTAATGAGTTTAAAGCTTGAATGGGTTTTTAAATATGGCTCTTTCTAAACAGTCACTCATCTAACATAAAATATTTATATCTGTTTGACGCTAATGTTGTAAACTTAAAGATGATTGAAGAAAATGAGCCACAACGGTACAGCCCGGTAAGGAGTTTACTACTCTTCACCGTTTTGGGTTACACAAAGGTGCATTATTATTGTTTGACACAGATACGGCAGACAGCTATAAAATAAGAGATAGGATACTTTAATATCACCGACACGATGAACGTTCCAAATGTGTCTGTGTACAAAATTAACGGGAGGACCGTTTTATTGTGAGTCACTGAACTCCAATGAGACACACAAACAAACAGGTGAACAAACTCACAAACATACAACATTCGATTTGTTGAACAGGTATCGGAAGTAGGTCTGTTGCATTTGATTTGTAATCGATTATTGTAATCGAATCGAGAAAAAGATTTACGAATCAGATTCATAACGTGCTCGAATTAGCCACATCTTTGATCGTAACGATAGAATGGTTGATGTGTTCCACATGCACAAATAGCGCCGGATCTATTGATGCTAGTTTTTTTTCGATTTTGATTTATGCTTCTCTTGTGCCAACATCGCAGTTACGTTAGCTTTTACTGGGAAAAGATCGAATGTAAATCATTACGAAATATGATACTAACAATATGATAACAAGATTAGACCAAGAGATTGCCCAAAAACTAGATGTTACGTTAACTCCACTAAAGTCTTAAAACAGTCTTAAGGACAACAAGAAGATTTTCCTATGACCTTGTAAAAACGATCTCTGGGAAACAACATGACCAGTACCATCGAGGAAAATGACCTCACGATTTCTTTATGTTCTCTTTATGGCAAACATGCAAGGATTTTCAAGCCATAAGTTAAGATGACTCAGGTTTATATCAGAAGATTTTTCCAAAGGAAAACAGTTGTGGCAAATACTTCCCTTTACATTGATTTTCTGTAAACTACTGCAACTTAATAATTTCTCCTAAACTATAAAATCTGTTCTCTGTGAATCATAGATACTAAGCAAGACCATGCAGTCAAGAATGATTTACCTATTGCAAATCATATAAAAAAATATTTATAAACGTAAACAGGAACAACCGACTTGATGCCGACGAGCAGTCTGAAGTACGAACAAATGTATCTTATTAATATCTTTCGAATGTAAACATATAAAGGAAGAGGTTTCCCGACTCCTTTAATTTAGTACAGTCATCGTAAATGTAATTGTATTTATACATGTTTACATTTGAAGTGGATTTAATTTATATGCTCTTTTTACTAAAATAGTTTTGTTTTTGAACTGGAGTCTTTGCATTGAGTATATGTTTGCAATTGCGCAACACAAAGAAACTATGGATTGAATTAAAACCTTGTGTTTTTTCCAAAAATATAAATATTTCTGCTGTTTTTTTCGTGTTTAAGTAGCTTTAATATTTTATTGTAATCTTCATGCTTGAAGTTTATAGTGCTGAAATTACTGAAATACACCTAACATTGTAAAAGGTCGTTGACTGTTGACGTTATACTAAATGTATAGGTATATGCTATTACGAAAAGCCGTTTTCTTGTAATATTTTTTTTTTCATTTCCTACTTATAAAATAATTATCATACTAAATTAGCAATTTGTTTTTATAATTACAAAGAAGAACTAATTACGTGTTATCGTTAATTAATGACGTTTAATTTAAACCAAACCATGTCGGATAGGTTAAAAACCTTTTCAGTTTTAATTATCAGGGAATTAATTGCGTCTTTGCATGTTTTAATACTAGTTCGCTAATTGGGTTTTTACGACGCAGACATGATTAAAATACAACTCTTTCGTAATTATATCTAGTTTCTAAACTAAGAAATTGATTATTTTTATTGTTACACAAATGTGCTGCTAATAGCCCTGTGTTTCGATATAGATTATTTATTTTTTCTAGAACCGTAGTAAAATAATTGAGCCTTTCACATTCCTTCTTAATTTTATTATAATAACAGTCTAAGATAAAATCTGTAGATAATGAAGATACTGCTAGTTATTATAGGATTTACTACCAGAGGCGCGAGTTTCACTTCCTTTGCTACAACTTCCGTAAACAACACTTTCTTTGACTATCGTTAGCTGTGCACTAAAGTATGAGTATTATTAATCATAATATCTGGATGACCGAGCTTTGCTCGGTACTTTTTGGTAAATTCTGTTTAAAATAATAAGTTTATGTTCAAGTTGATTATCGATAAAGTTGGTCATTGAAAACACGAATAAAACGTCATTTTATAAAAACGAATCTTAGCTGGATCGATTTATCGCCCCCGAAACCCCCTGTATACTAAATTTCATGAAAATCGTTGGAGCCGTTTCCGAGATTCAGATTATATATATATACAAGAAATGCTCGTTTAAAGATATAAGATTTATGTCTAAGTTCTTCAAGATTATAATTTTACAATTTCTACTTTTATATCTGCAATCTTTATGGTGTAAAAATGAAATAGTATTCTATCTATATTCTGCGTGGTTTACTAAATGCAAGTAGAGCTGTCTTGGGGAGGACCAAATAAACGATGGATGTACTTTGTGAAACTGATATAGCTAGAAAGATATTGACTATCGAGATGACAACTAATAGAATAATACTTATGGTAGAAAAAGACACGTTCCGCCAACCCCAAGTAATTGGGAATAGGGAACGAGAATGCTAAATTAATGAACTTAGCAACTTAGCCAATAAAATGTAGTTAACAAACAAAGAAAAATGTAGTTTTATAATTTACAACTTTAGCATTATTAACGTCAAATAACCTGAATATAGGTTGGAAGAAATTGGAAAGCGAAATGGGTCCATTGAAGTGGTTCCAAGAAATCTCGGAGTAGAACTTATAAATTGGATATAGTACACGTGGCCAAGATTTCGTCTGGCTGGACCCAGCTGCCAGACAGTCTGATATCTCTTCGTGTATTTTTAAAATAAATAAGACGTCATACCAATAATTCATTTCAAACAGATTAAATAAACGTATATCGATGATCACGCCACGTTAGTCTAAATAAAAATAAGATAAGTGACAGAAGACTTTCATCAGCTTCTATATTATACTTTTCATGTTCCCCGAAGACTTCGAGACTTTTTCATGAGTCTGTGGTATAGTTCGTGTTTTAAAGTGATTCGTTGATAGTTTTATCATGTCACATCATATGCTAGACAACTTTTATCAAATATATTGTTATTAGCTTGATTCTGAGAATTGAACTCTTTAGTAAATCATTTGTATCATTGAATTCGGAAGTGTCAGATGAGGACTTTGTATGGCAGTGTTAGTGATAAGTCAACAACTTGATTGCATCAGCATCTTTGGCCTCTCTCTTGGGCAAAGACCTTTCTGACTTCCCAAATCTTCTGCAATTTCTGGAGAGAACTGAAGTGACTTAAGAGATTGTACATAAATTATGTATGTGAATATTATATTGTGGTTATTTAATCAAATCCGCTGCATTGTAAGCTTATCTATATACTCTGGAATGTTTACACGACGACAATAATTTAAACCAACGTGTACGTTCCTACTGTACTATTAATAACTGTTACTATTAGTATTTGTAATCTTTACATCGAGTTTAGTTCAAGTTCAAGGCGTGATTTAAATTTAATGTTGGTTCGCTACGGAATGAGGACAGAGTGCGGACATCTGACCTCTATTGTCTCGACCGCGTTGACTCTGAACAAAGTATAATACAAACTTAACTTATTTATGAAATAGAATACAATAGTTTTGTGAAATTACTATCGGCAGTACCGGTGCTTCTTATGAAATGTATAAAATAAAACGTAGTAAAAGAAAATGGCCGTCTGCCGTGCTGGTTTAAAATTATAATTTAGAGGAAACGGTATATTTTACCGTTGTTAAAATAAAGATAAAACACAGTGTGTTATTGTTATTACATGCCTCACATAGTAAGACATCGTGTTGTGAATACTTTTATTTAATGCTGCTTTGATGTATTGAGGATTGTAAAGAATAAGGAACAGAATATTTAATATTTGAACAAACTTTGAACCATCTTTTACTGGTGCCTGTGAGCATAATGAAAATGTGTTAGACAATATTCACAAAAAAAAAACCAGCACGTCTTGATTACTAAATGATTCGGTGTCTTAATATAAGAACCTGCCTATTATGGGTCCCGCCTACATTTGTCTAATAAATTTATCCAACCATTTCAGTCTATTTATATTCAATCGAATATTCGATGATAGTCTTCGATTCACAGTCACAGAAAGTTGACACCCCTCCAAATGAATGCTATAAATTATTCACCACATAATATGTGATGGAAATCTTCTATTTAAAGTGCACGTGAACCTAAAACGTGAATTTGAGGGGGAATTAATTTAGATTGAATCTTAGTTACAGTCAAAACAGCGTTGGTGCCAATTTGTTTAGTATCCCACTTTAATATACAAAATCAATGTATAATAAGGAAATATGTTCTGGATATTACGATAGTAAATCATTTGAGCACATCCAGAAAGCAGTTAAACACTTTCGTGACCAGAATAAACACACGTTTTCAGAGTTTTTGCAAATAATCAACAATATTTAAATGCTAAAGAACAAACGTTTAGTTGGAACGGAAGTCGTTAATGTGGAGAATAAAAACAAATCAGGTGACAATCTGACGAATGACATTTTAAAAGAGGATGCACAACTATGTGTAAAAAATGAATATTATAAACTTGTATAAGTAGCAAAACAAGCGGTCAGGGATGCAAATGCCAATAACAAACCCACTAAGGAACCAGACACAATCGATTATCCTATTATGGGAGACGAAGAACGACTATATGAGGGGTATGATTCCTTACATAGTCTATTTTCTGGTTATCGGGATGCCTATCCAGTTTTTCTAGTCATTAATACTTTTCTCAAACATCCATAAACAGTGCCCCCTAACAATACTTGCGTGCAGGTACAAGGATACAAAGTCCTGAAAAACTACTTTTATCATAATTGCCTCGACACGTGTATCTATTATTACAAATACCATTGAACCTTCATCAATCTTTATGTCTATGTGCATAGAAGTCACAGTTGCTTGTCACGGGTTTACAAATACACTGTTCCAATTACATCTATTTATGATTACCACCTTAGCAGTTCATATTTTACATTAAAATTTATATAACTTTGAGGAAAATCGTGATTTGTGTCATTTAAATAAATATCTGTCCTATCACAATTATTTTGAAGCAGAAGTATTTAGCAACGTTTGTTTTTTCTTCAAAGCCCAGGTTGAACATTCTATGTAATATTCATTTAAACACTGAAAACCGTTGGTAAAGACTACATCTACTACCATAGTGACATTGACCTTGTAATACAGTTCCAACCCAAGTTCATTGAACTCTATAAAAATCACAATTCATTGTCTTCCTGTTTTCAAAACATTTGCTCAAAGTTAAAGAAACAAATAAAACGACAGGCAATTGTTTACCACAAAAGAAGAAAAATCGACCAAACCATACATGCTTCAGAATATCGTGATAACAGTTCTACATTTCACACGGAAGCTGGTTACATTTTTGTTTTAAACAAACATGCAAAATTATAAACAAAGCCTCGTGCGAGTTTTTAAAACCTAGATTTAAAATGTGGTTGTTGTAACACTTTTTATAGTTCAGACATTCATTCGTAATTTATTGCGTACTTCCAAACGTTTATTTTGAAGAAATATCGAGGTAATGCAGAATATTTTGTAGTAATTCATGTGATTGCTTTAATTGCGTTATACAAATAGCATGATTTAGAATTGATAGCCATAAATAAGATCAATCAACGATGTGTACCTTCTTAGGAACCTGCCGGTGATGATGGGGTATAGAAAAAAAATACTTAAATAATGGTATTAATGTTATACTGATAACTGTAAAATTTGAGTACCCTATGAATGGAATTCATTATTATAATAATTATGTACCCTTTTTGGCAATAATATTAGCTATTTAATCTTTGTAGTGGGAGTCGCGATGGATGTTGTTTGAAGACAAGTTGTGTTGTGATGTATCTTCGTTGCTTACAGTAAAGTGCGTTTTAGTTATTTATCCCTTTCAGTAACCATTGTGTTTACAGCGCTCCTTAGCTTTTGTACGTTGTTTTTGTTTACGAAAATAGTTTATTAACGTACTATAAATTATACTGGTTTATTTCACGTCTGCAGAGCATTACTGGAGTGAACGAATTACGAGTATTTAATATTTTCCGATTTTAACCTTCGGAGCTTTTAACATCTGTTCAAACAGAAGTCATTTTGAATGACGTGAGAGACAGTAAACATTGTTTTATGAGAATGGAGAGAGCTAGATAGTTGAACGTTTATTCTTCTGTTTTTGTTTTGTTCATAAATTCATAAACCTTTGTCTTGCGGGATATTAAAGACACAGCTTATATAAAAAGTTGACATCGCTTAGTGTAACGGGATTGGCCGTAAGATGAATCTCATAAGAACCCATCAAATACTGACATTGTAAGTCGACTATCAATCGGTTAGCAACAGCGCATATAAGTCCAGACGGGGCACAAATGACAGGGGTAAATTTTGATACGCCAATTAGTTGTGAAATATATGCACGTAAATTAAAATTTATCACTAAAGTCAAACAGGTGGCGGAAATTGAGAAAACCCGGTAGCTTTATATTCTAATAAATAAATTGTTGAAGTGCCCATAAAACAACAATAGAGTATAAATTTTGTTAACCACGTGGAAACTATAAGTGCCAATATTCAGGACATTCACAGACCTTGGATATACTGTCAGATTGGTTTGCCCTGTGACGTAGTACATACAAACGTGGGAGCAATGTGCCTCGTTTTGTTGTACAAATGCTTATTTATACATTTGAATTTAAAAGTAGATTAGGTCCTATTTTTATTTTTACAGTACTTTACCTGAAATACATAGCTTTAGAGTGGGAAGCAATAACCTGCCAGTATATTTATGTATCTTAGTTTTAGGCATTAGTTGCCACAATGTTTGATACATGGAATATGGTTGGGTAGAAACAAAGTAAACAAAAGGTGACTGTGTAATATTTCGTAATTTTTATACAAATAATAATGACTATGTAAATGTTACATTATACGACTGCATTAATATTATTTAGTTCGCAATACAATGGTGACTGAAAAAAGATAGGGGAGAGCACAGTAGGCATATCTTGCGTAAGTGATATATGTATATAATGAAATGACTTGGCATATCACCAGTTTTATATCGCCCTTGGTAACCGACAGTTTACTATGTATACCTACTACAATATTATTATCTAACTATATCTTGACTACGATTGTGACGTAATTCGTTACCAACTGAGTAATATATTAATTATTGCGATGTTGGGTGTGGGTTTAAAGTTCTAAAATAATATTTTTCGATAGGAATATAACAAATTGTTTTTGTTAGTCAGAAACTGAAAACTAAAAGATTAAATCTTCAGAAGTCATACAATTTGTGTAATTACATTGAACATATTTTCATGTAAAAAATTCATAACTCCTAATTATTATTATCTGCTTAGATAACATCATCAAAGTTTATAAAAATGTTAGTATTTGCCAAACCGGATAACTAGTTATTTAAATGTCTTCATTTCCAAGTATTAGACGAGCTTCAACTATTCACAATTTTAGTTTATTTTTTGCGGATGTTAACTATGTCAGGTCTATATTTAGTTCATGGTGACAATTTATCAATTTTACTATGTAGGCCACATCTTTATCGCGAATCATAGATACGCCTTGTCTTTGCATCCGATATCATATTTTAGATTAGATGGGGTTTATGTAGCCTAGAAGATATTTCAATATTAGTCCAAACCAAACTCAATCGATAGTTTTGAAAAAATTGCGCAGCGTTAGTTGGGTACATTATTTGCATTACTATTTAGCGGTAAAACTAAAAAAATTATCACCTCTACACAAGCGTATAGTATGGGTACTTTACGCTCAAATATATTGTCGTTTCATTTGTTTAAACTAGTTCATTGACTTTTGAATAATATCTTCATTAGCCAAATGTGCTCAACGGTGACACCAGAACCAGCTTTGCTGCAATAAATTTCGTCCAATGCTCTTTAATGTTCCAGCAATCTTGGCTACTTTGAGTCTTGGCCATAAGTTTGTGTTTTGACGTCCACTAGTTTATATAACGACTCGTAAAATATTTAGAATTTCACAAAACAAACATCCAGTTTTCTTGCTCTCGAAACTTTCTGAGAATACTCATGAATTAGGGCAGGTACTGACTACAGACGTGTAGAATATCCAATTACCTTGAACGTAAACTGCAAAATTGAGGTGACCTATAAACCAATATTTTGCATCCAAGAACTGCAAACTATTACATTAAACATACTTAATACTGCCGTTTAAACGATTGATCATTGTCACGCAGAATATAATTCTATCTTCCCATTTTCAGTGCAATAAAACTCATAATCCATTAGATTATTACTTGGTAACAGCAAATGTAAGTTTGTCAATATCTATCACAAATTGATGTTTGACGCAGAAGGAAAATTCAGAATACTGACCCATTTCTTTTGAGGGGAACGTTCTGCTATGACGTCAATGTGATGTAACTGGATTATTTGAACGTTAACCTGTTCTAAAAGAAAGATATCGTTTCGTAATAAAAATAATATATGAGGGTCAGAGTGATCAATGGTTATGGAATGAGTATTAAAAGAAAATGGTACTGAATGATTTATTATCAAAACATCAATGACCATGTAACATTTTGGAAGCTAATCCAAGATGCTTCTTTCAGTATTTTCCATCTCTCATCTAACTAGTTGTTAATAATTGCAACATTTGACGTAGGTAGGTACTGAACAACCGTAGAAAATAAATTATGAAACATTATTTGTCAAATGTTTCGTGACTAATTTCTTCTTTGGCTTGTTTTTCACCAGCATGCAAAATCGTGGCGACTAACTTATAATTGCGGGTACGAAATTGTATTGCTATGCTAATTTGAGTTAAGTGTTATGGAGATAAGCTGTATTATTCTTTAATTCTACAGTGATTTACCTGAAAATACTAAGTTTGTTGTGGGAGAATTTAGTCCCAGACATCATACGACATGTATGTGTAAATGGGGTAGAAATATATAGTATCGTCTGGGTTGTTATTTCATTTGGCAAAATGTGCATTTGGCGTCTATTCAAACGTTAGTATTCTTGAATATTGAAGCCAAATAAACAACGTGTTTGTTCAAACCACTAAAAATGACGATGTAAACAAAACAATGAGTAGGAGTCAATTTAGTTTACTTCGGACGATTCATTTTCACTGTTTTATCATAGTTTCTTCGAGAGAAATTTATAAAATTTTGAGTTAAAGGAAAAAAGAAATTGGACGCATTCTTTAAATATTTTCCTTTGATAAACTACAGAGCTTTGTGAAAAATTTGAACTATTCAACCAAAGATTCGTTAATATTAACTATTTTAATTTTGTTGCTGGCTTTCATAAGATTAATTCGCGGTTTACAGGACTTATGACCGGCAAAAACAAAGAACTCTTTTATAATTCCAAGATTATGTGTGATGAAAAGTTGTCCATTATCTTTTAATGATTTCCAATCGAAATTCAAGCATTGTGAGAAGCTGGTATTAATAGATTAATAGATCAAAGACAATAAGTAGGTATTGATAGTACGTGAACTGCCTCATGCATTTCTGTTGCATCAATGGTATCTATTCTTATCTTGACAATGGCTTTAAGTGTAGTAATAAAACTTTTTACAGCTATATCGTTAACATCCTCGGCTCCATATCCGTTGACCGTTACACGTGGTGGTTGATCTTTTAGAATGCTGTTGTACTTTCAAGGTAGTCTAAAAATGTCAATGATGGAATTGGCTTATAACTGTGTCTTTTATAATAACCTTATGAAATCAGATTTAACTGATGCAGGTAAATGATATTTCGTAAGATCTTACAACTCATTACTGTTATTTCTAAATTGCTATTTATTATTAAGCTTTGTATAATAGACGTGATATAACTCTTGTCTAATGCGAACTAAAATATTTTTATCTAGGAAACTAAAGATAACCCCAATAATAATGATCCAATGAAGTCCAAAAAAATATTAAAACTAGTCTAATAGAATTATCATGTTTAACCTGGTTTCTTTCGCAAATTAAGGCCATATACCACACCCATGCAAAGTGGCCTTAAATTCACCAATTTGGCACTGGTCTTTTGGGAACACGTAGGGTAAACGCTCCAGTAATGTAGTAGGAATATTTTCTGATCACGCGAGCACTCACGCACCATTTTGAGGTCAAGAATCTACGGGTCCTCGACTCGTGCCCTTGAGTTTTTTTTCAAACCAACGGTCGTCTCGCCCGGTCTGCGGTGTTGCCAATCGTAAATATGTAAATTTGCTACAACAAAAATGCGTGGCTTTTCGCTGTTCTCTCTGTTTGGACATGCAAAGAAGGTATTCATGTCAAGAATTTAATTTGAGGTTATTTTTCGTGGATTTTTTCTCAAAGTTAACGAAAATCTTTTGTGAAGAAAAGCTATTTCCATTCGGTAATTAATTTTTGTGGTTTGGAATAGACGTGTTAATCATTTTCATGGTCATATAATATTTTTATTATAAACATGGCTTCCCTGTGCCACTTTTAGGATAAGCCACAAGATTCATTAACATCACACTGTATGTTGAGGTAACAGTTAAATAAATAGGTAAGTAGGTAAATAAATAACGGAAATTATATATATTATTATATATGATTTTTTTATGACTAGGTTATTAGTACAGTAGAGCATAGGCGGCTTTCAAAGAGGTGGGTACTCTAAACAAGCAAATGACTATTAATTTAAAATCATCATTTCTAATTTGCTTGATGATATAAGTGACTAGAACAGTCTAGTGAATATTATTTAAGTGGTTAGATGTGTGATTAAATTAGTAGCCAATTTCTAAGCGGGAATTTGCAATGTGTTTCGTGAAGATTCCTACATTACTTTGATGTCAATTGAGTTCTTTGCTCTTAAAACATAATTTTATTACATTTATAATATCCAATACATATTTACCTATTAAGGTTTGTTTTGACAACATTGAAAATGTTTGGAAAAACAAAATGGCGGAAATTTTGTAAAAGTTTAGGTACGTTCAATAAACCTTTACCTTTGTCAAGCATAAACTTACCTTTGGGTTTTGAATTAATTCAATTATACTATCAACGACAAAACTACAGGACCTTCATAATTATTTATTTACTAAACAATCTTCTATCAGTGGTATTTTTGTAACAACATGTAACAAATCAAAACCCTTAATGAAAATGATTTATAAATTTTGTTTTCAACCTTCAAGATTTATATTACAAGGGATACTGGCCACATAGACTTACGGTCTTTTATTTACCCATGTGCAGTTCGCCTTTTGAGTTCAATGACCGGTTACGCACCTGCCTTCATTATGATCTTTTTATTTTATAACTATCGCCCTTTACATTATAGACAGAGATACAATATAATGTGAACTTTATCGTTCAAAGGAATGTCATCAGTTCCTGTATAGCCAGTGACTCACCATTTTTATAAAAAGCTAGTTTTTTCAATTGCTGCTCTTGTATCTGGAGTTTGTTTAAAATTATTTTACCTGTTGCTCCCACAGAAGTCTTATATCACAGTGAAGTTATGTGTTTTAGGAGCTAAGAACTTGTGATACCTGTATTTTTTCAGTTGATTTGCTTGAAATAACAATTATATCACATTTACTAAAGATATTGATTTATGCTAAATATATATATATATATATATTCAGCACAAAACAAAACATAACCATCTGGTCTTTATTAAAATTTTGTTTTCCATATTTTTAACTTTTTATCGTATTTCGAATGGAAAAGTTTTCAAACAAGTTTGAATATAATTTAACTGTGTTTCACACTTACACATCGCTGATTGTTTACAAAGCATTTAGACTGTCAACTAGACCCGTAATTTACCCCGTAACCAAAAATAAATAAAGTTAAGGAATTCAGTAAAAAAAAGCTTTAGGTAAACCTAGTCTAGATCTGGCGCCAAAAACTATCGTGAAGGTTGAGTGAAGTGTTTCATAACAAAAAATGTTCTTTTTTAATATTAGTATTATGAAACAGATGACTGAAAAACGTAACTATTTCTCGCCAATTTTGGCCTCTTGAAAAAGTTTTCACCTTCAGTTTCTTATTTTAGAAGACCTAGTGAGAATTCTTCCAATCAAATCGAGCGCAATTTACATTTCTAATCCATATTTAATCTGTCAGTGTCAATTATATCCCATCAAAAACATAAATGTGAAATGAGAGCCAAGTTCAATATTATCATATATGCCTTGGTTGTTGACTTCAACGACAAAAGAAGTGAGATCTAAATGGGTGCCAAGTTCAATGGTCAGTCCTAACTTGGCTAGTACTCATATACGAATTATTATATTCGATGGCTAGTCTCTACCAGCAAGCCAAATTTTCGGAATAATAAAATAAGAACGGACAAGTAACAGATTTAAAACTTGCAAAGGCTATAATATAATTCGTATATAAAAACTAGCCAAGTCAGGACTGACCATTGAACTTGGCACCCATTTAGATCTCACTTCTTTTGTCGTTGAAGTCAACAACCAAGGCATATATGATAATATTGAACTTGGCTCTCATTTCACATTTATGTTTTTGATGGGATATCATTACTTTTTGTACATAAATAATTTATGTACAAAAAGTAATGAGTAGTACTTATTTATAACAAATATATAATAGTACTTATTTATAACAAAATGAATACCAAATGGTTTTTGTTATAAGTGTTCCTAAACTAATTGAATCAATTAAGTGAAAAAATATAATAAAATGATAAAAATTTACCAGTTTCTGATTTGTTCCTTTGTATTCACCTAATTACCTATCTGTATGCCAAATTTGAACTTTCTAGGTCATCTGGAACTGGGTTAGAGTTTTGATCTATAGGTCAGTCAGTGATAAAAATTACGATTTTTGGACGTTAATATCTAAATAACAGTTTGAGATATGTTTATGAAATTTGGAGCACATATGTATCTTGCAAGTCTCACTATATGAGTCAAATTTGACACGTTCATGTCTAATAGTTTTTGAGTTAAGAGGGGGTCAAAAGTGGCTCCAAATGGTTCGTGTAATATTATATATATTATATATATATATATATATATATATATATTACACACGGTGCTGCTCGCCAGTTCTGTTACTTGAACTTGGCTTGACACGCTGCCGCGTGTCTAGATTTCATAATAGTTTTGAAACTGACAGTTCTTGAACACGATTTTGATAAACTGAACGCGTTCAGTTATATTGGTGAAATTTGTCCCTAAAGATGGCCAAAAGGACATATTATGTAGATAGCGTATGCTCAACCCAATAGATGCCTTTTGTAGGCAATATATATTTTTAGACCGTTTTTGCTCCAATAAGGCTCTCGAAGTGTTTTCAGCGCGTTGTATAGTACTACATTTAAATAATTCTACTACTAGGTACTGCAATTTATCACGGCTTACGCAATTCTTCAAATAGTTTCAACGTTTGCTTAATACAATTGTTTATGTTACGTTCTTGAACGAAACTGATTCTTTAAAGTTAATAAGGAAACATATACGACACGTGATTCGGGATTAACCAAAAATATAAATACTTCACACAAAATCACAAAAATAAACCTTTTTATCCAAATAAACGGGGTAATTAAAAAATGAGAGACTTATTTAAAACTTTGAAAGATGGAATCCATTGAAATGAAGAAAAATTTACTGTCAACAATCTTACTCTTTCTTGCACAGTTCATTTATAAAACAAAAAGTCTCAACACTAAAAAGGCGTTACGCGCATATTTTTCCCATTTAGTTCTAAGAACCAAGTTCAACAACCTGCCAAGATCCTTGATCTCTGAATGAAAGAGATTTTTTATTTATTTTAATGCTTAAAGTCTTGTAGTACTTTAAGTGTAATTACGATACAAATAACGTTGTTTTTGCACCTGTGGGAGATCATGACCGTGATAAAATAAAACCGAAGTTTATGATATTTGTTCAAAAATTAAAACATCCTTTCCTTTGCTGGTTTCATGTTTCTTCCTGACAGGAAAGAACGAAGAGGCTTACTTGTTTTGTCTAGAATAAAAACAAAATGAATTCCATACTCTTTATGAAACTTGGTGAGTACCTACAGCAACAAATAATGAACGATATTACCACTATAATTAAAGCTATCATTAGAATAAAAAGACACACTACATAACTACAACGCATTGTCTGTATGTATAGACTAGTTTACCTATACATACAACATAATGAAACATCGAAGGATGAAGAAAATAAATATCAACCTTTTGTAATTCAGCTACTGACGGGTAATCATGATTACGATATTGATCCCATTGAGAAAATCTTTTTGTCTGATAGATAGAGTCTGTTATGACTCAAATTCAGCAGGTCTTTAAAAACTAACCTTACACAGGATCAGTTTTTATCCAGTGCGCAATCTGAAACCATGGATTCAGCATATCATTCTAGATCCCCCAGCGTAGAACATTTTCGTCGGTTATACAAAAAAATAAATCAGCTGTTCCATACATTTTGACCCCGTAGGTATTGCATTTTTAACAGCTGATTTTTTTTTTTGTAAAACCGACGAAAAATTTCTGCGCAAGGGGGGGGGGGTCTAGAATGATATGCTGAATTCATGGTTACAATTTACGCACTGGATAAAAACTTATAAAGTATACTGTGGACACATCCTTATAGTGAACTCTGTGGCTATCAACACGTTTCATATTTCATCTTACTGTTGCATCCTACAAGGGTCAAATCGACCCACAGATTAACGAACTAAGATTATAATGACCTTCTTATGTTAGAAGGGAGAATGGAGTGAAGTGACCCGATGTTACGTAAAATTGTCTTATGTTAATTTGATCCCATTACTTGATTGATTGAAATGGTCGGTCTGCGTGTGTGACCCAAGTTACCCCGTAATCAACCGACCCCCAAAGGCGTGGGGACGCGTGACAGATAATAATCATCACGTGTTAAATGCATGTTGCTGTAATTGATTGCACTAAGTTTCAAATTCCTTTCCGAGAAAAGGTTTGTTGACTCAGTTCAGTTTACAGTTTTAGCAGTCGCTATGGGAATCTTTCCTGGTTAATATATTAGTGGGAAATGGAACACATCTTTCATCCAATAAACAGCATATCAATGTTAAACATTTGACACACAATTTACTTACGTCCGAGAGAAGAAACTTTATCTAAGTTACTTAACCTAATAATACTGACTGGCCTGTTAGTCTATTGGTTTGTGACCCTGACTGCTAAGACTAAGGTCGTGGGTTCGATTCCCACCCAGGATAAAAATATTTTTGTGATGAGCACAATCATTTGTTGTGTGTCTGGGTGTAATTTACCTATAATATGTATGTATTTAGAAATATATAAGTAATAAGCATATTTATCAGTTGTCTGGTTACCATAGTACAGGCTCTGCCTAGTTTGGGATCAGATAACTGTGTGTTGGTTGTACTAAGAAAAAAAAAACTATACTTTTATTAAAGTCATGACAATCTCAGCTACAGTGCTGAACGGTGGGCAGATACAGTAAATGAAACCAATGACTGCTGAGAATAAACTGCCTGAAATGGTTTATAAGGTGTCTATAAAGACAAAGATTATAATGATGCAGAGAGGACCTTACAATGCTATTCTCATAATTTGTTAGTATGCAGATATAAATCAGACACATTTACGATACTTTTACAACGTTTAATAACAATACTGTCCGGTGGATGTGTTCGTAAACAACTTAACACTTTTATGTGTTTTCGGTTAACCACTTGACGATTTGTCTAGTAGCTATTTGTTTGGTGTGAAGATTTTTATTGCCTTTTGTCTATTTTGTCAGAATTTCTAAGACTGAATATCTATAGTAAAGTCCTTAACTCTACTCAAATCGGAAGTATCCAGCCCACTATTGCATTTTTTTGGCTGACCAGGAAAATAAATGAAAAATGCATCATACTTATCATCAAAATTTTCACGGAATTAACATAAAACTATATTTGCATTATCATCATAATATTTTATGACTTTTTTACTCTACGGAATGGTATCATTCAAAATAATAAATGTATTAGCTTATCTGAAGGATTGTAAGCTTTTAACACAACCGAATTTTTCCGAACACATAGCGGATACGTGATTCTCATCCATTTTATCGTGATCGCGTCTCTTTAGGTCCTATTTTATCTGTAGTTTATCTTTTGAAAGGAAAGATACCAAAATGATGGATTTTTCCGGGTTGTATCATGATGGATTCTTCCTAAGGTTTCTTATGTTTAATGAATTGGTTTTATTAAAACCTTGTAACCGTTTTTGTTAGTTTAGATCGTGGAGTGAGCTTAGGAACAAGCAGATGCCATTCGTTTTTAATCGTTATGCGTAATCAAATTCTTTAATACACAAAGTATCTTTTAGTCAACTTCTTCTTTTCTTGTCGACGGTACTTTGGTTGATTATTATTGTATTGTCTGATCCCATGTGAAGTTCTAAGTGGCCACGTTATATGATAAAATATCTCACGAAATAATAAAATAATTCAAGAACATTTCATCAGACAGCATAGCGACCGGCAACAAATAAATTGACTTTGTTTGACATTCGACGTGTTAAAGTAATTAACAAAAGAATAGAGGGTAACAATATAGAAGCACCTGTATCAGTAAGTAGTTTGATGACGGTTTTCTTGAACACAAAGATGTTGTTCAGAATTATAAACGGTTTCAGGGATTCGAAACAGCTGAATGGACCTTTAACAAAAGATGTCTGACGTGCAAATTTCTAGAGAGAGTTATTCGCAATAGTTATTGTTGTTTAAAAAAATAAAAATATTTTTCAGATTTTTCTTAAGAAATTATTCATGAATAATATTTTGCTTTAGTGTTCATGTCACTTAGTTATAATTCGTATTTTTCAATATTTTTAGTTTTTAAATTATTTTGACTGACTTTTTCCTGTAACTCATGAGAGATTTGTGGCTAAATACTAACAAGTGCGGCGATTTTATCGACGGTTAGGCTGCTCCTGCCGAGGTTGATTCGTGGATGGGTGGCCATCTATTACATCATGAGACCGTTCAGTGCCACAGAAACTAAGTTATACTGTTGGTTTCCAGTTGTTATTTGTAAATCTTTCATAGTCATTGTCAGAAACCCGAAAATCTGGCAACCAGTACCTGGGTTATGGATGTCAAATAATAGGCAGTCAAATACTGAAATTCAGCTACATCCGGTTTAACTGGAAGCCGACCGATAATTGGGAAAGTTAGGCAGGTGGTAATTTCCTTTTATATGTAAATGGCACTTTTATATAATTCCGGTTGTAAAGTAAAAAGGCAAACGTGTGAATTTAACAATAACATTCTGATTTTCAGATCAATAAGACACGATAAGTACAACTAAGTACAGAGATAAACCGGCATGGTTAGTTCATCACGAGGTAGAACATGCAATGGTATCGTGACCGACTAAAATGTGCTACTCGTTATATTGTCACATACCTAAGATAGATTGTCTCACTTCTCTTACTCACTTGGACCATAGCATCTTATTTATCTTTATGGAAAACTACATGATGATTCTTTAGAAAAAAATCTGTGAACGCATTCAGAAGAATTATATAAATTAAGGCATAATTTATTACTAGAATAAGAATTTTTGAGGTGTTATAAAATCCTTGGAAATATTTATTAGATAATGTAGAATTCGCAACGATCTGTAACAAAATATGATGTAACATGTCCAGAAGTTTCCTTATTTGAGACACGCTTTTCAACGGTTTTCTCCACTTCCATTTTTGAAAACGGACGTTCTATTTGACATTGTTCAATTAAATACTGTCAAATTATAAATTAAGTAAAATGTTTAAATTTGGAATTTTAAAAAGATAAACTATATCGACTTGAGATAACGCCATCTTGTTAATACTAGTACCTAATTGCTACCAAACCAGTATCTGTAATCAATGTCACCCGTTTAGTTTCTAATCCGGCCTACTTTTTAACTGTCACAGACAGACAACTAACGTAATGTTTACTGTGGACATGCATATATGAAAGTGTGAGAACCGTTACATGTTAATTTGAAACATATTTCGAACAATGGGCGGATTTTCCTTATAATTGATAACATCTTATCCTTTTGTTCTTTCCCTGTTAGATAATGGAGTTGGAATTTGATATGACATGTGTCTTTGCCGGTTTCCTGTAAAGAAGGACTTTCTGTTGTGGAAAGTCTGTATTTAATTACGGGTTCATTATCGGCTTCAAGAGATTTTTAATTGGCCACACCTCCTAACGTGAAACTTTATACGGCTGCTGTACAAGAGTTAAAATTAAAATGCTTAATGTCCACATTACTGCATCATTTTATTTATTCGGTCTTATTATAAAACAAAAAGTTATCTAGGTATGCTAAAAACCATCGATTCCGTTTTTGAAATAAGAATAGAAATCGAAATATAGTTCTTTTTACAAAACTGTGAATTTAGTCACGGGACTAATTTGTCAGTTTTGTAAAAAGAACTTTACCCTAATGGAAGTAAAGCTGTAAATAAAAAAACTGGCCAGAGTTATACGCTAGAAAAAGTTAGATTTCGTTTTGATATATACGAAGGTTTAGCATTACGAAATCTTCTCAGCAGTTGGAACAATTTCTCCAGCCATCAAAGTCCATGACTTTCACTTTTCTCCACACTTGTCATGTGACATTAAGTATGCAAATGTCAACGAATTACTTTAGAGATAAGAAGCAAACGGTAATGTCAATGTTTTGATAAAAAACAAATGAATGCGTGTGATTAAGCTTATCTCAGATGGTTGAACTGTCTCGGTATTTGATTTATCTTAAATCCGTGTTTAAAAGACATCTTGACTGCAAACTTACTAAGATAAGTTACACAATGTAACATAATGAACGCAAATCCTCATAGAGCTCAATTAGAGTATTGAGTTACAAACATAATACAGTGAACAAACATTTTTTATTTTATTTAAAGCTAACTGTTATTACTAAGAAAAACGTGTTGACTCTAGTCATTACTTTTTATATTTAAAACTGGGTCTTATTGATTTGAAATAAAATTTGATTTGATTTAGCTCTATTGGCGGTAGATATGACAAAATCCATAACATTTGAAAACATACACATATTAAAATTTATGAAATCTGAAATCGATTCCGTAGTCAATTAGGAATAAAATAATTTCAGCTCTTGCGTTTATTTTGTTCCACCTTGTATATGTAAATATGTACTTCATAGTATCAAGTAGTAACAATTTTTATCGGTAAATAGAGTAGTAATTTTAATTGATTCAATTTTGCTACCGTCAATTAATTCTTAAAAAGCAATAAACCAGTATCAATTCAGTAGTTTGTAAAGTTATTATGATAATTCAATAAAATAATTCCATTAAAATTCATAGCTTTATTGGCACATTATTATATATGAATGTTTTTATGTATTCATAAAATATTCCAGTATTTTTTTTTTGCCAATTCTTCTATAGTGAAGTCTGATGCCTTTCAACTCATTTAATTTAAAACAGGTATACAGAAGAAGACTGCACCTATAGGTTCTTTGCATCATTCGTATAGGTCTGACGATGTTTTAATTAACTTCTAGCTATTGGTACAAAAAATATCTTACAACACAAAAACGTTTTTCTCCGGATCATTAAGATAAATTACATAAGCGATCTGTGGACACGGCATATAAACAAACAATAACTTCTTATAATTTTATTATTAATTTCGAAACCTATTCGTTTGTTGTAATGATATAATAATATTGCAAGTTTGCAACGGTAGTTATGATCTCTAACATCATTACTATTTGCAATACTATAATTTGATTTTATGTCTTGTTTTCGTGATTGTATACTTTTGAACCGTCTAACGCTTGGCGCGGCTGGTCGCGGCCCATGACGAGCATTTCCATAAACATAAATTTTAATAAAAAAAATAAGACACCTGTACAGGCCGCAATAGGCCTTATATCCTTAATATCCTTCGCCGCGCCACGTCGCTTCTTTGAATTTACCGACTCCCGATGGAATGGACGGGTGGAAACAGGCCGCAACAGGCCACAGATGCGACGACGGTTCCCTCGGCCTGTCGCCCTGACCCGGCGCGGCGCGGCCTGTTAAAACGTTTTCCAATGATATAGAGTATGTTTTTCATGGTACTGATTTCAGGAAAGTTTTCACCCATGTTATCCTTGTGCTAGTAATAGATAACAAGAATTGGTTTCATACAAATTCCATTCACTATCTGTTTTACTTATTTACTTCTTCATTTTATTTAAATAATGATGTTACAGAAAAATATTAAGGCGCTGTAAATGGTCCTCTACGTAAATGAATGTAGAATTTTCCATTCGCTATATGATCTACCATAAAAGCTGAGTTATTTCCTTCATGCTATTTGCTGATGTTACTGAAAAATGATACGAGGCGTTTGTAATCTTATCTTGTTTTCAACCGGAACAGCGGAAGTTCCGCAAAGCGACAGTCTAAATTCTGGCTTGGCAACCGTCTGTAGACACCATTATTTTCGTTTGAAAGCTTATTTTGGGCTCAAGAATTCCAATAGGTTATTTGTAATTACTCGTAAGCTGCTCATTCTGTTGAGTGAATAATAATATGTGCATATGATTTATGTACTCAATAAACGGTGTGAATTGCTTTTTATGAAGTAACATATTACCTTGTACACATGAATAATTTATACCTAGGAGAAATAATAATTTAATAGCACATAGAGTTGAAAGATTATTTTAAATTTTCACAGCTTGTAATAAGAGTCGTTTTACTGTGTTTATGAAGACAGTACCTGTTTTAATATAACACACACACACACACACATAACATAAAATCATGCCTTATTTCCTTGAAGGGTTGGGCAGAGGTGTACCTATAGTACAACCACATTTCGCCAGTCATGTTATAGGGGGCGAGTCTATTACTACCAACCAATTTTGAATATAAACTGAATGGGAATTTGAATTTCTCATCGGAAGTTGATCATCTCGTATTGTGTTTCAAACGAAGATCGTATCAAGTCTACACGATAAATTCACAAGTATTCGATCTCCCAAACTAGTACGTAGTCCCACGCCATCCATGGATTTAATTTCCGCTGTTTTAATAACAAACTATAAACACTATGGTAATAGTAAAAGTTCACGTTTAGTTTCAGATGAAATATACACGAGTAACGCACACACTTCATAAGTCTGTGCGTGTGTGTGTAGCTTCGACCACCTACGTATTTGTACGTCATAGAACAATAAAAATATTGCATTCTATGAGTAGTACTTTTTACGCACTATTAATGCCTACGCGGACGGCTCAAAATCGCTTGTTACTGCGAGCAAAGTGGGAATTCAAAGGATTCATAAACACTATCGATAGTAGTAATTTAAATATCTTGGCTAAGTATTTACACTGGATTTCCAAATAATGGAATTCCCAGTTGTTTCAAGATATGAATCTTACCTTTATTGTTTCATATTTCAGTGGCTGATAAGGCCTTATCGACCTAACAAATGCGCTTTACTATTAAACTATGTTCAAGATACCATTAATTATCAAGTATCTACCCTTATATCCGTTTCGTTAGGGTCAGATTGACCTAGTTCGAAGACAATGCACTGCGAATTGGTTGAACACAATTCTCAGTACTTGAATACCTTTGTGTCTGTTGCAAAATTCGATCACTTAGATTGACAGTAAGTACCAATTACGTGACTGTGCCGACCAAAGTAATCGTTATGTCATTTACTTGCATTTGAACTAAATGTTATTGAGTTTATGACCAGTTAAAAGTAACTTGGAATGAAGTAATCGATTTGAACTATTGAGATTAGCAAATTTGTTTGCATGCATTTGTATTGAAGCCAAATACCTAATTAATTCCCACAAACACCTCTTTAGACTATTACAACTAAATATTAATCCGGCAATTAAAACAATTTGATGTAACTACATAATTTATGAGACAAATTAATTTGTTATGTTGACTTGTATGCTGCGAACCGTCTGCACAATTTGCTCTATGGCCACATACAAGCATCACGTGTCGGGTCATATCACACTTGAGACGCGTGCGGCTACGTACGGTCAACCACACACACTTGTGCCAGAAAAATCTGCTATTGGCTAGCAAATAGAGGCGCTGCTACGTCGAATTGGTACCATGTCCGCGTGTCTGACTGTACCAATGTATGTCGGTTTGATTGCTTCACTGTGTGCCGTGTGAGTTGGGTTTCAGTAATTAACTCATATCTTAACGGTGTAGGCAAATGTTTTAATATGACTCCAGCGTCTGGTATTACTAAGTCGGTAATTGTTTTAAATTTTTATTGCAATTCAACGTTCGTGCAGGTCGAACCTTCGCTCCCTAGGTAACCGTTATATATTCTGTGTAACGATATCCCTTGTTGGGTCTTCAGTTCATCGGAATAAGGGTTAATTTACCTTAAGTTTCTTGGGATTTTTTCAAAAGTTTTTTCTTTACACACACTCTTTTACTTCAGCGTCATAATACTCATAAAAACAAATGGTTTGCGTACTATAATAGTACACTTCTTACACCTTATTGATTCAAAGGCGTGACAGTTACAATAGCAAATAGCTACGATACACGTTCAACGGCACGTGTTTTAAAAACAGTACTAATAAACCTTCGATTATCGGTTTATGTAAGCTGCAAGGAAATGAGAAAATGCCTGAGAAATTAATGTACAGACGCCACTAGGTCAAGCTACCCGAAACTGTCAATTTTTCCCAATGAACCTTGAACCTAATGCTCTAGAAATAAAGTCGAAAATCTGTCAAAGAAATCTGACAGATTGTAGTAGCTTGATGTGTTGGCGTCTGTACAAATATTCTATTTACTGTAAAGTGCAAAAGGCGACCTTATGTTGTACCGGCTTTTTTTTTTTTTTTTTTCAAGATGGGAAGTCATCAAATGACTTCTCCCGCTCTGGGCGGAGCGGGAGGGCGTGTCAGACTTTTACTGACTAAAACCCACCCGTGTTCCATCAGTTGCCCATGTGCCAGGGTCACGGTATCTCTTTCGAACAATCACGCGACTCCGGCAGGCATCGGTCCTAGTAGACCCCTACACTGCTGCTGACATCTCTTTGAGGCGCACGTGGAACACTGCGCGCCGTCGACCCGAGCCTGGTCCTTACCGGGCGGCGAGCTACCCATTGCTCGCCACCCGCAAGCTCGCGCCTACGGTGGCCGGGAGTCCGCAATCGACTCCCGACGCCCGGGGCGTCTCCTCGTGCGGCGGCTAGGGGCGTGAGAGCGCAGAGACTGCCACTCCCTCACGCGCCCCGCCTCCTCCTTCGCGAGCATTACTGCTTCGCAGAAGGAGGTGACGGCTTCCCATTCCCTCTCGCTCCGTACCATGGCTCGCACCAGGGCCGGACGCGAGAGGTCGCCGCCGCCGATCGCCTCCACGAGGACACGGCGGTGCTCCGCCCAGGCGGGGCACACCTCCACCGTATGCTCCACCGTGTCCTCCAGACGATCCTCGCAATGGAAACACCCGGACGTATCCTCCCGCTTTATCCTGAACAGGAACCCACCGAAGCACCCATGCCCGGTGAGAACCTGCGTCAGGCGGAAGGTGAGGATGCCGTGGCGCCTCTCTATCCACTCCTCAAAGAGGGGACTTACCGCCGCAATTGTGGCGTGCCCAGCACTGGGTTGCGACAATCGTACCCGCCATGTCGCCATGAGATCACACCGGAGCTCTGTCCGCCGTGCCGCGATTTGTCGCGGCAGCGGAGTTTCGCCCCGGCGTTTCGCCTCCTCGCGCCACTCCCACATGTGCGCGAGGACCTTTGCCTCCAGATCCCATGGCGGCACTCCGGCAAGGAGGCTCGCCGCCTCGCACGAGACCGTGCGGTATCCCCGGATTAACCGGATGGCCATGACCCTCTGGGCCGCAAACAGCCGGCGCGCTGGGCGCAGTCTCAATGAGGGTGCCCACACCGGTGCCCCGTAGAGGGCCATGGACCGCACGATCCCCGTGTAGAGCCTCCGGTAGGAGGCGTTTGGACCCCCCAGATTGGGCAGGAGCCGCTTTAATGCAGCCCCAGCCCGCTCCAGTCTGGGAGCCAAACGTCGGAAATGCTCAACGAAGTTCCACCGGCTGTCGAGGACAAGTCCCAGGTACTTCATCGTCGACTCGACGCCGATGTGAACCCCTCCTACCGTAAGTTGGGAACCCGCGGGTGGCGCGTTCTGAGGACCATGAAAACCCATGGCCTCGGACTTGTGCAATGCCACCTCGAGTCCCAATTGCCGGATCCTATCGACGATTGTCGCAACCCCGCGTGTCATTAATTCGGCCGCCGCCTCGTACGACCTCCCCTGCGCAAGGACCAGCGTGTCGTCAGCGTAGCAAACTACGCTGACGCCGCTAGGGAGGTCGGCGCGCAGCACCCAGTCGTAACCGATGTCCCACAGATGCGGCCCCAGGACCAATCCCTGTGGGACACCGCACGACATCTCTCGCCGGTTCCACTCTCCCTGGTGACCGGGGTAGATAACGGCCCTATCCGTCAGATAGGCCTCGACCACGCGACAGAGGTAGGTCGGCATCCGGTGATACCGGAGTGCCTCCCTAATGCAACTCCAGGGTAGGGTGTTGAAGGCATTGGCGATGTCAAGAGACACCGCCAAGACGACCCCACCCCGGGCCACTGCATCCCCCGTCGTGAGGGCTCGCACGCGCATGATGGCGTCAACCGTTGAGCGCCCCTTGCGGAAGCCGTACTGGCCGTCCGACAAGTCCGGCCCCACTCGCACCAGCCACCCGACGAGGCGGTCTGCAATCCCTCTTTCAAAGAGCTTGCCCACCTCGTCGAGCAGCACGATGGGCCGGTAAGCGGACGGAGAGTCCACTGGGCGCCCAGGCTTCTTAATGAGGACCAGTTTCCCCGTCTTCCAACGAAGTGGGAACTGGCCCCTCTCCAAGCATGCGCTAAGGAGCCCCCTGAGTCGAGGCCCGAGAGCCTTTGAGGCCAGGACCCATGCTTTGCCAGGCAAGCCGTCGGGTCCTGGGGCGGTATTCTTGGCATTAAGCCTTCGTACCGCCACCCTCATCTCTACCTCGGTCACTTCTGGAGCACCGTCGTCATTGTCAGTGGTGTGGTCCGCATCGGGCACCGCAGTAGGCGGAGCCATGGGTGGGGGACTATGTTCCCCTCGAGAAGGGAACAGAGCGCTCACCACGCCCTCCACGAGTTGGGGCCGGAGACTCTGAGTCAGCGGAGGAGCCCATGGGCGGAGTTTCTCCCGGACGGCCTTGTAGGGCCGTCCCCATGGGTCCCTGTTCAGAGTCTCCAGCGACTCCTTGCGGGCCAGTCCTCTGGCCCGCAGGATCTCCTCTTGGAGGGCGGTCTTCGCCGCTCTGTACCCCGCGTATAGCTCCGCCTGAATGGCTTCCGTATCCAGAGGTTGGATACGGAGCCTGCGGTGCCTGGTGTACCGGCATCGTGCCGCAACGCACGCTTCGCGCAACGCTGTCAGCTGCGGCGACCACCAGTACACCTGGCGCCAAGCCCGTCCTGGCTGGACTCGGGGCATAGCCACGTCACAGATCTCGGACATGGCCTCCCGGAACCGCTCGGCCTCGTCGTTGGTGTCAGCAGGCCTGTCCGGTGGTGACACCCAGGCCTGCACGATCGAGGCTTCCAGGAGAAGCTCCCGGTCCAGCTTCTTCAGCGCCCACCGCGGACCACTCGGGGTCTGCCGGATCGGCGCGCTCGAGGTCTGGGCGGAGACATCAAATCGGATGTACCGATGGTCGGAATACGTCTCCACCCCCTCCATGACGCGCCAATCAATAACCTGCGGTGACAGAGCGGGGCTGGCGAACGAAATGTCCACCACTGAGTCGCCCCGCATCCGTACACACGTAGGTACAGAACCCATGTTGTACCGGCTGGCGATAAAATTAATTTAGTTACATTCGTACGGGTTGCTAGTCGAGTCGCACCGAATTAATCGCCCGAATTGGGCGAATCGTTACTTTTAAATGTGCATATTTTCTATTGGCGACTTGCACGAAGTTAATTTATTTATTTATTCATCAGCAGCCTTTATTGTTTCCACTACTGGAACACAGGCCTCCTCTTGGTGAGAGTGAGTGGGCCATAATCTACCACGCGGGCCCAGTGTGGGTTGGTAGATGTCACACGGCTTCTATTTTCGATTTATTTATTCGCAAATCGACAATTCCAGTAATTCGTGTTGATTGACCAAATGGCAGGTCTTGTATTTTTTGTTTTAATAAAGCTAGTGTACTTTTCCTTAACGTCTTATTCAAACCGTGCCAATTGACCAATACGTATTTCTGGAATTGTCGATTCGCCCACAATCAAATTAAGTTAGGGCGAGTATTGTTACTCCGTACAGTATAGATCGAGACCGACCTCCCTCTCACCGAGAGGAGGCCTGTGTCCCAGCAGTGGGAATATTTATAGGCTACTGATGATGATGATGACAGTATAGAAAACTTTTTATTTTAAATTTAATTGTGGCAATTCGCCCAACTTGAGCAAATAAATTCGTGCCATTCGACTAGCCATTCGAACATTGTAAGGTTTTTAGAATGACCTTTCAAATAAATTTGGTTTCTTTTTGTTTCGAAAAGACAAAGTATAATAGCAGGCTGTTCACACGAAAGCATGGAATTAACGTAATAATTTCAATGTGTTCTGTGTATCTAATAATTCCGCTATGACCCCATAGACATCACACACGAACTGAAACGTTATAGTACCAGTGCATATGGTCTGGTACTTATTTGGCTTTTAGAACTTGTATTTACTATGCCCATATAAAATAGTAAGTAATGAAATAATATTAAATGTTCAAGGGCATTTTACACTGGTCATTCATACCTAGCAGTCGTAAAGATTTCTTGCTTTCTCTTCTTTTTTTTATAGAATTTAACCAAGTAATGGTTTAAAAACGAGCAACGTCAAGCATGTTGAGGTTCAAAGTATACGAAGTTTAATTGCTCTGCTGTGCCTATAAATTAAAGAAGTAATCAAATATAATATCTAGGTACTTATATACAATTACCTCATCATCATCAGCCTATAATGTTCCCACTGCTGGGACACAGGCCTGCTCTCGGTGAGAGGGAGTGGGCCATAATCCACCACTCGGGCCCAGTGCGGGTTGGTAGATGTCACATGTCTTCGAATTTTTGGTTCTAAGACATACCGGTTTCCTCACGATGTTTTCCTTCACCGTTTTGAGAGCAGTGACGTTGAAATAATTTACTCAAAGTAACGCGCCTGCGTGGGTTTGAACTCACGACCTACTACTCGTAAGTCGCGGCCGTTACCACTGGGCCACCACTGCTCTCACAAATACAATACAATTACCTACTAGATCTTAATAAGTTGCGTCTTATCTTCTATTCACACAAATAGGTAAATACGATTGAAGTGTCTGTTTATAATATCAAAATAACTATTTACTAAAGTACAAACTCCTCGCGTTTCCCGGATTTTCTCCGAAACGACTGCACCGATTTTAACAGGAAATTCACTGGCAGATAGCTGATGATATAACATGTAACATAGGCTACGGTCAACGTTCCCTTTTGTATAATTTCCGACGTGTGCGAAGCCGCGGGCATAGCTAGTGTACCTGGAAATCAACAAAGTAATAACATACTGCTCTATCTCAAAAAACTGCGCAGTATTTCTTCAATAAAAATGCAATGCGCACTTATATCGTGTTCACTGATAATGTCCCTAAACCCAAAAGGAAAAACCAAACAGTAGGTACCAGTGCCTCATAAAAGTACCAGATTAAGGTCACAGATCAAGCGATACGATACGGACCTACATACGTAGTAAAGATTGTAGGTAGTAAATACCGTTACGTTTTTCTCGGTAAAATCCACGTAGTATAATGTACAGTTGGTATAACTCTGGTTTTACCGACGAGGGCTGACTTCTTAACCAAGGAGTTTTTATTTACCACTTATTTTTTGGAGTGATGTCTCTCAGGTCATTCTATAAGGTGGTCAGCTGCTTAACCGGATTTTCCTGTGGCTGCCTTAATAATAAGGCCTCCAGCTAGGGTTTAAAAACTTAGATAAGAGCGACTACTCGCGAAGGGGGTGCCCTTAGCGAGTAGTCACTAAGGGCACCCTCTTAGCTGGATCTGCGATATGCTTTTTCAAAAAAAAAAGGTAAAAAAAACTCCTTGTCCAAGCTATGAGGTTGTCGGCTGCTTAACCGGACTTGCCTATACGTAACTTAATAAATTAAGGCCACCAGCCAAGGCTTAAAAACTTAAAAGCAGAGTGACTACTCGCTAAGGGCACCCCCTGTGGGGTACGGTCCTCGGCTACATAAGTATTTACAAATTGTAGGTAGTAAATACCGTTACGCTTTTCTCAGTAAAATTTACGTAGGATTAAGTACAGTTGGTATAACTCTGGTTTTCCCGACAAGTACCCACTTCTAAACGAAGGAGTTTTTATTTACCAGATGGTTTTGTCCATCTAAAGAAGTATCTCGTTATGATCTCCCAAGGAGTGCTGAATCTAAGAATAATTGACCTTATTTCTACTTGTGTGAGTCTAAGTAGGTGAGGGCTATAATATTTAAACTCCAGTAATAATAAAGTATGAAAAATCTATTTTCTTTACACATAGGAAACTTTAACGGCAGATGTTCCGTGTTTTGATACTCATAACATTGATTCGTGTCAATGACCTTAGATTATATCTTTACCATACATTATTTAGTTCTGTCAAGCGAAAAATATTTCCTTGAAAAGACGTTTATTCGTCACGGAAAGTCCCTTTAGAAAATTGCTATGGAAAATGTTGATATTGTATGCATCGTCATATCAAATTAGGTACATAATATGACTTACATCTGTATGTAAATCAGAGAACGGTACGCTGAACATCGTGACTCATACATCGTATTTTCCAGGCAAGAACACAAGATTTCACAATACAAAAATTAAATAATACTGTAGATAAAAGCATATAATGTATAGCTAAGTATGTAGTTCTTTTCTTACGTAGGTAAAGACGTATCTCATCAACATACATTGTATTATATTCGAAATTATTATAGGTTTTTTATTCGCAAATGCGTCATTTTAACTACATATAAATAGGCACATTATTATATACAGCATAGCCAATTTCAATGACTCACCAAAATCAGTGTTCACGAGAATTTAAATTTAAATACAACTTAATGCGTAATTATTAGTACAAGTCATTGCGGGACCAAGAAAACTCTAGCATTGTCATTCCAGCCAATAACGCCGCTTCTAAAATTGTTTTATGCCCATGATTCTTTTTTATATATAATCTATATTTATAAAAGAAAGTTGTGTAAGTTACACTATTTCTAATTCAAGAACGGCTGAACCGATTTAGCTGAAAATTGGTGGGGAGGTAGCTTTAAACCAGGAAACGGACATAAGATACTTTTTTTTTATCCCGTTCGACGTCAAAGAGGAAAGATTTGATTGTTTGTTTGTATTGAATAGGCTCCGAAACAACTAGTGGGAATTGAAAAATTCTTTTTGGATTGGGTAGCCTATTTATTGGGGAAGGCTAAAAGTTATATAACATCACGCTACGATCAAAAGGAGCGGAGCAGCAACGAAAAATGGATGGTCCGAATTGAAAAAAAAATTGTTGTGTTGAGTAGCCTATTTATTGAGGAAGGCTATAGGCTATATAACATCACGCTACAACTAATAGGAGCCGAGCAGCAATGAAAAATGTTGCAAAAACGAGGAAAATCGCACGGGCAGGCAATTTCATGCAACGGGAAGGATCGGGGGAACAAGAAATTAAACGCGGGCGAAGTCGCGGGCAGAAGCTAGAGATATTATAGATGTTGGACATAAGCCTCCCTCAATTTAGGGGTTGCCATAATCGCCCCACTTGGCAGGCGAGTTGGCGATCACAGTATGGTAATAAAATGCATAGAGAAAGCGGCTGCCCGTTCTCTAGTAAGTCCTTTAGTCGCCTTTTACGAAACCCACGGGTAGAAATGAGATGGTGCTATTCTTAACGTCCGGGCCCACATAGAACACCAAAGCATGCACATACATAATTCCTGGTACAAAAGCTGAGTATTCTGGAAATTCTTAGAGAAAACTTCCCAATTAAAACCTGGTTTATATTACGAATGAAAACACGGTGGGTGTAATGATTTTGTTTCTGTATGTTTAATCTTGTTACAGTAAATACCTATGGTATACCAAGTATCTTTCTTATTATTTCAACAAACAAAATTATTCTAGAAAGAAACTTGGTAGTTTTCAAAACATGCTTCGGAAAATTGACCATCAAAATCGTCACCATTTGCTTTTGTATAGTCTGTCTCTAACCTCTGCATCCTCCACCTTGTATTCATCATCAATCATCAAATACAGATTAAAGTGAATAAAAACCATAATACTACATAATCAAAATTAAAACCGCGACTACACTTTTCAAGATGCAACCAAACAAGGAACAGTTTAGAATAGTAAACATAAATATAGGAAACCCGTTCTTCACCTTAATTTAAACGCAACTAATGCATCTATCGGCAGGCCACCTAAAAATCCTTCAATTTATGCATGTTTACATTGCACGTGTATATCGAATCGCGGTTTAGAAATCAAAATAAATAAAAAACTAGAACATTTTGTAGTAAAACGTGCGGATACTCACGCGTATGATCCAAAGAAAAGCAAACGAAGTTTCAATAAGTTTGGGGGTCGTGGGGCTTTCAGGACCGGGACCGCGGTCCTAGATTCCACCTAAAATACAATAATTATTTTGCAGTAGTATTTTGGGACCACAAGAAAAATGAAGTTAAAGTACAGTGAACAAAACAATTTTTTCATTTTCTCATACATTTTGTGTGACAGCTACAAAATACGTTATGCCTTTGAAGTACCAGGTTGTCATGATTTAGGAGGAGCTTACCAAACATAGTAGTGTCAGCTAGAAATTGCTTTATGCCTTCGTAGTACCAGATGGTCATAACTCGGTAGGAGCTCAACTAACAAGAGTGGATATGTATTAGCTAGAAAACGCTTTATACCTTCAAAGTACCTGGCTGTCATAACTTGGTAGGAGCCTAATAAGTTAACACATCATTTATTAACTCTAAGGCAGTTCAAAGTGCCCTGGGTTAGCTAGTATATAATGATAGCATTTTTTTAATGTCAATTGATTATGTTTAATTTATAAAAATAGTAATGGTATTCAATAATTTTAATGATTATGACCACTGCTGACGTGTCTAATTTCGATATTGAAGATTTTAAAAGTTTATTGCTACGTTTCGATGGGTGATTAGGGGGACGATAGGTAATTTAAACACTTAAGATTACTTTTTTAAAATTTGGTATTTTGTAGGTCTAATTCATATAGAAGGGTGCCATTGTTGAAATAAAATAAATATTATATCGTTTTATAAAAATAATTTTGTTTGTATAACTTCTAATTTTTTGGTTGGACTGTACTTTTCCAAGACATAACTTTGTTTATTTTACTTGTGGTCCCAAACTACTACTAAAAATATTAAATAAATTAATAAGTGGGATTTCTTACTCAGTAATCATGATCTGGCAGTTTGAGTAATTATGTGGCCTACCCAAATGTCCTTTCTTTGGTACTGTTCGTCAAAGCGTTGGGCTCCTTGTGTTCCGAGTTGAGCTAAACGATTAGTGACAAATGCTTGCACTGACTGGACAGGTCCACTCAATCTGTGTGGTTCTTTCTTCAAAAGACCATTTCAGTCACCAATCTACGTGATCTTCACATGATGTGAACAAGATTATGTCTGGACTTTAAAAGAGACTGTGACCTCTGAGTTTGTTTCGGCCTTTCTTCTCAGAGTAGTCAGTTAGGAAACGCCGAACTCATCTAGTTTAAAAAAATATCATTGACATGTAAAAGTGTTTATACAAACCTACTTACTGAAATAAAATCATTTATCATTTATCGGACCGCGGTCCCGGTCCCGAAAGCCCCACGACCCGTGGTAGGTCAAATATCAAAAGAGGTGTTCCCGATTTACCTAGCCTACTTGTGAATGGGACTAAGTCTTTTTCTAAATTTTGGCATAAAGGATATTTTGCTGGAATAGCTTAACATATCATACCATAATCCATTTATATTGGATGCAGATAACGTGTTACAACTCCGAGAAACATGGGACAAAAGTAGGAAAAATTATGATTGTTCCCACTACTTGAACATAAGCCGGACTCTTTTTATCACCCAACATATTAGTGGAACGAATGCTTTTGTAAAAGTGATGAGTATGGTACTCGTAGTTACCACTCTCTAGGTCGATGGTATTACAGCAAGAAGTTGCCACCATAATAAATCTGCGCTAAAGGTTCGTTAAACCCTAATGAGACAACCTTTGTTTATAAACATCCTCATCCATGTTGTAATCATTGTCTGGCTTTCTATCTATAAAGATAGTGCTATTACCTACAAATAATTACGAGAAATAATGTATTAATAGACGAGATAATAGATCGAGTAGATATTACTGGTAATAGTATTTCAAAAGGTTTTGAGGACACTTAAGAATAACTGCATTTATTTTATGGAGACGGGTTTTAAGGATAAGATTGGGGAAATCTATTAAATAATAAATGGAGTCATCATTTGTCACGCGGCTGTAAAAGTATTACTGCATTTCAAGTAATCTTATTGTACTTATGCCTGCTGATAAACTGCTTATTATATAATTTCTGATTCACGGAATAATCTAGAGAGATTCTCGATGATTCAGGTAGTCTTATATCATTGAGTTTGTTGATAAAAGCGGCCTTCGTTGCTATAATCTTGGTTTTGTTATATTGCTAAATAAAGACCACTTTTCACTTGTATGCCTCGTGATAAACAAAAGGCTTTGCAATATTAGATAAATGATGAATCTACTCTGCATCATCGAAGTCTTCTGTTGCATTTAAAACGACCTAAAGTGACTTTTCTGAGTCATATAAAGCTACTTTTTTATTCTAATGTGATTGACAAACATTTCGGCGAACAGACGCTTATGGTATGTTTTTTCCTTGTTTTACAAAATACCCCAGTTCTTTGAAACAATTCAAAACAAACCTTCGTGTTTTTTTTTTATCGAATCGCGATAAAGTTGCGTAGATATTATCATTGAAATTAATAACAAAAACAGTGCAATCAGTTCCGCAAGAGTCGCCTGGGAGTTCATGTGATGCGATGATCACAATGTCCTCAAACATAACATATCATCACGCCTTTTATCCTCAAAGGGATACACAGAAGTGTACCTCAAGTCCACCCACATGTTGGTAGTTTTGTTTAAGTCTCATATTATAGGGGGCGAGCCTATTGCCATCAACCGAGCACAAATCCAGACTCCGGGCTGAAAAATTCCCGACATGTTCCCAGAATTGAATCCTGGACCTGCCCAGCAATACCGCTTGCGACCAACGAGGTCCATCCTCAAATTACGACGCAAAATGTTTGTAATATAATTAAAGTACCTACGTATGATATTCTAGAATTACAGTTCGACATTCAGTGGAACTTGGCAGGAAAATCTTGTTATTTGGTACATCATTTTAATTAATGTTTCACTAGAATTTACCTACACGCAGCATTAATTGAATTTATTTCAATAAAGGTTGTCGTCATAGTAATGTCCTAGTTATTGTATTAAACTATATTTGACTGTACTGTAGTGAGGTAATTTTTCTGAATGTTATCAATATTAGCCCCATGTATTGAATCAAAGGCTTAGCTCTAAACAATTTACCGAAAACCCTCATTTGATAAATCTTTGTTTTTTGTTTGCATTGTAAAGTAAATTGTAAAATGTTGGAAGAGGCTTTTGGCTAAATGATAACAACTTCAGGTTGGTTGGTCTGTATCAAGTGATCATCTTTACAAACCAAGACCCCTCATGCCTCAGAAAGCATGATATGCCATTGATGGCAGCTGTCATTTTTGGATCTACGACAGTCGTCACGCGTCGTCAGGAGCTGAAAATTCGTGAGTCTAGTCATAGCGAAGGGTATCGTGTTACCCAGCAGTGGCGAAAGCACCATATAACACGATTCCTACCGGCTTGCCTTCGGGGATTCGCATTGGTAACTGTATCACTATTAAAAATACAATAGTATGTAAATAGTGGCTACTATTGTCAATAAATATAGTTACACTACAGGTATTTAATTCACCATAACATTCAAACAACAAAAAAGGTTATATACAGCTTTGTGTTACAACAAAAGAGAAATGTTCTAAATTAACCCGGCGCCAAAACGTCATAATCGGGAACTAAAAATTCATACAACAGCGATCCCGTAATGATGTCACTTTAGGTCACGTGGCACCGCTTGATATGTACGAGAGCAAGCCGCTGTACAACGGGTTATGACAGAGACAGGTATAGAAAAATGCGTCAGCGAGAACGAGATAGAGGAATATTGCATATTTTATTCGGTTTTCAGCTGTTCAATTTAATTGTATTTAATTCATTACATTCCTATATTAATTTGATAATGATAGTAAGTATTCTTTATTGATGTGTCAGTAAATTAAAGCCGACTTCGCTTCGGCTTCTCTTTTAGAAAAATTTACACCTCGCCGCTGTTACCCAGTAACCGGGTTGTGGAGATCAGCTAGGCAGTTTCTCCATGTAAAATACTGGTATTCAGTTGCTTCCGGTTAGACTGGAAGCCAAATTCAACATATTTGGAATAGAGCTAGGCAGAAGGAAGTGAAATAAAACTTGGACCAGTATTCTCTATCCGTCAATATCATCTTTAGACAAAACCCAATCTGTCGCAGTACTTGGAATACTTACAATTCCACAAACAATCAGTTTCCAAGTAAAATTGTCGAACCTAATTACATACATATAAGTTAGAAGGTACTGTCGAGTAGGCGACAGTGAGTTGTCGCCTTGGCACAGTTAAGCTAGTTATTTCATAGCTGTGCCTTCCCTCTCTATGTAGCGCTCATAATAATGGGTTTGGAATTGCTAATAAGCAAGGTTTTAGTTATGGAAGCATCGAACATAGTGATTAAGGAAGCGGCAGGGTTAAGTTTTCCCAGATGTGCAACATTCTATAAGTTAAATATAGACAAATTGCAATTGTTTCAGTACGATTTGCTAAGTCTTTAAACGCCTACAAAGACTAAACGTGTTTGTGTATTGCAAATTGCGTGAGACGACAATCTGCTATATTCAAATAAATGATTTATCGAACGACAAGGAAATATAAAGCGCAGAATATATTATTTATAGTGTTAGACATATTTTTGGCAATCAGGAAGTCCAGTAAAAGAATGGTTCTGTTACCGAACAATGTTACTAGTTCTAATATTAGCCAACAGTTCAAGAACGCTCTTAAATATTTTCTAAATGTCACCGACATTCATTAAGGTGTGTTTAGAGGTTAAACAGTCTGTATATTCATGTTTTTATCAGACAAAGGCTGGCTATTAAGCCATGTGATTTATTCGTGATCAATTCGACGTGGCCATTGTCTTTTATTAATTTGTTACAATGGTAGTTAACTAATTTTATTTATAAAACATAATATATTTAACACTTACAGATATTTTGAGAATGATTTGAAGCAAAGTTTTAAATAACTGCTTAGAAAAAAGAAGGCCAATTCTGTAGTAAAAACGTTCCAAATTTAGTCGCAGAAAAACTTGTCAAAAATCTATGGTGAGGATTTTCTTGACAGATTGACACTAAGTTCAGACTGCGAACATTCTTAAAATTGCGAGAAATTCCTCTCAGGTTAAAGCAAACGACTGCGTTTTGCAATCGTTTTGTTAAAATGCAGAACAAAACAATTATTAAAATCTTAAATGATTTCCGCAAACAAAAAATAGTTTGTGGCTACAGAAATTACTTGCCAAAACGGTTTGTGTGGGAGCTACACAAGGCGGCTTTTCGTAACAGCCGGCATGACTAACTCGCGTGATTGCAGAACCGTCTGGCCCCAATACTTCGCTGAACTTGACATCCATTAAGTAGGTTTAATTTGGCCCTTAAAGGCTGTATGGAAAGAGCATAATAATGAATAGACCATAAGTTACCAACTTCCAGTATTTCGACATAAATTCCGACCAATTTCCAATGGCCTAACATTTTAGATGAAATTCCTTTCTCTTTTCACTTTTAAAGATTTTTATTAATTACTACCTTTTCCCAGCGGCTTCGCCCGCGTGGAGGTCGGAAATTATACCGCGGGAACATACTATCGAGATAAAAAGTAGCCTATGTCCTTTTTCAGGCTCTAAACTATCAGTGTACCAAATTTCATTTAAATCGGGTCAGTAGTTTTAGCAGGAAAGCGAGACATACAGACAGAGTTACTTTTGCATTTATAATATTAGTGTGAATTTTGAAACCATGTATTTTTGCTTGTAAACGACTGCAACGACGCTTATTTTACTGTAGTGGTCTCCATCTGTTGAACAACTGTTCTCTTGACCCTTTGATCTACATTTCCAGTCAAAAAGCTAGGATAATCCTACCAGATGTGATGTGGGCGTTTAGACTGAAATAGCTCCCGAATTGGGTTTGTTAGTGACGCGAGACCTAAATTTTGAAGTATGCCTTGGTAATCTATTACGATTATGATAAACACTATTTATGTGTTTTTAATAATGGCCAATTTTATATAATCTGGCCTTAATGATGGCCTTATTTTATGTAGCTACACAGGCTACATATTATGCTATTAATTTCTAGTTTTAGCTGGCCTCGCATCGCATTGTATAGGCATTTCGTACAATGAGGCATCAGTCCCGATTAGCCCTATTAGTTGCGTATTTGAAATAAATTATTTGACTTTGTTATCTTTGCTCCTGCATTTTAGTACCTACTATCAAGCGCAAAAGGTCCATTTTACACCCTAGTATTTTAGTAAAAATTAATAATTACTTAGTCAAGCCGATTCTACTCTCCGCTTCGCAGTATTGCTGTATCTACACGAAGTATGCAAATAATAACAAAGCTTCCTAAAAACTAAATCTGAAGTGAACGATCGGAAGTGTTCGGTTACTCTCGTAACACATAAACCATCAGTATGTTTATTGAATGACATAATATTTCGCAATTTGTGCCAAACACTTATCTTGATAGGCAAACGGAATATAGTTTATCGTCTGATGAAGAGTGATGGGTTGAAATCATTTCGTCTATAAAAAGATGCTCATATAAGATTTTATAAGTACATACTACGCATTTGTATTACGTGGAACTCTAATAGCATCATGGGAAGAGTGTCCCAATTTACGTCCCCCTCAAATTCAAAGAATCAATACATAGAGAGAGAGTCATAAAAAGAGGGAGAGGAGAACTTTGCAAGTACTTGAAACATTAATTGCCAGACTCTATGGACATTGGACATGATATACGAGTACCAGTAAACAGACACTCAGCACATATTAATTCAACGAAATACGCACTTAAAGGTTCAAATACTCTTTGTACTAAGAATATATGATATAATAATATAATATTTCAAAGAATAATTGCTTATATAGCAACGTCTATAAAAGGTAAAGACACAAGTCAAGAATAGACAGAATTGTCAGGATAAGTCACGCGCTGATTACAAAGAACAAAAAACATTAATTGCAACGTGACATCGTTAAGAACAATTATTGTAATCTGACTCTGAATGCGCATACGTTAAATAATATAAAAATAATGATATAAATAATTGTAAGACTCAGTTATAAAATTATGACTTAAGGTTGGTTTTGAGCTCAATTGAAAGTTGAAACGTTCAAGTTTCAGTAACGGTGTGGCCGTAAAATATAATTATATTAACCCCAATAATTATTTGACATAATAAACACTCAATATAAAAAAAAAACTCTTCGAAAGAAATAAAAGCTGAATCACAAATATGAGACGCTTTTTGGCCGAGCAAATTTTCTTTACATCAATTTTATTAAAAGGTATACCTTGTTTGTAAGTTTGTTTTGTAGAGGGTAATCTCTGATGCCACCAGCCGGGTTCGATTTTTTAAATATTTTTTATTGGACATCCTAATTTAACATCATGATACGACCTTTAGGAGTTGAGCCAAAAGCAAAAAGGCAGAAAAAACGCTAAGCGAAAACGAAACTATAGCGCGGGCGGTTGATGGGATGCGACGCGGTGGGTCGTGGGTCGACATTTCACGCGGACGAATTCACCGAAAGCTATATGTCTATACCTATAGTTATACCATTGCCTAATTAGAGTCTCAGTACGAAAATTATGGTGAAAATCGTCTGAATCAACCAGTACCGTACAATGTGTCACTGAAATGTGCAACTAAACTAAAAACTGAAACTTAAAACAAGCATCATTTGATACTTTTTCATGAAAAATCAGCGTATATTTTTAGTAGAACAACTCATTACCCCATGTGGTTAACTGGGTCGTCTGAGGTGAATCACTCTGTGTGGCTAACCAGTCTTGTTTACATTGCCGGATTACTTCTAAATAATTTGCGGTAGTTAAATACCGATGATATGATGTACTCGATCCTTGTTCTAATTGTTCGAAGAGTTGAATTGGTCTGCGGATGAAAGAGAATTTGTTTTCTTTTCTCTTTTAATCGCCTTCAGAAGGGAGGTTCTCAATTCAAATGTATTTCTTTTTTGTACATATTTTAGCCGATATCTCGGGGTATTATGAATTGATTTAAAAAATGGATAGGATATGCCTCAACGGAGGTCCTAACCATACAACTGTAGATTTGTACTGTGGACACAACTAAATGTATGTAAAATGATTTTCGCGTGAATATATGCTTTGGGTAAATTAAAGTTTGCATGTCAGAAACATAAAACTTTTACCATTTTTCGGTCAGATCTTATCTAAATCGGTGTGAACCTACTACTTTGGGGCTACATATGCCAGCTCTCTCCAAAAGTTTTTAAATAGGTATTCTTTTAACAGATGTTTCTTGAACAAATTCAATGACCTCATTCCTTGAGAACATCTTCACAGTTGCAGGCGGAAGCTTCGTACAATGAGACACAGGTGATACTTAAATTTGAACTTTACTACTATCGTGTTACAGACGGAAGTTGCTTATCAATTTAAACAAAGTACAGGAAAAGTTGAAGCAAGATTTGGTCACGAGTCACGAGATCAGAGCCTGTTAGCCGCTTTAAAATTAAATTTAAATATTCAGAGATATTTTATTGTTACTTACTTTGAAAATAAAATCAGTTATTTCAAAATCTAATAATTCCAATAATTTTTCAGTAAATACATGTAAAATACTTTACAATTACGCAACAAATTCGTGACTGAACGATGTAATTTCCTTTGTCTTCTTACATAACCTCAATTTCTCGAGAGTGCCGCAACAGTTGCGCAACTTAAATTACACTTAAAAACAGTTACACATAAAAACGATAGAAAGTAAAACACTCCATAAAAGCAAAGTGGTAGAGTTCATACAAAAAGTAGTTTTCTAATTGGCCCGTTTTCACTAAGCGTCACATGAATGTAACGCCTAAATGATTGCACTGTTCGATTTTGAACTCTAAACTCTAAGCATATAGTTGAAAATTCAACAGTTTGCTTTTACTCAGACATTTAGGTGTACCCTAATGCTAATGAAGTTATATTTCGACAGCCGTCTTTTCTTTTTCCATTCAACATTTTCGATCTGTCATTCAATCATTTTACTGACCGGTTTGCTCATAAGTTATACGTCGACACTGAACTGTATTAATTGATTAAGATTGAAAGTATTATCAAACTTTCTTCAATTGATTCCTGGGTCAACATTCTGTTATGATTGATGGTGGGATGGAAATGTTTAATGGTGTCTACGTGCATGGTAAATTGTTAGAGGTAGTAAACATTTCAGATAAATATAGGCTATTTAAGGTAGGACCCCTTTTTGGGATGTGTAAAAATGGTCTATGGTACACTAGCTTTTGCTAGCAGCTTGGAAAATGCCCGTCAGTACCGTAATGTCGAGATAAAAAAGATAACCCAACTTATAGTCTACTTGTATGCCAAACTTCATCGCCATACGTTCAGCCATTGAAATGTGAAAAGGTTACAGAAATGTAGAGTTATTTTCGCATTTATAGTTTTAAGTATAGATATGGACCGGTCTGGATTGAGACTTTTATGTTTATAGTCTAGTCAATGACATACGGTCTTTCATTATGTCCACCTAATGAATGACCATAATGAACAATTGTCAGATAAAGTGGTCAATTTACCAAACTATGCAAACGCATCGCATTCATTTGTAGCGTACGGACCACAAAACGTAAATTTTCAGCTAATTTACATTGAAAGAATCTCATTAACACTTATAACCCCGAAGGTGAATGATAAAAATCTCGGAGTAACTGGATATTTCTAGTTCGTACTTATTATGTGAAGATATGAGCAATATTTTATTTTATATCTATTTTAATTGTCAGGAAGTCACGTTGGAGCTTACTGATATTAAGTATTATATTTGTTATACACGTCTAAGATCTAAGGCCCTGACGGCAGCAAGTGGCACCATCTAGATTAGTTACAAAGTTACTCTAGGAGCCACCAAAGAGATCGAATAAGAGTGACACTGGCCGATAACTGTCACTCTACCAGAGCGTTGCATCGATGAATGCGATGAGCGTTGCATGATGGTATCGAATGTTGCATCGTTGCACTAGGAAGTGGTGAAGGACGGGCGTTTAGGGGGACTGTCTTATGTAACTTTGACGTTCAAAAAGTGCTCAGTCTCAGTTTGAATAAATGACTTTTGATTTTGATAATGCGGCTGTCTTCTGGTTACAGATGATGTGAGTGGAACTGCTGTTGAACCACTAATTCGATGGCACTTTTGGTAAAACCTATCCAGCGCCTTATATCTTAATTTAAGGACCGATCATGATACTAAATTTTTATGACCTACACACGATTAATCTATATATATAAAAATGAATCCCTATTTCCCTTGGTCACGACATTACGCGTGAATGGCTGGACCGATTTCACTTTTATTTATTTTGTTGTGTTTGTTATTGTCCGGAGAAGGTTCTTATGAAAGAAAAAAAGAAAAAATTGCGCGGAAAATTAGAAAATTTAAGAATACTTTGACAAATATTTTTGAAGTTGATTAAATTCTTGAAGAAGGCTATAAGCTAATGAACATCACGCTAGGGCCGTTAGGAACATATAAAGTTAGAAAGAACGCTAAGCTAAGAGATGGCGCGGGAAGACAATGGGATGCGATTAGGTGGGTCGGGGGAACAAGAAATTTCACGCTGACGAAGTCGCGGGCAGTAGCTAGTTAATTATAAAACTAACGAATATAGGTATTGATACAGCATAATTAACTACTAATTAAAAATTGTTTAGGTCAACAAAAATCTTAATTTTAGCTAATAGGTATGTTGTTAATTTTGTAGTTAATAGTCGATTTTGCCTCTCTTTGCCTTACTGTTGCTATAAATGGGACTATTTTTATGTTTTTCCGCCTTACAACAAGCGTGTTGTGTTAATTTTCCCCAAATAATTACATTTTGTACGAGATTAAAAATAAAATTTTAATTGAGGATATAGAAAATAATCACAGAATTCTAATGTGTCTAATGAACAACAACGAAAAACAGTGTTTTGTCGTCTTTAAAATAGAAGTGCTAGAGAATAAACACAACAACAACTACAACATATCTAAGATACAACAACACACACTCCTGAAAAATCACGAGTCGTGATCAATGTGAACCTGAATGAACGGATATCGTGTAAATATCAAATCAGGCACCCATCTAAATATTTCCTTGAACTTTAGATTTGCATTATGACTTTCAACTCACACATGTCATAATAAAAACTGCGTTAAAAGTTTTTGCAACTACTACCTATTGAAATCACGTAATGCCTTACCGTGCCATACCTAATATGTAAAGCCGTTTCAAAGGTCTGCATCCTACCTTGAATTATATAAAGAAAGAGTAGTGCCTTTGTGAAAACTATGTAAAATATCTTACAGTAAAATGGACACTATGGAGAAATAATATCGAATGATAATAATGATAACTCCTTAGTAAATATGGACGTACAGCACTAGCAAAAGTCTTCGGTGAAAGGGTAGTTATTCAGCCTATAACATGCCCACGGCTGGGACAAAGGCTGCTTTTCTCTAAGAGGGAGTGGCCATAATTCACCACGCGAACCCAGTGCGGGTTGGTAAATGTCACAGTTATCGAATTTTTGGTTCTAGGACACTTACTCACGATGTTTTCCTTCGCCGTTTTAAGAGCAGTTGTTATGAAATTATTTCCACAAAATACCGTGCCACTGGGTAAAAGGGTGATGATGATGAATCGATGAGAATGAGTCAATTTTTTGAGTTCAGTCGAATTTATGCAATAAACACAATCAGGTTTATGTGGGTTCTGTACACCCTGAATAAGTAAGTGCCTTAACCTACTTTAAGAAACTCACTTTCGCTTCATTTGACACTCAGTACTTTCATTATTTAAAACTCTTTGACAACCAATAAGTTTACCTTCAAATCTATCAACTTAAAAACAACTCTATTTACAAGTGATAAAGTCGGTTTTCAGCTGGCTTGATGATTGTTCCAAGTTTATAATTCACTTTCTCGTGGGTGTCAATGGATACGTCAACAATATGTGACTAGAAAATTGCTGATTGAATATTACAGTGACATTCAACTTCTGACCTCGACCTTCGGAGGAACATACATATCATATAACATTTATGACATTTAAATGACCGAACTTCAATATAGATGTTGTCACGCAAAACGGACATTAGTTCTCGTAAAATATTTATGTGACAAAACGGACGTCAAAGTTTTTGGTATTTTTAGGGCTTCGTAAATTATAAAGCAAGGTAAAAGCTTGCATGTTAGTGTGGAGTCTCGCTTTGCTTATGAAAATTTATGTTGGTTTTCTATTACGGTCACCTTTGATTGGTACGTGTTGTTAATGTCACACTGTGACTAATTAACCGTAAAATTATTTATAATTTTTAAGTAATTTATTTTTTCTTCACGCATTGTAATGTTTAAGGTCGTATTTACACTGCTTTTTTGGAAACGAAGCAATAAGTAATTAGTTTATTCCCTTTTTAAATTGCTTAATTATGCCTTGTCTTTTTCATGCTGGGTTCGGCTTCCAATCTCACCGTATGCAACTGAATAATAGTATTTTTCATGGAGCGACTGCCTTTCTCACCTCCACAGCCTAGTTATTGGATAATACGATAACCCTTGGTAAGACTGGTTGTCAGACTTTCGGGCTTCTGATGACCCGAAACGACTGCTAGAGATCCACGAATGACTGCTGAGACCAACGGCTTAACATGTCTTCCGAGGCGCGGAGCTTCAGACTACTGAATATGAGCATGAATATTCAAATGTGTAAATTATTAAACTACACAAAACATTCGAAGGATTTACCAGAAATTGTACTAACACGAACTGCGATTATTCACCCAAGTTCTTAGACTAGACCATTATGCAATGATACTATGCAATAGATCAATCGGAATCGTTAGTAAACAGAACCACCGGTAGTATTGGTGAATCAGAGCCAAACGTTTACGTCTGTATAATTTATTAGTCATAGGAACTTGCATATTATTATTGTATAATGCCATTTTACGACTCAAAAATTGGTAGCTCGCTTCCTATGAGTTTTCAAGATTGTGCTAGTTTAAACTGAATGAGTCACACTATTATCCGCTTGCTCTTATTTCAATTTAAATGCAATTCCAATGAGGTCGATACACCATTTCTTCTTCTATACATCTTCATAGTTTCCAATGCCTCTCAGTCCATTGGTTGTTCTCTGGGTCTTCCCTTCATCGAATCGCCTTCCATTTTTAAACTCAAAACTTTCCTTACGATATTCATACGTATGTCTCATTCCTTCGTCTCACATGCTCGCCTGGTACCATGACCACCGATTTCCATACAACAGAAGGAGCAGTACAATGATGTAATTGTACTAGGAAAACATAAGTGAATCGGAGATAAGCTACTGCCTACCGCTACTCGAATACAGCAGTCAGGCGGCAGTCGCGTGAGTCTGTACAGTCACCTCACGTGACTGACTTATATGTACTGTGACTTATAGTATACAATAGTGGTTCTAATGAAAATACTTGACTAGTCAAAGGTTCGATAAAAACCTCATAAGTTTATGGCTAAACAATTTTAAAGGTACTAATTCTTACACATCAGAAATCTAACCCCTAGGAAGCAACTTTTCAACGTTGTGCTTTTGTGTATACCTATTTATTATACCATGTCACGATGCCTGGTTTGTTTATTTTCCTCGTTAGCGCCATATTGAATAGTATTGTTGAGGATGAATAAAAGTATTATGTAGTCACTAAAAAGTTGTCCTTGTATTTAATTAGCATTGAAAGCATCCCTCCATGGTATCAAACTCAAACTGTAATCATTGACTTCAATTAAACCATTTACTGGCACTTTGGAATTAGTACGGAGTCAGTCAGATATAAAGCTAGTTGCCAATCCCAAAGCGTAGTAAGTACCTAGGAACTTAACAAGAAGAACGGGAAAGAACTCCATGGACACTCGTTCAAATTCTTTTGTTTTAAAAATGTTAGTCACATCATTCATTTTGTATTTATTGTATAATTCGTTCAGTTCTGAGAATAGGCACTACATGTGATTTATTTTTCAAGCTAGTTCTACCTTCACTTCTAGAGTGTTACTTGTAGTGAGAAACCGTTTGTATTTTCCTATTCTTTGTAACCCGCGCTTTGTGACCTATCGCGATCTATTTGTACCTGGTACAAATAGATCGCGATAGGTCGACTGCTGCATGAAGTGCATGTAATGCAAATGGTACTTGAAATAGCGTGTAGATATCAGCTGGTAGACATTACTAGTAATGGAAGGTTTACTTGTAGGTATCACCGCATTATGCCACAAAGAACGTTTGCCGCTACAATGCAATGCGGTAACAACTTAAATGCGGAGAAGCTACTACCTATGTTAGTACTTAGTCTGAGTGATCAAAGGGCAAATTCTCGTATTTTTAGGAATGTTCGTATTCCAATCTCAATCTCAATCCATCAAAAATACCTCTTCTGAAGGCCAATTCAATCTGTTGCAATTTTCAGATCACTGGTAGGACCTTCCGTGGACAAAAATTGTATGTTAGTTTCAGACAAATGTCGTTAAATGGAGTTAAATGATTGTAGTATTGATGATTTTAATGATTATAATTCTGTAAAGTCGTATTTGTTACGGTCACGAATCATATTTTGTTCAACGTACACCGTGACACTCTAGTCGCATTTTTAGCTCAACTACGATAAATGTCAAAAACGAAAATTGAACTAATTTTAACAGGTCCAGACAAAGATTAGCTTACGAATGTTCTTCAAAATACGTGGATTGCCCTTTTGATTTTCATTTTTAATGACAAGTTTTTGCCATTGATGGTCGCTGCGATGTGGTTGCGATTTTAAAAGTATGGAACGCTTACTTTATTTAGTAAAGAGACGTCAATCTGTGAATTCGTTATTACCGAACTAATAAGTTGACATTTGCCAGTGGGCTTAAGAAAAAACGAAGACCTTGTCGCGAGTATGTTAAAATTTAGGTTTGACTGCGGTAAACTGATATTCATTATTTGCCTGAACCTAACTAACCCAACAGTTTTAATTTGTATATCAGATACCTTTTGTAGGTAGATTTTTAACTGAAGGCTTTCGCATACAGGCACAACGTGAAACCACGTCTCGTCTTTCTATTCCACAAGAATCACGACGCACCGTCGCGCGCGTCGCGTCGCGCCTGTTTATGGGAGTTTTGAAGCTGATATCTCCTTGAAACAATGAACCATAGTGAATCACACCATTAAATATGAAAAGGAAAATATGTATTAAATCATTTTTAATGACATACTTGTTTACATTTCCAATATTAGGTACCTAGGTACTATTTGTAAATTGCCTTGCTCGAGTTTAGGTACATTTTACCTTGCTTACTGTTTCCCTATTCAGAACAATGACACAATTGGAAACTATGGTGCCCATACTACCCTAAAATGTAAGACAAAACCAATGACTTGGTTTACAATAACTTTCTACTAGCTGTATTTTGCGTGCAACATCTCGAATTATTGTAACGTAGTCCGTTCGCCCAGGATACTACGCAAAAGTATTGACAACGTGTTCAAATCTTAAATTACCAATGAGTAGCCAGAATGTCACAGCACTAGTATTTATTTCAGTGGCGATCTGTGAACGCGCCGTCGCGCCGTCGCGTTGCGCCAGTCTGTGGAAGCTTTTAATAAGTCGCGTCGAGGATGGCGGCCTTTAGACTATTTCCAAAGAGAAATGAATAAGATGAAGTTTTAGAAGTGAATCAATGTGTGTTGAGCTGGTACATTATAATAATATCTTATTAATAGAAAGACTTAGTCAAGCCTGACTACTGGATGATTCAACGCCGTCTCCGGTACAGTCTGCAGTCTTGATTTATTTGCATTAGACTATAGCGGTCATTGCATTGCCATAATGTAGGTTCTATTCAAGGTCATGAGAAACTTTTTTACTACCAATTAATAACGTTTTTGTGTTGTTTTGATGAGATTAGGATGTAATTAAGTTTGTAATGACATGAAAAACTTTGATTAGGTTTCAAACTGATGAAAATGGTATATAGCTATTGTCTTCGCTTTTGAAAGAACGATATTTTGCTCATTCCTTCTCAGAAATATATGTATAGAAACTTATAGATTTATAAAAATGATATAAAGATATTGTCTTCTCTTTTACCAGCAATATATGTATGTTCATTCCTTGTCAGAAATATACGTATAGAAACTTATAAATTTATAAAAAAAATATAAATATATAGTCTTCTATTTATAGGAGGTACATTGCTAATTACTTCGATTCCACCAAGGAATGATATTTTATGTGAGTCTTTATTAATAATTTATTTACCAAAATACATACTCCAATCATTTACTAATACACACAAATGGTTCAAGTCGATGACAAAGATACATGAGTAAGAAACGATTCTATTTAAAGCGAAAAGGGCTCACATTCCCCGCCGTGGATCCAGGCGCACTTGTTTTTATTGTGATTCTCCTTTAGACATAAACCTAAATAGAAGAACTGGAATCTCGAAATGGATATTGCACCCTCGATGTTCTCACAAAGTTTTTTACATCCTCACTTTACGCTTGATTGGTTATGGTGGCGGGTTTGCTGTAGAACCGTATCGGAATTCTTTGGGCTGGGAACAAAAAATGATTTGAAGTTAGTCCTTTGTGAGCCTGAATAAATTTTTGAATTTCGTTACATTGTGTGTATGAATTTGAACGATCAATTTGACGTATGGTAGTGATAGCGAGGTAAGTCGTAATTGAAAACTAGACAAGCACTCTACTTTGCGTAAATTATTTCATTACCACTGGTCTCAAAACGGTGAAGGAAATCATCGTAAGGAAGCCGCCATGTCTTAGAACCATAATATACCTATTAGAAGACATGTGACATCGACCAACCCGCACTAGGCCTGTGTTGTGGATTAAAACCCACTCCCTTTCCCAGAGAGGAAGTCAGTGTGAGTGAGGCTGATTATGATGATAATGAATTTGACCTAAAAAGAGTTTTAAAAGAAGCATATTCAAGTGTTAATAGAAAACTATTATGAAAACATCGAAGAGAGAATGTAATGTCAAGAATTAAACCAAGCCAAGTTAAATGCAACTCTTGGTATTGAATCACAATGATCACATTACCGAAGATTGGGGACAATTCCACAAGATATTTTTAACCGTTCAGCAAAAGCATTACACTGGTTCCTGGGGCTGGCTTTCTCTATAACTGGATCGTACTTCCGCAGAACATGACCATAATAACTTTGGTCTTTACCAGTGAAAGTTGGTCTCGAACGTATTGCTCAACTATAGTTACCGAACCGGACGGGATTGTCACAACTTACTCTTATTGATTTGGTGTCACAAACTTATGATAATTATGAAGATTAGCATGTATAACAGATGTTCCTGTCAAGGAAGTTCTTGAAGTGACACAAAACGGCTTTCTCGAGTCGTCTGGATTTACAAGCAAAGCTTGAAGAGGATAAAGTAACTCGCCAATTACAATCTTTCCTACGTTTTTGCAATTTGCAGATTAGATTGCCAAAACAAACATGGTTTTACAGAATTAAAGTAACTAAAACCTTCAACAATATCCTTTAAGTTCATTTTCCAATGTTGTGTTGGTATATTGGTGTGCGCTAGCTGACATATAGCAATTGATTGTATTTAATGTTTTGTGTTTCTTAATGTTAATTACTAACCTTCTATTGTATAGAATTAAGTTCTTTTAACTTAACTGATAGCTGTGCTGCTGGGCAGTGTATTGCGCCACTTCTTCATCCTAGCTAAAGCGCTAGGATGTGGTGAAGAACAGGCGTTTTAGGGGGCTCTCATTTGTAATTCTGATGTTCAAAAAGTGCTGACTCTCAGTCTTGTTTGACTTTATAGAGTCATAAATAAAAGGTACAGGTAAAAAAACCGGTCAAGTATTTTTGAAAAGGGTAAAGTCCTCTTAAATTTATAACTGACAGTTTCGTATCCAAAACAATATTTTTTATGATAAAATCCGATACCTATTAACTAAAGTCGACTTACATTCAGCTGTCGTGCCTGTGATCACTAGATCAAAATAAGCAGTTAGTTTCGCATGATTGAAGATTAGTCTAGTAAGTATATTCTCTCCTTTCTAAGCGCGACTGATTTCACTGTTTCGTAAAAGTATGACCCATTATAATATGGTTAGTGTTCTTCACGGCTTTTTAGAAATCTTGGCTTTCACATCATTCTGTTGTTCTTTTTGCCTCTTCTAATTACGTGCAGACGTAATTATATCGCGACAGAACCAGTTTGATCGTTATATTGATACCTACCTGTAGGTAGATATTGTAGAAGGTACATAAGCTACGTGCTAAATGACAAAATAGCCGGCTGTTGCAATACGAATATTTCTTTGTTTATAATGAGACTGCCAATGCCATGACAAAACAGCATGAAAAAAATAACAGTGACTTACTCAAGCCAAAACATTACAACTGACAATTTCGTAATACGTCACAGATTAGTATGTTTGTGTTGTATCACACTGATGGTCTATCATAAAAATGTCACATTCTTCGTTATGAGTGATCGCAATATGTTCTATCTCTTCACGATAGGTCATATATTACAAAGTTCGTCAGCATTGACGCAATATTTAGAAAAGATTTCTGTACAACGTTGTGTTGTACGTGTTTTTACGGTGTTCTTTGATTAATGTTATACAAACGTGCCGTAAAGAATCACGTGTGGTGCCTACAACAGTTTCTTTCAGTCACATTCGATCGTCGTGATCTTCAAATCATTGTATATTAAACTTTATGGAGCATAAAGTCACGTGTCTAAAATAGTTGATTCTTTTAACAATTGCCATTGTTTGGTAACATTGCTCTGGATTGTTTCTCAATACATACTTTGATGTTGTATTCATACAATGTATATGTAATAATCGTAACGCTGTATTGAGATAACCGTTTTGAAGTTATAAATAAAGAAGGAAAAGGAAAAGATAGTGTTTTGAAAAGATCGTCTAGTAAAAACTTCGTATTTGTGGCGGATTCAAGCACGTGAAACTATAGTGGTATATATAGACAGATTGACGATCCATCAATTTGTTGAAAAAAACTAACTGACTGTGCATTTTCGAAACCTAGCAACTGACATTTCTCAAAAATAAATGTGTTGCCATTTGACAAACACAAATTGGAAAATATATAGCAAGTCAAATATGCAAAAAGTCAAAAACACATTTTCTTTGAAAAATGTCAGTTGCAAGGTTATGAAATTGCACAGCCGTAAAAAACGAACCATCAACAATTCTTCATTATGATTCGTCAAGCTAATGAGCTATCAACCTGAAAAATTAAATAGTTACTTGAGTCTAAAGGAAATATTTATAAAATCTAGCAATAACATTATTCACAGTAACCCGTATGGAAGTATATAAATCGATCGCTATCAAAGTCCTTACGGACTTCCCTTCCCCCTTACATTGACAAGGTCTTCCGTCGTGACTTTTAAAGGACGTCAATATTTTATTCATTTATTGCCTTACTGACATCGCTTGTCGACCTTTAGGTTGCTTCAAGAACAGAACTTACAGGTCAACGTAAATTTGGTAAAGGTATCCTGAAGACAATTTATTTTTAAGTACTTTGAACTCTGCTTCCGTCAAGCCTTTTAGTTATATCAGTTACTCGCTTCTGCCCGCAACTTCGTCCGCGTCAAATTTTCACTTTCCTTCCCGTCGCATCGAACTTCCTGCCAGTTTTCGTCCATTCTTCATTTGCTGCTCCGCTTCTTTTAACAGTAGCGTAATGTTATACAACCTATATCCATTCTTGATAAATGAGCTATTCAACACAAAAATAATTGTTCAATTCGGACCAGTAGTTCCTGAGATTACCGCGTTCAACCAAACAAACTTTTCAGCTTTATAATATTATAGTATAGACATCGACTTTTGTCTCCTATCTGTGGTCTGAGTTGGATTAGGTATATGAAGAGAATAAAAAAATAGCTTAGTAGCCACATATGTATGTATGTGATTACAACTCTTTTATACTAAACATTGGACTTTGACCTTACAACAGCCCCATACACGTGTAGCAATGGACATACAGAATCTGACACACTGAACTCTGTTACCAACCCATTTATCAAAAAAACTGCTGAGCCGAATCGAGAGACCCAACAACAGGTTGCCGTGCGAAATATTAGAACCAAGTGCAATAGAAGAACAATAAGTGCAAAAGTGCAGTTACGTCGTATAAGCGTTCTTAGTACAATATCGATCATGCCGTATGAAGAACAAGGTCACACGTGTCACGGCGAAAACGATGGGTTTGCATGTTTGGAGGCTACAGAGCTGATTGCGAGGACAGTGCCGTACTTAGGGAGTAATTGGTATTGCTTAAAATTTTATTACCTACCTATTCGAATATTAACTTTGAGTGCAGCCTTTGTCTATTTCTTGCCGTGGGTGTCGCAAAAGGCGACTAACTATAGAATGGGCAGCAGTGTTCTTTATGTATTTTACCACCTTACTGCGATCGCCAGCCCGCTTGCCAAGGGTGGCGATTATGACAAATTTCCCCAAATTGGGGGAGGCTTATGTCCAGCAATGGACGTCTATTGGCTGATATGATGACGACGATAACAGCCATTTTAACTGCTGATAAACTTAGATAAAATCTTGAATCTTGGAGATATATCATGTTTCGAACAAAACTCTGAAAAATACTGCCATATCACTGGATTCTCTTTGTTAAGTGTTTTGGACTTGGAATCCACCCAGCTATGTTCCATCACACGGCCTTGCGTCAAGTTTTTTTCCAGCAGTAGAATGTGTTAGACATAAAATGCACAATAATAATAATAATAACCCCACCGCCGTATCTCTACGTTGACGTCGTGGTGGGGCTTGCGCGCTCCGAACTCTAGGTCTGTGCCGGTAGAGTTTACTTTGCCGGAGCAGGTCTAGGATGAGGAGCCAGACCAAGAGAGATACAAAAAACCGCAGGGCAGCATGTGGCGAGCAGTTGGGCAGTAGCGACCCCACGGACCCTAACTCCCGGGAGAAGTCTTGTTCCTCACCTCTGGCTTGCCTTTATTGGCCGGCTGGAGTGAACACTGACGAGGAACAGAGCTCCCACCTCATTCTTGCCTTTATTGGCCGGCTTGAGTGGAGATTCGCAAGAGCAAACGTGCTCGGAGGAAGGAAGTATTTCAGTAAGTGCTCGTAGGGATCTTGACCATCTTCCGGGCTCTGGGATTGTTCTGAAAGCCGTGGAATACCGCTCCACTCCTCAAAGCACCTCAGGACATGTTGCCCCCTTGGCGCTACGACACTTTGTGCTAGCGACCGTTTACGGAGGCCCATTATTGAGTGTGCAAGTCACCCCCTGCCATTTTATCTGTGTATTTTTGAAACATTGGTCAGGCAGGGGCCATAGTCATTCCATAATTTGAGAAAACCAGTTCACTTAGCCACCCAAACCCATAACCCAATATCTTTATTTCCATATCCTGCAATTAGTTCTACACCAACCGTGGGTTGTCCTTGGCTGCACTTGCGTAGTACAAACAGGGATAATCGACGGTTTGGTGCCTCATTCCATTAAGAACCTCTAACGGGCCTCTGCGAGTTGGCTTCGGCCCCTGGTACGCCTTCCAAAGGTCCGGGACCCCAGGGTCCCGAGAATGTCAAAGATACATAATAATAATAATGTCATGTCTGCACATACCAGGAAATGTTTTTAAATTAATAATTCATCAATTATTTTTATTTTTAGATCTAAGTGTCAAGACTGATTTCCTGACAAACAGAATCAGTTTGAAAAAACAATAACATTGTTCAACCTTTGATGTTAGTTCCTGCAAATAAATAATTATTTCTTGCAATATGAAATATTGTTGTATTGTTGGTTGCAATATGAAATAGAAGAGCTACAAGAGCCTACAAGCTACAATTGAAGTAAGGTATGTAGGGAAGTCTTACCTGTGGTAATCTATTTGTCATCCAGGAACTGATTGCGTCAAAGGCGTCAGATAGATTACGTCAGTTTTAGGGTTTCGTCACACAGGCTTACTAAACAGAATCCTTATAAAATCTTAGCTCACCTACGTCAAATTGTTCCTATGGATACTTCATTAAATTATTCGTAATTGGAACAAGAATTTATTGATCTTTTGAGTAGAATAAAAAAAAAACCTGGATTTTCTTAAGTCTCTCTATCATTTTTGTCTAGACAAACAGCTGGTCTTTAGTTTTTGCGCTAATACATTTCGGAGTTGCCAAAATAAATACCTACCTAGTCTTTGTTGATACCAAAGTAAAATATAGTCAAACTAGATCAGCATCATCAATGGCTCTAAACTCCTAACTTTCATACTTAAACATAAAGAATCACACACTTGTTCCAATAAAAATTGCAGTAATCAAGATCAGCCATATAATAAAGACAATAAAGCTGCAATTGCTCCCTATCACAGGACACCCGAAACGTTATAGGAAAATACCAGTCTCAAGTGCGTTAACCCGGCGGGTGCGATGCACTTGTTACACCTGATGCCATCGTTAGGTCTACTTGTGCAACATAAAACCATCGTATACTATGTACAGTAACGTCAGCTGTGTGGTATAAAAAGGGTTAACGACTCCGTTGCTAAGTCGCTTTCGTTTTTTTTTTTTTTGTGAGAACATTTTGTCTTTATAGAGAAAGGATGGAAGTTCATTTGATTCGGAGACGATAAGTGAGACGGTGGTTAGGGACTTCCTTAGCTACTTTATAGGGGTTTTTTGTGTATTTAAGGAGATTTAGAATATAAATCGCTTCTTAAAATTAACATAATACAAAACGAACATAAACTCTACGCTCGGGGAAGTCTCTCGTTATGAGAACGTTAGCCCCATTAGTGTGTCTGAAATACCCTTCGATCCGGGGAAAAACAGTTTGATGTTATTTCGACATACAATCTACAAGACGCATTTTTTGTTTGCAAAAGGATTGTAACATATTTTTGCAGCTCGTTTGACAAACCTCGAAACAAACATATGGATAAATTTTCATAAAAATCGTTTGATATAACATTCAGTTACGCGTGTCGTGATAAATGCAGCTGAAGGACTTAAGATGGGATGATTATATAAATAGTTATCTGCATTAATGCAACAATTAATTGTTCTCATTATTGTTATGGTTTCATGGTTAGTTGATCCCATTGATCCGATGTAGCAACAAACAGGCAGATGAATTCAATCGAAGAAATTACGCAACATATACCGTCGCCGGGTTTCCGTTTCGCAGAATCATTAATCCGCAAAACATCTTTTCGATTTCCAACTACAGGGAGTCGTAAGATATAATTGACGCGCGTTTCTTTAGTTCCGACACGGTGTCTCTCTGTGTCGTTGACTATACCGTCAATCTTGACACCGTATTTCGAGTTTCACAAGTGTATACCGTTACCAGAGACGTTGATTCCTGATTCAACCTTGGTTGGTATTGGTGTCGCAAAATTGTTAGTTGTGTTTTACAATAAATAAAATAAGGAAAATATTTTACGTAAAGGATAATTGCGTCATGTCGACCCGACATTCGGTTTAATTGACCGCAATGGGAATTTCTGCGTAGCCCAAGCGTATATGCGTTCTTGGGATGTATCTTTTTATGTTTATCTCAGAATATATTTATAAGTAGACCATACTACGCTGCTTCAAAATGAAGTCTAGTACCTACCTACTTTAGGCTGATTTGTATCTTTGTTTGTATTATTGCCGAAAACTGCTTGACAGAATTTCATACAATATTTTCCATCAATTTACGAATATCTTGTGCTTGTTTGTACCTTATATGTACTATTAGACATGCAATTAATTATTAGGCACTAGACATGCAATTAATTTAGCCTAGGTATTAATCAAATGACTCTGCCTGTAAACTAATGTTTATAGAGTTAGTAGCCTCTGCTCAAGGCAAGGCTAGCCTAGCCTAGTTAGTTACTATTCAAGGTAGGGTGTTGACATTCAAGCCTAATGGCTCCTGTATACAGTGGTCCAGCATGGCCACGAATGACTTCCATACTATCTGTGACTTTTCAAGTAATATGTTAGCAGTCCTACAAAATCTACAAGTTACAGTCAACCTTTACTTTCTATGAGCAACTTTACCTATGAGTAATCAACATCTTTGGAATACAAAATATTTGTTGCCACCATCTAAAATCAAAGCGATGCAAAAGTAGAAAAATCGACTAAGTATTAGCAACAAATCCTTGGAAAGAGATTTTTAAGGTACCGTTACCGTACTCATGGTTCAAGTTGCTTTTGGAAAGTAAAGATGCCACTATTGACGGGTTTTAAAAAGTATCTTAGGAATTAAACCCGTGAAATAACTGCAGTAAAATCCACCTAGATATTGTAAACAATAATCGTGGGAATTTTCGTCATTTAGCAATTTATTTTGAAGCTCGTGCTTAATTGTGACGCTTTGCTAGTTGCATGGGTTTCAAAGTATATTCACCCTTAACGGTTTTTTAATGGAAGCATTAGTGCCGTTTCGAACCTTGTTTATAGAGTAATGGATATGTTAAATGCACAGCCATTAGTACTGAATAGTTTGCCTAGCCCTGCAGTTTATCTACGTAAGAGGAAACTATATTTATACTTCATTTGGTATCTATTCGAGCAATATTTACCTGGAGCTTTGGCTATGTGCCTACAATATTATTTACTTGAATTACCATTTGAGTCTAGAGCTACAGTCCATGAAACATGAAAGGAATCTGTCATAGTCACAATGTTTAGTGAACAGATTGATGAATTCACGGATATCATCGAGGCAATTCTTGTAATTTTAAGAACGTTCACAGTTTGATCTCAGTCTCAATCTGTCAAAAATACCTTTTTTTTTTTTTTTTTTTTTGTGGGGCGTCTCGTAGTTAATCCTGAAAAGATTGTTACTACTTAAACGGACTGTGGCCCGGCGAGTTCTAAAAAGTTACCTTTTTAGGCCTCCAGCCGGGGCTTATTATACTTAAGAACTAAAGCGAAAGCTCTAAGGGTTACCCCGAAGGGGGTACGAACCTCGGCTTAGACAATCGCTGATAGGGGGGCAGCAAGGCCAAAAATACCTAGAGTTTCCATACATTTTGACAAGTTTTTGACATTTGATCGTTGCCGAGATGAGACTGCAGCTAGATTTTGAACGTTTTTAATTAAGAAAATTAGCCTTTTATTTTAATAAAATATCTTATTAACTTTTAGTTCTTGGCGTATTGCTTGATAGACTAGTAAAATATACTTCAAAAAACCTTCCAGTTCTTTCTAGGTGTATGGTTGAATAACAAACCGTCAGCTTATGTTTTATATAGCGGCGTTTTCCTGGTATTACGGAACATGGCAAAGATATGAAGAGAAACTCCGTTTTCCTTTAACGGGTTTGCGTCAAAAAACCCAGAACGATCGTATCGTTCGTCCCACATTTAAAAAAAATGTCGTTTTGTATTATATAGGTAGTTCTCCATTCGGGTTTGAAACTAGGTAAGTAAACAACGTTTTCCTCTGTTGTTTGGACGGTTTATTGATCAGGTAAATTTTCGATACGATACTAAATATACATTTACAGGGCGTCTACATGTTGAGTATCGGTATCGAAAACGAACGTGTCATTTTTTTTAATAATTCAACATTTGATTTACGAAAGTCAAACCAATTAGCTGTTATTGTATTTTTTCGTGAAATATACATATTTTTTTACGATTTTCCAAAACCAAAACATAATAGTCTTTTTGTACATGTTGGTGTCATTAAATGTTTTAGAGAAGAGTGGAATAATGAAAAAAAAATGTATAAATATTTTTTTTCTGTTCTAATCGATATCGATACTCTCAACCCGTGGCTAAAGTATAGTTCGCAAATTTTATTTGACCCTATATACCACACACAATTTAATATTACGAGACACTGTCCCGCTTGGATACCTACCTCAATAGGTACATTAAGATTTCGAGACACAGCACTGTATATAAAACACTAGTATAAGTTGATTGTTGTCTGTGAACCCAAGGTAACAATGACTACGACCAATTTAAATTAGGTATTCAATTAATTAAATTTCTCACTTTGTTTCGTGTTTAACCTCTGGCATATAAAGGGCCACCGAAACGATAAATTGCAATTGATTAATTGCAACCAATTACTATTGCAGTAATATTGTCAATAACTTCAATTGTATTTAGTAGACGATCCATTTGTGAAACAATTTGTATTGATCACGTAAATATTGACAATTGTAATTGACTGTTTCGAGAACCCTTAAAATCAACCTTTAAGGGTCATTGCAATTTACTAAATTAATTACCGCCAAAAGGTTAATAAGCACATCCCACTAAGCTACTTGTTAAAATATTATTTATCTTAAAGGACAAGACAGTACAAATCATTTAAATGACAAAAGCAAATCAATGCAAGGGCTTTCAGTCTCGATACAGAAAGCGACGCTGTCGCAAACTGCCGATCGCTAAGTAATACCGAAAAAATCAGCGTGTCGTAACAATGCAAGCGACAAAATGCAAGTCTCTACGTTTAAGATGAGCAAAGTCATACATAACCTTGACAAAACAGTGTCAATTAGCGAATAGCGTATTCATGCAGGTTTTCTCGATTCGATAAGTGCCATCGATACGCACGATATCGATTTCTGTACGGTTAAAGTGTTAAGGATGCGGCACCGTTCAATTGGCGAAGTGGTACGCGCACCCGTTAACCGGTACGATGTAGTTACGATGGCTTAACTGCGTTTAGACAACTGGAACGTCACTACTCAAGCTACTCGCCAGACAGTGGTCGAGTAGTCGTGTCAGCTTAATGGAATACAAATGACTTGTACCGACATTTGTGTGTAACATAAATTATAAGACAAAGAATTGGCGTAATATTTACAAAAAGGTGTTCTGTTTATCGCATACTTTTGAGACAGATGGCATGGGCAGCAGGGAAGGTTTACATAATAACTCGTGTCTTTCACTAACAATTCAACCACGAGTTTCAAACAAATCGCTTGTTTATTAAGCACCCTTTCCCGACGCTTTCCCCACTTTTCTGGGTCTTTTATTCCATCTTAGTTTTAAATGCTCCTTTTTGTTATTCCTGTGCCATACCCTAAATAAAGTACTTTTCTTTCTTAATATTAGCTATCTTCTTTACATAGTCCAAAACAAAGTCTGTACACTTAGGTCTTTTAAACTACGCAACGTATTTTAATGCGGTTTTCATCAATACTCATGGTGATTGTAGAGGAAGGTTTACTATAATACGCGGGCACAGCCACTGACAAAAGCTAGTTAGTAAATAAATCCCATCTTTTTCCGACGCTCTGCTAGATTCTCAAGCTCCGGAAATTTTTCTAGTCGTTCCTTGTTACAAGTCGTCTGAACAAACCATATAAGACACTTCCACCAGCTCAAAACTGGTTCCATTTACTGGTGACATAACTCTATTCAATCTGCATTTTAGAGCCAGATTACTTTTTTAAGAACATGTTATTAATGCCATTAGGAATTCGCCTGTGGCTTTGAGTCACGTTCGTTACGCGTGCACTTTGTTTTTTTTGGTTGTTGCTAGGTTACCATTTTTGCTAAGTAGTTGTTTTTATTTTGTAGTGCTACGTATGCTATTATTATTAATCACCTCTAATTTTCTGGAGGCTGTGCGCTCTTAATGATGTATACTTACTAAGGTAATACATTGTTGGGCTCTTATACGAAAATTATAGACAGGTCTAATGTAGAATTAAGTATGATGCTTAATTTCCATGGTTTTTGTTCTTGTTCTTGTGGGCAACTAGCCATATCTGTTATTATATTCCCATAATCACACTAGTGAAACTAATATTACCGAAAACTTTTTGTGATTCTTTAGCAGAAGCATCTAGTGTGACCAAGCAATTCTAATAAAATTAAGTATATTAAAAATTGCAAAAAACACAAATAGGCAGCCATCGTCAATAAAAATAGTATAAATACTTGATTACATATACGGTACATTGTTTCAGTTTATGATTCTAAAGCACCCTGCACTGATTGTTTTAGTCGGTTATCAAAAAACCTGCTGTTTCTAAAACCGCAATAGATACTTAAGCGGTTAAAATGTTTCCAGACGATTATTTTTTTGATAATTGACATAATAATTCAATGCGAGAGGCTTTGGAATCATGTGTTGAACTGAATTCATAGTTAACCAGTCCATTACCGTAATTACAGACACAATTAAAAAAGATTGTGTCTATACCAAATGTGGTATCTCAGGGACTTAGAGGTTAAAGTTTGCACGTTAATATCCTTGCAATCCTGTATAAGAATTCATGTCTCGTATAGGTCCCTGCTTACAAGTCACGTTTAAAGTTTTTCCTCTCATTTATCAATATAATGACGTCAGAGTTCCAAGAGAGAGGTCTCTGTTAGATCACCATTGAGCAATAACCCGCAAAAAAAGGCCTTTTTGCATACTATTAACACGTAATCATTATGAGCATTACTTACAAATAATGTGAATTGAATATGGAGCTTATGTTTTCAATTTTAAAGTTTCATTTCCTTTGTTTCAGATGCCCCAAATGATGCGAATTACATGATATGTGGCGTTGTGATCGCGATGGCCCTCGTTGGGCTCATTATAGTGCTGCTGGCACTCACAATTAAGTAAGTAGAAATACAGTATTTGTATGAAAATGTTAGGGTTTCTTAGTGCAGTTAATGGTATATTAACAACAGGATGAGGAAGAATTAACTTACACAAAGTGCTTTTAGTACGGACTACAAAGAGATCCTTTAAGGTTCTCGTGTAAATATACGATCAAAGTTCACAATATTATAGGCATACGTAATTGTTTAAAGTAGGTAAAATAACCACATTCAAAAGATAGTTGTACTATCCTTGTTTGAATTAAAATAGAAGAGGTTAATAATAGGGAAAGTTTAATCAATTTTATTAAAACATTAGATAAAAAGGGGCTCGTAGAAGCAGCGGGGCGAGCATGGCCTCTGTTGGGTTTTTCAATCAATGGTTACACATATTTGATATCCTATTTAACCTTTCAAGTAATCGCGCGACATCAAATCGGCCGCACTCAATACACTTTCGGTTATAACTTTACTATCTCTTGCCATATGCGTTGCCCATTTTTAGTAGCCTGCCATTGTTTCAATGTGTTTCAAGGAAATAAACATTTTAACCGCATATGTCGAAAGCAAGAGCAAGGTTTTTTTTTTGATGAATGAGACTTCCATTATTGGAAGGTTAAAGTTCTTTTTTTCGACAAATTTTGTCCTAAGATAATGATAGGAAATTTAATTACAAAGAAATAAATGATTACTGAGCCAGTACTGATATAGCCCATAGGTCTTTTAGTTATCGCGCAATCGCTGCCGTTAAAAATTACCGCGCACCCGCTTGAAGGTTAAAATTATTTTTGTAAAACTCCTTCCTCCATATTATGGACAAAAGTAAGGACACTCGTATTTTGCCCCCACATCATACGATACTATTTCTGCCTTTTTCGGTAATATGAGCAAAAAGAGTGATCAAATATATCGAGCTTCATATCAACAAATATCATAAGCTCTTAAATACGAGCATACTCAATGCACTCCCGTTTATGATAACTTCGTAATCGTTAAATTAAAGATATAACGTATGAAAAAAATATTTATTTTCTTTGGTAACGGTTCCTGTTGAGTGATTTAGGCAGTAAATCAAAGCGTATTGACCATAAAATCAATATGGTAGCCAAATTGTGCGATATTTATGATTGCATAATATTACTCCAATGAGATCTCTATACCTCTTTTATAAATAGATAAAAAGCCACAGGATTGTTGAACTTGGCCAATAGTTTCTCAATTTTTTGAATACGGAAAAGACGGTTCTAGAATACGTTTTGTCGTTCCATATTATTTAAAAACATAGCAGACAAATGCGTGGGTAATGAAGTTTCAATAACGTCTGTTTGCATTAAAATATGCAATTCAGTTTATGGGAGTGTCTTCAGTCAAGAACTGACGTCAGTCCAATCATTTTCTGATTTTATTGAACTATGCTGAATCTATACATCACTGAGGAAAGATAGATGACTTAAAACTTTCTATAAAATAATTCAGTTATTCTTATCCTTCCTAGTAACATACTGAATCGATAACATGGCCATAATTGTTCTATGTATAGGTATTATTATTAAGTACTTCGATCTTTAAAGCTTATAAAAGTTCAATAACACAACAGCAGGCGTTCCCCTCGAACAAACTTACTTTAGTAAGGACTGCGTTCACGACAATGTTTAACGGGGTTCAGTTGAAGCCATGACCCCTCGATTGGAAGTCAATGCCTTAGCTGAGTATTATTAAAGCATCTATAGTAAAGAATTTATGTCAGGATGATGACAAAGGAATATAAACTACATTTTACTGAAACGATTCACAAAGTTGAGTTCAGTGGCTCCTTCTAATTTAATGATACGGAAGCAAAGATAATGATCAATAGGTGTGTAAATGCCGGTTTTTATTACTAACGCCTTCCTACAAGTTAATATTAAACCCCATTTTAGACTTGATCTTAATCTCGTCTTAATTGTCAAACGAGGACACAATCATGAGCGATAATAACATTAAAAGAATTTCTTGAATTGATAAATATTTTCAACTTGAGACAACATTTATAAAAATGTCACTTTCCAAAATTAACAGGCCACACATGAACAAATGCATGCAAACAAACATGTTACCAACAGTGAAACTGGGCGTGACGAGCACGATGCAAATAATTTAAAATATGACCATATGGTTGCTATTTTGGCCTCAAGGGAAGTGTCCCAGATGTAACATCCTGTATGAATAATCAAACTTTTTTTTGTTGAGATGGCTGTGCTAAAAGTACGTAAGGTCAGTCTTGTCGTGAACGTTAGCTGAAGAGATTTTAATGAGAGCCATTCAAATCTTCTTTGCCATTGAAATACATATAACACATATTCGATGATTATACAATTAGTAAATGTAGGTGAAGTACTTACAACTGAAGTATTAGAATTGATTGATTTTAAAATACGCATATCTAGCAAAGGTTATGCTTGTACCTTGAATAATACTTGCGAACTCGATCAGGTGATGAAACATGTATTATATCTTCTGCATATAAAACAATTGAATTGACTAACTTAAATATGTAGACACGTGTGATTGTTTATAGGAAGTACGCAATATTTTATATAAGCAGATGTCCGTCTCACTGCATCTTTGGCAAATTGACAGAGTCTTGTGATTCTTAGGATTCCCAGCCAGTTTTGTCATTTTTTTCTGACGTTAAACGATTAGAGTGCAATTCTAGAATTATTATTTGAATAAAGATGACATTCATACTCATATTTTACAGTGTTTTGTGAATTTAAGAAAATATTTGCATCCGGCACGTAACATCGGTTGGTACTTTAGTTAATTTGGATATTGGAGAGTTAAATTTCGAAGGAAACATGAAATCTGCCAATATTCGGCACTGAACTGTCATATGCTAATGATGATGGCTTGAAAAAATAACTGTTAGCATTGAAGTCACAAATATACGTCTATTTGGAATGTTGTTTTTTATCAGTGGTGACGTCACATTTCCTACTATTCGCTTCAAATACCATGAAATATAATCATTAACTGTTATGGCCATATTGAAATGTTTCTGTAGAATATTACACAATACTGCGATGACGTGATTGACGTATGAATTATAATACAAACGGCTTGCAGCGTTCACAATTCAAGACTAATCTAATCGTCAAGGCAATAGAATGGCAAAACATCTGTACCGGGTTACTTCAAGGATTTTGCGAAATGAACCTCGTTTATTCGACTACTTGCATCTACTTTTATCGTGGTTTGTTTGCATGAATCATCCTGTACTCTGTTTAGAATGTCTATAAATCTTTCGCTTTGTGTACAAAATCTACTTTTAACTGGTTTTAGTAAAAAAATAATTAATGATTTGTCCAGGTGGTTTGGTTTACTTTACTACTAAATTCGATTCAAGTACAATTTTGGTACTTGTCTAACACAATTTAAACCGAAAACATCTATAAATTACGTTAGACAAAACCACTTTAAACAATAAAAATTGTTTGTTGTTTTTTTACCAATTAATAATGATTAAAATTGCGAAGGTCTTTATCTAGATTTTTTGTTTAAATCTTCCAACCAATACACGGTATAATCCCCTCATAATTTCATGGATTTAGAAGTAAATAATTTTTTATCCTTAAATCAAAACCAGATTTTTTAAAAGCTTACCTAATACCTACGTAGGTAGACAACATTTCTTAAATGCTAAAATTATTTTCCTCGAAGGAAAATCGTAGGTTTACCAGCAAACTTGATGATCAATTACCAATATAATTTATGTAAAACCAGTTTGGCAGGGTTGCCTTATGGAACTTAGAATTAATATCATTGTACTGCCCATAAATAACATTGTCCAGTGAGTAATACAATAGACAGAATGTCTGTGGGTATCGAAATCCGGGTCTCATTTTCATTATGTTCAATTTCCGATCTTAACTTTAATTATAGGGCAATACAGGTTAACAAGCCACCTCCGGACCTGTCTTTTGTATCCCAAAACATTCGGTCAATGTGACCTTTGTGCTGTCACCGACGACGCTATCAAAGTTTTGGGCCAACAAGATCTGAAATACTGTCGTGCCAACATTATGAAGAAAAAACTTCAGATCTAAATTTGTAATGATGATTTGGCACCATTTTGACACTTAATGGCGCTTATTTTACAAGTATATCCGTGTTGTTACTCTCGTCACACATTAGTTAAATAGAAGTCACATAAAAATATTATGCTTTATTATAATTTGGTAAAGAGAGACAAGCTTGCGATCTAAGTGTAGATGCAGTAGGTAATCGTACGTACCTGGAACGCAATATAACAGCACTGACATCTTGATTAACTATATTTTTATAATGCTATAAGCCTGCTTAGTCTGCTGCAAATAGATAAATTAAAGACATAGTTTACACTACCTAATTTGCAAATGATCGATGGGTTGATCGACATTCGGATAATCGACGCTCTACTGTGAGCGTCGATTATCCGAATGTCGATCAACCCATCGACCGCTTATCCGAACTACTACGCCCGCCCCACTCGCGCTTGCTATCCTCCTCCCGCGCTACAATACACGAGAAATTGTCTCTAACTATTAGTTGTATGTGCTCGTATGTCACTCTGAAGTAGCCGTTAGTTGATAAACTAAATTTTACCGCGGCAAAGAAACTATTGGTCATTAATGATATGTCTAAACATAAGGTTTTCATTCACCTGTACATAAATATGTTTGGCTGAATCAATACAGTTCGATTATCCGAAAAAAACGATTTTCCGAACAATCCTGTCCCCCAATTAGTTCGAATAATCGACGCTCTACTGTATTTATTTACAATTTTTTATTTTCTGGGTACTACGAAACAATTCTATAATCATTATTGTTTCCGAACGCATCTCCAACGGTACTTTATAAAATTATGAAGGTATTCCTACTGAATATTTTTAGTAACTACCCTCTTTACTCGATGACATTCCAAAACGTTTCATTTTATGTCCTTGTGAATTAGCAGTTTGAACTCGCAGGTTGTGAACGGTAAAATTCCGTATAATTTTGACTTACTATTTTATTCGACTGGCATTCAAGTTGCCTTACTTATTTTCTCTCAATATAAAGTGTTCTTTATACTTCTTCTAACCCTTCTTCTAATATGAAACTAAACATGACTGTACTAAATGTGATAAAACGTGCGTTTAAACAAATGCTGAGAAAAATGTGAGTACCTATATAATTTCATGTAACCTTCTTTACGTAACTTTTAGTAATACTTAATAAGTAATTGTGTTTACTATGTTTGATTAAATTAGATTAGGTAAGCCTGATTTATATAAGCATAATCAGCCTTAACTGTTTCCACTTCTGGGATATAGGCGTCCTCTCTTCGAGAAGGAGTGGGCCGTAATCTACCGTGTGAGCCCAGTGCGGGTTGGTCTGTTTTACATGGTGCGTTTAAATTGGCTATGGCATACCATACATTGAAACAAGTTGCACCGTCTAAAGATTGTTAAGCCGAAACATGCAAGTCAATTATTGCTTCGATTTTATTTATGCCACAGACAAGAAATTTGCCTCTTGTAAATGGAACTTAAAACTTATAGGCTCTAACTTAACCGGTGTTACTGAAACATTGTTCGTATGGACATAAAAATATCGCGGCTGGATATCATCGTGCACTGGATTTTAAACTCTCGGTACTAAGCATAGCGCTGAGAATCCAGTGAACAAAAAAATCCCACCGCGATATTATGACGTCCGTGCAAAACTAAACAGGGTTCCCATTCCCATAGAAATATACATAATACAATGAGGAGGTATTCCTTATAAAGCCGGAAGTTGGTAGTATCATTAACGAAGGTACTATTCACGCCCTTGCTTATAATTATTAGTACACGGTCAGTTGCTTGAGCTACTTATAGGCCCTTGAAAAGAGGATATGAAACTATTTTAAAATATCTATGGAATTAAGTCAAATGGCTTTTCTACGAAGAACAGGTAATTATATGACACTAATGACAGGCGGTCTCAAGGTGTTTGTTTTTTTCTCGCTTTAGAGCAAACTTTTTCATATAACGTTGCCTCTCTCTGTAACCCTGTTAATTGCTTTCAATCGCATCGATAAATAATTGCTTAGGAACTACAAAGTATCTGCTAAGTATTTCAAGTAACACTCATACGTTAAGCTATCAAAAAAGTAAGTGATAACTTATGCCCAAAAAAGTGATAACTTTTTGCTCAAATTAAAAATTAGCGCTCTTTTTTCCATGAAAGGATATCCGATGTCGTGATGGATCCCTTAAATATCTCACACCTAGAAGAATTTTTCAAAATTTTCCTAGATTAGGATACCATCGCGTTGTTAACTCGGCAAATTCTGAACAAGGATATAATTATTATTTATTAGACTGCAAAGTCAATGTCACGTTTTGCGAGTATGTGTATCATGAACTGCGCGTACAAATCGGAATAAAACCAGAATATTGTAAAACTGGTTTTATCCAGTCATGGCTCTTCACACTTTGCCCACTTCAACACTCGGCTCGCTAGTGTGAACCAGGATCAATAGTGGACGTCAGTGAACATATCGACCAGTGTCGGCCTTTTGAAAGCCTTGACAAGATATAATCGCAGTTAAATAAGTCTACTTCATTCTTTTAACCTCCAAAATGGTGTTAGGGAGAGGAATTATTATTCTTTTACGGTAATTATGTACTAATTTTAATAGACTGAATTTTAAGATGTACATCATTAATGTGTTTTTCATTAAAAAACATGGCTTTTCTTCAATAGCTTATATTAATGTTCAGAAAGCAAAAGTGCGCAGTACTAAGCCAATGCCACTAAACCCTTTTCATTGTGGATACAACGGGTTAGTTTTACGCCAGATGTTCCTAGTAAACGTTAGTTTTTAATAAGCCACGTCCTTTGCTAATTAATATTTCCGCATTGGGATCTCTATACCACTAATTAATCCCACAGCTGGATAATTGCGGACTTCATTAATTGTTTTGCACATGTTTTTGATTATACCACTTTAGCTCACGTTGTTTTCGTTGAAAACGGGACTTTTGTTAATCCATCATGTTAAAAATGACGTCCGTTGGTGAAAAGTCTTTATCACTCATTTTGTTTCCTTTTTCTATTGGATCCGATTTTCCTATCATAATTAGCTTTGATCAGTTCTATACGCACTTGTAAAACTTCAAAACACTTGCGTTTGGCGTCGTAATGTCTGCAAGATTATAAAAATAATGTGTCTACCTTTTCAAGTATATACTAATCATATTCATAATAGACAAAAATGTTATGAAGGCAACATAAACATTGAAAGAATTCCCACAGAAATGGAACCAGTTCTTTCATTTGATAGTCCAAATAATATAAAGAGCGTAACAGAAATATTTCAAGGCGTTACTCAACTGAATTATGATAATATTGGTATTATACGCGTACATAATGGCGGTTATTATTAGAAAATTTGCAATTTAACGCATAAAGAACCCCAAGGTTTGATATCAACGTTAGACTGGACGTTTGCCAAATTTCACCAACCCGTCTGGACATTACAATAATCTATGTTTATTTTTGTTAACTGTACTGTTTTAAAATCGCAAATCACGGCGATCAAATCGCAATTACAGTTAAAAGAAACTTCTTATACCATCATTCGAAACTTCGTTTTTATTAGAGATAAGATTCACTTTTATGTCAGTCATATATCCTCAAAATTTATTTCTGCAAATAGTTTTGAGCCCATCTTTTTCGGCAAATCACTAACAATCTCCAGCAGTTTTGCTTACGATGTTAAAATAGAATGAAGATCGTAGCTTTGGGAGGTTTTAGGCGAAGTTCGTAACGATAATAAATTCGCGATAATTGTTTTGGTGCAGAGTGCATAACCTCTTCACCTTCCATTAGCCAGAATTTTATGTGTTTGCAAAACTTCTGTTGTTTGTCAATAATTAATTCACATTTTTAAATTCCAGTGGCTTTATCTGGCAGATTAAACGACTAACTGAAAATGTATTGTAGTGAGAATTAATTTCATATGAAATCTACTAGAAATCAGATACCAAAAATTAGCTTTAATCGTTCAATTGTAACTCTTTCTGCTGACAATTACTGAGGTGCTGGCAAAAATGTACACAAAATAGCATTTTGTTTAAAGGTTTGGACACCAGTTGCATCCAACATGAATGAAGAATTACCATCCGTTGTAACCTCAACAGAACCATTGAATACAACCATTCTGATGTTAACCACGCCAGTCAGAACGAGGTCAACTATTGTGACTACCTACCATGGCTAACTTGTCAGGGCATGGCGTTCCCACGACGAGGACATGAATGCATGGATTGATGATTAGCATTTGAAATATACCTACTGCCCTACCGACTAATGTGATTCGTATTGTGACCTTACGTTACGTTAATTACCATCATTGCGTATTCGTCAACGTTGTACCTAATCGAAAATAAATTGTTCCGTTTCCATTTTTTTTCATGTTCGGTTACAAATATTTGACGAACCAAGTTTCTCCTTCCAATGACTACCTTGCCAGTGTTTTTTGGCTTTCGAAACACAACAATCATGTTTAGTAGTTTCTGTTTGTTTTTGTTTATTTTGGTCCCATGACAATTTTAGGCAGTTACTAAAGTTTTAGTTGATTACGTTAAAAGTGTTGAGTTATCTAATCTGTACATAACAATACTATTAGTGCAGCAATAACATTATCTACTTGCTTTGCATAACAGAAAGCTGTGTAAGTTCTGACGTCAATCTTTGATCGAACGCTCTCTAATGCTTTAACGGGTTTGCTCGTATCTTCGTTTCTTCTTGATCCTTTTGTTTGTAACAGATCGATCGAAATAAACGCCCCTTGTACCTACAGCATATAATTTTATTGAGTATTTGATTGAAATTCGTTACTTTAAAAAGTTCATTCAAACCACACGAATAATACCAAATGGTTACAATGCAAGAGCAATCTAAAATATTCTGCCATGTATACAATTCTTGCTCGATTGTCTTGTCTCCTACAGGCCACGATATTTGTTATGTATAAATGCGGCACGCGGGGGCCGACATCCGTTGACGTCCAACTGTTTTCAGTTAAGCCACGACGAGCATATAACAAAGCCGTCTTTGAAGAGATCGTTTGAATTTGAAAGACGTGTTCAACTGAATAAAATAATGTGTTAATTAAATTTCTTACACTTATCAAGTTCTTACATGTCAATGTTGTATTCAAGTGTTTGTCCAATGTTATTGGTGTCTGCAAATGACAGGATAATGGATCGCTCGCGTCTGGGACTCGGCCGTCGTTCGCATTGTAAATGTGGAGTTTCCTGAATATGGAAATAGGTGGAAATGGATGCAAATTACAGTAACGCGACGGACTATTACGAAGGGCTTTCGCAGTGCGGGTTCAGTCCCCATAACATAGCAATAAGGTAACGGGAGAGGTGCGTGTTCAGTTGCCACCCACCGCTGCGCGAGGCGTGGTGGCCGGCGCCACGACCGCCGCTCAGCCAGTCAAATAGTCACCGTCGGCTCGGCCGTGTGTATTGAAAACTCGCACTGGCGCTGGCTGCCAGTGTGCGCCAAAACGGTCGTTCGCGCGGCTCACGTTGGCGATTTGCCTCAGCTGTCCTTACTCACAAGTCTCTGTCTCTCGTCTTTAATCTGTGTCTGTAAAGTGTCTGTGCACGCGTTTCGATGCTCTTCTCTCCTATCGCCGTCGAGGCGATGAAGTGCAAAGAGGAAAACTGCGAAGTCGGCGTGGTGCTAGAACACAACTCCCTGATCGTGTTGTCTGTTGACAAGACCATCGTCTGCCTATGCGGAAGGGATAGGAACAATCCCTTCGAGCGCGGGTAATTCTCATTCTTCTGCATTCTGGCATGACGCTAACTGGCTATTTCGACTTATCTCCAGTACACTAACAACTGGTAATAGTACACAATAGTTGCCTAACTGCAGTGGTGACACCTGATGGTTACACATGGGTAACACAGAACCCGCCAAACTACTTATCATACCTGTACAATGAGACGATTTCATATAAAAGGTTATAATTTTGCAACAAAAATCGCTGTTTTCTCAAATGAGAAACCTGTTTGCTATCATTTCAATATGGCTCGAAGGTTGTGTTCGATATGGTCAAATCAAATTCTTGCAATTGTACATACTTAAGTCTACCTATATCTGAATATACCTACATGATATAAAAGAACGGGCACTAAAATAACTGAACTTTTATAAATTTTGTGCCGTTCCGAGGTTTCCGCGTTCAGTGATTGGCTACTTTATTCAACGTACACCGTTCTATTTAGACACCAACAATTCTATTGAATGAGTCATAATATTGTTACCGGTAACTGACAAAAACTTGATAGTGGAGCTATACCTACTTACTGGATATGCAGTGCTATCTTTGGTAAGAATAGTATGATGACCGAAAGAATCGTACAAGGTCGTGGCCAACCGTACAATGGCTTCTGTCGAATACTACTTGAAAGGACCAAATAACTTATTGCTTATTAATACTCATGCGGAATAATTAAATTGTTTAGCAGATACATTAAAAAATATACTTATATGAATAATTATGGAGTACAATTTTTAAAATCGCTCTTAATGCTATAATGATTTACGACTGTCCGACTGAGGGGAAGTAGTTGTCGGGACATACGGAAGTGAATGACAGCTATATAAAACGGAACACATAAATAGTGTACGTAGAAAACTAATTAGTATACATACTACGTCGTAACAAAAAAAGGTTATACGGAGCGGAGGTTGATTACGATAGCCTTCTATCTATATCGGTAACATGTTAACCTACACTGACTGGGCAGGTGTGAGTGAGCAGGTGTTGCGACTTTCTTCAAACATCTGAATAACCTAGGTGTGAACCGATCCGTAAACACGGATATGCAAGCAGTAAACAAACCCTGCCAAGATATGAATTCATAGATCAGAGAAACGTAACCAGTACCAAGGTTGGATAAAAATGTAAAAATTACGAAATGATTTTAATTTTTGCAAATGTTAACAAAATAAAGAAAGTTTTGAAAGTTGAAAACGATCGATTAGTGACAGCCAAGATGATGCGGACTTTGTTGTTTGTGACCCCAATAAATTTTGAATACAATAACATTGAGCGGCAGCTTTCGATTTTATTGCTCTTGTAAATTGATGAAGACGATGCAATTAGTCCTTAAATTATATCATTGTTTGTTAGTTCAAGTCTTATTAGAAATTTACCCCTATTGACTTCCATCATTTTGTTTGACGTCAATGCTAAGAATCGTACGCTGCTAATAACCATTTTATTAATATGGTACCATATTGAATGGCTTTTATTGTTCGATGGGAATTATTATTATGATGAGTGGAAAACAACATCAACATCAAGATTCTAGCTAATTTGCAATGAACACACAAAAAAAATTGAGAAAAATACAGACTACACAATATCACCAGGTGCAGAGGTTATGATGATGCTTGTTTACCCTCAAATTAAATAATGGCATGAAGATAATAGATAGCCTCTGTTTGACGCAATAAGAGGTCAGAAAAAATATTTGGTTACTAAGTAATTGTCGCTATGACTCCATAGTTAGCCACTTATAAACATCGTGGTCGATATTATTTTGATAATACATCTGCGTAAGCGAAGCAATCACTGAAAGAACTGTCGTCAACTGGAAGATTCCAGTCAAACTGAACACATGATTGTACTGATTGACAAATAAATGTTTTCTCATATCGAAGTAGTTACTGTCATTGCACCAATGTTTTGAATCATGTATCGGTCCTGTGACTTCAAAAACATTTCTTAAATACGATGTACGATGAATGTCTGCTTATATTCTCACTATGATGTTAACATCGGTCAGTTATTTCTCAAGCGACACCATTAAAAAAACGCTAGAATAAGCAATCACACACAAGTTCTGTTACTACTAAATGATAATGAAACAAATGATATGGCATATTGAGTAGACGAAACAGAGTTGCTACATAGCGTATGTTATTATTTACGCTCCAATGTCAAACAATCATGCACCGTACGCACGAGCATATAAATCTCTAAGTTAAACACAATGTTAGTCTTTGTCAATGCGATAAACAGAAAACCGGCCCATTCATGACAGTGATTATGTTGGGCCTGATTATAGTTGATAGTCATAATATTTATTTCACTTGATAAAAGGGAAACAAACTCAGTATACATTAGTGGATGAATGGATGCCAGAACTGCAATAACAGTACAGTGATGTCTTTTATTCCTTTGTAAAGCTCAAATGTAGGTATCTGTTCTGTCCATGCATAGTTATCAGACGAAATCGTAATTTTCTGTGACATTCTAATCGGTATGTTGTGTCACACATACTAGGTAGATACCCCTTATGTTCCAAACGATATCTCACATGGGTGGCTAGCAACATATGTATTTAAATCGGCAATACAATCTGACTCGTCTATCGAAAAAACTCGATTGTATCGCAAAATAATCGTTTTCTTTTGTTCTTTGAAGAAACTTCAAGTTTTTTTTTTCTGTTTTATAACAATATCCTCTAGACGTATCTCAAGGGTAACGACTCATAATGGCTCACTACCTGTGTTTTTTACCCCGCCAGGCACTATTCGAGTCAAAGGCCCGGAGCTTTGCTTAAGTTGTCGTTGCTAAGGGCATTGCACCTTTGCGCTCTCCCTTGCCCTGCAGCCCTACTTTAACTTTTGGAGTCGAAAGCTCTGAATGCGAGCCTCCCTTACCACCGTGTGAATGCAAGTATTGGTCGGAAAGAGATGCAACGTCAGCGTTTAGTACGTCTACTTTATCCACAAACCCAGCTGTGCGTAAAGTATTAGCTTTACTTTACTATGCATATTTATATTGTGGACTTTTAACTCGTTTAATGGTGAAATGCAAAACTCCTTCTGATTTATTATTATCACTGGGATCGATACGAGCACGTTTGATTACTTTTATATCTAAAACAGTTTTAATGAGGGCGTGCTCAGTGTTTACTCACGTCTTGTATTATCAGTAACTAACTAGAAGCGAACAGTACTAGCACAGTATTGTATACTGTTCAGTGCTAGCTCTTGTTATTATGTTGTACCTACTATTTATTAACTTTAAAAATTATGGCTGTATCATTCGTATGAAACAGCTTCATTATGTAAAATGATGCTTTTATGTATTTTGAAACAGGTCCAGAAAGACGCAAGAATAACTAATTGCTACGGAATATATTAAATTTAACCAGTTTTTCACTCACAGCCGTCGTAACTCTTAGTATGGTTTTACCATCCATTTTGAAGTAGACAATATTTTTATATGTACCGGTTAATTGGGACAAACCAACGGTCGGGCCTTCTGGTGCGTCATAACCACTACGATACGATAGCGTCGGGCGCCGCCGCCACGCCAACATTTGTAGTTTTTCGCGGAAAACGGTCATATCGTCAACCATCCCCCCGCAGTCCCCTTCAGCCCGCGCTAGCGCCGCGTCATACGCGCGTCTATAAAAGCCATGCGCGCCCCTCCACTTCAACTCAGACGCATGGAGTACTCCGTAGAGGTCGTTTGGCACGAGCGAGCGCTTTGCTAGGCACCTGCCGGCCACTCTTTACGAAATAATTCTAGTCACCAACCGCGCAGCTGAAGCTCGCGTAACGCGGTCTGCCGCGCGTTCCTACGAACAGTGATATAGTGCAATAGCCTAATTACAACAAAATAATTGTGATAATTTATTTAAATTAGTTTTTAGTTACACGCGTCGATTAGACCGCGATACGGCTGTGAGTTGAGTGAAAACTGTGAAATTGAAATGTTGTGACTGCCCGACTGGAACTTGTTACCTGTGATCCAACCCAGTGTGATCAGTTATTCTTGCGTCGAAGGACCGTTTGCAACAATGGTTGGAAACAACGGTACTATGATGGCGATTCGCATCGTCCACAGCAAGCTGCGCAAGCGAGAGGAGCATTCGGCTTCGGTGCACCCAGCTGAAGTACTGCAGGCTGCACCTGCATCGCAGCCGGAGCCGCTCGCCTTCCGCCAGCAGCCGCTGTGGCAGTTCCCGCCGCCGCTGCCCCCGCCTTACGTCTATCCTCACGATCAGGTGTGTACACAACTTCATCACAAACAATAACAATCCCAAACATTAATGCCAAGTAACTATTTCAAGAATCGAAACCAGTTACAGCCGTTATACTTGACCCCAATACTGTTTTAACGAGCTTCAATGTCCAGCTGCAAGGCATTCCATTTTATTCGCAAATCTCCGCTCGCCTCGATAACAAACAAACAATATTGAAAGTTGCACGTTGGGAAAGAAACGTTACATTATAATACGAAAGAAATCGTGACTGGTTCGACCCTCCCCGCCACTGAGAGAGAGAGAGAGTTGGTGGAACACGTAGACACGATATCTAAGTGCGAAATAAATTTAAATGTCGGGACACGCTCGTTGAATAGAAAGCTGCACAAGGCAAGCATGTCGTAACGCTCCGACCTTCTTTCTTGCTGTCTGACGAACAAAAGAGGTTAATGCAAACGTCTGTATAAAATTTTAACTAGTTAAAACACTGACCCCAATATCACGCTCTGATAACCACTTCCCGACGCGAGGCTTACCTGTGAAACGGCCCATTGATTTGTTATATCGAATCGTACACTATGTTTGTACAATGGCTGCATGAGCGCATATCAAGACGGCTCACCAGGAAGTAGATAATGCTAATGTGTCTTTGAATAGCGTATTCAAGGCTTGCCTCATTCTTGTTTGGCCTCAACGTTACTTCTACATTGCAATATTAGCTTCCTAGTCATGTAGCAAAGCTTATTTCCAACTTAAACAAACTTGAACTTAACGTAGTTGGTTTCTACTTCCAAATAAAGCAAGAAAAGGTCTTTATATTTATCTTGACAAAAAACGTTTCCTTTAAAACATAATAGCAGAAGCTTCTTTTATTTCCTCGCCTGGCAACAGTTTAAAAATAGCGGCAGAGAAGTATTGTGTAACGTCTGAAGTTGTTTGACGCGGGGCGAAATAAATGTGGTGAATGCATTGGGGTCGATAACGGAACCGAAATCTGACAAGCATGTTAGGGTCATATACCTTTAAGAACTCCCGAACATGTGCTGACTTTGGCGTAACGAGACTGATTGTTATTTTTCTATTGTTTATAGGACAACCTAATGCAGCCGCATGGCAACGAACGTGCGAGTTTCCGCAGTCTTCGCAAGAACATCGGTGGTCGTTGGAAGCGACTAGTGAAAAAGAAGCCTGAACAGGAAGTTTACACGATCCCGCCTGAGCTCAAGCCACAGCTCAAACAAATTTACGTGTACTAAATACACGGACTAGTAACTATAGCAGAAGCAGGATACTTCGCTGCGTTGATCTAAAGGCGATGACATCAACCTCAACTCGACGGTTGTAAAACATCAACTTATATCATTACTCGAATATCAAAATTGTAAACCTGCACGGCTCGACAGCCTCTCTTTCTGAACATATCCCTTTCGACCAATTAATTCTAATGACCAATGTTACTAAAATATTTTTCTTTTTATTCACCACTTCATTGTGATTTTAAAGCCTAGAAATTGTATTATTAAGTATTAGAATTTGATGTTTGTGACTTGTGAGTGTTGTTCCGTTGCAGATCGTATGAGAGTGATAGTCAAATGAATTTAGTTTAATTAATTTAAAGCTATGAATGTGAATTAGGAAGATGCGGTCGCGCATACTAGTGACGAAAATCCAATAATTATGAATAAACAATTATGATGCCTTGTTAAATGTAATTTTTGACTAATTAGGGCATTTCGTAGTTCATTAACTTATTGTAGACATGATCGTATTCGTAAGCGAACTCCGATCAAAATAGTTTATGAACTTATACATACTGTATGTATATTGTGTGAGAGCTGAGGTTTGAACATCTTATTGTTTGATGCAGTATTTTTAGATCATTCATTTTGTGTTGCGAGTGAGACTGAATAATGGTACAATTTTAAGTGTAACGTGACATTGAAAATTTCGAATAAATACAAATATTTTCTGATATTATTGACTATAAGTATCAAATATCAAACAATATCACGATGGAATATCAAATGACCTAGTTGTTGAATGTTGAGTTGCTCGAATTGCTTTTGTAGTATAATTATTCAGATTTTCGCCCGGTCCTTACTGTGATATAATTAAAATGAAATGAAGGAATAAAGAAATATTTGACAGAAAGATGTAGTTTTAACTTGATTGCCTTAATACCTTGTCAATTAAAGTCTAGCAAGGGCCGACGGTCGAGAATTTTGATAGCTCATATTGAGCCCGATATTTTGATGAAGTAAGCTGATAGATAATAGGTAGAATTGAGCCATGAATATATTTTCTTTCATTAAATTAACTGTTGCTGTAGAAAAAACCATGTTATAACTATAATTTTAACATCGTGAGAAGTTTTTTGATTTGAAAAAATGTAATCTTTCGTTGAAATATTGGAAAATAAATTCCATCATTATACTGAAGTTTTGTTTCCTTATTACCTTAAACCTTGTTTATTTACAAAGACGGCTTTACAGACAGCATTGTTTTTGTGTGCTATAAGTACATGCCTCAGAAGTAATTTGAGGTTATGTTACTTCAAAACATTGAGGTTTTCCTTGGTCTACTAAATGAAAACAAGCATGATTATGCAATCAAACGAATAATTTAGAATTAATTATTCACCTTTCGTTATTCTTAAAACTGTGATGCGACTTGAACTTGAAATCACAGTTTATTTTGCTACACGAAAAATGAAAATTTTGAGGTTAGGTTTGCAGAGCCATCTAAGAATAATTAAGTGATAAATCCAAATAAGAGCGCCATCTATCCATAGGTGGTCTCGACCGTATTAAACAGCGCCATCTACCCATACGTTGTCTCGACGGCAATTAAACAGCGCCATCTATTGTAATGTCATGAAACTAGACAGAGAGTCGAAAGATGCCTGACGATGCAAATTCTCCTTAGTTTATTTTTTCTGCTACCGCTTTCCAAACCTAAGTAGTTCGCGTACGTTCCGGTAGATGTCACTTATATCAACAAAGAAGCATCTTCATACGCATAATAGACATGTATGTTTCTTTTATTAACTTCTTATTCTTTCTTCATTAAAACTTTTATACAATTAATATTTCCCGAATGTTTTATCATAACTGAGAAAAAGTACTTTGTAATTATTTTGATGCACTGTGCGCTTACATACGCCTACACCTAATTACAATTTCGGAACAGCCAAATGTGGCCTACTTAAACATAAATGAGGGAGTAGGTGCACTTTCCCTTTTCGACACTAAAAGGCTTTGTAAATAATTAACCCGTTTGGTTAAAATGGAGCCGAGACCAACGCCCGCATGATGTCGGTCTCGACCCTAAACCACTAACCTTTGAGAGATTAGTTTGTATTAGGAAATTATCTTCTTTGTGTCATTATGGGAAGATGACGGCATTTGCTGTGAATGTTCCAACTATTAGCACTAACAGTGGAGAACATGGGTGTCTGTATTGTGATTGTTCTGTTGTTATTATTTAATCAGATGTTCATCCCCTTTGTGTCTGTTGTTAATTTGTCCGACAAAATGGGTTTTAATTAAAGCTACCTGGACAAGGGGGTACACATAGTGTAACCAAATCACCCTAAGAAAATGGAGACCGTTTAAACATTTTTCATTTAATTTTAGCCTATAACTGTCTCACTATTCGAAAATGTTTTCAACGTATAATGCGTATGCGTATTTGCAAGCGTAACTAAAGTGAAGTCAACATAAAACTAGGTTCTTAAAACTTTTGACCCTTAAGCCGGCAGCGGCCCACGGCCTTAAAGTGCTTTGAGCGTCAATATCGGATTTTAGCTACTTATTCAAAAGGCAAAATATAGCACGAACTCCTCACAAGTTGGAGTGTTAAATGAAGTAGGGAATAAAATAAGGGATGGACTCAAATTGGGCAAGTAGGTGGTCAAGGGATAAAATTATAAAACATACAAAATTAAAAAAAAAAACTCGTTTGTTGTCAAACAGGAGAAATCACGAAGAAAACAAGAATCACTCATGATACCAAGCTATCAAACGCATGCAGCGCAACTGAGAGTGCAATGACAAATAGGTACACACGAGCATCAAAATATGTCTTTCAAGAAACTGACAACGCAATAAATAAAACACAAACTAGTTTTGTTACTAAATCATTGACGTGCTCCATAGTTGTATTAAACCGAATCTGATCCTGCTGAGCGAGAGATCATCAAAAGATCTAACAAAGCGGACGCCAATATACGCAGTTGCGTACGTAATAGACCGGAATAAAACGCTAAGATAAAAAGAATTTCTACCTATAAAACTGACCCTCTTCATCCGAAATTAAATTCCGCATCCTCGAAACACGAAATCTTAAAACTCCATTACAAACGATCTATCGGCGGTAGATGCGATTAGGGACGTCTAGCGGAGCTCTCGACGACGGCGGCGGCGTTTGGTGGCCGGAGGGCGTCACGTGACGGCGTCCTTTGTTGTTACATAAATAAGCCTCATTGTGTGTAAGGGCCGCACGCCCTCATTATAACGAGAGTGAGACGTGCCAATCTATCGGACAAGATTTTGAAAGCTTGAGCGTGATTTGACGGTATCTGTGGTTGAACGGAAGTTCGTACTTTAGGGAGCTCTTTTTGTTCGTGGTTGTAATTTCGGATGGTCTTTACGTTTAATTTTGACTATATATTAATATATTTGTGCGTTATTTTAGTGTGTCTACCTAGTTTTGTTATGCACCATTTCTCAAAGACGACATCGGCAACATATGCAATTTTGGGAAGGTAATATATTTTGCTATTTCACCACATTACTAGTAAGAACTTTGCTTCGTCTGCTATATCCGTTGTTTTTCAGGTATTTGCGTACAACAATGTCATTTCACATTTACAATACTTTGTGACAATAATATCCAAGAACTCATAAAAGTATTGCTGAACGATAGTCGGTTTCATGACAGTTTTACAACCACAATCTGAACTGGTCTCCTGTGAAATATGCCAGTCGATACTATCGTTGAAAATGATGCGTGAAATCGCGTTGGATTCACACTTTCCCCATTCTATTACAATGTTTCTTACTCGCTACCTACTTGAGCTTCACTGTATCTAAAGTCGATGGAGAAAAGCGTTTATCCTAGCGCCAAGTATGATTATTTTTTTATGGAGTTCGATAGTTCATTTGTTAAAGTGGTCTTTTGCTGGACATGCCACAGTCTTTCAACACTTACAACTTTACGATGTAGGTATGTTAAGGTCAAATAAGTAATATAAAGTATAATATTGACAGGTTAATTTGAGTTGAAGGTTTTTGGAAGAACAAGAGTATCAGTGCCATAGGCTAGATCCATTCACCTATTTGTACTAGTTTTTTTTTCAAGACGGTAAAAAATGTCATCCGGTATAGTTAGAATATCCTAAGCAAAATCGGTTTTATAACCCAAAAAGTTAACAACCATTTTGGAATTTACTATAAGTAATACAACAACAAACTAAATATCTATGTATAATTCCCACCACACCAAAACAGGAAAACCCTTGTTTTCCCTTAACAAAAAAGTCAAATCAATGAAACCATTGACTTGAAGTCCAGCATTTAATTTGGATTTGATTAGTTCCCGCCCGAGCAAAAACCTTGGATTCATGAATAAATATGAACGACCGATATCACAAGTAAACAACGGTTCAGGCGGAAGCCTTAACAAAAACGAATTTCTTTGAGAGCCGCCACTAAAACGAAGCGACCTAATTTCTCTTAACAAGTTCGATTTAATCCATTTACTGAATTACTAAATTGTGGGGACAAACGTAGGTAAAAGTTGACTAATGTAAGGTTTGGCGAAGTCAAATTGATTTGGTGTAAGTGATGAATGTTTATGGATTTGTCGAAAGTCGAGGCTTTTAAAAGAAAGAACTTTTGTTTGCCTTTAGAATTCTACTCCAGCGGCGTGCGTGTATGACCAGATGTATTAATGTAATCGAGGCAAAGGGTGTATGGGTGATCGTAGCAGGTGGGGTTCTGCAGTTTCTGCCTACCCCAATGAGAAGAAAGCATGGGTTTATGTATGTAGAATTACAGTAAATACCGTGAGCCCAAGGAAATGAGTCCAATTTGAAGTGGTCTTGATACATGATTATTAAGGATTATCAAATCTTCTTCATAGATACTTACTACACTTTGGAATAGGCAACTAGCTACATCTTTCTGACTGACCGACCCCTTGAGAATTCTAAATGGCCTGTAATTGTTTTTTTATCGTCTTCACAAAAAGGAGGCGGTTCAATTATAGTTGCAACGAGTCGCAGCGCAAAGATTTTCTAACTAAGCAAATGTTCAAACTACCCACAACCGACTTACGATCCGCATAATCTAAAAGCAACGTCGGATGGTTTGGTGTTAAAATGAAAAGCATAAATCCACGTGAAACGTTGAAGTACAGTATAATTACAGTAGCTATTTGTAATTCATGGGCAGACTGGCCTCCTGAGCCATTACGTGAGTCCTCTCCACCGCACAATGAGTACCTACAAGTATGCGGTAACATGTTATGTTGATGTAAGCGTCGCTGGATGTGTCAAGGACTTTAGAAATAATTCACTAATTGAAAGTGAATGAACGAGTGAGACTGATTTTGCTGTAGTAGTGGTAGAAGAGAAGGTAGAAAATAGTGTCTTCAGTACGGATGGATTCGTGGATGCTCCACGTGAAGTTGGCATGAAGACAATAGTGATGATTCTATTGTGCACCAACTAAACAAAACGTTGTCTATAGCTATCTTTTTCCTTCTAATGAAACAAGAAAGTGACGAAAACAAATGATTCTTGTCAAAAGATGAACTAAGATGTTCTTCGTCGCAACTATGACGAACTAAATTCGTCACTCTAAGTTCATTGCCTTGAACTTAAAGTGATGAATAAATGTTTTCGAGACATAACTTAGTTTGACAATTCTAAATCGTCACTTGTCTTTTTCTTTTACGATGTATTAGTAAGAGATAGCAATACTCTTATTTCAGTTTACGTTGTGAACAAAAGAATCGGCACCATATGAACCAGGTTCTGGATTAAGTGAAACCGCAACGTGGATACGTTTCAAATCTTAGTCGACACGGACACTAAAGAAGAAGAGATAAGTCATTATGATTTTTAAATAAAATTACCTAGAACAATAATGAACAACATGTCATATTCAGTAAGCTTCCTCAAACAGATTCTATGTCTAAAAGTGCGCACGGCTAACAATCGTCGTATAAATGAACAAGGGAATTTCAGAAGCCTCTTTAGTACGAATTAAGTAGGTTTAAGTGTAGAGGATAGTGCAAATTGAACGTGACTACAGGACGACGTAAGGTATTTTCACTTATATTTTATATCTAGTTAGTGTTACTTTGTTTATGTATTTCGCAGGTAAAGCTTTGTGAGTTTAAGTTGGGTTTTATGTTTATTGTGTGAGAGATTTGAAGTAGGTTAAGGCGTGTAATCAAGTAGGGGACTGGTGCAAAGATTATTATGCTGATGGGATTACAGTTTTATCTTTATATTATCGTTTCAGCTGAAAGAGGTCTACTGCTGAACAGAGGCCCAAGGCACCGACACTTCAAACGGTTCTGTGCTTCTCGCATCCAGTGTATTCACAAGGATCATAGCCATAAGGCTATGATTATATAATATTAATACTATGAATAGAAAATTTAGTATTATAATCTTCAACTTCAATCAGTTCTTAATATTTCATAAATTAAAATAAAGTTCTTACTAAATCGTTAGTAGTTTAAGGGTTTTGATAACCCTTCACTTCTTTTCTTTAAACTATGTAAATAAATTCATCATCTCAGCTCTCAAAACAGTGAATGAACACGTCACGAGGAAACCGGCATGTCCTAGAACTAAAAAATTGAAGACATGTGACATCCACCAAACCGTACTAGGCTATGGTGGATTACCCACTCTCTCTTCCTCAAAGGGAGGGCTTTGTCCCACCAGTGGCAACATTATAAGCTGATTAATCTTCTGCTCATGCTAGACCATTGCTTTGTCGGCATTCTCTATTCCCTCGCCAAATCTAGGTCTCAAGAAGTGACGTAGATCATTTTTTACCCGGAAGCCATATAATGAAATCATGCTACTGTAATTTGAAAATACAACTTGAAAATTCCGACTTTTAAGCTCATTTGTAGTCGATACAGCTTCTTTTATACAACCCAGGTCTCCGTGTAGTTTACAAACTTCGCCTGTAACAACATTATAAACTGTTTTCATTTCCACTTTTACAAAGTAGATCAATTTCCCTTACAAGATAGATTTAGGTTCACCTTGTCTTTTTATTTAACTCACGAAAGTAAGACTTGACTTTTATATTTGTTCTAGAAAAAATATGTACACAAGATTTCTGATAGCAGAATTACCATAAACCTGCTTAGCTATTCACAACTATTCGATACGCTTCTGTGTCGTATCGAACGTCAATTAATGTTATCGTAGGAGCTAAAAACAGTGTTCAGAAATCCAATCAATCAATCAGTCTACTGCAGGACATATGCCTCTCCCATGTTGCGCCACAACACCCTGTCCTCCGCCATCCAGGCTGCCCTAGCCACTTTTCTTAGGTCGTCGGTCCATCTAGCTGGGGGGCGTCCCACGTAACGCTTGCCGATACGCGGTTTCCATTCCAGTACTCGTTTGCTCCACCGGCAAACGGTCCTTCGATACATATGGCCAGCCCACTGCCACTTCAGCTTGCTTACTCTGCAAGCTATCCCTCTCTCCAGATCCTTTCCAGATAATTTCATTTCTGATTTTATAGCGCTGAGTGACCTTGAATTTGTGGACCAGCCCAACTCTCAGAGTCCACGTTTCGGCACTCTATGCCATTACAGGCGGGACGCACTGGGTAAAGACCTTAGTCTTCAAACATTACGGGACAGGCGATGTGAAGACTTGACGAAGTTTCCCCAATGCTGCCCAACCCAACTAGATCTTTCTGTCGGCTTCCTTCTCAAATTTGTGACTACCGAGCTGGATGACTCGTCCTAAGTGCACATACTCCTACACAACTTCGAAAAGCGAATCGTCGATGTGGATTGAACTTGGCAAGACATGCCAGTTGTATATACATATATGACTTTCGTCTTGTCCAAATTCATGCCGATGCAAACCTGCCGAGAGAGTCCATTCAGGCTATGCAGCATCTTTTCCAACTTTTCCAGCGTTTCTGTTATTATGATGATATCATCGGTAAAGCGAAGGTGTATGGTGTACTCGCCGTTCACTTTGATACCCTGTCCAAATCCAAAACCCGGATTTTTCAGTGTAAGTTAAATGGATGAGTACTAGTCTGCCCACACCTATTTGCTGTCGAAGGCACAGCAACACAGGCTATCTAAATGTGTTATTTTCTTTACTATGGCCTGTCAAATGGTTGTAAACGTTGTCATATGCTGATCTTGGTTGGAATATTGAAATTTTTGACTATCTGCAAACATTTTTCAGGAGTAGGTACACATTCTCAAAACGCGTTTTATGGGATCTTATCGGCTTTCGTACAGTATTGAAGTTGTAAAAAGTTTAGCCCCTTTTCATGTAACATTTGCTTGTGTAACCAAATTATCATTGCATGTCAAAACTTTTTATCCAACCTTAAGTTTAGTGCTATAAGATTAGAATTTCTTTGGCAGGCTTTTGTGAACGGTAAAATGAAGAAGTAAGTGGAAGTTCGTCTCATATCTCGTCATAACATTTTAATGTCACAATACGTATACATATAGGACGCTTCTAAGTATGGCAATGTACTACGGAAATTGGCTGCCTTGTAATCTGTACTAAACTTTGTATCTTTTGACGTCGAGATAACGTTAGTTGGTAGACGATTTGTTAGTTAACTTTGTTATTAAATTCTATTTCCTAACGCTTTGATGTTACAAGACTTTTGTGACTGATTTCATACATTTGAATATAGAATTTGGATTTACTAATTTTCCATAGTCAACAACAAGTAAGTTTAATGACACAGTCACCGGTCTGCCTAAAACTTAGAAGCTGAATTTTCAATTAGGTTACATTTAGACCTGTAATATAGGTTGCGCCTTCGAGCTCCACCTGTGAGCAGTGGCATTATTTTTGAGATAACTACAGGTGGTGAACATACTGGCCTCATCCGAGTACAGAGCTAGACTCCGAGAGCTCCTTTTTATGTTTAAATTACATTTTGTGATTAAAATCCAAATAATCTTACGAAATACACAGGTAATATAGTAAAAATTAATAAGACTGGAAGGTATATAAAAGGATAATTTTATGCTCGCAGATAGTGCAGCCATTTAGTATGCAAATTAATTACAACATCATTAAGCGGTGCGGTTCCTCACTAAATAGGTCACAGCATTTCATCCCGTGGGTGCTGTTGGAACTGATTAAGTAATGGTGATAGCAGCTGAGGAACTTCAGATATTAGGATCCTTTGAGAACTGTGTGATAGTAACAACGCGCTTATTAGCAGTTCATGTAACGAATAATTCTTCATCAATCACCATCCACCGTGAGTACCTCGTTGGTCTAGTCGTCGCAAGCGCTACTCCTGAGCATGAAGTCCTGGGTTAGATTCCCAGGTCGGAAAAACTGTGTTTGGGTTTTTCTGTCTCAAGCTTCTCAGTAGTAGCCCAGAGTCTGAATTTGTGTCCGGTTGATCTCAATAAGCTCGCTCCCCATTTACATGGGACTTAAGCATAAATGTTGGTGTACACGTCTGCCCAACACTTCAGGGAAACAAGGCGTTATGTTATACAATCACCATCCTTCAGTATATATTTTATGAGACACTCCTATTTTTTTTTTTTGGATAGGAAATCTTCAAATGACTTCTCCCGCTCTGGGCGGAGCGGGAGGGCGTGTCAGACTTTTACTAACTAAAACCCACCCGTGTTCCTTCAGTTGCCCATATGTCAGGGCCACGGTAACTGTGGCCCTGGCATAGACACACCTATGTTAGGTGAACGTAATTCGATATCATGAAGCGGTTCTAGCTGATACAACTATGATAGGTGAGCTCCTTCTAAGTTATAACAACCTGGTTCTTCCGAGGCATAAAGTGTTTTCTAGCTGAATCACACCTACCTATGTCAGGTGAGGTCCTACCGAGTTATGACAACCTGGTACTTTGAAGGTATAGGGTTTTCTAGCTGACACACCTACTATGTTAGGTGTGCTAGGTCGAAAATCGACTTCATGAATGGACCGAATATGCTTAGTGCAATTCAAAGCCATGTGACATCTATCAACTCACAAAGGGCCGGCGTGGTAGATTATAGCCCACTCCTTCTCACCGAGCGGAGCCCTGTCGCCAAGCAGTGGAAACATTTACCTATAGGCTGCTGATGATGACGATACTATTTGGTAAGACTGGTTGTCAGAATTGACAAGGATGTTATACACGGAGGGTCCTCGATATATGATGGAGGATGGTCACCCATCCTTGAATCCACCGCGGCAAGCGTATCTTAAACTTGGATTGACCCGTGCGTCTATTATAATTTAACCAAGATCTTTTCCTATTCGTAAAAAAAGAAGGCAAATATGACAACAAGGCGTTATAAAATATAGAAAATTTATTTGCCCTAGAGATACTCTGGTGTATTTTAAATACAGGTTTATTATTAGTTTATCCGAGCGAGATACTAAAAAAACGCAGACATAAAGTTTTTCACCGTTGAAGAAATTTCAGGGTTCACAATTCCTTCCGCTCGAGTAAAACAGGTCATGAAACTGAAACTTACAGCACAGTAGTAAAAAAGAACAGCAGAATAGTTTTAATTTAGCTACATAAAAAAATATTTTTAAAACTTTCATGCACTCATCAATATTACATGGGATTGTGAAATGTGGATGTATGTACAATGTACTATAGGTACGCCTCTGCCTAATTCAATCATTTACAAATAACTAGCTTCTGCCTGCGACTTCGCCCGCGTCAAATTTTTGCTCCCCTGACCGTCGCATCGAATTGCCTGCCAATTTTCGTCCATTTTTCGTTGCTGCACCACTACTTTGATTGTAGCGTGATGTTATCAAATCAAATCAAATCAATTTATTTCGGGCTACAAAGACCCATATCATAAATACCTTACAGACTAACATACATACAAATAAAAAACAATGTAAACATAAACCTTTAGCTATAGCCAACACAAAAAGAATTTTTCAATTCGGACCAGTAGTTTCTGAGATAAACGCGTTCAACCAAAAAAACATACAAACAAACTCTTCAGCTTTATAATATTAGTATAGATAATAAATTCTTTATCTCACCACAAGCCATGACATTAGAATATCAAAAAAACTAAGAATATTTAAGAATTATTACTAGATCACAATAATTAAGATACTCTGACTTCTAAACTAGTTGTAGGTGCCTGTGAAATAGGAGTCCGTGAATCTCCGTAAACAAAGAAATTATGGAAAATAAAACATAATCTAATTCATGTTAAAAAAAAAATGTACGAGTAACTGTATGGTGACGTGTATAAATGTAGGGTGTGCGAGTATGTGTGTATTCATTATCTTTTCAATGAGTACTCCGAACGTCATGAATGTCGCATATCATTTAAATCTCGATCTCAAATCCCTCACTCCACAAGAGATATGCTAACTTTCTTTCATTAAAACAACAATTTCCGTCCCTATCCAACATCATACGAGGAATCCAATTAATAATGTACCATCTCTAAAACATTGTACTTGCAAAGCAGATGCCTCTCAATTTTCTTAACAAACCAAGCGAAAAATAATATTCCGCACATGGAGTTATCTGAGTATTACAAAAGGATAAGTTTCCGATTGACTAGACAATATCAAAGGGCGAAGCATTAACGCAATGAGGGCTTGCTGTATTTATACGTAGGGGTACAAGTGCAGACAGAATAAAGTATTCAGAAATATTTTATAGAAGATTGATCTCGTAGTGAAATGTAGATTGGGAACCAGTCGGACTGATTCGTTTTTTGATCGAATAGCCCCGGAGTAGTGTCAAAGATTTTCTTCTGCTAATTATTTTATGAAGAATGTATAGATCTACAGTTCTGCAGTTGCTTGTTCTGTAGTCAGAAAAAGAAAAAGTCTGAAAATAACCAATTGAATATAAATGTAAATTTAATTAAGTTCTGTAAAAATAAACCTGTGATAATTGAAATTGGAATCAATTGTAATGGTTTACACAGAAATGATTGAGCGTAATTTGTTTCGTCTGCATTCATGATTATCTTGATAAAATACCATAACTATTAAAATATATCTATATTTTTCACTACTATTGAAATTTAAATGATTTCGTGAAATTATAATAATGTTGGGTTAACTTCGTATTTTTTTTAATATTTCATACTAGCTTTTGCCAGCGGCTTCGCCCGCGTGGAGGTCGGAAATTATCCCGCGGGAACATACTACCGGGATAAAAAGTAGCCTATGTCCTTTCTCAGGCTCTAAACTATCTGTGTACCAAATTTCATTTAAATCGGTTCAGTAGTTTTAGCAGGAAAGCGAGACAGACAGACAGACAGACAGAGTTACTTTTGCATTTATAATATTAGTTTAGAAGTTTAGATAGTTTAGATTAGTTTAGATTTAGATGAATACTTCTATAGATTTACAATAGGTTCCGTGTTCATAATTCAAATTAACCCTGGTATGCAAAACGATATAATTAAAACCGTTAAAAAAGCAAATCAAAGCGACCAATCAATTAATTTATAAGATTGTAAGTAAACCCCAGACGGTATAAATTGTAACCCCGAATAAAATCTCAATTTCTCCCTTTGTTCGTTCATCGTTCATTGAAAATCTTGAAAACACTTTTAATTTCTTCCATTACTTAGAACATTCCCTATCGGAGACTTTTCATTTGTGATGTTTAACCAACGGATTGACTTCTCGATTGACTTGAGCAGTTCAAAAGGGCTGAGGGCTCGAAATTAACGCAATGTAGGGTGTGCAATGAAGGAGCGATCGGTTCAAAGGGAAAATGATTTCCTTATTTTCTTTGTAAAATATATGTATTTTTGACAGTAAATTGGCGTTTGTGTGATAGAATAATTATGTGTGTGTATTTTGTTTGTATATTTTCCTATATTGATTAAATTATATAATAATATGTCCTTCTTACTTTTGTGTTGGTGCTCCTCGTTTTATATTGTTTAAGTCCTATAGGCATTGATTGCAAAATCCGTAGCATTCTTAAGATCATGGTGAAGAAGCAGGTGAGCGGGAACTAAGGACGTGGAAGAAAAAACGACAGAAAACTTCAAAAATAAACTCGCTCGTGGCCAATTTTTATCCGACTTCAAAAAAGGAAGAGGTTATATGTTCCATTGTATACATTTTTTTATCTGTTTACCGATTTTTCCGCCAGCTGTGGACCGATTTCAAAAATTCTCGGTGGTCAGTCAGTTGTTTTTATCTGCAAAATAGTTTTTTTTTGTCTCTAGATTATATCCTACTAATATTATAAATGTGAAAGCTCATGAGTATGGTTGTATGGATGTATGTTTGTTACTCTTTCACGCAAAAACTAATGATCGGATTTAGATGAAATTTGACACACAGATAGTTTATAATCTGGGTTAACACATAGAGTACTTTTTATCCTGGTAGTACGTTCCTGCGGTATAATTTCCAACCTCCACGGGCGAAGCAGCTGGCAAAAGCTAGACTCAAAAAACAGACTCACATCCAACGAGACAGCAAAAACAAAACACATCATATTTTACACAACACTACACTCAATGATTCACAGCAATTAGTCAAGTCTGAGTCCTTAACATTTAGCAGTTGCTAATTGAGCGCATCACAATGCAGCCGATGAAATAGCACGGTTCCACTTGGACGCGCATCGTTCACGATCCAATGAATAAATAAATAGCTTTTGGTTCCAGACGACTGTTAAGTGTTTTGAGTGATTTTTGTTAATACTGTTTTTTTTTTAATCCTGCGAGGTTAAAAAGCATTTGCGATTGGTTTTTCAGGTGATTGGGCTTGTAAAGCGTCATGGCGTCGCCGCGTTGGTGTAATCCATGATAAGTCATATTTTTGTTTCAGGTTTACAGTTTTTATTATTTGTAACTGTTATGATTCTTGTAACTAAATAAATATTTACATGTATTATCTTAGTACAATCTATAAACATACCTGATTACATGCGAGTATCTTTCGACGGTAAAACTTTAGAAAAGGAAAAGTTTATTACACTTGATTTCTTTATCATAGTGTTACAAGAGGTCTCTTGGCTAAGTAATAAGAGTCGCACGGCTTAATCGATCAAGTTAAATAGTTGGTCTCGGTTAGCAGTTGCCCATGTGTCAGGGTTTTTTTTTTTTTTTTTCAGGATGGGAAATCATCAAATGACTTCTCCCGCTCTGGGCGGAGCGGGAGGGCGTGTCAGACTTTTACTGACTAAAACCCACCCGTGTTCCATCAGTTGCCTATGTGCCAGGGTCACGGTATCTCTTTCGAACAATCACGCGACCCCGGCAGGCATCGGTCCTAGTAGACCCCTACACTGCTGCTGACATCTCTTTGAGGCGCGCGTGGAACACTGCGCGCCGTCGACCCGAGCCTGGTCCTTACCGGGCGGCGAGCTACCCATTGCTCGCCACCCGCAAGCTCGCGCCTACGATCGTCCGCAATCGACTCCAGACGCCCGGGGCGTCTCCTCCTGCGGATGTGTCAGGGTTACGGTATCTGTTTCGAACAATCACGCGACCCCGGCAGGTCGTAACGGCTCGTCAATAGCCTGAAAGGCTGACAACCAGTCAAACCAAGGAATGCCGTAATACCCGGTAACTCGGTTGTGAAGATCAGATATGCAGTTGCTTCATGTACAATTCTGGTATTCAGATGCATTGGGTTAGACATGATGCCGACCTCAACATAGTTGGGAAAATGCTAAGCAAATTACAGTTAACGATATTCATTTTCTCAAAAGAATATAGAGAAAACGTAAGTATAAGTATTATTAGTGGAAGCAGCGATGTAGTGGTAACTAGTGCTGGTCAACCTTCAGCATCGCTGAACATCCTGGAGAGATGTCCGCTATGTACCCAGGCACGGTTTTTTAAAGGTAAGCGGGGTCTGAATGTGCATATTGGAAGAGTACATAGACCACTCAATGCACTCACTTCGGACCCTGTCTTCACATCAAGACCTACAACACCAACTACATCCGATGACCCGTTTTGGAAAACCCTGTCTAAATTCAAAAACTCTGTACCAGTTTTAAAGCGAGTTCCCCGCGGGGCTAGACCTCTTGTGGCGCAACACCTAGCAGGTTGCGTTCGTCTTGCCGCCCTCACAAAGTGCTTGGAAACAGCTGCTCACCTTCCCATACAGATTTCTACATGTACAAAAGAATTTGGCAAACAAAAAAACATTAACTGCACAAATTAAAGAAAACTGTAATATTTCGGCTCATAATTTGGATTCAAAATTACCGACACAGAGACATACCTCTTCAAGAGGTATATCTCATTTGGTGGAATCTAAGTTAGCGGAAGGTGACATTAGCGGAGCAGCCAGGATTCTGTTTAGTAGTGATGTGGTGGCACCGTGTTCTCCAGACAACGCTCGCAGCTCTGGAGAGCAAACACCCTGCCCCAGCGGTTGGCCTTTCTTTTCCCGACCCCCCTGATTCGGACAACCATTCCCTCACCATTACAGGTCGAGAGTTAGTCGCAGCCGTCTGTTCCTTCCGGAGCGGCTCTGCTGGCGGCCTCGACGGTCTGAGTCCTCAGCACCTAAAGGACCTTGTCTGTTTAGGCGCCGGGGAAGCTGGTGAGTTGCTTCTGAAGGAGCTCACGGCTCTGACTAACCTTATGCTCTCCGGCAAGGTGAACGAGGCCGTCATCGACGTCCTATACGGGGCCAATTTATGCGCCCTGCGTAAGAAGGATGGCGGCATTCGTCCCATTGCCGTGGGAACTACTTACCGTCGTATGGCAGCCAAGATTTGCTGTAAATTTTATGGTGAGGTAGTTTCGAAAAAATGTCAGCCCCTGCAGCTAGGTTATGGCTCTAAAGGGGGCTCCGAGGCTGCCGTACACGCTTTGTCGACCTACCTAAATTCTGGCAAAGGAGAGGTCATCCTGAAGGTTGACATAAAGAACGCCTTCAATTCGGTTAATAGGGACACCTTGCTGGCAGAAACTAAAAAAGAAATACCACAAATCTATAGTTTCCTTTGGCAGTGTTACAGACACCCATCTAAATTACTATATCGGGACAACCTTTTAGAATCTGCAGTTGGCTGCCAACAAGGTGGCCCCCTCGGGCCAGTGATTTTTAGTTTAGCCATTCACCCAATCATTCGACACCTAAATTCCAAATTCAATGTTTGGTATCTCGATGATGGAACTTTGGGAGGCGATGTAGAAACAGTTATAAATGACCTAACATTCTTAAAACATGAGCTTCATTCCATCGGCCTTGATCTAAACCTATCAAAATGTGAACTCCATTTAACGGACAGTACTGACAGACAACTGACACTTACAAAATTTAACGCAATAGCTCCAGAAATAAAAATTATTGAAAAAAGCTCTCTTCGTCTCCTTGGGTCTCCAATCTTTGAGAACTCCTTTCCTTCTTCTATAGAGGAGAAAATACAAAATTTTAATGATGTTTCAGAAAGACTGTTCCAAATTAACATGCATTTGGCTATCACCTTAATTCGATACTGTTGTTTTGCCCCAAAATTAACATATTTCCTACGCGCTTCCCATTTATGGAAGCACACTCACCTTTTAGACAGAATGGACCAAATTATCCGGCACACACTAACCTCAATATTAAATGTGGCCTTGGATGACCGAGCTTGGGCACAAGCAACTCTTCCCATTCGTATGGGAGGCATTGGCGTCCGCAAAATTTCCAGTCTTAGTCACTGATTAATTTTGATGTGCCGTGCTTCACCGAGGCTATAGATGCCTGGAAACTCGCTTGCCCGAATTCAAATCTACCCGATAACCCACTTTCCCAGGGACGGTGGGATGAGCCGCTCTGCAGAGTTGTACAAGACAATTTACTTAACTCGTCCGCTACTACTGCGGAGCGTGCGCGTCTGCTGGCTGTGGTTAAATGGGAGTCGGGTCTGTGGCTTCATGCGCTACCGTCGTCGAACATAGGCACTTTGCTCGACGACACTACTTTCCGCCTTGCTGCTTCTCTAAGACTAGGAGCTCCTTGTTGTTCTCCTCATCGCTGCCACTGTGGCGAAGCTGTCAACAGTCTAGGGCACCACGGCCTGTCTTGTAGCCGAAGTGCGGGTCGCTTAGCGCGGCACGCAAACATTAACGACATCATCCGAAGAGCTCTTGTCACGATCGGCGTTCCAGCTGTATTAGAACCCAATGGCTTGGCACGCGACGATGGCAAGAGACCGGACGGTATGTCTTTGTTTCCTTGGAAGGTGGGTAGGCCTTTAGTGTGGGACGCAACGTGTGTCGATACTCTTGCGCCATCCCATCTTCCTAGCTCGGCTTGCTGCGCTGGTGCTGCCGCTGCGGCTGCGGAAAACCTCAAGCGGCGAAAGTATAGCAACCTTATTGGCAATTCTATTTTCTAGCCGTTTGGGGTTGAAACCCTCGGGCCGTGGGGTCAGAGTGCTCATGGCCTTTTTAATGAAATCTCAAAGCGGCTAGTTGACACTTCTCGTGACCCAAGGGCTGGTTTTTATTTTGGCCAGCGGCTAAGCATTGCTATCCAGCGTGGTAATGCCGCCAGTCTTTTGGGTACATTGCACGTCGACAGCGGTGAGGATGAATTTTTCGATGCTTTATTTTAGTTTGAGTATAGTTTTGGTTAAGTTAATATATAATTTTGTTATTTTTATTTTAGTTAGTTAGGCTAGTTTTCTTTATGTATGTTATTGATCCATCCATACTTCCATACTAATATTATAAATGCGAAAGTAACTCTGTCTGTCGGTCTGTCTGTCTGTCTGTCTCGCTTTCCTGCTAAAACTACTGAACCGATTTAAATGAAATTTGGTACACAGATAGTATATAGCATGAAAGGACATAGGCTATTTTTTATCCCGGTAGTATGTTCCCGCGGGATAATTTCCGACCTCCACACGGGCGAAGCCGCTGGCAAAAGCTAGTAGTAAATAAATTAATAAAATATTAGTTTATATGACAGTATAAGTATAAAATAATGTTATCCGCCAGTAAGCGTAGATAATAAATAACAAAACATAAATACGAAATCTTAAAAAAAACTAACATTACACGAATACTTCGTCTAGGAAACTTAAAAAACTAACATAACACTAATACAAAATAAACAAATCAAAACAGGGTAGGCTACACACAAGAAACGGCACAATAGTTGAGCGATGAGGGTAGGGTGTAATATAACAACTCTGGCAAATTATGAGTATTACCATATTCGGTACGTAATACAAAACATTATAATAGGAGAACGATGCTAAGCTCTGGACACGCTGAATTTTTAAATTACCTGCTATACTATGATGGTTAAACATGCGCAATTTCTGGCAAAATGGTTTGTATGTAGATCACAAAATTTGGCGTGGACATAGAGCTAGAGGAAACTATACAAGATTAGTAAGTAGCACACTGATATCTAGCGGTAGACACATTAAGCCAGAACGTCTCAGAAAAAAGCGTGGAAGGCGCTATCCAACGCTAAGTCAGTCTACTTAGCAACTTGCCAAATGGAATCCATTACAACAGTTTCGGTTATCGACGTGAGGCGAGAGCGTAAAGGAGTTGGGTTTTTTTGGTGTTTTCCTCTAGCTTTGTGGCTGTAGAAGCATCGAGTATTTTTTGCTAAAGAAGAAAAAGTACTTAGTTAGTTCATTCATTACCTTATATATTTTGTAATAACGATGTCTGAATTAGTTAAGTAAAAGCAAGTTACTTAACGTACCCCTCTATAACTACAATGTGTTTTACTCCTTACAAAATTGTACCTAAATTGGTTAACTACGCACATGAAAATAAAAATAACAATTTTTAAGCCCATAACCCGTCTCTCCACACAATTTTAAGTCTTAACCCATTGAAATAAGTGCCAAAAATACATCGATTATTGTATTATATAATAAGATACTAAAACGAAGATTTACACGAATGTCAGTGTACTAAAACCCGTTTTATAGGTTGTTTCGTACTATAAAAATGTTATGGCAGCATTTTGTAGCAGAAAACAAGATAGAAATAATATAAAATTGACAGGCCAAGTTTTATGTTGTCATCAATAGAAAACCGCTTTGAAACGATTCATTAGGTATTTATGTAAATGTTGATTTTATTACGGAAAGTACAGATTTTGCTCTAGTACCGAGTACGGGGCGCAGGTTATAAATCGACTGAGCGTTTTGAATTCACTGGTAACATGAGGCAATAAAAATGCAATATTCATTAAAAAAAGAAAAAAAAAATTGTCGATCGCATCCGTGTGGTTCCAGACGTAAAGAAGAGTACGATTCCATTTCTTCCCGTAGGTGTCGTAAAAGGCGACTAAAGCTTACTAAAGAATGGGCAGCAGCGTTCTCTGTGCATTTTACTCCCTTACTGCGATCGCCAACCCGTATGCGCAGAGTGGCGATTATGGCAAACCCCTGAAATTGGAGGAGGCCTATGTACAGACGCCACCAGGTCAAGCTACCCGAAACTGTCAATTTTTCCCAATGAACCTTGAACCTAATGGTCTAGAAATAAAGTCGAAAATCTATCAAAGAAATCTGACAGATTGTAGTAGCTTGATGTGTTGGCGTCTGTACAGCAGTGAATGTCTTTCAGCTGAAATAATGTTGATGTAGCTTGAATTGTATCACCCTCTATTATAAGAAACTCAAACTAGAGAAATGTAGGTACACAACTGCTCAACCATTCGGGGAAACAAGGTGTAATGCAAAGTTATGTTGTAACATACAAAATGATATGAAAGTTATAGCAAACGATTGTTTTTGCATTATAACTTAACTTTTTTTTCTTTAGTAAATGTGATAAATGACTTTATTTTTGCAAGTAGGTTTGTACAAACACTTTTACACGTCAATCATATTTTTTAAAACTAGATGAGGTCGGCGTTTCCTATCTGACTACTCTGAGAAGAAAGGCCGAAACAAACTCAGAGGTCACAGTCTCTTTTAAAGTCCAGAAATAAATTGGTTAGATCATGTGAAGACCATGTGGATTGGTGTCTGAAGTGGTCTTTTAAGGAAAGAACCACACAGATTGAGTGGACCTGTCCAATCAGTGCACGCATTTGTCAGTAATCATGCAGCTCAACTCAGAACTTAAGGAGGTTAATGATTCGACGAACTATACCAAAGAAAGGACATTTGTGTAGGTCGCATAAATTACTCAAACTGCCAGACTGTGATAAAAAATAAATGAGAAGAAAAAGAACCTAGAAAAAAAAATAACACCCACTTAATCTTCACATTTACAATAATTAAAACAATATAATACTTTAAAAGTAAATATTAATGTCATTGTATAGGTAAAATTCATCAATGTCAATGTGTATATAAAATCAGGAAATAGTCGCTGTCTGATCATTTGAGGATCATGTACATGGAGGTGTTTGAAATGGTCTTTTGAGGAAAGAACCATACAGATTGAGTGGACCTGTCCAGTCAATGCACGCATTTGTCAGTAATATTTCAGCTCAAATCAGACCATAAGGAGCACAACGATTCGACGAACAATACCAAAGAAAGGACATTTTGGTAGGCCGCATTAAGTACACAAACTGCTAGATTATCATTAAAATGAAATGAGTAAGAGGGATATATAAAAAAAACAAACATCTACATAGTCCTCACATTCAAAATTATTAAAATAATAATAATAGTATACTCCTCATAGTACATATTCATGTCATAGTTAAGCAATAATCAAAATGTCAAAGTGTATATTCCCAATCAATAATTAATAAAAAAAGAAAAGTAATTAATAATAAAAAATATCATTCAGTATAATAATAATTTAAAAATAAGAATTGGAGCAGCTTAATACCAAGCTTTTTTGTCCTCAATATAATCTTTAACAGTGTAAAAGGCTTTCTGGCACAACTTACGTTTAATGAAAGATTTTTTATTGAGACTTAGATCTTGAACATGGCTTGGAAGTTTATTATAAAAGCGTATGCATTGACATCTGAATGATTGATGACACCTATTTTCTTGAGCCTTGTTGAAGGTACAACAAATTTGTGTTTGTTCCTAGTATTTATATTATGTATATCACTGTATTTTTTAAACAATTTAATATTCTTATGCGCATATAAAAGATTTTCAAAAATATACTGTGAAGGCACAGTCATTACATTAATTTCTTTAAATTTCTCTCTGAGTGTGTGTCTCGGGCTTAATTTATAAATTGATCGAATAGCCCTTTTTTGCAAGACAAAGATAGTCTGAATGTCGGCGGCATTTCCCCACAACAGAATACCGTACGACATTACACTATGAAAATAGGCAAAGTACACTAAACGGGCTAGTATTTGTCAATTACACCAGATTTGATGATGGCTAGTACTATAGAGCGAATTCTACACTAGGCTTCTAAACGCTAACGTTAATGTGATCTCCATTTCTTTTTACTCCATATCGGCAAACGAAATAACATATTGGTAGTTTATATTTAAACTTGCAGGTTCAGTTTTAGGCTGTATTCGGAAAGGTTAAACGAGGTCAAATGCCTCTTAGCTGACAGTACAATATTTGTTTTCCTACTACCTTTAGGCTGAAAATAGTCCTCGTGGGTAAAATATTGCTCTTGTCGTAGACAATATGTGTAAAAAATTCCGCGTTTTGCTATAAAAAGCACTTAATAAGAGTCTCCATGAGACGTTATAGGTTACAGGTAAGTAGTGAAAAACCTGAAACTCTTAAATCCTTAACCGCCAAAGTGCTACAAGTGACTTTGTCCCTTGTTCGTATTGAACGCTTTAACAAATCATCAATGTAACAACGGGAATCGAACGTCACGCTTGTTCTTATCTGGCGCTGGTTGACCTACCCCACTGGGTTCGATTCATAAGCATTGTAGAGAATTTCCGTTATTTATTTTTGGTCCTATTGGAGGCAGTTTGCCTATGGAAGGATGGCCAAACCCTTTGTTACTTTAATGTCTCATCAGTAGCATTTCCACAGCTGGGACACAGGCCTACTCTCGGCTAGAGGGACACTTTATTGTCTACTGTGTGTTTATTTATTTCTGTTTTACAATTATATATGTTTGTTTTAACTGTAGAATAGAAGATGCAACACCAAAAATGCAAGTCCTGAAAAAAATATAATACTACTTTTGAATTTCATTGCGCACGGAATGAACCTTTCAGATTATGAACGATAAAAATTGAATGCCCACTCAATCAATTTTTGTCATTAAATATTCAGTACAGATGTAGTATTTAATATACTCATGTGGTATCCATTGGTGTAGATTCCATCATCATCAGCAACATTTGAGCCATAAGACGTCCACTGCTGGACGTAGGTCTCCCTCTATTTGGGGTTAAGATTTAGTCTGGTGATTTAGCCTCTCAAAACAATACAAATAGGTCTAAAATGAATGTGTATTCTTGAAAACAACCCCCAAAGTTCCACCTTCGTAAGAAATTATTCTTGAACAATATAGATTAAGTACTTACATTAATTTATAAATGAAATTTCTAAGAAAGCTTATCATGGAATCTAAATATAGATTAAGTAAGTTATAATCATCGCTTTCTGTGGGCGTATGGAAATTCAGATTCTGGCTTCCTATTTTAATATTATTGAATTAGATCCGATCCGTAACAATAGTCCGCAAAGACTGAGAAAAACATGAAACTGTGTTGAGAAAAATGCTCATGTTTTTGTTTCTTAGCGAGACATACTTAAATAAACTTTGTAGTATTCATATATCAGACTTTATTGCCCAAAAACTACACACAAGTTTTGATAAATAACCCAATAACACAATATTAAACAAACAGGCAGCTACGTAAATATGTAACTAGAGTTTCACCTTACCGTTTTGATCATAAATAGGTTCCTAGATTTTCATAAAAACCAAATATGCTATTAAATAAAATGTTAGCTAGTGCATTTTCAATACTTAATACAAAATAGTTCTCTTAGGTCGCATAGTCGTAGAACCAATGTCGTAGAATACGCTACGAGCGTAGCGCCGTAGCACCGTAGCTGTTGCTACGTACGGTCTCGGTATAAATATTTCAGTACAGGAAATTATGCTTTTACTGATACTGTAGCCGTGCAAGGTTTTGAATGGAAAAGCGAGTCTTCGACTGCTAAACTGGAATGGAACTTGAATTATGTATTTCGGATCTGTTTTATTGATAATTCAGAGGGAGCTTTTCCTTTAAACGTTAACGTGCGAAGAAAATGGTTTCTTCGCGATTTTATCAGCTTCGATGTGTAATAATATCTCGAGTAAATACGGTTAATGAACTATTTATTCATGGAAAATTATATAATATGATTCACTTGATGATATGCTCAAAACATAATACTATCGTCAAACACAAATACATTATTTTCTACTGTTTCATTACCGGTTCAATTTATTATTTATCTAAACGCATAGCAATTTGCAAGTACGCACTAATACTATCCTCGTATATATGGCCTGATGTATTATTTATTTACGCCTCGTTGATACGGAAATTGCAGTTTTGTAATATTCACGAGAAACGGCGCTGGATTAAATTGTAAGTTATAATTTAAAAGCGTATAGCGTAATACGGTAAAGGGTAAGCTAAGTCCTGCCAGGGTCGTGAGATTTGTTCGAAAAAGATACCTTTTTTTTGTTGGGTAATCAGCAAATGACATCTCCCGCTCTTGGGTGGAGCGTAAGGGCATGTCAGAGTTTAACTGACTAAAACCCACCCGTGTTCCTTCAGTTGCCCATGTGCCATATCTCTTTCGAACAAATCTCGCGACCCTGGCAGAAAGAGACCCCGTGGCCCTGGTATATATGCAACTGAAGGAACACGGGTGGGTTTTAGTCAGTAAAAGTTTAACACAAGAGCGGGGCACGTCATTTGATGATTTCCCACCCAAAAAAAGGGTAAGTTATTTTTATAAACTATTAACGTAGTATTTTTGTTTGTAATATAATTACCGTGTGGTTTTCGGAAACAAATAAGCCAAGGTCAAGAAGCACAGATTGTGTTTTTTTTTAAGGTATCTAAAAATCTTTTGGTCAGTCTTATATTGGTGAATGATAATGATGATAGAAGCTGATAGGGCTATTTTAAATGCACGGAATCCATCTTTTTAACTGACTTGATTCTCAGTTCGTTTTTTTTTAAGTGTGTTCCGCTATTTCTCAGGCAATTGTGGAACGATTTCGAAAATCCTTTTTTAAATGGATGGGGTATGCCTATGGGTACTATATTAATTTGATTTTGTTTACTTTTCTTGAGTAGTTTTTGCATCAGCTTCGATAATACGGATTTAATACAGTTTGTGTATTTTGATAATGTTGTGTGTTTTGTATTTCCTGTCACTGTTTTCTACCTATCAAGTAGTGGTATATTAATTGGTGTAGGGTAGATCCTTTAACTAAAAAGTGAACTATAAAAAAGCTTATTTACGAATAAAAACAACCGACTAGCTCCCGTCGTTTAAAACTCTAAAAAAGTTTAAGTTTTTTTAACCTGGGTTATATACGTGTCCCTAAAGTTTTAGTAAATGACATGGTAGATTTAGAGTAACGAAGCTCAAATAATTAATTTGACACCTAGATAAAATTATAGTAGCTTACTTAATAATTAAAATAAAGAAAATTAACGATCTTATCGCTTGGCATACAAGTCGTCACCTAGGGCATGAACTTAAATTAAACATTCATCACGCTACCTAAACTTAATTAAAACCTAGGAGCTTTATATTAAAGGTCACAGTTTTGTAGCACGTACATCATGGTTACATATCAAGCTGTGCATTTCCAATTTTAACAGACCCCGCATTGTATAGGCTTTTCGTACGAATAGAAGTCAGTTTATACTGGAAATGTATAGCTTGATCTGTCGCCGTGAAACATAGATTTACGACTACTTCGTGTTATTATCTGAAAGAAACGATTCATCCGAGTGTTTCCATTGCGAGGATCGTCTGCAGGAGACGGTGGAGTATACGGTGGAGGTGTGCCCCCAGGCAGGGCACCGGAGCACCGTCGTGTCTTCGCGGAAGCGATCGGCGGCGGCGACCTCTCGCGTCCAGCCCTGGTGCGAGCCATGGTACGGAGCGAGAGGGCATGGGAAGCCGTCACCTTCTTCTGCGAAGCAGTAATGCTCGCGAAGAAGGAGGCGGGGCGCGTGAGGGAGTGGCAGTCTCTGCGCCCTCACGTCCCTAGCCGCCGCAGGAGGAGACGCCCCGGGCGTTGGGAGTCAATAGCGGACTCCCGGCTAACGTAGGTGCGAGACCGTGGGAGCTCGCCGCCCGGTAAGGACCAGGTTCGGGTCGACGGTACGTAGTATTCCACGCGCGCCTCAAAGAGATGTTAGCAGCACTGAAGGGGTCTGCTAGAACAGATGCCTGCCAGGGTTGCAAGATTGTTTGAAAGAGATACCTTGACCCTGGCAAATGGGCAACTAAAGGAACATAGGGTGAGTTTTAGTCAGTAAAAGTCTGATACACACTCCTGCTCCGCCCAGAGCGGGAGAAGTCATTTGATGATTTCCCATAAAAAAAGCAAAGACACGATTCATTAAATTATTCGAAAATCCTCGCTTACTTATCATAAAAAAAATATTTTGTTTTGATTATTTTTAAAATAAAAAAATGTAGGTACTCCAATTTTAAATACCCATCTTGAATTTTTTAAATTATTCCCGTAATTTAAAATGTTATACCTTCCTACTTACTAATCAGTTCTGTGCCATGAAATATTTTTTCAGCCGTTTTCAATTAATTAAACGTGCTAGTTCAACACAGTAGATAGATAGACATAGGTGGATAAGTATGCAAGATGGTGCGGTGACGTCCGCACACGCCGACCGCTTACAGAAAAGTGACTCCAGACTTGACAGAAGATGACGACGTTACTAACTCCATCAAGTGCCAACAGATAGCGCTGTCGTACCGGATATGACTCTCTTGTGACACATTTGAGTCTGTGACAGGCTCCTTGCCACTGGTTTCTTCGTAAAATTCTGGAAATTCTACCTTCCTTGTTTTCAACAATCACACATATAATTTATTTGGAGGTGCTTGTGGCTAAGTTACAACAGCCGCACGAGTCGATCGTTCACGTTAAGCTACGCTTGCATCTTTACATACCAAGACCCTTCCGTGATTCGGAAAGCACGTTAAGCCATTGGTCCCGGCTCTCATTTGTCATTGACAGTCGTTGCGGGTCGTCAGAAGCTCAAAAGTCTTACCAAGAGGTATACGTATTACCCAGTAACTGGGTTGTGGAGGTCAGATAGGCAGTCGCTCCATGTAAAATACTGGTATTCAGGTGCATCCGGTTAGACTAGAAGCCGACACCAACATAGTTGGCGAAAGACTAGGCAGATGATAATACATATTATTCATTTTATTTTATTTTTTAAATTTTTTGTTAGTCTAGTGGTTAGTGACCCTGACTGCCAAGACTGAGGTCGTGGGTTCGATTCCCACCTAGGACAAATCGTTGTGTGATGAGCACAATCATTTGTTCTGTGTCTGGGTGTTATTTATCTATAATATGTAGGGGAAGTACGTCCAAAATGACATACAGTTTTGTTTTTTAATCATATATTTTTAATTAACATAGTTACAATCACTGTTTAGGTTGAATAATTATCTTTGGTTCATAAGTTTTAACCCAAGTAAACTCATAATTGAATAGGACCCATATAAAAATATAATTTAAATTAATCGAAGCCTCTAAGAAAATTCATTTTGTCCATATAGTACGGACAAAATGACACACATAATGAATACGAACATTATGAAGTACATATTTCACAAAATATTAAATATGAGCCCAAAGAGAACAATTGTTGTACCGTAGCCAGCACTCGTTGGGCTTGGAACGGGAAAAGACGCTGTTACAGTAAACGCATGCGCAGTCATCATCATCACCGTTCGACACAGCTGGAAATCTTCTACATTCGAGTCCTCAGCGTAATGAGTCTTCTGTACTTGGGTTCACCTTTTTTCTGACTGCTTTTAAGGATCATTATCGTATTTCAATTCAACATTGAAAACCTCATCATTGAATAAAGGTATGTCGTTTTGCCCCGAATGTAAGTATGTCGTTTTGCCCCACAGGTTATCTAAACACAAATTAAGTCATAATTACTATAAACACGAGATTTATAAATAAATATTTTTAAGTAATGCAGTATAATGCTATACTTTTTGAATTTACTACAAAAGATGTAATAGAAACCACGAGAAACTGATCAAAAACAGGACGAAATCAATAAAAATAAAAAACTTTTATGCGCACAAAACGCTTTCCTGCAAGTAACTTCGGCGTGACCAAGTCAATGGCGGTATAAACTTATCAGGTATGCCACCATGGCCGGCGTCACATAATGATATGCCAACTGCAGGATTATAGCCCGACAATTTCGAAAAAAGCCCAGTGTGTCATTTTGTCCGTATATGTCATTTTGACCGTACTTCCCCTATGTATTTAGAAATATATATGTATATTTATCAGTTGTCTGGTTGCCATAGTACAGGCTCTGCCTAGTTTGGGATCAGATAACGGTGTGTTGGTTGTCCAAAGATATTTATTTATTTTATTTTATTTATTTCTCGCTAAAGTGTATAATTTGTACCACACACTGTCGGGGTGCAGGAAACCCAGGGGAGAGTGTTAGTGAGTTCGTTTGAATGATTCGACACCTCCCTAGAGTATCAACCCTTTCAACAACTCAGGGGTGCAATTTTACATAATAATAAGCTGTTTTTTGACTGAATGGGTATAAGAGAAAAATGTTTTGGAAAGTATCCATTGTTAAACTTTACAATTCACTTTTAAACTTTAAACTCAAACGTCTATAGTAGGGTACTTTTTTGCGGGCAAATTTAGAAGAGGCAGGTACAGGGGCGTGTGAATTAGGACCAGAATAGAGAGGTCTAAGCCCAGCAGCGGGTTAAGTCGAAGTGGATGATTATGATTGAGTTAATGATTAAATAATTAAGGTTTAGTTATTACTATAGTCTTACCCTCCTTACCAAAACCAATCGTCGCGCGAATACCATAACGGTGCGATCGTTTGTTTGGTAATCTTGATTGATCATGCGAATCATATTGTCATATTCATATAAAAGTGCACGACGATCTCGTACTTGCGTCACGATTGCTGTTGGTGAGGACAAGACTTTAAACAAATAATAAAAGGTAGATCTTACTTTAACTGATTATTCATAAATACTTTGTAGCTCAAAATTCTGTCATAATTTCCAAGGGCGACTTTTTCATCCCTGTATCATCATTCTTCTGCAATTTATCCCAATTTATTTAGGATCGGTGCACCACGTCTTTAATAATAATAATAATAAATTTTTATTCAAAAGTAAAAGTTGGTAAATAACAGTATAAATCTTAGAATATAGTAAAGGTAGTACAAAGTATGATGCCTGTACTAGGATAAACCTGTATCACAGGCGGCATGAGTTCTTACAATTTATATTAGGTCAACTGATGTCTTAACAATATTTAACTTAAGTTTTATGAAAAGTGATATAGTTTGTTAATTTATTATGTTACAATTATAACTAAGGTTTTAATATCTAGATAATTTATATAATATTTAGGTACGGAAAATATGTAGTTATTAGTACTTAGATCACAAATATGATTAAATTTACAGTATTATTAACGAGGTTGAAAACAAAGTTGCTAGATTCGATTTATGAAGCGGGCGGCTAATAGTGCTTAGACAGCGGCAAATCAATTTAAGTAGGACAGTGCAGTGGTCAGGTATTTCGTTGAGTCAGCAACAAGCGATACGGAAGTGGGCCTTGAGTATGACTGACTAGGTGCCCTCATAATCGATGGAGTTAATGTATCTATATTCTGCTATTTTCCTAGCAGGGCAATCAGCGTCCCCCGTTTTGTGATCACTGGGCTTTTTAAAGCGAGAGCAAGTTGCGCATTTCGGGATGTCTGCTTTCTTCGTACATTCAGTCATCGAATGGCCGGCGTCACCACAGTGACCACACGTAGCGACGATCTCTCGACAAGTTTTTGCTGCATGGCCATATTGTTGGCATTTATAACACCTTGTCACCAATGTGAAGTCCCTGACAGGACAGGACGTCCAATTTATAAAAAGTCTTGACTGAGGGATTATGGCTTTTATTCCATACTACTGTAGTCTACCCTTTTCTGACCATGTTGTCATTCTCGCAGTTCATCCATCGTTTTTTTGGTTTAACTTCTACTAATAGCCATAGGTACTAACCTACTCTTATAGCCATCAACATTCATAATCAGAACTTTTCTCTCGACATTTTTCTCATTTCAGCGTATCACATAACATGATGATTAACTGACAACAGCTTAACATTTTAACCTTCTAAAAGTTGATATTTATAATAAATTCCTCTACGGGAGGTATCCACATCTCATTGAGCCGTGTGATACCTCAATAACTGTACCAAAATCCCACATCAAAGTTTAAGAAAGTGTCAAAAACTCAAGTGGTACTTTTCATACGTTGAAAAGGTAAGTACGTGTCGTGGATTCAAAGCCACGGCCCTCAAGCAACGTCTGACACTTTCAAGCCATTCCAATCAAAGCCGGCCCTTAAATATTAAAAGCTCGTTACACTAATGAATCGTATCTGATTTTGCCGTCGTCTGCAACGCCTTCAATGTCTTTTGGCGTTCTTTACAGCAGTTTCTTAAGAAATCTTTTGTTGGTTCACGGTTTTTTTTTGCTTGTGTTTTAGTTGTTATTATTTTTTAATGTTGAGCTAGATAAAATGGACGATGTTTTTATCTGTTTTGTGTAAACCCAACCCGATAAAATAAGTTTCAACTGTCTGTCTTCTTATCAAAAGATCTAATGAACAACTTAAATGTACTTGTCATTTCTTAAAATAACTCGATGGAAGAAAACTGTTTGGATAAAAAAGTTTGTAGCTATTTCAACAAAAACTGAGAAATGTCTGTCATTTCGTCACAAATTAATGTCACATTCCAAAGAAAAACAAGAAACAACGCCAACAACAAAGGAACAAAGAAATGCAACTAACGATCGTCATTTATCACAACAGAATCACATTTAAAGTCCGTCCTAAAGAATCAATGTTTTGTACGAAACATTTCTATCCGTATTCTGTTTTAAGGAAAATCCATTGGAATTGTAACTGTTACAATACATTTTACTTATAGTGCAGAGCTGCACACCTCGGTGTTTCACGTCGATTGATCGAGAATAGGGATGCTGATCGAGGAGGCGACGCGGAGCGTAAAATGAGTTGTTCGCATCGCCGCTTCGGCCGTCTGCCAACACCGTTCGCCAGTAAACATCTATTGTCTTGCTCGTAAAACGTACAAAGATTTTGTTCGGAAATTGCAAACGTCTCAGATACCTCCCCCTGAACCAAGGCAGTAAAGATGCTTTCATTACATCAACTTATTGGATGGATTCCAATATTTTTCGTGCGACTGCATTCGATTGCATATTGCGTACGGTATGATTATCGACAATTTATTTCATGCGTTCGACTCTGCATATTTTAGTATTCGTTTCGATTTTCATGATTGCGGAGTCTGATAAGATTTTACAGGTATGATTATTTACGATGGAAATATCAGCGTCTCCTGAAATACCTTTGGAACAAAGTAAAAATTTCATATAGCTCGATGTTGAATAGAAACCGTGGAACTTAAAATGTGCACTCAAATCAGTAAATATTTTTTTCTGATTTTCTTAACGTTAATTAAGGATTTTCGGAAATGAAGAGATGAGATAATTTGGTCACTTATAGCCTCTGCATTTTTCGGAACGATCGATACTGAAGTCTCATTTCATTAACTTTTACGGCACCAAGTTATACTGATCAGTTTTTCGCCAGATACGTGTAGCTAGGAGCACTTTCAAAAGTATTCTTGGTAAGTAAGATTAACAATTCGACCATAAAATGCATGGGCCAGTTAATATTCCATGTAGATCGTAAAAACTTACGGAGGGAAAGGGACTTATGTAGTAAATCTACTAGAGATTCACCTATCAATAGAGGAAATGTATTGTTGACAATGATACTTATCTTGTTTGCAATATCTATATATTATATATATAAATGTAATATTGGTTTGTGTACGGTTCAAAAACTCAAAAAGTTCTGCACCGATCAAGCTGAAATTTTAGTATGATACATAATCCGCATCAAGGATTGTTTTTATCTATTTTTTGCATCAGTCACGAGTCCGCGACCGCGAAAAAACAGTATTTTGCTTTTTAAAAACGAAGAGCTGTGTACCAGTGACCGCGCCATCTCCCTGAAGGGAGGAAAACACTCACTGAAAACCGCAATAGTAATGGCGTGCCACAGCAAAGCATGGCAGGGTACAGTTAGTTGTCTATATATACATAGAGAAATATAGGTACGTACAAATAAATAAAATGTAAGTGTCTGTTTGCAATTTCATAATAACAAAGTTCTACTAAACGCATATGAAAGTATAAAAACAGAAAAATTTACTGTCTGCCTGTTTGTTCCGGCTGATCTCCAAAATAGCTAGACTGATTTGACGGGACTTTCACTGGCATATAGCTGATGTTATAAAGAGTAAAAAAGGCTTTTAGTCCATCCACGCGGACGGAGCTGCGGGAACAGCTAGTTAGCAATATTAATATTGTACGTACCTAGAATAGAGAGAAAAGAATAGAATAAGTTCTAAATATATATTCCTTAGGTCCCCCTAGCGAGTTATTTAGCGCTGGTTTTCAGCTTGAACACTTGAGTCCTGTTGACAAAAAAAGACGTATAAGTATTTCGCAACAACATAATAATTAACTAAATATAATTGTGATGATTATGCGAGAGTAAATTGAATTATATTAAAAGTAGTGGTTTTTAACAGCTAACTTACTAATGTACGAGTAGGTATAACGATTCCTCTTCAACAATTACGTGTCATGATTCCTACAGCACGAAGACATTTTTTTTTAAAGCTGGAGGTTTTAGAACTTGTCCAATAACATAGCATCACGCCTCATTCTCCGAAGGGCTAGACAGGGGTTTACTAAAGTACACATTTCGTCAGTAAGGTGTAATTCCCTAATACGCCCTAATACATGGGCGCGAGCCTATTGCCATTAACCACAAATTTAGAATCTTGGCAGCTACTAAGATGATCCAGATATAAAACTAAAATTACACTGTTTGACCCGGGAAGTGAACCCAAGTCCTCATGTCTAGCCGTAACACTTGCGATCAATAGACCATCAAGGCCATTGTGTAAACAATACATTTTTAACCGCTCATTAAAAGGTTTGTTTTGACATTAGATCGTATCAAAGAACTAGGGAAGCAAACTATAATTAATAAAACAACAAAACGTTTCTTGTAACTGCCGCAAATTACACAGCTTGAACAAAGTAAGGAGAACTCAGAAAAAATCAATAGTGATTGAATAAACCAATAAGGAATCTTAAGTATATTTCGAATGTTCAAACATATCTTCAAAAATAAAATATGCTCCTAAAATAAAGCATCTAAAGGTGTGTTGTGAATCTCCGAAAATAACATCAACTGAACATGGTAAGAGTGACTCGGAAAACTCAAAATAAATAAAGAATAGCCAAATCAATAAGGAATCTAACGTCTCAATTAAATTATCCACCATTGCTTCAGAAACGAAATATTTTCAAATTATAAAAGTAAAAAATTTGTCTTGTGAATCTCCGAAAATTACATCGTCTGAACCTTGGAAGAAGGACTCGGAGAACATAAAATCGATAAAAAATAACCTAATCAATAAGAAATCAGTATCGAATCTCTTTGGCATCGACCAATGCTTCAAAACAAGACCAAGCCCAATTTAATATGAATAATCTGCTTAGCCTGTTCGCCACTATACCCCATGGTAAGACTGGTTGGCAGACTTTCGAACTTCTGACGACCCGTATCGACAGTCAAAGATCCACAAACGATAGCCGGTACCAACGGCTTAACGTGCTTTCAGAGGCACGGAGGGTTCTTGGTACGTAAAATGGTCACCCATCCACGAATCAACCGCAGCAAGAGTGGCTTAACCTGATCGATCGATCCATGCGGCTATTACTTAGCCACAATACCCTCTAAAGAATGGCCAAGAGTTAGATAATTTGAACACCTTTACGAATAACGTTGTTATTAGGTACTTTGTTGCAAGTACCCAACTTCAACTGCATTTTGTTGACAGAAGAAATGAATTCATTACCTTTTAAATCCAGTCTCAATATTTTTCAATACATACTGTCAGGTAAAGAAAACATCACAGACTGTTTATTACTCGAAGTTAACACTTCAGTGGCTAATAGAGTTGTTTACAGAACTCCATTGATTTGCGTTGTGTAATTGCCAATCAGACGCGGAGATTGTTTTTCACACTTTTATTTTTTGATTCGCAAAGATTTTAGTAGAAAATTTACTTACTTGTTTCAAAGAATTTGTCGTTACAAGTTTTTTGCTTGCACTCAAGAAAAATAGTGAATTATTAACTAGTGTTCACTTCTTGAAAGTGATCAAATAGATTTCTGATTTCAAAAGTAGGTACTAAATTCATACTGGGTTCGAGTCCCAGGCTAAGTAATATTGGGATTATCCATTGACCATTTGTTCATAAGAATGTGTACAGGCATCGAAAAATTGAACCGCATATCTATACATCTATACAAATAAATAAAATTGGAGTGTCTGTTTTTAATATTAAAATAACCGCTTTTTACTAAGTGTTTATGGATACATATACCAAAACAACATTTTTTACAATTTTTGTCTGTCTGTCTGTCTGTTTGTTCCGGCTAATCTCTGAAATGGCTGAACCGATTTTGACGGGACTTTCATTGGCAGATAGCTGATGTAACAAGGAGTAACTTAGTTTTATTTTAGAAAATATATTTTATTTTAGAATAATTGCTGCGTTAATTTCCGATATCCACGCGGGCGAAACCGCGGGCAAAAGCTAGTTTACAATATTTTTTTTCACTGTTATCGTGACAATTGCAGGTATTGCCATCTCTACATACCACAACCTTGAAAAAACGTTAAGCTGTTGGTCCCGGCTCACATTTGTTGATTTTTTACAGGCCATACGGGTCGTCAGAAGCCCGGAAGTCTGAAAACCAGTCTTACCACCAGTAACTGGATTATGGAAGTCAGATAGGCAGTCGCACCATGTAAAATACAGGCACTGTATCCGGTTAGACTAGCCACCGCGAACATAGTTGGGAAAAGGCTACGCGCTATGTCAGTCACGGTTTACAGATGTAGAAAAAACTTGAACAATTACAACAAATGCAATCCAAAACTGAAGCTGCAAGCAAAGAAATTCCTTCTAAGTTTAACTAAAACGCTCCCATTACAAACATCCGACTCTTATTAAAACAATATTCTCGTACGCTCAAAAATTAAACTTTCACACGAACAGTCTTCGGGCCGTGCGCGTGTAACTTAGTTGCTTTAGTTTGCACCAACTTGTATGCGAGGAATTATCTTAGTAACACAGGCAAAGCAGTGTAAGAACGAGGGGCACACGGCACGCCCTCGTTTGCTGTTATAACTGTTTGTCAACTTAATACTTTGTTTTGGTTTTATTTTTCTTGTTCGTTACATATAAATACTGTCCAATTCGGTACTTCAGGGCGAAAAATAATAGGCATGAAGCATGCGTCCAAGTAAAACCACGCTGTTTGTCCTCGTCACCAAATTGTAAAAGATTTTTTTGAAGACACAAGTGCAATCCTATAAGTGTCTTTGTGGGAGCAAAAAGAAAACCCTGTCTGGTGGTCTTAGTTTATTAAAGCATAAATATAATAGCCCGGTTAAGCAACTGACAATCTCCAAGATCTGTTGACCTACAAGATACCATTTACAAATAAATGTGGGAAAACTATGCCAGTTTTCCACAAAACGTAATACCTACAAAATAGTTTCATTTTATTACAGTTTCATTTCATCCATGTCACTACGAAATGAATTATAAGTAGCAACTTGATATACTCCCTCTGGCCGTATCGAGTCATCACCTAGAGGATTACATCCATTACTACTCAAGTACGGAAAAATTCTATCATAGTATTTGCTAATCCAGCAATGTATGGAATTCGTTCGTGTTAGCCAGCCAACTTGTAGATGTAGGGATATATTTCATAACTGCAACGGACGCTATCTATGCATGCAAATTGCGTTTTACCTTGTGCAAGAATGAAAATATTTTCTAAAGACTTTTTAAAATATTTTCTAGCCTTACTGGTGTTATCGCTTTTTATAAATTGTTTCAGCTTTTCTAGTTATGGGTATTGAGTAGAAATATAATACCTATTCTATAAAGTAGAATGTAAAGAGATGTAAAATTACCTCCACGTGTGCCAAATGAACGAGTATGAAGGGGTCATCAATTGTGCAGATGGACATCAAAAGCCACTAAAAAGTTTTTGGAGTAATATTAGAATGATGAATTAAATCTGTGCTGCCATAAAACGATTTCTTGAATTCCTTTATTTTTTTTTCTGCATAGTATAAATATGATACTGAACCTCAATTAGGCCAATTGGAATGTGGATTCATATTAACATTCTTAAATATTGTAGACGAATCAATCATGAAGTAGATATTATAATAAAAAGCTACAGTTATACCAGAAATAACGCAAACAAAATGTATTACTAAAAATGAAAGGAATTATTAATTATTCAGAGCACCACAAAAGTATTTTCACTAAAAGATCCCAGTCCCCACATTCCTTTTGACACGGTATTTAATTATAAAAAAAATACACTACAGAACACAATTGTCCCTTTCAAGGGAAGTTAATTTTTCCCTCAACGGGGTCTGAATAAGCAGATTAATTAGTGGGAACAAGGCGACTTTATATGCTTCCACTCCCCATTGTGATGTTGTGAAAGCTGAGGACACCTTATTGTTATACGATCATTGTGGAGCCCGGCTTATGAATAGACGCACACGTGAAGGATTTTCTTGTAGAAAACCGTAATAGTGTTCTGTGATGAATAATGAAATAACCTCTTATCTGGTTGGTAAGAGGTTTAGTGTTTAGTTGATCATCATGCATGCCTAAAAGCCTACTTGCAGTTGTTGATTCCAAATAGGCTACGATCAAGATTCGGCCATTTTGATAGCGTTATCGTTCGTCTCGCAAAGGTCTTCTATAGTCCAGGTATTAGTGCACATAGATGCCAAGAGGTGAGGCAAAATTTGCCATGAGGCTCCACAGTCACACTGCGGCTTATCGAACCAAGACCTCCTGATCTAGTAGTGCTAGGAACGGACGACCTGGTTTCTTAGGCAATTATGAGATGTCCAGGTGTGCCATGGCAGTTAACTGGAGGAGAACGGTTATTTTATCAAACAAAATACAAAAAACCGTTTTTCTAGTCTCAGAACCAAACCAGACTTAATACTGCACAACTAAATGCCACTGTTCTACGTTCATAGCTTCATTGTTGGTAAAGAAAACAGCTTTTATTTTATCAGTACTAACTCGGAAACAAGCAATCGAGATAACGATGCGCTTTTGTATTCGGATAATATCGGATTATGGCGCGAATTTATCGATGTTTAACTAATGTTGAGAAACAGCAGCGATACCTGCATTGCGTACACATAGAAATTGAAAAAGAAAAATGAAAATCGAAACCATATTTATGCTAAGAGGCATCAGAATGGTTTTATCATAAAAATGTTGTGTTTACTGTAGGGATTGTAATGCTTAACGATAGATGTCAATGCAAACTTATCGTTCACGAAGGCTTGAAACATTGGTGACTAATGAGTATGAGGGACTATTAAACATACTAGTGATCGTCCATTGGTCGAAATTTGACCGTACTTCATTTGAAAAGAAATACATTATTAAATGAAAAAAAAAATATGTATATAATAATAAATATAAAAAAATAATATGGCTATATTTGACATTTAATAACACTATAGACAAATAATATTAAAGATAAATATTCTCGACTAGCTTCTGCCCGCGACTTCGTTCGCGTTAAATTTCTTGTTCCCCCGACCCTTCCCGTCGCGTCGAATCGCCTACCCGCGCGATTTTCCCCGTTTTTGCAACATTTTTCATTACTGCTGCGCTCCTCTTAGTTGTAGCGTGATAAATAGGCTACTCAACACAAAAAGCATTTTTCAATTCAGACCAATAGTTCCTGAGATTAGCGCGTTCAGTCAAACAAACATACAAACAAACTCTTCAGCTTTATAATATTAGTATAGATATGATCATAGATTTTAAAAATGAAATAGGTTATATATCTATAAACTTAATTTATTACCTATGGTTATACTTGTCATTCAGTAAGACTATAGACACAAAATATTAAAGACAGATATTCTCTATTAGACCACAGATTTGGACCATAAACAAAAGAATATCTATGCATGTGTGTATTAAATACACGGTAATGAATAGTAGTGTGTGTAACGTGTTATTTATTGAAAAAAATGTATTTTTACGCATAATTAAAAAAAAAATATTAGCATTCGTCACTTCTTCTCTGTATAAACTATAAGTGTGCGAAATTTCATACTCCTCCGTCCGCCCAATTTTCGTAAAAAGGGATCCAAAGTTTTCGCTTCACGTACTAATAATAGGTCTTCCTACCTCTGAAAATGCCGTTTTGTATGAAAAAATTTAAACGAATTTTTTTCATGATTTTTTTATTTGTATTAATCGAAATAATCACCCATGCAATCAATGCATCTTTGCCAACGCAGTGGCAGTTTATTGATACCCTTCTTAAAAAAATCAGCTGGACGGGAGGCAACAAATTCTTCAAAGGCATTTTGTACTGCCTCTCGGGTATTTAATTTTTTTCCCGCCAAGAAGTTATCCAAATTCTGGAAAAAGTAGTAGTCTGTAGGCGCAAGGTCTGGTGAGTAGGGTGGATGACGGAGAGCTTCCAACCCCAGTTCTTGCAACTTGGAGACCGTCTGCTGTGCAGTATGAGGTCGCGCGTTGTCGTGCAGGAGCAGCGGAGACGAGCGATTGGCCAATGCTGGTTGGAGATGTGCCAGCTTCTCCATCATTGAGTTCAGTTCTTCACAGTACACATCTGCAGTAATGCTCACCCCGTTTGGTAAGAAGCTGTGATGAATCACAATCGCTAGACCACAAAACAGTGCAGGTAACAATGCGGTTCAAAATTCCTTCAGTTGTGTGTCTGTTGAGCAGTGCAAGGCACGTCTCGACGCGTACTTCGCGTTGGCGATCATTGAGTTCGTGGGGCACCCATTTGTCAAGCTTTTTTACCTTGCCAATTTAACGCAATTGGACCAATATTGTTTTGAGGCTAACGTCGAAAGCTGCTGCTAATTCAGCCGTAGATTGTGTATCATCAGCTTCCACAATCGCCTTTAATTCGTCATTGTCGACCAAAGTCTTCGGACGACCGCGGGGTTCATTTTTCAGGTCGAAATTTCCAGAACGGAAGCGAGCAAATCAATAACAGGTGGTGCGTTGGTTTGTAGTGTTAGCTCCGCAAACGTCGTTGATGTTGCGTGCCGCTTGTGCCGCGTTGCTGCCACGACGGTACTCATATTCCATAATTACTCGAATTTTTAACGTATCCATGATGACGAAAAAGATTGAAATGCGATGAAAATGTAACACTAATCAATAAACAAATGACTACTTTTGGAAAAAGAATTCCATGCTTTTTAAATAAAATTAATTTGAAATTAGAATTCTTAGACAAACAAAAATTATTTTGATTTGAAATGGCCAGTACTACAGAACGGCAATTTCAAAGGTAAATACCTAATATATAGATTATGTCGTCTTTTATGGTCTTCATCATCCGCTTACTCTTCTTCCAACTATGTTAGCGTTAGTCGAACCAAATACCACCTGAGGTGAGTTTGTTTGTCAGATTTGCATCTGAAGGCACACGGATGGGTTTTAATCAGTAAAAGTCTAACACGCCCTTCCGCTCCACCCAAGAGATTTGATTATTTCCCACCCAAAAAAAAGGTGAGTATTTTAGGCTGATTAAAAAAAAACACCAAAAAGAAAAACTGAATGTTTACCAAGTTAAAAACAATCATAAAGAAATAACAATGTAGTAACTAGTAGACCGATATCAGCGACCGGCGACTCGGAACAAACTTGCTAAGAAAATGTATTTTTAAATCGTCGCCGTCGCGTCTTCTCTGTGAATCCACTCAATTAGTAACAGGCTTTTTTTTTTTTTTTTTTTTTTTTTTTTTCAGGATGGGAAATCATCAAATGATTTCTCCCGCTCTGGGCGGAGCGGGAGGGCGTGTCAGACTTTTACTGACTAAAACCCACCCGTGTTCCATCAGTTGCCCATGTGCCAGGGTCACGGTATCTCTTTCGAACAATCACGCGACCCCGGCAGGCATCGGTCCTATTAGACCCCTACGCTGCTGCTGACATCTCTTTGAGGCGCGCGTGGAACACTGCGCGCCGTCGACCCGAGCTTGGTCCTTACCGGGCGGCGAGCTACCCATTGCTCGCCACCCGCAAGCTCGCGCCTACGGTGGCCGGGAGTCCGCAATCGACTCCCGACGCCCGGGGCGTCTCCTCCTGCGGCGGCTAGGGACGTGAGGGCGCAGAGACTGCCACTCCCTCACGCGCCCCGCCTCCTCCTTCGCGAGCATTACTGCTTCGCAGAAGGAGGTGACGGCTTCCCACTCCCTCTCGCTCCGTACCATGGCTCGCACCAGGGCCGGACGCGAGAGGTCGCCGCCGCCAATCGCCTCCACGAGGACACGGCGGTGCTCCGCCCAGGCAGGGCACACCTCCACCGTATGCTCCACCGTGTCCTCCAGACGATCCTCGCAATGGAAACACCCGGACGTATCCTCCCGCTTTATCCTGAACAGGAACCCACCGAAGCACCCATGCCCGGTGAGAACCTGCGTCAGGCGGAAGGTGAGGACGCCGTGACGCCTCTCTATCCACTCCTCAAAGAGGGGACTTACCGCCGCAATTGTGGCGTGCCCAGCACTAGGTTGCGACAATCGTAATTAGTAACAGGCTTGGAGTCATTAATTATAGCGTTCCAGACACCGTTGCATGTACTTCTTTTATGGTATGAATGAGTAGTTTGCTTATACAAGTATGGGGTGCATAGTAATTGGCGTTAGTGAAAAGGTCTTTGATCAGCATATTTTGTAATAACGCCATAGACCATAAAATTGGAATAACTTCTGTTTGGTTTCCAGTACGGTACCAGTCTCCGCTTCTTCATCCAGAAATATTGTTAAAGCAAATCATTCCAAGTGGTTTTTCGTGATTGTCTTATTAAGTTTAAATCAAAGTACATTTTTTTTCTGCCAAGCACTTGGTCTTTCGTATTTTTAAGTTTGTATGCTATATTTTTGCTGTTATTTCGGTAATCTATATATATAAAAGAAAGTCGTGTTAGTTACTTCACTTATAACTCAAGAACGGCTGAACAGATTTAGCTGAAAATTGGCAGGGAGGTAGTTTAGAGCCAGGAGAAGGACATAGGATACTTTTTATCCCGTTTTTTTTTTTTTTTTTTTTTTCCCCTTTTTACGACCGCGTTCCCGTGAGACGTCACATAAAACGTCAAAGAGAATACAAGTCACTATAAAACGTGGTACTATGACAAAAACGTTGCCTTCGAAGTACCAGGTTATCATAACTTGACAGGAGCTTACCAAACAAAGGAGTGTCAGCTAGAAAACGCTTTATGCCTTCGAAGTACCAGGTCATCATAACTGGGTAGGAGCTAACCTAACATATGAGTGTCAGCTAGAAAACGCTTACCAGATCACCACCGCGTACCAGAAAAGAAAGTCGTGTTAGTTACTTCACTTATAACTCAAGAACGGCTGAACAGATTTAGCTGAAAATTGGCAGGGAGGTAGTTTAGAGCCAGGAGAAGGACATAGGATACTTTTTATCCCGTTTTTTTTTTTTTTTTTTTTTTCCCCTTTTTACGACCGCGTTCCCGTGAGACGTCACATAAAACGTCAAAGAGAATACAAGTCACTATAAAACGTGGTACTATGACAAAAACGTTGCCTTCGAAGTACCAGGTTATCATAACTTGACAGGAGCTTACCAAACAAAGGAGTGTCAGCTAGAAAACGCTTTATGCCTTCGAAGTACCAGGTCATCATAACTGGGTAGGAGCTAACCTAACATATGAGTGTCAGCTAGAAAACGCTTACCAGATCACCACCGCGTACCAGGTTGTCAAACTTGGTACGTTTATAACAACATTTATTGAATCTGAGGCGATACGAAGTTCGCTGGGTCAACTAATTATCTATACTAATATTATAAAGCTGAAGAGTTTGTTTGTTTGATTGAACGCGCTAATCTCCGAATCGAATCCGGTCCGAATTGAAAAATTCTTTTTGTGTTAGGTAGCCTATTTATCGAGGGAGGCTATAGGCTATATAACATCACGCTACACCTCAGAGGAGCGGAACAGTAATGAAAAATGTTGCAAAAACGGGGAAAATTTATTCCTTCTGAGAGTTTCCGTTGCGTGCGCTGCGTAAACGGTTAAAGTAACGCAAAAATCATGTATGACGGGATTGTTATTTTTAAAAAGTTCAAAAAAAAAGTCCCAAGAGCATATGTCTATCTTTTAAGGTTGACTCACTATAACTCAAGGAGCGAAAATGGACGAAAACTAGCAGGCAAATCGATGCGACGGGAAGGGTAAGGGGAGCAAAAATTTGACGCGGACGAAGTCGCGGGCAGAAGCTAGTTACTGATAAAACGAGATTTTGCAATTATTAAATGTTATAAATATATTCTATTTGCAGTCCTACTTATTACAATAAAATCTTTATATTTGCGAGCAACTGTTAAAAATACTAACGATCGAATGCTTGGCTGGAACACAATTGTACTTTGATTCATATTTAATTAAATAATCACGAAAAACCACAGTTTCAACCAAACTGAAACACAGTAGGTACTAATGGTTGGCAATTAATCCTTCAATAAGATACTCCCTATGTAAGTTACTACTAGAAGTAGGTACCCACCTATTATCACACTTTATGGTACAGTAGGCCATACATCAGGCCATGTTCGTGTGGGCGCGAAAAAATTGCCGCGGAATTTTATCGTGCACGGAATTTCAACTCTCGGTGTTGAACCGAAGATTGAAAATCCAACACAAGCATCCCAGTGCTTCAAAAACCTGTTCAGTTTTCGACTCTCAGTGCTAAAGCAGTGCGTCGAAGATCCTATACACGAAACAATCTGTGCAAACATGGACTTAGTAGTAATACATAGGCGAGCTGGCCGAACGTACTCATCATCATCATTTCAACCGAAGGACGTCCACTGCTGGAAATAGGCCTCCCGTAAATTGGAGGGGTTTGCTATTATCGCCACGGTTGGTAGGCGGGTTGGCAATTGCAGTATGGTGGTAAAATGCACAGAAAACGCTGCTGGCCGTTCTCTAGTAAGTCCCTTAGTCGCTTCTTACGACATCCACGAGAAGAAATGGGATGTAGCACTATAGAGTTTAATAAGATGAAAAGACCAGTTAAAAAAAAATTGTCTGTTAATAAACACTTTTGCTTTGTTTATTTTTTTTTTTAAACTGGTTTTGTAAAATAACGTGCGCCCGAATAGCTGTAATATGAAAAAAGCCTCTTATAATATTAACATACGAGTATGTTAAGACTCCATTAAAACTTAAAATTTTAAGTAGAATTTATATTAGTCTAGCAAAGAAAACTCTAAACTTCTACCAGCTTTGAGTTAGGCTTACGTTTAGTTAGTAAGAACTTTGACAATCTAAATTATTAATGGTAGATAAATATTTTTGGACCGTGTTAACCTCGATTACTTTTAAACTTCGATCAATATTGGCTGGGGTTTTAATAACTTTGGTATAGGTACTACGTCCTAGAATCTAGTTTAAGCACAAATAGAGTTTGAAAAAAACCGGCCAAGTGCGAGTCGGACTCGCGCACCGAGGGTTCCGTACAAACCTGTAGGTATTCTCGGTTTATGCATAAGGTTCATGTTTATGAAAATAAATGTTTTTTTTTTAATTTTTATATTTCAGTTGATTGAATGAAAGGTAAATTGTGGTTTACGATTTATGACGTTTTAAAAAAAAATGACTTCCTCGATTTCGTTCAAACCAATTTTCGGTGGTAGTTTACATGGTAATATACATTATATATTTTTTTTAGTTTTATCATTCTCTTATTTTAGAAGTTACGGGGGGGGGGGACGACACACATTTTACCACTTTGGAAGTGTCTCTCGCGCAAACTATTTAGTTTAGAAAAAAAATGATATTAGAAACCTCAATACCATTTTTGAAGACCTATTCATAGATACCCCAGACGTATGGGTTCGATGAAAAAAAACAATTTTGAGTCTCAGTTCTATGTATGGGGAACCCCAAAATTTATTGTTTTTTTTTTCTATTTTAGTGTGAAAATCTTAATGCGGTTCACAGAATACATCTACTTACCAAGTTTCAACAGCATAGCTCTTATAGTTTCGCTCTGAAAACCCTACCGCTGCACGGTAACCAACACGCTTACAGCTCAGGTAAATCCACCGAATCGGCACTTCATCTGGTAGTTAGCCAGATAGAGGAAGCGATTCACCAGAAAGGGACCTGCCTGGGTACCTTCATAGACATCGAAGGAGCCTTCGACAAAACAAATTTCTCCAGCATCAGCAGCGCCCTCTCCAGACATGGAGTTGAACAGGTTCTCATAGACTGGATCACAAACATGCTAAGCAAGCGCATGGTTTGCCTAGAGGATGAGCAGCAACTGGCCATGATTGCCAGAGGCTGCCCCCAGGGAGGGGTACTGTCACCCCTTCTATGGAATTTAGTGATTAACGGATTAATCGCCAGACTCAATGCCAATCACTACTACTCAATAGGTTATGCGGACGACCTCGCCATCCTTGTCTCAGGGAAGGTGTTGAGCACGATCTTTAACCTCAACCAACAAGCACTACGTATCGTAGAGAGATGGTGCAGAGAATATGACCTCTCAGTGAATCCCACTAAAACCGAGCTAGTCATGTTCACCCATAAGCGAGCTTTAGGCCCCTTCCGCCTACCGAAATTGTTCAATACAGAATTTCAGCTGGCCAACGAAGTCAAGTACCTCGGGGTCATTCTTGACAGTAAGTTAAACTGGAGTAGTCATTTAGACAGCAAACTAGACAGGGCCTGCATCACATTCTGGCAATGCAGGAAAATGAGAGGTAAGAAGTGGGGCCTATCCCCCAAAATCATACTTTGGCTGTACACCGCAGTGATCCGACCCATGATCACCTATGGGGCCGTGGTCTGGTGGCCCCGCACCAAGCTTATTACAGCCTGCAACAAACTGCAACGCATGCAAAGACTAGCCTGCATGGTGGTCACGGGCTGCATGAGGACTACTCCGACTGCAGCCATGGACGCCATGCTGGGACTACCACCGCTCCACCTGTTCATACAGCAGGAAGCAACGATGGCGGCAGCGCGTCTGGACGCAACCAACCTCTTGAGAAAGAGAGACACACTCCGCGCTACTTAAGGAACTCAACAATGAGTTCCCAATCACCAAGGCTATAAATGACCGGGTACCCAAACAGTTAATTTTTGATAAAAAATACAGAATCCAGCTTCATGAAGATCGCCGGTGTGAGGGTCTGCGCCCCACTGAGCTGCGCGTCTTCACGGACGGATCAAAAACAGACAGTGGCACAGGTGCTGGAGTCTTCTCGCAGGACTTCAACATACATATAGCCACACCATTAGGAGTCCAAAATACAGTGTTCCAGGCGGAATGCATTGGGACCACTCTTGCCGCCTCAGCCATTATAGACAGGGCAGTTAAAGACCATTCGATCCGCATACTCTCAGACAGTATGGCTGTTCTGCAAGCGCTGGATAGTCACTCGATTAACTCTGGGCTAATATACGAGTGCCACCAGCGCCTCAACCAGGTGGGTAGCCTCAATAATATAACTATTCAATGGATAAAAGGACACAGCGGTTCGCTAGGTAACGATGCCACCGATGAACTGGCCAGAAGGGGGTCGAGCATGACACCGGTGGGACCAGAACCCATCGCGCCACTCCCCTTTGGGTTCCTACGCTCTCTGGTAAGAAAACGTACCAGGGATCTACACTGTAAGCTATGGGTGGACCAAAGTGAGTGCAGGCAAGCCAAGGAAGCACTTCCCACCATCGATGCCCGCCTCACTAAACAGGTCCTCCGGTTAGACAAACGACAGCTGCGTATGGTTACGGCAGCAATAACTGGCCATGGGTCGTTTAATAAACATCTATTTGTCATAGGAGTTACAGACAGTCCGCTGTGCAGGGCCTGCATTGAGGACGACGAGACAGCAGCGCACGTGCTTCTAAACTGCCCGGCGATCACCACATACAGGACCAAGTACTTCGGTAACCCAGGTACCCTACGTGAGATAGTTAGCAACATCAAGGCGTTGCTGGCGTTTCTCGAGGAGCTGGGGTGGATTGAATAACCGATTTCCCACCCGTACGCAAAATACGCGCTCAGACGTGGAGTTGCGGACACCAGCCCGTTCTATCTATTACCTATAGTTTCGGAGAAAAGTGGCTGTGACATACGGACGGACGGACAGACAGAGAGACATGAAGAATCTATAAGGGTTCCGTTTTTTGCCATTTGGCAACGGAACCCTAAAAACAGCCTTACTTAGTATGTTCTACTCAAAATATGTTGCTGTCATCACTATACAGACTGTAAGGGTAAACACCGTTGTCACTTAACCCATGGGTAATTTGACTTAAATATAAAATAACAGAGCGAGTTAAAAAAAAAAAAATATTTTCCTAAAAAGGTTTAGAACAGATTTTATCCCAGACCGCCCGCAAATTCATGGATATGCGCATCAGTGACGTAATAACTACAACGATCGCCAGCCGTCCCGTCAACACAACACATAAATACACATTACCTGTGATGTAAATGATAAATGATAAATAAATGATAAATGACTTTATTTTTGCAAGTACGTTTGTACAAACATTTTTACACGTCAATCATTTTTTTTTAAACTAGATGAGTTCGGCATTTCCTATCTGACTACTCTGAGAAGAAACGCCGAAACAAACTCAGAGGTCACAGTCTCTTTTAAAGTCCAGACATAATCTTGATCAGATCATGTGAAGACCATGTGGATTGGTGTCTGAAGTGGTCTTTTAAGGAAAGAACACACAGCTTGAGTGGACCTGTCCAATCAGTGCACGCATTTGTCAGTAATCATGCAGCCCCACTCAGAACTTAAGGAGGTCAATGATTCGACAAACAATACCAAAGAAAGGACATTTGTGAAGGTCGCACAAATTACTCAAACTGCCAGACAATGTAAAAAATTAAATTAGAAGAAAAGGAAACCAAAAAAAAAGAACACCCACTTCGTCTTCACATTTACAATAGGTAATTAAAACAATATAATACTTAAAAGTAAATATTCATGTCATTGTATAAGTAAAATTCATCAATGTCAATGTGTATATAAAATCAGGAAATAGTCCCGGTTTGATCATTTGAGGACCATGTACGTGGGGGTGTCTGAAATGGTCTTTTGAGGAAAGAACCATACAGATTGAGTGGACCTGTCCAGTCAATGCACGCATGTAACTTTCCCATCATACTTATCTTGGCTTAGGACAGCCACAAATACCTACCTTTGGTATTGCGTGACGAGTCTAAATGTAAATTTGATTCGAAATGGTTTTGGATTCTAAATGATTTGAAAACATTTTGTTTTTAATAAACCAAACCATTGGGTAGGTACTTTTAGCGTATTTAAAAAGTTAATCACAATTTTATGTACAGTTTAATTAAAAATTAAATTAAATTTACACTGACTGAATAAAATATCAACACTTACCGACCTACATTAACCTCAACACGTGTTCAAAATGGGGTCCGTCCAACATTCTGTTGTTATCGAGGTTATTGATAAGCCACTGCGAAAATACCATCCGTGGTATGCGATCGTTATCATTTAGTTCTTGGACCGGCTAAAATGATATGGATGTTGACGATCGATGAGGAGAGTATTGTCCATAGTGTCCAGTGGGAAACATTGAAAATTGAACCGCCGGCACAGTGAACTGGCCGTAGGTACGTTGCGCGCCGCCAACATCGTTTCACGGTTTGGCACAGGTTGTCTAGGGAACAATTCTGCGTACATCCTACGCGCCCCGTTCAGATTATTACCCGCAATGGCGTAAAGCCGAGCCATTTCGGTTCACTGTTCATTTGTGTAAGACATTGTAACACACTCAATTCACGCGCGAGAAATGAGCGACGGACGCTAAGACGCGGCGTTACGTGCGATCGCTAGCGAGACTGCCAGCTGACTGACTGCGGGGTCGCGAGCCGTGTCGGCGTCGCGTCGTGCAACGCGGTGTGGTTCCCGAAGTTTGTTGCCCTCGCGCATAGGGTGAAATATTCTTGTGGAAAAATGCAGATTTTCTTTAAAAAAAAAGTTGTTTTTTTTCCATTGATTTTACGTTCTATTAACGAAACCAAATCACTGGTTTCAAGGATAACGGTGTTTACACTAACACCCAGTATTTGCCAAGCATAGTGTGATATGGCAATTTTTTTTTTTCAGAATTTTTGCTGTACATGTAGGTACTGGCGTAGCATATAGGGAATTTCACATTGATGTTTTGAGAGGTAACGGTACCTCCTACGTTGTGCAGATGGTGATCTGATGCTCCGAGGTTTTTCCTCAAAATTCTGGCACCTGAAGGTGGGGGAACCATCTCCAAGATAAAATAGGCTTATAGCTAATTTTAAACAGTGAATTTTTGCTAGTATTTTAACATAAATCACTAGTTTACGCACGGCGACAAATCAAGCTATACATTTCCAGTATAAGCTGACTTCTTTAATACGAAAAGCGTATACAATGGGAGGTTAGCTCAAACTGGGAATTATATGTAGCCGTGTGTACCACTTTTAATTTTCAAGTTTGCTCCAAGAGTTTTTTATTAATGCACAAACAGCATGGGAAATTTCCCAATATTCACTTGAAGTATTAAAATTATCAGCAAGCAAAAAAATAAGTGAAAACTATACATACGCATACAGTACAAAATGCCAACCTTCTATTGTCCTACTGCGGGACAAAGTCCTCTTCTTGAACAGAGAAGGCAATATCACACGTTTGCTGAAGACAGGTTGGTGATTTTAGACAAAAAATCCAGGTTTCCTCACGACGTTTAAACAACTCACATTGATACTTGCCCGGATACAGCATATAGCCGTTTTTAAATTAATTCCCAATGATGGCCTCTAAATAAATTACCCGATGCGCTTTAGTCACCGTAACTCGCTCTCTTCATTTATTTTATTACTTTCCTTCAGCAAACTAGGTTAAAACAAAGTTAAAGCGCTTGAATTGTTAGAAATAACTTTATTAGTTTCTAAGAAAACTGTCTGTAAAGACGTTTTTAAACGTATGACTCACCTGGGAAACTTAAGCCTTCGATGTCGGAGTAATCTTTATTTTAAGGATCTGCTTATTGGTCTTTGATATTTTATTATCTCAAGTCTATTGGAGAGTTTAGATTTTTTACTACATATATATTTACCCCCAATTAGAGTTTTGAGTTAAAACTATATTACAATGACCAAAACAATTTTTATATAGCTATATTATAATAAAATATATTAAGAATTATATTAAGAAAAGTCGCGGGTCGACGACGGCGCGTTGTGTTCCACGTGCGCCTCAAAGAAACGTCAGCACATATTCAAGGGGCATATCTAGTAGAGAATAAGGTATTATACCTTATTCTCTACTAGATATGCTCTCTACTATCACGAAGCATCTCAGCCAAGACAAACGGCTCGGAACTAAACACCGACATGTGATGTAAAGTACGAGAATGTTAATTAAGTCAGGAGCAAATAGAGTCAATCAGACGGAAAACAGATTTAATTACTGGCACAAATGTCTGGAGTTAACGCGATCCTGTTGTTAGCAAATAATGAAATGTGGTCCGGGTATCCGGGTATTAGGTATGAGTACTTAAATGTGGTACAATACCCGCCTTTTGATGAGCCACCCGATGTTTTGAAAAAGTTCGGCTTTTGTACACGGTACTTTCACAGATATTTTTTCCCTCCGATTTTGCATCACGGTGTTCTTTATTCTCGTTGTTATAACGTTTGCTAGCAAAGGTGAAACACAAATGATTTGCTCCTGGCATAAAGGGGCAATTATTGTTTTTTTTATTAGGGGTGGCCTAGCGGTAACGATCGCGACTTACGTGTATCAAGTCGTAGGTTCGAACCTTCACAAGCGCTTTAATTTGTGTGAATTATTTCATCACCACCTCTCTCAAATCGGTGAAGGTAAACATTGTGAGGAAACATATCCTAAAACCAAAAGTGCTAATATGTAATATCTACCGAACCGCACTGGGCCCGCGTGGTGAATTACGGCCCACTCCTTCTGCTCCCATATGCTTATGCTATTATGCATTCTAATCTGTCAAAAACAACTCTAACTTTCATACATTCTTTCAAGTACATTACAAGACATTTATTACCGCTGAGATAAGACATTACATGTAAGTCCTCTTTTAGAGGAAAAATCCTTTCCATTTCCGTTTAAATTTAAAAAGTCGGATTTCTTTGTCACTAGTTTTTGAAAAACTTGCATAGTTAAACCAGAGTATATTTACCCTGCAACTTAGCCCTCAGTTTTCAACTTGTATCAATCAGGCAAAGTGACTTTAAAAGAGTTATTTTAAAGTTTCCCCTTCAAACATTTGAAGTACCCTCTTTTCAGCAACCGTTCAAGTGTGAAATAACAAAAACTAATATCAAAGTTTTACTGCTGGTAGTTTTCTCAAAGAAAATCCGTTCATTACCTCACACGTAGTAAATTCCCCGAATTTCTTGATGCCTTTTCTCCCCCATTTTGTTTTATCTTACTGTTCAGTGTGTGCTCACATACTGATGAGTCAAAGTAGAAAATCAATGAGTTTCTTGAGAGCAAATAAATCTTCATTATCACAAAACAAAAAGGGTTTACTTCAGAACTTGTTTTAAGATCCTATTTGGATTAAAATTAAAAGTTAATCTTGAGTGTCTACAAAATTGTCTACTACTTAACTGTTTTTTCTGTTTTATGAAATTCTAAACTTCGTTTTACTTCTGATGAAATCTGATTATCTGAATCTAATCTTCTGATTTAACTAGTTTTAATATCTAGGAGTATCAGTAGTTTGCACTAACGCATTTTCATGCAAATTTTCTTTGTTGTGGGAATTAAATGTCACAATTAGACATTATAATTCACAAAAACAAGAACAACAAATATAATTCTCTAAAAAACATTAACCAATACACAACTCATTCTTCAAAAATAAATCTTAAACTTCCTTACTACAAACTACCTATGCATCCCAAACCTATACTAGAAAGTTTCGTTGCCAAGTATTGGGCAGACAGGTGGCAGACGCTTTCTGCCAAGCCAATAAATCACTAAGCTACTTGGTATTGCCCAGGATGCTCCGATACGCCGGGCAACTCCTGATTAATGTGCCTGATTTGACCGCTGCCCGGATTTATAGAAAAAAATATATTGTTTTTATGTATTTTTGGGTGGCTTTGCGGAAAGCCGGTTAGATAGTTTTGCTGGTCAGATAAACAAAAGAAATAAAGATGGTTAATAGTTCGCCTTTGTATCTTATACGAAGCATATAGTTTAATCAATATGTAGCTAATGACGGCTAATTACAACAGCGTAAGTAATTGTAAATTGTAAGTGACTGGCCTGTTAGTCTAGTAGTTAGTGGCCCTGACTACAAAGACTGAGGTTGTGGGTTCGATTCCCACCCAGGACAAATCTTTGTGTGGTGAGCACAATTATTTGTTCTGTGTCTGGGTGTAATTTATCTATAATATGTATGTATTTAGAAATATATAAGTATGTATATTTATTAGTTGTCTGGTTACCATAGTACAGGCTTTGCCTAGTTTGGGATCAGATAACAGTGTGTTGGTTGTCCTGTGATATATATTTAAAAATTAAATCTTTTTGTAGTACAGAAAGGTCAAGTACGTGGTACTCGCAACCGGCGTGTGTTTATGACCAGATGTATGAACTTAAACTAGGCAAAAGGACTATGTTATGATCGTAGTAAGTGGCGTTCCATAGTTTTTGCCTACTCCCATGGAATTAAAGCGTGAGTTGTTGATGTTTATATGTTGCTATGTGTGAGCATGATATTGATATGTTTATCTACAAGGTAACCAATATTATGAGTCTTATACATAACACATTCTTCCTAGATTTATATCGAAATACAGAGCTGGCTTGATCATAAATATTTTATGACCCCTATAAAAATTTTCATACACGAGAATGTACAAAAAGCAAGGCGACTTAACATTATCTACATAATAGAAGTAGGTACATGTACGAACATACCCCTCTTCGACAAAGGAAAAGTTTTCAGTTCAAGCGCCTGAAAAATATTACCCAACTTAAGTTTAATCTCTTGAAAACGCTCTAGGAAACAATTGTAAATAGAAACTCTTCGTTTAAACAACGTGGATGTTTGTCGAGACGGTATGGAGTTGTACCGACACGAATGAAAATATTGTTAAATATATTATTGTTTAGGGGGTTCCGTATAAAAATTTGTTTCAATGCAGTTTTTACCTATACGTTTCATTTAGCACGAAAAACGTTCCTTACATTACGTGTTCGTTATTAAATGGTGCGTCCAATTAATACCTAGTTTGCGACTTTATTGATATCGTCACTTGGCTTCTCTTACTCAATTGGCCTCAAAACAAAATAAAACTAGAACAGATGCGTTTATCTGTTTTTGAAAGACAGTTTAATTTCTTCCAACATTTCGGTGGATATTTATTTTAAGAACGTTTATCCCACATGGACTGGCGGCGTTGCATTTGTAGTAGTTTTTCGTAATTATTTTATTAAATGTATATAACAGAACAATTGTTTTTCAGCCAAGCTCAGTATTGTTAAGGGTCAGCAGTAGGAAATCGTGTTATGGAATTTCGATAAGTTTATATAGTAAACTTAAAGTAATTGCCACGAAAAAATACATCTGGCTAGCCCAAGAGTTTTACTAGACGATGAAAAAATCGGGTTGGGCATAAACCTTGCAGATGATTGTTAAAAAAATATTGAATTTCACTAAAAACGTGTAAAAAGCACTGCCGTATTTTGATAACTTAAGGCTTAAAACAAGAAGGCACCTATTGAATTTATACATAAATAAAAACAATAAAGAACAGAAAACCCGATGCATTTTTTAATTTTCCATAATGTTACTTTTGATTTGCGTAAAAAATTCACAAACTTTCTCAATTTTGACGCTCGAAATCTCCATACAATTTAGTACGGCGACGCGGTTTATCATTTATATAGCAGTGTTCGAACCGCGGAGCTCAGTCGACCGCGCGTCTTCAAGGTGGGTGCACGTCGCTCTTAGTAAAAAAATACGCGGCAAATAATGGCCTGTGCGTATACGAGATCCCCCGCACAGTGGTCGGAGTCAGAACAATTTATACAAGTACTAAAATTTAAGATTTTTGAGCTCGATTCTTTCTGCACGTATTTTGTATATTGTGACAATTCCTTATTTGTTTGTTATTATTTTTACGTCTTTCCGGTTCATAATTATAATCTTATTTTCAAGTACTTGGTGTGATATAATTGCTCTAACTACATAATTGTTCTCTTTAACTACACAACATAGCCCTGTCGTGTTTGGGCTCGTAAGATTTGTCTCGACAAGTACTATAGATCTAGATGGTGTCCAGGGTCTGATGATGAAGTCGGAAGGTGCCCATAGAAACTCTTTAAGTATACAACTTAACCTCATCGTGTTTGGGCTCGTTAGATTTGTCTTGACAAGTACTACAGATCTAGATGGTGTCCAAGGTCTGATGATGAAGTCGGAAGGTGGCCATAGAAACTCTTTAAGTATACAACATAACATCGTCGTGTTTGGGCACGTTAGATTTGTCTTGACGAGTACTATAGAACTAGAATAATGTCCAGGGTTTGATGATGAAGCCAACCGGTGACCATAGGAACTCTTTAAGTATACAACATAACCTAGTCGTGTTTGGGCTCTTTAGATTTGTCTTGACATGTACTGCAGATCTAGATGGTGTCCAGGTCTGATGATGAAGTCGGAAGGTGGCCATTGAAACTCTTTGTTCAGTGGATATGAAACGGGCACTATGAAACTTTGGGACCCGGTGGGATGTGGGAGTAGTAGGGTGGGGGAATACCATGGGACACCTCAAGAACATTGACCTTGACCTTGGGGTCGTTGACCTTAAGGTCAAACTCAAAATTCCAAAATTCAAGATGCGTATTTCTCCCAAGGTCACTGACCTTGACCTCATGGTTGACCTTGAAGTCAATGTCAAAATTTCGAAAGTCAAGATCCACGATTTCCCAAGGTCACTGACCTTGACTTCATGGTCATTGACCTTGAGGTCAAGATCAAAATTCCGAAAGTCAAGTTTCACTATTTTCACAAGATCACTGACCTCGACCTCATGGTCATTGACCTTGAGGCCAAAGTCAATTTTCGCGATTCTCAAGAGCAAAAACAGGTCAAAATTCATGGAAAGTGATCTTAAGGTCAAAGTACCTTAGAATCAATATAAATAACCACGAAGGGTGCCATGTTAAGGTCTTCCAGACCCCGCCATCCCCTTCGTCGATTACTTTAAGTATACAACATAACCTCGTGGTGTTTGGGCTAGTGTTGCAAAAGACTCGAGTCCTCGAGTCGTAATTTTAAAGACTCGACTCAGTTATGCAAGACTCAGTGTGCTCAAAAGGCTCGGAGTCTAGAGTCAAGCCGAGCCAGAGTCATAATCGAGTCTTAAAAAAGGACTGGAGTTTTGAAAAGGACTCGAGTCTTAATAACGACTCGAGTCTTAAAATGAACTCGAGTCTTGTAGCTCATCATTCGAAAAAACTCGAATAACTTGTCAGATTTTTTTGTACGCAAAGTTTCATCATAACCACTCATTTGAGTTTATTGCCTTCTTTCTAGTCTTTTCGAATGATGAGGTACAAGTTTCATCTTCATGCTCCGAGTTTTTCTTTAAGACTCTGGTTCATTTTAAGACTCGAGTCCTTTTTAAGACTCGAGCCCTTTTTAAGACTCAAGTGCTTATCTGTAGACTCCAAACCTTTTCAGCACATTGAGTCTTTCATAATTGAGTCGAGTCTTTAAAATTAAGACTTGATGATTCCTTTGCAACTCTAGTTTGGGCTCGTTAGATTGCATGCGCAGTCTCAAGCAACAAAAAGAGGCACTTGCACTCTGAAAAAAAATCATGATGTAGACGTATTAATTGACTTTATTTTTGAAAATCATAATATAACAGCTGATTGATGTCTACATACAAAACTACAATAAACCACCACATCTCCCATCCTTCCTTACTAAGTATAAATGCAATAAAAAAACAACATATTATCCACTTCTATTTTTAATATTATCTTCAAGGGTCCTGCCGCTCGAACCACTATGTAAACATCTATGTGTGCGTGAGCGAGGCGCGCGCGCCTACCGCTGTGTGAGTAGCGCTTCAATACCTAATTTTCTCTCGCGCTTGCATCCGACCCTTAATATTTATAATTATTTTTACATTTACTCCCATCTATAAACATTTAATCGTAATAAGTTCTGCAATTAGAACAAAATATGAAATAACTTTAAAAATGGCATACAAACCTACAAATACCAAAGATGAAAAATATAGTACTTTGATTTAAAGTTAAAATCACCAAAAACCTTTTGAAATGCAAAATTTCCAGCCCGCGTTGGATAAACGCTCTTAAGGTATATGCCGATAAATCCTTTGTGTTTTCAAAGAGTGTTAAGCAACTAGGTATTAAATCATGTTCACTATTTTACAAACAAAACATACAACTCAAACCGCAAAAATAATATGAAAATAAACCACGGAAAACTTTTTATTGTTATAACCGTAGTTACGAATAAATTGCTCCGACAGTCAGATAGCCCCATTTATTGGACGTAGACGTTATAATTTTCCAGACAAGTTGGGGAAAAACAAATAATTCATAAACACACAATGGCGTAGGTGTACACAAAGTGGGTACATTTACACAGATGTGTAAGTCAAATCTATACTATATATTAATATTATAAAGCTGAAGAGTTTGTTTCTTTGGTTGAACACGATAATCTCAGGCACTACTGGTACGAATTGAAAAAATCTTTATGGATTTGGTATTCAATTTATTGAGGAAGACTGGCTATATAACATCACGCTACAATTAAAAGGAACGAAAAATGGACGAAAACTGGCAGGCAATTCGATGCGACGGGAAGGGTCTGAAGAGCAATAATGTCTGAAGAGCAATAATTTGACGCGGACGAAGTCGCGGGTAAAAGCTAGTGAAAAATATTTATGCTTAATAAATACTATAATAATAGCTAATTTTGGTCATTGTCATCTGTCTAGCATTTTCTCAACTACGTTGGGTTCGACTTTCAGTGCAACTGTATGCAGCAGAATATCTTTATTTTACATGAAGCGACTACTATCTGACCTTCATAATTCAGTTATCTACTGGGTATTACGATATTCCTTTAGACCCAAAGACTGATTTGTTAGAGTTGCGGGCTTCTGATCACCCGAAACGACTGACATAGATCGACGAATGACAGACGGGACCAACGGCTTAAGGTCATGGCACATTATACCGGCACCGCAACGGCACCGCTCCAAACCAGGAATTAACTTGTCATACAATTTAGAGCATTAAATCGTGTGTAGTAAAATATATTTTATAATGTCAATATAAAAAAGCCAACGGCGGGCAGTCAGCGCGCTTGCCGCTACCATACAACTCGACTCGCAGCGTGCTGCAAGCGAGTGGACCATGAGTTTACAGCGCGCCGACCGCATGCTTACTACGGGCCGACTCCGAGTCGCCAGCGAGACAACTTCATTGCGCCGTCGTCTGCGCACCACCGTCGCCTCACGCGCCTCGCTGCATACTCCCTCTAGTCTCGATTTCTCGAATCAGATTTAACACAGTCCTAGGCGTGTTTAATCATAAATGCCATATAACAATTGTTTTCACGGTGACAACAAGCATGCACCTCGCGGCCAGCGCGCGGCCTGCGAGCTTGCATATCGCATCCAGCGCGCGGGCTGCGAGATTGCACCTCGCGGTCGACGCGTAGTTAGCGCGCTGGCAGCTAGCCGTAGCCTAAATTCGACGAGACGCCGCACAGTGGATCGTCCCCATACAAGAGGTCGGACATAGAATCAAAAATTAAAAAAATATTTAATTTAAAAAAACAAAATATACAGTTGCATTTCTCTATCAAAGACCAACAAAAAATGTTCTACGATTTTTTTATTTGATCAGCACTTTAGGCGCTATTCGATGAAAACTGTTATTTTTGTATGGAAACGACCACAAAAATGTATGTATCTCCTGATTCCCTCTTTGTTGCGACTTGCGGTTTTCACTACTGTTATTTACCTATATTATGCCACATTTTCTTCAAGGACACATGGTGCCCCCAGAGCGCCCCTTCCGAGATATTTTGCCTATAGTAACTATCTTTGTTTTTGTATTACTGATGGAATGGAGAGTACATTAAGTATACTTATTACTGAGAATTAGTTTAGTCATCACTAAGTAATTTTTTAAATAACAGGTGCATTTTTGAGTACTTTAATGACTTATGAACGCTTTTGTTGCAACATAACAAAAGCGTTAATGAGTCATTAAGTAACGACTACCAGTACTTTCTTAATCTAATTAGTTATTGTAATTACTATGTTAGCAGCCCTTAAGCTCTGCAGTGTGATTCGCTCATGTCATCATTAGCTTATCAAATCCATTGCTAGTTGCAAACTTGCTGCCCTATACCTATATGATATTTTAGTGTGTTTTGCAAATATTTTCTTTCTTCCTTTGCCAGGTAACACTTAAGTTTTTCTTTCACTAACATGTAATAGCTTGGGTATTTCGCATGACCTTCTTTAAAACTAAAGTCCCTAAGTGTGATGTAACGCCACTTGGATAACTGCATGTAAACGTAAAGAGCAAGTGCTTTGTGAGTAGGAACTTCACGAAGCAAAGTATTCTGTTTAGTTTCCAGGACATTCATGACTGTTGAGACGTGTTCAAGATTTCTCAGCAAATGTTTCATTATTCTGCCATATATTTTTTTCCGACAGACTTAACTGCACTTTCAACAGTACGTAAAAGCTCATCTGGACGAATACAACTGGCAATATTTTCATCAACACGTCTTCTTTTCTGTCTTCTCGATAAATTTTCAAAGCGCTGGCGAGATTTATATGTTGAAGTTGATGCATCCGATTTTAATGGACTGAATACCTCTTCTGCCTCATTTTCAGCTTGTCCAGTGTGAACAATATTTTCCTTAAAGCAATTTGACCCAATGATATCGGAACTAAACCACTCTCTTTTTGTCCATGAACTTGTCGACTGTCCTACTTGATCCATTTGGAGTAAATCCGATATCAAAATCGTCGACACTAGTTTTTTAGATACGACACATCATTTTCACTTAACTGGACGTTACTATTCGACTTCATTGTGTTAAATAAATTTTCATGGTCACAAAGGTCTTTATGATTACGAAGAACAACATAAAGAACTCTAGATAAGTAGGAAACCCACGGAAATCCATAATGAAAACACTTGGTAGAGGTTGTAATTACAGCTAATTTATATTTTCAAAACATACTAAAATATTTAGAGCAGCTAGTTGGCAACTAGCAATGAATTTGATAAGCTAATGATGACATGAGCCAATCACACTGTAGAGCTGAAGGGCTGCTAACATAGTAATTACAATAACTAATTAGATTAAGAAAGTACTGGTAGTCGTTACTTAATGACTCATTACCGCTTTTGTTATGTTGCAACAAAAGCGTTCATAACCACTCAAATGTCCAACCCGCGCGCGATTATCTCCCCAACCGTCCGGGCATCAAATGTCACTTTCTTTTTTACGACATTGCGAAACTTTCTCCACAAAAACGATTACGACTGAAAAACTACTATAGCTATATTCTAATAAGAAATACTCACGGAAAGCTAATAAGATATCAAATTCTAATTAAAAAAAACTGAATTAATCAAACAAAAAGCTAATAAGATATTGAATTCTAATTAGAAAATAAAGTCGGGGATTTCAAAAAAATATCGTATTTATTTTTTATTTCGTGTTTTACAAGAAAAGTATAATAGTTACTAGGCAAAATTATTTTTATTATAATAGTACATAATATACCCTTCAAAATGACACCAATATCTAAATATAAATATTTAGTTTTCTATCAAGAAAAAACAAATACTTCTCAAAAGGTCCCCGAGCCAACACTAAAATCATGAATTATGAGTTGCGTTTGAATAATTTGTAGACCCCATCTCAATATATGTCGTTTATAAATAGCTGTTATAGTGCTAATAGTAAAGTATTCTCTTATATTTAAGCATTTATTTAACAAAAACAACTAATTCGAAAAATGGATCAACTACAAACAACGAACAATGTCCGCGCGGTCATCATAAAACTTTTCCAGCTATATTATTCCATGTAAACGTTTCGAAATTGGCGTAGTAATGCACATTTCGTAAAGGAAATATCTTCACGTTTAATTTGATGCACAATAACAACATAAATGTGGTATAAAAACAGAAAACTTACTATATTTTAGTTGGAGATCCACACACAAACATAGTTCACTAGACAACAAGGATGAACTGTCAATTTCTTTTTTTTTTCTAAATTTTATGTTGCCGGTCCATAGATGAAATTCACTCTACTGGATGACAAATCTCATATAGCGACATCTAGTATTTCTCTAATGTACGACTATCAAAGGACTGTAGCGATAAACACGTTTCAAGTGACGAATGACGCATAAAACGTCCATGGTTACAAAAGTAACCATGGACGTTTCGACGAAATTTTATTTGGTTACTTTTGTAACCATGGACGGTTGAGTGGATAAGTCATTAAAGTACTCAAAAATGCACCCGTTATTTAAGGAACTACTTAGGGATGACTAATTCTCAGTAATAAGTATACTTAATGTACCTCCATTCCATAAGTAATACAATAACAAAGATAGTTACTATAGGCAAAATATCTCGGAAGGGGCGCTCTGGGGGCACCATGTGTCCTTGAAGAAAATGTGGCATAAAATAGGTAAATAACAGTAGTGAAAACCGCAAGTCGAAACAAAGAGGGAATCAGGAGATACATACATTTTTGTGGTCGTTTCCATACATAAATAACAGTTTTCATCGAATAGCGCCTAAAGTGCTGGTCAAATAAAAAAATCATAGAACATTCTTTGTTATTCTTTAATAGAGAAATGCAACTGTATATTTTGTTTTTTTTAAATTAAATACTTTTTCAATTTTTGATTCTATGTCCGACCTCTTGTATGGGGACGATCCACTGTGCGCCGTGCTGTAGCTGTGCTGTTGCGGTGCCGGTATAATGTGCTATAACCTTAAATGTGCTTTCCGAGGCACGAGTCTTAGTATCTAAAGATCACCCATCTCCGTACCAACAGCGTCAAGCGCAGCGTAACCTGATAGATCGACTCGTACTGTTATTACTTAGTGACAAGTCCCTTAGCAGCTAATTTTGGAATAACGTAAAATAGTATTTTCAGTACCTACTGTTGTCGTAATGGCGTAAGGTGCAGCTGAAAACACACTGAAGAAAACTGCTATCAGCTGCTCTTTGTAACATAGCTATTGCTCAGACAATACTTTCAGGTGACCATAAATCTAAGTCGAGTGAATTTCAAAGTTGGCACATTTAGGTACTTCGGATACATACCTAACATATCCAGAACATTATTCACTGTATATATAGAAACTCAGTCACCTTTTTGTCCAATTCTTTTTAGCTACCAAAGTACAGAGCCGCCAATTTCACAAATTGCTGCCCGTCTGTCCCCTAAAACTTTTTAAGGAGGTTTTCACACCGAGAAATAGTCACAAGTATATCTACTAGTTATTAGTTCTTCGAGTAAAGTTGAAACTGTTCCAAAAGTGATCTAGTTTGTCGTATTTCGCCATAAATCCATCTATACGGTTTGTTGATCTATGTATAGATTGATGTCGTAGTTTTGCTACCAGATTTTAATATTAGGATTGCCTTTAGTTTGCGTATCGGTTTACATGATTTAGTAGTATCATCAATAGTTAGCTTATTTAAATTGAAACGTCTATCAACACTAGAAGTATGAAAGAATCATAAGACCATAATTACTTTTAATTCCATAGCACGTATTTGAGACATAGATTCGATTCTTTTTTTTCCAAAGTTCAATTATTTTAGAGCATTTTTAGCCAACTTTGAGAAGGTTCTCAATTGCTTCTGTATTTATTTTTTATCTAAATTTTTACTGTAGGCACTCTCAGTATCACATACAAACAGCATATGAATGAAGTCTTAAAACGAAGTAACCATTATATCGGAAACGAGTATTTTCACCACGCGCTTACGCTAGGGCCTCTAGACTAGTCTACGATAAGCGAAACGCACAGGTAGTAAACACATTCTGATAGACCTATACCACAATTCTAGCGTTACATCCTGCAGTTTTGATGTTACACAACGGTGTGAGCGTCAGCATTTTTAATAAGTTTATTACCGGACGGCCACTAACGAACGGTCGCAGGCCGGGACACAAATTGACAATAAATAACAAATGGCTAGGTGAAGCTACCCTTTGTCTGTAAATTTACTCTCTATATCTTTGTGGGTGTTCATATTTTACAGAACCGGGTACCAATTAGCATTGTCGGTATCAATCAATGCGAAACTGAAGGAGAATATCATTTAAATTGTTCTTGCGGTTACCAGAACAATTTCGTGTAGTTATTTTTTTGGAACAGACGTCTGTTCAGTGGTGGCCCGGTGGTAACTATCGAGGTGTAGGCCATAGGTTCGAACCCCAGATAGACGCTTTACTTTGTGTAAGTTATTTCATCACCTGTTAGAAAAACATCGTGAGGAAAACAACAAACCATCTCTTAGCACCAAAAAATTCGAAGACAAGTGAAATTTTATCAACCCGAACCGGATCCGCGTGTAGGATTACTGCCTGGGATCTCACCGAAAGTAGACCTAGGTCCCAGCAGTGGGAATATTATAGTTTGACTATGTGTGGTCTGTTGCTGGTTAATTGTACAGTCATTATGTAGTATTTATTAATAACTAGCTTCTACCCGCGACTTAGTCTGCGTCAAATATTTGCTCCCCTGACCCTTCCCGTCGCATCGCAGCCTGCCAGTTTTCATCAATTTTTTTATTGCTGCTCTGCTCCTTTTGATCGGAGCGTGATGTTATATGGCCTATAGCCTTCCTCAATAAATAGGCTACTCGATGCAAAAATATTTTTTAAATTCGTACCAGTAGTTCCTGAGATTAGCACGTTCCACCCCCCATTTTAGGGAAGTGGGGGGTTAGAAAAAAACAAAAAGTAGCCTATGTCACTCTCCATCCCTTCAACTATGTCCACTTAAAAAATCACATCAATTCGTCGCTCCGTTTTGCCGTGAAAGACGGACAAACAGACACACACACTTTCGCATTTGGACGTAGTTATGCAAAAAGGATCCAATCCACAACTTGGTCAAAAATGAGTTAAATGCACCGAACTGATCCAAATTATACATACTACGAGTCAGTAAAAACGACCTAGCTAAAAATAGCTTTATTTTTCGTGTACTTTAATTTTTAATACCAATGGTATGGCGCTTCTTATTTTTTTTTTTTGAATAAACTATTTAAACTTTCTGGTTCTTAACTAGTATTTGTACCAGAATATGTTAATATACCATTACTAATAAAAAACGTGTTAATATTCCTAAGACAATTTTTTTTTTAGTAATGAAAAAAATACCTCTTGAACTTAAAACGTCAATATTTCAAAATTAACTGAATGTGGATTGGATCTTTTTTGCATAACTACGTCCATTTATAATATTAGTATGGACTAGTGATCGCCCATTGGTCGAAATTCGACCGTACTTCATTTGAATAAAAACATTATTAAATGAAAAAATATAATTATATAATAACAAATATAAAAAAATAATATGGTTATATTTGACATTCAGTAACACTATAGACAAATAATATTAAAGACAAATATGATCATAGATTTAAAAAAAGAAATAGGTTATATATCTACAAAATTATTTTTTTACATATGGTTATACTTGACATTCAGTATGGACCACAGATATAAACAAAAGACTATCTATGCATGTGTGTATTAAATACACGGTAATGAATAGTAGTGTGTGTAACATGTTATTTATTGAAAATAATGTATTTCTACGCATAATTAAAAAAAATATTAGCATTCTTCACTTATTCTCTGTATAAACTATAAGTGTGCGAAATTTCATACTCCTCCGGCCGCCAAATTTTCGTAAAAATGGATCCAAAGTTTTCGCTTCACGTATTAATATATAGATTCTAAGCAGCAGTACCATAACTAGGTTCAGGTGTCCACAAATGCTATCATACAAGTAATGAGTTTCAATCTTCGTAACGCGCTGTCGTAATGTTCACATTATAGACATAGCTTAGATGACGAATTTTTCAATTAGTTAAGGGTGTATGGGGTCTTGCGTTAATTATGTTATATATTGTATAAACTACCTAAGATTGGTTGTCTATCCTTCATTAGAAACATAGGGTAGGTACTAATATCATAGCACAACTAATCGCAAACTTCGTACAAATTTTAACTAATCAAAAATTTGAACGAACTAATGTTCTATTAGCATAATTCATGCACAAAAATATTAGGTCTTTACCTATGAAATTGCCGTTCTGCAGTACTGGCCATTTCAAATCAAAATAATTTTTGTTTGCCTAAGAATCCTAATTTCAAATTTATTTTAAAAACATGGAATTCTTTTTCCAAAAGTAGTCATTTGTTTATTGATTAGTGTTACATTTTCATCGCATTTCAATCTTTTTCGTCATCATGGATACGTTAAAAATTCGAGTAATTATGGAATATGAGTACCGTCGTGGCAGCGACGCGGCACAAGCGGCACGCAACATCAACGACGTTTACGGAGCTAACACTACAAACCAACGCACCACCTGTTATTGGTTTGCTCGCTTCCGTTCTGGAAATTTCGACCTGAAAAATGAACCTCGCGGTCGTCCGAAGACTTTGGTCGACAATGACGAATTAAAAGCGATTGTGGAAGCTGATGATACACAATCTACGGCTGAATTAGCAGCAGCTTTCGACGTTAGCGTCAAAACAATATTGGTCCATTTGCGTCAAATTGGCAAGGTAAAAAAGCTTGAGAAACGGGTGCCCCACGAACTCAATGATCGCCAGCGCGAAGTACGCGTCGAGACGTGCCTGGCACTGCTCAACAGACACACAACTGAAGGAATTTTGAACCGCATTGTTACCTGCGATGAAAAATGGATTCTGTTTGATAACCGCAAGTGCTCAGCAAGTTGGTTGGATCCTGGTTCAGCACCTAAACAATGCCCTAAACGAAAACTTACCCCTAGAAAAGTGATGGTCACTGTTTGGTGGTCTAGCGCCGGTGTGATTCATCACAGCTTCTTACCAAACGGGGTGAACATTACTGCAGATGTGTACTGTGAAGAACTGAACTCAATGATGGAGAAGCTGGCACATCTCCAACCAGCATTGGTCAATCGCTCGTCTCCGCTGCTCCTGCACGACAACGCGCGACCTCATACTGCACAGCAGACGGTCTCCAAGTTGCAAGAACTGGGGTTGGAAGCTCTCTGTCATCCGCCCTACTCACCAGACCTTGTGCCTACAGAATACTACTTTTTCCAGAATTTGTTAACTTCTTGGCGGGAAAAAAATTCAATACCCGAGAGGCAGTACAAAATGCCTTTGAAGAATTTGTTGCCGCCCGTCCAGCTGATTTTTTTAAGAAGGGCATCAATAAACTGCCACTGCGTTGGCAAAGATGCATTGATTGCATGGGTGATTATTTCGATTCATACAAATAAAAAATACATGAAAAAAATTCGTTTAATTTTTTTCATACAAAACGGCATTTTCATAGGTAAAGACCTATTAATCACTGTCATTGATAATTTAGACCACAGACAACGTTAATGACCCCGCAACATACAACAACCATCATAATTATTTAGTTTTTATTGAATATCTCAAATAATGCAATTATTCCAGTCCGCAGTTTTATTTGGGGATTTGTGGGCAGTATTTACCAAAGTTTAATGGAAATAAATCCAAAACAAATATTTATCATTGCTTCGTCTATGGCAAAATCAAATAAGTCAACGTTTTCAGGTTTTGTAATTCCGTAGTCCTGACTTGCAGTAATTGGAAGAACACCATTGGATTTTGTTAGAGGCCCACTTCACCCTTCTTTCTCCGCAAACAAAATATTAAAGAGAGCTTCCCCAGAAGTATTTTAATAGAAATTCATATAGAATATTAGCCCTTAGATTTTCTTAAAACAAAAAAGACATTCAGCAAACTATCATCTGAAAAGATAACTTCTGTAAAATGGTTTTTTTCGAGTGTCAACCGTTATTTTGATCTGTGTCGTGCCGGACATATAAAATAGCACCACCCCATTTCTTCCTGTGGGTATCATAAAGGGTGACTAAGGAACTTACTAGAGAATAGGCTGCGGCGTTCTCTATATATTTTACGACTATACTGCGATCGCGAATTCACCTGCTAAGCGTAGCGATTATGGCAAAGCCAAAATTGGAGGAAGGCTATGACCAAGGGCCATGACCAGCAGTGGACGTCCTACGGCTGAAATGATGATGACGATGAACTGTTATATTGCTTCTTAAACTAGAACTAATACTTTAAAACACGGACCCATAAATAAAACAGAACTATTCGACAATTCCCAAATATCCCATTTTGTAAGTTGCGTCACTTTGCTATAGGAATGAAATAACAATGGCCACAAATTCTAATTTATCATTCGATGCAATATAAAACAACCGCAGAGCTACTGATATGAATTAAAATATACCTCTATCCATGTTATTTGTCGACAAGTTGCTCTTTTGGTATCGACAGAGATTTAAAACACAGTTGTAATAGATATTTTATGTTTTTATTTTACGACAAATGACTTAGTTGATATTTTCATTTTTTAGGGTTCCGTTGCCAAATGGCAAAAAACGGAACCCTTATAGATTCGTCATGTCTGTCTGTCTGTCTGTCTGTCTGTCTGTCTGTCTGTCTGTCTGTCTGTCTGTCTGTCTGTCTGTCTGTCTGTCTGTCTGTCTGTCTGTCTGTCTGTCTGTCTGTCCGTCCGTATGTCACAGCCATTTTATTCCGAAACTATAAGAGCTATGCTGTTGAAACTTGGTAAGTAGGTGTATTCTGTGAACCGCATTAAGATTTTCACACTAAAATAAAAAAAAAAAACAATAAATTTTGGGGTTCCCCATACATAGAACTGAAACTCAAAAATGTTTTTTTTCATCAAACCCATACGTGTGGGGTATCTATGAATAGGTCTTCAAAAATGGTAATGAGGTTTCTATTATCATTTTTTTCTAAACTGAATAGTTTGCGCGAGAGACACTTCCAAAGTGGTCAAATGTGTGTCCCCCCCCCCGTAACTTCTAAAATAAGAGAATGACAAAACTAAAAAAAATATATGATGTACATTACCATGTAAACTACCAACGAAAATTGGTTTGAACGAGATCGAGTGAGTGGTTTTTTTTTAAAACGTCATAAATCGTAAACCGCAATTTACCTTACATTCAATCAACTGAAATATAAAAATTAAAAAACTAAATATATTTTTAAACCGAAAATACCTACAGGTTTGTACGGAACCCTCGGTGCGCGAGTCCGACTCGCACTTGGCCGGTTTTTTCTAGTAGTAGTTATACAGATGGTTTCATTGATTTGTATGTAAACTTATAATTAACTAAAAACTTATAACAAACAAAATATCTCGCTGTCTACCCTTTCCGACTATCTTGGGATCGGCTTGCAGTCTAATCACCACCACCCAGTTACTAGGTATCACAATACTTGTTAGGACTGGTAGTCAGATTTTTCAGATTTTCATTACGCGTAACGCCTGTCTGTCAGATCTACAAATGACGTAACGTGCTTTCCGAGACAGATCTAATTGTACGGAAAGGTCATTTATCCACAAACTGGCCGCAGTAAGCGTAGCTTAACCTTTACTACTACATACAAATAGACTTACTGACTGAAGGGACTCACTAGAGAATGGTCAGCATCGTTCTCTACGCATTTTACTACCTAACTGCGATCGCCAACCTGTCTGCCAATCGTGGTGATTATGGCAAACCCCCCAGATTCAGCCTTTGTCCACCAATCTTTCGGTTGAAATGATGATGACAAATAGACTAAATCAACAAAAACAATACAATCTACTCCCTATCTAAACGATTAACTGAACACGGATCCCACACGTGTTAATTAAAAAGCACCATGATAACCGTACCGTGTGTCAACCGCCAATTAAGATCTATTAAACATTATATCGCCTGTTTCTCACTGGTCCGTGGCAGTACACATAAAGCATTTGTTAAGGACTTTCTCGACGCCTCGAGTTAATCAACGAACACGAATGTATTGAATGTCTGGATGTGACTCATATTTTATTACGAGTACCGATATGGCAATACGACTCCGGTTTTACGAGATACATACATAAACTCATGTCTACTTCCAATGAGGGCCGGCAGAAACGACGGAACACCACCCTGCTACGATCGATTGATTGAATACTTCTTTTGCTGGGGTTACGTTCATACATCTGTTCATACACGCACATTGGTTTTGTTCGACGCCAGGCCAAGGCCCTGGCCATAGAATTTAAATAGCGCAGTGGAAACTATGATGGTAGGGCCCTGGAACAAGAGTGGCTCTGCGAACTGTCCGCCGTGCGCGGAGCTGATTAATACAATATTCAAAAGACTCACCTGGTTGAAGAAACTGGCTCTGGAGCCTACCTGGATTTATGTATGTAAAAAAGTGTATATTGTATTGTGTAGTGACGTTGTAAGTAGGTATTCAGGATATCAGGCCGCTGCAATACGCCAGAGATTTTCTCCAACACGCGGTTCAATCACTTAACCTCAAACTATTTCAAACAAAAAATATATCCAAACTAAACCCGTATTATTTCGTCAAAAGGGGTTGGTTACACACAAAACAATTGGGTCACGACAAATTGTCCACAAAACGACCGGTTCTAAGGGATTAATTTAACAAACGGGTCGCGAAGCACAATAGGACCGCCATTCTTTTCCAAGATCAAACCAAAAAGAAAATTCAAACTGACAAGTGACAGTTCTCACTTTGTTAGACGTTTAGAAACGTAGGCGCACAGAGTAAACAATTCAAACGGGACGGAACAGGTTTTGAGTACTACGCACCTGACCTTCCAAAAGTATATGTCTTCCTTGGTGGTCTCGTCCTTGCGTTTCCACTACCGACCTCGATCACATCTACCATCTGCCTTGTCTGCCTGATGGTACGAGATATGTTGCCATTAGTTTTACATGGGCTGATCCTTCATTATCATCATTTCAGCCGAAAGACGTCCACTGCTGAACAAGCCTACCCCAAGAATCGCCACTTCTAATAAACATTAAGTTTTTGGTAACCCCCTTAATCCCGTTTCCTATATGCTAGGGCCACGGTAAATCTTTTGAACAAATCTCGAGACCCTGGCAGACGTTCATACATCTGAAGGCCACACATTACTTTAGGCTAACTCTGGTTAAAACATGACTAGAATGTGCGATGCCACTCATATATGTAGCCTCTGCGTGGCCAATTTTGAAGATATTTAGATTTTAAAGATTTCAGGTGACCATCAAAATATGACCCGCAATGATAAACGTTGAAGTCATCTTCATCAAAGGGGTAATTGTGTTACACACTAACAGTTGGAATAGCTTTCATTTAACAGTTCAACTACATTCATTGCGTTATTTACTTTGTTGAGCAGACAAATTTTCCGAACATTTGAAGCAATGTACTAGCAATATCTTTCAAAATGATTCAGATTCTCATTGAAAATGTGTTACGCAAATAGAGGGCTGATCTCCCTAGCCTTTTTCCAACTTTGTTGAGGTCAGCTTCCAGTCTAACCTTATGTAGCTTAATACCTGTGTTTTACATGGAGAGACGGACAAGTAAGCAGGTTTATTAGTTTCCGTCATGTATAAAGCAGGTTTATTTGTTTTCGTCATATATAATAACAACATATATAGGTACCATAAACATCAGTTTATTGTAGTACTTACTCCAAAGCCTAATGCTATCTAGATTACATTTTACTGCGATCCCATTACGCCATTTTCTAAAACCTTACAGCTTGAACAATCAAAGTAACGTTAATGGCACTTCTAGTACGCAATAAAAGGACAGTAACTGTATCTTTCGGTTGTACTTATGGAGACTTATATCTCCAAGAAAGGGTACTCGTCTTTCGATTACCGGATTATTATTTCATTAGAACAACTGCCTTTAAATTGGCTTGCGTTTGTTTTCTAAGTCTAATTTACAAATATTGGCTGTGAAGCGTTATTATGGAAGGTGAAGATCTTTTGTGAAAATTCTGTTGTGCTCTTAATGTAAAATTAAGTGCTAACCGTTAATGAAATTATCTCTAATACCTGGTGAATGAAATTTCCTGTTTAGCTTATTATTGAAAGTTTTGAAAACGATTATCTCTTGAAAACCAGAGTCAAACTCATTCTTGTTTGTAATAGTAATTATCCGATGTTTTATATCTTTAACAAATTCGATAACTTAGCTCTGAAACTAACAAATGAGTGTGTTTTCCACTTACATACGTACTAAACTCATAATTTATATAATTTCAACGTTTAAGCATTACTCAAAACGGATCGCAATCACATAAAGTAATCACAGTTGAAATTAAAAGAGCATCCTGCGAAACGTCGCGACGTCTTAAGATTAAAGTTTACACAACAGAAATATTTCTGAAACGTCGACTTGGAAAAGTTTCGTCTTTGTCATGTAAGAAAATACGGAGGAGTAGGATCGTTTGTCTTCGGCGAGTGAAGCACTAAACTCGAGAGTTTTGCATCCACAGCAATAAATATTCGTGAGAATGTAAAAGCAGATATGGAGAGGAATTAAAACGAGGGATCTAGATTTGTAAAGGCTTTTTCATTTGATAGATGTTTTTAGTTAATGTTTTGTGACAGTTTATTCTGATAAATGGCTATCAGCATCTTGTCTGGATTTTTAATATTAGTATTGGGACAAATACAGCATTGAAGTAGATAACATTTTAATGTATCTACACAGTAATATTAAATCTATGACCTACATCTCCACTCATGACAAATGTTTCGGATTCCAAGAAGATCAATCCTAGCTTTTGAGGGCCCGATAAATAAATCTGCTATTAAATATCGTTAATAATTTTAAATTTTGTAATAACTGTTTTTCCTAAATAATGAACATTTACAACAGATTACAGTTCTTTTAGTTATTCTTTGGTAAAGGATGGTCGAATTTTATTATTATATTTTAAGTGCCAGATTTCGTCTGGTGTCGGGCGTAAAGAATCAGCACTATCCTATTTCATCCCGTGGGTTTCGTAAGAGTCGACTAAAGGACTTACTAGCGAATGGGCAGCAGATATCTATGCATTTTACCACTATACAAAACACTATGCAAAGCGTGGCGATTATGACAAAAACCCTAAAATTGGAGGACGCATATGTCCAGCTGGGTATGTCAGTTGGCTGAAATGATGATGTGTCAATTAGATAGGTACAATGACAAGTATGGCGTTTTGACCTTCCATTAGCAACTTTACCAATGAGCAAAAGATGAAAATGAATGAAACATCTCTCAATTACTAAAAATCTTGTACAAATAGTTGAGTTTTCTACTTTTGTAACACTTTGATATTAAATGGCGGCTACAAATATGTTAATTGTATATTTTAGTGCAGTCATGGGTAAAGTTGCTCGTAGAAAGCAAAGATGCCATAGTTGATCGCACCTAAATGACAATTTGAAACAGGCAAATAACGACCTTTTCAACTGAACTTTTTCTGTCTGGACTAGCCAGACAACATTCCTATAAATAAAAACTGCGCAATAATTCGCAACAATTAGTCAAATTGATTCAATCACTAATTGAATGCTTCACAACGCAGTTGATGACATACGTTTCCACTTGAACGCGTTCGTTCACGATTCAATGAATAAATAAATAGCTTTCGGCTCCAGACGACAGTAACTATGAAGTGTCATGACTTACTTTTTGTTCATCCGAATTTTAGCCATAAGATGTAAAGAAACGGTTGCAATTACTTTGCAGGAGGCAGTTGGAGACACGATAAGTCACTTCTTCTCGGGCTTGGTGTTGTAAATCTTTTCTGGAGTCTTTTGCTTGTGTTTAGTATGCAACATGCATTTAAAAACGATACGGGAACAGGATGACTTAAATATTATTAGCATGGATATTAATCCAAAGATATCTGTCAAGAACTTTCTTTAGTACCTAGTCATAAAAACGATTGCCTTGAGGAGGTTAGTAAGATAGTTTTTTTTTTGTACAACCTACCTACTATGTTATATTACAACTGTGAAAGAAGATGACTGATGTGAATGTGAAGTTTGTATGATCGGATGTATAAATGTTTGGATGTTTGTTACTCCATCACGCAACAATGAACTAATGGATTTGGATGAAATTTGGAAAACAGATAGATTACAATCTGAATTTAAGACATAGGATACTTTTTACGTTCTCGTGGAACAATTTCTGACCTAGTAGTTTCTGACGTAGCCGCTGGCAAAAGCTAATCTAACATAAAATGTGCAAAATAATTGAACACAGTAAGTGCAAGGAATATTCGTAATTGTCATTCATCTTTATTTTTATTTCGCCAGCTAGGAACAACATCCTACTAATATTATAGATGTGAAAGTTTGTGAGGATGTGTGGATGTATGAATATTTGTTACTCTTTCACGAAAAAACTACTAAACGGATTTGGATGAAATTTGGCACACAGATAGTTTATAATCTGGATTGATACAAAAGATACTTATCATCCCGGTAGTACATTCCCGCGGAATAATTTCTGACCTCCACGCGGATGAAGACGCTGGAAAAGCTAGTTAGTACATGCTAAAAAGCCAAAAAGGTATCACACCTCTCAACCCAAGGCACTAGTCTCTATTCTTTCAGTAGTTTCACATTGTGGAAACACAATCATTCTCTTGTTTATCATATTTGCATGGAAAGAAACTCGTGGAACAAATATTATGCAAACAATAGTTTTTGCTGCACGATTTCACGGGCCGTGTACTCGCTTTGAGTTTGAATAGCGTTAAGGAAATTATGCGGAGCGCAACAGGCTTATATTGTGAAAAATACTATCTTTTCGGAGATGGCCAACGAAATGAAATATTTCTTTCAAAACAGTTTATGCTCCCAACTTTGTTTGTGCAGTGATTATTGTTAGTGACACTACTTTCCAACTGACTGCAGTGAAGTAAAAAGGAGAGTTATTAACAGCTACACGGATCAACTACGGCAAGCTTAACATCAGGTTAAGTTAAGCTTGCCGTGGTTGGTCCGTGGATGGGTTCCATTTCAGCCGAAAATCTTCCACTACTGGACATAGGCCTCCCCCAATTTGGGAGGATTTGCCATAGATCAGTGATAGTGACAGATCCAAACGAAGAAGGTATCTAATATTTTGTCTCTCACAAATAAATAAAAACGGAAATGTAGAGTAAATATTATTGTTATAAGATTTCAGGTCCATGTCACAAATGATTTGGGTTTGATTGGGTCGATCACGTTTCAATCCTTCGAAATATATTACTTGCCTTTGCCCACAAGTATTTCACATGTAGGTATGTCTTCTGACTTGTTTCTTTGCTACCTGTACGACAGATAAAGTAATTGTGTATTTTTTTGGATTGAAGATTTTTAAATAAATAAATAAAACCTACAAAATGCCGTTTTTGAGATATCATGTTTTGTATTTTTTTGAGTTTAGGAACTCATTTTTTTTTTAGACGGATGTTTGAATCGGAAAGCTGAGGAAAAAATACAGCGGAAACGTATTTAAAAAAAAAAATATGAGTTCATTTTACTGTTGTAATCGTGAGCTGAAAAGTAGATGTTTTGGCGCTCGCGCGCCGAGCTAGGAGAGTTGACGTGAAACGCCTCTATTTATATAATCTGAATCTCGGAAACGGCTCCAACGATTTTCATGAAATTTAGTATAATATAAGTGGTTTCGGGGGCGATAAAATCTGCGTGTGAACTGAGGGACCACAGTGGGAATTCGCGAAATGAAAATCCTAGGATTTAGTAGTAGTCTTAAAACAATTGTAGAACGAATCTGGGAATTTGTAAGCAAATATATTAAAAAGTACGACCCATAAAGTGTGGTCCCTCAGTTCTCACAGACGATCAGCCAGATCTCGGAAAGTATCTTAAAAAAGAAGGTTTTGTGAATACAGACATTTAGTAAAGAATTTGTTAAGATATTTACTAAATAACAGACCACAAAGCATTAAAGATCAAAAAAATATTACGACTGAACTGTGGTCCCTCAGTCCTCATAACTAAGATAAATATTTTAGTGAATATTACTGAATAAAATTAATAAAACCGTTCTTTTTGTACATAAAGTTTTAGTAAAAGTCTTAACACATTTTGTAAAAAAGAAATGGAGCAAAAGTATCGAAGCATTTTGAAGATAGCGATTATTAAAACTGGTCCCTCAATCCTCTCCTCCACTGACATATGTGCGTGTGCTAGCTGCTAGACGAGAGAAATATCAGAAAGTCTAATGTGCTTAACTTTTAGTAATAAGTTTCTACTAAATAATAGGTTTCTAAAATTGTGTATTTATTACCTCTTAGCTGAGATAATATTATTTTTTTAATCCTCTGAAATTAGACAGAGCAGTATGACCACACAATAAAACAAAATGTAGACAATACTATTATGCTTTATTTAAAATATCATTATTTAGTAAAGCTCGGTCAACCAGATATTATAGCTTAAACTATGTTACAGGCACTTCACTTTATTAGATTGCCCGTGTGCTATCCTGTGGTACTTGTCCACGGAAGCGACGGAACACCACGTCCTTACCCCGAAACTCTTCTTCCATGACGCCGGGTAGATAGCAATTCGGTACGCGCACACAAACGTCTTGAAGTTGACGTTTCGGTGCGACTCCTGTGACTGCACACTCGACATGTACCTCGTCTTCTTGCGCTCGTAGTCCACGATGTCTTCCGCCTTAGTGTTTAGTTGTGTTTTGTACCATGTGTGGTGTGACTAGAATGAATGACAGTGCAGTTTAAAAGAAGATGTAGTGGCAAACATTCAAAAGAATATGCTTAGATGGTTTGGTCATGTTGAGGGATGACTGAAAGCCTACCAACAAAAGGTATTTACAAAGCAGATGAAAGTGGAAATGACGGAGGACGACACCTTAAGAGGACATAATGTATTACCTATTAAAGTGACCTATTTTTTTGTTTTAGTTTATTTGCATGCTTTAATTAGAAATTTTTTAAGTGACCTTATTAGTTATATTCTTCAGAAAGGTCAAATGCGTAGTTGTGGCGAGCGTGTATGATTAGATGTATGAACGTAACCGAGGAAAAAGAAGAACCTATCTATGTAAGGATAGTAGCAGGTGGCGTTTAGTTTGTGTCTACCGCCATGAGAAGAAGGTGTGACCTTTAAGTGTGTTTAGTTGTTGTCAAAATTATTTTTATTAGTCGTTTAAAAGTCCGACACTTTTACATTTTAATTTTACCATTACAAACATTAACAAATAGCTAAAAAACAAACTCTCATTTGGAAAAATTGAATGACGCTTTTAAAAATAAAACTTGTGAATTTCAAAGAGCCAAAACCGCCCATTATATTAATTAGGGACATATTTTTAATTGGTCATATAAATCGATACAAGTATTTAGAGTTCAAATTCTGAAATATACCTACTGAAATATTATTTAGCTCCTGATAAGGTCTTGACTAAGGTCTTGACATAATAATTACGTAGCAATCATGTAGTGGCTCTAGGTCTTAACGAAGGTGTCAGAAGAGCTCTTCTGTTCGCTTCGGAGCTGCTCGGCTTAAAGGTGATGACGTACTAGCCAGAATAGAAATGTGTTTTAGTAATAAAGGTTCAAGGTCTCTTTTAGGTCAACAAATTGGCTCGGGTAGTGTTGGGTATGAAAAAATGTGGCTGGTATTTTCTCTGCAAAGTATTTTTGAAATGACCGTTGGAAAATTAGATAGCCAAGTTGTTAGAGATGACTCTTGCGCATTGCGATACATTATTATCGATACGATAAATACATAAAAAATTTGGAAAAAATTGTGGAAATGTAAATCACGTCGTCGTCTGAACATTTTCTTTTTTTAATTAACACAGCAAAATTCGTCTTTAAAATTGATTTGTAATTGGCCGTTATGACTAAAATCTTGATCGTATGGAGAGGATTAAATGCCAAAAATTTAAGGTCAGGCAGTCGCTTATCAGAACTTAACTTTAAGCAACGTTTATAAACATAGGGGTAATGATAACGTTCTAAATTAGAACAAAAGACGTTCAAGCAAGGAGTGGTTCAAGAAAACAAAAGCCGGTAAGTAGTGATTCCGATTTGGGACAACAACACATTCCTATGCATTAAAGTGACATTGCCTGTTACCCGCATGACATATAATCCTGTCTATTATGTGCAGGTGAACGCTAAATTGCTCAGAATAATTAGAATCTACTAGCGTCGTGGATGTGTAATGTATGCAGGTAAATTAGTGCTTGACGACATAGTTATGAGAGTGAGAGTGTCATATTAGTTAAGGGAAAATGGTGAAATATGGGTGATGGAATCTTTATCATTAGAACTAGTTTTCTGTGGTTTTCTCCGGTTCATAGGCCTATCTTGTGACTTGCAACGCTATGTCTTCTGATACGCGGATGCGACAAGCACAGAACCGGTCGAAGTGGTGGTGCTTGGCCTATGTCCAGCAGTGGACGTATTCGGCCGAAAAGATTATGATTATAAATACTAGATGGTAACTTGGAAATCAACGCATACGCAGTGTGCATGTTTTTTGCTTTGTCACGTGCATACTTCTTAAGCAGTCTGGCCCAGTGCTAACGCCTACAAATTATGAGAAGTAAGTCGTAGTTCGGACCCAAACAGGCGTTTTACTTTGTATAAATTATTTCATAACGACTGCTTTTTTTTTTTTTTTTTTTCAGGATGGGAAATCATCAAATGACTTCTCCCGCTCTGGGCGGAGCGGGAGGGCGTGTCAGACTTTTACTGACTAAAACCCACCCGTGTTCCATCAGTTGCCAGGGTCACGGTATCTCTTTCGAACAATCACGCGACCCCGGCAGATCACGACTGCTCTCAAAACGGTGAAAGAATACATCGTGAAGAAACCGCCATGTCCTAGAGAAAAAAAAACAAAGACATGTGACATTTACTAACACACACGGGACCCGTGGTCATTGCACCAACTACCTCTCAAAGAAAGCAGGTCTGTATGACAGTAGTGGGAACATTATAGGCTAATTATGGTAAATATACACTACGTAGGATGAAGCACCAATATCAACATCGTCAAAAGCAACATCATTTTTACAAATACGTTATTCTTATTGAATTGGTATCATTTCAGCTGTATGACGTTCACTGCTGGACTTAAGCCTCCCCCAATTTGGGGGGATTTGCCATAATCGCCACGCTTGGCAGGCGGATTGGCGATCGCAGTATGGTGGTAAAATGCATAGAGAATGCTGCTGCCCATTCTCTAGTAAGTCCGTTAGTCGCCTTTTACGACACCCACGGGAAGAAATAGGGTGGTGTTATTCTTTACGTCCGGCACCACACGGTACATTGAATTGGTATTACAACATTATTAAGGTGAATTGTATGTTACTGAAATTAATTAATTTTAACAGGGCTGTCAAAACTTTGATTACCATACTTCAAAGTATGTGACGACTGCACACATAGGTTTGTCAAAAGCTTTATGAAAGCGAATTTCATGCATATTTGCTACCCTTAAAAGTATTGTGTTAATTTCGCCCCCAACACTGGGGTGGTTGGTATGCTTTGAGGATGACGAACCCTCCACAAGTTACAGATGTGGGTACCTTGCTTTATTTTATTATATCGAACGATCGTTATTTTTGTTGTTGTGTTTTACGATTTCCATTCAAGAAATATATACCTAAAGCCTGAGTTTTCTAGGACAATGAATCTAGTGTGAGTACAGAGTGAATTCCACACCGAAAGTTGAAATCTTAACAGTTTTCATATGTCATTCATAATTAATTTCATTTGGTTTAAAGGACTGCAGCAAATCTATACTTAATATTATAAAGCTGAAGAGTTTGTTTGTTTGTTTGATTGAACGCGCTAATCTCAGGAACCACTGGTCCGAATTGAAAAATTATTTTTGTGTTGGGTAGTCTATTTATCGAGGGAGGCTATAGGCTATACAACTTTACGCTAGAACTAAGAAAAGCGGAGCAGTAATGAAAAATGTTGCAAAAACGGGGAAAATTTATTCCTTTTGAGAGTTTCCGTTGCGTGCGCTGCGTAAACGGTTAAAGTAACGCAAAAATCATGTATGACGGAATTGTTCCTTTGAAAAGGTCTAAAAAAAAGGCCGTGAGAGCATATGTCTATCTTTTAAGGTTGACTCACTATAACTCAAAAGGAGCGAGCAGCAACGAAAAATGGACGAAAACTAGCAGGCAAATCGATGCGACGGGACGGGTCAGGGGAGCAAAAATTTGACGCGGATGAAGACGCGGGCAGAAGCTAGTATCTATATATTAATACGTGAAGCGAAAACTTTGGATCCCTTTTTACGAAAATTGGGCGGACGAAGGAGTATGATATTTCGCACACTTATAGTTTATACAGAGAAGAAGTGACGAATGCTAATATTTTTTTTAAATTATGCGTAAAAATACATTATTTTCAATAAATAACACGTTACACACACTACTATTCATTACCATGTATTCAATACACACATGCATGCATGTGTCTATAGTCTTACTGAATGTCAAGTATAACCATAGGTAATAAATTAATTTAATAGAAATATAACCTATTTCATTTTTAAAATCTATGATTATATCGAGAATATTTATCTTTAATATTATTTTTATTAGCGACGATAGGAATTTAGTTTAGATTTATAAGAAATATTTTTTGTGGTTTTATGGGGAGTGTCAAGTATGGCATTAGTAAGTTTCCCATGCAAAACTTAGTGTCGTGTGCAAACTGTAGAGGTTGTATGCCTCACGATTGTACAGGCTGGTTAGAATTATGACATTTTGAACTGTCATAATTAATTAAAAATAGTATATAGTGAAAATTCTATATATATAACAATTTGTCTATAGTGTTACAGAATGTCAAATATCCATATTATTTTTTTTATATTTATTATTACATTTAAATATCATTTCAAATATCCATATTTTTTTTTTTTCATTTAATAATGTATTTCTATTCAAATGAAGTACGGTCGAATTTCGACCAATGGGCGATCACTAGTTTTTATTAAATAGTGAAAAACAACCACAATGTTAGCCAATAGCCATTCTGTTTCATAATCATCAGTATAAAGCAGTCCACTGCTGGACATAGGCCTCTCCAATTGCTCGCTATTTAGCTCATCACCATCATCAGCAGCCTATAATGTTCACATTACCCCAGTCGTCATTGGTTCTGCATTCTGCTAACAAAGCTAGATACTATTGCATTATTCGCGCGACACATACTGAATCAAAATGACGTATCACCGTACGTAATATGGGTAAACCAAAATCGTGATAACAATTAATTAATTACGAGAATAAGTCATTAATCGGAAGGAAAACATCACAGAAACAAAACAATAAGTCAATAATATCTAAATGCGTTACAAATAATATGTAAAAATAGCAAGGTATTTAATATAATCGTAAACATATTCGAAGAAGTATGAGGTCACTTAAGTCCGTGGTCAGGTGACCCCACTAGTTCATTTCTGAATACAGGGTGCGCCATGATTGATGTTTATTATTTAAAGACTTACTAGAGGATGGGCAGCAGCATTCTCTATGCATTTTACCACCATACTGCGATCGCCAATCCGCCTGCCAAGCGTGGCGATTATGGCAAAGCCCCCCAAATTGGGGGAGGTCATGTCCAGCACTGGACGTATTACGGCTGAAATGATGATGATGATGATGATTTAAGGACAATTAAATTAAAAATTAATATAAGTTGGAAAAAAAAATGATCAATGTTTAATAAATGTTTTGTTTTAGAAAAAAATGATTTTGATAATATTGCACTTTAAATAACACTAAAGATTTACACATAGACTGTGATAGATTTGAAGTTAAACTTCACCTTGATAATCATTAAAAATAAATAAATAATACCAAACTGTCCCAAATATTTTACAAATTTTGTTACCACAAACCTACTCGTCATCATCATCATTTCAGCCGTAAGACGTCCACTGCTGGACTTAGGCCTCCCCCAATTTGGGGGGCTTTGCCATAATCGCCACGCTTGGCAGGTGGATTGGCGATCGCAGTATGGTGGTAAAATGCATAGAGAACGCTGCTGCCCATTAACTAGTAAGTCCCTTAGTCGCCTCTTACGACACCCACGGGAAGAAATGGGGTGGTGTTATTCTTTACGTCCGGCACCACACGGTACTACACGGTACTACAAACCTACTCGTACATAACAAATAAATTACTACTTTTATGTAATATTGAGTAATCTATTGTGTGTCTTGGTACACCTGTAGCTGTCTGTAGGGTTACTGTCCGGGTCAGTGGGTTAGACAAAACAGCTGTTTATTCAATTGTTTATAACATTTATATTATATTCTACTTTATACCATGGGTTTGCTTTGGAAATCATAATATACCCTATTAATGTCCTCATAATTTAACTACCCATATATCTCGGGATATTTTATATCCATTATACATAGTAAACATGCGATATTCTATATCAAGTTTACCATCATTAATACTAATGGATTATGATTATGGTACCAACAGTTTTTGGAGTAAATGTCAATATTTTGATTAAATCGAATAGTGTTTCCTATTAAATCTAATCATGCTTGTGGTTTATACTTTGACCAAACGCTTTGACGCACGGATAATATACATGTCATTAATAGTTATAGGTAGGATTATTAAATACCTTACATACATTGTGACTAATTGTAGAAATATTGACCCAATTAAATATAAAAAATGCACTTTCAAACTGATAGAACAAAGGTATTTGTGTAAGTGTTTCTTCGTGACTCACTAAGGCTTTCATTTAAAAGGCAACTCGCAGAGTACCCGAATCCATTCCTTGCGTATACAGAGAATTTTAAACACACTGTATATAAACTTGTGATAATTATTTTGAACGTATAATTTCATTAGATGTTTTAATTACATTGGTATATAAGTCACAGTATTACGTGCTCTGTGTTATTTGTACAAAAGAAGGAAATATGGGGGGTAGAATATTATTTTTAGTTTGTGTGTTTAGCAGTTTACTGGAAGCTCATTCAGTGGCTTTGAAAGGCCCTGTCTTAACGAGATATGATCCTTGTGGGATAGGGTTGATACATTTCGATAGATTTAATGAGAATTATTGGAGGGGTATTGTGCATTTTGGACTTTATACGAACATGGTTGAAGCTGAAATGGTGATTGTGTTTAAAAATGAAGTGACTATAGCTGCAGTAAGTATTTTTCTTTTTAGTTTTCATTTTCATGCAGATATCGTAACAGCAAAAAAAAATTTAAGCCACGGTCTCAGTCAGAGCCATGTATTATGTCAATTGTATTTCATGTCCAGTCGGAATTCTCTTTACTATGATGCGGTCAAAATCATGAAATGAGAATAGCGAATTATTGTGTAAGAAAATTGAGGCCTAACGCTATTAGGTATTTCATGTAAAACGTTATAACTTAGTGGGAGCAATGTTGGCCTCTTGGCAATCTAGGCAAGGGCAAAGGTAAACTCAGGTAGACACTTTGTGTAAATAATTTTATCACCACTGCTCCCAAAATGGTGAAGGAAAACATCGCGAGGAAACTGGCATATCCTACAACCAAATATTTGGAGACATGTTACATCTACCAACTTGCATTGGCACCGTTTTACAGCCCACTCTCTCTCGACGGTAAGACTCTTGTATGAGGTAACGGGAACATAGCATAATTTAGTATAAAAGCATTTTCATTACATAAAGGACATATAATAGGGTAACGTGCAATTTTCTCATTTTCTTAGTTTATTTACTTCAAATAATGTCTTAACGACCATGCTGCGAATTTCCTATAAAGGTTTTTTTAAAGAAAGACCTTGAATAGAGTCTATCTGTTTGTTCACAATACTGCAATATATAAAGTAAAAATAAATACATTTTTACCTATATGTAACTTAAATTATCTCGAAACTCAATTTAATTGAGATACCGCTTTTGCGCTTAGTAGGGCAGAATATGTAAGCTACACAATATATTTTTTATTAAATGGTGACATTTTTCAGCATCCGAATCTCTACAACTTCACAGTACGAAGAACGAATAAACATGACCTAGTGGTGCACGGAGCGAGGCCGATACCGGTGCGCTACATATTTTACGTATCGACGGATAATTTAAAAAGAAATGAAAGCGATGTACCTATTGTTGACATTTTGACATTGAACAATGTTACACTTTGCAATGATAAGATTAAGGTACGTATTTTTTTACGAGTTCTATAACCAACTTCAAAAAGGAAGAGCGTCTGTAGTTTTTTTTTCGTATGTGTTCTTCGCGATATCACCGGCAGTTGAGGATCGATTTCGATTTTTTATGAATGGAAAATGTCTAAGGAGTGGTCCCATATACACAAACACTATTACACTATCGCTAGACTATCTGTCCACATCGTCATAATTGTGTATGTGTTTATTATTTTAATTATAATGATATTCATTTTAGAATTCTGTATGAATTCTGTAATGTAGGTTTGTTTGTATGTATGTAAATATATTCTCATATTATTTGTGTAATTTTATATTTTTAATAATATGTATTTTATTTTCTCTTTTACTCTTACGCATGCTGTCTCATCTCTGTATCTTATCTTCTGTCGTGGGGATGCTGGAAGAGATTTCTATAGAAATAAGCATCACCTCTGTACGATTTTTTCTGTTATATTCTTCTTGTCTGTTTATATATGTGTATAAATATATACTGATTAAGTAAATAAATATTTCAGTAACTTAGACGTCGTCGTTTTTGCGGTAGCTTCGAAGATACGTTTTTAATCCACTCCCTGTACCTTAATAATGTTCTAATACTTCCTGTCACTGTTTTTTACCTAGCAAGTAGTACCGTGTGGTGCCGGACGTAAAGAATAGCATCGGCCCCATTTCTTCCCGTGGGTGTCGTAAAAGGCGACTACGGGACTTACTAGAGAATGGGCAGCAGCGTTGTCTATGCATTTTACCACCACACTGTGATCGCCAATCCGCCTGCCAAGCGTGGCGATTATGGCAAAGCCCCCCAAATTGGGAGAGGTCATGTCCAGCAGCAAGCGTATTACGGCTGAAAATGAAAGTAGTGCTTTACGAATAGGTGTTGGTAAAAACGGAAAAAAACCGACAAACTGAAAAATAACTTTAATTTCGATCCTCGGTGTCTTTGGATCTCTATTTTTTTATTTTCTGTACCTAGAACAATCGTGTACAGGGAACCAACCTGTTATTAAATGCTAAATACCCTAAGTAAGAAAAATCGTCAGGCACACAGAGTGTGGTGACCGTGACCATGACCCTAAGCAGAGAAAGTGCTATTATGGTTAATGGTTGATATTACTCACTTCCATGAAGCTAAATGATGAAGCGCCTGCCGTGATTGGTGCGGCAACAAAGCCGCAATATGACATTTATTCTAGTGTTTCTACGATAGTTGCGCGGCAGCACCAATTTACAATCTTGAAAATGAAAATGAAAAAAGGTTTATTTGCATTAACAAGTTGTAACTTACATCAGTGGTGATTGGAGCCTCCTTTTAAGCGTATAAAGCCTGTATTAGGAGACTCCGAAAAATAAATCTTATTGTATGATTACCTTGTTAATATCACTACATAGTATAAATCAAACTCGCTTCCCTCTGTCTGCCCCTATGTATGCTTAGATCTTTAAAACTACGCAACGGATTTTGATACGGTTTTTTTTAAATAGATAGAGTAATTCATGAGGAAGGTTTATACGTATAATACACGGGCAAAGCCGCTGGCAAAAGCTAGTTTAAAATATTTTTTCTAAAATATATTATGATATATAGAATCCTACTATTCCTATAAATGTGAATTTTTGCAACAAAATAACGTAGAAACAGACGAACGGATTTGTATGAAATTTGGCACACACTTTTTTTTCCAAGTACATAATACGTTCCCGTGAGATTATTTTCGAACTCCACGCGGGTGAATCCGCTGGCAAAAGCTCGTGTCTTCTAATTCATTTTTGAAAAAACATTTTATAAATGGTAGTCTAAAAAGATCGGGGATAGATTCCAAGTTATCGTTGACTTAGGCTTAAGATAGACTTGTTATAATAATTATTAAAAAGTGTGTCTAATTTTACTGTGATACCATTAAACATTTCGTATTTTCATTTGGTTACGGCGGCATCAGAATCACTTATTTCAGCATTACTTACCTAAATGCATTCTACAGTTTATAAAAATGATTAAAGTACCTATGTAAAATATTTAGAGTTACATAAGTAGGTCCTATATTTTTATTACTGTAACCTAAATGTCAATCATTTTAAAATTAATACTTTTTAAATAATTTCATGGAATATCTACTTACCACGTGAATAAAATAAAAGAGTTTGGTTATCTTATTTTTTTACTTGCAGGCTTCACAGACAATAACAAGGCTGAACGTAACCCAGAGATTCCCAAGCAACCAATACGCCCATGTCTGTGGTAGGAGATCCATCAACCATACAGAGTTAGTGTCAGTCAGGACTGAAGCTAGAGCTGGCGACTGGCCCTGGCATGTTGCTATCTTGGTGAGGGATAAGCATGGTGTACTCAAGTACCACTGTGGCGGTAACATTGTGTCGAGGACTGCAATTTTAACAGGTAAGGAAACTTATTTGTTTACTAACTGCTGCCCTTAAAAGTATCCTACAGGAACGTGTTGACGGGACAAAAGCCTAGCCTATGTTAGTCTTTATGATATGTGCTATTTGCCAGTGAAAGGCCCGTCAAAATTGGTCCAGCCGTATTGGATAATATAATTAGCCGGAACAGACTGCCAGACAGAAAACAATATTAAAATTCGTTTTGTTTTTATTACAAGCACTGTATATATGTACTTTCTTTTGCATTTAGTATAATACACTTGTATAGATTTGTTTCGCAAGAATTTTAATGAAATTATATCTACTCTGGATAGTGGACACTTTAATAAATCCAAAATCCAAATCATTTTAATGATCCTTGCATGTTGCTATAATGTTGTACTTGTTACTTTGTGTGAGCGCGTAAGTTCATACCGGGCTATTTTATCCACACTGATCGATACTGACTTGTCTTTACGGGGAACTCGCATCTTTCTGCACGCACTATTAACCCTTCTTAGAGGTTTTTTTCTATCGTTAAGATTTTCATTATATTTGTGATATTCGATATAAGAGATTCGATATATCTTCTGTATAGATAAACTCACGCTTTCTTCCCATGAGGGTAAGGGATAAACTACAGAACGTCAACTACTACGATCCTAACATAATCTTTTTGCCTCGTTTACGTTCTTAAATCTAGTTGCGAATGCCTAGATGGTTTGGTTATTTGAAAAGGTTGAATAAAAGGTATGTACAAGGCAGATGTGAGTGGAAATACAGGGAGGGGACGCCCAGTGATGCATAGTAACCTTATTGGTGATGTTTTTCATTAACCTCTAATATGTGAAATTACTGTAGACAGAAGTGAACTTAATATGCAAATCAATCTTCCCCCACTGTAGACAGAAGTGAACTTAATATGCAAATCAATCTACCCACGCCATTCATAAATATTTTTAAGCCTTATTTTTCACCCGCAACGTGACCTTATCATCAAGCTGTAGTTCCAATAGGACATACGAGAAATAAAATAAGAATTTCTTTTGTTTTCAGCCGGCCACTGCGTTGCCAAGAACGGCATTACTACAGAAGCAAATAGAGTCGTCATTGTAGCTGGTGTTAATAATTATATAGATGTCAATCAGCCTGGTAGACAAACATTTACCGTAAGTAATTATAATATGTTATTCTCTCTCTCTTGTATATTTTTGTACAACAGAGAAGTAGACGTTATAAAGTGGATGGCTATATTTTTGTAGGTGTTTTAATTTATTTATTCTTTTTATGAAATGTCAGATATGTATAGCATAATGTGAGTGCAGTGGTGGCCCGGTGGTAAAAGTCACGACTTACGAGTAGTAGGTTGTGAGTTCGAACCCAGGCAGGTGCTTTATTTTGTGTTAATGATTTTACCACGACTGCTCTCAAAACGGTGAAAGCAAACATCGTGAGGAAACCGGCATGTCTTAGAACAAGAAATTCGAAATTGTGACATCTACCAACCCACATTGGGCCCACTCCCTCTCATCGAGAGGAGGTCTGTGTCCCAACAATGGGAACATTAGAGGCTGCTGATGATGAAACATGTACAAATTTGGCATATTACTCAAGGCGTACTAATTATCATTTATTTTGCCTTCTGCCGGTATGAACGGTTCATTTTTCTAGAAAACCGCTAATTTAACTCAGCCAATATTCAAATTTGAATCCGTAATCTCCAATTATTGTATTTCATCAATATGAATCTATAGTATTAAATTAAACCGGACCAAATAATGATGCCACAAATTTGCTCATATAACATTTAAATGCAACGACAGGCCAGAACATTTATTAGACGTATATTAATAATTTGGTGACTGAACTGAATTCATTAAATTAATTATTGGCGATTTTAGTTAAACTGACGTATTTATGATTTGCATTCACTGTAGCAGTATAATGACTAGTCATATTGCAGCTATAGTTCATTCATTCCGATCCAGCCCTTACCTTGCTGCCCTCTACCAGCGATGCCCTAATCTGAGGTCCGTACCCCACAGGGAGTGCCCTTACCGAGTAGTTGCTCTAGTTTTAATTTTTTTTAAGCCTTGGCTAGAGGCCTTAATTTATTAAGGTAGCCACAGGCGAGTCCGGTTAAGCAGCCGACAACCTTATAGGTTGATCTGCGAGATGTCATTCCAAAAAAAAGTTGTTGGTCTCGCGTTTTAGCATGGCATCAGCGGTCATTGCCTTTTCCCTTATGTCTCTCCCTGGGAACCCAAACAATAAACTATGTATGCTTTTTCGTCATTAGAACATGTCATAGATCACGATAGATATTGATTCAGGACACACTTTATTTTATTATTTGGAATTTAAACAAAAACCGGCAAAATGCGTGTCAAACCACGCACAATGAAGGGATCCGTAATTAAGACGTATTTATCCTAAGAATAACTTAACATTATAGTTGTAATACATAATATCTCAGATATTTCAACTGCAAATGAAAGTTACCAAATAACAATATTACTTGTTAACTTATAAAGCTCACTTAGCTGAAGTATTTTACCTATTATCTTTGTTATAATGCTGCCACATTTTTATACTATAAAAAGTTTCATATTTCACAAACCAGCAATATGAATATTTTGAAAGACCTATCGAAGAAGATGTCGGTATATCAGTGACGGCCATTGCCATGCTAAAACGCTACAACTATAGGTTACTATTAGGGTTTATCGTAGTAGAAGGGCTATGTTCTCCAGTTTATCCCTTTAGTATAATATCAAACGCTATAATCTCTTCTAGAAAGCAATCTAGTACCTGAAAATTGGTGTTAGATTACATAGTTTGAGTTTAGTAAGCCTAATCGATGTTTGAAAGTTTCACTGTGAGTTAACTTAATCCGTTTGTAATAACTTTAACTTCATTTACTGTTTAACTTAACTCGATCTTCAAACATTTGTTTGGTTACTTTATTTTCTGAATTATGCTATGATGTAATATAAAAAATCGGAAAAAAATAGAGCCTCATCATAATAGATACTTGAATAGGTCTACTGCGTAAAACGTTTCAAACTACTTAAAGTCAATTATAATCAAAGGTGAAATGCCGCTGTTTATTATTTTTGCATGGCCCGAAAAAGGACAACCTGTATTTCAAGAAAACGATACTGCTTCTGCTATCATCCTGAAGATGTTTGAGGAGCACTCATTCTGTATTGAAAAGGGAGGACCAGACGGGTATCTCGTATGGTAGCCAACTGCCGACGATTGATTTTGGGAATTAAATCTCACAAGTACACCTATGAGGTTGTCGGCTGCTGGACTGGCTTATTGGCATGTGGCTACCTTAACCCCTCGCGTGTTTATGATGCACACGTGTGCATCATGTTATTTCAATGCCCAACTGTTTATGATACACCATGTGAATCATGTAAAATACATTTGAATTCCCGCTGTTTTTTTATTGAAAACATGCGAGAGGTTAATAAATGAAGGCCTCCAGCCTGGGCTTATATAACTTAAAACTAGAGAGATTATTCGGTAAGGGCAACCCCTGTGAGGCAGCTTAGGGCATCGCCGGAAGAAGGCGGCAAAGGACGGACTGGATAGGAGATCGGGACTGGAGACCGAACCGAGATCGGTAACCCGACGATTGATGTTAGGGCTTTGTATATATGCATACTAGTTGCGCGCTTTAAACTCTGCTTGCGCGATGCAGAATTTGCGGACGTCATTTTGATGCGTATTCCTATGTAGCTTTACTGATGGCGCTGTAACCCATTTTATTGTTCTGCCGGGGTCGCGAGATTGTTCAAGCGAGATACCGTGACCCCGGCACACGGGCAACTGATGGAACACGGGTGGGTTTTAGTCAGTAAAAGTCTGACACGCCCTTCCGCTCCGCCCAGAGCGGGAGAAGTCATTTGATGATTTCCCATCGTGAAAAAAAAACCCATTTTATTGGTACATTGGTTCACATTTATTGTCAACTAAAAAGTCCTTGAAATTTCAGGCTCAAGAAATAATACTCCATCCAGCATATAACGATGATCTATCTACGTCAGACCTGGCTATCATCAGGGTCAATAGCCTCGAGTTTACGGAATATGTACAGCCTATCTGTATTTGGGGCCCCGTGTACGACAAGGCTAATCTTGTGGGAAAAGAAGCTACGGTAAGCTAACTAATGAAAACTATTAGATTTTTGAAGAAGAAACTATAACGATCATTGTCACATATCAAATAGTCTCAGGCAGCTGAATTTCATTTAGACCTGGACAAAAAAAAACGTATTTTCAAATTCTACCGCTTTGGCTGTGTGAGAATCCATTTCATGAAACCTAAAATAAGATAGGATACTTCTAATAGCTTCAACTATTTTATGGTATATCAATCAATCTGTTAACCCATTTTCCAAGAATGTTAGGGAAGACCTTTAGTCTAACCGAAGCTCGTATCTGACTTCCACAACACAGGCACTGGATAAAACGATACCCCTTGGTAAGATTGGTTGTCAGACTTTCGGGCTTCAGACTACCCGTAACGCCTGTCTAAGATCTTCGTATGTAGTCATGAATATCCTTGATTATCGGGCTGTCGATAAGCAAGGATATTAATGACTACATTAATTTATTCTTATTTCCAGGTCGTAGGCTTTGGAAAAACTGAACACAACAAGCCTTCCGATGTGTTGAGATCAACTTACACTATGATACAAAACGATACGACGTGCATTAACTTCTCGCGCAAGCTCTACTCAAGCTTACTGAATGAGTTCACTTTCTGCGTTGGCTATGGACCTTCTTCAAGTAAGTACTACTTCTAATTTTCTCAAATTTATAAGTTTGCTATATTTTAAATTCGTCATTCGTTAAAAATCTTTAATACCTTTCGATCACTAAAATATTTTTATAATTTGTACAAATTTTAAAAGAAAAAAATAGAATAATTGAAGACGCTCCTTGGGCGTCATCATCGCTATCAGAGGGAAAAATGCGTTGCCACGTTAAATAGTAATGCTGATGTTTTGACCTAAGAACAGGCCAGCCCTCTGGTCACATGAAGACTTGACTACAATTACACGATGTGCACTCAGACTGCAGGGCCCTAGTCTTTCAATCAAATGTCTGAAACATATTATAGCTCACAAAAAGGTGGTTATATTTATGGCTGTAGGAGCAAAATTTGCTGTATTTTCAACATCATAGACAGCACATACCATAACATCATTGCTGTTGTTCCTAAAGGGTTAGGCAGAGTTGTACCTATTATATCAGTTTTGTTTAAGTTCCATATAATTAATAAATCCCAAATAAGCCAATTGCTTCCAAACGGGAACAAATCCATACTCCAGTCTGATACTGAGATATTCCTGAAAACACCCAACAACAGTTCAAACGCTCAATCTTTCAATGAGCTATATCTTGACCCTTTGCTAAGTCATGGAACTACACCAATGTTTTCGATCGTTCAACCTTGACCTTCGTCAGTCCGTTAGTTCATTAACCGGGAGGCGTTTGATAGATAACACTTCAGAGTTTTTCTGTAAAACCAACTGCAAATGCATCAATACGTCGCAGATTCACCTTTCTGGTTCGGAAAAACAGTTCTAACTTCATTCAGGCAGGCGCTGGGGTGGCACAAATATAACAACCGTATTGGGAGCTATATCTTGGCGCCATTTGGGGTAAATACTAAGACCGTGGCGTCGGAGTGCTCATTGCACATTTCTGACATCGCCAAGCAGTTGGTCGACTTTTGACGTGACCAGTGGGCTTGCCTATTTTTAGGTTTAAGAATCAGGATTGCTATCCAACGTGGCAACGCTGCCAGCCATTCGGCCACTTTTCCCACTGACAGCGATGCGAGCGAATTCTATGACACCCTGTGAGCTCTTTCCTTTTTCTTTGATGAACTTGTACATACTTTATTTTATTTTAGTATTCGTTTGCACATTGTATTAATGTCAATATATTTTTGTCACACTATACATTAACATTAGATTCATTCATTGATTGATTCTCATTAATCCATTATCTCCTACGAGAGTACTAACACACTAACTTAATTCTAAATCTAAATATCTTTAGAACAATACACAGAGGATACTAGAAGTACATGTATTGCCTATACTGTGTCTTACCTACTGTACAATACTAACGAAGATTAAATTGATCACTGGCCCGTAACCGATGGTGTGGCTACCTGTTTGGTTACGGCCCCACTATACTGAATACATTATTACTGTGTGTCTTTGGTATGGGTCAATTCAATACTGTGTTGACTATGTCGATAGTGTTGTTTAGTGGGAAAGATCTTTATTGTATTTTATTCGAATGTTACGGCTAATTTGAACAGTGTTCTTAAACAATGGCCTTCAAGTTCATGACCTTGAAGGCCATTTACAAGATTACATCGAAAAACTCTAAAAATAAAAACAAGTACAGTTCGGTACAAATATTGATGAAGTACATAAATTAGGGAATAAATAGTGCACAATTTGGTAATATCGTAGAAATTCTAATATCGTAGAAACTATCTGCAGTTTCGATAATTTTAGGTATTAATTACAAAAAAGCGCTGCAAACAATCACAAAAAAAATCATAATCATTCTGCACTTTTCAAATCATTATCTTAATTTCTTGATAAAATTTCCACTGACCGGTACTATATTTGTTATCTGTCTGTACCATTCAGTAAGTAAATTAAATCATTAATATTATAAAATTATACATAAATAACTAATAATAGGTCTCTACTTATGAAAATGCCGTTTTGTACGAAAAAATTAAACGTATTTTTTATTTGTAGTAATCGAAATAATCACCCATGGAATCATCATCAACGCCAACATCATTGCCAACGCATTGGCAGTTTATTGATGCCCTTCTTAAAAAAATGAGCTGGACGGGAGGCAGCAAATTCTTCAAAGGCATTTTGTACTGCCTCTCGGGTATTGAATTTTTTTCCCGCCAAGAAGTTATCCAAATTCTGCAAAAAGTAGTAGTCTGTAGGTGCAAGGTCTGATGAGTAGGGCGGATGACGGAGAGCTTCCAACCCCAGTTCTTGCAACTTGGAGACCGTCTGCTGTGTAGTATGAGGTCGCGCGTTGTCGTGCAGGAGCAGCGGAGACGAGCGATTGACCAATGCTGATTGGAGATGTGCCAGCTTCTCCATCATTGAGTTCAGTTCTTCACAGTACACATCTACAGTAATGCTCACCCCGTTTGGTAAGAAGCTATGATGAATCACACCGGCGCTAGACCACCAAACAGTGAACATCACTTTTCTAGGGGTAACTTTTCGTTTAGGGCATTGTTTAGGTGCTGAACCAGGATCCAACCAACATCAGCTTCCACAATCACCTTTAATTCGTCATTGTCGACCAAAGTCTTCGGACGACCGCGAGGTTAATTTTTCAGGTCGAAATTCCCAGAACGGAAGCGAGCAAACCAATAACAGGTGGTGCGTTGGTTTGTAGTGTTAGCTCCGTAAACGTCGTTGATGTTGCGTGCCGCTTGTGCCGCGTTGCTGCCACGACGGTACTCATATTCCATAATTACTCGAATTTTTAACGTATCCATGATGACGAAAAAGATTGAAATGCGATGAAAATGTAACACTAATCAATAAACAAATGACTACTTTTGGATAAAGAATACCATGTTTTTAAAATAAAATAAATTTGAAATTAGAATTCTTAGACAAACAAAAATTATTTTGATTTGAAATGGCCAGTACTGCAGAACGGCAATTTCATAGGTAAAGACCTAATATATTTTTTTAACATAACGACGACGACGACGACGAAATACACGACGTTCATACGGACGTAATAATATCGCGACAGAATTATTTTGCCCATTGGATTTTCATCGCAGTGGTTAGCGCCGAAGGTTGAAAATCGAACAGCGTGTTTTTCGATGCTCTAAGATGCACTCTTTTAGAATCTCAATGCTCAGTTCAATACAGAGAGTTTAAATCCAGCAAGTGGAAAAAACCCACCTCGATATTTAGACGTTCATGTACTACACAGATACACTATAGACACGATCTGTCTATAGTGCATCTGTGTAGTACATGAACGTATTAGTAGTATGTTTTGTTTATGATTATTATTGTTTATCTATACTATAATAATTATAAAGCTGAAGAGTTTGTTAGTTTGAACGCGCTAATCTCAGGAACTACTGGTCCGAATTGAAACATTATTTTTGTGTTGGGTAGCCTATTTATTGAAAAAGGCTATATAACATTACGCTACGGTCAAAAGGAGCGGAGCAGGAACGAAAAATAGACTAAAACTGGCAGGCAATTCGGTGCGACGGGAAAGGTCAGGGGAACAAAAATTTGACGCGGACGAAGTCGCGGGCAGAAGCTAGTTAATAATATCAAAGTACATCTTACAATGCAATATGAACGGTGATCCCCAAACTAGATATTGGTCTGTATCTTGGGGATCAGAGTTGTACATTTCGTTATATCCAAAAAGATCGTACACGGTAATTTTTAATAAAATTAAAACAATAAATTACGGAAGTGGAGTAGAGAGAGTAGTTCATGTACTATATACTTAGTTTTACGTCCGTTTCAGGTCGACTTACCTATACGACTTCTTTTCTTTTCAGGCATCAACCCTCGCAATGGCGATAGCGGAGGAGGTTTAGTAATGAGTACCATTCAACCTGATCACATGATCAGCTGGTTTGTCCGGGGAGTTCTCTCGAAATGTGGAGTTTCACCGGGGCAGAAGGAATGTGATCCGAAGTATTATGTGGTGTACACTGATGTTGCACCTCACTATGGATGGATTTATCACCATTCTGGATTGGAGTTTAGGAATAACGTCATGTTTTCTTAAAGATGATGGGTATTTGTTTTGAGACTGATGTAAATTGTAAGTCAGTTTTGTAAGGGACGTGTGTCCGACTGTCACAAGGAATTTCTAATGTAATCTTTAATGGGAATACGAATAAATTGTAAATTTGGTTCATCACTAGATTGTTAGTTTGATCTCTTATGTAAAGTTTTTTAGTTATAGGTACCTAGTTTTAGTTTTTAGATTAAGTAATAAAGGTTATTTTTAACAGTATCTACTATAGTTAGATCATATATGTATGCATACTATTTTATACTTGTAAATTTAACAAAAATAAATAAAATCAATATTTTTGATTTATATATAAAATGACATATTTTATTATTCCAAACCCAAAAATCTAAAGATCTAAAAAATAAATCCTTTACTAAGGTAGCAAACCAGAACATGCCCCTCAAAATCCAAATTGCAAATTCAAAGCAAACTTCTTTATCCACTAAAATGCAACCTTATCTTAAAAATCGAAAATATATTAATATTTTCTTGAAGCAACGTCACCGAGCGGCGCTCTTGCATAATTTATTAGAATCTTATTAAAAAGTGTCAGCGAAAGAAAAAAGGAGGTCTTCATAATATAAAAGTCTCTATTATGTCGTTGAACTAAGTTGTTGTACGAAAAAATTAATTATGCTTCTTTTGTTTTCGTACTCCATTCTTCAATTTTATCTTTAAATAAATAAGTTTCTTAATAATCTTTCAGTGGTTGATTTGAATAATGGTTGACCCCTTTTTGACTTCTATCAGGTGTGGAATCAGGTGGGCAAAAGATTTTACCCATAAGTGTGAATGAACAAATCACACGTTCTATTAGTGGAGAACTTAAACGAAAATAAATATTAAATACTGAAGAAAACTTACTTGTAGACAAAGAAAAATAAAAAGACTTTAAGAATACATTTGTAAATCGACGTAATAAAATCGTGGCCGAAAATTTCGACGCACCGGATTTTCAACTCTCGGTGGTAGACTGAAAATTGAGATCCTAACAAAGTGTAGCCCAAATTATGTCTTAGCGCGTCGAAAAAACAGTGTTCGATTTCAACTCTAAGCGTTGGAGATAGAGCGGGTGAAATAATCCCGCCACGATTTTGTTCCGTACGTTCGCGTGGACGTCGACTTAGAATGCACCACAAAATCACCCAAGTCGTAAAAATTCGCAGTCAAAACAAAAGTAACATACCCAACAATGAGCAAAGAATAAAAGGGGTGCCTACAATACGTTGTGGCAGGCTGTGAACTAACGAAGCTTTGCGACTAAACCAGCGGTGCATGACTGTGCATTAAATTAGTCAACAAACACGCTAACCAGGGCTTATGTTACTATGATATATACTCTTACTCACCGGGTAATACGATCCAGTACTCGCAGAAATGTGATATTGGATCGTCGGTGGCAAAGTGGAACTTAAAACTATACATCTTCGTTGTGGAAATTGTAGAGGTAAGATAAATGTTGACCATACTATGTCGTTTAGTTTAGCTCATAAGCAACCTCTTAATAATCACTATAGGATAATAGATAAAAGGAAAATGATCATGCTAGCCACGGTGGTTGATATTCAGAGATGCTTTACTTTAATAACTTTCCTTTGACTATACTGATTTAACAGCATCATCATTACGGCCGTCAACTGCAGGACAGCCCAAGCATCCTCACTTCGACAGCTTCCATATTGCTCGCATCCAGCGGATCTCTACGACCTTCATGAGGTGTTTTGCCCACCTTGTGGGGAAGCCTTCGATACTGATTTGCTTACCAAGAATCAAAACACGAGTTTTTTTTGGTTTGAACTCCATAATGGGTTATTAGAACGTTGTGACGTCACAAATTGTTACTTACTGAAAAACCTTGATCAAAGAAGTCCACATCAGAAGAAATCTTTATTATTGCTTTCAATCAAAAACATTTCAAACAAGACTAAAATGGTGGTTAGTTGGCAAAGTATCGACGTACAAATTACCCACAAAGCAATAATTGAACAATCTGTAAAGTATGACAACAACTAAGTTTCAATTTTCAAACCAAAAGTAGACTCAAGTAATTACTTAAAACATAAAAAGACACCTGCTATCAAATTCTGCATGCCTTAGACTCACTTACCCAACGGCCAGCAAGTAAGGATAAGTAAGGAAGTAATTTAATTAAGTAATTAACCCCAGAAACGTGGTAATCGCATGTAACACCGCCGTTTCACTGACTGCGTTTATAAAAATAGAGGTACCGTTGTTACCACTAAAAAGCATCACAACTCTTGCATAAATTATCCAACACCCTTACTGATATACACATAAGTCCTAAAGTTGCACGTGTCCCTTCCAAAAACGCGCAAAATGGTTATGGTCGTTTAGTAATGTTTCCTTTTTTGTAGGTATTAAAGTTAGCGTCAAGTAATCCTCTGCTTTCCATGTAAAAGCATTCCACACCTGGGATCCTTACGTGACACTACGCAATAAAGGTTTGTGTGTTACAAAGCTACAATTGCAGCTGAATCCAACTTTGCTTCTACAGAAATAAGATTGAATTTCCCCTGAATTCATGAAATTGCAGGAACAAAAAGGAGGTCAATGGAGCAAGAAGCTGAATGCGTTTGATAACTTAGAATAGGTAAAAGACTAGAATGGCAGTAGAGTCCCAACTGTTACTAAAATGCGGATGTAGTTTGAGGTATAAAATTGCATGTGTATTAGAATGAAATTCGAATAATTTAAAAGTAATACAGAGTACTTTGGAAAATGGAAAGGTAATCCGTGTGATGAAATTCAGTATACAGGTCAGCGAAAAGATTTGCTTTTATTGTTACTTTGAGCCGAGGTGGTTAAATTATTTACTCTAGCTAGTGAATAAAATTACATAGACTATTTTGACCATACACGGCCCAATTAAATTAGCTAGCGACAGACAGTGACTTAACAGAGTTGATGGATCTCGAATAATGTAAATATCTGAACATACATAGTAAAACAAGAAAAATATAATTTACAATCGCTGGCAGGACAGTTTCTTGAAGAATGAATGGAGAATTTAGTTTTTTATTTGTTTTATCGTGTTTTGACCTATCACGTCTGCGGAGTTTCTATTAATAAAAATAAAAATGTGATGGTTCAAGTAAATACACAAAATAAGGTCATTTGGCCCAAAATTTCATTTTTTTTTTTAATTTAAAATATCTGTACCGGTCTGAAAACACTAACAGATTTTAATTTGATCCTGTAGATGCGTGAAAACATATCAGAAGAACTAAATGATAAACAAACGTTCTAGAAAATACAACCGTTGCACTAATGTGCTTATGCAATCATGGTAGAATAGTAATCGAACGAAAATAGTATAATTGAGTAAAATTATAAATAACTATTTACCGTGGATTTCTGCCTATTCCATATTTTGACTTAATCTAAGGTATGTTGCCGTTAAAAACTTGGCAACACGCATTGCGTGTCCGGAAGGTGTAGACTCCTGCTGTGGTGCAAACCGAGTGTTACATTTGTTACTTTTTATAACGATTCAAAAATTAGACCAATTATAGGATAAAGTTATAATATACCCCTTACGAATCTCCATAATAAGTTTGAGTAAGATACGTGGTTTTCTAAAAAGTTTTGTTAGTGATTGTACAAATATTCAATCGTTTTTTGGAAAACGAATATAATTCACTGGTACCTACTAATATTCAATAGAATTTAGGAAAAAAAAAAAAAAATTTTCTGTGTAAAATATTATACAAGATTATTTTTAGTATATGCGAAACCTGAATATAGTTTGTTCAGAATCAGTAACTGAATCGATTCCAATAATTTTTACACCATGTTATATTTTGTACCAAAAATATTTAATTACGCTTCCAAGTCGCGGGCCTTAGTGTTTTGTTTCGATTTTAAATTTATCATGTCTTTCTCGTATTCAAACGTCCATTACACGGAGATGGTACGTATACTAGCTGTTTGTGGTGATCTGCATATGTTTTTGCGTGGACAACCAGGTAACTTATCAAGCTTATAACTTTGTGATTATTAATGATACAGTTTTGAAATTTTTTTCATAGATTCTTTACATAAAAATACTAGACCCGTGTTTCGGGTTTCGCATAAACAAAAATTAATGTTGTATACCGTAAAATAAAAATGTCAAGTGTATGTGTATGGACTACTTACCCTAATTAATTTCCCAATATTACAACAGTCCTAGTCAGAGGCGGCCTTAGGGGGTGGCGAACAGGGCAATTGCCCGGGGCCTCGCTCTTGCAGGGGCCTCGCGCAACAACCCAAGGGAATTATTTTTTTTTTATTTAAAACTTTTGATTTTGATCCATAATTATTTATAATGGTTATAACATAATGATAAATTAAAATAAAGTTAGTTAACTAATTCATTCATTCAAAACATAATTAAAAATTTCATTTGAATATCGCGCCTGGAAACACTTGAAGATCGGTTTTTTAATCGAATAGCACTCGGGTCAGTTCGATAACCGGTCGGGACATAATATTCTGCTCCTCTATCGCTCGGGGAATCCCCGTGTTTCATTTCGTTCGTCAACTCTTGTCATCTTTGAATTATTTTGCTTGCAGATAGAAAATCTTTACTGTATCGTCTGTACCGTACATATCGTTAAATTTTTATTAAATATTACGTTCTTATAGTATTTAAAGTATTGAGTGAGATATGAAATAACTAATAACTGTTCTTTTTTCAATTTGCTTTGTACGCGGTTCTTTACGCGGCATTTTTTCACGTCATTGTTAAACCTTATATTAAAAACAAGAAACTTGAAAACAAGTGAAAAAACTAAAATGAGTGATTCTAGCGACGAGGAAGTTTGCTTGACGCCAACAGAATTGACTGAAACTGTTAATAATGCGCAAATGAGCTTTCTCCCTCAACAATCACGCGAGAAGTATTTAAAACAGTACGATATGTTCAACACGTGGCGACTAGCAAAAGGAGCCAAAACTTTCTCAGAAAACGTTTTGCTGGCATATTTTATAGAATTATCCGAGAACAAGAAAGCAAGCACTCTATGGAGTACGTATTCGATGCTAAAAGCAACAATAAAGATGAAAAAAGACAAACATATCGATACCTATCCTAAATTAGTGAGTATCTGAGTATCTGAGTATCTGATATTGAAAAGTTTCTTAACGAAGCACCCGATTCCGTATATTTGGCGGCAAAAGTAAGTCAGTTGCACATTCAGTATCTACTTAAGTATATTAATCTCAATTAAATAGTATACTTAGTAGATGTTGATAGGCATAATTATGCGTTCATATCAATTTTATTCATTTATCTACTACAATACTCTTTACGTTACAGGTTGTTCTTATTATTGGAATAAACGGAGCAGGTCGAACTAATGAACTAACACAACTTAATGTCAAAAACATTGAGAAACATTCAGATGACTTACTATTAATTAATTTACCTAATACAAAGACAAAAAGAGACCGCAACTTCGTCATTCGCAAGGAATACGTAACGATTGTTGAGAAATATCAAGCCTTACGCCCGCCTAACACTCCAATCAATCGATTTTTTCTACAGTATCGCAATGGAAAGTGTGTTAGACAGCCTATGGGTACTAATAAAATTGGCAGTATCCCACGAGAAATAGCAACATTTCTTGAACTCCCAGAACCCCTGTTGTACACGGGTCATTGTTTCCGACGAACTTCAGCCACACTTTTGGCTGATTCCGGAGCTGATCTCCTGTCCCTTAAGCGCCACGGAGGCTGGAAGTCCAATGCAGTTGTAGAGGGACACATAGAGGATTCTATCCAAAATAAGTCTAAAATATGTGAAGGCATCGTAGGAGCCATTACATTGAAAGAGCCTCAATCGGATCCTAGGACTGGCCCTTCTACATCAAAAATAAGCCGTTATGAAACACCTAACCATCTCCCTCTCTCTCCAACATTCACGCCAAGGGAATCCGATGAATCGGTACAACTATTAAATATGACAGATAGTTTACCGAAAAACAGTACACAAGTGACTAACACCAATATTACAGTACCAAACAAAAATATTACACTCAATTTAAATAACTGTAGCAACGTTACTTTAAAATTTTCTTAATTATACGTTAGTATTATTTTGTTATAATTTATAATGTAGTAATTAATACCTAAACTGAAATAAAAGTGTACCTACCTTGTGATTGTAAAGGTTTTTTTTTTGCATTTAGTCATTTCCTCGCTGAGGTGGAATGAAAAGTTACGTGTTGCACTCGAGTGCAAAGATTTGCACCTCGTGCTCTTTGATTCCCTCGCTAACGCTCAGGATTCTAATTTTGAATCACTCGCTGCGCTCGTGATTCAATTTTAGAATCCTTCGCTTGCTCGGTCATCAAAATTGAACACGTGGTTAAAAAAAAAACTTTGCACTCTTGTATAACAAATAACTAAAGTAAGTAAAATGTGGCAAAGCGAAAACATGCACTTAGATGTGGCTATACAACACCTAGCCCACTATTCACAAATTCGCTCGATAATTATCGAGTAAATGATTTTCAGTCATCCCTTGTAACAGCGCGAGATATAGCCGAGGAAAATGATATTGACAGACACTTCAAAGAAGTCAGAAGACGACGTAAAAAAAGGTATTTTGATAATGAAGGGGAAGATGAAGCTCATGAATTGCATGCGGAAGAGATTCTCAAAATTAACTATTTTTATGTCATTGTCGACAATGTGTGCGCAAGCTCCCATCCTAGGTTTGAGGCACTAAAACATCATAAGAGCATATTTGGTTTCATGTATAAAATAAAAAGATTATAGGAAATAAGTGATTGTGAACTTTTGAAGCAATGCAGCGACTTACAAATATTTATGACAGTAGGAAAATCATGTGATGGTCATGAATTGTACGAAGAACTGAATATGTTCAATATGTTCATCCGTGTGTATGTAACGGCTTCCGCAAAGGCTTTAGCACCGTAGACCACATACATACGCTGCGGCAAGTTATACAGAAGACCGAAGAGCATAACTTGCCTCTCTGCGTAGCGTTTGTGGATTACGAAAAAGCTTTCGATTCGATGGAAACCTAGGCTGTACTGCAGTCTCTTCCACGGTGCCAGATTGAACAACATCGGTACATCAAAGAGCTGAAGTGTTTGTATGAAAACGCCATTATGTCAGTCTGGCTCCAGGAAAGAGCTTCGAAACCTATCCTTCTGCAGCGAGGGGTGAGACAGGGAGACGTAATCTCTCCAAAACTGTTCACCGCTGCACTGGAGGATGTCTTCAAGGTTATGGTCTGGAATGGGGCTGGCATCAACATCAATGGCGAGTACATCACTCACCTTCGGTTTGCCGATGATATAGTTGTCATGGCTGAGACTATGGAGGACCCTCATTACAATGCTCAATGACCTCAGTAGAGCTTCCGAAAGAGTGGGTCTTAGGATGAACATGGACAAGACAAAGGTCATGTTCAATGATCATGTGATACCCACTCCAATGAAGATTGGAGGCGCTACAATGGAAGTTGTGGACGAATATGTGTACCTAGGACATACTGTCCAGTTAGGTAGGTCCAACTTTGAGAAAGAGGTCAATCGTCGAATCCGACTCGGCTGGGCAGCGTTCGGGAAGCTATGCAGTATCTTCTCGTCCCACTTACCGCAGTGCCTCAAGACAAAAGTCTTTGACCAGTGTGTGTTGCCAGTGATGACATATGGCACTGAGACGTCGTGGCTCACAATGGGCCACATAAGAAGGCTAAAAGTCACGCAAAGAGCAATGGAGATAGGGAAACTTCAAGCATAGCCCATGCTTGGAGTTTCCCTACGTGATCAAATCAGAAATGATAAGATCCGTAGGAAAACTAAAGTAACCGACATAGCCCGAAAGATTGCCAAACTTAAGTGGCAGTGGGCAGGGCACATTGCTCACAGAACAGATGGCTGATGGGGTTGGAAGGTTCTGAAATGGCGACCGCGTACTAGAAGTCGTAGCGTTGGAAGGCCTCCAACAAGATGGACTGATGACCTGACGAAGAACGACCGAAGGCCGCAGGAATACGTTGGATGCGAGAAGTACAGAACAGGTCGAAGTGGCGGTGCTTGGGCGAGGCCTATGTCCAGCAGTGGACGTCTTTCGGCTGAAATGATTATGTGTGTATGAAGGAAACGACGACATTATCTCGGTGCTGAAATACATATTAGAAAAAAAAATAACTGAAGTTTACCCCACTATCGAATTAGTCCTGAGAATTATAGCCACCACACCTGTTACAGTTGCGTCTGCCGAGAGTAGATTTCGAGGCTTAAAATTATTAAAATATATTTGAAGAATTTGATGACACAAGATCGGCTTTCAGACATGGCTATTCTCTCTATAGAAAATGACGTTGCTCATTCGTTAGATTATTCTGCTTTAATTAAAGATTTTAGTCTTAGGAAAAGCCGCAAACATCAATTTTAAAATTAGTTATCTCTGTATTTATTAATTTTGTAAATATTTCAATTTAAAATGTATTAAAATCCAAATTTTATTTATTTGTATAACTTTAGCATTTCTCGTCAAACATGACAAATAACTAAATCAAACAACCAGACCTAGTTTCGCATCACAAACTTTTCACCAAGGACAAAGGGCCTCACAAAGACCTACCGCCCGGAGCCTCGCAATGGGTAAGGCCGCCGCTGGTCCTAGTTGCATTAATTTTCTTCTTCTTAGCGTGTGGATAGCAAAAATAACGCTAAAAACATATATCCTATTGTTTTTTTTTTAACTCGTTTGGCCCAAATCTCAGCAAGGTGGATACCATTTGGTGTCGCAGCCATTAGGTGCGGGTGACAGGGCATGCGATGCAAGATGGGAGGTGAGCCATTGTCTGTGGAGAGAGGCTGCATATATACTGGGGATCTCAGCCATCCACAAACCCTTACTTGTGGAGATTGTCCTTGCTGCGACCTACTTGGGTACGAAGTCTATTTAGGATTTTCCAAGCCGGCCACGGTAACTTGTACCCAGATGGGTGGCTCTCTGATGGTTCGATTAAGAAATCAGGAGATATAAGCTGTTCTTGCCTAAGACTCACCTTCCTATAGATAGAGGGACTGCCAGGTCCTGCCCTCTCGATGCAGTTGGCTATAGTTCTGCAAATTTCTGGAGGCGTAAAGCCAGTCTGAGGATATAGCATTTGCAACGGGGTCAGTTTTAAGCAACCAGTAATAATGTCTCATTTAGAGGTGTATCCCAACTTAGGCCTGTATTACAGAATGTCACTCAATTCGAAGACATGCAACATCTGCCAACCCACACTAGGCCCGCGTTGTAAATTATGGCCCACTACTTCTCACTACGATATGAGCTCTATGTCCCAGCAGTGGGAACGATATAGGCTGATTTTGATGACGCAACACTCAAGCATTACTTAAAACTACATTCAAGTCATGGTTGAACCTAGTTCTAAGAAATGCTGAAACGGCAGTTAGAGTAGGCAGATCGGCTCATACTGGACAGAGATGTGCATTCATCAATTAAAACTGTTTAAATATGCCTTTACCAAGTTGTTTTCAAAACTAGTAGCGGTTAACAGCAATGTTTACAAACTTTGCTACATTGAGTTGAGGAAGACGCAAATTCAATGGAATACCCACGCTATTGATCCGGATTATTATTCCACCTTCCAAGTATTGAGCAGTAAACTGTTAGTGTTAGTGTAACTGGTTATGTTAGTATCATCATCATTTTCATTCAACACTGAGTACACTCAACTTATGGCTTTAAATCGTACGGATCAAGCCAACAGCTTTTTTTTTTTTTTCTGGATGGGAAGTCATCAAATGACTTCTCCCGCTCTGGGCGGAGCGGGAGGGCGTGTCAGACTTTTACTGACTAAAACCCACCCGTGTTCCATCAGTTGCCCATGTGCCAGGGTCACGGTATCTCTTTCGAACAATCACGCGACCCCGGCAGGAAGCCAACCGCTCAGTTTTTAATTTTCAGTCGATCTTTTAGGTACATTATCATCATTCGCCTGCCGTTATCCCAATTTATTTCGAGACCGGCGCAACGTATCCTTTTGTCCCACACTTTTTTATTAGTCACGCCGTTTCTATCCATATCACAATTCACATAGTTCATCCATCGTTCCTTTAGTCTTCCTCTACCCTTTTTTTCTGGATGGGAAATCATCAAATGACTTCTCCCGCTCTGGGTGGAGCGGGAGGGCGTGTCAGACTTTTATTGACTAAAACCCACCCATGTTCCTTCAGTTGCCCGTGTGCCAGGGTCACGGTATCTCTTTCGAACAATCACGCGTCCCCGGCAGGCATCGGTCCTAGCAGACCCCTTCATTCCTCTACCCTTTTTTTTTTTTTTCAGGATGGGAAATCATCAAATGACTTCTCCCGCTCTGGGCGGAGCGGGAGGGCGTGTCAGACTTTTACTGACTAAAACCCACCCGTGTTCCATCAGTTGCCCATGTGCCAGGGTCCCGGTATCCCGGCATGATTCCTCTACCCTTACATACATTATCCGAAATTTACAATATTGAATGTACAACAAAATGGACTCCAAAAATGCGATAATGATAACTTTTGAAAAAAATAGTGTAACAATGCGTATCCTCATTGATTGAAGACTGGTACTTATCGATGGCAATTCAACGACGATTTCCCAGATCAAAACATATTCGACAGACTACATGTTGGTTTATCGGATTATCTATTTAATAGAATCTTTTCAAAACACCGTCTCAAATAATTGGAAGGAAAAACAAGAGAGGAAGAACTACGCTGAGAAAGTGAAGCTCTAAATTCTCTGATAACTTAATGATGTAAAATTTATCTAACGTTCCCGCCTATCTCTTAAGAAAGTGGCATAATGGTACTGACAAAGGGGGAATTTATTCTGTAGCGATAACAAGAACACTTTTTTATATAAAAATCAAAGCGTTGTTCGAGTTTCTTTGATGTACCACAATTCCTTCTCGACTGAGAATCGAATTCGGAGCACGTAAACTTATAATCATGTTGGAGTCCTCCAATGTTTGATAAAGTCTCGTGTGTACGAGAAATGGCGTGCAATTTGTGAGCTTAAAATTTATCAATGTTTGATATTTTTAACATTTTTCAAAGTGTCATGTAAAAGTATTTGGTTCTTAAATTTCTTGATATCATTTCAGTATTTAAAAGAAAGGTCTTACGTAAAGCATTTGAATTTATTTAAATATTAATCTTAGACTGGTTACATTATAGATCTACGAGAAAAAAAAAATATCAGTAAATAAATCAGACTGGGCTGCTTTTACATTAAAAAATGTTACATCATAGACATAATTAATAATTTCCCAGTATAAAAATCAAATGAAAGCACCGAATAAAAAATAAACAACACCATATATTTCATTTCTGCTTTTAGGCTCTACATTGACATTTCCGTAATTAAAACCTTAGTTTCAAGTATTTCAAAGGCCTGTATTTATTCTGGCAACTGTTCCAGTTGGGTCGGGCGAGCCTTGTGTCCGATTGGCCGGGATTTAGTCGAAAATTGCCCAAATGAAAGCTCAATGAACGTGTCACGGCGAGTCGCCGGGCACATTTGTCCACGTCCCGAATTGTCCGCATTGCCGTACACTAGAGTTGGCGAGTGTCGATGAACACTACGATAGCTAAACCAGACACTAAAAGATTACATAAAATAATGAATATAAACATTTTCAATCAGAAATACAACTAAACAGTCGTGATTCTGATGTTTGAGAGTAAAATCAATTTAGTAGTAAACTAAAATAGTTATTATTATAAACATGATAATCAGCGTAGATATTTTTTTTTTATTATGTTATAGACAATCATTAATTATTTCATCTATTTCGGTTTTAGCTTTAGCTGTCTTCACATAATCAGGAGCATAAAATGAGGGTAAATACCCTATTTTCATCGTAAGAGATTGATCTCAAATTAAAGTGTATCTAATCGGGATTAATGAAAGCAGTGGTGGCCCAGTGGTAACACCCGCGACTTACGGGTTGTAGATCGCGGGTTGGCACCCAAGCAGATGATTTACGTTATGTACATTATTTCATCACCACTGCTCTCAACACGGTAAAGGAAAACATTGTGATGAAACTTCAGTACGTAAGTCACTACCAGTCAATTAAAAAATGTTGACAAAGTGAAAAGTTAAAAATATCATCTTGAAGAGAAAACACTGCACATTTTTTTTTTGTTTAAGTTATCTATACCTTCGCCAGCGAATGCCACATCCCTAGTTGACACAAGCTGCCCTAGGGGTCGGACGTCGGGTCATCACAGGGAGCGATCCGCCTCCCGTGTCTATGACACAACGCGCTGTCATTTATCCGCATGCAAAAATAGCTTGCATAGTAATGAATGACAAAATACTGTGATCGCTTCATTAGACTATGTCTGTGAGTGAAAGGTTTGGGGTTTGATTCCTGGGGAGGGTAAAATGAGTAATTTTATGGTTCAGTTGATTTTTACTGTGAGTGTGTGTACAGTGTCAATGACACTAATTTAAACTTAAATAAACCTACGTAATTTATGACACTCGAATATTTATATCAAAATCTTATCATATTATTATACCTTTTTAGACGGAATTATACGAATTTGTGGCTTGAAAGCCTATTATACAGTTTCAAACAATTAAAGAGTTATTTCAGATCTACAAAGTAGCAATAATTTGAGTTGGCCAAAGTTAACTGACGCGGAGCATTCTAATTTTGTACTGTAACAGTAATTTTGTAACGAATAACTTTTCAAAGAAACTCCAAATGGGGCTAAAAACTTAGTCGACTACGATTTCCGGTAAAGAGAGTGAATGTTACCTTTTTAATAATTAATTTTTACGATTAAGTTGGTAACATTGCTGCCAAATTAGCTTATATTTTTATGTCAAATGGAACGTATGGACTAGATAATCTTGACACTCAATCGATAAAGCTATATGAAAAATAAGAAATTAAAATTTTTGCACTACGTAAGCAAGCGCTTATTTTTATTACTTATATGCATTTATGTTTGAATTTTCCATCTTGAGATACAAAAATTTCGTACAAACCAACCGTTATGGTGGATTCTTCAAAAACTATCTTTCATACCAACTTTGATAATTACAAACATTAGTTTAAAAATTCTGCCAAATCGGCTCAGCCGTTTTCAAGTGATAATCATACGCAGTAATTGATATTGATACCTGTATCTCCGCTGTTGATTGTACTTTCATCTTAAAACTCCATGTAAAGCTTTGAATAAATTACTTCCACGGTATCAATAGTAACTTTAGCTACTACAATAAATAATAATACTTATAATTAGAGAGTGCGTTCGGCAATTAATGGATCACTGATCACTGACCCACTAATTGCCAAGCGCGTCTGATTATGATATTATCCCACTGAAAATTCTAACTGTATTGCCAGTCAAAGCTGATGAAGGTTTCAAGTCAATTATAACAAGGTACTGGCTATGCTCAAAAAATTACATTACAAGTCATCCATGCTTGTTTGAAAGAGGTAAGCAGAGGCATACCTGAACTCCGATTAAGTCTTAAAAACACGAAACGATACGCCCAACTAAGAGCCACCACGTTTACAGACACTGAATGCCATCAGCCGGGTGTAGTATTGCTACTAAGAAATTTCAAAAAACTCAATAACACCGAGTCAATGGCTGACCTGAAGATCCAAACTAGGACCTCGGCAACCGCTTAAGCAACACAATGCTTAACAGCAATGCTGTACTTTTACCTTCACCGTATCATTTTTAGGGTTCCTTATCTTAAAAGGAATAAACGTAACCCTTGTAGAATCACTTTGTTGTCCGTCCATCCGTCTGTCTGTCAAGACCCTTTATCTCGGGAATGTGTAGTCATCGAGTTGAAATTAAAACTATATAGTCAGCTCTACAGTCCCTTGAAGCTGTGAAAAAATCAAATTTCGAAGTTAACGTAAAAAAATTACAATTATTTATGCTCAGTTTATGGCGCATATTTGAAACTCACTAGGGAATCAAAACCTATAGAGGACTTTCCGTTGACCTACAAGCTTGAAATTTAGCAAAAAACAATGCCATTTAGCAAAAGTAAAGGAGAAAAGCCGAAAAACATAAATTTGTAGTTCCTTCAAAAAATAATTACTTTTTGCAATTATAAACTTAATTTTTACTTATATCGTCCCACTGCTGAGCAAATAATTAACAACTTCTAAAAAAAAACTATTCTAAAAGAGAAAGGCAACTAAGCAGCTTCTATCCGTCTACGTACATACCCTCAGTTTCAAGATTCCTCATAATATCCGGTGTAAAACTAAACCCCTCGGACTACGCTGCCTGGCCCATTAAATTAAATGTGCAGGCTTTAAGGTAACGGCTACTTATGCTCCCACGTAGCTTGGATATTATTTTGATCCAACCTCTTTTACTTGAAGATTTTAGTCCCGGAAGACATTGAGGTTTTTTGTCGAGTTTTGTGTTGATATCTCACTGTTTTTTCTTCATGAAGCTGAGAAGATTCAGGGGTATGTATTTGATGATTGCATCTCTCATTTATAAATGCAAATGACTTTTAGTATTTGGTTGGTATGCAGACAGAGTTACTGAGGCCTTTAGCAGAACTTGGATCGAAAGTCATTTTGGGAGAAGCGAAGGTAAATGTTAACTAGCAAATCAATTCTTTTGTCTTACTGAGAATTTCGTGCTAACTCTTAATTTTCTTTTCAATGTCACCACACGGCGGCGGCGTTTTAGTTGTTTGAAACATGTTGCTATTGTGGTTTAGGATCAACCACCTGATGTTAAAAGAGGTCCTTCCTTTTATATCTGCGTCTTTTGGCAGTAAAACTAAGGTTTCAGGTTTCGGTTTCGGTTCCGCTTCTTTAAGTGGTTCTTCTGATTTTCGAGTCGATGGTAACTTCATTTATTTTGTTAAATGACTTAGGCCCAGAAGATGGCCAAATGGCGTCATCACTGCAGGTATATGTACACTTCAACATATAGGACATGGTTGAGTCATGAGTACCGCATTCGCACTGGTTATCAGTGGGATCTATAATCCCCCATTAGATTGTGCTTGCAAAGTCCTACTTGTGTCTGCAGTCGTTTAACTGCTTTCCATATAGGCCACCGCAGGTCACGTCCAGTTGGCAGGTGCTCCGGGGGCTGGATCTGGCGGGTGATGTATTCCCCACAGATCTTTCACAGAAGATCATTTCTGCCATATTATTACTGTCGTCATGACAATCTGTCATCTTCATTTTTATTGACAGTAAGGTGGTAAAAACGCTTTGTATATTAACGTAACCGTTATTAACCAACCGTTATTGTGTCCCTATTTACGCTCTTTTAGAAAACCAAAACTTTAATAGAAAAAAGCTTTTTCTCGTAAAGCGATCGGCGAGCTTTGAGAAAATAAAAATGTTTTTTATCAACAAACAATGGTGAAAACAGTTGTGTTGTATAAATTTATGTTAATAACAAATAATCGATTATTGACTTGACTGTGGTCTGATTGGCCAACATTGCTCCATTGATGTTTGATCAATAACAGCAATCAGTTCTGTTTACTTGATACCACGAGTTCTGTTTGTTATTTTAACTTGTTTATTTGTACTTTAAAACGGCGGTGTGTAGAAAAATTCTACCACATCGTTGGGTCGCTTGGAAGATTCTCCCTATATGGATAGGGAGAATCTTACACAAGAACATTAATGAGATTGTCTTGGTTTTTAAAACATATTCACCAGAATTTAATTTAGTACATATTTTGTTTTTTCAATAATATTTTTTCCTACTTCGTAACAGTCATGAAAGTGAGCGTATATTTTTTGATGTTTGTTACTCAATCACGCAAAGACTACCGAACAGATTTTAATGTATGGTACACAGATAACTTATAATCTGGATTAACACAGAATAGATACTTTTTACGTTCTCGTGGGACAATTTCCGAACACTACTTAGCCCGCGTGGTGTTCGAAAATTATCCGCAGGCAAAGCTACTTCGAAATAAAATTCAAAAAACGAATTCATAGAAATACCTCATTATGAGTATGTTAAATAGGCCAGTCATACACTTGTAACCGCAATAAAATGACGTAATACATCCTGACGCAAAGCAGAAAAGCTTTCAGGCGTGTGCTGGAACCGAGAAATATGCACAAAGCCGTCGAAGCCCAATTGACCTAAATGGACACACAAATAGTAAAGGGAAAGGCCCGCACGAGGTCATTATTCGCTCCGAAGTCCAGCAAAAGTGTCAGGTCGAAGGAAGACGGACATTTATCTACATCCTAAGGGCACCAGTGATTTTGGGAAGGATGTATTAGTGCGTAATAGGGTTTTTCGTGAAATCAACGCGGCTTTGAATTATTTAGCTGTTATATTGGTTGAGGTTCTGAAAAGAAATAGAGTTTCTTTGGTGAAAAACTTTATTATGTGTTGCGGGTATACTGTTTCATGGTATTTGTTACGGACTTAAGTTATATGAGACATTCAGTCACACGAGTGTACGTTAGGTACGTACACTCGTGTGAATGAATCTCCCTAAGCACGAAGTCCGTAGGTTCAGACGAAGTTACAGGATATTTCAACTCAGTATCACTTAGGGTCCTAAGATTAGTTCAGGGCCCGAATTTAGAATGAATGACAGCACAATTTGACAGCTGCCCCGATGCTACCAATGTGTTTTTGCCCATCCAAAAAAGTTAATTGATCGGCTGTAGGACTTCGAAGTTTCAAACTACTCTCGGGCGGGATCGAATCTCTTTGACGGAGTTAAAGCGCCCCAGTTTAGGAGCAACAGTGCATAATGAGATCCATACTATTTCAGAAAGAAAGTTAAAACATACATCAGTGACTGATTACCCAACGTACAGATGCCTGAATATCTGACAGCTGCTCCAACATTGATATTGGCTATTTATTGGATTGTGTAGGTCACATGGCAGTCCCTGTAAAAACTGATATTGAGCCGCATCTGGTTTATAAAGAAGCTGACCCCAAAGTATATGGAAATGGGCTAGATGAGTTGTAAGATTGTGAATCCCTGGCAAAGTAAGATTTGCAATTTCTTCAATTAATGTACAGTCAGCCTAAAATACGAGAAAATGGATTTGATTATCTACATTTTGTGATTAATAAAATTAATCAATGTGTGTGTATGGTATACCTTTTGTTATGGTATACTCGCACATTCATAAAATAGTATAAAATAAAGATTGTAGACGATTAAATCAATGTTTAAGGATACATCTGTTTTAGGACGTAGGTTTTTAAATCGTACATTATGAAAATAACTCAATCAAGCACCGAACACAATGAATAGTAAAATACAATGATCATTCCATTTATCTATATTTTTACTACTTCTACTAGCAGTAAATCATAATAACTACCTAGCCCAAAATATTATAGTAAACAACAAAATAATTACAGTCATTCAATGCCATCCATTCACAGAAAAATATTATATTAAAGCCAGAGGAGCGATGCTCCAACAGAAACTAGTTATACTTTAAAAAACCTTTTTGTAGGCCGGGCAGGAGCAATCTTTTGGTCCATTAAATTGTTCACGCTCACCGACTATGGAAATTGGACGTAAAACGAAATAATGTATAGTAAGGAAATAGTTCACTGAGATTTGTAGCGTCGTTAGACAACTAGTTGGGACATCTGCGTTTAGCTTATGTTGTTTGTGTTACGTTTTATTGTAATGGTTTAGCGTTTGTTTTAGTGATAAATAAGGAAAGTCAAGGGCCATTTTTGTTATTTTATTCCATCATCTAAAATTATAAAACTGCATTATGGAAAAAATGATTCCAAATTCAATGGCATTCGGTAATCTTATATTAATAGTATACATCATCATTTCAGCCGAAAGACGTCCACTGCTGGACATAGGCCTCCCTCGAGCACCGCCACTTCAACCTGTTCTGTGCTTCTCGCATATAATATTATACATATTATATATTAAAGTCACATTTTGTGTCTGAAGAATGTGTGACCGCTTGGTTCTTCTAAATTATAAAAACAAGGTTTTGATGTAGTTTTCAACACTTTTTTGAAAATTTATTCAGAAAAGTTTGTATCACATATTAATATACAAGTTGACACCCTAGCGTAGACGTTTTTCATCGGTTATCAAAATAAAGTCTCTGAAGATAATCGGTGAAATTCTATGAGACAGCATTTTTTTATAACCGACGATAAATTTTAAATATGCTGGGTTCATAATAACGAACTGATTCCATGGTTATAGGTAGCGCGTCAATCAACATAAATAATAGATAAAACAAAAATCTATTTGTTTTGATAATTTAGTAGATTGTATCCGAAAAAAACAAGGGCGGGTAACTATTAAAAGTACCTTTAAAAAATCAGTATTACTCACTTTTAAAACTAATATGCTATTCAAATATCGAATGTTGAAAAATAATTCTAGCCAGCTACAATTTTTGATAAAATAGGAATTCCAAAAAGGAACTGAATAAAATATAGAGACCAATTATATTCGGTCCACTTTTTTCCATTCACTAGCGAATATTGTATTTCAGTTAGGTATTTATGGTTCTATTACAGAATATTTACCTACTCTCGAAATTACTTATTTAGATGAATTTGCACGATACTTAACCTCATTATTGACATCAATTTGTGAACACAAAATACTCGTACAATTGCTAGTGTCATTTAGCAATTATTAACGAATGGACCTACAATGCAATATCGAAGTGCAGATTCTAACATAATTTCATGGACCACTTCATTCCTGTTAAATTGTAACAGTTGTGTAAACTGCTGGAAGTGTCTCCTTAACTTATTGTAAATTTCTTGCAACAGTCAGCCAAAGCAAAAAAAATAAATACGAATCTTCAAGCAGAATCTATACTTTAATATAATATTGTAAATCTGAAGAGTTTGTTTGTTTGGTTGAACGCGGTAATCTCAGGAACTACTAGTCAGAATTGAAAAAATATTTTTTGTGTTGGGTAGCCTATTTATTGAGGAAGGCTATAGGCTATATAACATCACGCTACAATCAAAAAGAGTGGAGCAGCAAGAAAACATGGACGAAAACTGGTAGGCAATTCGATGCGACGGGAAGGGTCAGGGGAGCAAAAATTTGACGCGAACGAAGTCGCGGGCAGAAGCTAGTTAAGAAATATTTTGCTATCAGATATTCGAAAAAAGGAAAAAATTGTTATTTGATCTCATGGAAAAAAACGAAATTTTTGGAAAGCATAGAAGTTCAGAATGTTCTATTATAAAAGTTGAACTTTCGATATTTTGATTTTCGGCATTCAGATATTATGTACCCTAAAAGTTACCCACCAAAACTTTCTGATGACATTCCAGGAATGTTCTCGAACTTTTTGATTAATCTTATTCTTCAGTAAACATTTACCAATAAACATTCCTAAGTGTAACGATACTGCTGACGCATTTATTTAATCAACTCAGACGCACGATCATTGCTTTAACGCGGTCCACTAGTTCAAGTACGGGCTTATTGATAACAGGTAACATTCGTTTTTAGGGTAAAACCCATATAGTAATTTGATAAGTGAAATATTAAACTCATAAACTAAAAACCGGCCAAGTGCAAGACGGACTCGCGCACCGAGGGTTCCGTACAAACCTGTACGTATTCTAGGTTTAAAAATAAATGTTTTTTTTTAATTTTTATATTTCAGTTGATTGAATGTAAGGTAAATTGCGGTTTACGATTTATGACGTTTTAAAAAAAACTACTCACTCGATCTCGTTCAAATCAATTTTCGGTGGTAGTTTACATAGTAATGTACATCATATATTTTTTTTAGTTTTATCATTCTCTTATTTTAGAAGTTACGGGGGGGGGGACACACTCATTTTACCACTTTGGAAGTGTCTCTCGCGCAAACTATTCAGTTTAGAAAAAAAATGATATTAGAAACCTCATTACCATTTTTGAAGACCTATTCCTAGATACCCCACACGTATGGGTTTGATGAAAAAAAAAAAAATTTTGAGTTTCTGTTCTATGTATGGGGAACCCCAAAATTTATTGTTTTTTTTCTATTTTAGTGTGAAAATCTTAATGCGGTTCACAGAATACATCTACTTACCAAGTTTCAACAGCATAGCTCTTATAGTTTCGGGAAAAAGTGGCTGTGACATACGGACTGACGGACAGACAGACATGACGAATCTATAAGGGTTCCGTTTTTTGCCATTTGGCAACGGAACCCTAAAAAGCAAACACACAAAGACTTGAACTGTCAAATTACTATCTGATATTCAAAAAATAACTTTAGGTATTATGAATAAACTGTTACTTATACTTGTGAATTTACTCATATGTATGAATTAGAAAGTTAAAAAAAATACCTTCCCAGTGACACCTTTGGTTCCAAAAACAAGCATTGAGCTTCTAGGCGTTAATTTTGACTGCAAGCGCTAGATGGCGTTAGTAGTAGGTATCAATTATTTGATCACACAGAGGGAAGCTAAGAACTTTATTTTCAAAACATACCTGTACGAAGTCTCTTAGTTATGTTCCGTGGGACTTAAACATATCTGGCAAAATGTGGGTGAAATTATGATATTTTTAGATTTGAGATATTTAATGAAGGTATATTACGTTATTATTTGAAAATATAATCACAGGTTCGGGTTCGGGTTCTCTTCCATAATTTCAACATCTGTAAGAGTGCGCGCCCGGAAAACTAGGTTGGAATAATCTAGTTTATCTGCAGAGTTAGCGAATATCACGATAAGCCAACTAAGTTATTAATTTTCATTTCATCTGAATAAAAATCTTTTCATTCTGATGTTGTCGTACCTGAGTTTTTTTTTTACTTTTTGAAGGCGTATTATGTAGGCTGTATGCAAATAACTGATCTGTTTTTTTTTGGGTATGTCTGCTCGCTGGTCATCCTATAAGGTTGTCGGTACCTTAATCAATTAAGGCCTCCAGCCAGGGATTAAAAACTTAAAACTAGAGCGGCTGATCTCTAAGGGCACGCCCTGTGGGGTACGAACCTCGGCCAAGGGCATCGCTGGTAGAGGGCAGCAAGGGATCGGCTGGATCGAAATGATTATTATTTAGGGACGAATTTCAAGCTACAGGCTCAGCGGTGCTGGGCTGGCTCGACCAAGGATGGGGGCGGACAAGCAGAGTATGTTACTCCAACAAAATAATAATCTCAGTTTGATCTAGAGCCACGCTTTTAACCACTTAGACTAACTAAGTTTTTCTTTCGGTAGTTAATTGTGAAAAGCAGCACTGTCAGATTTGCAATGGTTATATGTCGCTATAATATTCGTAGGAAAGTTCACTAAGTTTCCACGAAATACTATATTTAATACTCCAAGTTACTACGGCCATGTCACGTTAGTCGTGGTACTCGTGGTAAATCTCGACGTTCTGCGAAACCGCACTGTTGAGTTAGTTCAGACTATGAAACTGTGACAAGTATTATTGTTTCCAACAAACTACAAGTGAACCTTTAATTTATTATTAGATCCAAGTTATGGTGAAGATGTTTTGGATAGTTTTAATTAAATTTCTACATTCACTAAACCTTTATTATGGGTCTTTACTACTGTTTGAAAACATTGAAAGTGAAAACTAATATTGATTTTTCATTCCCGTAGGTAACTGTAACAATGCGAGCTCTCATTTTTCTTAGGTTAAATAAAAAGAAGATTGAGAAAATGCCAAGGCTACGCTCGACGCTCGCCCTGGAAGGTCGTTACGCTGCTGCTCCGCTGCGCGTATCCCCTCCACCGCCCGCCGCTCGATCGCCCGTCAAATTAAATTTATTTAAATCGCAAAATTCGGACTTCTTGTTTCTTCAGATTCAGTCTAAATCGTACTGTCTTGTTCGCAAGACAGTGGTATTTCTGATTCGTCAGAATCGTCAAAAACGTGTGTTGTTTGTGGCCCCTTCAGGGCAAATCCACAGTTTCGTGGTCACTCGGTGGATACCTTAACGGTGCCAACGAAGCCGAGTGGGTGCAGACCCAACGCACCCGTCTATCCCCTTCAGGGCTAGACGAAAGCTGGACGGGTCCCGGATCGCTGGCCTTGGGGGCTTCCCTCGTCAGCCCCGGTGACAGTCTTCCCTCCACAGCCGCGTACTAGTGCCGCGGGTATATCTATACCCCCCGCACTAGACTGGTCGGGTACCTTCAGTACCCATCGCATGACCGGTTAGGAACCCGTTCGCACAATAAGATTGGCGACGGGAGTCACTCTTAGGGCTCACCAGGATCACCTCCCTGTCTATACCCGACAGGGAGTGTAACACTCACCCCCGGCATCCCACCGGGGATTAGGCTGTTAGGTTTAGGGATTTGGCGATAGGATCACTCTCATGAGTGATTAGGTCCCCCCTCCCCTCCGCCATGGAGAAACCCATGGAGAGACTTGCCAAAATCGAGGCGCTCCTGGCTGAACTTGCGAGTCAGCTCAGCATTGAGCACTCGGAGGTCGGGGCTGTGGTCTCTGTTTTTCTTTTATTAATAAAGAAAAACAAGGATTTCGCTGCCGAATTCTCCGAGCTGTACAGAGCTGAGCAGCTCGCAATTCCAGCTAGCATTCCAGCCGGGCATCGCTGACTTCAGCGATGCCCTCGAGGCCCCAACCGCTACCGATGAACCGTGTCAAATGGACACAGAGGATGTACACATCCCCACTCCTTCCAACTCTGCCGCGCTCACTCCCCAGACGGACTCGCACTCCTCTTCGTCCTCGGACACAGAGGCGTACGAGCTCGTCTCCCACACAAAGGGCAAAGGGAGCAAGCGCAAGAAGAACAAGGCGAGCAGCTCAGCCCCGGCCGCTAAAATCATAGCGGCTGAGGACTCCGCTCCTCCGTCTCGCGCCCCCACCCCGCAGGCGACCTCCGCCACCGCGAACCCCCCCCCCCCCCCACCCCGCTACGCAGGCGACCCCCGCCACCGCGACCGCGTCCATCCCCTCCACGCCGCCGGCGACCGCCGCCAACGCGTCCCCCTCCCACCCCTCGCCTTCAACCTCCGCGAAGTTTGCCGCGCCCCATGCTAAAACTAGCGCCCCGTCCATACCCTCTGGCTCAACCACCGCCAGGAAACTCCCTCCACCGCCCCCTGTATTTATACAGGACAAGACCAAGTGGACGGAGGTGTCCAAATGGTGTGTTGACCAAAGGGTCAACTATACTAGTGCCCGTGCCACCCAGCACGGGATAAAAGTATCGGTCCCCACGTCAGGCGATTATTGCGATCTGACCAGGCTCCTCTCTGCTAGGAACGTGTCCTTCCACACGTATTCCTTGCCCGAGGAGCGACTGACCAGGGTGGTGATTCGCAGGATCCCCTGCGAAATCGCCACCAGCGATATAAAGGCGGACCTCGAACGACAGAACGTGCCTGTCACAGAGGTCCATCGCATGCACCGGTCCAGGCAAGGTACTGCCTTTGATATGGTCCTGGTGGTGTGCCCTCCCAGGGAGGGTCACCACCCCATATTCAATGTAAAGTCTGTCTGCAACCTGTCAGGCCTTAAGATCGAGAAGCCCCGTAAGTCGGGCATCATTGGCCAGTGCCACAGATGCCAACTGTACGGGCACTCAGCGTACAACTGCTACGCTACTCCCAGATGCATCAAGTGCCGGGGAGACCACGGTACAGCAGATTGTACCCGGCCTAAAGACCGCACTCTTTGCACCGAGCCACCTAGTTGTGTGCTCTGCAAAGAGTCCGGTCATCCGGCAAACTACCGGGGCTGCCCGAAAGCCCCCAAGTCATCTTCCCCTAAATTGGCGCAGCGTTTCGACGCTCATCAGACTAGGGAATCCCCCTCGGCCAAACTCCCCGCGAGACTGGCCCCACAGCGTCCCTCCCAATGGCCTCTCTTGAGTTCCCAGAAGGAATTTCCCGCACTGGCCTCGTCCAGGCCTAAGCCCGCTCTCATCCCTCCATTAATGGACCCACGTTCCCGTGCCCCCGCGCCCCTTACGCCCCCCGGTTTTCCCGCGACCGCACCCCCCGCCCACGCCGCGGCCCCTTGATGGTCAGGCTCCCCTTGATGCGTTTAACGTCATCACCGGGACCTTTAATACCTACAGCACGTTCCTCTCCCCGCGTGCCCAACAGATGGCCCAGGAACTAGTTGCCGCCGGCGGTAACTTGTTCCGCATCCAATCAATTTATGCTGCGTATCCCGAGATCACGCAAGCAATCCATGTCATGAACTCCCAACGCCCCCATTATGGATAGTCGCGGAATATTAACTAGACTGAAACCCCGTTCCCTAAAGCTAGGCTTCTTTAATGCCAACGGCATTCACGGCCAACGTGATGAGATCGCCACGTTCCTCCGCGACCACCACGTAGACATTTTACTCATTCAAGAGTCGTTCCTAAAGCCTCACCATCGCGACCCGAAAATTGCAAACTATCGTTTAGTTCGCAACGACAGGTCACGTTGTCATAGAGGCGGCACCCTCATATACTATAGGAAGTCCCTGTACTGCATACCTATGGAAACACCCGAACTCTCCCGATTAGAAGTTTCGGCCTGTCGGTTAGCACTGACAGGTCACCAGCCGATCACTATTGTGTCGGTTTACCTTCCTCCCCAACATGAGTCAGAGGACCCTCAACTCCTCGCTAATGACCTTTCCGAACTCTTCGGCATGAGTGACTCCGTTATCATAGCGGGCGATCTCAACGCCAAACATCCCGCCTGGAATAGCACCAGGACCTCGACTAGAGGTAGGCAACTCTTTAACCTCTGTTCTACCACGAACTTTGATGTCATCGCCCCGATGACTCCCACTCACTTCCCCTTCGATACCGATCAGTTACCCGACGTACTTGATATAGCGCTCCTTAAGAATATCAACTTAAGGTTGGATTCTATAGAGGCTACTCACGAACTCGACTCTGATCATCGACCAGTAGTCATGAACCTGGCCCCCCGATTAGGTATACGCTACCCCTCTCAACCCCCCGCCACTAAAGTGATCACTGACTGGAAGAAAGTAAGCGAACGCTTACAATCTAACACGTCACATCACTTAGACTCTATCCCAGATCAGTTTGACTCTGTCGCCGACACAACGGCCGCGATCGACGCTCTCACAGAGCACGTACAATCGATCGTGAACGAAAGTTCACGGGAGGTTCCAGATACGGGTGACCGTAAATGGAAGCTCCCCGACGATGTACGTGATCTGCTGACAGAGAAGAACGCGGCCGTTCGTGCCTACAGCAACTTTCCCTGTGATGCTAACAAAGCTCACATGCGTTACTTACAGCGTGCTGTAAGGACACGTGTGACTGAGCTGCGTGACGCTAACTGGGACAAGATGGTGAGCGAACTAGAGCCGACTCATCTCGCATTCTGGGAACTTCAGAGGAAACTGAAATCCTCTGAGTTTTCCACTATGCCCCCCCTGACCCGCCCCGATGCGACCATTGCATTCGAGGATATCGACAGGGCTGAGTGCCTAGCCGATAGCCTCGAAGCCCAATGCACACCCAGTTCGCAGCCAGTAGACCAAGCGTTTGTCGATAAGGTAAACGCGGAAGTCGAACGCAAAGCCTCACTCCCGCCCGTTGAAGACCCTGATGATCCCCTGCCCCCTGTCACACCTGACGAGGTGCACGAGATCATCAAGGGTCTGAAATCTCGTAAACCCCCGGATCAGACGGCATCACCAACAGAGTGATCAAGCTGTTCCCCGCTCACCTGATTATGCTCATGTGTACCATCTTCAATGGTGCCTTGAGTAATAATATTTTCCCCCAAGCCTGGAAGGAAGCCACCGTCATTGGCATCCCTAAGCCCGGTAAGCCCAAAACCGAGCCCACGAGTTACCGCCCCATTAGTTTGCTCAAAGTTCTCGGCAAAATCTATGAGAGACTTATTTAAAAGCGACTCAGAAATTATGCCGAAACCAAGGGCCTCATCCCCAACGAGCAGTTTGGTTTTCAAACCCAACACTCGTGTGTCCATCAGGTGCACCGTATCGTCGAACATATCAATGCTGGTTTTTAGCGTGGTATGTTCACGGGCGCTGTATACTTCGATATAGCGAAAGCGTTCGACAAAGTCTGGCACAACGGCTTATTATATAAGCTGTACCAACTCGGAGTGCCAGACCGTCTCGTGCTCATCTTACGAGACTTTCTTGCGAACCGCACCTTTCGCTATCGCATCGAAGGGGCACTCTCCTCCCCCCACCTGATCCGTGCAGGAGTCCCTCAAGGCTCTGCACTAGCCCCCCTCATTTTCACGCTGTTCATTAGCGATATCCCCAGAAGCAAGAAGGCAAGGTTAGCTCTGTTCGCAGACGGCACTGCCATCTTCTTCTCGGGATTTAGTGACACAGCACTGGTTCGCTACCTCCAAACCGCAGTCGACGAGCTCGGCGAATGGTTCAGGAAGTGGCGAATCGAGGTCAATCCCAATAAAAGTCAGGCGGTCTTTTACACCCGACCGCGACGTAATCACCCCCCTCCCCGACCCATCTCAATGTTCGGCAAGCAGATCCCTTGGGCGAAGCAAGCCAAATATCTAGGTGTCATCCTCGACGAACACCTCACCTTTTCTGAGCACATAAAGCAGGCTCGCTCGCGGGCCGCTTTCGCTCTCGGTAGGCTCCATTGCGTCCTGAACAAGCGAAGTAAAATGTCTCTTCTGTGTAAGAAGCGGCTTTACACCGCTTGTATCAGGCCGATTATGACATACGCAAGCCCAGTCTGGGCACATGCTAAACCCCGATTCATCCATAGGATGCAGACTCTCCAGAACCGTTTTCTCCGTCAAGCCACAGGCTCGCCTTGGTTTGCTCGGAATATAAATCTTCATTTAGACATGAAACTCCCGACTATCCATCAATTCATGAAACGCGCTTCGAAGCGTTTCTTCGATAGGGCCGTAGCCCACCGCAACCCTCTGGTTGTGGCGGCAGCTACTTACACCCCCTCCCGTATCAGCAAAATCCGCCGCTCGCGGCACGTTCTTACCGATCCTGATGATCCCACTACTCTCCTCCAGGAGAGTCGAAAAGAGACCAATACAGCTAGACCAGCACACAAACACAAACCGTACCGACCTCGCCGCCGAGGTCCGTCGTCGCGACCCCGACTTAACAGTCCCTCCCGACCCTTGCAAGAGCCAGCCCGTGATGCTGCGCCGTTAGCTTTAAATTAGTCCCAAAATAATTTAACCCAGATCCAGCCAGTCCCTTGCTGCCCCCCAACCAGTGATTGCCTAAGCCGAGGTTCGTACCCCCCTCGGGGTAACCCTTAGAGCTTTCGCTTTAGTTTTTAAGTATAATAAGCCCCGGGTTTTTTTTTTTTTTTTGTGGATGGGAAATCATCAAATGACTTCTCCCGCTCTGGGCGGAGCGGGAGGGCATGTCAGACTTTTACTGACTAAAACCCACCCGTGTTCCTTCAATTGCCGGCTGGAGGCCTAAAAAGGTAACTTTTTAGAACTCCGTAAAGGTAACTTTTTAGAAGGCCACAATCCGTTTAAGTAGTAACAATCTTTTCAGGATTAACTACGAGATGCCCCACAAAAAAAAAAAAATCCAAGAGCAAATATTTAAATACAACATACTAACTTTTCACACATCCTCGATTACCTATCGAAGCTTAAGGAAGCACCGCGGATTTGTGAAATTCTTGGCTGCATTGTCTGTACTTAACCCTTAGTTATGCAATTAATATGTAAGTTATTTAAGGATTCACAAAATTGTACGCTTTAGAAACACTATTAGGTATTCATAGTTTCCTTGATGGACAAAAAAATCAAAGTAATTTCTAAAACACAAAATAACTTTAAGTACGACGTAAATACTTCACGCAAGGTCATCAGTTTTTTTTTTAAATAACAAAGCTACATGTTCTCTATAACGTATACATTTTAAATTTTCGAAATGTGTATTTTTTCAGTGATGCAAATTTACCTAAATTAGCGCAAGAACCGCTTGTCCTGGCCAGACCCACCACGTTTCAATTTGCACCAAAAGCTCGACGCACCCTTAAACACCTCGAAGCCGACAGAAACGCTACAATGTGTTATTGTATTCTTTATACTTACCCACAGAACACAAGAATTGAACTATTGAGGACAGAGGATCAAAAGCAGATTATGTCTGTTTAGAAAAACGCTTTAAAAACTTGCTATTACCCAACATACTCGATTCACTAGATGACTAAGAATCAATTTTATCGGTATGCTAGCAGCATCCTGCACGTTAATAACATCAAAGTGTGTAAATATCGCATTCCTAATTACTGTGGATACCAAGCTGCTTATCTACTTCCTCATAATCATAATTTATTTCAGAAAACCTGAGTATAGTTTAACTTAAATAATACGTAATTACTGAAGAATATAAATATTACCGTGCATAGCGGAGCAGAACCCAGTTCTGTGCAAAGAATTAACCTGTGTTACAGACACTAGGGACCACTTCATCATCTCATTTGCAACATTACTTCAAACGTAGTAGTAAGAGAAAAAATATTGAGCAACTGGATGCCCAATTTAGGCATGCCTGTATGTAGGGAAGACTTTCTGTACCTATCATTAGACCACTATATAGAATGGTAGGGACTTCGACGTGCAAACTGGATCCATGAATTTAGCACAAGATTCTAGACCTCGTTGGATACAAAATTTTTCGTTGGCTAAAGGAAAATGTGCTAGATATTTCATAGACACATACGCTGTCAAAATGTATGGAAGAGTGGTGAAGAGAGAGTTCAGAATCATGTAGCTTATGAATCCATATTAAAAGGTTGTGTTGATTTTGCTGCCAGCTTAACTATTGTATGCAATAGAACCAGTTTATTGTGGGCTATTAAGGCGGTATTTATGTAATTCAAGCTAGTAAAGAGCGTACAACTGACATTGCCTATATATTTCAATGTTATGGTCAGCCTGTAATGTTTTCACTGCTGGGATACAGGCATCTTCTCTGTAAAAGGTAGCGGGCCGATATTTACCACATGGGCCCAGTGCGGGTTGGTGAATGTCATAATTATGTCGTAGAATTTTAGGTATACCACCAGCGCCTTTTAACATGTGCAATACTAGAACCGACGTACCCAGAAACAAAACACTTTCAAACCCTAAGATCATGTTTTCCCGGACGCAAAAATATCGCAGCGTGATTTCATCAGTCACTGGATTGTAAACTCTGTGTTGGTTCGAGCATATAAAATCCAACGAAGTGCATACCGATGCGTCGAAGAAACCCACTGTTCGATTTTCGCCTCTACCTGCCACGATTTTTTGTGACCGCGCGACGGTGGACTAACATAACAATGCTGCATGGCAATAGCAATAGATAAGACATAGGTACACGTAGAAATAGGAGCATTCTAACGAACTTCTGCCCATTTTCACTGGCACTAGGGAACACATAAATGTAATGTCTAAACAAAAATACACTGTTGCATTTGCAATGGTACGTTCAGCGCCAAAAGTTGAAAAACCAACGTGCGATAATAAATAAAGCATTAACCCGTTGAATACCGCTAATTACAGACATAATTAAAAACCATTGTGTCTATACCAAATGTGGTATCTCAGGGACTTAGAGGTTAAGTGTCAGTAAAACGGGTCATGAGACTGATTTTCAGTGTCAAAGTCTCTTCGGAAAATGGTATTCTCCAATAGGAATTTTATACCTATGATTCAGAATCTTTAATCTATACTAATATTATAAAGCTGAAGAGTTTGTTTGTTTGTATGTATGTTTGATTGAACGCGTTAATCTCAGGAACTACTGGTCCGAATTGAAAAAATATTTTTGTGTTAGGTAGCCTATTTATCGAGAAAGGCTATAGGTTATATAACATTACGCTACAATTAAGAGGATTGGAGCAGTAAAGAAAAATGTTGCAAAAACGGGGAAAATCGCACGGGTAGGCCATTCGACGCGACGGGAAGGGTCGAGGGAACAAGAAATTTAACGCGTACGAAGTCGCGGGCAGAAGCTAGTTAATAAATATTTGTGCGTACTCACATTTATCCACTACTACTTTCGTCCTGACCTTTCTAGGTTCATTGATTTTTCTCTTTCTAAGTGTTAATGGTTTTACCTTGATTAAGTGTATTTTCATTTAGTTAAAAGCTTCTGATTAGTCTTATATCCAAGCCATCGGTAATCCGTTGAGATAAGTGAGGACAAATCTTGTGAAATCTTGTGGGTCTTACTAGAGAATGGGCAGCAGCGTTCTCTATGCATTTTACCATCATACTGCGATGGCCAACCCGTCTGCCAAGCATGGCGATTATGGCAAAGCCCCCCAAATTGGGGGAGGCCTAAGTCCAGCAGTGGACGTCTTACGGCTGAAATGATGATGGTGATGAAATCTTGAGTAAAATAATATAGGTAAGTAGTTTTTATGAAATTGTGAAATTGACAACCTTGCTAGGAATAATTTTATGTTTATTAGCTTCTAGTTTTTCCAAACTGACCCATTTCCATTCAAACTCATCAACTACCTAGTCTTTCCCAACTATGTTAGGGTCGGTTTCAAGTCTAATCGGATGCAGCTAAATACCAACATTTTACATGATCTGACCACCACAACTCAGATACTGGGTAGTACAATACACCGTGGTAAGACTGGTTGTCAGACTCGGGTTTCTGACGACTCGTAACGACCGTAAAAAAATCCACAAATAACAGCCAGGCCCAACGGTTTCAGATGATTTTTGGACGCACGATGGGTCTCGGTCCATACTTCCATACCAAGACCTCTCATCTTAGGAAGTAAAGATGTCCACCCATTCACGGACCACCTCCACTACCATTCACACTGTATAATACTAAACAATAACTTTCACGAAATATTTATACAGTGTAGACAATAAACAAAATAGGGAACAATCTTCAACCCGCACCGCTGGCTTTGTGCAAACTTATATAAAGCAAGTTCGTTCATTTAGTTGCAGCTTCCGAAATGAGATAAAACAGGTCAAGTAGTTTAATGAATAACAGCTTTGGCAAAAGTAAACTTTGTCCTTCTTCCCCGTTTGTGGTTAATTAGGTTTATTAAGTAAACAGATACGTAGGGCACGTTCTTAGAAGATTTATGTGTGAGGTAGATATGAGTTTAATCTTTGATTTCATATGGAAAGCTGGCTCGTGAAGTTGGCTTGTCTTATGTCAAAATATGTTCATCAAACAGAAATAATTTTGTTAAATTTTTTGCAATTTTGTGCCTCAAGGTAATCAAAGTTTTAGCCTGCATAATAATTATTTTGAGCAAATAAAGTTCAGTAGCTTTTTAATCTTTTTTTCTACCACAATCTTATTCATATCTACGCAGTAGATTTTTTTTAGATATTGAAAACAGGTAAGTAAATTAAATGTCGTAAGCATCTTAACTAGCCATAGTTATATTTAAATACAAAAAGAGGGCAGAATCAAATTAAATGTAGTCCATTTCACAAAATAGAGGCGCCTCAGAGATTAATAAATAAAACTACGCATATATCATTCGACACAGCGACCACCCGCTGTTCCATATTATATTGACTTTGTGACCCTATTTTTTCCCATTAATCCGACGTTTAGTTACGTAAACAAATATTAGATATCTTTAAAAATGCTACGAGTTATAAGACAGCAACTAACGACAAATGTCATATCGGATATCATAATGACATTTGAAAAATTAATTCGGAATATCACGTGGAGCGACGCGCACCTCTCTATGAAACGAAACGATTAAGCTACAAAATGTCAAAAAGCAAAGCACCAAGTACTAGGGGCGGCGACCGCGGCTTATAGAGGGGCGAGGGGGGCAAAGGGGAGCGTGGCCGCCAGTTTCTCGCCGACCACCGCGCCGCGAGCACGCCTTGTAATGCTCACAGTATTTTGACGCGACATGGCCTCGTCTGCGAGCGGCAACATCGTCGTCGAGTGGTTGCGATCGCTCCACTTGGGCCAATACGCGGAAAGTTTTATTGATAACGGATATGATGACTTAGAAATATGCAAACAAGTAGGAGAACCAGACTTGGATGCTATTGGTGTCCTGAACCCTGCTCATCGTCAGCGATTGCTTCATTCAGTCAGATCTTTGAGAGAGGAAGGAGCGGCGGCTGTTTATTTTACTTTGGAAGAGGCAGCCGCCGCTCGGGACTCTTGTAGATGTGAAGAAGAAGCAAGGAAAGAGCAGGCGACAGCAGCAGTGGAACCGGCAAAATATGTTGACGAGTATGAGGAAGGGAAAGCAGAATTAGTGAAGATACCTCGGATGCAACTGAAGCGTTTACTTCGTGAACGCCTCGCTCAGGACGGGATCCGTCTGAGCCTGCAGCCATATTCCACCACGGTCAGTGATCATTAGCCCTAAACGTGGGCAGTGCTTCTCGCGGTTATGACCCGTGATTTGTGAAAGTGAGAGGATATATCTCTGAATGTATGTTTAATGTGTCTGGAGTGAGACGTGAATATAGAGTTGGCATTCCGCATACTACGAGCAGACCGCGTAGAGACACTGCCTGCATCTTGTTATTTCTTTTGAATTAGTCTGTGTGTGGTGCGGCCCGTCTTCGACCGCCCCGAGCGAATCGCTCCTCGGGACGTGTTGCCATAAAGTTTGTTGCGTGCGTGATTTCCCTCGAGATGAGGAGTTTGCGCGCCTTCCTGTCGTGAGAAGATTGTAATCGCGTGCCTGCCGGCTCTAAATTGGGTTTTACGATAAATCGCGAAACCTGTTTTAGCTCCCTGAGGCGTTAATTAGTAATACGGCTTGTTCTGACATGAAACAAAGATCTCATTCCCATATAAATATCTGATGCAACTTTAAGGTGTTGCATTGCATTTCGTGACTTGATAAGTTATTCATAAATTGCTGGGTTGCTAAAGATCCTACAGATTATGCAGAAGAAATTTCGGCGAATACAGGCTATAAGTTCCACAAGGGAATGTAAATCATGAGTAATACAAATCTCATGTTTTAGTCTATTTTTATAATGAAACAATTAAAGGTCTAAAAATAAACAAAAAAAGATATTTAGAAACGAATAAACATGAGAACTCCACGGCCTATAATAAAACAACGACAAACAAGAGGGAATCATAAAAAGTAAACGATTAAAATAAAGTAACGTTTAATGGGTCATTATAAGAAGCTAATAACATGTTATTGTACAGAAGTTTATAAATTTCACGAGTAAACGTTATCTTTATCACATGGGCGGAAGGGCTTAGTTGATATTTTAATTGAGGTGTTATTAATTATTCCAGTGGGTAGTGATTAAGAGGGTGGAATACTGCTTGAAGGGTGCGCCTCTCAGTAATGTAGGTAAATTATACCCAACATTTGTCAGCAACTTGACATGCACGTCGCATTCTTATCGTTCATTGATTTTTCTGTATCTACGTAAATATGCTCCAATTTGATAACACTGATTACTTTGGGATTATTTCATAGTTCGGCTAATACAGGAGCAAATAAAAAAACAACGTTTTGTTTAAAATTAAAATATTGGTCGAATAATTTAGCTGTACACAAAATATGCACACACTTTTCATATATAATATATTTTACTCCACCACTAAAACTATTTTCAATATTACTTCCCTGGTATAAAACGCAAAACCCATAAAGCTTTCTGCGTATTCCTTACTTTTTACTACTTGCAGAATTTCTTTGTTTCCAACCTGGCTTACAATGCATTGTTTCTAATAATTTCACTAACAAGTGGTCGGAAAATAGCACGCTACAATGGACAGTGCCCACAATAGCTAAACCATTTTAAACAAAATAAATTCCTTTCTGGCAAGAGGAATTTTTAAATTGTTTAGAAAATGTATAAGTACCAATTCTTTCGATATTTATATATTTGGAATATTGTTCGTTATTTTCTATATCGAATTGTGAAGCGACGAGCCTACCGTAATTACCTGTGATGATTTTTTTTACCGGTTTTCGGTCTCCACGTTGAAACCTGTTCGGTCTCAAGTGCGCCAAGAACCCACATCGAACAGGCGCGCATTGGATCGCCGGCAAAAAAATAATCTAAGAATGCCACTGGCATTACAATCTTGGAGCCAAAGCTATGCTCTCGTGTAGCAACAGTGCATTCAATATTCACTTTAAGAGAAGTTATTCTGCGGTGACAATTTCTTCAAAGTCTGTTTTTCTAGGTGCAACGATTTATTCCCCATCGGGAATTACAAAAGCGGTGACGCTTATGTCATTAATGTCATTATTTGTATCAATGTCGCTATTAACTAAATGTGCTGTCAAAGTAACACGCTTTGGATTAATTATCACCAGGCTGCATTGTGATCGATCCACCCCCATGTCTACCTGGGAGCATTCCTTTTCAACTTTACCCAGTAACAATAGAATTGGCTAGGATTTTTTGTCTACAGCCGCTTTGTAAAGCGATTACCGCCGGAACTATGCACAAAAGCTCTGACGAAATTTGGTGGGTATCAATATCGTAGTTCCGATTTAATGGCAAATATTTGTGTGCTGTTGTCGTGCATTGTGTCTGCTACATCCGCTGTGAGATCACCGTTATTGTCAAAGTTAGGGTTGCTCCATGTAACAGCTTGCAATGGATTGTGCTTTGTAATTGATAGGCTCACTTACAACTTTGTGTGGGTAAAAGTTATCACCAATTGTTTAGAATGAGAAGAATATTAACGATATTATTATTTCGATAAAATTCAAACGGACAATCTTACTAATCTCTAACTACATAATTGAAATCGATTTTCTTTTACCTTCTCTAGGAAATTTAAAGACAGACAAAGAATATAATAAACCGGCAATTTGTTTCCACTAATCGTTAACGATCCTGTGCCAGGGTTAATCCTCTCTTAACCGTATCTATTACAAATACCGATCTTTTGTAGTATCTCTGTGAGCCCATTATGATCCACATCTTCCTTTAGGTTGCTAATTTTAATCGAGGGGAGCCGAGGTGCGGATGTAACGGATTATTTCGACATTAACGCCTCTTAATGGATTCGAATCCATTCTCAAATGATACATGGCCGTATTTTATTAGTCTGAAATTCAAACGAATCGCGGTAATTACTATTAAAATATTTTATTAGCAAGTTTACCGCAAAAGTGCTCATATATTCAAATTTATGATCACATAAACTTGATGATTATATTCAAATAGTTTAACATGATAATATCATTAAAAAAGTCGTTGAAGCTACAATCGATATGTTACCTAAAAAAGTAATTAAAGGTGTTATAAATTATTCAACAATTGAAATGTCTGAATTGACAGCTTTATTTCTGATAGCGTCAACATTAAAATCGGTCCCTTTAATGTGTGTCTACTTCTGACTCACTGATACAAAACGGTTTAAATACCACACGTATTTTAATGGTCGTAAAAAATAATGTCTCACGATTAGAGTTCACTTTAATACGAAGAGAAAAAGCTACTATCTATTCAATACGCTAAAATGGTTCAGTAAACAGGTAGAGTAGATATAAAAAGGTAAACTAATGAACAGTTGGATGGTTCTCATAAGAATTAGTTTATGGATGTTAATGGAAAGAGGACCATAAAGGTCAATAGATGTTTATAACGAATTGAATCAAACACGACTTTAGTCACATTTCTATCTGCCCATTTAAAGTGCGTGGGCAAGTCCATAATGTTTATACAAGGCAGTAAATGAAAGCATTCGTTTCCATTCTTCAAAATTTTATTTGTAAAGCTTTTGTTGATCATACGAAATCTGTAAGTCGTTGTTGGTCCAAATAATTAGATGTCTTTCGGTTTCTACATATGATTTCCGTTATTTATCGTGTTGGGTAATTTGTATTCATTTGTATGCACGTTGTGTTTTTTGTCTAACTAATATTTGCTTTAATTAAAATTGTGTTTCTGTACAAAGAGTTGTTTGCTTTTGAGACGAGGTTTAAAATTAGCTGTAGCGGGTTTTTCTACCTGTGTCGCCGCTTTGTTACAATGAATGTGTGCGGAGTCACGCGGTGTCCCGGCTCCTTGATATTCCTCCACCGCATTGGGTTTATGTATGCCTTGGTTATTTTAATCACATGCAGCAAAATAACTTTGAAGATGTATTTAATAAAAGACCTCGTGTAATTTATTGAAGCTTTTTGCTTGTAATGTAATTTTTTATGATTACGTTAGTATCTTTTAGTATCTTCGAGTGGTTTTTTCTGTTGAAGTTCTAGTGGACTGTTTTTGTAGAAGTTTAATACCACGCAATGAAATAAAGTCCCTTCTAGGCTATTTTGACACAGTCGCAACATTTTTCCTTGATAAGTTTTACAATTTTATCAATGAAACCCTCACACAAATTCCTAGGGTCGGAAACATCAACAATTGAAGTTTGGCAGGTGTAAGGCGATCTGAGTGAGTTTGCTTGACGCTTCCAGATGTTTGCTATGCCCACAGACTGCAAGCCCAAAGTCGGTAAACTTAGAGATTTGCTCTTCAGCTCACCAAGGAGATTAGCATCGGTAATTGTAAGGCCAAGGAAGTTTGCTAAATCAATAGTTGTCGGAATTAGATTTGTATTTTGTCAAGTCTGGCTTTGTTAGCTGTTCATTATACTCAGTTTGATAACTAAGGAGCTAAAGAGTTGTTCTATCTTGATTAAGTCCGGTATTGTCTGCAATTGTGTGTGCCTATGTTCTTAGGATTTATTTTGGGTTTACATCTACGCTCTCGCCTTTCTTGTTCTCGTTATCAGAACACATACATTGTACGTATAATATATATTTACGAGATTTGCGTATCTATGTACGTACGGAGCTCAAAGCGGCATGAATATACATAGTTTACGGGAAAGAGGTGCTTGGTAAATCAAAAAATAATGACTGCCTCCTTGGTCTAGTGGTAGCAAGCGCTACTGCTGAGCATGAGGTCCTGGGTTCGATTCCCAGGTCGGGCAATGTTTATTGGGTTTTTCCATCTGGAATTTCTCAGTAGCAGCCTGGAGTCTGGATTTGTGCCCGGTTGATGGCAATAGGCTCGCCCCCTATTACATGGGACTTAAACATAACTGGCGAAATGTGGGTGTACTGTAAGTACACCTCTGCCTAACCCTTCGGGGAAACATGGCGTGATGATGTTATGTGTGTTGGATTCATGAAGTAGGTATAGAAGATATAAGTACATTTTTGATAATTCATACGTTTAATTTACCTTTGACATTAAGCAACTTACCCGTATCTTCGCTTTCAACTTTCTTACTTATAATTTCATAACTCCTACATAGAATCAGTTTGTATTTCTTTCAAAGGTACACGGTCAAGTATCTTGGATTTATTTTTGTTAAACGATAGCGTAGGCAGTAGCTGTTACTCTGTCAACTTGACATCAAAGTGTTTAGTAGCAATATTTACATTAATTTAACAAGTACTTGTGATCTGTTGTAGATTCTATGCATTCCAAAGAATGGTCTTTACCAAAAGGAGTTATGCCTACATAAACATCAATTTTCTTTGGAAGATACCTTGCGCAGTGCTATTGTACATGAGAATATTCAGGTAACCAGTCAGACTTAACTTTTGTTAGGTAAGTGGTCTTCTTCTATCTATCCTTTACCCAATTTGTTGGGATCTGCTACCAGTATGACCGGATCAAGCTGAATATCAGTATTTTACATAGAGTGACTGCCGATCAGACCTTTATACTGTGGCCTATCAGACCTTCATACTATGGCCTATCAGACCTCCCCGTTACTGGGTAACATGATAGCGCTTGGTAGCACTAATTGTCAGACTTTCGGGCTTCTGACGTCCTGCACGACGGTCAAAGATTTCCAAATTACATTCGCTTTTCGAAACACGGGAGGGTCTTGGTATATAAAGATGGCCACCCATCCAACGACCAACCGCGGTAATCGTTGCTTATCCTGATTGATCAACCCGTGCAGCTAATATTATTTAAGCCCAAGCCCTTCTAAGATATTATGTAAACATTTAGAATTCGGTCTCATCCATTACCTATTTATTTTTATGTTATCTTTATACTTTTTTGCACGAAAATGTAATGCAATTATTCATGGATTTCGGCTTATATAATAACTGTAGGTAATCCATAACGTAGGTTGTAATTCTTGTGCATTCCTACGGTATTTTCGTATTGTAGTTTCTGATTATCTATACTAATATTATAAAGCTGAAGAGTTTGTTTGTTTGATTGATTGAACGCGCTAATCTCAGGAACTCCTGGTCCGAATTGAAAAAAAGTCTTTTTGTATTGAGTAGCTCATTTATTGAGGAAGGCTATAAGCTATATAACATCACGCTACAACCAAGAGGAGCGGAGCAGTAATGAAAAATGTTGCAAAAACGGGTAAAATCGCACGGGTAGGCGATTCGACGCGACGGGAAGGGCCCGGAACAAAATTTTATCCGCGGACGAAGTCGCGGGCAGAAGCTAGTTATTTATAAGATTTTGTGTCTGTAAAACTTGTATGTACCAATTTGTTTAGTCTATTCTAACTGTGATCGAGTACATCGTTTTCAATACAAATGCCGTGAGTATTCTCAATTCATCACAACATGTAGGTAATAAAAGTCAGCCGAATTCCGAAGGTCGTCCTCATACAGGGAAAAATTAGTATTCAACATAATCTTACAAGTAATCCGGTTATAGAAATATGTTGTATACCTTTACAGTTGTGTTGACTTTTTACGTGGTTTTGTCGTATTCGTCATGACTGTTCTACTTACGCAGTTATCAGTTCATGGAAAGTGACATGAAAATTTATATCAGTGATGAAATATGTCTACCAAAACATGTCATGTGAAATATTTCCACAATCAACACTACGTAATGAGAATATTTTTAACCAGTAAGTAGGAAAGCGAGTGAAATTGTCAATTGTAGGTACTGTACTGTGAAAATGTTTGATAAAAACACAAGAAAAACAGGATTATTTATCCAGAAGGTACACGCACAGGGAATGCTCACAATTAGAAATAAAATAAAATCTGACAGAATAATATAAAAGCAACAAAAATTAAAAAAAAACCGACCAAGTGCGAGTCGGACTCGCGCACCGAGGGTTCCGTACAAACCTATAGATATTCACGGTTTATGCATAAGGTTTATGTTTATATATATTTTTTTTTTAAATTTTTTTTTTTTGAGGTGACTTTATGAAAGTTAAATTGCGGTTTACGATTTATGATGTATTAAAAAAAAAACTACTCACTAGATCTCGTTCAAACCAATTTTCTGTGGAAGTTTACATGTTAATGTACATCATATAATTTTTTTAGTTTTATCATTCTCTTATTTTGTAAGTTACGGGGGGGATACACATTTTACCACTTTGGAAGTGTCTCTCGCGCAAACTTTTCAGTTTAGAAAAAAATATTTATTAGAAACCTCAATACCATTTTTGAAGACCTATCCATAGATACACCACATGTGTGGGTTTGATGAAAAAAAAAAATTGAGTTTCAGTTCTGAGTATGGGTAACCCAAAAAATTTTTTTTTTCTATTTTTGAGTAAAAATCTTAATGCGGTTCACAGAATACATACTCGTACATACAAGTTTCAACAGCATAGCTCTTATAATTTCGGAAAAAAGTGGCTGTGACAGACGGACGGACGGACAGACAGACAGACAGACAGACATGACGAATATATAAGGGTTCCGTTTTTGCCATTTGGCAACGGAAATCTAAAAAGGAAGACCTGGCCAAAAAGGCTACTATCTCAGCATGATGCTTCGATATTTGAAAAAAAAAAATATCCCAGCACTGGTATTCTGATAGGTAGGACCAAGGTCTTTTATTGCCAGATTGTGCAGTCCAGTTAGCATTTATAATTAAAATCTACGGTTTAATATTTCATATCACATATGCCAGTTCTACTTGAACATGGACCGACGAGTTCTTCAATTATTTATACGGAGTATACGAGTAATTTGACTGAAAACTAGTAAAAAGTATTTCTGACTTTCAAAGAAACGTTAATAAAAATCAGGATTAAAAACATTTGAAGTCGAATCGTGATAGATCTTCAGCTATAACCTGTCCACGGGAAGATTTATTTATAAGAGTTCTTAATAAAACACACAAGGGCCTTCCGAGAAGGTGAGCCTCAAAATAAACCGTTTGAGTCTTTGTTTTGGCTTCTTAGGTGGCTTTCTCGTATTGAGTTTGTTAGTTTCTACAATATAAATAGGTAGACGTCGAGTTCATTGGGTGTGGTTGATTATGTTTTTAATTTGTAAACAATAATTTTGTTGGATTGAAGATCGATGTTGATGAAGTTGACGCGAGAGATCTTTCAAATTATGGTTTGTCCACAATTATTTAATTATTATCATTTAGTGCACACAACTTTATTTGTCATCTTATATTGTGTCCATTTCTGCCCGTACCTAGGTATCGCATTCAGTCAGCATTCTTTATGCATTTTACCAACATACTGCGATCGCCAAACGACTGCCAAGCGAAGCGATTATGGCAAAGCCCCTTAAATTGGGGGCTGCCTATGTCCAATAGTGGATGTCTTGTGACTGAAATGGTTATGATGATGATTGTGTCCCACTGTTGGGCAAACGACTCTCCTTTTTCGTTCCAAGCCTCCCTGTCTTGTGTGATCTCTGGCCATGTTGGGCCGGCAAGCCATATCAGATCGTCACTTCCACCTTCGCCGAGGCTTGCTTACCTTGACGGTGATGACCTGCCTCAGGAGTCCAGTGAGTGACGATCTTTATTTTTTTTTTTGTATCCTAGAAAACACACAAGGCCAATGTTACGCCAAATCACATGTCTTGATAAACTGCTATATAAAAATGGCAACTAAAAAATAATGGAACAACCACAAAAATTTTGAAAAAAAATAATAAAAAGGAAATGACGCGGTTCGGGAAGCGTCACAAATTGGTAACAATAGCGAAATAAACGTTGCGGAATTTTTCATTTGCACACCGTTTCACACTTTGGTGTTAGCTTTAAATTTTAACAGTTCGTGCGGGCATCGATCAAACGTTGGTCTGTCGCAAACAAATATATTCATAGTTATATCTTTTGATATTTGTCGATTGTTCGAACTTCTGAACATTCTCTACGGTTTTTTTTAAAATAGATATTAAACATTAACTAGCTACTTCCTGCAGCAATTTGATTCATTCCCAAGTAAACCTATCATTCAAACCGTCTAGAGTTTAAAAAGATCCTTATTACGTATGCGGCGTCTATGGAACATATTTCCTATGTTTGTAGTTAGTCAGTCCGTCAGTCCATCAGCTTTCAGATCAAATAAACAGTAGTAGCCTATCTAGGTCACTCCTCAAACCCCACTAATGGATTCCTTAATACTTGAATGACTATTAGAATATCTTAAGATCTAGATTATCTCTACGTGTTCCGTTGAGCTGCAAATAGAAGTGCAATAGCTCTCTCTAAATCAGTTTATCCATTGAGTTGATTACATTTAATATTTCTACGGTCAGTCAAGTACATCGAAGGAGAAAAGTCATACTGGGAATGTCCGTTTTGTTCAATCAAATGATATCTTTCCATAGAACTGTTTCATTTTCACAAAAAAAGGTGTCTTTTTTCCAAACTTACACTAGGATTGAAAAAGTACCTATTTTGCAGTAACTGAGTAAAGCGACAGTGACATTGACAATAAAAAAAAACAATATAACATACATTCTTTTATCTAGACACGCGGTAGCGTGTCAAGCCAAGTTCAAGTAACAGAACTGGCGAGCAGCACCGTGTGTAATATTACACGAACCATTTGGAGCCACTTTTGACCCCCTCATAACTCAAAAACTATTTCACATAAACGTGTCAAATTTGGCTCATATATTGAAACTTGCAAGATACATATGTGCTCTAAATTTCATAAACACATCTCAAACGGTTATTTAGATACTAGCTTCTGCCCGCGACTTCGTCCGCGTCAAATTTTTGCTCCCCTGACCCTTCCCGTCGTATCGATTTGCCTGCTAGTTTTCGTCCATATTTCGTTGCTGCTCGCTCCTTTTGAGTTATAGAGAGTCAACCTTAAAAGATAGACATATGCTCTCGCGGACTTTTTTTTTGAACTTTTTAAAAGAAACAATTCCGTCATACATGATTTTTGCGTTACTTTAACCGTTTATGCAGCGCACGCAACGGAAACTCTCAAAAGGAATAAATTTTCCCCGTTTTTGCAACATTTTTCATTACTGCTCCGCTCTTCTTTATTGTAGCGTAATGTTATATAGCCTATAGCCTCCCTCAATAAATAGGCTACCCAACCCAAAAAGAATTTTTCAATTCGGACCAGTAGTTCCTGAGATTAGCGCGTTCAATCAAACAAACAAACAAACAAACAAACTCTTCAGCTTTATAATATTAAAATAGTATAGATTAACGTCCAAACATCGTCATTTTTATCACTGACTGACCTATAGATCAAAACTCTAGCCCAGTTCCAGATGACTTAGAAAGTTCAAATTTGGCATGCAGATAGGTAATTAGGTGAATACAAAGAAATAAATCAGAAACGGGTAATTTTTTATCATTTTAATATAATTTTTCACTTAATTGATTCTATTAGGAACACTTATAACAAAAGCGATTTGGTATTAATTTTGTTATAAATAAGTACCTACTAATAATTTATGTACAAAAAGTAATGATATCCCATCAAAAACATAAATGTGAAATGAGAGCCAAGTTCAATATTATGATATATGCCTTGGTTGTTGACTTCAACGACAAAAGAAGTGAGATCTAAATGGGTGCCAAGTTCAATGGTCAGTCCTGAAATTTATTTATAACTACATAAATATCATTTCTTTTTATAACTTAGGATAATATATTTTAGCCTAAGGTCTGACTTGGTTAGTTTTCATATACAAAAAAGTGCACAACGCCGCTGAAGAAGTTTTCACTTAAAAAAAAAACTATGGAAATTGTCCAACAAGAGTCACGTCGCGCCTATCTGTGGGAGCCTTTAATTGAATGGGTTAATTTTCAAAAATAGTTCGGCTCTTCCGGACATAACTTTTATTAGCACGAGACATACAAATATTCAAACTTACTATTTTCGACTAAATATCAAAAACACTTTTACCATACCAACAATCATTTTGAAATTGCTCAAATATAATTGAAACAATATGTTTAAAATCGCTGATAGTAATCTTACTGCTGATAGTTTTACTAAGAAAGAAACAATATTATCAGTGCAGTGTTATTGTTAACTTCGCGTTAAACAGTAAACTAATATAGGCTTGCTTTCTAAGAACTTTGCTTGTATTACAAATCCAAGGATTTTGTCGTAAGTAGGTCTTTAGTTGCGTAATGAAACTGAGTTACCAGAGTTACTCATAGGTGTTACCTACATACTTTCTTTTATAACTTTGAAGTACTTAAGGATTTGTTGTAGGTGCATTTAGGGCTTGACATACTATTATAATATCCATATGATACAAGTGTACACGCTGTGTTTTAAAAAAAATTATTAGTTTTAACAAAATTGGAAATGTTAGCTAAAAATATCCCAGTCTGTTATCCGAAGGGTAGGGCGCTGTACTCGAGATACAGGTTTTTCTCCTAGTTCGGCTACAGATGCACCTATGTTCTATTATTTCCATTATAGCCTACATTTTTTCTCTACGCTAAATGTTCGTTGTATTTTTTGCTGTCAATAAATAAATTACAAGTTAGTGTGAAATGATGCACACGTTGTCGCAAATTAGTACGTTGTTCAGCAGACAAATGTTTTGAAAATATGTATGAAGCAATGGACTAGTTATACTCTTCATAATGATTCAGATTCTGATTAATAGTGTGTTACGTTGCGTTATTGCGATCAGGGTGATGGGATAGGTACGAAAAAACAGACGAAAACTCCCTGAATCCCTACAATTTCTGAAACAAACATACCAATACGTACACGGAACATTCTCCAACGTGTACCGCACCACAGTCTGTGCCTAATACCACCAGCTTTAGTGTCCGCTCTGCCAAACATTGCTTTACAAACTGTACGATGTATTTTACTAGGCTGTAGAGTTTAAAGTGTACGTATAACAACAAACAAACAATAGAACTAACAAAAAACCTTTAGTTTTGTTCCGGTGGTTTTACTTCTGTAGTAATCTTCTGTTTTTGTTTCTAGTAGTCTCAATTTGGAATATTCGTTCTGTTATTGTAAGGCTTACCCACTTGGTCTTTGATTGTATCCTTGTATTGAGGATCAGTATTTGAGGCTACTTGATGACGAGAACGGAGTCAGTAAGATTTGTGTCTGCTTCAAATTCAACTATTATATAAATCAGATAAAATCTACTGTGTTGAAGTTTTGGACTACATTCAAGGGTTTCCCATTTCACACCAGCCTCTTTCCTAGTGCTTTATTCCGTGTAGATTCCGTTTATGGCTTACAATCAGCAGCACAGTGTTTTGATTTTTTATCTAGAGTAAAAAATCTCCTACCTGCCCCAATTTCGTTACATATAAAATAAGGATACCAATTACGTTTCCGTCTATAATGAGCGACATTCGAATGCTATTATTTTCGTATTAACTCGTGATCGGTTCAGACCACTAGACGCAAATTTGTTTCCGTACGAAATTGGTTAATAATGATAGACTGTCCAAAACAATGCAGCTTCCCTTTTTTATAATTTAATTTAAAGTTTTAACGCCTCAAAAATTAAACGTTTAATCTAATTAGGTTAGTTTTTAGAACGGTATGTTATGTGTCTATAGACACTATTATTTTTGACACACAGCATATTTGATAACATCCTTGATACAACTAATAAAAATATCAAAACACGAATAAAATTCCTGTCATCAAAAACTTTACGACGGTACTCCAATCTGGCGGTATATCTAATTACACAGAACCTCCATCCAGGCAATATGTGAGCATCAAATCTAATTTCGCTCACGTAACTTAATATACCTAATAGGACACCATGAACTATTAGATTTACTTCAAAAGGTTAAAGTGATCAGGTTTCATGTTTGGCCCGTGAATGGGACGATAAACTGTCTTATTTAATAGCTCGGCGTGGGTTGACCATGCATGTGTGCTATACGCAAGTTTTTTTTTTCTCCCTTTAATGTCCATCAAGCAAGGCGCCTGAGTACGACTGGCGCAGCGGGACCTACCATAGGTGTTTGTGATTCAGTTTATTTATTACACTACTGTGAAACATCCTTTTTTGCTGGACACCTCTTTTGTTGGATGTATTTTATTAACGGGAGATAGGGATCTTTATTAATGATGGAAGGTTAAGGTCATGCATGATGAAGAATTAAATGAAGACGTAGAACGGTGGAGAAGGACTGTTTATTTATTTTCATACCAAAATCATTGACATTTGATACTGAGAAACTGAGGAATTATTAATGAAATCTTCGATACGATTATGCTACTGATACTCGTGGTACTTTCGTATTTCGGAGATACTTACTATTTCATCCTACTTAGCGGCCTTTTTGTAGGAAACAATAGGTAGAAGGACTCACATATCACAAAAGAAATAAAATAATTTATATTATTCTAATAAAAAGCCTTATGGCTGATCCGTACGTGCTCTCGAGCGAGACGCTTGCTTCGTTTTTTACGATCCTTGAGCGATAATCCCGTGGTAATGCCTACTAGGCTCTCAAAAATCAGTCGACCAAAGGTCTAGACGATCGTCAAAAGCCCTTACATCCTCTAATAATGAGTTAGGCGAACGTAGGTACATACTCATCGGTTCTGACTACACACTTCTACACACTGAGGTACTTCAAATTGTGAAACGTAGGTGCATAGTTCTTCTACATAATGGTTAAGATGCTAGGGTGTCGCAAGAGATTTCTGAGATATGAAAGCCCTAACCATTTGAAATGTAATATAATAAAAGAATGTAATGAGGTGAGAAATTGTTACACCAGCTATGAGGCGGTTAGGAGATACCCAAAATTTTGTTGTTCAATTTTTGATGCAATGATTGTGTAATTAGCATTTATGCTTGAGATATAATAATAATAGTATCCGTTCAACAAAATTAGTAAATAAAATACCAGCATTAAGTACAAAAAACGTTAATTTTATTAAAATAACAAAGTATATAAATACATTTATTAAATAAACTGCGTTTAAAAACTTCTCAGGTGTGACATACCCGACCTCACGCCGGGTGCGCCGGGGACTTGTGCAATACAGATGCAGCAAAATCGCTAATTTTCACAATTTAGCAATCGCTGCTCTGAATACGTCTGAATGTACATTATGTTCATATTTTGGAGCTCCGTGTTGTTCGCTGTAACCATTGATTACATACGTTGTGTTTGTTCACGAGTCAGTTTCAGATGACCACCGGCAGTCGTTTCACGTCAAAACCAAAATTAGCTTCATGTTAGCTTCGTTCCTTCCTATGTTATTAAGGAACTAATCTTGCTGTTGTTTATGATTTATGACTTACGAGTCCGTTTTCAAAGCAATAAGGATGTATGGACTTAAGAAGAAAGGATATGTGGTTGCGTTAACTAAATGGTACTCATCTGCCAGCCAGGTGGGCGGTATGCCTTAGTTGGTTACAGTGCCACGCAAGCAAGTTTTCCTAGTGATAGGTAGTACGACAGTTAAGGTTGCCACAAACTCTATGTATTCAATTAGCATAAGTTTCTACTAAGGTCGGCTAAGTAACACTTACATAGCTACGTGTGTGCCTATTAAATCTACAATAATGATTGTATTGACTCAAAATATAGCCATTTGTCCGTGCAGTAAACTTGACACTTTAAATCCACAAGCAGTATTATCTTCAATTGACGTTTAAAGCGTAATTGGATGCAATTGTCTTCTTAAACGCATTGCTATTAATATTCATTTAAAATACATCTAAAAAGAAAAGAATAACACCATCCCATTTATTTCCGTGGGTGTCGTAATAGGCGACTAAGAGACTTACTAGAGAATGGGCAGCAGCGTTCTCTATGCATTTTACCACCATACTGCGGTCGCCAGTCCAACTGCCAAGCGTGGCAATTAATTTGGGGGAGGCCTGTGTCCAGTAGTGGACATCTTTTGGCTGATATGATGAGGATGAGGATCACATCTAAAAAGACTGAAACAAATCCGTTATTGCTCAAAAAATTATGACTAAACTGTAAACTACATACAAATTAGTTTCGTGACAGCTTTTATAACATACAGCGTGATTGTGAATTTACTCACATCCAATTCAAATTGCAATAGTCAGGATCAGACAAAAACCAACATAACGTCGCGCCTTGCTTTCCCGAAGGGTTGGGCAGAGGTGTACCTAAAGCACACCCACATTTCACCAGTTATGTTTAATTAAGTCCCATGTAATAGAGCCTATTAAAAAAAACTTACAACGATCTCGTATTTCGGATCGGATAATTAGCATTTATGCTTGAGATATAATAATAATAGTATCCGTTCAACAAAATTAGTAAATAAAATACCAGCATTAAGTACAAAAAACGTTAATTTTATTAAAATAACAAAGTATATAAATACATTTATTAAATAATCTGCGTTTAAAAACTTCTCAGGTGTGACATACCCGACCTCACGCCGGGTGCGCCGGGGACTTGTGCAATACAGATGCAGCAAAATCTCTAATTTTCACAATTTAGCAATCGCTGCTCTGAATACGTCTGAATGTACATTATGTTCATATTTTGGAGCTCCGTGTTGTTCGCTGTAACCATTGATTACATACGTTGTGTTTGTTCACGAGTCAGTTTCAGATGACCACCGGCAGTCGTTTCACGTCAAAACCAAAATTAGCTTCATGTTAGCTTCGTTCCTTCCTATGTTATTAAGGAACTAATCTTGCTGTTGTTTATGATTTATGACTTACGAGTCCGTTTTCAAAGCAATAAGGATGTATGGACTTAAGAAGAAAGGATATGTGGTTGCGTTAACTAAATGGTACTCATCTGCCAGCCAGGTGGGCGGTATGCCTTAGTTGGTTACAGTGCCACGCAAGCAAGTTTTCCTAGTGATAGGTAGTACGACAGTTAAGGTTGCCACAAACTCTATGTATTCAATTAGCATAAGTTTCTACTAAGGTCGGCTAAGTAACACTTACATAGCTACGTGTGTGCCTATTAAATCTACAATAATGATTGTATTGACTCAAAATATAGCCATTTGTCCGTGCAGTCAACTTGACACTTTAAATCCACAAGCAGTATTATCTTCAATTGACGTTTAAAGCGTAATTGGATGCAATTGTCTTCTTAAACGCATTGCTATTAATATTCATTTAAAATACATCTAAAAAGAAAAGAATAACACCATCCCATTTATTTCCGTGGGTGTCGTAATAGGCGACTAAGAAACTAACTAGAGAATGGGCAGCAGCGTTCTCTATGCATTTTACCACCGTACTGCGGTCGCCAGTCCAACTGCCAAGCGTGGCAATTAATTTGGGGGAGGCCTGTGTCCAGTAGTGGACATCTTTTGGCTGATATGATGAGGATGAGGATCACATCTAAAAAGACTGAAACAAATCCGTTATTGCTCAGAAAATTATGACTAAATTGTAAACTACATACAAATTAGTTCCGTGACAGCTTTTATAACATACAGCGTGATTGTGAATTTACTTGTATCCAATTCAAATTGCAATAGTCAGGATCAGAGAAAAACCAACATAACGTCGCGCTTTGCTTTCCCGAAGGGTTGGGCAGAGGTGTACCTAAAGCACACCCACATTTCACCAGTTATGTTTAATTAAGTCCCATGTAATAGAGCCTATTAAAAAAACTTACAACGATCTCGTTAATTCTCTAAACATGGAATTGTAGAAAATACGACTCTCGTGTATAAATAAAATGATATAAAATAAAACGACCATTTTATAAGCTATCAACAAGCAATTGTTAGGGAAGGGCTCGTAATGGCATCCGAATTGAAACTTTCACTTAATTTGCTTGAAATTGATTGAGGCCAAAATGGAATAGGAAATGTTGTTATTTAACCCAAACTTTTATTTTGAATTTCGGAAATTACTTGTAAACGGTTTTATAAAATTATTTAATATGAAGAAGTTTTGTTATGACATTCTAGTATAGTGCACAGACAAAGAAATAACTATAATGAAGAGGATATAAGTCAGGTTTTTGTATAATATTGTTTTATATTATAACCCCTTTGGACAGTTACATATGGCAGGTACAGACGCCAACACATCAAGCTACTACAATCTGTCAGATTTCTTTGATAGATTTTCGACTTTATTTCTAGAGCATTAGGTTCAAGGTTCATTGGGAAAAATTGACAGTTTCGGGTAGCTTGACCTGGTGGCGTCTGTACATACATTGGTATTAGAAATATCATTTTGAGGACGTGCTAAGTAAAATTTTTGATTACTTACCCTGCCTACTCAACGTCTGAGCGAAAAAAATCTGCCAAATAAGTGTCGGACCACGTACAATGAAGGGTTCCGTTGGGATCAATTTATCCCTAGAACAAACTTAACAACATGTTCTACAAGTACAAAGTTGAAAAACATGTTCCCTCTATACATGCATCAATATACATACGTTACGGTCAATTTTGCAACTGTAAATTTAAGTTTGTAATCACTTTTCTATGTGATAACTTACAATTTAATGATATTCCTTTACTTGTGGTGTGAGTCCTTAAACACCTTGCCAAATTTCATGATGATTCTAGGTCAACGGAAAGGTACATATAGTTTTATATTATAGCCTATAGGTATATACCCTATAGGGTCACATTTATATGCGAGTATCAAAATATTTCGCATAAATGGCCGTATTTTTTAACATCTTTAGGAGCTCTAAGGGACCGTAGACCTGCATTTTTCATATTAATTTTAACTTGAAACTTGAGGAACATATGGACTCTAAAACATGCTACGTCTAAGAAATACCGAAACATGGAAAGTTCCTCAAATATTAAAAGCCGAAGATGAATCACTGTCCCAAATTCTTTCACTCTTTCCCCAAAGTGACGCATCCACCAATGAACTGAGTCGGGGTAGAATATATCTTTTTTTATAACTAGCTCGCCCGGACAGTGTAACGGGAACAATGCATTCCTGTTGTTACGTTCGGTCAACAAAAAGGCAACAAGAGCAAATGTTTTTTGTCGCCAACCCCGCTAAATTAAACAGGGAAGCTGATTTTGTTTTTATTTTTTTTTCCGAGCAATTTTGCTTTACGTTGAACGTGAAAGCCGAAACAGTAATGACCTTTATTATTCGTGTAATGGCAAAAAATCTTTCGCGTGGTGTTTGTGTTTTGTTTAGATTTAGACTTGTTGATTTTTGGGCTCTGTTTCAAAAAGTATTTGTTTTGGTACCGTTCTTTCTAGTTTTTAAAATAATGAAATGTTGTATAGGTACCAGCTTGCAATTTTGAAAACGGAATTCTTTAAAGCAGGTAGGAGTAAAATTGTAGAATACGTCAAGAAACAATTAATGCGTTTAGTAATTAAAAAGCGTTATATCACCTCCATGTAATTTTTTATTAAATTGTCTAAGTATACTAGAAGGAGATAAAGACACAGTGAGATAGTTTTCAAGGGTTCTTTAAACAATAGTAAGGTCATAATGATCATCCAAGATGGCAGTTGCAAAAATTTGCAAAGCTTTCGTCTTGGGTGTCGATTTCATGGTTTTTGAGAGTGCTGAAGCTAATAAATAGTGAGTTCAAAATAAAATTTGACTATTTTACATATAGAATATACGAGAGTTTACGTTAGGATTTGAAGACAAAATTTAAGTAACTTCGTTCATGACTGACGTCTCCCCGACCTCCGGGTTTTTACTTTGCTGTGGAGTTCTTATTACAATGCGCCAGAATGCGGATTCCCGTAAACTCAAACAAACCACACAAGTAAAGTTACTACCGCAATAAAATCCAAAAATATTCGTAAACCTGACCAAATACGGAATAAAAAAAAAATATGCACAGTTTCGATTTAACGATTACACCCGTTAAGATTTTATTTAGAAAGTATAAGCTATATACACAACAAATAAACAAGAAATGCGACTTAATGTTGTTTTGCATGACCACAATCGGCTGTAACTTGACTAAATATTATGTCGCGTGTAGTATAAATTTGGTAGGCAGACGCAATTAAACATTTACGATTAATTTTACGACTCCAGCCCTGAAAGAGTATACAGTACTGTATTCAAATCAATGCATTATTTCAAGGATGGATTTCAATGAAAAGATCGTTGGCAATGATAAAATTTATTTTCGGTAGAACTTCACTTGTTAATTCAGGATACACACATTTATACATGATAAATGACTTTATTTTTGCAAGTAGGTTTATACGAACACTTTTACACGTCAATCATATTTTCTTTAAACTCGATGAGGTCCGCGTTTCCTATCTGACTATTCTGAGAGGAAAGGCCGAACAAACTCAGAGGACACAGTCTCTTTTAAAGTCCAGTCATAATTTTGGTCAGATCATGTGTGAAGACCATGTGGATTGGTGTCTGAAGTGGTCTTTTAAGGAAAGAACCATACCGATTGAGTGGACCTGTCCAATCAGTGCACGCATTTGTCAGTAATCATGCAGCTCAACTCAGAACTTAAGGAGGTCAATGATTCGACGAGCAATATCACAGAAAGGACATTTTTAAAAATAATAGTAAGTGTCACAAAAAAGAAAATATACGAACAGAAACAACTATGAAAATTAAATAATAACTAAATGACACAAGAAATGTTTTTGAATTAAGACACTACACGACAACTGTCATTCTCCCACTTGAGATAAAGTTTAATTTTCTTAGTTGTTGAGATCATTTTGAATAGCGTGTCATCCCGATATTTTTGACGCTGCCTGTACATGATTTCGGTCGGTTAATAAGCATCCTTCCAGCGTATGGATTTAACGATCTATACCGTTAATGGCAGACGGAAACAGAATTAATCAGTGATTCCTTCACACGCCACAATGATCCTTAACAAAATTAAAGCCATGTCTTTTTCTCAGAGATACGTTCATGTTAATTCAATTTGCCGTAGTCTTTATGTTTTATGCATTAAGGAACTCTCTTCGTGTATAACGTTGCCTAAACGTGTTGTGTTTCCAGTGTTGACCCGAGCAAGGGGTTCGATTAACATTCCTCTGTCCGTATGATCGCATCGGGATCCAATCAGGCTGGTGTTCACATAATTGTTTGCGGACATGATTTTATCGGAAAACTACAACGGTTCGAGGCTTCGGGACAACGGTTGTTCGTTTCATGCCATCCATCTAGAAATTATTGGTGCCCTTAAGTATTTCGAAGGTGGAATTGCAAGCCATGATACTGGGAAATTGGATTGTGATATCTAAGTTTATTTGAATTAGGAACGAAAGGCTTTATTTTATTGTAATTAAAAGACAAAAATCCTATTATATCCTATTAATATTATAAAAGTGAAAGTTTGTGAGGATGTGGATGTGGTTACTGTGTTTGTTACTCTTTCATGCAGAAGTGCTGTACGGATTTGGATGAAATTTGGCACACAGGCAGTTTTTTAACCTGGATTAACACTTTTTATCCCGGTAGTACGCTCCCGCGGGATGATTTCCGACCTCCATGTGGGCGAATAAGAAAGTTTTTATTTTTGGATGTTTAGATGTTTGGATGGTTGTAACTCAATCACGTAAAAACGGCTGATGGGGCATGTATGAAAATTGGCAGACAAATAGTTTATAACCCGGATTAACACATGATATACTTAATATTCCGGTAGAGCGTTTCAGTGGTATAATTTACAACGTCAACGCGACCGAAGCCGCTAGGAGAAGCTAGTAAAACATAAATTTATTTAACTGTTCCAGCAAAGTCCATAGGCTATAAACTCTCATGCTGTCACTAAGCCGCGCCTATAAAACCATTTAACACCCTACATCCGCACAAAAACTAGCATCATTATCGGTTCCGCGGTAACCGCGACCGTTCTTAACCCGTTAAGGACCTCCACCGTAATCTCATATGTATGTATGCTGAACATCGTCGAAGGCCATCATTCACTGGGCACGCCACTATTGCGGCGGTAAGTCCCCTCTTTGAGGAGTGGATAGAGAGGCGTCACGGCGTCCTCACCTTCCGCCTGACGCAGGTTCTCACCGGGCATGGGTGCTTCGGTGGGTTCCTGTTCAGGATAAAGCGGGAGGATACGTCCGGGTGTTTCCATTGCGAGGATCGTCTGGAGGACACGGTGGAGCATACGGTGGAGGTGTGCCCTGCCTGGGCGGAGCACCGCCGTGTCCTCGTGGAGGCGATCGGCGGCGGCGACCTCTCGCGTCCGGCCCTGGTGCGAGCCATGGTACGGAGCGAGAGGGAATGGGAAGCCGTCACCTCCTTCTGCGAAGCAGTAATGCTCGCGAAGGAGGAGGCGGGGCGCGTGAGGGAGTGGCAGTCTCTGCGCCCTCACGCCCCTAGCCGCCGCAGGAGGAGACGCCCCGGGCGTCGGGAGTCGATTGCGGACTCCCGGCCACCGTAGGCGCGAGCTTGCGGGTGGCGAGCAATGGGTAGCTCGCCGCCCGGTAAGGACCAGGCTCGGGTCGACGGCGCGCAGTGTTCCACGCGCGCCTCAAAGAGATGTCAGCAGCAGTGTAGGGGTCTACTAGGACCGATGCCTGCCGGGGTCGCGTGATTGTTCGAAAGAGATACCGTGACCCTGGCACATGGGCAACTGATGGAACACGGGTGGGTTTTAGTCAGTAAAAGTCTGACATGCCCTCCCGCTCCGCCCAGAGCGGGAGAAGTCATTTGATGATTTCCCATCCTGAAAAAAAAAAAAAAAAAAAAAAAAAAAAAAGGCCATCATTCACCATCAGTGCTGCTACTTTGCGAGGTCGTATATCGTTACCAGTGTCCCTTAATCTAGCGGTAACTGTGGAACAACAAAACTCATTACTCGGCGCTATTCGTGGCCGTACCTGGGAGTACTGGCAAGCTTGTGTTGGGTGTCTGGTGTGAGATGGAAGCGACAGCGGTTTTTGTAACGGTTGAGTACTTATTACGGTATACAGGTCTGCGAGCGAATGTGGGGGTTTTAAAGCTGCCATGTCCTTAAGTTCAGCAGTGGTGGCTTTGATAAAGGCTGTAACTTACGAATTGTAGGTCGTAAGTTCGAACCCTGACAGGTGATTTACTTTGAGTAAATCATTTTCATTACCTACCACAGTTTTTAAAACGGTGAAACAAAACATCGTAAGGAAACCGGCAAGTTCTAGAACACAAACAATTTGAAGACATGTGACGTCGACGAACCCGCACTGAGCCTGCTTGATGGATTACGGCCCTCTCCATCGGAGAGAGGACCTGTGCCCCAGTAGTGAGAACATTTTAGTCTGATTATGTACATAATCAGACTAAATGTAAAATTTAAATTATGTACATAGTCAGACTAATGTTGTAATGCAATATTTTTTTCGTAAATCAAATCCTACGTCAATGTTTATGAGTGACCATGACCCCTTCGTATAAGAAGTAATTGTTGAAAAGTCGACGGACAAAATGCTACACTTTTAGTTTACATTCTAAGTGATAATCTCAAGCCAATCAACAGCGTTATACTTACAACACCCTAAGCAAGTCCGTTCATAACAAAAGTTTTAGAACCCCGTAAGTTACTGGAACATAAATGAATATTATGGCTGTAACTCACACAACCCGCATTAAATCTCCCACAACCGGGTATAGACAAAGGTGACATCTAAAATACGACCGCACCCGTCGCCCGCGGCTTACTTTTACTATGAAAGTTTATCACTTGCGCCGCGTCATTATTTGGCTTAGGAGATTAGCAAATGGGGGCAACTTGTTCGGTTTACGAAGCCTGAGCCAGACCACTAAACCCGGAGAACTTACCGCTACCTTGGCATGGGGATTTTTAATTATATCATTAACTGGACCAACGCACGCGCGTGCCGATTAGCAGTTTTATAGCTATAAAGCCGCGCTTGGCTTGGTCTTTATTTATGGGTTACAGTGTGGAAAGTTGGCTTACATGAAGTAATTTTGTTCTGTTAATATGTTTTGTTGGGTTGTCACGCTTTTTAAAGTGAATATAATTTTTAAGTTACAACACTGTGTGATATGGTCTGGTAACACGACTAACGATAATAATGGGTAAGGTTAAATAATTGTACTTAATCAGTGGTATAAAGTGAAGGTATACCTGAAGGAGAATCGTTAACCCTTTGCATTCTTTACCCCGTAATTAAACCCGATCCTCAGATAGTCCCCTAACGCAAGACGCAAGCAATTAGAAAATAGAAAGTCAGGAAATATTTCCTCTTTGAGCATTTCAAAATCAATAAGATATTTTCATTACCAAGTTTTATCTCATCCTATTCATTTGAAATCTATGAATGGATACCTGTTAAAAAACGGTTTACAAATATTAAGCACCGTCTTACTTATCCGTCGATCAGATTATGAATCTCAGTTCGCTATAATCGCCTTAAGTACTAATCTCCCCTTTTCTATTACAAAACTCCTTCAACATGAATAATTAATTTCGAATTTTGTATCAAAACAAATAAATGATTGAGTTTCCACTTTCTTTAAAAGTTTTTCTCGAAATTGCTCCGTGTATGTCAGTATAGAGTTATATACTGTTTAATTAAAAGGTAGAACCGTATATCTAACACTTATGTGTTAGTAAGCTGGTATTCGCAGTCTTATTAAAACTTTAATCAAGTTTGTAGGTACTTTTTTAATCTGGCCACATCAGTGTTATTTAGCAGCGGAGCGCGCGCTTACTCAGCTAATTTAAATTTCAGCAATTTATAAATACACTTAATTAAGTTAACGTGTTCAAAACACATGCTGGCCAGGTGAATTAAGAACACCTGCTGTATTATTCCTACGTGAAACTTAATATGGAGAGCTATTTTTTTTTCTTTTTATATTCCTTTTAATTTGCAACCCGATAACTCATGTGACCACGGAGCACAGATGAGCCACTTAACTCACGGCCTATTGAATTTCTGCCGGATCAGACTCTCAATATAATCAAAGGAATAAAGAAGGACCTCTTTTGTTTTCACAAGCAAGTTTCGTGTGTACATTAATCAATCACATAGGTACTGAAAGAAAGTTCGGGCTTAGAAATGTATTTTGAGACCTACAAAGATTTCTTTAACAGACGGTAAATGGGAAAATGTGTATGTAATGTTAGAATTAAAGCTGATGGATGTTTTTTCACTGAAACGTTGACAATGTTGACTTAAATCTACCTATTGATCTTTATTATTACTTTTATAAACTTTAAGAAACACTTATTTTTGGTTGCCACATTTACTTGTGAAAATATTGAGGTACCTACGAAAAATGTCAAGCTTCGTACGTAGGTACGTACATTTGTCAATTAGGTATGAAAAAAGACAAAATACCTTCAGAAAACTGAAAACAAAGAGCTATTAAAACAATGCCCAAAGCTTCAGCTCGTTAAAAGAGGGATATTTTCACAAAATTTCTAACGACATCAACTTTGAGTTACTTGTCACTTCGCTCAAATGGCAGTCATTTATTTTGAACAAGTTCAAAACTAACTAAAGGAAAAACTGCTATAGTAGTTACATCACGATTCGGCTAGGAATTCAGTGAGGGACACACGGGGTGGCAGAATAGAGCGCTAATGTGTTCGATAGCTTAGAAGGATGGAGTTTACACCAATTTACTGATCCTTAGAAACTACGAATATGAAATGCATAGAATTTAGGAAGTTTAATTTTGAGAACAGAAGCATTACGGTTAGTTTTTAATTTTAAAGGAGAAGGTTCTCAATTCGTCTGTTTCATTTTCTTGTATGCTTGTTTTCTCTGCAGATGTCACCTGTAGATCGATTTCGAAGAACATAACATAACATAACATCACGCCTTGTTTCCCCAAAGGGTTAGGCAGAGGTGTACATATAGAGGTACACCCACATTTCGCCAGTTATGTTTAAGTCCCATGTAATAGGGGGCGAGCCTATTGACATCAACCGATTTCGAAGATTCTTCTTTTAATAGATATTGTATGGCTCAGGGCTGGCCCAATTTAAATTTTAGGAACTCTGTTTGGGTAGTTTTTGCATTATTTGCGATAGTATGTATTTAATCCACTTTGGTACCATTAAGGTACAGATGATGTTTTAATACTTCCTGTCACTGTCGTTGACACAGTAAGTAGTGGTATACGAAGTGGTGTGGGGTAGGTACCATAACAAAAAAGTGAAAAATAGAAAACTCAATTTCAGAAGTCGACGGCAAAAAATTAATATACAGTTCCAAAGATTTGACGTCACTTGACCCTCGCCTTTACCTTATTACCCAGGAACTGGGTTGTGGAGGTCAGATAGGCAATCGATCCATGTAAAATACTAGTATTCAGCTACATTTATTTAGACTAAAAGTTGATTCGAACGTAGTTGGGAAATGGCTAGGCAGATGATGATGATTGATTGATTTGAATCAAAATGCTTGAATTTTTATAGTTATTCTGAACTTTCAAAATGACTGACAAATTCCATCCATTCGAGCATACTTGAAAATACCAGCCCATATTTCTGCCAGTGTAGTGACAGTATTGTAGAAATATAGGCTGTTTTTTTTGTACTGTAGTAGGTACCTTGCTCGTCAATTTTCTCGTCCGTATAACACACATGTTTGGAAAAGAAAAGAGGAAAACTTTCATTTTTACGCCGTCTAACGGATTCAATATCGACGCGGCTTGAATGAGTTTTGGGGGTGGAAAAATCGTTAATCATCCCTTTGTTGGAATTTTGTTACAGCCTAACTCGTTGCTCGCCTGTTTGGCCTTCCATTTTTCCTTTTGAATGCTGAAAGTGGGGCCCGTTCTTGACGAATTGTTTTCATGGGAAAACAAAAACGGATTCGTTGAGATTCGGGTTGGTAATATGTAGGGAAAGCCGGCTGGTATTTCATTTTGGACACACGAATAATGTAGGTATTCGTATGATATTGTTTTGTTCCGAAAACTTATATTACTGAGGGATCAGTTACAGAAACAAAAGAAGACTCGACCTTTAGACTAAAAATAAAATAGTGAAATGTTTCTTTTAGTTTGAGAGAACGATTAAGCTGTCTACTTGTTCACATTGATTCACGCATATAGAATGTAATCCGGTTTCGTATCATCCTATGTAACGTGAAACTTGACTATTGCGTTGAAAAACAAGCGAAGCGATAAACCACAGATCACACTCTCAATTACAATTGCGGTTATCTCATACCTCCGGTTTAAAAAACTTAATAAAATCTTAATTAGAAAAAAAAAGCGGTTACCACACTAGTTAAGCCATATAACTTTTTATAGAAACGTGTGAATTGACCTTTAGATTTGTAAAACGATAGCGAACACAAGTTTGACGAACGAAGTGTCATTAATAACTATCAATTAGGTGTTTACCGTTCCCCTCCTATAAACCATTAATCAGAATTTGCCAAAACAAGCATCGTAGTGGCGTCAGACATTTGGCAAAAATTATGATCCACTATTTTCCTTATTTTTGTCGTTGATTTTAGTCGGTGACCACTTTGTTGTTTTGTAGGTTTCCGTCACGTTGTTCTTCTCCATTATTCGTCCGTCTATCTGTCAGCAGGCTGTTTCTCATAAGCGTAATAGCGGCAACAAATAATAGAAATCAAATCAAATAAAAAATAAAGCGACGTACTCATTTCTTATTCGGGAACCCCAATCATGAAATATGTACGAGTGTATTTACCCTCGATGCGCGACTCACGGTACCTATTAATATACTTGTAATGTACAATAAATCCGACTATTTTTTATGTTTACAAGTTTGTTACTCAATTACGCAAAAACGGCGGAGTGGATATGGATGCCATTTAGCACACAAATAGTTTATAACCTGGATACTCTCATCACCTTAGTATATCCCCTTGGTATAATTTCCGACCTCCACGTTGAGCAAAAGCTAGTGTTTTAATACTACCAATCCCAAGGCGGTCTGGAAATTTACAACACAATTTCAAACAGCACTATTAGGTATACCCGGTAATGGTATAGACAAAGTTTTAATTAGTGCTAAAACTGTCGCGAAAACAACATTTAGAATACGTGAATAACAGGGCCGTTTAGTTTGTTAGAAGTGTTAAAAGTTTATTAAATTGCACGACACACACGTTGCCCGTTCATCGTTTATCTTCGAGAACAGTAACCCTTCCCCTTAAAGGATTTTTACGACTTGTGCGAGATGATAAGCAGCCAGCAGACGATTCTGTTTTTGTTATTTTAAGAACATATAACTTTATACTGTGTTACACGTTGATTGATTCTTGCGGTAGTTTTATTTGATTTTTTTATTCCTACTGTGCTACTAATATCATAAAAATGAAAGTTTGTGAGGATGTATCGATGTCTGGATGCTTGTTATTCTTTCACGCAAAAACTACTGAACGGATTTTGATGAAATTTGGCACACAGATAGTTTGTAACCTGGATTAACACAGAATACTTTTAATTTTGGTAGTACGTTTTTGTGGGAAAATTTTCGGCCTCCACGCGAGCGAATCTGCTGGCTAAGGCAAGTAAAAATATAAAATAATCCTTTGTTTATTCAATGTGTTCATTTAAAGATTGATATTACATTGGCATACAAATTTTGTTATGTTAATTTACCAAAATGAAAAGTTTAAAAAATATTGTACTTTCTTTAATTTTCTATCAGGTGAGTATGTACGCTTAGAGGTTTGGACACGAAAAGCAAAACACTCACCTCATAGAAAATTACATTAAAGAAAACTTTTAATTTAGGTCAAAGGATTTATTCTATATTAGTTAATTCATGAATCAAATCCCAAAACGTATGGGACGTGAACGGGTAACAGAGTACATAGCTATGAACGCTTCTCGATCGCGTGCCTCATAATATAAACAGCTTATAGCAGTTAAACCGTGTTACGTATGAAATGTTTTCAGGTGTTGCATGCTTCAGGGACTCATTATTTAGATTTATATACAAGATTACGCATTTGGACCCCTAATGCGATTAATAGTAGCACTACAGTTTATTATGCATATTTTACTAAAGCTCCCATTGCCAAACGTACTAAATTAAATCTTTAACAATTTATGTGATTGAATATTCTCGAGTTGTTATTAATTATAATGAGGGGCGTATTTCTTGATTCCCATTTATTGCGTAAACGGAAACAAGAACAAAAAAAAAAAAAGTTGAAATATAAATCATCTTATTTGGAACAGGAAAAGTCATAACGTTCTGATTGTTTCGTCTGATTTCGTTATAATTGGAAGTGACGCGAAAATATATACCTAAAGAAAGAAATCAGAGACAGGAACATCAGTGTTTTAAAATTTATCATCAAATATACTACAAAGTGAAAGAACTATATTTAAAAACAATAACATCGTCATTTGCCTAACCTTTTCCGAACTATGTTGGGGTCATCTTCCAGTCTAACCGGATGCAGCTTAGTACCAGTATTTTACATGGAGCGACTAGCTAGAGGACCTCCATAACCCAGTTACTAGGTAATACGATACCCCTTGGTAAGACTGGTTTTCAGTATTACAGGCTTCTGACGGCCCGTAACGACCGTCAAAAATCCACAAATGACAGCCGGGACCAATCGCTTAACGTGCTTTCCGAGGCACGACGGGGTCTTGGTATGTAGAGATGGTCACCCATCCACAACCGAGCTACAAGCCCCTCCCCCTTAAAAAATAATAGGTACCAAACAAACCAAAAAGTCAATTAAAACAAAAAAAAATTAAGTATCACAAACAAAACATGTGCGACAATAATTTGTTAACAAATAGGTGGCGATATGGTCGTAGGTTATCGGTCCCTCAGTTTACACAGCATTGTCGGGTCCAAATCAGCGCTATATAAATACTACAGCAGCTCAGATATGCTGGCTTACTGGTTCCATTTGATTGTTGTGTTCAAGTTACAGGCTGACAGCGATTTGAGAAAATTTTGATGATTTTTTTCATTAAAAGTAATTTAATAGTGATTATATCTGTTACGTTTTCATTAAAATTGAGAATTAACTTCGACGTAAATATTTTTCAGTTTCAAACAAGATATCGGAAAATGAAAACAAAAATATATGAGACTTAATTTAAAATGATAAATCCCTGCCAAAAATAAGAAATAATCTGCCTTACCAGTTTCTGTGATGAGAACACGGCACACGTAACCATAACCATTTGTCGTGCGTTTCAAACCCGATTCAGCTTTACCAATGACCACACGCTTCCTCCCATCACTTCCGCCACCCATCCGAAACACAACTGTGTCAACACAGTAGAGATAATTCGAATACTCGATGAGGAATGTGTTTTCTTATCTCAAGGTTTGCGAGCAACCGCCGAGCCGGGTTCTTTGATGAACTTGTAACGAGCAACCAGGCCCACTAAGATAATAGCCATTTCAAGTTTTGTTACTTTTACTAATGAAGTTAGAATTTTATGAAAATAAATGCTTTGATATTCCGGAAGCGTTGCTGGGGTTGGATTTTAGATTGTTTTGAATTGTCATTTTGAATTAAATTGTATTACCCGTTCGTTTACTGAACCATTTGAGATATTTCGGAGAATACTAAAATGTTTGCTTAGAAGCATTACGTAATCTATGATGTTTGAAATAAGGGAACAAAACTTGGTTTATTGCCACAGAAACATGTGTACATACAAATTTAATTTTAATCCTCCAATTAATATTTACTGCGGTTTAATGAACTAATTCAAAAATTATGTGAATATTTTTCTTCTGCATTTTGGTCACTTGCATCAATAAAAAACAAATTTGAACAAAAATAAAACAGAACAACTCTGCTTAGTATTCATAACTAATGCAGGATGCATTAGTTATTACATACTTTTTAATATTCCCAACTTCATTCCAATCAGTCGAAATCATAAGGTTCCAAATACAATTTCACTAATAACATCTCTCAGTGAATACAGTCCAGTCCAGGCCAGTCCAGTCAGACACAGCCCTCACCTCACAAAGGCACGCCATTCAATCTGATATCAGTTTTAAGCCTACATGTGCTGACTGAGTCGAGTGAAATGATATTAGATTCCTGTATTCAAAACATCGAAATTCCTATTTGGCTTTAGGGACGTACTGGAAACTGGATAGGAAAATCTACTAACATTATTCATTGTAAACATATCATATTCAGTTTATAATGTTCCCACACTTCCAGCGTCCTCTAGCTTCCTCTCTTCGAAAGAGAGTAGGCTGTCCTCTACCACGGGGGCCCACTGCGGGTTGGTAGATGTCACATGTCTTCGAATTTTTGGTCCTAAGACATGCTAGTTTCCTCACGATGTTTTCCTTCGCCGTTTGAGAGCAGTGGTGATAAAAATCATTTACGCAAAGTAAAGGGCCTGCTTGAGTTCGAACCCACGACCTATAAACACGTAAATAGTGAGTCTGGGCCGATACCATTGGGCCACGACTGCACTGCTGCTAAGATTACTTACAAAATAATAAATACACACTACAATACTTTTAACTTTCTTTTAAAATACTCAATTTTAAAATGGGCTACTTAATAATCAATAATAGTACTCTAAAGAAGTACTCTAAAACACATTTAGAGATCAATGAACTTGAAAACACAAAAATCGTGTATACAAGTTATACAGTCAGAGGCTCTGATTAGCTTACTTATATGAAGAAATCACGAATTCACGATTGTGAACTCGGTAGTCAATAAACTACGTAATGAATCTGCTACTGTTATTCATAAGCACCTAGCTTTAAAAAATAATAACACTAATTTTAATGAAAAATAGTCCTGAAAAATTCAACGTTTTATAGGGGTTCACGGTTTAACGGGTTATAGGGTTCTAGGGTTGAAATGAAATTTTTTATTCTGTAAATAAATAAGATATTGGAATTACTTTTATGCCGCCATATTATTTAAAAAATCTAGATGGAGTCAACATTTCATATCTGACTCCCTAACCCTAACCAGAAATCGCAAAAAAAAATGAAGCGTCAGTCTCTTTTATGGTCCAGATATAATCTTGTCATGTCAAGATAATGTAGATTAGTGCCTGAAATGATCTATTAAAGAAAGAATCACACAGATTCGAATAGACCAGTCCAGCTATTCCAAGCATTTCTCAGTTATCGTGTAGCTCAACTCAGAACTTGAGGTTGAATATCGTTTGCACTCCATAAAGCGACAAGGTATATTTCTCGATGTGATAGTGAGACAATTTCAACCTTAGAGAAGTTTCAATTTAGAGGGAATTTTTGTAACAAGTGATAAAGTATGACTGAAATTACGTAAGTAAATACTTAAGTAATTTCACCACAAAAAAAAACTAAACTTCTGAAACACATGCCTGTATATTTTGAAGTACTAATATCCCCCACAAACCCTCAAAACGTGCTTACTTATCTAAGCAGCAAGTTTACGGAACCGTATTTCCTTTAAGGTGACTAACTACTTCCGCGTAAAGATAATGCTACGAGTCATACTGTGTATTCTTACTTCATACATTATTAAAAGTATCGGAGCGGTAAGCTATGATTTTGATAAGATATGTTCAACTTCATAAGATACCGCTTGTCCGGTGCTTAAATGTAAATAAATAACTTGACTGAGTCAATAAGTATACATACCTCTTTATAATGATTAAGCTTAGGCGTGTGTTTAAATTCTATGAATTTTAAGCAATTTCAATTATATACCTACTAGAAATTCGTGTGACAGATTTCGGGGTGTTTGGATTCAATTCTTAGGTCAGACAAAATGGCATCGGGTTTTTCTATACGGATTTTCTTAATGGCTGGCCGAAGTCTGGATTTGTGCCCGGTTGATGGCAATAGGCGCGATCCCTATTACATGGTACTTAAACATAGTGGCGAAATTTGGTGAACTATAGTATACCTCTGTGCATCCCTACATGGGACTCAAATAAAATGGCAAAATGTGGGTGTACTATAGGTACACCACTGCTCAACTCTTTGGGGAAATAATGCGTGATATTATGTTACGATAAAAAAATCGTGTTATTTTCCAGTAGAGTCATTTTCATAAAAAAATCACGGCAAAAACGTATTGCTATCACGCCTTCAGGCATATTCAAATATATGTATGTACAGCATAATTTCGAACTTAAAGTTATCGAAACTTTAGATTTAGATGTTTGATTCAAATCAATTCGTAATTGCGACCCGGATTCAAATTAATTTGATTTTGATAATTGATTCGGTTGAGAAGGAAATTGAAATCTGGTTTTGTAAACAGGGTAGTTTTCATTTACAAACCTAAACCGCTTTCAGGCGGTCGAAGACCCGGGCAAGGGACGTAACCTAGGTTGGTCTAATAAAGTTAGAAATAGTTACAATGTTCATCAAACTAGTTAACATTTCAAACTAAGAGATCTCACTCCACAACTTAACCATGCATAATGAATTACAATCATCCCACTGCTGGGAAACAGGCCTTCTTTTCGTGAAAGGGAGTGGACTATAAACCACCACGTGCCTATTCGGGTTTGTAGATGTCACATGTCTTCAATTTTTGGTTCTAGAACATGCCGTATTCCTCATTGTGTTTTCCTTCACCGTTTTGAGAGCAGCGGTGATGAAATAATTTACACAAATTAAAGCCCTTGTCAAGGTTTGACTCAATGACCTACAATTTTCAAGTCACAGCCGTTACCGCTTCTCTCAACCAGCCTAGTCACCATTCATCAGAAGCCTATAATGTTCCCACTACTTCCCACTGCTGGGACACAGGCCTCCTTTTTGTGAGAGGAGTGGACTATAAACCACCACGCGGGCCCATACGGGTTGGTTTTAGGACATGCCGTATTCCTTATGACGTTTTCTTTCACGGTTTAAGATCAGTGGTGATGACATAATTTACACAAAGTAAAGTTCTTGTCATGGTTCGAACTTACTACCAACAATTAATAAGTCACAGCCGTTACCACAGGGTCACCGCTGCTCTCAACCGACTTAGCCATGAATCTACTTAATTACGAAACCCGATAGTTATCCAAATCATCATCCATTCACAGACCCATATACTACCTATCAATCAACACGGAACTATTATGTTCACCAACCCGAGTTGCATCGTTGACCGGCGTGCTTTGAACTTGAGTGCAACGACCCCATATCACTTAGTACACCTGTGTAATGAGAATCGTCGGTATAAATATGTATGTACATTTGAAGGTGCAGCATATATCGATTCTATAAATGGATTTCCCGCTACTTCGAGACACTGTAATTATTTTTAAACGCGGAAATGGTGATGTTTTCAATTTGAGGTTATGTTTGCTTAGGTTTATAAATGTATCAGTTTTAAAGGTTGTAAATGATTCTTATGTGGATTTCTGGCTTATGTTTGTGATGCATACTTTTCTTTACTTTTTATTTTGGGTGTACGATCCCATGCTGAAAAATCGAAGTTTAATAGTACTTGCTGCGGCAGTTACAACAGCATGCGGGAGTAAATCGCATAGTAACACACAATCAATCACAATCAGGACAAATGTTTGTGTGATGAGCACGATCATTTGTTCTGTGTCTGGGTGTAATTTATCTATAATATGTATGTATTTAGAAATATATAAGTATGTTTATCAGTTGTCTAGTACCCATAACACAAGCTCTGCTTAGCTTGGGACTAGATGGCGTTGTCTTTGAAGGATATTGCTAATTCATTACTTCATTCGTTCATAAACTTTGTCAGCACTTTCCGTGCCCAATTGAAAAAAAAAATTATTCAAAAGTACACCCTATTCACACCTAGCTTATTTTTGTGATATGCACCCGGTAGGCGGGTGCTCAGCATGGTCGCAAGATACATAACTACTTATACGTAGGACTCGGAAGCGAGTCGTGGGCATGCGAACGAATTATCGTACGACCCGGGAGCCGGGTGCGCGGCAGTAAAAGTGCTACTCAACAACGTAAATAACGCAATGAATATTGTTACCCTGTCAAAATGAAAGACGTTCCTACTGTTTGTTTGTTATGCAATTACCCCGTTGATCCCATCTACTGTAGACGGTATTTGCAGTCGACGTTTACCTAATTTCGCTTTCTACCAATAAACCCACACTGTAAATTATATCCTGTCCGCAAAGTTTACTTACTTAAATGATTATTATGATTTGGTTCATATTATGATTTGTATGTGGTATCTAACAATTTCCAAAAGAAATTTAAATTCAGTGGAGCACTAATCATAAATATGCTGATTGGTTGAATAAACGACTCTAGAGATTAGCCTACACAAATACGCAATTTAGGTACTCAAATTATTCAATCAGTTATGCCACGTACTTTTGACAATGGCTTTGTAAAGTCATGCCCCGAGTTGATCGATTAAATAATTGTTATAGTAGTGGAAAATGCTGGTAAAAAATATTCAATCAGAGTTAATATACATAAAAGATATAATTAAACGCCTATACCAGTCACGTAGCTTGTTTTCGATCGAGAATAATTGGGATTTAATGTCGCAAAGAATCCAATTATTATAATAATAGAAAATATAAGTCGAAAATATAAGTACATTATAGAAAAGTTATCGTGTTAGACGAAAATTAATTCATAATTTTATTGTTACATTCAAATGTCAATAGAATGTTATGGACAAAACATATTAAAGTAGCATACTATATTATCTATGTCGTAGAGCATTTCATACAAATTCACTTGAATAATTTGAACGCATGCAGTACAATAGGAAAAATATGAACGAAAATACCACACCATGGTTTCCACATTTTTCTATTTTTTTAATCTGACCGCAACCTATAATTCCGCGATAGTTAAATCGGCTTGTGTATTCTAACGTTCGACAAAACCTCGGTTACGTTTGATTGATAGTTTCATAAAGTTTTCATTTTTAAAATTGATTTGTTTTGTATTGATTGCTGGTGATAGATTGATTTTTATAGTAGAGGTTAGAATTTTATTTGACTGACTGATGCTTATTTACTATAGCACAATCAAAGGTCAGGAAAGTAATTTTTTATTTCAACCTAACTTGGCAACTCATTGGTTGGTACTTATTAATTAAAAGTTGAATTCATTATAGTCCGTCACATGTAAGCTTTTAAATTTCCGTTTATTTATCTCTCTAATGAGGCACTTCTACAGTTACATTTCCAGTCCCATATGAAATGTTTCGATTACGTGTGTTAGCTAACTAATGCTCACTTGATTACCCATTTAAATACATACACAAAAAAAGTATGAAAAAGCAATACCAGTATTTCATATCTATGACAGGTAAGTATAACGGTGTACCGGAACTTCGCGGCTCTGTCAAGTGAAGAACGTTGAAAACTGACATCTGTTTACATTTCATTAGAGTTTGCTTTTGTTTGTAGTCTTTCTGTTGTGTTAGGGCCTGGGCACATCATACTCACGCGATACGAATATAAACATGCTACTGAAGGTCTCGCAGCTCGTGGTATATTTTCTAATAGATGAACGCATATTTTCTTGTAATGGTCCAACTTTGGCGATGGGCGTCAGCAAAGTTTGGGACCATTTGTTGTGTTTTAAACCCGTGCTAAAATGTTGGCGGTATTGTAACATCATTATGTCAGGCTTTATGGCTTCAGGTGTTCAGAGTTTCTTGTTACTTTTAAATATTAAAGCTTCTTTCTTAACTCTTTTGGAAAAACAGACATTTTTCATATTAGTTGTATTTACTTTTGCTTGTGTGATGTTGTTTGTAACGCTGAAATCTTAAATGAGACATGGACAAGTAAACCTTTTAAATATTTTATACCCTTTGTGTCAAAAACATAATACGGACGTACACATCATCAAAACAACGCGCATATGTGACCCCTTTTTACATATAAAAAAAACAAAGACATAAAACAATACGGGCCTTTTTTATATGTCTGTATGAACCGTCGTCATATCTAATGTGCTTCTAAATTATTCACTTTTCGTGTCCCATATTCGACTGCTAAATATTCTTTTGAGACGACATCGAAATTCGAACAAACACTATGCATTAAACAAGGCGACCACTCATCCGTATTCCAAAAAACTGTAGCGAAGCCTATTTGAAGTCGCCCAGGGGCCTTTGAATTGCAAAATGCTAAGGCCGTTACAAGAAATTGTATAAAAGCGAACCTTTACTCTATATGTTGAATGGAAACGACTTCTTTTATGTAATGGCTAGATTTAATAACATAGCTTTTCGTTTTTCTATCATAGACGGCGACGGCATGCTAGTGTTGATTAATAGCACTGGTTACTCTATTATTGTATTGTATTGTAAATAAAGGATTGTATTGTATTATTATCAAAGGAATTCTTTAGCAAACCAGTACATATATATATTCATAAACATGAGAGCATAGTCCATCATTTATCCAGCCAGAGTCAAAGAACGTACCGAGACACACGTAATTTAAAACAATACATCTCGTTTACAAGAAGAACTACAAAATGAAGTCGTAAATGTAATTAAATTTGTACCCTTCGGTACTTGTATCACTGAATTACATCCTGAGGCAGTTCTGTTATTCAATGGCCAGCTTGGTTGTTTATTTACGGGCAACGTGTAGTAGATGCCTCCATAATTTAAAGGTAAATTAACCCCTGCCCAGTTGATAGTGGTTTTGCCACCCTTTTCTATGACAACGGTTAATTGCATCCTACAGTTTGTAGCCGAAATTTTGGACATAATATTTTAAGGTAACTCAAAGTTCCTAACGAGGATATCACTACAAGTTTTAGATATTTTGTAGCACTAAAATGAGTTGATGACTTTGATTTTGAAACAGAGAATATAGATAAAGCTGTCTCATTAGCATCTCCTTCAGAAGATGACAAAAGAGCAGCAGAAGGAAAAATACAATAAATTGTGCTACACTTTTTTTTTGGGGGGATATCATTGAATGACGTCTCCCAGTCTTGGGTGCAGCGCAAGGGCGTCTCAGACTTTTACTGACTAAAACCCACCCGCGTTCCTTCAGTTGCCCATGTGCCAGGGTCACGGTATCTCTTTTGAACAAATCTCGCGACCCTGGCGGGATTGTACTATACTGACTTCAATAGATAGAATGCTCTTTATTATGTTCACCATAAAAATATACGTATAAATGGTGAAATTTTATAAGGAGTGACATAATGGGCAATCCAATAGATCTTTTATAGCCAACCTTCAATAATTTGTCCAATTCCACATCCAGTATCACATGCATATTTAGTTCCTCGTTCTTCTTGGTACGATAATGCACGGCCGACCTTATTCCCCGATCGGTTGGTAAGATGAAGTTAATACTGCCATTAGGATATCTCACACATTTGAATAGTTCTACGGTACGGTTCTGAGATCTTGTCGCCTACTTGCGAACTGGTTGACTCTTCTTTTTGTTTTATTCTCTAATGAGCTGCGTTTTATTCTGTTCTCTTGTCTTATGGTTGAATCTAATCTTGTCACCTTGTCAATATAAAATTGGTCTTTTGTATTTATTGTTCCTCCACGCTTTCTGATAAAATTAATTTTGTTTGTTACAGGTAAGTTACCAGAAATTATATACAAAATAGACCATGCAGCATTTGTAAGTTCACTACATAAAAACATTGAACAAATTGCTTAATCAGCCTATAATATTCCCGCTAGTGGGACACAGGTCTCCTCTCTGTGAGAGGGCGAGGGCCGTAATCTAACAAGCGGGCCCAGTACGGGTTAGTAGATGCCGCATTTCTTCCAATTTTTGATTCAAGGACATGTCTGTTTCCTCTCTATGTTCTCCTTCACCGTTTTGAGAGTAATGGTGATGAAAAGATTTACATAAAGTAAAGTACCTATTTGTATGCGAATCAACTCGTAAGTCACGGCCGTTGCCAGCAATCGTCACTACCTGACAGAATTTTCGGGCATTAAAATCAGGTCTAGTCAATCACACAGTGTAAAGTAACGAATAATACTTACTAGCTTTACGCGAGTGCAGAGGGATTCGTTAAAAGGGTGAAGCAGCCTCGTCACATTGTTTATTTAGTCCGCTCGTCGGTCGGGCAAGCCTAATCCGGATCGATCGTCCGCCGGAATGTTGGAGCCGGCCTTTGAGCAGCGTTGCCCGTCACGTCTGCAGTATTTACAAGTTTTTAGGGTGCTTGCAAGGTTTCCGTGTATGTGCTTGTACAAGAATGTAATGTCAATATTTTGTTTGTGTTATTTTGTTTTTCGAACGTTCTTCTTTTGTTTGGTTTCTAAGTAAATATTTGAATGGTGAGGATTCTGATTTGTGCATATATTGATGTCTATTTACTGAATAGGAAACTTATTTTAGAAGTTACAATACTTACAAAATACCAATTAATTTATAGCCAATCGAAATAATTAACCATAACGCATTTATTGGTTAAATTAGAACAAACGTATGGTAGCTATGAACAATTATTATTTATTATTGTGTGAAATGTATATGCTAATTAAATAGTACTAACACACAATTAATTGTTCGTTCGTTTAATAAATCGCATTAAGAGGATACCAATAATGACAATATTATTTTATGTGAGTAAACAAATCTGGACATTGTGTTAATTTCGCATTGTTTTTTAAACAGATCATACGTTATTACGCCAGTTAAAAATATTAATTGCATCATTAATTCAATTTAATTACACACATTTATTTTTGTGATCATCATGGCACTAAATCATGCATGAGGCAGCAAAAGTTTGAAGACCTCTTTATCTAAAAGTTTTTTAATCAAATAATAGGATAGAAAGAACTGTACATAGTTCTTTGTGCATTGGTCGTTTCCACGTTGCCAGTCATCAGTTGGCTATAATTGCCATCCTTTTTTGTTTCTTTAATTTTATTATCATCCGTCTCTGTCCCTCATATGGTGTAAATCTCCAATCTCATGTTTATAATCACTATGTAAATTGGAACATTTCAATATTGCGCTTGAACGGGACCAATACGGCTTATTGTAATTGAGTTCTTTATGTTTTTGTTTACGAGAATGGTTTGACGCTTTGATTGTTCAATTATTACTGGAATATGTTTTGATTTAATACATTTAATCAAGTGAGTTATTGAGAGATGGCTGACTCGAGGGAGTGGTGGATAGTACTTGAGAGTTGCGATAAAGTAGGGGCGATTGAGTACTTGTTTCAGCTGCGAATCTTCTCGCAATCGTTTTAGAGACGATCGAGTGAAACAGTTCGCAACAAAGAAGTAATGAGTGATAAAAATGTACTCTTGAGAAGATACATTTTGGAAGCAGGGCTAAAGCTACGGAAACAAAATAAAGAAACTAAGTAAGAAGTAGGTGTTATTTTTTGAAAACTAAAAAACCCATTCGATTTAATGTGGTAAACACTGTACTATTACTCATAAACTACACTCTAGAGAGTCTTGTTCCGGAATAAGAGAGCATATGCAGTCTTTTAAGGTCAAAATCAATCCTATCCTTTGCTCAATGCCTAGCCTTTTCCCATTGTTAGACTGGTGCTGAACCCACCATGGGTTCAGCACCAGTCTAACCGGATGCAGTTGAATACCAGTATTTTACATGCAGCGACTACCTATCTGACCCCACAACCCATTTACTGGGTAGTATAACTTAACAAGACTGGTTGTCAGACTTTCGGGCTTCTAACTACCTGTACCGACTGTCAAAGATGCCAAATTTAGGAAAAACAGCCGGGACCAACGGCTTAACGTGATTTTCGGGGTAAGGAGGAAGCTCGATTCGTTGTGGATGATCATCTATCCACTAGCCACCCGCCGCAAACGTAGCTTAGTCTTCAATAGACTAGTGCGGCTTCAATAGTTTAGCTACGAGCTCCTTTGAAGGTATTGAACTCAATAAAATAGTTCTTAAGTATTTGGGTAATACAATTATTCAGTACCTCAGCTCTTTTCGCAGATTTACGATGTTCTACGAATAACTCTGGCTTAATCTTTGAATTTTAATACGACGCGTGTCAAAATAAAAATACTTTAAACTTAAAAAATGTTAGAACCACATATTTTTATAATAACCCTAAGAAGAGATATCTTCAGAATCGATCCACGAATAAATACCTTGTAGTGCACTAAGCTCAATGAAAATATTTCATGTTAGATACTGAGTTGATATTAAGTCCACCCACATTGTGGAGTGTAGTACAACAATGCATTCATGTTTCTACAATAATAACTTACAAGTACTATTAAATTATTCTAATTGCTAATGTTCTAACGAAATAGGCTTGCCAATTAATAATTCCAAGTAAATAAGTAGCTTATTTCGAAGAATTTATAATGTTACCAACAATAATTGCAATGCAGTCTGGCATCTGGTTAGTAGGGACTAAACGAAACCTGGTTGAGTTCCGTCAAGTAATAGTTGAAATACGTCAACATTGTTCAGTAAAACATGACGGGTTGTCTACTGGTGAACTAAATACGACTCAAGCTGATGATTTATGATTTGTTTATTGGACTAATAAGTGGACTTAGCTTAGCGTAAGCAATTTGTAATTAGTCAGTGGTCAGTGGTGATCAGGAAATATGTATTATTTGAATGGACCATAAAGTGAATGCCTACTAAAATTATAAATGTGAATGTTAGTTTGTTTGTTACTCTTTCACGCTAGAACTACTTAGCCGATCATCATGAAACTTTGTACACATACTCTTGGAGGTATTAGAAGTCACATAGGATAATTTTATGAAAAAAAAAAACTATATTTATTGTTATTTTTAACGCGAGCGGAGCTGCGGGCAAAAGCTAATACTGATATAAAAGCAGCATAAGCAACCGAGGTGCATTCTTAATATTTTAATAATCTTATACACACTCAAGACCACTGCGTGATTTTGTAGTTAAACTAAGTAACCTGAAACAATGATAGATAGCGACTAACGAGGTTAACCAATCGGTGCAAAGCTATGGTGCAAAGCCAAACAAAAGCATATTTGTAGAACAATTATCTCAACACAACAAGACAAAAATCAATATTTGTGCCTTTACTAAACCTAGCTAGCCTGTAAAACTTCATACGCAACCAAATACTCTTCATTTCTATTCAGTAAACGTGTCAGGAAATAAATGATCTCAATTTTACGAGCTGATAAATACTAATAACATTACTCTAACAATTCAAGACGATAACGGAACCCTGTGTAATTTAAAAGAACGATTACATTAGCATCTTGTTACCGCATACTGAGATCACCCCTTATAAAGTTGCCAAAATATCCTTTGATCTTCACATTGTTTTGTCCGGCTCACAGAAATTTATTTCGAACACACCCTAGGGTAACGTATTTTATTCAAAGTTGGTATAACATCTACAGGATATAAACCCTTATGTGTAAATGTTATTTTGAGAATTGTGTTAAGAATAGTTTTGTTGGTACGTAATGTACAAAGTTTAGTACAAGAATGTTAGGTATTAGTCGTTGCGGACAAATTAGATTTATAGGAAAATTGTGGTACGAAGTGAACAAGAATTATTCTTCGTTGTAAAGATAGAGAACAATAGTAAATTTTACTTTAAGGAAAGGCTGACAGAAAACAAATTGCTTCTAAGAAGTGTCGTAGATAAAAGCGTTTACAATCTGTCATTGCTTATCATATGTTTGCTATCATAGAGCTCAGTTTACAGTGTGTGCAAAAAAGAGGCAACTTGTGTGGCGTACTTCAAAACGTTTGATACTTCATCTTGACGAAAACCGGACAAAAATGTCAAGGATGGCTGAAAATACTTTTACCCTTAATACTGGGAATAGTCGAAAAAACTTCGCCACTGGCTATCTTGAACTCCTTTAAAGATTAAGACTTCTAATCGTATCCGTCCCTCGCGAAGGAAACGCGCCTGTGGGAAGATAAAGGACTTACCTCTTCAAAACTCGAACCCCTTACTATTGTGGAGTGCATATTAAAGCGGGCGCGGCTTTCTTGTGAATTGGCTCCTTGATTTGAAGTTTACAGTCGTCGAAAGCCAATTCACGGGTTAAATAATTTCGACTAATTCTTGGCTTTGTTATTCCGAAAGGGTTTATTTACTTCGAATTAGCGTCGGGTGGTTTATAAGCTTTTCGATTTGTGGCGAAGAGATTGGCATAACTAATTTTTTGTTTGTTTACTTTGCTAATTCTTATTCGTGTTTTTATTATTAGTTGATAATTATGCGTTCCACTGAGAGCTGAAGATTCACTGTTGTTTCATTTAATATCAAAAGAAGTATGGCTACTGGACCATGTATGTTTATGGTTTCAAAAACGACTTTTATTTCTGTTGTAGTCACATTTCCGTTTAAAAATTTATCTCTTTATCAACGCGTTTTACGATTATTGCTGGAAATAAAAATATGTTTATAATCGCAAAATATAGTGTAACAAGCAATATAAAAACTAGACTAGCCTTATGCGATAAATCAACTCGGATGCTGAATGGGCAATCGAATATTCATGGGTATAACATGTAGCCGTTAATATAACGAACATCCAAAGCCACTTCTACACAGACCTTAATTATGTAAATGTCTATGATATAAAGCTCCATTTTATTACAAGCGTAATTGTTTTTGCATATTCAGAATATATTATTGCTAAAATCGTTAACAACGCCGCTCATTATAGTAATTAGAATAGAAAAAACATTAAATTTGTCACATGTGCTTAAAACGTGTGGCTAAGATTGACTATGTATGGGCAATTTTATTGTGATTCTTTAGATAAAACCGATTATATGCACCACTTAAATGTTATAGCTACAAAATAGGTAGGAACGTTAAGTTAAACTGAACTAGTGATTAAATTTAATGTGTTCATAAATATAGACAGCGGGGAACTTTAACTGGAAAAATAAAAATATTGCCAATGCTTAGGTTTTCCAGGAATTTTCACATTAGCGATAGGTTGGTCGATTTGAGTTTATTGAAATTGTATGACAAATAAAATAACGTTATTTGTAACTTAATAAAGATTTATGAAGACATTAGTTTATTATACATTTGTTTTCTATTGTTTAGTTTGGCTAGCTACAAATCGTTCGGCTGCCTATCCTTGAGATCCTAGCCAGAATAATGGCACAAATTTATTGTGTTGTTATCGGTTCTTGATAAGTGTGCAAAATTTCAAATTAACCCGACGTTTTGAAGGGGATGAAAATCACGTCCAAATAACCGTTACATAGCAATAACTATACCTATACCTACCAAGCTAATAAAAGCGTCTTAATTATAGCAACCAAACAAAACAACAACAACTTTTCACGACTTACACTGCAAAGATTTCTCTCACGGGCTTGTGGACACAGATTAACTGCTAAATAAAATAATATGAAGTACTCCGTACTCCGTTGAGTAGGCACAAAGAATAAACGTTTTGTACGTCTCTTGAGACTTAACCGCGAGACAGAAATTGTTCGTCTCCGCTACTTATGTTCGACTGGTGGTGAAATAAAATTTTTGTAATTTAAAAGCTAAGCTTTGAGTATTGTGCCGGCGTCAATCCTATTGTCGTGACACAAATTTATTTTAACTTTACACTGTTTAGCAATAAGGATTGTTTTGGAGGAAGCCTTTTGTAAATATTTTTTCAGCTTTGCGGCTTTACACGTAAGAGCTTTTCTTTTAAAGGGATATTAATATCGTTAAAGTAGAAAAAATGGACTAGAATAAGTCGAATTCTATCCCAAAAATCATATAAGCCTAGCATCCATAGGTTCCTACGACACAGTCTCGCTATATAAACGGATTTCGCCTAACTTGATTCCGGAAAAGTCCATTTTCATTATGAACACAAAAGTTCAGAAACTGTATCAAAGCCATAAACCGTAGTAGTTTTTGACTCCCATATAGCGAACATAAAAGAATCATTTTTCAATTTGCCAATACCGATTCTTGTGAATGTTTCACGCAAAAACGTACACGACACACGATAGCCACCTACGTTGCGGAGTGGAGCGGATTGTTGCTACTTTTTCATTCGCCCGAGTTCCGACAAAAAAGCAATCTATGAATCGGCCGCTTGCCCACAACAGTTCTGCACGCGCAAAACTTCATAACATGACTTACTACTACGGAATTCGGTCGATAATCGTGCAATTTTAAAATTGGAAATTATTAAACAGCTCGGCCGTGTAATACGAGATTTGCGGCCATGAAAGCCAGTGTCGCTGAGCTTCGTGTATTAGATTACCTACTTTGCGGTTTGTGTAGACGCCATGAGCATTGTGGTTACAAAGCTTCTCACGGTGCGCACTGCTCCTAGCTCGTACGTGTCTAATCCGAATTCCTACTATTGTTTCAAGCGGAAGGTGTTATTAACACGTTTTTTCCACACCTCTAATAGCACTCGTTGGTCTTAAGTTACTTCAGATACGTCCGCGTACCAGATACGTCTTTTTATTTCATTTAAAAAACATTTTATATTCACAGTAGCTCCGAGACATTTGTCCGCTCGTAAGAATATTATTCTACGGGGTATTCTAAAGATACTGTGAAACTGTATGCGGTGTAAGTCTTGTGAACGGTCCGGGTAATTTATTCGTTCCCTAAAGCAGTGCATCACCGAAGACTGCGCTGCTGCTGCCCGTAGCGTGGGCGGCACCCACCATTGTGACAAAATAATGTCTCCTCACTATAACCTTCTTCCACCCACCGTTGCACCCGAAAAAACACCTTATTCTTAGAACTACACAACTGCTATTCGCGCGCATCGTCGCACCAGATGGTACGCCGCGATAGCGCTGAATAATCAACGCTTAAAACGTCTGGAAAAGGAAGATACGGTAATGTAATATGAATAACAAAACGACAGAGATATATTCCTATTTAATTCTTATTACTTACGACCAACAATGGTCAAATAAATTATTTGAGTTAAGTAAGTAATTCTATTGCCGTGATTCATGGGTCGTTATGTGGCACTACTGAATCAATAAACGTTAAATATAAGGACGTATTCTCTAGTATGGAAGAGTTGCTTTGATCTATTTTTGATTCGGACACGATAGGGTAGAACGATTGTGTTTCTCACTCGAGTCGGCGTCGCGGCTCCAATTTTCCGACAGAGCGAGTTTCCAGCAATTGATGCGTTGTGACGCGGCGACAGCTCGCGAACTTGCGATTAATTACTTTCGCCAAGTCGACTTCACCGTAGCCGGGTAGGGCTTCGCTTCAACTGTCGTGTAAGTTTTTGTTACACCGTTTTTGCATGCAAACTCACAGTTGGAATAAATTGAATTGATACGTGGCAACACCAGACGATACCAAACGTATCGTCTGTGTACGCCTTTACTGCAAACGTTTTGTATTATTTGTTTTGACGTCTCTTGAAATAAACTTGAAGGCAAGTGCAATCGTGTTTGCCTGTCATTTTTATCAATATTTAATCGTTAATTGCTTGCAGGTCAATTAGATTTTATCCTTCTACATTCACTGACTGAAATCAGAACTGCATTCACATTCATTTTAAAGTTGAATAAAATAAACAAGCTCCTTTATTTTCTAAATATACATATACCGTTGCATAGGTTTGCTTGCATTTGCGGAATAATTTAAAGCCACACGAGTAAAGGACGATTCACATTTATTTACAGCTGAACTATAAATTTAAACTGATACCTTTAAACTATTTATACGATACGAGCTAAAGTAAACCAACACTATGCAATTATGTAGAAAAAGAAGTAAAAAAGAAGATTTTTTTTGTTGTGTTTGCATTATTTTACTCGTTTCGACTGTCACGCTATTTCGATATTAGCATACAAATAACACAGACAACCTCAAGTAGCAGTAATTTGGATGTCGTATACGAGAAACTGTTTTGCCTACCTGCTTTGAGGCGTTTAACCTGGCGGAAAATGTGAATAGTAACTTATTCCCGCCAGAAGCAGTCGTAGGGTTCAGCCGGTGATGTGTGAATCGACCTATGCATGGGCAAGGGTTCTCAACCAACTTGCGGAGCGAAAAGTGACACAAAAGGGTACGCCAGCTCAAAATATTAACTGTATATTTATTCAAATAAACGTTCTTAGAAAAACAAAAGGTTGAGGCTAGAATGTAAATTTATAATATTTATCATCATCATCATCATCAGCATTCCAGCTAACTCAGGACTGCTGCATAGGCCTCGATCAGTATGAGGTTCACCATAAACGCCCCGCTTGGCGGGTGGGTTAGTAGTCGCAGTATGGTGGTAAAATGCATAGAGAACGCTGCCTATTCTCTAGTAAGTCACTTAGTCGCTTTTTACGACAAGTACAGGAAGAAATGGAATGGTGCAACTCTTTACGTCTGGCACCAAATCAGGTAACTAAGGATACTTAGATACTGTCCAAAGAAAACGAATCTATCCGAAAGGGTGACTACTTCTGCCGGGGTCGCGTGATTGTTCGAAAGAGATACCGTGACCCTGGCACATGGGCAACTGATGGAACACGGGTGGGTTTTACTCAGTAAAAGTCTGACACGCTCTCCCGCTCCGCCCAGAGCGGGAGAAGTCATTTGATGATTTCCCATCCTGAAAAAAAAAAAAGGGTGACTTCTGCCGGGGTCGCGTGATTGTTCCAAAGAGATACCGTGACCCTGGCACATGGGCAACTGATGGAACACGGGTGGGTTTTAGTCAGTAAAAGTCTGACACGCTCTCCCGCTCCGCCCAGAGCGGGAGAAGTCATTTGATGATTTCCCATCCTGAAAAAAAAAAAAAAAGGGTGACTTCTGCCGGGGTCGCGTGATTGTTCGAAAGAGATACCGTGACCCTGGCACATGGGCAACTGATGGAACACGGGTGGGTTTTAGTCAGTAAAAGTCTGACACGCCCTTCCGCTCCGTCCAGAGCGGGAGAAGTCATTTGATGATTTCCTATCCGAAAAAAAAAGGGTGACTAAACTGAGGCATAGTGTTTTTCAATTACATACATAAGTAGGAGAGGGTGTGTTAAAAGGTTGAGAACCTCTTACCTAGTATGTGCGTGGCTTCGTGCCAAGCCGACACCAGCAAAGGTGCCTCTGAATCCGACTGCATGCATGTTAGTATGTGTATACTGATTTATGAGACCAAGTTTACCAGCGCTAAGCAGTTTGTGTATGATCGTAATAAGGACAGAGAGGACGGAAAGGGTTTTCATATTAGTTGGGAATGGTTTTGGTAATTGTTTGGAGTGCTTTTACGTTTTGTGGCCTGAAGATATTTAAATAGTTTGTCTGACTGTTGCAGTCGTGGAAAGTTCCGTTTTATTATGCTATGGGAAATCAAGTTGTTTCTCATTTTTCCATTTGATTATCGAGCTATTATGGCACATGCTCATAATTTAATTGGACAACATACATTAACATATCGCCTTATTACCCCGAAGGGTTGGGCAAAGGTCATCCTATGGTACATCTACATTTTGCCAGATACGTTTCAGACCCAAGTAATAGGAGGCGAACCTATTGCCAACAACCAAGCAAAAATCCAGACTCCGGCTAGCTACTTTGAAATTCCAAATAGAAAAACACAATTACACTTAGCCGGGAATTGAACCCAGGATCTCATACCTAGTATGTAGCATAGCAGTAGTGCTTGCCAACAAGGTTGCAGTCAAGTGATTATGATCCGCCATTGATTAGGTTGAGATAAGATTTGAATGCCTTCATTTATAGCAGCACAAGTCTTTATGTGACTTTCATTTCTTGATAGAATGTACGTTTGGATGTTTATTACTCAATCACGCATAAAAGGCTGAACGGATTTGGATGAAATTTGGTATACAAATCGTTTATAACCTGGATTAACACAAAAAATACTTTTTATTACGGTAGTTCATCCCTGTGAGAAAACTTCAACCACCACGCGAGTGAAGCCGCCAAAGATAGTTTAAAATAAAAATCTATCTTTTCAGTAATTTCACAGCGTTAATAACGACAAGTTGCTGTTTTCCGAGAAAAAACTCAACCAAAATTACTACTAACTATGCAAGTAATTAAGTACCAAAAACTAACAAGCTTTAAACAGCAACACTACATAATAGAGTAACTAAACTAACTACAGTACCTAATCTGTAATTGAGACTTAGTCTAAGCTTTGACATGCTAATATGGTGGCCAAGCAACATGTGGCCAGCGAAACGCCACGCCACTTCGACCGAGAAATAGACTTGGTTGGTCACTTGGAAAGTTACAACGTTTTTATGCCATAGTTCGTTTTTTAAACTGAAATACGAATTTGAACAGCAAAGACTTGAAATGTCAGATTATGATCTGGGATTAAAAAACTAACTTAAGTTGAATTAACATACCTAAAAGAACCTGACGATTTTCTTTAATAAAGTAGTAGGTATGTGGATGTAGATTTTATTAAACCATTTGGTATATCCACTAAATGATCGTTTTTCTGTTATGTCATGAAGTTCTAATGGCTTCGTAAGAGGGACTCTTCCATACTTAACAAACACCCCATAAAGTGAATCTGTGTGACTTAGAGTAGGTTTTCAATTGACCGACCAGTACCAAAATTTCAAATAGTGCTAATGCAAACAAAAGTGCTCTCTATTTTTAGGCATTAGCACCAAGCATAAAAGCCGGAGGAAACCGTCTGTGCGTCAAGTAGGTACAGGACCGTTCGAGAAGACGATGCTTGGGGTAAAGCTATATCCAGCAGTGGACGTCTTTCAGTTGTTTTAAATGATGATGATGATTAAGAGCCTAAATAATGTGATACAGGATGGTCGTAACCCAATTTCGGAAGAACGTAAAAATACCGTGCAGGGATTTTTTCGGACATCGGATTTTTAACACTTTGCTGGGCGCCGAGAGTAGAAAATCTGACAGCGTATTTTCTCGTCGCGCTGGGATGCACTCTATTCAATTCTCAACACTCGGCGACACATTTAGAGTTGAGAATCCAGTGCGTATAAATTTCCACAGCGATATTTATACTTAGACTTCAAATAATTAATTTACTGGGTGTTGTGAATGAACTTCTAGTTAGTAATTGTCACCGTATAGTTTCACTAGCGTTTGCCCGTGACTTCGTCCGCGTGTCAATCGACCCAGAGAATAAAAACGACGGGTTGCACTCCAGGAGTGCCGGCAGAAGTGAAAACTTGAATATTAACGTTGTGCATTTTTGATATTTTGGAATGGTTAGGGAATAATTTTGCACGAATTGCTGTAATTATCCGTGATATTATACGTGAAGCGAAAACTTTGGATCACTTTTTACGAAAATTGGGCGGACGGAGAAGTATGAAATTTCGCACACGTATAGATTATACAGAGAAGAAGTGACGAAGGCTAATATTTTTTTAAATTATTGTTAAAAATACATTATTTTCAATAAATAACACGTTACACACACTACTATTCATTACCGTGTATTTAATACACAGATGCATAGGTATTCTTTTGTTTATGGTCCAAATCTGTGGTCCAATCGAGAACATCTGTCTTTAATATTTTGTGTCTATAGCCTCAACTGTCTACGGTCTATAGTCTTACTGAATGTCAAGCTTAACCATAGGTAATAAATTAATTTTATAGGTATATAACCTATTCCATTTTAAAAATCTATGATCATATCGAGAATATTTGTCTTTAATATTATTTGTATTAGCGACGATAGGAATTTGGTTTAGATTTATAAGAAATATTTTTTGTGGTTTTATGGGAAGTGTCAAGTATGGCATTAGTAAGTTTCCCATACAAAACTTAGTATCGTGTGCAAACTGTAGAGGTTGTATGCCTCACGATTGTACAGGCTGGTTATAATTATGACATTTTGAACTGTCATAATTATTATATAAAAATAATAGGGAAAATTCTCAGCTGTCACCATCCATGGATGCGCGTGGCACGCTGTAATATAAACACACATGAACATTCACGCAAGCGTCCTGCGCCGCCTAAACGAAACAGCAGGCGCAGGCATACATTTTAGCCGCGCCGTAGGAAGAGAGGGGGATACTTCCTCTCCTACTCTCTGTCCGTCTTACGAATTTTCGATCAGGGTCACGAGTCCTGACGCGAGTTTAACATTTTTTACACATTACAAAAAAAGTGCACAACGCCGCTAAAGAAGATATCACTTCAAAAAGTTTCACAGAAAATTCAACCCTCTTTTCACCCTCTTAGGGATGGAATTTTTTTAAAACCCTTTCATAGTAGATACCTACTCTTCACAAAGAACACACCTTCCAAATTTTATGTCTGTACGACCAGCGGTTTAGGCTGTGCGTTCATAATATCAGTCAGTCAGTCACTCTGAACTTTGAATATTATGTAGATAAAGATGAAAATGTTTGGTAAATACAAACTACATACACACCCTCACGTCATCTTCGTTTTGTTAGTAAAATGTTTGAAATAATTAATTACTTTGAATCATACTTAATCATTTATTTCTAAAATGTATTTACTTTTACATTCATCCTTAATCTAAAATATTTCAACACGCAATTGTCACATTATAAACGTAATCAATCAAATAAAATCTCTACACCTATTTTAAAGGGGATAATAAATATTAATCATATAAATTTCAACCCTAACTTCTATAGCTTTAAGTATAAAGTTTTAAAATAGGAAATCAACCCTTGAAACGGTTGTCACTCGAAATTGACATCTGGCATTTGCTTTGATATTATTGACGGGCTAATTCATTAGTCTTCACTTTGGGGGCAAACGGTAGTGCGAGCATGCATAAGTTATTGTTATTCTGCTTAGAACCGTAAAGTCTTTGGTGTAAAGTTGAATTTAGACTGTTCTGCTATCGAAATGCTTTTAAAGCCCCTTATTTAAGTCATGACATTTTATTATTCATGTCTAGTTCAAAATTTTAGAAAGAAAAACAAACGTCTTGAAAAACATTACAAACGTCAACCACAAATAAGCTCTTTTATGTAACATTATGTAACACAAGAATAACGTCCTATGTAATTTTGTCTAACAACATAATTTATGTTTCCCATTTTCCTTTAACTCAGTATCAGGGCTAAAAATAACCTCATTACTCCAAACCCATTTTCTTTGCCGCAAACTGAAGAACTTGAATAGCCTTTACCTTGTTCGTGTCCATGAAAAATCTGAACCCTTACTCAGTATCGCGTGACATTGAATTATAAGACAAATCGAATCCATTCCTATATTCAGAACTACTATTTTTACTTGACTGTAAGAGTAAGAGGTCTGCCAACAATTTTTCTTTTCCTGCCAGTCTTAGAATGGAGAATAATGTATAATGTGCCGGTCAATTATTTACCAGTCAGCAATGTAAGGGTTAGTTTGGAAGTAGCTGAAGGGAAAATTGGTTACAATGCTAATATGTCTGGACTTTAAAAGAGACTGTGACCTCTGAGTTTGTTTCGGCCTTTCTTCTCAGAGTAGTCAGATAGGAAACACCGATCTCATCTAGTTTAAAAAAATATGATTGACATGTAAAAGTGTTTGTACAAACCTATCGTACTTGCAAAAATAAAGTAATTTATCATTTATCAATAAGCATTGAAGTTTTGAGGTGGATGTGTCAAGGTTACCCGTAAAATTAAAAAAAGAAACCATCAGCTGACTTTCAAATCTTTTCTGCTATTCTAAATATAAATCAATGTTTGCCTACTAATTTAAATAAATCTCCATGCCATCAACTTACCAAAATATTCATAAAAGTTGCATTTAAGCACTGTAAAAAATTTACATTATTTTCGGATCACTTTTCATTTCTAGGTAAAGTTAGTGGCACAACCTGAATACAAAAACACGAAAATGAAGTTCTCTCTGAAAGTTTTCATCAAAAGCTTCACAAAAGTACATCCAAGCTAGCGTGGCTGATGGCTGTATGCTAAAGCAACGGAGAACAAAGCTCCACTGTGTCCTAATCGTATGAATAAAGGGACAACCGGCGCTTCCCTTGCCTTTATTGGTTTCGCAATTGCCCACCGTCGAAGCCTGTAATTGGTCCATTGCTTTTCGCTTCTCTACCCGGTCTAACAAACTTGCCACTCTAGCTATATTAACTTGCTTACAGTGTACGTAAATTTGATTTTGCCATTAACACATGAGGGTTATATGAGGGATAGTGTTGTTATGTTGTAGTTTCTCGTTGAGGAAAATTCACCCTTGGGTGCATTGTGACTAACGGATAAGGAGCTTAGTCGACGGGGCTGGTTAAAACTTTCTTTCATCACGAAATCATGGTTTTCCCCAAAACTTGCGTGCTGGAACTCCTTTGTTAATTTGTACTCCAACTCACTTTTTCTGTTTATTTGATTAGGTATCTTATAAAACTTGCTTACTCGACATCTTGTTACTAAATTTCTCCTTCATTTTTACGAAAATATTCACCATCGATGTCGAACTAGGCGCTTTACATTCTTGATTCGTGTCTCCCACTCGCGCCCTTAGCCTTGCAGTTCCGAAGGGTACGTATTTCCGATTAAAGCACCTTACTTCCCCCTCACCTTCCTTACTTATTGTGTCACCCTCGTCACGATTTTTCATAGACGTGGTTCTCCCATCCTCTTCAACACACTTGATTTGCGAAGCACGTATACTTCACCATCATTAAATTACGTTCAATCCTTTATATTGAACTTTCAGTCGTCGTAATAAGGATTGTCTTAACTGCAATATAATCTTAGTAATGCGCCCAGACTATCTCATCGTATTGTCTGAGTTGTAGGGGCGGTGTTTCGTTCTGCGGCGACATCGTTCAGTGCACCTTATTGGAAAAATAAATCGAATAGTCAAAGCTTTCGTGCCTGGTCGTCGTTATCAATAATCCAAGTAGGTTCTCGACTTCTTACCGTCCAATTGATTTAAACACCCACTTAGAATGGCGTGAAACTATCTTGAATTCTACTGGCAAATTGCGTTAGTAGAATAGATTTTGTTAATAAATTGAGTAAGCTAATTATCCAGGCAATAAATAGTTTGCTTCATAAACAAGTGATTTGTTATTCAATGTAAAATTATCATATTTTATGTAGAAATTGTTATAACAAACATGACAGCATTTTCGCATAAAATCTTGTTTGAAATAAATTAAGTTTTGCAAATTCATAAATGATTGCTTTGATAAACTAAACGAAAACATTATTTTCTTAACAGACAATGCTTTTAATAATTTAATAAGAAGGGTAATTCAAATTATCAGCAAAAAACTTAATTAGTGGTACTCATACAGTTTATAACTGGAATTATATATCTCATACAATACCCACGTCAAACAATTACCACGTTGCAACCAGTCAAGTCCGTGCCCCAATTAAAATAATGCAATTGTAAAAGAATAAAACGATGTATTATCATTTATTACGGTTCAATTACTGTATGACGGACAATTTCTTGTTAATAATGCTTCTGGTCAGCCATTTTTATTTATGCGTCGTCATGGTAACGGCATATAGTTTTTGCGGGCGGAACCCCTTTGTTGGAAAAACTTCGAGTCAGTTAATTACAGTATGTAAAGTTTTGGCAGGTTTGTGAGTTTTTACGTTCCCTATCCGTGGTATGGTGGTAAGTTAAGCGTGAGATTTAAGTAAAAGGAAAACGAGTTCCCATTTTGTTCTACTTATTTGTTTAATTATAAATGTGTGTGAAAAAGTTAACATTGTTATTATTAACCAGTTTGAGTCATAAGGACCGTAAATAAAACTGTGTTTACTTCAAAAACGGCTCACGTATCATGATGCTTCGCACAGAGTAAGAAAGTGGATTAATCTCTCACACCGCTTCTGAAATATCTCTGTCATTATCTCGTATAAGTATCTCATCAAATCTGTTTCTAAATAATAATACGACAGCTTTTTATGAAATTTTATCCAAAAGTTTTACTTCTGTAATTATTATACCTTCATCGGAATAAAAAAATACCTATCATAAAATTACTTTACTTAATTAAACTCTAACTAAACGCTTTCAAGCGTATAATAATCAAACTTTCTCATTAACACAACAAACGAATAACAAAACTCCGGCAACCCTAAAAATCATTAGCAAACTAGTTTAATAACAAAAGCAACAGTCCGGGGCGGAGACCTCTAACTTGGCAAAGTAAATAAATCAGAACTTGGTTCAGACCACTACCGAGTACCGTCAGAACTATAGTGCACGATATAAGCCGAGGTGGTCATTATTGTGGATAAATAACTTTTTCTTTCTGAGTAATTACCGGGAGTACGGGACTAGGAAAAAATTGCACTGCTTCTTATAGGCACTGTTTCATACTGTTCTGAATTCAATTTTTATTTTTTTGTGTGATAATCCTAACGTTAAATATAACTTTGACTCTTGATAAAATCATCATCACCATCAGCATCATTCACAGCCCGACTTCACCCACTTTTGGGCATAAGCCTCTCTTTTCTTGTGACGGCCCCCATGCTCCGTGTCTGCGTCATTCAAATTTTGCCAGCGATGTCAACAATGTCGTCCGTCCATCTCGCCGCCATACGACCAACATCTCGTCTTCCAGTCCTTGGACGCCACTCTATCACAGCCTTACTACGCCTGTCATCACTACACCTTGTCAGGTGTCCTGCCCAACTCCATTTGGGTTCCATAATACGCTTTCCAATATCGAAGTCCTTCGTACGTTTTTATATCTTCTAGATGGAACTCGGTTATCGGTTTATTAGCCTGATGCCATGCCTGGAACGCTCCATGGCTCTCTGTGCAACTCTGGGATTGTGCACAGTCTCCTGCGTGAGCATCCACGTCCTAACACCCATAACCATTTAACCATACCTTACCATAATCCATGCCCATACCCATATGGCAATTGGTTATCAATTGCGTGTTTTGGAGAAGATTTACTTACTAAAGTGTGTTTTTGATGCAAGTACAGTCTTAGTCTTAGCCGGCTTTAAAACTTTTCCATAGTAAGACTGAAGACTCCGACTTTATAAACTACGTTGGTATCGAATCGTATCAAATTATACATAGATGTAAAGATAATACTAAGTGTACATTTGTAGAAACGCATAAAAATCGAAACATACCAGAAAATTCTCTCACCATTCCTCACAAACAGTCACCAATACAAAGACTCGAACCGAAAATTAATCAACAAAAATCGATATACAGACCGATATTGATAATATTACGGACGATCATATTTCATGATCACTTGATTGATTTACAACGGTCGAGATGCTTGCTTTCCAATTCGATTTATTGTTTGCGGTCGTTGGTAAATAATGTTCGGATGTAAAGTGGCAAGAAGTGACACTTGAAAGTTGAAATGCAAATAACGTTTATTTAATTTGTGTTTGTTGTTCCATTACTTAGAAATTTTGTTTACAACTGAATTAAATCTGTTATCGTTTATTGTTTCAGCTGTAGATATTTTGTAATAGTAATATAGCCATAGCAGACTTTAAACGTCAAAATTTAAGTGCTAACATCCTACTTCTTACTTTAATATTTGTATGTTTAAATGGTTGAATGTTTGTTAGTAAGTCACGCGACAACGGCCAATTAGATTTCTATGAAATTTGGCACAACCTATAACCTTGATTTACACAGGATATTTTTATCCCGGTACCGTACTACCGTGGCAACGTATCAAGCTATACATTTCTAGTTTAAGCTGACCTCTCATTAAACGGAAATCTTTTACAGTGTGAGATTTGCTTAGCTTGATATGTACGTACCTTGTGTGTACGTACCCGTGAGAAAATTTCCGACCACCACGCGAGCGAAGCCGTGGCTAAAGATAAAAGTAATATTGTATATATAAAAATCTAGTGTTATAATAAAACGTTCTTTTAGTTAATGAGGCTGATACACTTAATTTTTTAAACTTCCTCTCTCCTACTACGTTGCTGTGTACCACAGGGTCCACAATGATGACATAAAATTTGAAGTACAATAACTAATTACACATTCTGCAATACAAATAAAGTTTTTAACATGAAGTATGATTACGAAACTATTTACAAAATTAAACCTTAGGCAAAGTCAAAAGAATTAAGCATTGGAAGTTTTTTGAATTACGATGTAAGATCAAGCAGTTGATTAACTTGATATAAAATAAATATTAAAAATGGACACTCTTTATCTTTTCATTGCGTGAGACGGCTACCAATATATCCAAGTCAAGACAGGTACAAAAAACATTCGGTTTGGCACTTCAAGCAGGTTTCTGTTTTGTCTACACAATTAATCAGTTTTATACGTGGCTGCGTATTTGTAAATTCAAACGTTCCAATGAATCTTTTGAAAGAATTCACAATATTTGATTGATTTGTTTGGATACATTTAATTGAGTTGGTAGCCATATTCAAAGATACATAAATAAATCAAATAATTATTTATAAAATGCCATCGCCAATATAATTAATGTTGTTGGTTTATTGTGTAATCTTATATTTTATAAACCAGAAATTTGAAATAGTCAAAGCCATAGTATCAGATTTAATCATTGCAAACTTTGTCAACTATTATATAGAAGCTTGAGACCGCTGCGGTGAACGGGCGCGACTTAGTTTGAACTTAGACAGGTATCTCAACTTATACTGATCTCAAAACGGTGAAGAAAAACATGGGAAACATGTAATGCCTAGAACTTAAATATCGAAAATACATACGCGACATCTTACCCGTACCTACTGGGCCCGCGTGATAGATTACAGCCTGCTCCCTCTCACACAGGGAAGACCTGTATCCAAACAGTAGCAAAATTATAGGCTGATCATAACACGTTAAAAATTTCACAATTCTACTCACACATCATTTGCTATCAGTTTAGTTTCTGCAAAAATCTTCTTTTACTTTTCAAGTCTTCTTTACATCATTACATATTATAAAATAAAGTCACTTCCCGCTGTCTGTCTGTCCCTATGTATGCTTAAATCTTCAAAACTACGCAACGGATTTTGATGTGGGTTTTTTAATAGATAGAGTGATTAAAGAGGAAGGTTTATATGTATATAACATGCATAATATAATATATATATATATATTATAAAATAAAGTCACTTCCCGCTGTCTGTCTGTCCCTATGTATGCTTAAATCTTCAAAACTACGCAACGGATTTTGATGTGGGTTTTTAATAGATAGAGTGATTCAAGAGGAAGGTTTATATGTATATAACATGCATAATGTAGTAAAGAAACGCTGATAATTTTATAGGTTTCTAATATGATGTCATAAATAAACACATTTTTTTGCGCTTACATTACGAACGCTGGCTGAACCCTACGAAATAGTTCAAAATAATGTACTGCAGTATTGTACACCTTAAAAAGTTCTACAAAAAAATCCGCGATGGTATATGTCTAACTCTTAGGGATAACCCACAATAACCATTTTTATCCTTTACTTTTTACGAGAAATAATGGCTTATTTATGAATGCGATTTTAAGCAATACAGCATTAATCCTTATCCAATTAAGTACCTTAAATAAATTTTGCATTTCATGTAGATCAACATTGCCCTTTACAGCATATCATTAAAATGAATATTTTAGAAGATATCACAGATTATAATAAAATAGCCGCAGAGCGGCTAGCGGACAGTCCCGCGTCCGGCCGTCCCGGTTGGTAGCGGTCGGGTAGTGCAGGATTAGTAGGATTGTTATATTGTAATTCATAATTCATATTACTTTGGCTTCATAGTAAATGCGAATATCATGTGTGTTCGAAGTACTCAAAATAAACCCAATTGTATTATTCCAAGTAAGACCGCGAAATATGGCTTAGATGTTTAGATTTTTGGATGGATTTGGTTTTTTGGTTATCTTGGATACTTACCATATACGTTCCCGGGAGATATTTTCCGACAGCTATACGGGCGAAGCCACTGGCCAAAGTACTATTCTTATAACTATGTTTTATTTGGTAAATAATTGAGTGTTTCTATAGGTAGAATAGGAGCGTTAAGAAAAACCAGGAAGACTTATATTCAATTCAATCCAGCCCTATGTCGCACTGTTCTTACTCTGAATACTATTAGTTTTATTTTAAGTACATCAAACACACGCGTTCCGTAGTTTCTGCCTATCCCCATGGGAAGAAGGCGTAATTTTATGTATGTATAACATGGATTAATACATTCTTACCGCGGTAGTACGTCCTCTTGCGATAATTTCCGACATCTACGCGGGCGAAGCCGCGGGCAAAAGCTAGTAATATGATAAAACAAAGTCGCTTCCTGCGTCTCACTTAGATCTTTTAAACTACCCAACGGATTTAAATGCAGTTTTCATCAATAGATAGAGTGATTCAATGTTAAGGGCTTGCGGCTGATTGTTCAGGTTAAGCTACACTTGCCGCGGTTGATCCCTGGATGGGTGACCATCTTTACATACCAATACCCTTCCGTGCCTCGGAAAGCACGTTAAGCTGTTGGTCCCGTCTGTCTTTCGTAGATCTTAGACAGTCGTTACGGGTCGTCAGAAGCCAGAAAGTCTGACAACCAGTCTTACTAAGGGGTGTCGTATTACCCAGTTACTGGGTTGTGGAGGTCAGATAGGCAGTCGCTCCATGTAAAATACAGGTACTTACCTGCATCCGGTGAGACTGGAAGCCAACCCCAACATAATTGGAAAAAGGCTAGGCAGATGATGATGTATATTATGCGGGCGAAGCCGTTGGCAAAAGCTAGTATTTAAAAAATACTTATTTTACTAGCAAGTAGATGACTCTCTCTACCTCATCTAGTAACGCACGCATTTACATCCAGGTAAACTATTAAATGATTCCAATCGCTCGGAGAATGCGAGTGGAGCTATCAATGCTGGCTACCTCAGGTCATCGGGTCAAGCCTGAACAAAAATTAGCTTGGGTTGTGGCCATTTCATATGTAATAAAGTATAGGCATCAAAAGAGATAAGTAACCAGGGTCGTAGGATATACAAAGTTTGGTAAGAAATCGGTGGATGTTTCATGAGTTCTTTTAATTAAAACATCATAGCATTACTTCATTATGAAGAGATCCGTAGGAGAACCAAGGTAACCGACATAGCCAAAAGAATGGCTAAACTTAAGTGGCAGTGGGGCATATTGCTCGCAGAACAGATGTCCAGTGGGCCGAAAGGTTCTTAAGTGGCGACCGCGTACCGGAAGACGTAGAGTTGGTAGGCCTCCAACTAGGTGGACCGATGATGTTGTGGAGGCTTCAGGAATCCGTTGGATGCGGGAAGCACAAAGCCGGTCTAACGGAAGCGGAGCTTGGTGGATGCCTATGTCCAGCAGTGGACGTGGTTCGGCTGAAATGATGAGGATCATTTCTGATATGATGAGAACATCACGCCTTGTGTCCCTGAACAGTAGGACTAAGGTGTAACTATAGTACACTCACATGTCGCCAATTATGTATAAGTTCCATGTAAGAAGGGGCGACTCTATTGGCACTATGGCCACAAATCCAGACTGCTGTGACTGAGAAATACAAAATAGTAAAGCCCAATAGCACTTTGTTCGACCTGGGAATCGAACCAAGGACCTCAGCTCAGCAGTAACGTAATAAATCTTATTCGAAAACATCCATCAGTTTCTTGAAGCAGATGATGAATTACTTTCACATAGGTTCAAAAGCAAAGCTTTGCAAGCTTTGTGAAAAAATATCTACAAACATACTTACTTTTTTTTTTGGATAGGAAATCATCAAATGACTTCTCCCGCTCTGGGCGGAGTAGGAGGGCGTATCAGATTTCACTGACTAAAATCCATACGTGTTCCTTCAGTTGCCCATATGCCAGGGCCACGGTAACTCTTTCGAACGAATCTCGCGACCCTGGTAGGCATCGGTCCAAGGAGACCCCTTCAGTATTGCTGATCTCTTTAAGGCGCGCGTGGAACACAACGCGCCGTCGACCCGAGCCTGGTCCTTACCGGGCGGCGAGCTACCCATTGACGCCGTCCGCAAGCTCGCGCCTACGGTGGCCGGGAGTCCGCAATCGACTCCCGACGCCCGGGGCGTCTCCTCCTGCGGCGGTTAGGGACGTGAGGGCGCAGAGACTGCCACTCACTCACGCGCCCCGCCTCCTCCTTCGCGAGCATTACTGTTTCGCAGAAGGAGGTGACAGCTTCCCATGCCCTCTCGCTCCGTACCATGGCTCGCACCAGGGCCGGACGCGAGAGGTCGCCGCCTCCGATCGCCTCCACGAGGACACGGCGGTGCTCCGCCCAGGCAGAGCACACCTCCACCGTTCGCTCCACCGTGTCGTCCAGACGATCCTCGCAATGAAAACACCCGGGCGTTTCCTCCCGCTTTATCCTGAACAGGAACCCACCAAAGCACCCATGCCCGTGAGGACCAGCGTCAGGCGGAAGGTGAGGATGCCGTGGCACTTCTCTATACACTCCTCAAAGAGAGGACTTACCGCCGCAATTGTGGCGTGCCAAACTAATATACCTACTGACCTATGAAATCGAGTCATCATCATCATCATCCTGACCTTACTCCTGTTCAGTATTAGGTACTTTAAGATACTCCATACTTACTAGAGAATGAGCACAGCACCACTATGCTGCGATCGCTAACCCGCCTGCTATGCGTGGCGATTATGGCTAACCCACCAAAATTGGGCTTTGCTAATTTGAGTGGCACTTACATTCAGTCATTTGCACTCAGAAACACACAAAAGCAACCAATAATGTAACTCGGACATGAAATTAAATGACTTTTTCCTGTCATTTAATTCGGAGTAATAAAGCCGTCGTCAAATATTCATCCATCACAGCAAATCATCTGTGCAGCACTGACGATCGTCCATTATTTATTTGGCAAAGATCATCATCATTATGTACGGGAACCTTGAAAGATGTGAAAGGTAAAGGCGACGAGCGAGTTTATAAAACGTAACTGCATAAGATAACACTAGGCCTGTAATCCTCGAAGTGTTCGAAGAGGGGTACCTATAGTTATAAATTATTTATTGTTCACTTCAGGCTCTTGTACTAGGAATTCCTGTATCACAAGAGCCAAAATACACCCATATTTCGCCCGAAATGTCAGTTTAAGTGAAGTTTTTGGAAGATTTTATAAACAATGTACTATTATTATGTGTTGTCTGCCAATACTGTCTTACCAAGGAGTATCGTATTATTCAGTAACTGGGTTGTGGAGGTTAAATAGGTAGTCGCTTCATGTAAAATACTGGTACTCAGCTGCATTCCCTTAGCTCAGCTCATCATGTTAGACTGCAAGCAGACCCCAGTGCCTATGGCATTAAGTCCGCCGATTTACATTTGTGTATTTAATAAATAAACGCAGTTGGGAAAAGACTTGGCGTTGTTGAGCAAAAATCTTAAATTCTTTCCAACCTTTAAAGGAAACTCATTTCCCTATCTTCACCTGGGCCTAAAATTATCACAAAACTTAAAAGTAGTACTTACTAGATAAACAGACTGTCTAATATTTTCATTCCGCTGCATCCGGTTAGACTGGAAATCCACCCCTACAAGTAGGTAAACAAACTGTTCTAATCTCTCATTAAAAAACTATCAAACAACAAAAACAATATGTTGGTGTCACTGGCAACTTTTTTATAAAATTACTCATTCCCCTAATATCAGTAGGTAACCCATATGGCGTTTAAGAAAAAACTTCTTCGAATACACCAATAAAGCGGCACTCGGCAATAACAACACCCAAACATTACCAATTCTAATGTCTCCACATCCGTTACTCGCGGTTACCTCTCCCTTGCACCGCAACAGAAGTGCGGACTGCGCCCAATTATATCGAAACGCGTTGTTCCCTACCATAATTTGTCCGAAGATCACAGTAATTTAGCATTTTGTAATATTCCATTATAAGTAGCATCCGGATGACGAATAAATTGTAGACAGTCAAATTGATGAAGAACAAAAACTGCAGTGTTGGAAGGTATTCGGTTGATTTAGATGCATGGGAATCGATTTTGTGCTGAATGCGGTGAAAGGTAATTAAGTCGTGTAAATTGCTTGCGGTAGCATTTAAATTAATGTTTAGACTAAGTATTCAGTAGGATTATTTTGACCAATTCCTTACAAAAAATGCAAGATAATCGAGGTCGTTTCCAGTTTGTGCATTTGGTCATTTCGGGCATAATAAATAGACAGATATTATAATTTATGAGTGAAGTTTGGTCAGTGATAAATCTCATCAAACTATATTTTTTTGTGCAACGTTTCGGCATTAAAAAGGTTAGCCAGCCATTATAAACTTCAAAATAGTTTTACTCATCCAACTATTCTGGAGCACCACCCTACAAAGGGCATGAATGATTAAAGTGCGCACATGTACGACCATATACATACATACTATACTTGCATCAGTGTATGTCAGAGGGCACGTCATAATCCACCCAAGCACAAAGATTAACATTTAAACAAGTTTTATGTAAATCATACTGGATAAAACCAGTTTCATTTTTGTGATCGCTCGCTTGGAAATGCTTGCTTTCTTTGAAATTGCATCATTCTTTAGATTAGTTTCTACTGAAGGTTTCTTAATTCTGTGTAATATTTGAGTGAAGTTGTACTTTGCTATGTAAATTAAGTCTAGAAAACGGAATTGCTCGTCTGTGTTTTATGAAAAGGATGGAATATATTTTACCTTTTTAGTAAATAAAGAACAATTTTTAAGGCTCTACTCTATGCAAAATAAAACAAGAGGCGTCAATTCATTTGACGGAAAACGTGATTCGAATTGATTTAAACAGCAACCAATCACAGCGCATTAAAATGACAGTTACAATATCAGCCAATGAGACGAAGACGCAAAAAGCACTGGCAATCTTAGGAGGTTTAACATTCGAATACCTACATTAACTTTGAATACCATTATGTGACCTTGGAACGCCCGGAAAGTGCCTTGTCGGCTAATAAATTAGTGGCTAGCCTCCGTCCCGGTGACGTATAGATTTTCATTGAAGGGTTCAACCTTAGTTGAGTAGTAAAATACAATAGTTTGTGTGGTTATAAACATTACGTGATGTGATTGCGTGTATCATTGATGAGAATATTTTTATCATACGTAGAGAGAAATAAAAAGTACTTTTTCACTGTTACGACTCGAATATTTTTGAAGTGCTATTTTATTTTTATTTGGAATTCTAAATTATTAATCCACGTTAAGATAGCCCGGTGATTAGCGACCATATCACGTTCGTATTTACAGTTTTATAATAACTAGTGATCGCCCATTGGTCGAAATTCGACCGTACTTCATTTGAATAGAAATACATTTTTAAGTGAAAAAATATAGATAATAATAAATATAAAAAAATAATATGGTTATATTTGACATTCAGTAACACTATAGATAAATTGTTGACGCTGTACTGCTGTGGAGAGGGTTCGCTGGCGGGATGGTGATGGCCAGGACCAGGACGTAGGTGTAATGAGTAAAGAATACTTCTTCAGGACTCTCTTTTTTATTTTCTTAATACTTCTTAACTGCTGGATATGGAACAATATGGAATGAATTATCACAGAAATTTGTTCTATTTTATCGAATTTTCCCTATTATTTTTAATTAATTATGACGGTTCCAAATGTCATAATAATAACCAGCCTGAACAATCTATGACCAGCCTGTACAATCGTGAGGCATACAACCTCTACAGTTTGCACGCGACACTAAGTCTTGTATGGGAAACTTACTAATGCCATACTTGACACTCCCCATAAAACCACAAAAAATATTTCATAAAAATCTAAATTAAATTCCTATCGTCGTTAATACAAATAATATTAAAGACAAATATTCTCGATATGATCATAGATTTAAAAATGAAATAAGTTAAATATCTATAAAATTAATTTATTACCTATGGTTATACTTGACATTCAATAAGACTATAGACACAAAATCAGGCTTACCAACTTAGGGGTTTTCCCAAATTTAGGGGGTAAATAAGAGGATTGAGATTTTTTAGTGGCGTTCCATTTTTAGGGGTATTCTTAGGGATTTTTTTGCCATCTTACATTTCTCATTGTTTTTTTGATTACAATAAAAGTATTAGCGACTTCTAGTACGGTTCCTCGATACTAAGAATGCAGAGTGAATGATTAACAAATGTCGCGTAAAAATATAGAGAAATATTACTACTGTGTGCTGGTCTATGATTACTGAACATTCGTTGGTTATTTTCATTATAATTTTTTAGTGGTTTTTTTAGTAATTGTGGCAATTTTAGGAGTTTTTAACTTAAGCTTTAGGGGTAAATATTTCTGGGTGTTGGTAACACTGCACAAAATAATAAAGACAGATTTGGACCATAAACAAAAGAATATCTATGCATGTGTGTATTAGATACACGGTAATGAACAGTAGTGTGTGTAACGTGTTATTTATTGAAAATAATGTATTTTAACGCATAATTTAAAAAAATATTAGCATTCGTCACTTCTTCTCTGTATAAACTATAAGTGTGCGAAATTTCATACTCCTCCGTCCGCCCAATTTTCGTAAAAAGGGATCCAAAGTTTTCGCTTCACGTATTAATATATAGATTCTAATCATCAATACAACCTTGTAAGCCCATGTAATTGGCTTATTAGTCAATTAGTATGAATTAACTCACCCGAATCGGGGAATCGTCACTTCAAAAACAATATAATATTTTTTTATAGGCGACTCGCACACTGATGATTTATTTCAGGGTGAATCAACAATTCGAAAAATACGTATTAAGCAACTGACACGTTGGCGATATACGATTTAAAAATAGAATTTGCTTGTCGCCTATAGAAAGTATCATATTATTTAAAAGTAACGACTTGTCTGATTTGGGCTAGTTAATTCGCCATCCATTGAATGACTTTTTATTTTTTTAGGGCTACCCTGGTACGTCTACCTTAAATTGCATTGCATGGTTTTGTTTAAAACTAGAATAATATTCAAGTTTATTGAGTTTGGCGTTCTCGTTTGGCCTTAGAAATAAAACATTATTATTCCCTCCTAATTTAATTATCCAATAAACATTTCACATAACCCGAAAGCCGATCGAAGCTGCGGTCATCGCTAGTTATAAACAAATTACTTTCCTCGGAATGTTCTAATGAAATAACCTAGTCTTATAGCGCCCCATAAGTTTTACAGCACCAATATTAAAGGTATTTGAACCAATTAGCGAGGTATGTAGTAACCACCCCCTTGATATAACCCCGCCTTATTCTTTGTGCAGTTCGAGAACTAAATAATGGAGTACAATTACTATTGTTTTTACCCTTTAGTAATATAACCCTTGATCAAAAAAATCATGGCTGCATAAAACCATTGTGGCGGCTGACACAAATACGTATATAGTACGTACCTAGTGCCATTGTATTTTTATGTATTTGTACATTATATGGGTACATTTATGTTATATATTTAATAATACTATTACAATATATTTTGACATTCAGATCTTATTAAAGGCTCTCACAGGCAGGCGCGATGCGACTTTGATAGATCAATTTATATGACAACTTTTTGGAATTTTACTTAAACAACTAAAAAGTTTTTTTAATAAACAAAGCATATTACAGTGTATCTGAATATTTGCAGGATAAAGTATAAGATTTATTTTTCAACCAGTTTCATTGATCTCATTTTATGTTTTTTTATTTTCTCTCTACGTAGTTTATATGCCGAAAGGTAAAATATGGTGTTACCAAGACTGTGTTATACAACTTTTACATCAATATAAAGCATCGCATATTGTTTATCCATATTTGCAAATAAATTATTTTGAATTTGTATTTGAATTTGATCTAATAGAGTCTCACTGGTCTGTGAGAACCTCAAATAAAAAGTTTTCTTTGTTAGGAATAACATCTCACAGGTCAACCTGAGAGGTTTGCTGCTTGTCTGCTTAACCAGACTTCCTTGTGGCTATATTAATAAATTAACGCCTTCAGGCTTTAAAACTTAAAACTAGAGCGACTACACGCTAAGAGCACCCCCTGTGCGGTACGGACCTCGGCTTATGGCATCGCTGGTAGAAGGTAGCAAGATATACGTTTACGCATACGTTTGAAGCTAATAAAAGCGTGTTAAAAAAAATCACGCACTGATTTGCTTGTTGTTGATGCGTCATGTTATGTTTGGTTACCAAAGTAAATCAAAGCTGTTAAAGCTTCACAAGCATCTAGACAGCAGCTCAGCACAAAGAAAAGTATAATAAACCAACATAAAAGAGTTTTACTTCCATTTCCATCAATCTACAAACATACGTGTGGAAACATAACCCTTTTACCGCCCCATGTAAAAACCTCACGGCACATGGAATAGAAAACGCCATTTGCAGCGCATCCTTAATCTACTATCGAGTTGCTATCGTATCCGTCGACTGACTGATTCGATTCCGCCGCGCGCTCTTCTTCGTGTGAAAATAACACGTCACTCAAATACAAACGATAATAAATTCAATTTTCTCTCACCCTAGCCGGTAAAATGACGGCCGGACAGGATTAAACCGCGTCCCATTCGCCTTTTGTTCGCCACATTTTCTCCGTACGTTTATATTTTTTTTCGGACCGTTTGTCCTCTTTTTCGTACGTTTCCGAGGCGGACGGAAGATCGGCTGTTTGCGGATAAAAAACTTATTGCTAATGAAAGAATAATTAAATGTCTTTGTATGTAGAATCAAAGTGGCCTTTGATTGTTTCGCCTTTTATGAGTATCTTAGGAGCTCATTATTACATTTTTTTCTTTATTACATTTTCAATCTCACACGAATACTTTATCTTATGAATTATTATCTAATATATTTTAATAAGAATTTAATTGACCGTTTATTTATTGAGCTCCTGATCAATTTCCTCGGTATTGCGCTAACGCTAACAGTGTTGCAGAAATAAAGTATTCACAATAAGAAGCAAATGCGTCGTTTCTCAGAATTCATGATCGTGTTACCTCGCACTGCCGCCAATTAAACCACGTTCTACCCTCGTTTTGTTTTTATTGTACACACGATACGCGGATTGAGTCGGCACTAACTTACGCAGCCTGATAGGTATTTTAAAAGAATTCCTTTAATGTAAGATTACCATTTAAAGCTACTTTAGAGCTGTGGGATGATATCAATATTAACAATAAAATGGGGATCTGAGTTTTGGTATTCGAAAGGCTTAATTATAAAAGACCGTTTTGGTGCTTTTTATTTTTCATACTTACTGTAAATCGCAGAAGAGGTCAACGAACCACTTAAATATTGAGCACGCATGACCAAACTCCGTACTTTAATTAAGTTAGTAGCCTACCTACTAAAGGAATGATTTAGAAAAATGTAGAAGGTAGAATAATATCCGAAGGTAGAGCAAACAGTTTTTACAAATTAGGTACCATTTTAGTTAGAAATACCTATTTGAACTGTGAACCTCCGGAGATTACAAAGCACGTTTTAAATCTTTTACGAAACATTCAATTCCCGAACCCACGTCTATGAAGATTTAATTTCAAAAATCGAATAATCCGAACCGACTTCGTGTACGTTCGGTACCCACACGAATATCGGGTTCCATAATAGCGTTCCGCAGAGAAAATGTTTTATTGGCCTTGTCGCCTCTACAGCCAGCAATAAGGGGCAAGACTATCGCGGTGTATAAAACGCACCTTTATTATTTCTTTGTTTTGCATTGGATTGTTCGACTTCACGTTTGCCGTGTCGACAATCGGATTATGAACGCAACTACAGTCGCAACTTCGAGCCACCATTTTCATATCGCCCTGTGCAAAACTGTCGATTTAAAGCTTGACTGTACATTTAGAGGAAAGTTCACTGTCATTAGGTTTTTCAATATTTCCATTTTTTTTATGGTATGGTCGAATACTTGTGTATTTGAATCTGACCAGTACGATAAACTTTAAAGTGATAATAATTGAGTCCATTACGCTTGCAAATTTCAGTTTTCCATAATCCAAAGTTACATCAAATAAAACGATAAACAGTTTTTGACAAAAGGTAACGGTACTTGATATGCGTCCAATAACAAAATTTTAAGGTTGCAAACACTGCGTGCTCCATTTACTGAATCAGACATTTGCATGCGTAACATCAAGCCGTTACTACCTGGCTCCGGCCCGAATTATCCAGAATACGGTGCAATAAAAATTTATTTTAAGGTAAAGTTCAGTCACGAAATTCACTAACCAGATTATGAATTTAATGTAAACTGTTGCTTTTTAGTATTTCGATGTTTTATTATTACCCATGTGCTTGCTATTTTATTATTGTTTGTCCTCTTTTTTGCTCAGCTAGTTTATAGGAAAGTCATCCAGTGCTTCGATGACTTCTATGAAAAAAAATGAATAGTTACTTAATTTATTATTTCCATGATTTTGTACTTTTCGTTATCGGTTAACTAAAGTAAATTGATCTGAAATTGCAGGAAACCTTAATTTTTATTGTGTATAGCTTCTGCCAGCGGCTATACCGGCGTGGATGTCGAAAAATATCCCACAGGAACGTACTACCGGGATTGATGTGTGTTAATCCAGGTAAACAATGTCTTATCGCACTGCAAACCCCATATACCACTCACCCTCATAGGGCTGGAATTTCAAAAACCCCTCTTTTAGTGGGTACCTACTCTTCACAAAGAACACACCCTCCAAATTGCATGTCTCTAGGACCAGCGATTTAGCCTGTGCGTTGACATAATATCAGTCAGTCACTCAGGACTTTGAATTTTATATATATAGATAGATAAGACAATTTTCAAATAAGTGTAGCCTTTAAAACTAATAATGGAACTATAACATTCTACATTCTATTAAAAAGATTCTTTACTAGCTTTTATCAGCAGCATCGCCCACATATAGCTTAAAAAATATCCAACACAAACGCATTACCGGAATAAAAAGTATATTGTATATTAACCCAGGCTATAAGCTATCTGTGTGCCAAATTCCATCCAAATCAGTTCTGTTGTTTTTGCGAAACTTTCATATTTAAAATATTAGTAGCACTTTATTACGCATAAAATATGAGTAATAATATTGCTTATCACAGCAGCCAGTACATTTCTTCAAAAACAAATGATATAAAACACGATTTCTATAATTTTAAGTGGCCACACTACACGGTAATAGAATTTTAATAACATCGACTTTTAGTTGCAAGCGGCATCGTTTGAAGTCTAATCGCGACTAGCGGTCACCGCTAGCCACTGGAGCCTGGGAGTGCTCGACCGTCCGTAGTCAACTTGATACGTTGACAATTCAATACCTTGCATTAAAGATAAGGCTTATTACAAACTATCGCATGACGTTCTGAACGACAGTGCACATAAAAATCTTTGTGGGGGTCCTAATGTATGGGATAGATGGTATATCAAAGTGAATTCGAGCTTTAAAGGTCATACAGCGTAACATCGTTCTATATTCGTTATTAAACATGCAATGTAACTCTGCTGCCTTGTGTACGTCAGCAACAATGTTTGCTGAGCAAATATACCTAGCGTTTAGATTTAATTGAATTAAATTGAAAAGCAAGTCTGCATTTTGTATCTATGTCACTCAAATTCTAGGTTACATTACCTAAAATTTGAGTACCTATGAGTAAAATGCAGACTATTTTTATATATTTAGATAGAGAGAGAAAAAAACGAAATAACATTGGAGAAATTTATCAAACATTGTTTTGTTAAATTTTTAAAAAAAAAATTTTTTTTTATTTACGTGAATTTAGTTTTTTATTTCAACGTTAAAATTTCTGAATAATTGACACTAGAATGACATTAACATCAACTACTATTAAATATTGAGTCCCTGCTGCAGTTCGTGTCATAACATTGTTAACGAGATGTCTATCGTTCAAGATAATGGGAATCCACATAGTTGAAGGAAATAGCTGGGAAGCATGATGCCGTCCTCAGCAATTTTAATTAAAGAACTATCCATAGGAATTTTCTTTACTAGTTTAAACTGTAAAGTAGATCTATAAAGTCAGTTATCAAAGTGTGTAAGTTCATATACAAGACTATTAGAACACCTAACCAGATAATGTTTCGCTTATCAGTAACTGAAATTAACGCTCGTAGGTATTCTAGAACGTTCACATTCAAAGTTTTGAATTTTGAAAACTTGACTGTCTATCGTATATATTCCGCATTAGAGACGAGAATCCGAAATTCAAACTTTTAAAGTGAGCAGAACACTGTCAGTTGCATACAAATAGACAGTCATACTCGAGCATCGTTAAAGAACATGACCTTAGTAAGTTAAAAATATGGCCTTAGTAAGTTTAGAACTCGTCAGAATGCAGTCGGGGAGAGTTTCCTTAGAATATTCTACCAGATAAGATAATGCGTGACAGCGTGGCCTATGATTCTCGATTACTGACTGCACCGACTACATGCCATTGCAGCTCACTAAAGGCGCTAGAGCTGTAAGATAACACGTATAGAGGTGCGACTCGATGGCATGCGGCAAAGCTTTAGCGAAACCTTCGACTTTGGTATACAGGATGTGAGGGAATTTGACATGCATACTGTCACAATGAATTCAAAAAATGTTGAGAATCCCACACCTCCACCAGTTTTCTCATCAATTTAATACAGAAAAAAAAAAACAGATGTATGATAGCAAAATGCAAAAACTATAAGGTCAAAAAGTATGAAATTGTTGATTATATTTATAACTAGGTTTTGCCACCAATTTCACTCACGTGGGGGTCGTAAAATACCCTGCGGAGACGTATTACCGGAGTGAAAAGTATCTTACGTATTAATATAGGTTATAAACTATCTGTGAACCAAATACCATTCAAATCGGCTGTTTTTGCCTGATTGAGAAACAGACAATGAAACATCCTAATATACAAACTACCACATTTAAAATATTAGCAGGAATAGGAATAGTAGGGTTAGGGTTGCCAGGTCTTAAAACCGAAAAGCCGGACAGACCCGTCAGTTTAGCCGGACATTTGGGTAAAAAGGTCTGACATCTTTAATTATTTAATCTTAAAACAAAACACTAATGAATAAACGTTAAAATAAGTAACAATAAACGAATTAATATTTCTGATTGGCAGACACATGCTTTAAAAGCAAATTTTCTTTTTAAATTGAGTAGTATAAGACGGGGACAGTGCACTAGCGAACTATCACTCGCTTGCGCTAGCGATACAAGGTGCGGTGGGTGGAGCTGAAACCAAGGCAAAATGATCAAATTTGAAAAGCCTAACAAAAACCGGACAGGCCGGACACACAACCAAAAAGCCTGACTGTGTCCGGCTTTATCCGGACGCCTGGCAACCCTAAGTACGGTGAACTACGAGAAATTTATCCCCGGTCTAGAAACATGTACCCAATTCATGGTTACCGTTTACAGTTTGCGCGGCGATATCCCTTACACCCTGTGTATACGACCCTTTAGTAAAGGTAAAAACCTGTTACGTATCACGCAATGGATCACGTTCGTACGTTGTGTGCGTGTCTTTATTTTTTAAAGTACAGACGCCAGCGCATAAAGCTACTAGAATGTGTCAAATTTCTTTAATAGGTTTTCAACTTTATCTCTACAGCATTAGGTTTAAAATGGATTGGGATAATTTGACAGTTTCGGGTAGCTTCATATGCTGGCGTCTGTACGTAAATGAGGTTTATCGGAGGTCTAAACTCGGTTTGAGTGTTTGGTACAAGTATTTACTTTTATTGTTGTCATGGGATTTGAGTAAGGTACTTCAGTGTTTCTGAAAATATTTTAAGAGATGAAATACATTGGAAAAATGTCTATTTCCAGTGTAAGTGATTTTAGGACTACCTGGAATTTCTTTGTACTTCGACTAAGTATATCAGTACAAATCAAACCAGATATTTAATTTTCTCTGTAAGTTGTTAGAAACGATAGTGCCGCGCCGCAGGACTTGACAGTGTTGTGACTATTTTTATAACATTTTTTTTTCAGACATTTCTGATATATTATTTAAACCCGTCTTTATATTCTTACGGATAGTTATAATAAGTAATGTATAGTATTTAGTGTCTAATATGTATTACAAAAATAAAAACAATCTGACCATTCATATTTTTGTTTCAGGTAAGCATTCCTCAAAAGCCAAAAGTCTCGAACTCTGAATGAATATGGTAAGGCATACGAGTTCAAGCCCAACTCTTACTCCCTTTGATGCTTCATTCTAATACGCGTGTAAGTATACAATGATGTGTGCTCCCTAGATGTGTTAGCAGGAATTATTGCTGCGTGCATTTAGTAAAAGGAGAGGAAATGGCAACGAAGTGTGCTTGAAGGAAGCAGCGCATTAAAGTGCTTTTTTCTACAAATCGACATTTATCACTAACTTTTCTGACGTTATGTACCTTCTAGTTTGTGTGGATTAAAATTACCATATTAAATATTTGCGAAAAATGTTGAAAGTTTTTCAAAAATATTGTAACCTAAAATATTATATATGCTATATGATTCTGACATTGCTTGAAAGATTTTTAATTTTAATGGGATGGAATTTAACCTCTAAGTCCCTGAGATACTACATTTGGTATAGACACAATCGTTTTTTAATTGTGTCTATAATTACGGTAATTGACTGGTTAAGACGAAAATTCTAAATTTTTACATGAAACTTTAATATAAATTTGGTTTTTATTCCCAAAAAAAAAACGTCAACCGTACGCTCAACATTTAACATTTTAAAACGTGTTAACGTTTTTCTTCAACAAATATCAAGTCACTAAAACCGAAAACGTCATCCGAAAATCGTAAAACGTTTCCAGTGTTTGTAAATCCACGGCCTTTGATTATACACCGGAGGGAATGTCCTTTGAAGTCCACCGCTAGGTCGGTGGTCCACATTTACAGTTTCTTTTTGTTCTCACATCTCAGCTTCCGTCCATTCGCATTGTCCATTAAAGGATCATAGGCCATTATGCTAAGCAGTTTGTCGAACTCCATATTACTTTATTACAACCGTTATTTTGTTTGTGACCGTATTTTTATTAGACGGTATAAAAACGGATGAAGTTGATTCTGGGAAGTGATGTTTGGTGTCAACATAGATTATGTTTGATTACGGTTGATGTTAGCATAACAAATATTATGATAACAAGTAAAGGCGAGGCTCTACTTTTAGTTACGTAAACAAGATTCATAGAATTCTGTGATTTATATTCAATAAAAAGTTCGAGAAAAAAAAACGTAAACATAACAGTAATACAATTATAGAAAGCTTTTCAGTCGTTTGTTTTGATTTGAAAATGGAACAAAAATGTTTATCCCGTGACTAGACTCCACATGACGTGTGGCCGATACCACATCAATTACAATTGCTAATCCAAACTCGGACACGACTCGAAAACACGCAACAATGAAAAAACTTATACATTTTTAAATTTCAAATCCAATCCTTTCTGTATTCTCTTTGCATTGCAACCCACGTACGAGTTTGCTTCTGTAAAATATTAATAATACAATTCCGGTTCTATTTTCGTAGTCACTCACTGCTTTAAGCGGATTTCGCGGCAGTGAGACGTTTACAAGAGCCGTAACAATGTTATTCTTCGCCTTGACAAGCTCAGCCGGGAAGCCGACCGATCAATCATCGAATAGTGCGGTACGTTTGGGCGACGTGCCAACTGTCGATTCGTCGATCCGGACTCCGATATCGATAGGAATCGGAACTGATGGTCGTGTTGTGCGATTTTTGTTGGTAATTATGGTAGGGAGGAAGCGGATTTTGAAATGTTGAAAGTATTTGTAAATATTTATAATTACATTTATCAAAATGTCAGACGTGATCAACAAACAAAAGTATAAGAATGATTTAATCATTAAAAATAATAGTAACACGCTTTCATACGTATATTTTTCCATTATTTTCTACTTTAAGTTTAGTTTTCTATGAAAGCGTGATATACATTATTTTCTATTTTTTAGTTCGGCGAGCTACAAAAGCGAGGTTCTCGGTTTTTTTGCCATCTTGGTGATCCTGGCCTGGATAATAGCACAAATAAAATTAGTGTATTGTCATTGGTTCTTGATAACTGATAAGTTTCAAATTAATCTGACGACTTGAAGGGGATGAAAGTGACGTTCAAAGATTCGATTACAGATACATACCAAGCTAACAAAAACGTGTTAAAAGAGAAGCTTTCCGATGTTATTAATCTTAGAATGGGTGATGTGCCACAACCGTTCGGAAATGGATTTCACCTACAGACATCACTACATCTCAGCCCCTTTCCAGGGGGATTTAATCGGGATAATACATGTGTCGCATCTTATTACCAAACTGAGATTGTGGCAGGAGCAAACAAGCTGTAGGCCCTCTCTATTGCGAGTCAACATGATATCACTTACGGAACCTCTCCTCACAAAGTGTATTTGTATTGATGAGTTCTTTTTCATCTTTTAGTGTATCCACTTACGGAGAGCGGATTACATTGTTCATCGAAATATCGATACACATTTTTATATCGACTAACATTAATTTGATTTACTACAATCATATTTTATTTCACCGCTTTGACAATTCGGCTTTACTACCTTTTCTCATAACATTATTGCATTAAATTAAAAACGTGCTAATTGCCTAACACGTTGCGAGTTGTTGAGTTGTTGATTTAAAAGTATTGATTCACTCGAATCAGGGGAGTACATTCTTGCGAATCGACGAATAAATCCGTCACTAACCTTTATCATCAACAATTTTTACCATAGATATAATTATGATTTTATTTTATATTTTTTTCCCTTATTGTTGCCAATTTTATCTATCAATTCAATTCAATCAATTCTAATTTTTGTTTTTTTTTTTGTTCATAATGTTTTAATAATATTTTAAGATTTCTTAACATCATCGCTATGTTGCTGATGTTAAAATTTTGTAACAATTTTCTTAATGATATTATTTTTATCAATAATTTATACAGAAAAAAAAGAAAATAACATGATACTTTTATTTATTAAATTCTTATCAATTTTTACCAATGTTATCAGTGTCAACGAATCTGAATTTCATCAATTTTAATTTTGCATGTCTCTGTGTTATAGAATGTTACTATTTTTGTTTTTTCTACCAATGTTACCAATTTCTTAATGTTAGCGCTTATCACTAAATAAGTTAGCTTATTTCTCAGAATTATTGTTTCATGCATGTGGTGTTTACCTTTAAGTAAATGATGCACTGTTAATTTTTTATTGTCTCAATGTATTATTAATTGTATCGGTGTAATCAATTGTTGGTGAACCTAATAAAATAAAATAAAATAAAATAAATAAAAATCATTATTCTAAATTTGAAATAGACAATTTGCGTATGACACTTAATTCAAGTAATAGTGTCAAGCTGTCAACGATTGTCGAATGACAACCCAATAAATTATCTTCAAAGTAATCGTAAACGCGTACAATTCCTGTCGACGTTGAATAAAATAAAAACATGCTTGATTTAACTGCTCTCTAGTGACAAATGTAATAAATTCCGTACTGGGAACTCGTAAAAAGTGTATCGTATTTAGACGTCAGCGCCAGTCGACTTAATGTGACGTTGAATTAGTTCCTCTTAACTTTCTAATAAACAAACTGAAATGACATAATAGTGATGAGACGATAGTACACGTGATTAGTATTAAAGTGGCACTGTGAGACTTAACTATAAAATTTCTGATGCATTTCATATATAATAAAAAGTTTATATCTGTTAAAACTTTTACTATCTGGATCTACATGTGGCTGTCAATTGGTTAATTTGGTCAACTTGTTGATGTGAAGGGAAATGAGTTTTAATCAACTTATTGTGATGATGTCATTTTAGTGGGTAGTTCTAGATTTGATGTTACTATTTGACCAAAGACAGGTATCAAGTGATATGTCGGTTTTAAACGCATCGCAAGGCAAGCAACATGGACAACGCTTTGGTGAAATATGAAGTCAGGTACCTCTAACTTTAATATTTTCTTTATTATTAACTTCTTAGTGATGTATTTTTGATGCCTAATCTGTGTCAGTTATGATTTCATTAAATAATCTCTTTCAGTGACCTTTAGTTATTAAATGTTGTTGAACTTTTTTCTTCATTTTCGCCGTTTAAAAGATATGATGACACAATAACGTACAGTTCCCAGAATTTTCTTTATGACTCTTTGATCATAAATATTGTTTTCTCAAATTAATTTCAGTAAGTGCACTAACGAAAGGAGTTATAAATAATAGCCATTATTACGCCTTCGTAACGGCCGGTGTTCAGTAGAAATCTGTCAAAATTCATTAATATTATCATATTACTCAATTAATATTGAGTTATTTATGACCCCGTTGTGTTAATATTATTAAATGGCTAACGAAGGTAATTGATGGCAGAAAAGGACACTTTATCTGCGAAGTGATTGGTTTAATCACCAAGTTGATGGCTTGATATTTGATACTAATTAAAGTTTATTGGACCTTAAAATATTATAGACCCCATTCTATTTTATAAGAACAAAACTAAATACGCAATGATCCGTAAATTGGTTTATTATGTAGGTTTTATTTATTTTATAACAGTTTAGAGTCATATTTTCTTCAGTTTTAGAGGAGATAAAACTCGTTTTAGTGTTAATAAAAATGTCTGCCTTGCGGGATCCTATCTAGCCGTGGGTGACACGTGAGGCAATCAAGAGATTAATACATATATCAAGACTGTAATGTATTAAATAACTGTATAACTTTAAGTATTGGTAGACATTACTAGTCAGTCATCGTGTTTAAATTAAACACTCCAAATTGCAGTGGCAAATCTACACGGGTGATTAAACCATTATACTTGCAAAATCATTTTACAACCTAATACGTTTTAAATTACGGATATACAGGACTCAAACCAAGCGTTCAGAGAATTATTCGTTCGTATAATTGTAATAGCGCGTGTGAAGAATTTCTTAATTGATATAATAAATTAAATGGCTCAGTCAAGTCTTTCGGCTCTTTTGTGATAACGTGTTAAGATTATGAGATTTATTAGAACACGGAAACTGTGTACTAATTGGCGTTTTATGAGGGCATGGACGTGTTTGTCTATTGTTTACATTTTGATATAGTTATTAGGTCTAATCCGTTTTATTGAAGCATACCATTGGATACGGAAATGTTTGAGATGTAGCTTGGTTGCATTGAGTTTTGAAATGCCTCAAATGTTTGATTGTTATTAATGGTTTATGTTATTCAACAATTTTGACCATTACCTTTATAATAATAATCCTTGGACAACTGAGAGTAGCAGTAATTTCTAACTCTATATATGTTTATAATTCTTTTGTAATTTTATATGTCACTGAACTCCTCCTGTACGCTGGAACGATTATGATGATTTTTTTTATTTGTGTTTGGGCGGGTCCCTGTATGGTTTAGATTCTCAACCGGACCTGATAGGTGGCGCTGCAAATCCAACGTTCAGCAAAGACAACGTCTGTTGTGTCTACTTGTAAGCTATATTTTTTCTCTCTTTGCCTTTCTTTAGCGTGTGATATAAATCAATCACTTCATTTAAATAAACACTCGCCATTATTAGTATCCTTTGGTTTTTATCAATACAAAATCCTTTGACCCACTTTGATACAAATATTAGTCACCAAACATTCCCGTGGGATTTTACCTATACTATCCAAAGTACTCGACCACTAGAGTGTCTTTTGTTCTGAGTTTAGTTACTTTATGAACTGGCAGTAAGTGCTGGTTTTAAATTAAGCCAAGTATGACAGGTTTCCCTCGCGATTAGATAAACTAAGAGGTCCTCGACTCCTTTGTTGAATAATTGTATTATGTAAGTCAAATATTTGTGTAGTAGATACAAGGGTTCTTGGGCAATGAAGTATCTTGAGAAACACTTCTAAATATTTACAAAAGTATTAGTATACAGTTTATTACTAAAGAACATGGCAACAACGTCGGCTTCGTTATTTAAATTTAGAGTCATCGTTCTGAAATAATGTTCATAGTATGTGGCGTCTCCGTTATTAATTAATTATATCGAGTCCTACAGCTGCTGTATGATTGCCACAATTCATTTGAACTAATGTCGCAGTGTACACAGCAGCGACGCAAATATAATAGCCATTATTGCCATTCTAAAGACAAGCACAACTGCCACACTGCCACTACAAATAAGTCGGAAACTAAATTAGAATAGTCTACGGAGCATTCCAACAAGCAAAATACTAAGCTGCATTACAATTTTCATCGCTCGAACAATCACACACGGCTTTGATTTACGTAGGTACCGTCTTATCTCTGATGAAAAGCCGACTTCTCTAAGATAAAAGGAATAAATCACATGTCAGCCGACCGACTTACGCTGCACGAATCCTGAATCTTGCCGGGAAATACCTTCTCCCTTGAAGATTATCTACAACTTTATTTTGTTCTCTGTATTACTATCAATTTATTGTTCCTTATTGGACCACTGTTTTGGTTGGTTGTTTTGACGTGAGATTTTCTATTTTCGTTACTTGTCTGATGTTGGTACTAAAATAATGTTACAGCCGATTTATGTGTTGATTCACAAGACGTTACAATTTTCTTTGTTAAATTTTCCGTACCAAGTGGAGTCTACTCCTTAAATCTATTTAGCGTTACTCAAGGAAGTGGTAACACATCTAAATAACCAGTTTTCACCTTCAGTAATGAAGTTGTCATTGCGTTCGGAAGTATATAAGTAAAGGGCGGTAGGGCAGCCGGTCATTAGCGACCCAACACTCAGGACCGATAAGATAAGCCAAGTTCGGCCCCTTTAGTCCTTATCGTCACGTCAAAATATTTTATGTGCCGCGATTAGTGGCCGGACAAAAAACTGTTGGAGCAATTATTATGATTGTTTAGTAGTGTGGGAAGCGCGTCCTAAGGATTGTGACTACGGCTTTATAAGGCGATGTACTTCCATTTACGGTGAGGGCAGTGGTTCTTCAGTGAGATCCTTTTCTTAGCGTAGTTTTTTGTTTGATATGATGCGGTTATGATGGCCGCTTCACCGTATATGAAGCGTCGTTTATGGGGATCAAAGAGAATGTTTATGGTGGAAAATATATTTTAGACAAACATTGTATAGTGGTTAAGCAATAACAAACGCACGGGTCAGGTTAAGCTACAATTGCTGCGATCAGTCCGTGGATGGGTGACCATCTTTCCATACCAAGACTCTTCCATGTCTCGAAAAACACGTTTAGCTATCAAAGATCTACCTAACCACATTTAGGATCTTTGATAGTTGTTGCTTTGGGTTTTCAGAAGCCCGAAAGTCTGATAACCAGTTTTACCATGGGGATAGTATTACCCATTAACTGAACTGTGGAGGTCAAATAGGCAGTCTCTCCATTTGAAATATTGATGTTAATTTGCATCCGGTTTGACAGGACCCCATAGTTGGGTAACGGCTAGCTAGGATTTAACTTCACTGTAAATTTAAGAATGATCTTTAATTTTAAATCACTGATTTTAGAACATAAATTCGCTTCTGGTTGGAAAGCTTCCGAAAGCATTTCAGTGCTTACCGAAGTAGGTCATATATCAGAAAAACTGCGTACAACATGTTGTAAATCAATATCTATGACAGCGATGTCATAAAAAGGTTTTTTATACGCCTAAAAACTTATGAATAAAGCATAGGAATTTCAGTCACTCATAACCGTTGCCTTCTTTCGCAAAGTAACCTCGCCTATTCACTTGGGCGTAAAAATGTTGAGCTGTGTTTTTAAGCCTCTCAACACGTGAAGAAAGTAGGTAATGCTCGTAATGTAGGTATAATGCTTTTTCTATTTTCAAGCTAAGCTTGTTAGAAATTCATTCCAGAATGTAAGTACTCTTTTTTCCTTGTACTTTACATATTTCGTGACGAAGTGCTTAAAGATATGATAGGGTTCTCTTCTTTACTTGAACATTAAATGTTACTACTTATTTCGGGATGGGTTTTAATGGTGCGTTGCTGTTGTTAAGATACTGTTGAATTTTGTATCATTTGGTATCATTACTTTTGTTGAATATTGAACAGAGCAAGCCTCTATATTAATGAGTATGTTAATTCGTTTCTTATGTAATATATTCTTTTTTGAAATAACCATTGCTATCATTAGAAAAGTGAACAAAAGTGACTCAGTCAAGCTAGTAAAGTTTGACAGCCAGTGGGTAAAAAAAACATTTGACGATCAACACGAGGGTGACAGCTGCCATTGTTTCATCCGAAATTTACCCAAATTGGACGTCATTTTGTTGCTTTTACGTAATGAGGTTTTAATTCTGAAACACCTTTTGTAAAGGTGACTGGGGACTTCCAAAATGACCTTTTATTTTTACTTTAATTGTGTTTCCAACGAAATATGAAAATTGCTTTTTAATTTAATGTGGACTTCGAAGTTTTCGAATAAACTTAGGGAGATTTAAATAGTTGAGAAGTTACTGAGTTGAAGTTTATATGGCCAGTATTTATTTTTTATAAATACTTTAGTTAGTTATTTTAAATTGCTTCTTTAATGTTTTCTTCGAAATTTACTTAAAGTTCTTGAGTCGTTTTTTAGTGTAATTAGATTAATACTGATTTTGATTTTTGATCTTGCAAACTTCAAATATTTTCTCTTCTCAGTTTTTGTTTTTGTATGAAATTTAGAATTAACTAAAGCCAAATTATAGCGTTGCTACTATCATTACAAGACTGTATTAATCCAACGCCGTAATCTCACAACTCTAATAATATTATCATAACCAATCTACATTATAATTTCAAAAGTTAATATCAAAAGCACTACCACGCAGATGTCGAATAACAAGTTTACGTATTCGTAGTACGACACGTACCACTAAGTACGCCATTACGTAGCATTTCCGACAGTAAATTGCGTATCGATGTTACCGCACTATGTGATTTCACGGTGGAGCGTGTTAATTTTGCCAATATTACCGTCGTTATATGCGAACATCGAGGGAACATACGGGTTGTTTCCTGCGTAGCGTATGCTCTGATTGAACCCTATTTTGAATTAATTTGAGGGAGTGCGTGAACAAGCTAATTTCTGGATTTTATATATATCTGAATGTAATCTGTTACAACGCTGAACTTTTAAACTTTACCGGCAAATATTGAAAAGGTGACAATTATTAATGAGCTCAATTTCAACAAACCATACATAACCACTTATATGGTAGAAAACGTCGTCGAGATATAAACATTAAAAATCATTATACATTTTATTAGCTTTAGTGCCTACTAAATAATGAAAAAATGTTTAAAAAAACGCCAAAAAAGCTGCGATGACATACACCTACAGCAATTACTGTTATTACAACCATCCATTGTAAGCTGTCCAACAGAAATGCAAACCCATAATTTCCTAAAGTGCGCATTTAGGAGCACATGAGCAACATACATTTGATCAAACAAATAGCTCGTTAGGTACTTTGACGTCACAACGTACCCACCAGCTGCCCATTCATTGTCATTTACTTTGATGCTCTATTGATCCTAGTAGGCACGCTGGCTTATTAATATACTACAAGCCATAAACTGGTGGCGCGAATATTCAACGCATTTCCTTGGGAAAATGCACAGAGTGATAATATTGCCGTAAACCCCGTTTACAGTCGGCTGACTTTAGCTGTGGTTAAACCAAATTGTACATGATGTAAACTCCTCTAAATGTGGTGGATGTGACAGTTAACTGGGAACTAACTAATGTGAGGTCCACATTTCTGTGAATCATACTTTGCTCTAGATACATGTTGGTGACATGCAATAGAGACCCGACTTTGCGAATATGTTTCCGAAAGGTAGTTTCTAGCTTCTGAAATAACTAGCTGCGTCTGAAATTCGAATTTCTTCCTCGTAAACTCGTAATTCTAACTATACGCGCTTAACTTTGATATGTATCATTAGCTTTGTAATTCTACTTGCTAATTAAATCACTGGCTGCAGTGATTAATAGTGTTTCTTCATTTTAAGTTTTTATATCTCCTTAATATTTGTTCCGTTCCGATTGAATTGGTTACTCTGTGAACGCGCCATGACGTGAAACGGAGTGACATCTGTCAGTTTGACTTTTACTTTCTCTTGGCATCCGGTGCGGACCGAGGAAGCATGTCGCCGTTTTGAGTCTCGCGATCTTTTGTTGAAATTAATCCTTACCCCGGTCGTTTTGTGGACAATCTGTCATGACCCAGTTGAGGTGAATGTAGCTAACCCCTAATTTGACATATCACGGGTTCTGTTTGTTGGAAATACCTGAAATAGTTTGAAGGTCATTCAAGTGACGCTATTGGGGAACGAGTGATTTGAAGACCGCATGCTGTGATTGCCTCCAGCCGACGTTGCAGCGAAGAATACTCGTAACGTCACAACACAATACAGATACACTCACTTACATACACAGATCCAGGTAATCCCAAGAAGCCGGTGTTCTTCTACATGAGGTGAGTTATTTGAATTTGATTGTCTGCTCCACGTACGGCGGACAGTACGCTAACCACTCTTGTCTCTAGAGCCCCACGATTATAACTCTTCCACTGCGCACTTGAAATCGTATTGTACGGGGTCTAGTCTGGCAGCGTACATTTTGGTATCAGAGGCGTGGTTCTAACCTATAAAACCACCAAATTGGTAATTTACAGTACGCTAATTACTTGGCAGTCTCTATAAGGGAAGTAGTAATACGCTGTAAATATTTGATAACTATAATTAATTGACTGACTGACTGACTGGCCTGTTAGTCTAGTGGTTAGTGACCCTGACTGCTAAGACTGAGGTCGTGGGTTCGATTCCCACCCAGGACAAATCTTTGTGTGATGAGCACAATCATATGTTCTGTGTCTGGGTGTAATTTATCTATAATATGTATGTATTTAGAAATATATAAGTATGTTTATCAGTTGTCTGGTTGCCATAGTACAGGCTCTGCCTAGTTTGGGATCAGATAATGGTGTGTTGGTTGTCCCAAGAAGAATTGTTATTTGAAATAATTTGTTTGAATTTATTGAGACGGGTAACCTGATGTTGCCAAAGTCAGCCGGGCTAATAAAGTGGATTGGATTGGGCTGTGTTGCACCCCCTTGTTGTAGCCCCTTTTTGTGTCTGACCTCTGTGTTGTATTGAATGTCAGGAAGACATTAAAGTATTGAGTTTGTACCATTGATATGGTTATTTGTGAAAATTAATATTTGAAAAATTATTGGCATTTTTGAGTATTACCATTGTTTTGAGTTGGAATAAAGGTTCATTATTGTTGTACCATTAACAAAGTGGTTTGTGAACTTAACTTTTGGAATTGGATAGAATTTGAATATTTGAATTGAATATCATATTGACAGTTTTGAACGTTGACATTGGTTTGAATTAAAATAAAACTTTATTTTTGTTAATTAAATTAGAACCAGTTATTTATTGTTTGAACTTTGTTACTTAATTATTTTGTTTGGTATATTGAATTGTATTGTTTGTGCAATGGCATACAAAGCGGTGAGAGAGGCAATCAGTGGATTGACCACACAGCTGCGGTGGTTCGCTTCAGCTGCAGCGACCGCTGAGCGCCAGGATCTTGAGAGGATCACTCTTGCTCGGTTCGAGCAGTTGAACTTGAGACTCGGCAACGTTGATGCTCTGCTCACCCGCTACAACCAGTACATTTGTGATGTGGCTCTGGAAGTGCTGGATCAGGCAGCACGTGACAAGGTCCTTGCTGACTACGACCAGATCCTGGACCTGGGGGATGTCATTGGTCAACGTGCTCGGGAAATATTGGGGAGCCGGACACCTGTCCAGGTCAAACCGGAGACCTCGGTTGTTTCAGGTCCCGGACTATTGAGTAGACTGCCTACTTTGGAACTGCCACATTTTGACGGTCGTCTGGACCACTGGTTAAGTTTCCAAAACCTGTTTGAAAGTTTGGTTGATGCACGCTCGGACCTCAGACCCGCCCAAAAGTTGGCCTATTTGTTGTCCGTCCTGGAAGGTGAGGCCCGAGCCTTGGTGCAGCATCTGTCTTTGACTGACTCAGCCTACCCTACCGCTGTGGAACTACTCACCCGGCGGTACCAAAATAAACGTTGTTTGGCTGACGTTCACATTGAATTGATTTTGGGGTTACCGGTCATTACTGGATTGTCAGCATTGCGTACTGACCTGTTGAACCCGTTGGTGGCAGCGACCAACGCTTTAAAGCAATTGGAGTTGCCGGTGGACCAATGGTCTTACCTTTTGGTGCACGTTGTGCTGCAACGGCTTCCTGCCGATTTGAGGGCTCGTTTCGAGCAAAAGTATGGTGGGGATAGTGTCACACATCTCCCCCCATTTGATGACCTCGTCCAATTTTTGGAGGATGAGTGTCGGTTTGTGGACAACTCTGGCGTTGCCACTGAGTCATGCCAGCCGTCTTCCCGGCCACGAGACCAGGGACGGATTAGGGCTCGCGGGCCTGTTGATGGTCGCTCCGCCGCTCGTTTTGCTGGCACCCAGAGTCGTCCTGGTTGTGAGTTTTGTAGGGACACGGGGCATGGCATGGCAACTTGCGCGGCCTTTTTGAAGTTGCACGTGAGTGCCCGCCGCCGAATTGCCAATGCACGCCGCCTGTGCTTCTCTTGTTTGGGGGCTCACTTCCATCGGGACTGCCCCAACCCCCGCCCTTGTAGAATTTGTGGGGGGTCCCATTTGGACATATTGTGCGCTAACGCGAACCACGCTGGCAGACCAGCCTCTGATGAAGGTTCGCGTACGGGGGGGTACCATGGAGTTGGTCACCGGGCTTCTGCCTCGCCGGTTCAGAACCGGGGAGAGGCCCGCAATTTTGAGCGCCGCACTCCACCCCCCGCGCAAGTTGATCGGGAGCCGCGCGACCGCCATTTGGTCTCCCCGCGTAAAGGCGATTACGCAATTGTTGCTAGGCACCGCTGGCCAGACCAGCACCGCCTTCCCTCCCCTCCATTGGCGGAACGTCCCCGGTTGGAGTCACGCCCCCCGCCATTCGGGCATCCGGTGGGATATGCCCTTCCAGCGATGGCGCGTGGCTCGGGACACCGCGCGGACGAGGAGTTTGAACTCCATCCTCGTCGGGAAAGACTTGGGTCTGGGTGTGGCGATCGGTCGCCGCCCAGACATTGTTAGGACATTGGCGCCTGCCCCGCTAAGGTACCCCTCAGATCGACACGGTTTTGTTGCCAACGGCATCGGTCGGGTCTGGGGGCCCACGGGGAACTCTGTTGTGGTCCGTGTCATTTTGGACATGGGAGCCCAGGGTTACCTTTTGTCTATTGTTTTGTTGTTTTGTTTGTATTGTTTTGGGCAAAATTGTTTTCTTGAGCGCCTTTGGACTGCGGGACTTGGCTGGGACGAGCCAATTCGGGAAACCTTGTTGGAAGATTGGCTCCAATTTGTATCCGCACTCCTTGCAGTCAACGAGGTCGTGTTACCCCGCGCTATCCTCCCCCCTGGGAGCTACACTGCTACCCTTGTTTGTGATGCGTCTTCGCACGGTTATGCAGCTGTTGTTTGTCTGCGCACCGTCTGCGCGACAGGCCAGGTGAATTTGTTACTGGTCTTGGCCAAGAGCAAGGTGGCCCCCCTCCGGACGGCACTGACCACCCCTAAGTTGAATTGTCAGGGGCGGCGCGTCTTGTGCGTCTATTGAACCACGTTGCTCACACTTTGGGTGGAACTGTGGACATTCGGGCTTCTTACGCCTGGACGGACAGTCAAATTACTTTGTGTTGGTTGAAGACGTCCGTCCACTCTTTGGAGGTCTTGTTGCGTACCGAGTGTCCCAGATTCACAATTTTGAAACGCCTTTGATTTGGAGGCACGTGCCTGGAGATTTGACCCAGGCGCCGTGGCCTCACGTGGGTGCATGGCACCCCGCTTGTTTGCTTACCCCCTATGGTGGGGACCAGACTGGCTGACTCATCCCGAGGATGATTGGCCTCGATCGCCAGTCTTGATGTCGGGTCCTTTGCCCGGGCTCAAGGTGCTCGCTGTTGGAACAAAGGACCCTGAGTTTTGTTGAGTCGATAAAGCTCCCTCAACAAATTGATGAGTTGTTATTTTGTTGTTGAATTGTTGGTGACTGATCGTCACATTAAGAACTCGCATGCCGGTTGCAATGCGCTGTTGGCCATTCTGCAACGAGAGTTTTGGATATTGTCGGGAGCCGTTATTAAATTGAACCCCTTTTTGGACGATACGGGTCTTTTGTTGTTTGGTTGTTGACGGTTGAGTCACTCTAGCCTTCCTTATGGGGTCCGTCACCCCCTTTTGTTGCCTAAGGAGGGCCATTTGGTTAAATTGTTGTTGTTGTTGTTTGGTTGTTATTGTTGTTTGGTTGTTATTGTTGTTTGGTTGTTTGTTATTGTTTTGACCCGCCAGCCTGCCCCCATTGGGGGGGTATTTTGAGGCCGCGGTGAAGGCGGTTAGGGACTCTGGCGCAGACTGTTGGGAGACACCGTTCTCACCTTTAAGGAGTTAGCTACGGTATTTTGCCGCATTGAAGCTGTATTGAACTCGCGTCCATTGTGCCCGCTGTCTTCGGACCCGAACGTCTTGGAGGCCCTGACCCCGGGCCATTTTTTGATTTGACAGCCACTTGTCGCCCTGCCGGAGCACCCTTTTGTCGATGTGAGCCAAAATTGACTATCGCGGTTTCAGTTGGTGCAGCAGCTCGCTCAGAGTTTTGGAAGCGTTTGAGCTTGGAGTATTTGCACATCCTCCAGCAGCGCGTCAGGTGGACTGATAAAACGCAACCTTGTCGGGATTGCCAAGTGATTAGCGGACGGGAAGGCCCGTCCGGGGGGGGTAGATGTTCCGTTCCGATTGAATTGGTTACACTGTGAACGCGCCATGACGTGAAACGGAGTGACATCTGTCAGTTTGACTTTTACTTTCTCTTGGCATCCGGTGCGGACCGAGGAAGCATGTCGCCGTTTTGAGTCTCGCGATCTTTTGTTGAAATTAATCCTTACCCCGGTCGTTTTGTGGACAATCTGTCATGACCCAGTTGAGGTGAATGTAGCTAACCCCTAATTTGACATATCACGGGTTCTGTTTGTTGGAAATACCTGAAATAGTTTGAAGGTCATTCAAGTGACGCTATTGGGGAACGAGTGATTTGAAGACCGCATGCTGTGATTGCCTCCAGCCGACGTTGCAGCGAAGAATACTCGTAACGTCACAACACAATACAGATACACTCACTTACATACACAGATCCAGGTAATCCCAAGAAGCCGGTGTTCTTCTACATGAGGTGAGTTATTTGAATTTGATTGTCTGCTCCGCGTACGGCGGACAGTACGCTAACCACTCTTGTCTCTAGAGCCCCACGATTATAACTCTTCCACTGCGCACTTGAAATCGTATTGTACGGGGTCTAGTCTGGCAGCGTACAATATTATTTTCAGTCTTCAATAAGATGGAAACAAATGAAGTATCTGGTAACCAATTTCTGCACTCATGGAAACCCATTATAGGAATTATAGACACGCTTGCAAATTTTCACTGCTGAGCAATTGTCTCATTAGTGATTACATTTTATTTTGTCAGTGGACCCTACCCTTGTACCCAAAATGACATGTAATCGCCTTGGTCCTCAATCTTGGACCATAACACATATAGAATCCCGTACACAGAACTATCCCTTTTGTTATAAGATCAAAGAGACACTTGGTACGCAGGGAAGCGTCGTAATTGATGATGTCTTTTGTGCATTATTAAGCAAGCGTACCTTATTTAATAGTAGTATTACGTGTAATAACTCATTAGTCAATGTAGTCTGCTGGTTATTTTGGTATGTTATGAATAAAGGATGATCTTGGGTTTGTTGTCTCTGTCTCTTCAGACATTTGTTTTGAATCACGGAAGAAGTCGTCTGTAACGACTATTTCTTCAACTTTCTTTTCTTTATTGAACTTTAATAAATTTCATTCATTGTATTTGCACTTGCTTATTCCTTTATTCTTTAGTATCTGCTGCCTACGGTTACGACGGTGACAATATCGGATTTTATTCCACGGGAACGCGGTACTGAAACAAAAAGTATGTTGCTCTTTATACCATCGGCTAGCTAAACTCCCGTCAAAATTCGTCCAGAGTTTTCGAAGGTTAACCGAAACAAACATACAGATAGACAAAAATGAAAAATAAGGTTTTATATTATACTTTCATAATCATTAATTAAAAAGCTCTTATTTAGACATTACTTACCTAAATAGGCACTTATTTTTATTTTTTTCATTACACAAGTGTGAATTAGTATGAATATGAATATTTTTCTTGTAGCATTATAAAAATCCAACGGCATTTTCCTGCCGTTTTTCATTACGTTGTAAAACGTTATCAGATTATCCATTAAGCATAGTAATTACTCTATGCTTAATGAAGGATCTGATTAATAGTTTAATTCCAGTTTCATAGCACGCTAGAGGACCAACTGTGTTATTAGTCTGAGCTATAATTGTATCATTTTCGTGACCTCTCATGTTACATTTTTTTGTGCGTGTTTGCTGGACAATTAGGTAATCAAGTCAGCAGGTGGCTTTTACACTACCTTAGTGTAGTGAGCGTAAAAAGTTTAATTTGACTATTAGCTGTCACGCCTGGGGATGACGAGGGGTTAGATAGTGTGATTAATTTGTTTTATGGCCATAGTTCACCGAGCACTGGACTAAGAGAGAATCATTTTGCTTCCATGAGTAAATCTAAACAAATAATACAATTGAAGTGTCTGCTTATGAGGTCAAGATATTTATAGATAAGAGTTATTTATAAAATGCATATAAGAAAAACATCGATCTGAAACCGTCATGTCCTAGAACAAAACATTCAAAGACATGTAACATCTACCCACCCGCACGAACCCTTTTTTTTTGGATGGGAAATCATCTAATGACATCTCCCGCTCTGGGTGGAGCGGGAGGGCATGTCAGACTTTTACTGACTAAAACCCACCCGTGTTCCTTCAGTTGCCCATGTGCCAGAGTCACGGTATCTCTTTCGAACAATCTCGCGACCCTGGCAGGCATCGGTCCTAGTAGACCCCTTCAGTGTTGCTGACATCTCTTTGAGGCGCGCGTGGAACACTACGCGCCGTCGACCCAAGCTTGGTCCTTACCGGGCGGCGAGCTATCCATTGCTCGCCACCCGCAAGCTCGTGCCTGCGGTGACCGGGAGTCAGCTATCGACTCCCGACGCCCGGGGCGTCTTCTCCTGCGGCGGCTTGGGACGTGAGGGCGCAGAGACTGCCTCTCCCTCATGCACTCCGCCTCCTCCTTCGCGAGCATTACTGCTTCGCAGAAGGAGGTGACGGCTTCCCATTCCATCTCGCTCCGTACCATGGCTCGCACCAAGGCCGGACGCGAGAGGTCGCCGCCGCCGATCGTCTCCACGAGGACAGCACGAGGCCCTTATGAGAGATTATAACCCTTCTCGAAGAGAGGAGACTTGTATTACAGCAGCGGAAACATTATATTCTGATTATGCTTGCAAAATCTCTTAGTAGTCGTTACATCGTAACAAACCCGAAACTCCATAAAAGGGTTGTTGCTTACTAAAGCACACGAGTACGACACAATTACGTAGCTCCTCTAACAAGACACCTATAGACAGTATGGCCGCTCACGCACATGCTCCACACGTTGTCCGTATAACGCCACCGGCACGCGTTCCTCGGCCCGAATGCATTTCGCATGCAAAGCGTGCCTTCACCCACGCTTGCGTCAGTTGTTCAGAATCTCTAACTTTAATGAAGGCTTTCGTGGCTGTTGCCGTGGGTTTCAGTAAATGATTGAGCTTATGCGCTCCACAGTTAACTTGCGGGGCGTAGCCGTGTAGGACTGTCTATCGGCAGAAACGTGAACAATTTTTAAACGAGTGGTGTTAACGATATAAATTATCATTTGTAAAAAAATTGACAAAAGTTCTCAGTTGTTGTCTGTGTGGTAAAGACAAGACTGTAAATATATCACTATACCTTTAGAATAATTTTACTAATACAATGACATTAATATTTACTTTTAAAGTATTATATTGTTTTAATTATTGTAAATGTGAAGACTAAGTGGGTGTTTTTTTTTCATATTTCATTTTCTTCTCATTTAATTCTTATCACGGTCTGGCAGTTTGAGTGATTTATGCGACCTACACAAATGTCTTTTCTTTGGTATTGTTCGTCGAATCATTGACCTCTTTAAGTTCTGAGTTGAGCTGTATGATTACTGACAAATGCGTGCACTGATTGGACAGGTTCACTCAATCTGTGTGTTTCTTTCCTCAAAAGACCACTTCAGACACCAATCCACATGGTCTTCACATGATCTGACCAAGATTATATCTGGACTTTAAAAGAGACTGTGACCGCTGCGTTTGTTTCGGCCTTTCTTCTAAGAGTAGTGAGATAGGAAACACCGACCTCATCTAGTTTTAAAAAATATGATTGACGTTTAAAAGTGTTTGTTCAAACCTACTAGCAAAAATAAAGTCATTTATTATTTAAGAGCACGTTGAAAAACTTTTCAGTTCAATTGTGTACCTATTGACTAGCGATCCGTCCGCCTCTGCTTTGCACGATTTTTACGACTGACAAAACTTCGAGATTTCTGGACTTTTTAGACTAGCTTTTGCCAACGGCTTCTCCCGCGTGGATGTCGGAAATTATTCCGCCTTAAAAGTAGCCTATGTGTTAATCTAGGTTATAAACTATCTGTGTGTCTAACATCTAAATCCGATCAGTCGTTTTTGCGTGAAACAGTATCAAATATCCATACTCACAAACTTTCACATTTATAATATTAGAAGGATATATTACGTACCATCTGGAATAAATTCTCTTAATTATGAAAATTGAATCAGAATCTGTTGCGCATTTTAGAAGAACAAACCAGTCTCACAGAAAAACACGAAGTGACTTTAATTTAGAAAATGGCACACTTAGGTCATTCTTATCAACTACAGGAAAACGCTCAGTTTTTATTTTTTTATTTCTTTAATTATCATTGTGATAATTTTATATTTTTCTATCATTAACTTAAAAGTTCAAACGTGAATATTATGTAGTCCATATCAACTCTTCTTTACCTACACGTACGTCATAAACATGAAACATGCCCACAATATTTTTTCAAGCCACGCAACTTGGTACTCACGGACCCTCCTGGTCGCTGTCAATTCAGCAATCGTTATTTTATCACAACAACTTCCTTTGTATCTTTTGTTCACGCAATTTGCGTCACACGAGAGCTAATGAAGCTGTCTGGGGCGATGTGGGGGACCAGGGTTTGGACAGCGGGTGAAATAACACGGGAATTGAGCGAAATAATATTAACTATAACAGGATAATGATGTATTAGTGAAGAGAAAACGTTTGTTTCTTCATAAGTTGTCTGTAAATCGAGCAGTGGTGGCCCAGTGGTAACGACTACAACTTACGAGTGGTAGGTCGTGAGTTCAAACCCAGGCAGGCGATTTACTTTGTGTAAATTATTTCATCACCACTGCTCTCAAAACGGTGAAGGAAAACATCGTGAGGAAACCGGCATGTCTTAGAACCAAAAATTCAAAGACATTTGACATTTACCAACCCGCACTGAGACCGCGTGGTAGATTATGGCCCGCTCCCTCTCACTGAAGGGAGGCCTGTGTCCCAGCAGTGGGAACGTTATAGGCTTCTGATGAAATGGTCTGTAAAATACTTGTATATATTGTTAGGTGAGTGGATTCACAATACATTTCACTTAAAAGAAAACCACGCAACTAACTTAGTGTCATATAAGTTATCAAGCTACTTTAGCAAACACATACATTAATCCTTCATGAACCGACAAAAAGAGGAAAAAGTAAAGTAAAAAACGTCAAACAAAGAAAAACTGAACAAAAATTATGCATGAAAAACACACAGTGCCGACAAAGACGTATTAATTTGCCACACTATGCAATTTTACGCAAAAAACAACTCAAAGCCATTATAAAAAACACGGTTCTCGCATAACAGGGCTATGAATAGGTAACTACAGTTCACAGTTGATACGTCAAACGGATGAAACAAGACCTTTAATTAAACGACGGACATTAGGGAATTTAACATTCGATGTCCGTATTCAATCGATTCACTTCACATTGAACCGTTTCAAGGCATAAAAATTTAATTAGCCATCTACCTGACAAGTAATCCTTCTCTTTTTGACACTTGAGTAATGAGAGAGAGGTGAGAGGTCCGATGAATTCTTGGTAGCGGTAGGAAGCGGCGTCGAGGCGCATATCCGGCCCATTGTTGGCAGTACGGTCCTTGAACGTCTTTACTAATTAGTCAAAAGCGTAAGCGGTTGTGTGACGGTAATTACGTCATATTGTGGAGCTGTGAATGCTTTGTCACCCCTCATTGTTGTTAAACGTAATAATTATGCCAAAGCTATGGTATTCGTGGGATAATGTCATGAGATATAACTTAATGCCGTAAATACAGGGCTGGATTTCCTGCCAACTTATTAACCGATTAGACCTCTCTATGGAAATATAAATGTACCTATTCTGAAAAGTGACAATCACGACTTCTTACGAGCAATGTTCGTCGTAACGCTCCTAAACGCTTAATCTTTTCGCTTAGTCTCCTTCAGGCGGGTACAAGCGGCGGCTAAATGACGCGTGTAAGGCAACGCGAAGCAATTTGGCAGCAATTCCCGGGGCGGCTTAGTGCAATACGACTTCACTATTTTCACGGAATATAATATTTGAGCAGGAACATTGATCCTCAAATAGATCTCTTGTTATGGTCTAGATAATTTCGTTCGTTTGCCAATTTTTTTTTTTTCATTGAGATAGGTTATTCTGCTTAGGACTTTTATGTACAAAGACAAGCCTAAAACCTCTTAGTATTAATTACTCAGACAAATTGATTAATAAGCAAATGGACTAACAACCACAATTGACTACCAATTCAATTAACAACTGTCATTCTTTGAAGTATATAAAATAGTTAAAACACCGCATATTGTTGTAGGGTGTAAATTTACTTAATAATTAATCCCTTGTCTACATAGGATTTTTTAAATTAATTGACTTCACACACGTAGTTCAATCCTTCAATAAAGTGCCTAGGGTCAAACAGTATAGAATGGTTATTTTTTTGTGACCCGACGAAAAATTATCCCTCAGTGTCGTCCAGAACTTATTACGCAGTAGCGTCGATCTCCTTTACACATTGAATAATCTACTTTAAATAATTTGATGGTACCTCGCAAAATATTTATAATTGACTTGGTACAGAGACTTTGTAACAAGGCTACTAAATAATGGATATTGATCACTGTATTCCTGTACTTCTGTAAGTGACAGATCACTAGACCGTACCTCGAAGCACTATTAAGTAACCATTTCCCTCGGTCGAGTCCGTAGGATCCTTTGGGACAATCAGTTACACAATGCCTGTGTACATTCTATTTTTATTGCAGTCCCCGAACCATTAGCATAGGGAAATTAGCTAATGTGATTTTAAAATTAGGTTAGCTACTGTACGAAATTGTACGTTAATATTGAGTATACAGGAATCTATTTTAGACTGTCAATAAGTGGTGGCTGATTCATTTACATTTAACACTACGTCCTACAAAAATATAAAGGGATATTAACGGAGGTTTTTTTTTGTTAGAGACACATGAACAAATGACTTTACAGAGTCTGTGTAGCAAGTTTTTTATGTGTTTATACTATACTGTCCCATTGCTGGGCAAAGATCTCCCCAAGTTCTGCCAGGAACTCTTTTTGCACGCCACCTCAAATCAGGTCCACCAGGTCATCTCGCCACCCGGGCCGATCGCAGCGGCGATGTCCATTTTGAGGCACAGTTAAATTATGTTGAAAAAAAAATTACTAATAGACAGCTTGTTTTTCCTTTATAACTGCTAACTACATTGACGATAACATGAAAACAAGAAAATATATCGTCCCGTTTATCGCAAAACACAAAGTAAACAAAATGTAATCCTTAGACAAACTTCTAATCTAAGTCCCTTCTTCATCAATTTTATTTTCAATTGCCAAACTTCAGCGCGTAAACTTCAAACACAAATCTTACTATTGTTTTCATAATATAATATTGTAGCTTCACTGACTATTATTACGTAGTTACTCTTACAAAACAACTTAAAGATATTTGGCAAAGGTTTCGCCGAGTTTGGTTAACTCTAGCTCCTAAGAAGTAGCAATATTGAACTGTGCCAACAATTGTGTAATCAGTATAAGTATATAGGGAAAGGGGGAATGGACTGTCAATGTATTGAAATGGGAATGAAGTTATGAAGAAAATGTAAATGGTATCGGTCTCGAATGGGATACCATTTGGTCCCACGCAGAAGATAGACTCACATTTCTAAGTAGCCAATGTTTCTTTGAATCGATCGACGTTCAGAACTGAAGTAGCATTGAAATAAATAAGTGGTATTTCTGCCTACTTTAGCAGAAGAAACTTGGCAAAACTAGCACCTATTTGTTTTACAAAAATAGTTTGTCTGAAGAATTACTTAAGTTACTGAAGTCCTTAAATATGTGACTGCTATTAATATTCGTCCTTTTGAAGTGATTTAATGTAATTACTTTCTGTTGACTTGTGATATCGCTTGGGTTCCAATTTATCCTTTGAGGGTAACTGAGCGTGAAGTAAGATTACATCTGCACAATATGTTACACACGTTCTTGATTTAACTTTATGCATTTTTTTATTTAGTTTTTGTGACAACAGCAGCTTACACTGTAGTCGTTGAAACATATTTTATGATTTTCTTCATCAAGTTTAATTAAATAACTAGCTTTTGCCCGCGGCTTCGCCCGCGTGAATGTCGGAAATTAACGCAGGTATTTTTCTAAAATAAAAGATTTTTTCTAAAATAAAAGTAGCCTATGTTACTCCTTGTTACATCAGCTATCGGCAAGTGAAAGTCCCGTCAAAATCAGTCCAGCCATTTCAGAGATTAGCCGAAACAAACAGACAGACAGACAGACAAAAATTGTAAAAAATGTTGTTTTGGTATAAGTACCGTGTATACATCCATATACACTTAGTAAAAAGTGGTTATCTTAATATTACAAACAGTCACTCCAATTTTATTTATTTGTATAGATATGTATAGATATTTTATTAAATTTAATAGCCTACTCTGAAGGTCCTCACGATCGTCCAGACTCATAATTCTCTAGACATACCATTTAATTCCATTCCATTTCTAACCCCAGGCGTACCTGGTCGCAGTCATGAAACTATTTCAGCGGAACTTCAGCTTAAATAAAGTACAGAACAGACTAAGGTGTCTGCCAAGACTTGCTAAGGTCCTGAATATTGCAGGCAGGTAGTGCTATCTCTTTCGCACGACCAATGGATATATTTCAATATTTTATGGGTCTAGCCGCCTCGTGGTTTCACTTCCGTTAGAAGCGTTTTGCTGTTCCTTAGAAGTTGTTGTAGAGGCTTTTAGGGCCTACCTTAGATTTTAAAGATGTACGTTTATTACTCTGTTGAATGAAGTAAATATCTATCTGCTTTACATAAACATGAATTTAGAACGACTCAAAGAATGTGCCTACTGCAAAATGTAACTGGCTGCATAAAATGCAAAACTAAAATGTAATGTTCGCAGCATCATTAGTAATACGCCAATGTCATTGTTACTTAATTAGCAAATTGGAAATTCATTTGCTTCGAGATTTTAAAGAATAGTACAATACCAAATCCAAGAAGGTTGGCTGACCTTTTTAGGAACGACAACCTTAAACAAGACATGAAATACTTCGCGAAGGGAATCAGTTGTTACATGGATGCGGAGGAAGACAGAGCAATGACATGGAAAGCGAATGTGTAGAAAAAGCAGTTTAACCCCGCCAAAAGAATTACAGAACCAACCTGATGACGACGGTGTTAAAAGATGCCAACCCTGAGGCAAATGTAACCCGTCTCTCCACTAGTTCATTGCCTACTCTAGGAGGCATATATGGTACGCCTTGCAAATCGTTCCCTATCCTAAATGGAAGGTCCTCGCTACCATTATGGTAGGCCCCCCGGTCTGCCCTTGATAGTACAGAAGCATCTCAGTAGCACCATGAAACATTAGGCTACAGGGGCCAGTGCAAATGTTAGAGTTCATTTGTTAATCGAGTCTGGTCAAGCCACACCGGACTCGGTGCATTTTATTCATTCATTAAAGAACTTTGTCTGTCCCAATATTTTAAATCTCAATAATCACTTCATTTCGAATAAAAAATATATTTTATTAAAACAGATTACATAGTAATGGACGTCATAATCATAAAAACATTTGGATTTTGAACATGTACATGAGATAAAAATAAGATTACTATCATAATATAGACCGCTGTTCCATGATAGGTGAATTATTTAAATTAAAACACATACATTTACGAACTTATTGATGTTGCCTTATTGTTGTAGTAAGAGATATGAATCGATTGATGTCATTTACAGATTGGAATCGATATAATCGATACGATTGTAGAGAGTTGATACGAGTATATTTTATTAAACTTCTACAGATTTGTGTGGATTAGGATATTATTCAAGACTAGCTTTTGTTTTGGGTATCCGAAAATATCCCACGGGAACGTATTATCGGGATAAAAAGTATATTTTATGTGTTAGTACAGGTTGTAAACTATATCTGTGACAAAATGCATCTAAATCACTTCAGCTGTTTTTGCTCCAAAATTCTAAAAACGATATTTTCAGCATCAGACAGATTCCCACAGCACGTAGCGATTACTTTTTTTTTCTAAAATATTAAATGTACAGTTTTGATTTCGATAAAGCTTTCTATGTGTTGCAGTCATTGAGATGAAACCTATCTGAAGCTTAAAGGAAGTTATTATATTTTTTCACAAAAAATAACATCACGCCTTGTTTCTCCAAGGAGTTGGGCAGAGGTGTACCTATAGTACATCAAAATTTCGCCAATTCGTTCGTTTCGTAATGTTAACCGGGCCTATTGCCATTAACCGGGCCATCTGAATCTAGATTTTTGCAACTGAGAAATTGGAAATCGAAAACCTAATAACACTCACCCAAACCCAGGAAACGAACCCACAACTTCATGCTCAAAAGTAGCGCTTGTTACGAAGACTAAGGCAGTCATAATTTCATAAGGTATCATTAAATCAATCTTCTCGTCAAGTGATTATGGAAAAACTTTCCTTCTTTTACTCATGTTTTTCCAACTTATCAACTAATCAGTCCAATAAGTTTGGAATCGACATTTAATGACTCCCTCACTTAATTTTCTGCCACACAACATCTATCATCACGAAGTCTAAAGGCATCCATCATAGAAAGTGGTATGTAAAACAATTTTAACCCGTCGCTGTCTAGATTATTACAGTTGATAGTGAACTGTAATTATTAGTCGTACAATACAAACTGTAATTTACAGAGCTGTATTGCTGTAATAGGTTTAATATGTGTCGGTCTTGCTGTCAATTTATTTGCTTGTAAATTGGTTATTTTATATTTTCTGTTCTATTTACTTTTTCAATAAAGTGCAGACGATAAAATGACTAAGTGTCTAAAAAAATAAATTAAGTTTTTAATCTGTTAATAGTAACACGTTTCCAATTAGACATTTAAAAGTAATTAGTTATTTTACGAAACGAAGTGTTAACAGTATATTAGATGTCGTGTATCTACTTTTAACTTAGTGATGAGTATAAAATCTATGCTAACCTACCTACCTATTGTTGAACGACTGACACTCAACTATTCAAGCAAACAGTCATTAATTTGATTTGATAAATTCATTTGAATGACAAATTGAATATCAATGAGAAATGTTTATCTAAAATTTGTATAGTATTCCCAGAAATAATTCCACGATCACATTATATACGATGTGGTAACCATAATTATTATTTAGACTAAAATAAACACTCGTACCTCCCCATTCACTAAACTGCACTCATCTTTCTAATCTTAATGGCTTTTTATTTTGACTTAATGCATTTCTAGATAACCACACACTACAAATAGCGGCAATAACTCAACGTTTTCAAGTACCTACTCTATCTAAGCAAACCGCATAATACATCAAAGACAAAAGTCATACATATTTTAATTGCAAAACACTTGAGCTATTCTAGTGACATCTGTAATTCAGATTTGTTCTGGCACGTGAATCATAACAGCCCTGCAAAATTTATTAAAATACAAAGTAGTACCATGAAAACTTGTACTAAAGAACTATAATACGAAATGAAGAAGACTAGAACGTTCTGACTCATTTACAATTTTTGGTTGTCTTATGCCTAAATTACGAAGTCGCAAAGCTAGTCACAAAGCTCTCTCGAGTAATATAGGCAACCTGGTTGCGGTTTTGTACTATCGTATTTTGAGGTTCCATCGCGGGGTCATGGACAGGGTTTCGTAATATGCGTGAGCGTGATCGTAAACATGAATAGCGGTGTGCGTAAATAGCGCAAGCGGTAAGCGTAAATCTTCTGAGCGATCGTTAAGCACAACCGCGCTGTGCACGTCAATTTATCGATTGCATTACACCGCCCTACACTGCGACCGCAATGCTGTAGCCCCCAATTTTAATTATTCACTTGCTACCTACATTTTTAATCACACTCCATGCTCGGGAATTTCACGTGTAGAGAACGTGGCGGAGCTGTCATGAAATAAAAACCAAAGATTGAATATCAGCGGACATTTTACCCACAAAAATAAGTTACGTTTGACGTTTCTGTCCCAGCAGTTAAAACAGTAATTACGAAAGAACCCGTCTAACGTTTCCCCGGGGTGTTCTACTAAAACGTAATTTACGCCAGCCGAAATTCGAGGGGTATCTACAAAAAAGCGAGCCGTATCTACATGTCGCTTGCATTCGACGACGCGACTCATTTCTGAGAAGACAAATTACGGAATCCGTGGCAGTCGGCCGCGTAAAAAATGCAGCAATTAACTACCAGACGACTGTACCGGAATAACTATCACTATTTCGGGTGAACGATCATTTCGCTCGTTATTTTAGACTGTTTACGTTTTTTTGTCAACAAATAGTATTAGGGTGGGAAATATACAAATTACAACCAGCTTCTTCTATAAAACTTCAAAGACAAATATTTTGTAGACAATGTTGGATCGTTACTTCATTCGAAACAACTTCATTCAAAGCATGTTTAATTCCAGCTTCGTATTAATGTGTGTGTGTGCGAACGTCTGTAAGAAATAACAAATGATCATGGCCAATATTAATGCGGTAGCTTCTCTAGCTCGAGGCGTATGCTCGTTTAAGCCACACAGATTTATGGTCCATAAGCCAGTCGAAAAGTAAATTGTAAAAACGAGAGGCAGTTTGCACTTGCAATGCCAATAAAATAATAAAGCAATAAAAATATATATTCAACTCAACGGGGCGCATGTTTCAACCGTGGAGAGGTTAAATTGCTTCCATTCCGGGCGATAATTGTCAGTTATTTTGTAATGGAAGGGTAAATTATGAAATGTGGTTGTAAGCGGTCCGATTAATATAATCAAAGCCGTTTGAGACGCTAATGCCGCTAAGATAGCTGTTGTCAATTAATTATGAAGGCAAAATGCTATGTAACATAATCAGTTATTTATCACCGGTGTGTCAGAGCAAGTCGTTTGTCAATGGTTTCACCCACGGCGCTACATCTTGGGCATTCGTCAACACAGTTACTTTTTAAAAACATTATGAACCTTAGTCAACTCTGCATAAGGATTTTATTGGAAAACCTCAGCTTATTAGTTGTTGTGATGACAACCTGAGATTACCAGCTTATCTGATTTCATCGTCTTGAAATACTTATTTTTAACTTAAACAAACGTTGGTTATTTTAAAGATGCCGCCGACAGAAAGCTTTATAATCAAGCCATAAATGTAACAGAAACGTTCCGCAATTGCAGTGCAGTGTCTTATTTATATAAAACATAAGAATGTAATGAGCGCATTAAATTTACAACGCAAATACATGGCTTCCAGCGCGCGTACAGTTGGTTAAATCAAAAAGCCGCCGTCAATGCGCCTGTCTTCTTGTGCGACGAACAGAATGCAATCCATGCAGCGTCGGCTTCCACAATCAGGCCGGCAACCGCCCGACTAAAGAGAAGAATTCAAACAACGGCTTTTTGAGCGGCCCTTCACCATTCAAATTAGCTTAATGCGTTGAGCACAAAGCTTTGCGATAAGCGTGGAAACTGGGAAGCTGCTCGTTCCAATGGATCGCTTAGATATTTTTATCAAAACATTCGGGGATCTTATCGAACTTTTCTGAATTGACGGGCTATCGAATCGAAGTTTGGGAAGTGTCAATTGCGTGATTTCCTTTCATCATTAGGGGTTTTTGTGTGAAGAAAGAGTTGTGTCTTGAGTTCCGGCGCAGACAGTCGTCTCAGTTGTGACGTATCTGAAAATAGACAACAGATGTAGGTATCGTTTGCAACCATTCGTCGTCGCACAACACGCGCGCTCGACCGTTGACAGATTGGACGTTTTATATTTAGAACACCCATCCTTTATTTTCAACCGTTAATGAAATATAGTCTGCCGATTTTAATGTTTATTTTTGTTAGTTCAACTGCTGTACGATGATAAGTTTATCCAGATATGTCAGCATCAAGAAAGTTATTTTGTATATTATACAAATTACATGATAGAAAAAAAAAAACTTGATGCAAATAAAGCGAAGATGACGATTTTATCAGCCTCATAAAAGGTGTCGGCAAGAAACGGGTTTCGACTTCCGATGTCAATACTATCAATTTCAATATGTGTTTCCCATTGACAGTGTTTCGATGTTTGCGGTAAAATATACGAATGGGGAATATTTACGATCAAACGATTGAGTTTCTGTTGAATGTGTAGCATGCTTCCATTCGGCTGTCACTTTCTACCCACGTGTTATTCAAATGCTTTTGTTTATGCATTATGTGGTTTATGGACAACGGAATACGCCCGCGATTCTACAATAGCCTATCTTTTGTAAAATATTTCATAATGTCTACTGAATCCGTTGCCTTCGCCCATATAATATTTTATGACTCAGCATTGTAGTACTGCGACTCGTAATATTGGAATACTAGTGTTATTGGATGCCACAAAATATCAAAATATTGGAGAAATTCCGGAATTTGTGATTTCGATACCAATAGAAAGTAAAACAAAAATATAAAAACTGTTTTTTTTTAGGCATATAATGTTTGCTGTCATTGAAAAAAATATGTCCTTTCAACGATTGAATAAATACAATTTTCTGTTTATAGTTGTTGTCAATGTGCGTTGAATTATACAGTGCTTACATGCGAATATAATCTTATATCTTTAAATGAGCAATTCTTCTATACCCTGAATCTCGGAAACGGCTCCAACGATTTTCATGAAATTTAGTATACAGGGGGTTTCGGGGGCGATAAATCGATCTAGGTAGGATTAATTTTTTTAAATGTCGTTTTATTCGTGTTTTCAATGACCAACTTTATCGATAATCAACTTGAACATAAACTTATTATTTTAAACACATTTTACCAAAAAATACCGAGCAAAGCTCGGTCATTCAGATATTGAATGACATTACATCTCATAAATTATGATTACGTGACCAACATTATTTACCTACAGCAAAACATTGCTTTAAACCGTCAATGTATCAACAGATTGAATTGAGTTGTATTGATGCTTAAAATCCGGTATACATTTGATTTGTGTTTGACAGAAATAGTTTCCAATGCAAGTCATTTAAGATATTGATTCCATTTGTATCTTTAAACGTTCTGATTTTAATAGAACGTTTGAAATCTACTCATGAAGAATAATGATAGGATAGTGCGTCGGAATGTTTATTTATCTGCTAATAAAACCCTATTATCTAATCTAAAGTTAGAAAACTACCAAAAACTTAGCGTCGCTTGCAAACTTTCTACGTATTTCTTTTATGCGGCTATAAATACCACGCTCTAAGTCCCATGACTCATGGCACTAATCCCTTGTTATTTCACAACTGTGTTATTATCTGATATTATCACCATGGGCTAGTGTGGGCCATGTTTACCCATGCTCTATGCAAGTTCAACTGTTGAGGAAACAATACGTCATTGTCAATCCTCACTCGGCCAATTAAATAAATAACCTCCGGTTTGTCAGTAATTTCTTTGGCTGTCACATCGAATTAATGCTCTCTTACTTCAAATTCATCACGTTCTTTTACTTCATTAAATATTCTGGTTTCTTCATCTGAGTTTGTTTTGTAATTAATTTGATGTTCATCAGGTTTGTTGGGACTAAAATTACCGGAACTTATTTTTTTGTAGCTTTGAGTATATTTAAGATTCTGTCATGAATTCGTTCTTAAGAAAAGCAGAAAGGTTCAGCTTAGTCCGAAAACATAATTTGTGAGGTATTTAAATTGGCACTACTCGATTAATCTCGAAACAAAAATTAAGGAAAATTGTAAGTATCGCTAACACTTCAAATTTTCCTATCTACTATATTAAAACTTACTCCCAATATCCAATTTAAACTAGATCAAACTTTACTCCCAAATTCAAACTTTATAGGAGGAGTCGCTGTCGTTTTTGGTCTCTTTTTACAATATCGATATCTTGCAGAAGATCTTGTTCAACGTAATATAAATACGAGATGGGACTGGAGTAGTATTTTATTATATCGAGAATACTCCAGACACGCATCATCTATGACATCAAAACTCAATATCCGTTCGGTACATTTGTTATAGATTTCACATTTCCGTCTTGGCTAAAGTGCTTCGCTGTGCCATTTGCCACGATAAATATTTTGAAATACAACTCTTAAGTCGACTTTCCAATACTAGTTGGCGTTAAATTTTACGTGTGTATGGTAGTCTTATTTCATGGGTTATTGTTTGGGTAATCTCCTGGTAATATTAGCATTTCATGTTTTGCGCATATACTCTGCGCGCTTTTCAGAGATTGGGGAATTTCTAGTTTGCAGTTTCACTATTGATAGACTAATTGCAAAAGCAATTACTTTCCTAATGGCTGTTTAACAGACACTCAATATTTGCTACAACATAAAATTAATTAGTTCGCTATAATACTTAATAATTATGGTTCTGCTTGAATTCTGAAATACATTTTGCAAACCTATATTTCTGATTTAGGAATTTTGAAATTGTCTCGTATTTTAGAGCTTCTGTAGATCCTATGATTATCAAATGATGAAAAGCCAACATTGACATAATTGTCTAAAACTGAAATTAATCGTTAAAGCCTAATTGTTTGACGAATTAGTCTGTCGATATCATTTTAGCACCAATGTAAAATTTTACGCTAGGGTTAGAACATTAATTAAATACGCATCAAAAGTAAATTGATCGGAGCTTTGTCCTGCCTATTTTTTATAATTAACGACGATAAAATGAACATAACACTTACTTGATACCTTTTAACAATATTAAATAGGTAAGTTCTCAGAAATTGCTAACAGGCAAATGTTTTTCTATACAATTTTGATCACTTTTGTGAGTAATAAGCTGTCCATCACAGAACTTTTACTTTCCTAAAAAAAAAAATTATATTTGTCATTCTTTTATAACTCTTTTTAGGGCTCCGCACCTTTTTTTTTTTTCAGGATGGGAAATCATCAAATGACTTCTCCCGCTCTGGGCGGAGCGGGAGGGCGTGTCAGACTTTTACTGACTAAAACCCACCCGTGTTCCATCAGTTGCCCATGTGCCAGGGTCACGGTATCTCTTTCGAACTATCACGCGACCCCGGCAGGCATCGGTCCTAGTAGACCCCTACACTGCTGCTGACATCTCTTTGAGGCGCGCGTGGAACACTGCGCGCCGTCGACCCGAGCTTGGTCCTTACCGGGCGGTGAGCTACTCATTGCTCGCCACCCGCAAGCTCGTGCCTACGGTGGTCGGGAGTCCGCTATTGACTCCCGACGCCCGGGGCGTCTCCTCCTGCGGCGGCTAGGGACGTGAGGTCGCAGAGACTGCCACTCCCTCACGCGCCCCGCCTCCTCCTTTGCGAGCATTACTGCTTCGCAGAAGGAGGTGACGGCTTCCCATTCCCTCTCGCTCCGTACCATGGCTCGCACCAGGGCCGGACGCGAGAGGTCGCCGCCGCCGATCGCCTCCACGAGGACACGGCGGTGCTCCGCCCAGGCAGGGCACACCTCCACCGTATGCTCCACCGTGTCCTCCTGACGATCCTCGCAATGGAAACACCCGGACGTATCCTCCCGCTTTATCCTGAACAGGAACCCACCGAAGCACCCATGCCCGGTGAGAACCTGCGTCAGGCGGAAGGTGAGGACGCCGTAACGCCTCTCTATCCACTCCTCAAAGAGGGGACTTACCGCCGCAATTGTGGCGTGCCCAGCACTGGGTTGCAACAATCGTACCCGCCATGTCGCCATGAGATCACACCGGAGCTCTGTCCGCCGTGCCGCGATTTGTCGCGGCAGCGGTGTTTCGCCCCGGCGTTTCGCCTCCTCGCGCCACTCCCACATGTGCGCGAGGACCTTTGCCTCCAGATCCCATGGCGGCACTCCGGCAAGGAGGCTCGCCGCCTCGCACGAGACCGTGCGGTATCCCCGGATTAACCGGATGGCCATGACCCTCTGGGCCGCAAACAACCGGCGCGCTGGGTGCAGCCTCAGTGAGGGCGCCCACACTGGTGCCCCGTAGAGGGCCATGGACGGGCTCCGCACCTCAAAAGGAAAAAGCGGAACCCTTATAGGATCACTCTGTTTTCCGTCCGTCCGTCCATCCGTATGTCAAGACCCTTTTTCTCATGAACGTGTGGAGGTATCAAGCTGAAATTTATATCAAATACTCAAATCTATTGTTCCTTAGAGCTGTGAAAAAATCAAATTTCTAAGCTAACGCAATCAAAAGATATAGCCGTTTATGCCACAAATCGAAACTCGCAAGGGAATCAAAACATAAAGGGTACTTCCAGTCGATCTAGAATTTTGAGATTTGGTACGAAGCAACGTCTTATAGCACAGATAAAGGAAAAATTGCGAAAACCGTAAATTTTTAGTTACATCATATAATAAAATTATTTTTAATAATACTTTTACTTATATACCTACAGGTTTGTACGGAACCCTCGGTGCGCGAGTCCGACTCGCACTTGGCTGGTTTTTTTGTACCCATTTTACGTGAAATAGCTACAAGCTACAACTTGGTCCGTCAGAATTTTTCTTTTACCAAACAAACATCATGATCATCAGCTGCCTTTTCCCATCTATGTTAGGGTCAGCTACCAGACTAACCAGATGCAGCTAAGTACCAGTGTTTCACGACTGCCTATCTGTCATCCACACCCCAGTTACTGGATAATACGATACTCATTGGTAAGACTGGTTGCCAGACTTTCGTGCTTCTGACGTCCCGTAACGACTGTCAAAGATTCACAAATGACATCCGGGACCAACGGCTTTACATGCTTTTCGAGGCACCATACAAACATCAGTAGAGACCATATTTTACAAACAAGTCACAGCAATCGAGTTGTGTTTTATCAACGACATCAACCTGTGAATCATTTCACGTACATCTAGAAGCTTCTACAAGAAAAGCATGAATGAATTCAGCCTATTCTAGCCACAAAGTGAGGGGGGCAGGTGAATCTGTATATAAATCGTGTCAGCGTCGCATCGGCTCTGTGGCACGCGGAACCTCGTCTTATTGTGCTACCATTTGTTTTGTTTAGCGGCAGACAGGACGCGTTATTTTAGATTCGCCATCTTCGATGTTCAGCTCTGCTTGTTTGTGAATTGCAGATTTGGTTTGTGTTGCAATTAGAATAGCATAACATGAGCATACCTACCACTACCTTTATTTACCTGCTAGGCAGGTATCAGTACACTATGTACTTAATTCAGTTCCCAATTCACGACATTCACGTACTTGTATTTTTGGTCCACTCATGAAAGTAATATGTACTACGCACTATTACAAATACATACATATATCAATGGTTCCACTGCATTGCGCAGACCTCTAAGGCCTTCTAGTTTATTCAGGTTGTCTAAGTGTGATCAATAAGATTTTCTCTCTCAGTTACAAATTCACAGGATAATAAATGTCTCCTTTGTGATTATTCAAGGCAACGAAGACACACCGTTATTCGTAAAAGTCGTCACTCCCAAACTCTTGCTTGAACGAAACAAGAAGTTTGAATCCCGAGAGTTTCGAGACGAGAGCTCTCGCCCACATGTACCCATGTATTTGCAAGTAATTGAAAACTCACATGACAGCTATCAACTCTGATACGTTCTGTTGTCGGGAAAAAATAATATGAAGGTTTTTTTTCGGAAGACTTTTATCTTTTTCTGTAGAATAACAAATTACAGTGCGAAATATATTTCTCAGTTTATTCTAAGAAAGTATTCTAGGTAGTAATTTGTTTGCGGCCAGTTTTTCAGAATCCGGATGGGCGATAATAAATTTAAAAAAACTAGAACGAAAATTTTCATTCTTCACTATACCTTGCTTTGTTCACTCTATTTCAGAAATTCTCATTCCTAATGCAAGTTAAGCATCGCCACATAGTCCTTTGTCTCGTATTTTATGTTTTTTTTGTATTCATCCTGCTTGGTGTGTAATGCTATTTTAGATTCGTGATCTCTTAATAGTATTTGCTATTCCAATACTTGCTACTGAATAAGAGAGTTTTGGAAATCTTTGTAGGAAATAAATGGCTTGAGACAGGATCTTTTGCCGATGTTAGTGATAAATTGGTTATTATTGCTTGTTACAATTGAGTGTGCTAGTTCTAAATAATGAATTGTATAATTTTCTTTAATATTACATAGGTACCATCAGGATTATATTCTCCAAAAGTTTAGACGAAGGTGTACCTATAGTACACCTACAAAATTGCCAGTTATGTTAAGTCCCATATATCAGGGGGCAAGCTTATTACCATATACCAGACGCAAATCTAGACTCGAAAAAGTCCAAATAGAAAATCTTCTGCCCAACCAGGGAATTGATCCCAGAACCTCATGCTAAGCAGGTTTTCTTTATTGCCTTCATAATCCAAAGCGTCAATAAGTCTTTTAATATCGTCTGATATGTTTACTTTCTGAATTCCAGTGACCCATTTCCAGTATTTGACCCGTAAGATATTGCATGCATAGTGGTCGAAGTAAGTTATACTTTTTTGTGAAAAGACTTAGCAAAGGTACTAGATTGTTCAATTGAATATAGAATTTGATATACATCGTGATATTTTAATCGTCTTACAACGGAAGTCCACTTCATGTATCCAATGATATTCCAGGATATCGAGTTCTTTGCTGTTTCTTCAGCAAAATTTAGAAGTATTGCACTTAAGGTTATATTAGAATTGAGTATCTAACATTCTTACAATCCTAAAAACGTAATTTAAATTATAATCATTTTTTCTTTCTTTCTATTTTTATTTTTTTACTTGTATAAGTTCCAGATGAGTTTTACTTTTATCTTTAATCATACTCACTATTCTAAGTAATTTGTATTGCACGCCGTTCATGTTTGTTTAACTTTTTTATATTATATGGAAAATGTCGTTGGTTATACATTTATACTTCCGTTTTAGTTTTAAGTTTTATTCCATAATATTGTAATGTGTAACTGTTTATTTTCCCAAATAAAATAAAATAAAAATGAGATATATAAGGTGTATCTATTCATACACGAAATATTTTAAGAGGTACACCTGTAGGTGGTAAAGAAGCTACAGCAACGAAAATTTTTTTTTAAATGTATTTGTTTCAAAATTTTATTTATAAATTATTTGACGCACATAAGAAATACTTGGCTTCTTCTTATTTTTTATGGCCCGAGACACCGCTGCCATGTTCGCATTGCTCGTGCCGTCCGGTCGCCGCCCTCGCCGTGTCAGGCGGGCCATTCATAGAATTTGGAGTAAAGGTTTTATGCAAAACGTCTCGAGCAGTTTTATAATTATAATAATGACGAAAATTCAAAAACGCTTAGATAAAAAATTTCTTTTTGCTTCTATAGCTTCTTTACCACCTACAGGTGTACCTCTTAAAATATTTCGTGTATGAATAGATGCACCTTATATATCCATAAGAAAATAAAAATGAACATTAGAATTACAAAAAAAAAAAAAAAATATATTATGATTTAGATGACGCATGACGTCGTTTGAAAGTGATATTTTGTCTCATAGAAAATGGAGATGGAATGATCTAGTCGGCTCGTGCGCTGGGTAGGTAAGTTCTGTACCGTCTGATACGTAAACATTATTAACAGGATGTTTCATAATCCTAATGCATTACATATTTATTTTTCTTAGTAGCTATTATCTTAATTAATGGTAACAATTTTTTAATCATGCCTGGAGGTTTGTTATGTCGGACACATTGAGTAGACAACCCTTGTAAGACGATTAAAATGTCACGGTGTATAAGAACACTAATATGCCAACAACAAATAATATACAACAGCAGACACAATTAATAAAATAACATATTGGTATTTTATATTTAGCAACATCAGTTTACCTTTGTTCTTAGAACTATTCGATATTTTACTACCAACGACGAGGTAGAGATATATAGATAAAAACATTTTAATATCTATATATTAATACGTGAAGCGAAAACTTTGGATCCCTTTTTACGAAAATTGGGCTGACGGAGTAGTATGAAATTTTGCACACTTATAGTTTATACAGAGAAGAAGTGACGAATGCTAATATTTTTTTAAATTATGCGTAAAAATATATTATTTTCAATAAATAACACGTTACAAACGCTACTATTCATTACCGTGTATTTAATACACACATGCATAGATATTCTTTTGTTTATGGTCCAATCGACAATATCTGTCTTTATTTTGTGCCTATAGTCTTATAGTTAGGGAGCTGGCGAGCATTTCGGTATATGATTTGCACACGTTTCACGTCGAGGTGGAATGCAGTTTAAATCATTACGAATCGATTTGGTCCAATCAATTAAGGTCTTATGTCGCTGCGTTTTCGCGTTAAAGCGGATTGAAGTTGCTTAAAAAATCGGGGTATTCAATCATTTGCGCATGTATGCCTCTAGAGTTCATGGTCACAATCATCTTGGAAACGAAGAAAATCGAAGAGGCAGACATTCAGGACTCTGCATTATCATGGGAAGGAGTTGTAAAAATATTAAAAAAAAGCTCTACTAAGTCATCAACAGAAAGTATTTTTTTTTAATTGCTTGCTACATTGTAATCTGAATAGGATTAAGATCTGGATAGGAACAGTCTTTAACTTTTTTTTTAATCAAATTTGTGTAAAATACGTAGATTTTGAACCAAGACGTGTGAAAGTGCCTGAGAGCGAGAGAGAGGAAAAGCGTGCAAAATAAAAGGGGAGACTGTATATAGATATACGCTCTATACATTTAGTTTCACAATACGGAAAAGGTCGGAACTGAGTTATACCGTTCTCACTCATATTCCCAAATAAAAGAGAGACACCACGAAAGGAACTATGGGGATATTTTATACCTGCTTGGTTTGGCGCGAGCGTCGGGTTGAAAAAAAAAAATCTAATGGTCCTTTGGAATATCAGAGGCCTGAACGTCTGTCTCATCGATTTTCTTGGTTTTCATAAGGAATTCAAACATCAGTCCAAGAGGTAGACGTGTGTGCATAATATAGCACACCTTTTTTTACATTTTTGGAGCACTGTCAATAGACAACGCAGAGGTAACGTGTTGGCAGACTATTTTTCCGTGGTTCTTCTCATTGTTTTTAATCGAACAATTCAAATTTACCAAGTGTGCACTTCATATAGAGTTTTTTAAATCATAAAAATAAATGTAAAAATGAATACTACAAAAATCAGAGCCCTGGTTGTCTGCCTTTTCGATTCTTTGTGTTTCTAGGATAATTGTGATCATCAGCCCCAGAGGCAGACGTGTGCGCATAATATAGCACACCTTTTTTTTAAACATTGTTGAAACGCTGTAAATTTACAACGCAGCGCCACCATGGTGGCAGACGAGGTCCTTGATGTTTCTTAGGGTATAATTATCACTATTAATAACGTCTGCCTTGTGTGCTGATCATATCGAAATTTTGCTCGCCAGCTCCCTAACTATAACTGAATGTCAAGTATAACCATAGGTAATAAATTAATTTTATAGATATATTTAACCTATTTCATTTTTTAAATCTATGATCATATCGAGAATATTTGTTTTTAATATTATTTATCTATAGTGTTACTGAATGTCAAATATAACCATATTTTTTAGGGTTCTGTTGCCAAATGGCAAAAAACGGAACCCTTATAGATTCGTCATGTCTGTCTGTCTGTCTGTCCGTGTATGTCACAGCCATTTTTTTCCGAAACTATAAGAGCTATGTTGTTGAAACTTGGTAAGTAGATATATTCTGTAAATCGCATTAAGATTTTCACACAAAAATAGAAAAAAAACAATAAATTTTGGGGTTCCCCATACATAGAACTGAAACTCAAAAAATTTTTTTTCATCGTACCCATACGTGTGGGGTATCTATGGATAGGTCTTTAAAAATGATATTGAGGTTTCTAATAAAAAAAATTTCTAAACTGTATAGTTTGCGCGAGAGACACTCCCAAAGTGGTAAAATGTGTCCCCCCCCCCCCCGTAACTTCTAAAATAAGAGAATGATAAAACTAAAAAAAATATATGATGTACATTGCTATATAAACTTCCAACGAAAATTGGTTTGAACAAGATCTAGTAAGTAGTTTTTTTTTTTATACGTCATAAATCGTAAACCGCAATTTACCTTTCATTCAATCAACTCAAATATAAAAATTAAAAAAATGGGATTTAATTTCATAAACACAAGCCTTATGCATAAACCGTGAATACCTACAAGTTTGTACGGAACCCTCGGTGCGCGAGTCCGACTCGCACTTGGCCGGTTTTTTTATATTTATTATTATATATGTTTTTTTTCATTTAATAATATATTTCTGTTCAAAGAAGTACGGTTGAATTTCGACCAATGGGCAATCACTAGTAATGTAAAATCCTCCAACTGATCTAATATCAACACTAATATAATTAAATTGCAAATTAAATTCTTGAAAAAAAATATATCATATCCCGTTTTAGTATGATCAGCCAAAATCATAGAACCTGAAACAGGTATTTTCACTAAAAAAAAAGCTATAATTATAGAAAAATATATTATAGATGTATTTCAATTTAAGAATAAAAAATATATATTGTATACAATTTCTTTAGATCGTATATTTAATCGTCATTATGTATATAATTTCCTAAAGAAATATCAAATCAGCAGTATTTACCTAAACATAACATTAAAAGACGAAACTTTCCTCTAATTCATTTCTCTATTTGGTAGTTTTTCAGCTTCCTGTAAGACTATAAATTCTTTTCTTGTAGCTCATATTGACGTTAGTATACAATACTAAAAAAAAAGTTAACTAAGTCCCGAGTTCTGTCGCAGGAAAATGAGAAAGGTTCCTAAAAATAAACACGTAGGCAGCATAGAACCTTCTACACGAAATGCAATCGTAAAATTAACTGTGAACGATTTCTTTACTAAACTTGAAGTTAATTATGTTAATTATACGTCATTAATGTGAGGAATTAAAGTAACAGCATAATCTTTGACGCTTTGAATGTTATAAACTGGTTTTGAATCAATCATCATTAAAATACTAGGCTAATATTGACGTCTTCTTTATTGAGTTCAATTCCGTTTTATTTTCTCTATCTTCTAATTTAATTGTAGAATTTTTATTTAGACGAATCTGGTGTTAGGGAATCTCTAGACTAAATCATAATCCTTCAAGGAATAGTAGTAGCAAAAATTTAATATCTAATATTTCAATAACAATTTCATATTCCATTTTATTTATTAATTTTGTGTACAAAATCAATGTATCTAAAAACCGAGAGAAAACAATTTGTTTTAAGAATACAAAATACTACTCTTCTCTCAAGCATAAAGCTTCAGCTTCGTTCAGATGGAACGTAAAGGCACAATACAAATCAATAGTTCGTCGCATAAAGTTTTCACGATCACTAAAACAAACATCTCCTCTCTCTCCTACATACCTGGTACATCTTATGTGAAACCTTCCTTAGCTATCGTGTTTCTGGGATAAATTAATCTTGTTACACTGTTAATACCTATTGTAGCGAGACGGAAAGACCACCCCTTCTCTTCCCACGGATAGTGTATCAAACGACTTAGGGATTATATGGGGTGGGACCTTCTTCCTGTCTTTGTACTGCACACACCGATTGTATATCGGCAATTGTTTTAAAGACAACGTTTCCTTACATTTTGTAACTGAGAAATTCACGTCGTGTCTATTTTGTCATCTCTCCACATGAAATGATTTATGACCCGTTCTGAAAAGTAAATAACAAATGGAAAATTCATGTAGAAATATCGTTTGTAAAAGAAAATACAATGGGACTATAAGTAATTTGACTCAAAGCTTACGCGACAATAAACATAACTCTCCTGCTTCTTGGTCGGATAATTAATACTGCATCGAATACCTTGGGGTCCGTTGAACCCAGCATACAATGGATGTAATGGCACAACATGAGCCGACAGGCGTCTGCCTCACAAAGGCTTGGACTGTCACAGACCGCCGCGGCTAACTAGGGAAGCTGGGTAGTAAGTAGATGGCACTGTTGTGGGTCTATGATTGTTATACGTTACTTATATTTCTCCTTTATTTTTTGTAAACAAAATTTAAAAGACTTGCAACAAATTGATATTTGATATTTCAGCGTTAAAAGTCTGTCTCAATTTTCTAAAAAGAGGAAAAATAAAAATAGTCATTTGATTCCAAATAAACGTTTACTGTCGGAGAGCAGTAAATGTCTTAGAGATTTAATGAGTGGGTAATAAAGTCTATAACATGACTTGTACGGTTTAACTTTTAATATTTTTGCAATAAATGTTGCAGTTTCAATTTATATGACTGTTAAAGTAATGTAAGAAATAAAATAAATATAAAGAAAATAAATACTATTAAAGCGCACGCCGAGTAAAAATATGTCAGTTTGATAAATAAAGTAAAAGAATACCTGTGTAAAATAATAATTATGTGATTTAATCCTAAGGCTGATTTGTAGTAGGTAATCCAGATCGAATTGCAATAATCCAATTTGGTTCTGATGGCTTGTCACCAAAGCTTAGTCAGAAGCGCTTAGCAGGATTTGAAACATAAAGGCTATTGATAAGGTTTCCCATAATATTTATTTTGTTGCATATTTTAGGTTATTATTGAATCCTCTTTTTCCAGTAATTGAACGAGATAAGTAGTGTTGTTTAATAAAATATAAACTACGTTATTTTTTTTTCATTAACCGTTGATATCCTACTGCTGGGCCAAGGCCTCCCTACTCTCTTTTCATGTGTCTCTGTCCAGAGCTGCCAAGGACCAATCTTTATTAAAAGACTCCAGCTCATCCCGCTATCTCCATCTGGGCCTGCCGCGATGTCTCTTACTATTAAGCGGGACCCACTGGGTCGTAAGTTTGGCCCACAGATCGTCGGAAATACGGCAGATGTGTCCAGCCCAATTCCATTTACGCGTGGCAGCTTTCCGAGTGACATCAGTTATTTAAGTAATAGAACGGATTATTATGTTCTTAATCCGGTCCGCAAGTTTAATAAACAGAATAATTTTTACTCTAATTTCTGCAAGTGAAACAATATGAAGAAAAAATTGATAATAAGTTTGTCGTGCGTGCAACCAAGCCATGTACTTACACCACAGCGTCCGGGACCAGTTTTATGACGGAGCCTTAATGGTGACTTCTAGCTTGTCCGCATCTGTTCCTTGATGAGCATAAATTACCGATTAAACCAGTATTTTACTGCCTATTATATTCATTTTGTACTTTTATACTGTGAGTGCATCGTTTATACATTTTTTCTTGGCCTATTATGCGCTAAAATTGGACTCATGCAATGTTGAGTGATTACTGTGCTCTGTGTTTAACTTAAATTGAAAATAATAATGTTGTAGCAAAATATCTACTAATAAGTATGCAGGTAGTATGTTAACTTATTAAAATAAAACATAATAACCGAAGAATCTATAAAAACAGAGCGTACTTTTATGAGTAAATACTGAAACAAATACTACCTACAGGTAAGCTGCCACTTTATTTTTCAATAAAGCAGAAAATTCGAACGTCCCTACTATGCAAAGCTAAAACTTTTTGAATATTAAATTTACATATTCTAGTGCAGTGTTTCTCATGCGGTGGAGCCGACACGTGTAAACTGTCCTACGAACAAGAATGTCCGCGCACCGAGCACCTATGAAGCACAAGTTGCTAAAAGGCAACAACCAAGCTCGACCACAAATGCTCCTACACCACACTACACCTATTTTATTAACGAGCCGACAATTTAAAGCGAACTAGTAACTCATTTAGTGGCCATTACCTCCAACTAACTACCGGTAAGCAGATTAAAATGCATGCCAAAAGTTTAAATTTATGTACCGGACGCTCTCTTCAATTAAACTTGATATAATGAAACTTTGGAAAAACTGAGTAAATTTCTGCGAAGAGACGACGCAAATAATTCCCAAGTTTTGCAATTTATACTCATTTTAAAGTTGAGTTCGATGGCGCAGACGTTCCTCCCGTAACCCACGACCTGAATTGATTATTTTAACGCTTTTCGGATCTTTTCAACTTGATAATTTCGTCTTCCTTGTTGTGTTCAAGTTTAATTTAAGCCAAGGAGTTTGGTAATCTGATATTTTAAGGTGACATTTTGTTATTTTGTTTCGTGAAATAATATCCCAATTATAATTTCTATGTTTTCCTCGTTTGACTGGGAAATGTTCAAAGATTCTAAAATCATTATTCCAACTTTATCAAAACAAAGTTTTCAGTGTTTTAGTCGTCTTTTTAAATGTTTGTACTCTTTATTATGTCTGTATTTTTAGTTCACAAAAAGTATTAGCATTATTACTTTCGTAAACATATTATAATAATTTATTATTCATTATGTTAACAAAGGTACACAACGTTAATTTAATGAAAACACGGAAAAGAGCCACTCATACTAATAAATTTAAAAATTAACACACCGTAATTAACATTTACATGCAGCCCATTAATTTATTTAGTAACATCAGCTCGGAGATACTTGTGGCTGTATAGACAACTAATGCTATTCCACGAATAATCTCAAACAAAACGATAAAAGAATTCCCCGAATGCCATGTTCTGTTTCTATTACCTAACTTTTCGTTTGGTTGTTTTTCGTAAACATTCCAGCTGCCGTTGGCAAACCATTCAATGAACCCGTTTCTATGCTCTAAACGACTGGTCGTGGTCTAAATATACCATTTAAATTCAAGAGCAGTTACTATGCCTTCTACTGAAGCATCATGAGCTATTTATTATTGTCTTTTATGGCGGTTCTTTGACTTAGTTCGCCCACTTCGCTGTATTTTTAAGTGTTTCAGTCAGCAAAAGCTTTGCCATTGACTATTCCATTTCGACGGAAGCAGAGCGGGCGTGAGAAGCATCGATAATCAGCAGCACTCCATTCGGATAGTGTTAATGAATTTCTTTAGTTGAGTATTCACAAAGCAGTCGCAGTCCGCAAAGAGTTCATTTGAACAGCTTCCAGGCTTCAGGGGGAAAATAAATAAAAATCGGCCACATCAAATTGTGCGGAGTGACTGCGAGGCAAGGTCCCGCGAGCACTTTCTCATGCAAAAGTCGAACGGTTACTTTAATTCTTAGCCCGAGTACTTGTCGGTTTTACGAGCGTGGAGCGATTTAATCCACTTAAAACGCAGAGCACAAACTCCAAGCCGACAAAGCTCTTAGCCGCTCTCATTTAAAAATGGAAATAAACCTTCGACCATCTTTGACTCAATGCGACCGCTAGTGGAATTCTAAGTGCGGTCTTCTATGATACAGCTACGATTTTTTTCCCATTTGATGGATTGCCCTTGATTTATTGCGCGGTTCCCAATGAATGATAAAGGAAATAGTAAGACAGGATATCTAGACATTGAACCACGTACAGGAAACTGTAGACTATAAGTGAGTAAGTACCACATACAAGACGTTGAAACTTTCAACATGTGAACGTTATGAAAGCTAGACCACCGAAGTGGTTGAGTATGGGAAAGTGTTAACAGATTTGGTGTTTATCTTGGCAAATTCGTATGAATCGCAAAGATAAACATTCAATCTGAAATGTTTATTTAAGAAAGCGATGGTAAAATATTGTCGAATTATGTAAGGTGTCTCGTTCCAATCTCATGCGAAACAGTTATGAACTGTAACAGCTTTACTTTCAGTGATATTTTAAGAGGTATATCAACTGAAATAGGTCGTACCTACATATGTGTAGAAAAAGGTTTATTTTTTAATCTTTACCTTTAATCTTTTAACTTATTTACCTTATCGCCTTTCAATAATGGTTGACTTTCACTTTGTGAATCTACTACATATTTTTAACACTCAGTATTTCTACATTAAATTATTCTTAAGCCAAAGATATCAAACTTATTTTAGCGAAAACAACCAGTAAAAACCAGATTACCGGATAATTTATTTCCTATCTCCGAAGGAATTTCAGAAATTATCCGCCCTTAGTCCTCGTCTTTAGCTTTCCCATCTTAATGAAAGAGTTTTGCGGCGAGATTATTTTGACTTGTTTATTTTGCTTCCGCACAATCCTCCGTCCATGGACGTAACTTTTGTATTTAATTATATCGCGCCTTATTGCATGAATTGTCGATACTCTTGTGAGAAGAAAGTTCATTTAGATTCATTTAACAACACCTGAGGAGGTACTAAGTGTTAAAAAAAGACTTCTCGATGTAGCTGAAAGTTTGGAGCTTCGCAAATACGCAAGCTATAAATTCAGTTTTCAGAATGAATTTTCTGTCCAGACCTGTTTTCGATACAGTCTATTCTAGCTTTGGCGCATTTACTAATTGAACAAAGCTTTTCATTTTACCCGAAAGCCACACTACACAAGTGTCAAAACAAACCCACAAGGTACGGAATAATCTGTGACTTTTTTATGATCTTGCCGTCGTAACAAATTGCTGAAAAAATACAGTACATCCGTCTGACATATTTCAAGACTCACAACAAACCAATTAAGCATCAACAAACACCTTAAATTTTAAGAACCGACTTTTAATTCTCTCTGCTTCTTAATTACCTTACTTTACGTCGATCTCCCCTTTTTTGTGACTCAACGGAAATTGCTCGGAAAAGTCACTTAAAACAAATAGGTCTAGGTAGGATAATTACGAGTTTTTTTTCCCAATTTCGTTAATTTTGCCGTGTCAGTTGTAATTACTGTGTAATTGAACGCCGTGTTTATCATGACTTAATGTCGGTATTGTTTCTTCGGTACTTGTCTTAATAAATTGTGTTCCTGAAAAACGTTCAGGATCCATATTATATATCAATACTAATATAATAAAGCAGCAGAGACTGTTGGTTTGTTTCAATGCTCTAATCTCTGTAACTACCGCTCGTATTTGAAACAAATCTTTTTGTATTGACAATACAATATAATTTAATGATAGACACATTCATTAGGAAGGCTATAGGCTATTTAATATAAGGTTATGATGCTTAGGAGCCGAGTGAAAAGCAAAAATGTGTGGATAGCGATGCGGTGCGATGGTATGGGAAGGAGAACGAGAAATTTCACGCGGACCAAGTCGCAGGCAGATGGTAGTACTATTATAAACTAATATTTTGAAGAGAAACCTAAGTGATTTTATATGTAGTGGATACTATTGATCCGTTTCTCAATAACGGAAGGTATAGCCGAATGTTATAGGATATATTTTAATTTAAAACAATAACTGAAGGTGTGGGCAGAAGTTAGAATTTAATAAAAACGTGGGAAGTGCTTCGATGATACATAATTATTGAGTTGTGTAAACCGTTACCACTTAATTTATTCAATTAATGTTACGTTCTTTATTGTCTTAGCTGTTTTATAGCCACATATAAAATGTGAGTGTCAGGAATATAAAAAGATGTGTAGTTTTATGTGATCCGATAAAGTTATCTTGCGACAATCTTGAATGTCAAGTGTTTCGCAGCTTTTGTGAGTGTTTGTTTAAAACGTAGTAGCATATCATTATCTACTCATGAGAAATAAAACTCAACTCATGATGCAATGAGCCACGGTGGTCCAGTAGGAATAGTGGTAGCCCAGTGGATATGGCCACTACATACGAGTTGTAGATCTTAGGTCCGAACTCCAACAGGCGCTTTACTTTGTGTAGGTACATTATTCTAACACCACTGCTCTCAAAAAGATGAAGGAAAATATCGTAAGGAAACGGTATGTCCTAGAACAAAACATTCGAAGAGATATGACATTTACAAACTGGGCTCGCGTGATGGATTAGGGCCCCACACCCTCTCAAAGAGGAGGCTTTTGTCCCAGCAATGGGAACATTATAGGCTGATTATGTATACCAACACCACTGCTCTCAAAAAGCCCAAGGAAAATATCGTGAGGAGACCGTCATATCCTAGAACTAAACATGCGAGCCCAGTTTTAGATGTCACATGTCTTCGAAAGATTTGTGACATCTAAAACTGGGCTTGCATTGTGGGTTACGGCCCACTCCCTCTCTTAGAGACGAAACCTGTGTACCAGCATTGAGAATATTAAAGGCTTAATATGCATAATGCTTTACGATACTTAATTAAATAACTGGCCCTCGTTATCATCAGAAGGACAACGCCACAAATTCTAAGTTACATACTTTTAAATATAAAGGTTTAGAAAGCATCTATTCTGTGGTAGACTGTAGCCATTTTTTCGCTCATAAAATTCCCACACTCTTAAAAATATTGTTTCACTGTATACTAATCTAAGTTATTTCTTCCACAGGACGGAGACCGGGGCTACCTAGAAGGTCTGGCCTCCCGATACGCGGACCTCTTCTCAACGCACTATGGCGACGTTCTAGACCACCTCGAGGAGTTACGACGACACGAATGGGACGAGATGTCTCCTCGTATGAGGGTGCTTGGAGGCCCTGGAACACCTCAAACTCCACCTTCGGCAAGTCCTGGTTCCCTAGCTTTGAATAACTTGACAACGTCGCATTCGCAGCCCATTTATGTGCCTGGAAAGTATTCGGTGAGTTGAGTGAGATTCTCATGTTTTTTTGGGAATGGTCATCAATTTCACAAAATATTCAGTTGTAGATGTAAAGTAATTTTGTTTATTTTTAATACTTTGCTGGCTTCTGTAGTTTGTTGTTGCATGAATGAGTGTGAATTTGAACTACTTATGTAGCTATAAGTTGGAAAGTTTTACGTTAAAAACAGTTTGGAGTGTAGCATGTATTTGGCAACATATCAGCACACTTTTTTGGCTCCATGCGAGATTTGTTATCTGTACCAATTTTATTTGACATAGTTTCAAACTTTCTCCTACCAATTATCATCATTTTCCCGGGAAATTTTCACTACTTACTTTATTGAGTTTTGACCATAGCAATTCCTTATTTCCACCGTCATTTAAACCTTCGCAATTATTATTAAATCCCATTTCACGTTCATTTAAAGTTTATAAGTAGAGAGCACCTAAAAAATGTTGAAATAGCAAATAAAACATTCCCACTTAAGCCAGAAAACGACCTTGCAAAAACAAACTGAAAAGCACGTCATGAACTTGAACGTAAATCCACAGTCGACCATCAGACAAAAGTCCAAGGTCATAATGATGAGGCCCGCGGAGGCCCACAGATAAAACGGCCTGAATAAATAATAGGATCATGTCATGTAATCAGACTAAGCGGGCCAAATCGTCGCTTTGTGTAAAATTAGCCAAGAATATTAGGCTTTCAACATTGCCAGTGATATTTGAACCGTTTTTTGTGAATATGATTTCATTTTTTGTGAATACGCCAGTAAGTACGTAAAGCGGATTACCTACCTTCAGAAGGTTTCTTTCGCATTTATATCAAGTCTAATATTAATACAGATTTTTTTGTGAAGACACCTATTATGGCTTTTGTCAAAAGGTATTTTCTATTCTCTGTCTCTTATAAATCTAATTTGCGGAAAGTTATGGATAAAGGTTACTTTTATTACAGCCGATACTTATAATATTTTATTGACTTTGATTTGATTTAGTTTTTTTGTTATATTGTTGCTATATTTAGGAGAAATATTTGGTGAGGCATACGACGGTGATTTAATTTGATTTGGTTGTAGATCAACCTTGTATTTTAAATAGCAATGGCTAGGATGTTTACAAAAGTTTCTACTTTATCAGAGATATTTTTTTAACCATTCGTTTCTTTTTGACAGCCTTCAAGCTGCCTCACAGAGAAAGAAGAGGACGAAATATACGGGTTCGGGTACGGCGTGTTCGGCAAACAGATGTTGCAACGGCAACAACAACAAAAACAACTGTTGTTAGCGCAACCGACTCAACCGCTCATGCACAACACGCAACATAACTATCAAAGGTGAGTGTTGCTTAGAGTGAGTTGCACCAAGTAACTTTAACCATAACCAATGCCTTGTCAGCTGTCAAATCTCCGACCCCGTGTCACAAATGTGACCAGTTGTGACAAGGACGGGAGTGGGGGTCAAAAAATCATGAAAGGAGATCGGCAAACAGTCCTAAGAAATTTGGCCTCAATAAACAAAAATGAAATAATTTGGGTTTTCAAGAGGTGATATTAGTCTATAGCCCTGTGTAATTAGTTTTTCGAAATAACATGGGATATGAAAATAAAAAATAAAAACTTTATATCAGACCATATTTATATCAGTCAATATTACTTGTTCCCGCTCTTTTATTAAGTTATGGGTTTGAGTGATTTTGAAGGTCAATAGGTATTTCTGGAAGAACGGAGTCCAAGAACGAAATAGGTGTCAAAAAGGCAGTTATAATTGTCCAAAAACACAGCAAGGGTCGGTAATGTAGCATTCAAAATAAACATATAACGCAAGCCAAGAAACGTTATGACGCTATCCGGCAATCTGTTGTTGACAACCGATTGATTGACAAGTGACAGCCGTATCGAGTGTTGCAATTCACAATAATGCAAATCGATAATCATTAAAATAACATAACAACAACAAAAAATACTCTATCTTTAATCATTGTTTCGCAATAAACTCATAAAAAACTTTTTTAAGTGAAAAGAAATATAAATCGAACATTGTAATACAAATCTTTTAACGGAAAAAACATTTTTATTTCAAAATAGCATAATATGGCAACATCAGACAACTGCAACGAGACGAATACATCAGTTGACTTTTTATTTATTTTTTATTCCTTTTTCCTACGTTTTTTTAGGAAATGATCAATTAAAGTAGGGTTTACAACTATTTAAATATTTTTTCGAATGGTCTAATACTTTGTCTATCGGGGCCAGGAATCGCCGATCTCCTTTGTGTGATGTAATTTACGGATATGGCCTCTAGCCGGAGATTTGACAGAATCAAGGCCTTGGTTATGGTTAAAGTTAGTGAGTGTAACTCACTCTTCGTGAGCATATTATAATATTATTTTATTATAGAGAATTGACTTACTTATCAATAGTCTATTCAAACTGTGAGTGACTATATATATCAGAAGTATTTAAGACTAGCCCTTGCCAGCGGCTTCGCCTGTGTGGAGGTCAAAAATTATCAAGTATTACCGGGATAAAAAGTATAATTAGCAAGCTTTGAAAGCCAGAATCTTTCCTTAATATTTACTGTGTATATTCGTACTACGGATATGGCGTGTAGGGAAAAGATTTTATGAAGAAAAGGACAGAAAGACATGACTAGGCATTTATTTAGGCTTGTTAGCTATTGTTAGCTAAATACGTTAAAGGGAAAACTAGTTGTTAGTTCCAAAACATCATGAGGAAGAAGGACAAACACTGAAGAAACTTCATGGAAGCTTGTTTTAAAGTAGGTACTTTTTCAACACATTTTTGCATTCACTCAAATTATTTCTATCACGTTAACTGTTTCTCAACTATTTCTCAAAGTTATAGCAACATATCAATGGAAAGAAACAGAATATAAATATTCATTAATTCGATTTACACATAATATTATAATCAAGAAATAGTTTCAATTGACATGAACGTCGGTAGGCAGGTACAAGCTAGTCCATCTTTCACCACACTGTATCAAAAAGGTGGGTTGGTTAAGTTGTGTCACAGAATTGGTGACAAGATATCGTACCTACGGTGCGATGCAACAAGTTCACTTATGCAAATTATGTTAAAATTGATCTGAGTATGACAAAAAGTAGCAAATGTACCCCTTTATTAAATGTTCGCTTTAACTGTAATATGAAGTTCAAAGTTGTAGTTTAAATATTACCAGTTAATTTCTTTAGTCAACACATTATAATATGTTGAATTTTCAAACGCTTCTCCTGAAATATTACATCTTTTGCGTAAGTGGCGTTGCTGCACCGTAGGTGCGATATATTTTTATAATCTCCCAATTTTTATTTTCAAGTAAGAACATTCAACATTGCAGACATTTTAAAACCATGCATTGCAGTCATTTCTGTACATATGTACCAACACTAGCTTATCCTTTTCTACCTATTAAAATCTAAGTCTCGTTTTCCCTTGGAAAATCAAGTTCACTGGGAATGTAAGGGCTAGGCATTGCACGCAACCCCGTAACTATACATTTATAGCCCTGAAGATTCACAATACATCATTATTCTGCACGGTAGTGTATGGTGCAAGTTGCAGTAGGTATTAAATTCCTTTGTTTTAATGTACCTATCGAACTTATTAATAATGTTTATTATTGCATCGATAACTTTTATGAACATGCAAGTGAAGTTGCAGATATAAATGAATCATTTGGGATTGGCAAGTGCATTAAACTGCCAGTTCACGTCAGGGTAGATTAAACTTCATGCGATTGCCGCAGCTTATTGCAAAGTACATCAACACTTTACGAATAACATATTTTATGCTTTCAATATACACTGGTATACTAATATTAGACATGTGAAAGTTTGCATGTTTAGATGTCTAGATGTTTGGATGTTTGTTACTCAATCACGCAAACACATCCCAACTTTGGATGAAATTTGGTACGTAGATAGTTTATAAGCTGAATTAGAATTCTTTAAAACCTGGAAGTTCATTCTCATGAGAAAATTATTAAGAGAGTTATTCTGAAAAACAATAAAATTGAAAAATATGAAATAATAAGTATTATTGATTATTGACTTGGTGTCGTATTGTTATATGATTATTTACGAGTCTCATAACAAACTCCTAAAATGTTTTTCAAATTCAAAACTGCATCTTGTATAAGAAAACATCTACAGCTTAAGTCAGCTTGTTAAAACCCAATTTACTCTAACTACAAATAATAAAATAAAATAAAACGGTAGTATTGCGAACGAACGGTGATCATTACAACAATAACTTGCAATCAACCCTGCAAATGCCGACGCAAGCCGAAACAAGCCGAAACAGCTTTATCCCCATTCGACTAAGGAAATTCGCGGTCGGCTTACACGAAATGTTACCGATAACGAGAATAGCACGGGACATAGTCATAAATTATTTGGACTTTAACAGGTGTACTCGTTAGATAAGCTTTTGCGCTGCATGTTTAAATGCTAATCTAAATTGAAATCAGAAATTCGATTGGCGACAGAAGCGGCCTCCGTGTTGAGAATAGTCGAAGTGATGCACGGTTAGTGGGAGAGGCAAACTGTATTCTTTTTGATGGAATAGAAAATAGAATGGAGATGATATCTATTTACGAATCTTTCAACGAGTGCTAAGGAGATTTAAACTATCCCCAGGGCTAGACAATGTGACATTCTCTCACAAAGAACAATAATGGGAACGTCAAAAAAAATAATTGCCAAACCATAATATAAATCTACCTAAAACCTTTGAAAAACGTAACCCTATAAAAGATTTTGTCACCTAACATGTGTATATTTGATAATTTGACGAATTCATGGAACCAATTTTACTTTACCAAAATATTAAAAAACCAAATAACAGTCAGTAAATACTTTACGAAAAATACAGTAGGTACGTATATAATATCGATTACGACAACAAGGAAAATATTTTCGCCAACATAATTCTAACCCTAAGCAAACAAAAACCCAGCATACCCATAAATATTCGTCAATCGACCCAACACTGAGTCCCGCTGAAGTAAGTTCTCATTACACCGGTGCTTGCTGTAAAATAAATTCAAATTAAGTACTGATGGATATGTCCGGGGCGGGCGCTCGCACGAAGAAGTTTGTGTTAAGACCGTATTTAAATGAAGGACAATCTTTATTGGCTACTAAACTAGAACTAATAAGGTAACTGTAGTAGACGATTTATAGGTGAAAATGTTTTATTTTCTATCTCGATAAATGTTAAAGAGGTAATTTCTATGTTAGAGCGACTTTCATAGGGTTAACAAAGATGATGATGCGGAAGGTAAAAAAATAAAATACGCTACAAAATATTTTGCATCATTAAAACATGAAGCTATTTTAGTTGAAGCCGTAACCATTATTTTTATTTCTAACTAGCTTTGACGATCGGAAATTATACCACGAGAACGTACTATTGTTAACTATCTGCGTCCCCAATTTCATCCAAATGTTTACTTGCGTTTTTGCGTGGTTGAGTATAAAAACATACCTGTCTACAAACTTTCAAATTTCTAATATTAGTAGGACTAATATGATGTGGGATGGGTAGGATAGTACGACTAGTAGGACTGACTGCTGCCTACGAATTCGTTGGCGTCAAATTTCTTGTTTCAATATAAAATATATCCTATATTTCTTTTTACTTGGCTGATTTCCTAACCTTATCTTTCATAGCAAGATGTTTAATAGTCTATATATATCCTTCTTCAAGAAATTGGCTATCAAATACAAGAAGAATTAGAGAATACTCTCTACATACAAAGTCACAAATAAACACATTTTACCTCTTTATAATATTAGTATAGATACAACAGTTCTTTATACAAACATCGGCACAGTCGGAGGGTTAAATAGAAACATGAATAATGTGCAGCACACATTGCTGTAATACTTTTGAGAAAAATAAAACTCCTATGACGGATTAAAAATGGTTCGAGTATGACACGAGGAATACAAATGCTACATCATAATAACCATGATGTAAGCTCGTGATGAATATATTATGCTTCAAAATCGCATTGTTATACTTGGAAATAGTTCAAGTAATAGTTATTTATTTACTGTTAGCCTGTCAGGACTGACAACATATAACTCGTGGAGTTTTGTAAAGTATCTCGGAAAAGAATGTAGAACTTATTTCACTTATTTTACCGCGGCTGGTCCGTGGATGGGTGACCATCTTCACACACCAAGACCCTTCCGTGCTTCGGGAAGCACGTTAAGCCGTTGGTCTCGGCTGTCATTATTGGATCTTTGACAGTTATTACGGGTCTTGAGGCCGAAAGTATGACAAATACTCTAACCCAAGTTGGGTTGGAGTATTTGCCGTGTTACCCAGTTACTGGGTTGTAGAGGTCAAATAGCAAGTCGCTCTGGTTACCTATCATAAGTTCGAAAAATATTTGTCCGAATTTCATTTCACCTAAAACTTTATAACTATTATCGTCTTCGTCTAAGCGAATAGTTTTCGGTGAAATGAAATTCGAACAAAAATAATTCGGAAAAGTAATCGGTTCCCAGTCGCTCTCTGTAAAATACTGGTATTCAGTTCCATCTGATTAAACTGAAACCTGACCCCAATATAGTTGTGAAAAGGCTAGGTGGATGGACATGATTAATTTTTTAAATACTATAACAGAATTTAAGTGTTCATATATTCATTTTTAACGTACTGTCCCACAAATTATGTGTTTATTAAATTGTTAATGTTTTTGGTCCACTCGCCTAACAATTGTGTTTGCTGACCTTTACCTAATTGGTCTGAGTTTACAATAAGGTTAGTTTTGCTAGAATAGGTACTTCTTACTACTAAAAAAGCTTGATATCTTTAGCTATGGTAAAATACTCTTCGCAAATAGAAAATGCCAATCCTCAAAATAGCTGCTACCACTTGGTAATATTTAGCTCCTAAATTGGTCCTCAAATGAGGCAAAAATAGGCGAATATAGGCCACCCACACTGTAACCTGTGGGTATCAAGTATTAAAAGATTATAACAGGCGAACGCCTGATGCATGTTGAGTATCTTCATTCGTGCATGACCACGTTAAACATGGATCACTGCACACCTGTCAAGCGTATGAATTGTCGTTTCACACCTGAAAGGGTGGTCTTTGATTTAGTAAGACATTTAGGATAGGTTTTCCAATTAATAATGAGGAAAAACGCTCTTTAAATTTACTAAGCTTATTTGTCGATTATTATGACAACTCTACAATATTGAAGTCAAAATATTATGATAGTCTTTAAGCTGGGAAGGTTATGCTCAGAATAAGAAAATAGTAACCAGGATACAGTATTTATCTCAAGAAGCGACGCGCGCTTTACTTGTGGGAACCAAATATACAAACACTGTGAATGTGTGCAAGACGAGTAGCGTCAGCACATAACACACAAGCACACATTCATTTCCGATTTCGCCGTTGTCTCGGATGGTATCGACAACTCCTGCGCTGACACACACATTCACAGCGCGTACACTTGGCAACCACAGATAAAGCGCGTGTCACTTCCTGAAATAAAAATACTGTACCTCATAAACTGTAGGTGGCCTTATAATTAGACAAATCTGACACCCACACAAGATTTTCAATAATTACTATTTCTAAGAGTTAACCTCGCAGAAGTTTCGCTTATTCATTGAGTCAATCCTACTTGAGTTTATGATTGTTAAAACTCTATAAACGAAACTTTAAATCCCTAATTACGTCTGAATAACAGAAAACTTAACACCGTCCCCTCCAAGCACGGTCAGGAATATTAAAATTTGCAACTTTCTCGACCAAGCGGGGGTGGGTGTTCTCATAAATTTGTACCAGGGAAACCGCGTCATTGCGCCCACGCATCCGATCTAGCATGTCTTACAATGCTAATTAGATCTTTGCACCACTAGTTTGCCTAATGAATTACTCGTAAAAGTGTTATTCGATTGCAAATAGAGATTATTTATGGTAATGTGGACTTAGTGGGCGTCTGTTAATCGCTAGTCCGGGAGTTGTAGATTTGTTTATATTAAACTAGCTTTTGCCCGCGGCTTCGCCCGCGTAGATGTCGGAAATTATCGCAAGAGGACGTATTACCGCGGTAAGAATGTATTAATCCATGTTATACATACATAAAATTACGCCTTTTTCCCATGGGGGTAGGCAGAAACTACGGAACGCCACCTGCTACGGTCCTTACATATCATGTGTGTTTGATGTACTTAAAATAAAACTAATAGTATTCAGAGTAAGAAGACTGCGACATAGGGCTGGATTGAATTGAATATAAGTCTTCCTGGTTTTTCTTAACACTCCTATTCTACCTATACAGACACTCAATTATTTACCAGACACCAATTTAAACATAGTTATAAGAATAGTACTTTGGCCAGTGGCATCGCCCGTATAGCTGTCGGAAAATATCACCCGGGAACGTACTACCGGGATAAAGTATCCTATATCGTAAGTATCCAGGATAACCAAAAATCCAAATCCATCCAAAAATCTAAACATCTAATCCTCTATTCATTCTATCTATTTCACGGTCTCTTACTTGGAATAATACAATTAGGTTTATTTTGAGTACTTCGAACACACATGATATTCGCATTTACTATGAAGCCCAAATAATATGAATTACAATCCTACTAATCCTGCAATACCCGACCGCTACCAAGCGAGATGGCCGGACGTGGAACGGCCCGCTAGCCGCTCTGCGGCTATTTTATTATAATCTCTGATATCTTCTAAAATATTAATTTCAATGATATGCTGTAAAGGGCAATTTTGATCTACATGAAATGCACAATTTATTTAAGGTACTTAATTGGATAAGGATTAAGTCTGTATTGCTTAAAATCGCATTCATAATAATAAGCCATTATTTCTCGTAAAAAGTAAAGGATAAAAATGGTTATTATGGGTTATCCCTAAGAGTTAGACATATACCATCGCGGACTTTTTTGTAGAACTTTTTAAGGTGTACAATACTGTAGTACATTATTTTGAGCTATTTCGAAGGGTTCAGCCAGCGTTCGCAATGTAAGCGCAAAAAAATGTGTTTATTTATGACATCACATTAGAAACCTCTAAAATTATCAGTGTTTCTTTACTATATTATAGATGTTATATACATATAAACCTTCCTGTTGAATCACTCTATCTATTAAAAAAACCCGCATCAAAATCCGTTGCGTAGTTTTAAAGATATAAGCATACATAGGGACAGACAGACAGCGAAGTGACTTTATTTTATAATATGTAAAGATTAAGAAGGAGCAGTGGTGGCCCAGAGGAATCAACCTCGACTTACGAATAGGTCGTGGGCTCAAACCCGGCTGGCGCCTTAAATTATGTAAATAATTTCATCACCCTGCTCTCAAAACGGTGAAAGAAAACATTGTGAGGAAACCAATATATGGATCCTAAAAAATCGATGACATGTGACATTTTACAACCCGGTCTGGGACCGCGTGCTAGATTACGGCCCACTCCCTCTCATTGAATTGTCCCAGCAGTGGAAACAATATAGGGTAATTCTGATACTGAGAATAGTTAAGTACTGTGTGTACATTTTTAAACCTAAACCATTTGAGATTGTTTGTTTAAAATTACACAGCCATCGCAATCAATTTAGTTACACTAGGAAGTAATGTGGTTTGTGATATCTTAATATTTACGTTTTAGTATAGTTTTTCACAAAAATAGACAGTCAACTGTTAATAAAAGATTAAAGGCAGCACCAGGGCAGCCCGCAAACTTAATTTTTTTTTTTACGTTTTTTGCACCTTGCCGGTCAGTGTGATATTGAAAGATATACATATAATTCGCGACCGTAATACGAACTTCTTAACATAATTAGATTATTTAAAATTATTGATTCAACCCTCTAAGTTCTTTTAGTCCCATTGAATGGGATTTGAAAAACGCTTAAATCTTAAAATGGTTTTTTATGAAATCGTGTTTTTTAATTTTCTCTGCAGTAGGAAGAAGTTATGAAGTATGTTAATTACAAATCCGTTTACCAAGTTAGTTTTTAGTCTCCCATCCGGTCTATGAAGAATGGACGAGTCTTGCTCTTTATTCTGCAGTGGGTGTTAACGGGGTTATAATTTGACAAATTGTACAGCACAAAAATATTAGCATAGTAAAGGTGTCGTGGTATTTCCAGAAATAGCTTCTGTTCTAGTAATTAAAGTGGAATGCTTCAGCACTAAGCCAGATCTTTTATTGCTTATGCAATAAAAATTATAATATGCGGTAGTTTGCCATTAAAGGAGCCAGACGTCTGGTTAATTAAATTAATTATTATATCGTTATTCTAGTTAATTATAATACCTAATATCGTTAGTTTCAGGGCGTACGTCAACAGCTTTTATTGCATTCTTTATTTTAAAAGAGTTAATTGGGCGGTATACCCTTACCGTGTGACATGGAATAAGAGTCAAGCTGGATTCAAGTTTTATGAATTTTAATAGTTAAGTAGACCCTTGGGAAATATCGTAAGGTTATATATGCACGTATGTGTTTTTATCTAGTACAGAAAATATATCTTAAGAGAGCCGCAGCTTTGAGGTAATGATGGTCATGCATGCTTTAGAAACAAATCAACAAAATTCAAAATAGTCAAGGGAGTAAAAATTTAAAATAAAACTCAGAATAGACCAATTTGTTTAACTTAAAAAATAAAATATATCTTATTTTATATTTACATTTACTAGAATACTACACCGTCACTTAAATCTGTAAATGTAAGAAAAGCGACTATACCCGAATTACTATAACGTGGATTGTCACGCTATCGGTCATTGCCCTTTTCCTAATATTTATTCATAAAAACCAATTACTAATGTACTGTTTTCGTTATAGGAGCATGTTGAAAATCTGTTGATGGACTTTATTTCAGCTTTTCAAATAAGGAATGCTAAAAAGTGTCAAAGGTCAATAACCTCTATTACCACGCTAAAATGATTAAGGTATAGTTCACAAACTCAACGTTTACGAGCACCACGGCTTGCTAATTCCTAGGGAAATTGATTCTGAGTACCAATTTAATTGAACTCTGGGTCGATGGAGAGGATTCGAAGATAAGCTGGCAGGTGTTTTGGTCTCAATGTTGAAGTAGATTTTTGGAAGAGTTAGTAATACCCACTATTTCGGATTATTGTCCAAAAAGTGGATAGAAGGGTGATATAATACTCTATCCTTATATTGTCACACTGTAGAGAAAAGTCCTCTTTTGATAATAAAAACGTGGTATAGATATGGGATAAGACTAGAAAAATGCGACTTCTAGGGCGCAATCTATACTTATATAATATTATAAAGCTGAAGAGTTTGTTTGTTTGTTTGATTGAACGTGCTAATCTGAGGAACTACTGGTCGGAATTGAACAATTCTTTTTGTGTTGAGTAGCTCATTTATAGAAAAAGGCTATAGGTTATATAACATCACGCTACGGCTAAAAGGAGCGGAGCAGCAAACGAAAAATGGACGAAAACTGGCAGGCAATTCGATGCGACGGGAAGGGGTGCGAAAATTTGACGCGGACGAAGTCGCGGGCAGAATATAGTGGAAAAATAAACCTACATTTCAGCTACTGCAGTTATGTAGATTTTTATTGTTTTTAAGCTTTTATTTTTTTATAGATCAACACCAAAAAAAGAGAAAATAGCAACCATAAATCAAATAAACCGGCCCCCTCCATAAAAATCTCTCGCTACCCGCTGATTAATGTACAAAAAGTTTTAGGGGTAACTGCAAATTTTTTCCCATTTCCTGAAATATAAATGAACGAATTCCTAAACAACGACATCCCTTTGGAAGAACCTTGAACTCTTTGCATCCGACCAAGCATCAAAGCTTGCGACTTCTTAAAGTATTAAAGTATAGGGATAGGGAACTCGATATAAAATTACCCTGAAAGTTTGAATAAAGTTACCCTTTTGTTTTGATGTAAATGTTACCAATTAATAATAATAAGTACAAGAAAATGTTTCGACAGTCATTCATATATACGAATAGAAACATGTATGATTTTTTATATTATTTAACGATTCGGTTCATTCAGTCAGTGAAATTAACTGTCAAGCAAATCGATACACTACGTAAATTTGCCGTGCTATAGCTGTTTCATACAAGTGCCAAAATGGCAGTTGTGATTTGAATAAACAGACTATTTAAGTTGGCAGTTATATTGCTTAACAGTTCGTTCATTCTGATCCAGCCCGTCCCTTGCTGCCACCCTTAACCGAGTAGTCACATTAGTTATAAGGTTTTAAGCCCTGGCTGGAGGCCTTAATTTATTAAGGTAGCCACAGTGTAGTAATTCATTACTACGTACTAACCGATTGAATATCCTCAATGTTTGACATTTTGTCTGTATATCAATTTTAGGTCAAATCTTCATCACGTCCATTATTATTTTATGTTTTATCGTTTCACACTAGTCTTCTATTGTAATCCTTTCATTTAGTTTCATTGTAGATATTGTTTTACTGCAACAATTATGAGTTTATTACTTTTCACATTCATGTTACGCTATACTCACAAATTGCTTACAGATGATGCGCAACATTTTTTACTACACTATCCACGCACCAGAACCTTTAATTTCATTGTATTTCTTCATGTTTTTGCAAACTTTGTGATTATTAATTCTTTGACATTTATGTCTATAATCTAGTCGCCATAGCAACCCTTTAATCTTTTGTGGTTTTCTATGTGGACCTTACCGCTTTTTATCTTTAAAACCAGAAAATCGTTCTGGCCGTCTACTTTTTACACTATATTTTCAAAAATATCCAACTCCAATTTTGATTTTCAAAATATATGTCAAATTCAGCTATAAAAGGCTGAGCTGCCCTAGACCTTGAGTCATTTCTTCGGCTAGTTGCCTAACAGCTATACGAAATTATACAGGCCTTATCCCGGGGCCGACTGCCCCGGGACTCAAGAAAAGACCTCAAAGTCGCATGACAGATTCTTGGCCTTTTCTCCAGCATCTTCACCAAGCTTCTTCACCAGCTACTTCTCCGAGCTCAAGACTCTGTTGAGTCTCTCCACGGCGCCTCTTCACTGCTCAGGGTTCTGCTGAGACTCTTCACGCCGCCACAAACCTGCTGTGCCACTTCTCACAACCTCGTCACTGCACTTCGAGATTCGACGGAGCCACTCCACGTCATCTCCACTACAGGGCACCTCATCTGTGTCACCGGCTGTGCTGTGCTGTATTACAGACCTCCGTGAATAGCACCCTGCATTGACCTCCTCTACATCCGGGGCTGGAGTCAACTGCAGGACCATATTGTCTGACTCGCCCGGACTGCCGCCGACCCACTCCTGCCTTCGAACCCTCTCGTGCTCTCCATCATTCACTAATTCATTAATCAATCATCCTTCACCTTCAAATTGTTATTTTTGAATTTGGTTTGTCTTTTATACTCATACTGTTATAATAAATCGTTTTAAAGTTTATTTTCCTATTTTCTTTGTTTTGTTTTTAACTGTCGCTTCACGACAGTTTGGCGCCCAACTATTTGTCTTCAGGTTCTTCACTACTACACTTTTACATAACACTACACATTTATTTTTATAACCTTCACAAAATTCTAAAGAAAACACTTTGTCTAGTGTCCATAAATCAGAGTGAAAATAGGTACTCATTTTAAAACATTATTTCTGGTGGTCATACACCTTAAGTAATATTTTTAAGATTGTGGTATCCTACCTTTACATAGTGTGCCTCATTATATAAACTAAAGAGGTCATTACTCTTCACTAAACCTTAAAACCTTTCTGCTTGGCCTTAAAGAAATTGTTTCTGTTCCACCTTGACTACAATTTTCCTCTGATTTAATACCAACCTTTTTTGGCAGTCTTTCTTGGCAACGTCATCTTAGACCATTCGTTCATCTTCATACCACTGACATCATAATTTGTATATTCATATAACTATCGTATTACTTTTAATTTTTCTTTTAGAAGGAAAACAGGTATTTTTCCTTAATTTTTTAGCTAACTTAATACTTCTAATTTTTTTCTTTTCTTCTAGAAGAAAACAAGGTATTTTCTTTGAACCTTATCTATAATTTACTAAAATGTCTAGACTTATTAAGTTCGAATTTCTTAATAAACCTGAACTCGAATATGAAGTTAGGATCAGACTTGAGGAACCAGTAGACACTGTTATACGTTTAAGAAAGCAAGTTCTTCGACTTTCTTCTATTACCTCCTCAGAGGAAATTTTAATCTCACCAATTCCAATTGAGGAAGAGCTTCCTCAGGTTAACGCCACTATTAATTACTTAGACTTAAAAGTAAATAAATTACTACAGGGTGATTCCAAATACAGTCGTCTTATAGAAACTTATCTCAATCATTTATTTTTTAGATTCGAGCGTATAGACGTTGACGTACTAAACTCTGAACAGAAAAGTGAGTTTGACGCTTTACGGTCCAAGTTTGATAGCCTTAACAACAAATTTGAGCCATTCACTTTCCTCCCAGCGGAAAATACTCCTTCTCCTCTCCACGATTTATCTACCTCTCATGACAACTCAGAAACTCCTCCTTCAACTATCCCTCCCTCACAGACAATTCTTGAGGCCCTCCTTCAACAAATTAATTCTACAGTTTCCCCTCAACAAGTGAAGCCTCATATCTTTAAAGATCTAAAAAGATACACTTATAATGGAAAGTCATGTCCTAGGTCATTCCTTCAAAAACTAGAGGAATACTGCATTTCACGTAGCCTTGACAAAAAACTCTTGATTAGTCAAGCGTACGAAATCTTTACAGATAATGCTTTACACTGGTTCAGATTTCAGATTAATCGTAATCCAAATCTGACCTGGCAAGAAACTTCTGAGCTTCTCATAAAAGATTTTGGTGTTTTCGATTACGATTACAAATTACTCGAAGACATCAGAAAGCGAACTCAAGGTCTGGACGAAACTATAGCGGTCTACATTTCAATCATGTCCGGAATGTTTTCACGTTTGACTAAAAAAATGTCAGAGTCAGAACAATTAGAAATTTTACTGAGGAACATCAGACCGTGCTATTCAGTTTTTGTGTCACTAAGAGATTGTACTACTATTGACTCTCTCTTAGCTGTCTGCCAGAATTACGAAAAATTCTTGGACAAAGATAAAAACTTTAAAGAGCCCTCTCTGCAACAAAACTCTTTAACGGCTGAATTTAGCTACAAACCTCATATTCCAGTTACTAATTCAACCTCTGTAACTTTTCAGAAACCTCCTCCTCAGTACCTTCAAAAACCAAAACAAGTTAGCACTCTGACTCGATCTGGTCCTCCTCAGCAGAATAGCTTTTGCGTCCGTTGTCGTGTGCATGGACACACCTTAAATACTTGTAAGAAACCTCATTTCATTATTTGTTTCAAATGTGGTTTGAAGGACTTTAAAACTGCTGATTGCCCTAAATGCAATCCTAAGCCTGGTACTAGTTCAAAAAACTAACAACTGACTTGAAAAGCTCAAATTTTGGCATTAATGATTGGAATAATTGGATCAAAACTCTTAAAAATTTCTTTTCTTTCTACAAAATTTCTTCAACTCTTTACTCTAATGACAATGATTCCAAACGCCCTTTCATTAACGTGCGAATTAATAACTTAAATATTTCTGGTTTACTTGATTCAGGTAGTTCTGTTACCATACTTGGCAACAATTCTCACCTGGTAATTCTTAAATTAGGCTTCAAGCTTTTCAAGTCAGACTTAATTACTGTCTCAACTGCTAGTAACCAAAAAATTAAATCCTTAGGCTATTTTGAATTACCTATTTTCTTTAATGACCAGACTCATTTAATTAAAGCTTACGTTTTTCCAGAATTATTCCCTTCTCTTATTCTTGGTATTGATTTTTGGAAAAAATTTAATCTTTTTCCCACTATCCTATCTTCTGTTAGTCAGTTGACCCTTAAATGTTCATCTATTCAAGATGCAGATAAAAAGATACTAGCTTATGAGCATCTTAGTGCAAATCAAAAGGATATTGCAGATAACATTATCCAACGCTTCAAGAGTATCTCATTTGAAGAAAATGGCATTTTGGGACGTACTCATTTAATTACACACAAGATTGACACAGGTGATTCTCTTCCCATCAAGCAAAGATGTTATCGATTGTCCCCTGAAAAACAAAAAGCTTTAATCAACGAAGTAGATAAAATGTTGAAATGGAATGTCATTGAACAATGCGAAAGTCCATGGCTATCTCCGGTGCTGATAACGCCGAAGAAGAATGGAGAATGGCGTTTCTGCGTCGATAGCAGAAAACTTAACTCAGTCACTCGTCGTGATGCTTACAGCCTCCCACTTATAAGTGAGATTCTTGACAATCTTAAAAACGCCAAATATCTCTCAAGCATCGACATTGCGAAGGCTTTTTGGGAAATTCCTCTCAACCCTGCGGACAAAGACAAGACTGCCTTTTATGTACCCGGAAGAGGCATGTACAGATTTAAAGTAATGCCCTTCGGCTTAACTAACTCTCCTGCTACTCAACAGAGACTAATGGATATGCTGTTTACTCCAGATTTTGACAACAAAGTATTCTGTTATCTTGATGACATCGTGATTATAAGCGATACCTTCGAAGAACATATATCTCTTCTCTTAAAAGTTCATGAAAAACTTTCTTTTGCTAATTTAACTATAAATTTTGAAAAAAGTCAATTCTTCAGGAAAGAACTCAAGTACCTCGGTTTTGTCGTGGGTGAACATGGCCTGCGAGCTGATCCTGACAAAATTCGAGCCATTTTGGAATATCCTACGCCAACCTCCAGAAAAGAAGTACGAAGATTCATCGGTACATGCAGCTGGTTCCGAAGATTCATTGCAAACTTCAGCACAATTGCTTCTCCACTTAACAGGCTAACTTGCTCTGGAAAGAATGCCCCTAAATTCGTTTGGAACCCTGAAGCGGAATCGGCGTTTGTGAAACTTAAAGAAGCTTTGGTTACTACTCCTGTTCTCGCTTGCCCAGACTTCAATCTCCCATTCTCTGTACATTGCGATGCATCAAATTTTGGCATAGGAGCAATGCTTACACAATATCAAAACGACAAGGAAGTTGTTATTGCTTACATGAGTAAAGCTCTTAATAAAAATCAACAAAACTATTCTACAACAGAGAGAGAAACTCTAGCCGTAATAACTGCTCTAGAACACTGGCGTTGTTACCTAGATAATGGTAAACAATTTACAATTTACACAGACCACGCTGCTCTTAAATGGTTCCAGAACTTATCCAATCCTTCAGGAAGACTGGCTCGTTGGACGCTACGCCTATCTTGCTTCAACTTCATTCTAAAACATAAAAAGGGTAAAGATAATGTTGTCCCGGACTTATTATCCAGATCAAAAACTCATGACTCTGAAGATTCTCAACGTCAAGGTGTAAATCCTATCTTAACAGACGAATCAATTCTTAACCATGATTTGCAACACTACAACAAGATTTTACTTGGTTGCCAAAACAATCCTAATTCTTATCCAAACTATACGGTTAAAGAAAACAAGCTCTATCGTTGCATTCACTCTCCTTATTCTCTGAACGATGACTTCACGTGGAAAGAAGTTCCACTCCCACATGAAAGACAGGCTATTATCGAAAGGAATCACGCTCCTTCTCAAGGTCCTCACCTCGGAAATTTCAAAACCTACAAGAAGCTTTCGCTACTATATTACTGGTCTGGCATGTTTAAAGATATCGCTAAATTCATCTCTAATTGCGACACTTGTCTTGCTTATAAACATCCTAATCACTCTCCTTATGGCCCTATGGGCAAACCAAAAATTTGCTCGAGACCTTTTCAATCTATATCGCTTGATCTTATGGGTCCGTTGCCCATGACCAGAAGACGTAACCAACATATTTTAGTTATTAATTGTACCTTTACTAAATATACCTTAATCTTTCCCTTAAAACGTGCTACTGCGTCTAACATAATTAACATTTTAGAGAATTCCGTATTTCTTATCCATGGTGTTCCTCAAAATATTATCATGGATAACGGTCCCCAATTTCAGTCCCGTGAATTTACTACATTTCTAAATAAATATAAAGTCCCTTTTATATTCTACTCTCCATTTTACTGTCCTCAAGTCAACCCTACGGAAAGGTATAATAGGACCATCATCACGGCTCTAGCTACTTTAGTAGGTGACGATCATCGAACCTGGGATATTTATCTTCCCAAAATTCAACACGCGATGAACAGTTGTGTTAATGGTGTTAATGCTATAACTGGTTTTACTCCAAACTTTTTAGTATTTGGTCGGGAAACAGTTCCTTGTGGTTCATTCTACACTCCAACTCAAAATTTTGAGGAAGTTGTTTTTCTACCTCGCGATGTCTACGCTACAAATACTGGTTTCCTCTCGTCAATTTTTGATAAGGTTCAAACTAATTTATACATAGCGCACGCTAAGAATAGCGCTCGCTATGACCTACGTCGGTCATTTAAAGAATTTAATGTCGGCGATACAGTTTGGCGTAAGAATTACGTACAAAGCAACGCGGGTTCGTACTTCAGCGCAAAACTGGCCCCTAAATTTGTGAGATGCAAAGTCTTTAAGAAACTCTCGCCCTTAGTATACATATTAGAAGATACTAATGGAACGAAAGCTAAATGGCACATCAAAGACATTAAAATCTAAACCTCTTCTTCATCGAATCATATTATTTAGTTAGTTAATCTTTCATTAGCTCATTCATCATTCTCTTAAAATTAATCTTTATTTTTGTTTTGAATACGAGTTTTTAAACTCACAATTCAACGTCCTATGCGACGTTACCTTAAACTTGTCTTTATTTTTGTAATTTAGAGCTTACTGCTCTTATTCTTCACTTACAAGTAATTTCAGAACAATACTAGTTCTGATACCTTTACTTTAGAGCCCTACCGCTCGAATCTATCTTAGACTAAACTAAATAGTCATCTTAATAATTATATTAATTATTCCTTTATCTGTATTTTCTTTAATTACCATTTAAGGTTTTCTTCGAGCGGCTGACTACTCGTAGAATAAGCCTTAGGTTAATTTTCTATCTAAACTTCGGAGCGGCTGACTACTCGTGAAATAAGCCTTAGGTCAATTTTCTTTCTAAACTTCGGAGCGGTTGATTACTCCTTTAAAAAGTCTTAGGTCAAAATATTTTCCACCCATGGAGCGGTTGATTACTCCCTAAATAAGCCTTAGGTCATATAGGAACATACTTCTAGAGTGGTAGTCATTGACTGTGAACTCCACCCTTACCATTATGTAGATGATAGTATGCTTGAGGAAGAATGAATGTCTGTTAGATGATTTCTGTTTGGACGAAGTTATGTTTCAAGGATTTCTCTCGAACCTTAAACTTAAAATTTTCTCTGAGTCGAAAATTTTCTGGGGTTGTCGGGGAAATGTAGTAATTCATTACTACGTACTAACCGATTGAATATCCTCAATGTTTGACATTTTGTCTGTATATCAATTTTAGGTCAAATCTTCATCACGTCCATTATTATTTTATGTTTTATCGTTTCACACTAGTCTTCTATTGTAATCCTTTCATTTAGTTTCATTGTAGATATTGTTTTACTGCAACAATTATGAGTTTATTACTTTTCACATTCATGTTACGCTATACTCACAAATTGCTCACAGATGATGCGCAACATTTTTTACTACACTATCCACGCACCAGAACCTTTAATTTCATTGTATTTCTTCATGTTTTTGCAAACTTTGTGATTATTAATTCTTTGACATTTATGTCTATAATCTAGTCGCCATAGCAACCCTTTAATCTTTTGTGGTTTTCTATGTGGACCTTACCGCTTTTTATCTTTAAAACCAGAAAATCGTTCTGGCCGTCTACTTTTTACACTATATTTTCAAAAATATCCAACTCCAATTTTGATTTTCAAAATATATGTCAAATTCAGCTATAAAAGGCTGAGCTGCCCTAGACCTTGAGTCATTTCTTCGGCTAGTTGCCTAACAGCTATACGAAATTATACAGGCCTTATCCCGGGGCCGACTGCCCCGGGACTCAAGAAAAGACCTCAAAGTCGCATGACAGATTCTTGGCCTTTTCTCCAGCATCTTCACCAAGCCTCTTCACCAGCTACTTCTCCGAGCTCAAGACTCTGTTGAGTCTCTCCACGGCGCCTCTTCACTGCTCAGGGTTCTGCTGAGACTCTTCACGCCGCCACAAACCTGCTGTGCCACTTCTCACAACCTCGTCACTGCACTTCGAGATTCGACGGAGCCACTCCACGTCATCTCCACTACAGGGCACCTCATGTGTGTCACCGGCTGTGCTGTGCTGTATTACAGACCTCCGTGAATAGCACCCTGCATTGACCTCCTCTACATCCGGGGCTGGAGTCAACTGCAGGACCATATTGTCTGACTCGCCCGGACTGCCGCCGACCCACTCCTGCCTTCGAACCCTCTCGTGCTCTCCATCATTCACTAATTCATTAATCAATCATCCTTCACCTTCAAATTGTTATTTTTGAATTTGGTTTGTCTTTTATACTCATACTGTTATAATAAATCGTTTTAAAGTTTATTTTCCTATTTTCTTTGTTTTGTTTTTAACTGTCGCTTCACGACAACAGGCAAGTCCAGTTAAGAGGAGCCGACAACCTCATAAGCCGACCTGCGAGGTGTTCCAAAAAATGAAAAAAAATAAAAAATAATTGGTATTCCTGGCTTTATAAACAAAGGCTATTCCAATAAAAACAAACAATCTTACCGTCAGAATATAAAACAAAAACGAATAATTCGAGTAGAATTGCACGGGAGAACTATATGACTTGTCGAAGAGCAATTTATTCAACACATACCTACATTACTATGCATAAAGTTGTTGCAAGCAATAAATAAAATACAATATGAATATTAATACTATCATTTCTACACTTGTGTAATCTTAAATATCTTCTGGATATATAAATCAAACATCACCTCTCGTGCCCTTCAATAAAATACACCACTTTATCAGCCCAATATACTTTGACGACTAACAATTTCACTGTGTAAATACAATAAACATACGCCTACATATGACAAGTGAAACAGACAAACTAACGAACCTTTACGATACATTATGTAAATTCTACACATAACATTCATAATTTTGTGTGAATAGATGGCTAAAGCGCTGAGACTAACGATCTTAACACTATGGTATTAACATACGTAAAGAGATAACCAATGTAATGTGTGAATATTACATAATTATTATAAAAATAAATAGTGTTTTAGTTCAGGCAATAACAAATATATAATATATAATCAGCCTATATTATTCCCACTGCTGAGACTCAGGCCTCCTCTCGGTGAGCGGGAGTGGGCCGTATCTACCACGCGGGCCCGGTGAGTGTTGATAGATGTCACATGTCTTCGAATTTTTGGTTTTAGGACATGCCGGTTTCCTCAGGCAATATACCCATATACAAAAAAAAGACAGTAAAATAAAAGAAAATCAAAATTATCGTACTATACTTGTTATTGTATCTGAGGGGCTTGTGGTTAAGTAATACCAGCCACACGAGTTGATCGGTCAGGTTAAGCTACGGTTCCCGCAGTTGGTCCGTGGATCTTCACGTACCAAAATTCTTCCGTGCCTAGGAATGCATGTTAAACCGTTGGTCCCGGCTGTCATTCATAGATCTGAACATTCGTCACTGGTAGCAGCTGGATGAGAGTTGCCGAGAATCGGGCTGAATGGCGTGCAATTGGAGAGGCATACGTCCAGAAGTGGACTGCTATAGGCTGATGATGATGAACCTTCGTCACGGGATTCTCAGAAGCCCCAAAAATTGACTACCAGTCTTAGCCGTGGGTGTTGTATTACCCAGTAACTAGGTCCTGTAGTTCAGATACGTAGTTGATTCATACAAAAAAAAAAAAACCGGTCAAGTGCGAGTCCGACTCGCGCACCGAGGGTTCCGTACAAACCTGTGGGTATTCTCGGTTTAAAAATAAATGCTTTTTTTTTGAATTTTTATATTTCAGTTGATTGAATGTAAGGTAAATTGCGGTGTGTTTTTTTTTATGTATGTTCGGCCATAACTCCGTCATATATAAACCGATTTGCAAAATTCTTTTTTTGTTCGAAAGGGGTTTATTCCGAAATGGTCCCATACAAGTTTCATATAGATCTGATGATGACTTCCGGAGACAGACACCGGAACTCTAAAAAATGACAGCAAATCAACCGCGATTTCTGCTAACGCATAGATATGCACTGTTTGTTTGGAATTAGTGCAGGGTAGATACTATAACTAAAAATTTTAAAATAAAAACTTTTTTACAAAAAAAACAACAACCGACTTCCTTAAAAACACTACAAAATGAAAAATAACTTTAACTTCGGAAGTCGGTGGCAAAAACCTCAAATAAAAATCCTAAGACACCGACTTCCGAAATTAAAGTTATTTTTCATTTTGTAGTGTTTTTAAGGAAGTCGGTTGTTGTTTTTTTGTAAAAAAGTTTTCGGTGGTAGTTTATATGGTAATGTACATCATATATTTTTTTTAGTTTTATCATTCTCTTATTTTAGAAGTTACGGGGGGGGGGACACACATTTTACCACTTTGGAAGTGTCTCTCGCGCAAACTATTCAGTTTAGAAAAAAATGATATTAGAAACCTCATTACCATTTTTTAAGACCTATTCATAGATACCCCACACGTATGGGTTTGATGAAAAAAACCATTTTTGAGTTTCAGTTCTATGTATGGGGAACCCCAAAATTTATTGTTTTTTTTCTATTTTAGTGTGAAAATGTTAATGTGGTTCACAGAATACATCTACTTACCAAGTTTCAACAGCATAGCTCTTATAGTTTCGGAGAAAAGTGGCTGTGACATACGGACGGACGGACAGACAGACAGACAGACAGACAGACAGACATGACGAATCTATAAGGGTTCCGTTTTTTGCCATTTGGCAACGGAACCCTAAAAACGACGGGTTGCACTCCGGGAGTGCCGGCAGAAGTGAAAACTTGAATATTAACGTTGTGCATTTTTGTTATTTTGGAATGGTTAGGGAATAATTTTGCACGAATTTCTTTAATTATCAGTATAAAAGTACTATCATTTATGTGGTAGAATACAATATTTATTTATTGCGCTATCGTACACAAACATGACAATTTATTTTACATTAAAAAGTTTATCTCTCAGAAGAATCAACTTTCATCCATAATTTCGACGACGGCAACTACACAGACGGTCGAGCCATCAGCTGTCACCACCATCCATGGATGCGCGTGGCACGCTGTAACATAAACACACACAAACATTCGCGCAAGCGTCCTGCGCCGCCTAAACGAAACAGCAGGCGCAGGCATACATTTTCGCCGCGCCGCACAGTGGGCCCATACTGAAAATTAGTGGACTTAGGCAACAAAGTTCCTATATCAATGCGATTTTTTTTATATGACGTGTTATATTATTCCTGACAACTTTTATTCTTATAAAATTTCTTCTAAAGTTGATAGTTTGTCTTGAAAAAAATTAATTAGATTTTTTTGTATGGAGCGAATCACGTTTAATTTTTTTTCTTCAATTGTACTAATATGTTGAGTGTGTGGCGTGAGTATATGATAGCTAGGGTCATTCTCTATCCATGAAAAAAAAATCAGCGCCGGCCATCTGCGGCAGCGCGAGTAATCATTCGGTAAAAAAAAATGATATGGAAGAATTTTTTTGTCATTTAAAATAAATTCAAAGCATATTTTTGTCTCATTTGGCTGTTTTCACCTTCTTTTTAGTTAAATAAATAGTTATAATAGCGCATACGTACTTATAACTAGTAATTCTGATAGAGATTTAGTTATTACTGCATGTTATCGGTAGTACCTGCATTGTGATTGATGACTCATTTGTTTGTGCACTCGGCTAAGCGCATAACTAATGAGTCATCGAAAAATGCTCGTCTCTGATTGGCTGAATAATTTTCACTCACTGTTATGTCCACTACTTGAGTAATTAACACTAACTATAAATATAAAGACATTCATTAAGTCTCTTGTCGCTTGTTTGTGAACACAGTGAAATACTTGTATTTTTATATTTACATTAGAACTATGGCTGGATTTTGTACCAACCTAGATCTTTTTGTGAAATTAAGAAGTGGCGGTGATCTGAAAAATCATATGTTTCTGTATGAAAGTATCATTTCTGTCTTGACTACCGAAGTTTCTGAAGAAGACAAGAACCGAATCAAGGAGTTCTGTCGACTTTTTTGTGTAAATTTAAATAAAAAATGGATAGAGTCAAGTAGAAATCAAAAAACTTTTATGAATCGTGTAATTAATCGCAAGTGGTTGGAAAAAAACATCAACTGGCCTGTTTGTGACAGTGTTGATCTGAGAAGTGTGATGGGCTTTTCGGACGCAGCCTTATCTGAGCTTGTGGATATAGATTGCCATGTTCCTACTCTTGCAGCATGTACTGCGGAAGCGGGAACATCTACAGAAAAGGAGCACAGAAAACAGTTCGAAGAGTTAAGTAATAAGCAAAAGAAAAGACGTTCTACTTCCATAGTAGAAGAAAATTCCGAGGAAGAGTTGCAGCACTGGTACATAACAAAATTGAAAGACAACGGCAAAACGAATCTGGCAAAAGTGGTCGAATACCTTTCCAGTAATCCAGATGCGCTATCCGAAGTAGACGAGAGACTATTCAAAAAGCAGAGCTTAAGTACTGTCTCTGAAGATAAGTGTTTAGCTCTTTATACATCAGTTGCGCTCTCGAAATGGAAGTACTTAGCTCTTCGACAATTTCTGAAAGAAGAAAACTGTGCTGCCTTTCCATCTTATCCAAAGCTTGTAAATGCCAAGAAAAGATGTTACCCACCACAAGAGAGTATGGAGATTACCGAAAACGGAGCTCACATTAAATTGCAAGCGCTATTGGACCACACTGTGGAGAGGATATTACTTGATATAAATACTGTTGATAGGTCTCAAAATGAAAAACTCAAGTTGACCTGGAAATGGGGACTTGATGGTTCTTCGTCGCAGAGTAACTATAAACAGAAAACGTCAAACACAGCTACAGAGTTCGATGATTCATCAGTAGTCATGATAAGCATCGTCCCTCTTCGGCTAGTGTCTACTAGGCTATCATCTGGGAATGAAAATCTAGTTTGGGAGAACCTTGCTCAACTCTGTACTGTCGACCAGTGAAGTTCACTTTCACTTCGGAGACAGCTGACTTTATAAAGTCTGAAGAGTATGAGATGAAAAAACAAATTGATGAACGAATATCTACACAGTGTGGAAATATTATTGTATCACATGAATTGCATATGACCATGATTGATGTACCATCATATGCAACGTGTCCCATTTGCTTGGCAAAACTGAGTGAGATGAATAATTTAGACGCTTTGACTTCTAAACCACTTCGTGAAGAAATTTACAAACAAGGAATTTCTTCACTGCATATGAAGATTCGGTGTATGGAATGTCTTCTCCATATATCTTATAATCTGGATTTTCAACGATGGACTGCTCGCGGCGAACATAAGGCTTTGAAACAAGCTAAAAAAAATACCACACATCAAGAGTTTCGTGAGCAAACTGGAATGCTGATTGATATAGTCAAACAGGTATATATTTAATTTTCGCTCTCTTTATGTTGTTTGTGAATTATATCTCTATGTATTGTATATTACAGTATTGTTTTCCCATTTTAGGGTTTTGGAACTACAAACGACGGGAATACAGCGAGGCGCTTTTTCCAAGATTACAAAAGATCTTCCAGAATAACGGGAATTGACGAAAATCAGATTTTCAGATTGTCCGTTATTCTACAAGCCATATCATCAGGCAAAAACATTGACTGTGAAAATTTTTGAAGATACTGTAGAGAAACAGCTGATGTGTACGTGCAACACTATTCGTGGTACTACATGCTAGTTAGTGTACATAAACTTCTAATGCACGGTGCAGACATCTGTAACCACTTTGGTGTTTTGCCAATCGGTAAGTAAAAAATAAATATAGTTTGATGTATTATTTGACTCGATTGCGTTTTGAAATTAAAATGTATGTACTTATTCGTTTTAGGTACTTTATCTGAAGAAGCTTCGGAAGCCCGTAATAAGGACTTCAGAAACGTCAGGGAGAGGCACACTCGGAAAACGGGGAGAATAGCAACAAACGAAGACATCCTCCATGGATTTCTAATAAGCTCTGATCCCCACATATCCTACATAAGGCCTAAAATAATGAAACAGGTTCATAATGAGTTGTTGCCTGAAGCAACTCAATTGTTACAGACTACTGAGCCTCCCTGTGACAGTGGAATTATGGAGGAAGAAGAATGCCTCATAGCAGAGTCCGAAAATTTGCCGGACCCACTAGCACTTCTGGAACAAGAAATAATGTGATCCGGCTCTAAATTATTCCCACAAAAGCCCATCAGGGTTAGGAATATGACAAACAGCCCTTTTCAGGGCTACAATTACTTCACAGTTTCATATTGATCATACGTACGATAACTTATACTATAATAATATACATACAGTTGATTATGTAGATAATTATCAACGACTTGCCCGTACAAATTTAAATTATTTCACCTATCATTAACAAAATTAGTATAACCTGAAACATTACGATATATTTATTCAACAATAGATAACGTGCAGTTAAAAAATAACACAGCCAATCAGAGACGAGCATTTTTCGATGACTCATTAGTTATGCGCGCACAAACAAATGAGTCATCAATCACAATGCAGAGCACCTGCATTGTGATTGATGACTCATTTGTACCGATAACATGCAATAATAACTAAATCTCTACCAGAATTAGTAGTTCTAAGTACGTATGCGCTATTAAAACTATTTATTTAACTAAAAAGAAGGTGAAAACAGCCAAATGAGACAAAAAATATGCTTTGAATTTATTTTAAATGACAAAAAAAATCTTCCAAATTATTATTTTTTTACCGAATGATTACTCGCGTTGCCGCAGATGGCCGGCGCTGATTTTTTTTTCGTGGATGGAAAATGATACTAGCTATCATACACTCACGCCACACACCCAACATATTAGTACAATTGAAGAAAAAAAATTAAACGTGATTCGCTCCATACAAAAAAATCTAATTAATTTTTTTCAAGACAAACTATCAACTTTAGAAGAAATTTTATAAGAATAAAAGTTGTCAGGAATAATATAACACGTCATATAAAAAAAATCGCATTGATATAGGAACTTTGTTGCCTAAGTCCACTAATTTTCAGTATGGGCCCACTGTGCGCCGTAGAAAGAGAGAGGGATACTTCCTCTCCTACACCGCACCGGCTGTCGACTTTCCGTCCGTCTTACGAATTTTCGATCAGGTCATGTGTACTGACGCGAGTTTAACATTTTTTACCCATTACAAAAAAAGTGCTCAACGCCGCTAAATAAGTTTTCACTTCAAAAACTGGTACTCTGTTGCATTCGGTTAGACTGAAAGCTGACGCGAACATAGTTAAGAAAAGTAGTTGGTGGTAGTCACTTTAGCAGTCTTGTGGATGATAGCGTAGCAGGTGTCTTCTGGTGACAGAGATGATATCAAGGGAGCCGTTGTCAAACCACGTTTACCTTGATCTGCTATATTCCGGCAGAATCCTCACTATATATGGTGACCACTTCTGCACCGCTTTATCTATCAATATACAGCGTATTGATAGCATACTGATATAAACTCCGTAGCATTTTTATTCCAAGTTGAATTCGTATCTTCAATAAGGAAGTCATGTGTAAAAACTGGATTAAACAAGACGAAAGAAAAAACTTGTATTGAAACGTATTCCTCTCTTTGTCTGCCCTAGTTCTGTGGATCTTTATAAATGCGGAATCTATAAATAAAACAAAGTTTGTTTTATTTATAGATTCCACATTTATAAAGATCAATATTACTAGACATACACTATCTATTATAAGATAATGATGATAACATCTTCTTCATCAAAGATATTCTCAAGAATTGCAGTAATGTAAGTACACGCAAGACAACCTGTCCTCTCAAGTTCCGAGTACACGCCTTTGTGCAGCGTACTTATAATATTTACCTGACTGAACAAACACCTGGAGTGTTTCAAGTAATCAAAAGCCGTGTTCAACAACTTAAATCAATAAAATACCAAGATACAAGCTGTATAGTGCGTACTTGCATTTAGGGGGATATACGTACTCGTTACTCAATTAACGCTACGCACAGACGGGAATCCTACTAACAAGATACGCGATTACGCGCGCCGAGATACGGGAAACGCGAGAAACGCCGTGATACGCGGCCTAACTAGACGAAATTTATCTAAGTGCTATAGAATGCGCGGTGCGTCGTTATTTCTGATTCGCTATCTGCTTTGTTAGCTGGTTTCGATTACGTTTCGACATAGGTCCGGTTTCGTATAGCTTTTATGAGTCGCCTGACAATTATTGGCTTTGTCATGACCGAGTGAGAGTTATAACGTGCGTCTTTGAATTGAACTTTATGTGTTTCAAATGAAGACCGCTTTAGAAATCGTGGTGTGGAACGACAATTAAATATTTATAGCTCGTGGAATGAAGAATTAAACGTGTTTCTATAGACATTTAATTCTTTGTTTCAGAAATAATATTGTTTTCTTGCGTTAATAATAAAATTTTCATTTTCTTTTCCGTTCAGTAGGTTAATCCGGAAAAGTGACTTTGAAGGCTTTCACATAAAAGTTTCCAAGCACATAGGTACTAGAGCAGTGCCCCATGGTGGTCCATTGGTACCGACCGCGACTTACGAATTGGAGGTTCGAACCTATGCAGGCGCTTTACTTTGTTTACATTATATCACCACTACTGCTCTCAAAACGGTGAACGAAAACATCGTGAGGAAACCAATATGTCCTAGACTTACAAATTCAAAGATTCGAACCTGCACTGCGTCCGCGTTGTGGATTGCGGCCCACTCCCTCTCACTAAGAGATGACCTGTGTCCCAACAGTGGGAACATTATAGGCTGATTAGATGAGGCAGATCCTAAGCTACACGAAACACTAATGAAAATATAGGTATTTCTTATGATTGGAAAAAGATCAAACATCTTCATCATCATCTGTTCAGCCGTTTCCATTGCTGGACATAGGCCTCTGCCAAGGTCCGCCAATTCAACATTTTTGTCCTTCTTGCATCCAGCGGATTCCTGCGGCCTTCACAAGGTCATTAGTCCACCTTGTGGGAGGCCCTTCCAACTCTACGTCTTCTGGTATGCGGTCGCCACTCTAGAACCTTTCACCATCGGCCATCTGTTTTGCGAGCAATGTACCTTGCCCACTGTTACTTAAGTTTGGTAATTCTTCGGGCCATATCGATTGCCTTGGTTCGCCTGCGGATCTCTTCATTTCTGATTCGGTCATTTAGGGAAACTCTAAGTATAGTACATTGTCCTTTGGGTGACTGACAGCCTTCTAATTCAGCATTGTTGTAAATCCAAGATGGCCGAAGCCACAAAAATATTACATATTTTTTTCAAAAAAATCGAGAAATAAAGAAATCACTCTGATCCTCTTACTTCTAGTTTTTTTTCTTTGATCCTTAACTGCATATATGATATGACTCTCTCTCTACTAAAACTCTAGACGGAATTACTGTATTTACAAAACATACCAAACCTGTATAATAATTAGGTATATCGAATTTCAAGACGCGTATTCCCAAACAATGGTTCAATATCGCACATGTTTCAGTTCCCAAACCCAATATAAAGTTGGGATCGGGCAATAAATCAGAATGAGTATCATATCGGCACCATGCAATGCCGCGGATGCAATGAATATTGATTTTCTCAACAATTTAGTTCTACGTACGTAATAAATTTATATTAATTCCGATTTTGTTGGTATGTTCACACGCTTTATCAAAAACTTGCTGTTTGTTTGAAATAAGATGTTTGATTTGGCAATGGGTTGAATATATTGAATTGTATTGTCATCGAACTCAAAGATGTGTCCTAAATTTTAGATCGATCTGACAACAGGAAAGGGGTTAAACTTAAAGTTGAAAACTTGACTTTTGTATTAGTAGATAATCATTATTGGCTTAATTTTTTCCCTACTATGTTGGGGTCGACATCTACTCTAATCGGATTGGGTAAATGTGCTGATCTCCACAACCCAGTTACCAGGTAATATGATATCCCATGGTATTACTGATATTCAGAGATTTGGGCTTCTGACGACCGAAAGACAGTCAAAGATCGACGAATGACAGCTAAGACTAACGGTTCAACGTGCTTTCCGAGTCACGAATGGGCTTGGTATGTAAAGACGGTCACCCATCAGCAGACCACACGCGGCAAGTGAAGCTTAACCTGAATTAAAACAAAATATAGTTAGCAATATAAATAGGCTTAAGGTTATTGAGGTTGAATGTTTGAGTTGCAGCCAATACCTAAGCAAACTTAATATCTTGCAATTATAGGTATCAGCGCCCACCCTCGTTAATATTATAGCTGATTATCAATAAGGTATAAAATGTGAGAAACTGGAATTAAAATTAACAAAGGAAAAAAAAACAAAATAAACGGTGTGCGTAGGTGAGTGTAGGGGTAAGTGTGTATACGTGGATATGTGTGTGTGTGTGTGTGTGTGAATAATCGACGCGATTGGCTGTTATTACTTAGCCACAAACCCCTCTTTATTAGAAGGTGGACATAATAATATTGGCACAGGCAATACGCAATAATAAACCCATGAAAAGAACGACTTCCATTTCCGTCAAAACCAATCAATATTCAATTATCCGCTGACAGTCACATTTTCAGATTCAATAACCCAAAATTGAAATAACATTTAAAATACCAGACGTATTAATTTTATACTCGTAAAATTAACGTCAGTTTAAACGTTCAATTATCGGAGCTGATTAAGGGCGCGGACACATCAAACGAACTCTTTACAAAATTTACGATTTCATTAACCACCACTCATTTTACGGATAATCATCATTAGTAGAGCATTGTTAATGCCGAAGTCGATTAATTTCCCATTTTCCGAATTCCGAATGTTTTGCTTAGTCCGATATTTTTCCGTTTTCCGCAATTTCCAAGTGTATGTCTGTTTACGGGGGATGTTGGATTTTGTTTTTTATTTTTGATGTATGTCCATACATTTTTGAAAATCGTTAGAGGCTTTGGGATTATTAAGAGCATTGTATGAAGATTATGCAAATAAAATGCAGTATCGTGACATACAAGCGTAAATTATTATTATCGTAGCTATTGAATAAAAATATCAAAATTCCAAATATCTTTGTTTGCGAATGCAATGAGCGTAAATTATTTTTGGTCATAATAATATTTTATAGACTACAGTTGTTAACTGTGCGTTCTTCTAAAAATCTTCTCCTACTCTGTCCTTCTCACATTATGTCGATTCTTCTTTGGAATGCTTTCAATATCAGGACGGTCACCAGTGGTAACGCATTTAATTGGAAATTTCAGAGTTATTTTCAAAACAAAACAGCGTAGAGTCATCGCGTCATCCTACCTTTTATACACCTTTAATATATTATAAGTAACGTATAAATATTATATGTGTATTATAAGTTTATAATCTATTTATGTAGGTATTAGGTACATAAGCACATTGTTTTTTTAATAGTTTTTCTTCATTGTTCCTCTCAACCAATGCTCCTGCCATCTAATTTTTGACTAGTAGATAATACCTAAGAGGCATTAAGTACACCTTTGCACCTTTTTTGTGCGCGAAAAATTCAAATAAATGTATTTTGTTTCAGTTGCCTAAGTCCACGATCAGCGTATTTCTACGAATTTCCACCTAGCGGTAAGTATCTGTCATTTACTTTAAATTGTAGTCTCTTGATACGTTTACCTTCTATAGATAATTATTAGATTTATTTTCTTGAAAACGTTGGATTAATATTCATTTAATCAAGTCTTTTAGATCATTTTTGCAATTAAGTTGATTCATTTTATAGATAAGTACCTATTATGTTCTACTATAAATTTATATGAGTAGACTAAGAAAGGAGTTCAAAGTATTCAGGAAAATGCATATGCAACAAAAAAGTGCAGCTATAATGTCGTTGTTGATATTTTCTTCTATTACTTACCACGTCACTCAATGTTAATAAGCAATTAAACGATAAATTAAAAGAGCTTTGAAAACACGCCACAAAAGCGGAGAAAAAACCTAAAACATGCCTAGCACTTGAGAGCTTAATTTATTACCTTCTAATGTTGGCTAGACGTGTCGAGTCGTGACTTGCTTTTTTAGACCTAATTCGTGAAAAGCAATTTTGTTAGTAAAATTAATAGTACTTTTATAGTATGTCGTTTCTTTTCTGAGAAGAGTCTATTAGCAGACAAGTAGGTTCAAGTTTTCTTTTCAGAATATTTAGTGCTTAATACGAATTGTCTTTTGACAGTTAGATCTGTTTTATAATAAGATGATTCGGATATGTATGTAGAGAGCAGTGGGAGCCCAGTGGAATTGGCAGCGACTTACGAGTTGACCTTGACCTTGAATATTTTGTCACAACTACTATCAAAACGGCGAAGGAAAAATTCCTGAGGAAACCGGCATGAATTAGAACCCAAAAATTCGAAGACGCACACGTCTTCGAATATTTGGATTCTAGTTCATGCGGGCCCAGTGCGTGTTGATAGATATCACAACATCTATCAACACGCAGTGGGCCCGCGTGGTGGATTATGGCCCACTTCCTCTCACAGAGAGGAGGTATGTGTCGCAGCAGTGGAAACATTACAGGCTACTTATATGTATATGTTTTTAATAAAATTACGTTTTTACTACGTTGGTCAGTTATTTACTTTATGTTGAAACAAGCAATATTATTTTGTAGTTCTTACTCTATTAACTCAACTCTATTCTGTAGTTAGTTACAATTTAATTTTAAGCAGGCATTGTTATTGTAGACAACTGCCTGGGCACTGCTAAGAAGAAGGTGACAACGTTTTCGAGGTTGCTGCGAGGTTTGAAGTCTCATAGGAAAGAGAAGCATGGATCCTGTTCGCCGAAGCACACGCATAGTCCTCGACAAGTATTGCCACCCCAAAGGGTAAGTATTTCAATCGCACTTGTTTTTTGGTTATGGTGATCTGATGTTTCTTTCCAAATTATAAGATAACAACCACGTCATGTAAATAGTTGCTAAAAAAACTAAGGGCTTAAATTTTCGTTCTTTGGTACTGTTGAGCTCCTTAAGTTCTGAGTTGACCTATATGATTACTGACAAATGAAAGAAAATCGATTATCATTTATAAGCAATGTGACGCTCTATTAGTAATGACGATGATAAGAAACTCAAAATGTAGTGGATTGTCAAACACTTATCCTGTTGAAAGTCTTAAAAGAATTGTTTTGAAATCAATTGGAACTTGTCTAGACCGCCTTGACGGTAAGACTGGGTTCTTTATTTTAGAGTCAGAGAAGAAAAAAAGAGTGTTAACCTTCTTGGTCCCTTATTATTATGATACAATTGGGTACCTACCTAATTATAATTTGTACAAATGTCAGGTCTCCATTTACCAATAGAATGCCTCTGCTAAAAGTTGTTGTGTTTTATTAACAGGATTGCTGTGTGTGAGGACTCAGTAAATAAAATTAAAAACAGATCATATATTTTATGATGATGAATTTAATCGACGAGATTATTTTGGTTTTAACGGATCGACTAAAATCTTTTTTGCAATGTCACACCGTGTAAAATTGCTATCACTAAATGTTTGATCTGTAATTGACTCAGGTAATTAATTGTAATGCCACGAGTGTTACCTCAAATAACGTTTTACAAATAAACTTTGAGCTAATACCATATTCAAATATTGTAGATGATGTAGGCATGAAATACTTTGTTTAATATGTAACTAGACTATTTGAGTGACTAATAAAAGAACTTAGAGGTAATGTTAATAACGCCAATAATATTACAATCGTAGATGCAATATGTTATTTTTTTCCTGATGATAATAATTATAATCAATGTAAGGTTTACAACTGTTATGTGGGAGATCAATTATGCCGTGAGACGTATTGTCTATAACTTCAGACCTTACAATGAATAACTAGGTGTTGTACACATTACACAGTTTAATTAAAGTAAAAAGATAGAAAATGCGTTTATTAAATGCGGTTAATGTCGTAAGTAGCCAAAAGTACCACTCCAATCCATTGCTAAACACAGATCTCATTAAGGTCTCATTGATAATCGAATAATCGATCAACCAGACATCGATATAAATAATACATAGCATAAGTTACTTTGACAGGAACCAAATAACAATTACTCGATGAAATCTATAAAGCTTTTATTATGACTGAGTCCTAATAGATGTAACCACCACGTTATATAGATATCGATAGTATATCGTCGAATTCTACTTGAACTGCTCTCAGCTCTCAGGACACTCCAGATTTTAGGTCAAACACAATTAGATCGAAAACAATTGAGTCTCCAATAAAGTTCGCAACACACAAGTCTACCGCTATTGTCGACGCGATTTCTCGTTAGCAACAACAACTGTATGTAACCGAATCTTAGTTTGAGTACACGCTTAGGGCGTCTGTCTCTCGCGTTTTTTTCATACATTCCTTTTTGCAACCCCCCCTTGCACCATTATGTGAATCCGGCGCGACGCCGGTACGCCTTTGACATGCACTCCGAGCAATTAGTATGACGCGTCGTGTGTACGTACCAACGTACATACAATACGTACTTGCGACGCTTAATTTTTTTGGAATGTTTGCGCTTATGTCTGGGCTTTTTTCAAGGTTTCGGTAGGAAGATAGTGATGAAAGGGTTTTGTCACAAATTCAAAAATAAATTTTAAATTGAGGAACGTCAGGCTGTGCGATGTTCAAATAGGTATCTGGGAAATACATGTCCACAGATCTTTAATCTAATTTCCCTGTAGTGACAGTCGTAAATAATATCACCATCCCCTATCTTCCTATAGGTGTCGTAAAAGACTAAGGAAATGGATAGCAGCGGTCCCTATGCATTTTACCACCATACTGCGATCGCCAACCCGCCTGCCAAGCATGGCGATTAAGGCAACGCCCCCCGAATTGGGGAAGACCTATTACCAGCAGTGGACGTCTTACAGCTGAAATGATGATGACGATGATGAGATCTTTAATAAAGATCGTGCATTTGATTCTCAGACCAGCCTTTTTATAGTGCGCAAAATTTGCTAAGTTACCAAGAAGAACAGAAACAGACAACTAATACGAGTCTTCAGTACATCTTACAATGAAATGACAAGAAAAATATGAATTCCTCAACATACCAATAACCCTCACACAAGAAATACACGCTTCGAATACGCAACTCATCTCAGCTAAATTAAGTGCTACATTTTTCCACGTCCACCTATATATTTATTAATCTCCAGACGAGAGGGGTGAAGAACAACCTTCCCCCCCCCCCCCCCCCGGGAAGTACGTCACCGCATGCCTTTTGAGAAATGACGCCTGCCAAAGTTAAGTCGGTTGAGCCAAGCCAAGACGGTGAGTTATGAACGTTTGTTGGGCCAAGGGATAAAGGCCATTAGAGCTCCGGTATAATCCTTATCGGGCAAGTTGCACTTAGGATTAGTCTTGTCAAAAGTCGCCTTTTTCGGTTTATTGAGCAAGCCGTGTCCAGCTGCGATTAGGGGATCAGAAGTGGATGGCGTTATTTGTAATGCTTGTAAGTAGGCCATTGCTTTAAAAACTTGGGATCGATATGAACGTTCGTGGAGTATTTGAGGTTATGGGTTAAATGATTAATGGGGTACAAAATATTGACTAGAGCGATTTTTTATTTGATCTTATGATATTTTTGTAAATAGAGTCGGAGATAATAAGTTTGTCATCTAATCGATTTACAAAATAGGTGCAGTATTAAAAAAATGTACGTTTATACTCAATCTTCTTATGTAAGTACATTAAAGAAGAAATAGTTAGCTGTTTACTGATTACAGAACACACAAATTAGCATGTCTTGCCAACATAAATCACTTTTGAAGTGTCAAGCAGCATTTCCTTTTTAAAGTGAGTCCAGCCAATTTTCACTGGGGTAAATTAAATTTTGCTTAGTCCCATGCCCCGTCGCTTGATATTACGCCGGGAAATCCGCGAATAAACTTCTTTAGCCTTTGCTGTTATTTTGCGGAATTAGCAGTTTAGAAGAAAATAAAATTTGTGATGGGACACAACTTTTTTTGATCTTTGACCTACTCGTTTTATATCTAAGAAGACGTAAGTTAGTACCGATAAAATGTTTATTTGTAGGATAAGTCTCCTTTCTGAGCAGCCAGGTACTTTTGCACGAATATGTATCCTTGAAGATGATAGTAAACTCACCGAACGAAGAAGAACTAGGTGGGTTTACTCTATTTATTTTATCAGTTGGTAAAGGTACTGTGTCGCTGACCAACCAAAAAATATTGCGAACATTAAGAACATTTTTTCGGTATTTTTTTTTTTTAAATAAGACTGCGGGGTGCGTTACACACTAACAGTAGGAATAGCTTTATTTTGACAGTTCAGCAACATTCATTGCGTTACTTACGTTGTTAAGCATACAAATATTCAGACATATACATATAGCAATGGATTAGCAAATTCGTTCAAAATGATTAAGATTGTGATGATCGTGTGTTACGCAATTAGGGTGGAGAGCTCTTTTATATATAGGTACATATATATACAAATAAATACAATTAAAGTGTCTATTTGTAATTTTAAAATTATAGCGTTTTACTCAATGCATATTAATATAATTTGGTATAAAATATATTATGGTACCTACTTAAAATAAAACTGTATGTCCGTCTGTTTGTTTGTTCGGCTGTTCTCCAAAAAAGCTTGACCATTGTGACAGTATTTTTGACTGGCAGATACCTCATGGTATTAGAAGAAACATAGGCTACTTTTGGTCCCTGCAGCACGATCCCGTGGAACAATTTCCGACATCCGAACAAAGCCGTGGGCAGCAGCTAGATTTAAATAAGAACAAAGTAATCATACAATTTGCCTCACACGGTATTGGCACGTTGCCTCCGATACTTCTTGTGGGGGTATTATTGGTCCATGTTTATGTGTATGGTTTGTGCTCTACAGACGGTAATAAAACGTTATAGTTGCTTCACGGGCGCTTTTAGCATTTCGAAGACGATAAATACGAGCATCTTGCACCGATAAACGGGTATTGTACGTTGCATTGTTGGACAATTTAGTAGTAGAGTATATTGCGTGTTTAGGCATCCATTTCACCTCCGCCGGTAATAAAGAAGGAGATAAAACAGGATTTCCTGATGATGGGTACTTGGGAATAGCGTCAGATAACATTATTTTATCTTCAAAGTGGTAGTTTTTGTCTGACATCGATTTAAAATGTACCTAGAGACATGTCTTCTGCTTTATTTAATTATGAATTTTATAGTGCTTGGAATAAGAAAACTTAAATGTATTCGAATACTTCAATAATTTAGGTAGGTACATTTTAAAATTTAATCAATTGTAAAATGTACCAAAACCAAAATCTACGTTTTCTAATTCAGACTAAATTTCAAAATATAGATTTTTGTTTTGGACAAAATCATAATTTCACAATACGTCAGTATGTCATACTATCTATAATAACATTTTATTAGAGTAGTTACAAACGGGTCCACCCTTTATGGCAGATTTTTTTTCGTCCTAATATTATTTTGCATAACAGCGGATGTCATAAACTTCATTTCGCAGAAAATCGTTTGGCATACACTCATTTATCATACATTCACAACGCATAATTTTATAAGTCAGAATCATCTTTACGCATAAATTTTATTCCATAATAATTAAAAAGTAGAACCATCATATCGCAGAAAGTTCGCAGTCAGATTCGTCTCTTGGCATAATTTCATATCGATAGTTATTAAAAGGCAGAACTATCATATCTCAGAAACTTTAAACTTAGAATCATCTTTTGGCATACATTTCATATCGAAAAAGCATGCAGCATGCAAACAAGCATGCAGCATGCAAACAAGCATGCAGTATGCAAGCAAGCATACAGCATGCAAGCAACCAAGCATGCAGCATGCAAGCAAGCATACAGCAAGCAAGCATGCAAGCAAGCATGCAGCATGCAAGCAAGCTAACAGCATGCAGGCGAGCATGCAACATGCAGCATGCATGGTTTCTGTCACGGCTTCGGCGCTGCGGGGCTCCGGCGGTCCCACGCGAGCTCATCGTTGCAGATGGTTTTACGCTCACCACCGTGGCTTCGGCTTGCTGGCCGGCGGCCTCAGCCACGGCGGCGGCCGTCAATACCACCTGCTCCTCAGCTCGCGGGCCGCCTCGCCACTCTGCGCCTACGCGGGCTTAAATTACACTCTAGGGGTAGGGCAGACAAGACTACGTGGAGTCGGTTCTGCAGCGATTCGTTTCTGTCAATAATTTTTGTAGCACAACATAATACTGACTTTTTGAGACACTATTTCATTTTATTTAAGGTTAAAATGCAATTTAATAGAAATGAAAATATGCCTAACTATGAAGATGGCAGAATTTCATTTAGAATAATAAATGAAATTCTGCCATCTTCATAGTATGCCAAGTGAAATTATGCCAAATAATCATTGCTTTAAATAATTGTTATGCTAAACGAAATTATGCGGAATTTTAAGTCTGCCAAAGGTAATTATGCGAAATAAAATTCTGCCATCTTAAAAGTATGCCAGCGTAAAGTCGAGCATATAAACATTCGGCCAAACAATGATTATGCTAAACATTTTTTATGCCTTACAAATATTCGTTTAAATAAGATTATGCCAAGTGTGTTATGCCAAATAAAATTCGGAGCATCAAGTTTCTGCCAGATAGAGGGAACCCGTTACAAACAACTATCCACAAATTTCAGAAATAAGTTGCGAATTGTGTACCACTAAATACAATTTAATTCCAACTACGAAACGCGAAGTATGCAAATGAATCGTAAAAAGATTTTCGTGTAGAATAGATTAAAACGTAGCCGATATTAAAGTTTCACAAGTAAGCGAAGTTATTCGTTGTTACTAGGGTTAGCAAACAATATTTATCGTTTTCTACAAGATTTTATACTTTAGTTTAGTCTTGTGATAGGTATTTAAAATTCGTTGAAAAACTAAAATTACGGACACAATGACTCACGTTCAGTTCTTTGTTTACGAACGATCGTAATGACAATAAAAAACAATGCAATAAATATGGCTTACAATATTATAATCATCAATCCACGCCAGCCAATCATCAATCCAGGTAATTTAATCCCATTGAATGACTTTTTCTTGAAATACTCATTCGATGGGATAAAAACCTTTTAACAAAAATTAAACCGCCGAAAAAAACTGAAAAGTAAAAAATAATAAACCTTAAAATTATGAGTCGGCGCTTTGAGAGATCTTTGTTCATTGATTTTTCAGCGCCAACTCAAAATTTTAAGGTTTATTATTTTTTGCTTTTCAGTTTTTTCGGCGGTTTAATTTTTTGTTAAAAAGTTTTTATTTTATATTTTTTGTGGCTTTAATGGACTCATAATACTTGGCAAGGTATACCTTATCCAATAAAAAAAGAATTATCAAAATCGGACTACTCTGTATAAAGTTATGCGTAGTTATGCATTACAATCAGTGAGTGAACAATCAATCATCCCCTGTTTTCTGACCCTTAGCGTTCGATTTTGTTTTCCAAATTTATATGGGACCACCTTGGTAGTATACCCTTTCCAATAAAAAAAAAAAGAATTATCACAATCGGACTACTATGTAAAAAGTTATGCGTGGTCATACATAAAAAAAATATATATACGCGTCGAATTGATAACCTCCTCCGTTTTTTCGTCGGTTGAAAATGAATTTAGAGGGCTGTATTGATGATTTTAATCATTATAATTCTATAGGTACATACGTGCTTCACATACAGTCTGACACAGCCCTGTAAGTTGCAATAAAAACGTAAGAAAATTCGAATTTTGGTGGGCTACTCTGACACTTCCCCCGTAAATGGAGATTTTTTGTCGTTTTTAGAGTTTTGTGTGTAATTAATTATTCATAACCTCAGTTCTGAAGCATAACAAAATGCATTTTTCAGAATCACAATCTGTTTCTGTCGTATGTTTTTATTTTCACCCTGACATAACAATAAACTAGATTAGTCCATACCGGTACGCGGGGCAACCCTAGCGCACCACATTTATCAAGTTTACCGCTGTTATGTATTCAGAACCATTGTTTTTGACGCAGATTACTTTCCTAGCACGTTTAGCTATGAAACTTGTATGCAACTTTGTTTTGAATATTTTTGCATTACTAAATGACTTGAATGTTGCGCCTAGTTTGCGGTTTTGTACAAAGAAAGAAAGTTTTGTATTGTTCTGTTTCTGGAATATTCTTTTATTGTTGAAGTTTGGTCTTAGTTTCGTAGTTGGTGTAAATTTTATTATTTTAGGTTTTATTGTGACAAATTAAGCTTCATAATTGACTAGAAGAAGATACCCAGATTATTTTCAAGTTGTTTCACCTTTGTGAATATCAACGATCTCAATGAAATCAGCATATCGCAGTCAACGGAGTGCGATATGCTGAACGTAGGCTTCTACCATGCTGCTCATCTTGTCCTCTGCGCTTCACATCCAGCCCGTCCCAACCACCTTTTTCACACTACGTTTTCCGATACGCTGTCTCCACTTCAGGACGCGACTGTTCCACTGATCATCGGTCCTTCGACAAACATGGCCAGCCTACTGCTAATTCTAGTTGCTTACTCTGCAAGCTATGTTGTAACTCCAGTGATTTTCTGGATAACTTCGTTCCTGATATTATCCTTCAAAAAAACTCCGAGCATAGCTTAATCCTTAGCGTGGTGAGTGACCTTAGATTTGTGGATCAGCCCAACTGTCAATATGATTGAGCATAACAGTCTTTTCATTGACTAGCTGAACTGTCCTCTTTCCAAATATATTCAAAATTTCATCCAAATCAGTTTTGCCATTTTAGCGTGAAAGCGTACAAAAAAAAATCTTTTAATCTCTTTATAATAATATTTTATAGTTTAACGACATAGATGTACCTATCTTATCTATTTAATCACACAGCTTGTCATATGAGAACGATATCGTTAAATATTCGCGCCTGTTGTTGTTCAATCCATACCTTTTTTTTTCTGGATGGGAAATCATCAAATGACTTCTCCCGCTCTGGGCGGGCGCTGCGGGAGGGTGTGTCAGACTTTTACTGACTAAAACCCACCCGTGTTCCATCAGTTGCCCATGTGCCGGGGTCACGGTATCTCGCTTGAACAAGTTCGCGACCCCGGCAGGCATCGGTCCTAGTAGACCCCTTCACTGCTGCTGACATCTCTTTGAGGCGCGCGTGGAACACTACGCGCCGTCGACCCGAGCCTGGTCCTTACCGGGCGGCGAGCTACCCATTGCTCGCCACCCGCAAGCTCGCGCCTACGGTGGCCGGGAGTCCGCAATCGACTCCCGACGTCAATCCATACCTGACAATCACTTTCAGCCATCAAACATAGACAATGGATAAAATGAATTAATAATCCAATATCTCTCAACGCTTGTCGCCAATTATCGTGTCGATTGCAGCCCTGAATTACTCTGTAGCCTGCCAATCAAAATTAAATTTTATAGCGATGCAAATAGGTTATTTATTCATCGTTGCTCATAGATAGATCAATTTCTAAGCGAAAACGATGTTTATGTCAAGTTAAATGTTAATTGCGGAATTGATTTGTTTCCACACCTAATTTATTACTAAGATGTGAATAATACCTATAGTGCTACATTACAAGTGTTATCTTTGGCGGTATAAATCTCAGTTTAACTGAGTGTCAAACTCCTTATAATGTTCAAACAGCGTGTGTCAGATATGCAACAGGAAACTGTTTTAAATTATGATGTCTTTTTTTCTGGGTGAAAAAATTACCAAATGTCGTCTTCCGCTCTGGCCGGAGCGGGAGGCCGTATCAGGCTTTTATTGACTAAAACCCACCCGTGTTCCTTCAGTTGCCTGTGCCAGGGCCACGGTAATTCTTTCTAACAAATCCGCGACCCTGGCAGGCATGGGTCCTGGCGGACCCATTCAATATGTGCTGACTTTGAGGCACAACTCGCCGTTGACTCGAGCCTGGTCCTTACCGGGCGGCGAGCTACCCATGGCTCTGGTGGCTTCCGCTCTCCCGACGCCCGGGGTGTCCAACGGCGGCTACGGGCGTGAGGGCGCATAGATTTCTTCTCCCATACGTACTCCGCCTCCTCCTTCGCGAGCATTACTGGTTCGCGAGTATGACATGTCTCGAAGTTCTTCTTCTTATTGCCGTTGTCCCATGTTACTCGGGGTCGTCGCAACACGTTTTGTTCTAATTCTTCCCTGTCAACTGTTACACTATCAGTCACTTTCTTCTCTCTCATATAAATCCTCTCACAATCCATTTATCAATACCATAAAGTTATGATATGAATTTAAATAAATTAAAATGATCCAATAATATTGAAAAAGTTTTGTTTCCAAAATCCCTACCATAACATACTCCCTTTAGAATTTACTGTAATTCCAATAATACGATGTTACCCAAAAACGTCCTTTAAACCGAACCCATTAAAGCCGTCAATAGCTCAAACACAATTTAAAACGATATTTCCGCATAAAGAAAACGTGTGTGACTTTGATAAGGGGCCAATAAATCGTTCGAGGTTCGAGTTTGGGGCATCCGCGTCGCATTATAGAAGCGCCTATTGTAGGCTATTCGCATTATTCCCTTATCAAGTGGGAGTTAATGGGCGAGCATTGTTGGTCCTATGATTAATTGATTCGTACGTACATGCTTTCATTGTGATGCAGATATCCTTAGCTTTTTCCTTGCTTAAGTGAAAATGATAAATGAAAAGCCATTGTTGTACTAGTAGTTGTGACGTTATGAGCGTATGCTAATTAGAACGGTGTGATTTTGATTGTTTGTTTACTTAGTTTGTTTTGTCGTTGTTTGCACAGACAATAGTGAATTATGAATGAAGTTGAGGTTTTGGTAAACATTGAATGTTAGTTTCGTAGTTTGTCTGTTAAATTTTGTTTTTGGTACTATTGCAGTAATATTTTGTAAGAGCAATGAATACAGAATTACCATATTAATATGCAGTAAGTTTGATACCTGTCTGTTAAGCTACGTATAAAAAGATTTGGCCTTCGGATTTATAAAGGTCGCCTTAAATATTTCATCGGTGACTTTTTGATGTTCAATCACACGACATTTCTAATAAAAACGCTAATATCCCCATTCCTTTGGAAAAGGAAAAGAACATTTATATCTGTTCATTGTAAATATTTATTAAAGGTAAAAAATATTTCCTACATATTGACGCTTTAGGTGTTAGAGGAATTCAAGATCAAGACAAATTTTCAATCGTTTTATGCTTCATTAATCAAAATTGCTAAGTATATATTATATTTAATGAAGTTTTAGACGGTATTAATTTCATACACCTACAAGCTTTTCTCTTACAAAACTTTATTTGCACTAAAATTATGATGGTGGAAAACTTCAGCCAACTTCAGGCGATAATTTATCATATCGCTCGAGGCTACGGTGATTCGGGAAAAAGTTAGACTTTCCGAAGTAGCTTGCTAGTGTATTTGCGAGAATTCTTTATGAGAAAAATGACTGGCCGATCATAAGATAAATGATGTAAATTTTACTCTGAATAGGTACTTAATTTGTGTTACATTTAAGTTGTGTAGAACTTAGATTTAGCATCCGTTCAACGACAGATATAACGTTCGACGGTACGCACTGAATTTGTTTGGTAATTAATAAGCATCACGAATATTAAAATACTGTATTTATATAATTACAAAATCTGTGTATTATAACGTATATTATATGTATGCGTTTACGCATTGTATTAATATATAAGACAACATTTACACGAGCAGCACCGCAATTATTTTCAGAAAAAAAAAATAACTGCAAAAAATGAGGAAAAACTTGAAATTTTTGATAGAAAAGCCAGTCTTTGGCCTCGAAACTACAAGGGATACTTTCCAACAGGTGGACACACCGGACAGCGTGCTACAAAGTGGCCTCGGCCTAGGGCCTGGACCCGACACGGCTCTTAGGTCCATGGTTGACCCGAGAGACTATGACCGCCTCCGCTTCTTTCAAATGAGTGCCGCCCAACCAAACACCTTCGAAGAAACTATACATAGGGTGAGCATTCAGCACATTTTCCTTCAACATCTATGGGTGATAGAGCTGTTTTAATTTGCCATGAAAAAATCACCCTTGATTAAATTAACTGTAGCTTTTACCGATAATATCATATGAGTGATTTTTTACTCCTATACTACGTGCATTATGATTTCAAACAAAAAAGGTTCGAGTAACTTCAGTCCCTTTTTGTAAGTACCTAATGAAATTCAGGCTGAAAAAATGAAAACAGTTCCAACATGGCATTTTAAAAAGAGATTATGTAAAATATATTGTATCGTTAACGTCTCTGGTTAACTGTGCAATAAAACGCTCTAACTCAAAGGTGCTTAAGGAAAATGCTACAGTCTGTTATGCTCTGGATGGCAAACTATTTATTTAGCCTATTTATACATATACGTATAGACGTATTTTTTATTTATTTGTTTAGGAATTTAAATAATAGTAACGTATGCGTTTTTAAAAGTTTTTATGATGTTATAATATAGCTACATTTTATTTTATAATTACTGCTTTTATTATATAGTTTATTTATTAATTTTAACGTATCATCTCATTATTTTATGCCATTATTAAAATACTGTTACGTTTATGTGTTGCAAAATTGAAATTGTCAAAAACTTTAATCATCTTTGTCAGCAGTGTAATTATGTATTCAAATATTTTATATTTATTTGCCAAACAGAGTATTAACAGGTTTCAAAATTCAAAATTTCATCAAACACTTTTGGCTTCTTTTATTCGGCATGCTCAAAGAATTGGAGGTGGCTCTACAAATCGTATAATATCGCATAAAATTATATTTCATTACTCTCACGTTTTCACAAATTTTATTTATTATTTTCTTCCTTAATATAAATCACATTATTATTTTTGCACAGCTACGTAGTTTGGTATTATTTTGCACGAAATGAAAATGTTATGCATGGGAAATTAATTACATAGAAATGCATGTTGTGCACGATGGACTTCTGTTTTTATTTAAATACAGCGTAACAAAAAATTTCGATAAAATATCCCTTATTTGTCACACATTTATCGCACAATTTTAATTAGTTTTCAGAGAACTCACACAAAAAAATTTTAGTTGTAAGTTTTTTATTTAGACGAATCAAAGAAAAAAGGATATTCAAATACCGAATTAAAACTAAAAATTAAACTCGTTTATTTGTTGTTGCAGTTAAAAGTCCAAGAAGCAATGAAGAAAAAAGACAAACTAGCAAGAGAACAGGAAGAGGTAATATTATTTTAATACCTGCCCTCTATTGTACCTATATAATGCATATGTAAATTCAAAATAAAAATAAAATTCAACTCACAATTGCCTAAACACAAAACGAAAAAAACAATGCACAGAATTTTAAACTAGAACTGCTAGATATATTTTTTATTCAAAATTTAAATATTCCAAAACGATACCGTAACTTTACAACAAAACGCGTTCCCAAAAATACTTCCATCAGATATTTTTTTATTCACAACTACGCTCGAAAACAATGCATTAATGCGATCGAAAAGTTCCCTCAGTTCACAAAGCCTACATCCAAAAATAATCTGATGCCAGCCTCGCACCAACGTGTAATCTCCTGACTGGCTCAACCATTCGACGCACCTACCGAGGCAAGCTAATCGTGCCCTAATCTCGGACTAAGCCTATTAGAGGCAGTTGTATCGCTTCCCTACGAAACTTCGGAAGCCCCTTGCTCAGCACATTTTGCTCGTAAAACTATGGGTCGTACTTCGGAATATTGAACATTGAAATTTTACTGTTCCAATAAACTGTTTGCCGCAATTTCGGTAATACTGAAATCGGTGATACTGAATTTTGGGTATTTATTGAAAATATTGGACACTAGTAACTTTTCTGCTGTAAGTTCTATATTTAGGTAAACGATGCTACTACGTTAATTAACGTCAAATAGTTAAATTACAAGTCTATTACAAAATAATTTCATGTTACATGATATTCTTACGGCATGTTCCCGTAAAATTTTGCTAAAATCTCATTTTCTAGAACAGTGCGACAAGTAAATCCCTTTCGTGTATAAACTGCGCCGTCTTGGTAACTAAGTGTGCATAAATTAAGTTAATGTTCAATACTTTTCTACTTACGAGAAAGTGGTCTTTTTATTGCCCCCTTTGAATATTTATTATCGTGTTCACGCATTCAGGAAAATATTTCGTGAGGAAGCATTTTTAACGATTTCTCGACCCGCTTGTCGGACGATTTATGGTTAAAAGTAAGCGCGTAGAAAGTCTAAATAAATGCACTGCACTAGGAAATATATTGAGTTTCCTGAAGAATGAGCCTTATCTATAATGTTTACGTTTTATTTTGGATCATTCCTAAAAATAAAAATACCTCTATGCATACGATTGTACGTGCACACAACACAGGCAAATAAAAGCATCTCATTTCCTTATAAACACCATAAAGATTTTACGTCTCACTCTAAGGCATTGCTATTTTACACGAAGAAACTGGGAGGAACTCGGCGGGTGGGAAAAATTGCAAAATCCAAAAATGTTTAGGCACAATGTAACGGACTCGTGAAAATTGCTCATTATTTTTAAAATTAAAATTTTCCTATCTTGTTTCTTCACTCCCCTACAAAATAGCTAACTCAGTTTCCTTGCAAAATTAAAATAATGTTATCTACTTTGGGGGAAAAGTTCCCTAAAATATTCATGTCTGATGTGTTAATTATTTTTGCAAACATTCGTTGTTGTTACAGATTCTCAGAGATATAAGACATGGTCTTATGAACATGGGAAGAGACGGCGTGCGAGGACCCTTCGGAGGTATGTCGTAATTAATTCTGGGCATAATCTTGTCCAACAACATGTTTTATTAATGTTTGGACAAGGTTGAAAAACAATTTAAACTGTGCTTTTGACCTGAGTTTTACGTAAATAATCTGATTGTTTTTGGTATTTTGGGAAAGATTGAAAAGTGATAAGTAAACTGAAGTTGTTGAAGTAGTTGACTATTTTAACATCTCTAAAGTATTAAAACAAACAGATTTGGCTATTTGTTGTTGAGCTCCTGTGATTACGCATGATGCTTGCACGATTTTTGAATATTATTTGATCAACATTGTGCGGAATGCTTATTTTGACGATGGAATTACTTACTCGTTCGACATTATGATCATTCGGTATGCTTTCGATGTGCATCATTCATCATTTTATTATTTGTTATTACTTAAATATGAACAGACCCGCGTGTTCAATTAAAACAATTATTTTGATTGTTGTTCGATTTATTCGTAATCAACAGCTTGAAACCATCAGCGCGGTAGACTTTGATAGAAAAATTAATAAATAAAATCAAAGCCAATTATTATCATTCATCAAAAATCAATGTTTTCTTTGCGAGAAATGCTGAATGCATGTTTTGGATAAACAATATTTTGCAACCACGCACGGCTTAACGATGTTCGTACACAGCTTTTCTGCAGTGTTGTCAGTGAATCGCCACTTGGAAGGCATTTTACGGTAAACTTTTTTGGCAATTTTGTTAGCACGTATTTTTTTATTTGCATTATTGGGATCTGAGCTGCACTAGTCTAATTGAAGGCTCGTTTACAGACGACACATATATGTATGACGACGAAGCGAGGGGGCTCTCGGGGAGAGGGCACTGGTACGACGAACCACCATACGAGAGTGATCCTGAAGACTTTTTAATGGGAGGAGGAGCGCCAGCGGCTTC